>CM061235.1:19842002-21158260 GCA_030848705.1 Heracleum sosnowskyi | reverse complement strand
TACTGAATCACCTTATAACTTCATCTTTTAAGTTATATGTTGATATTCTGCATATATAGCAGATATTTTTCGGAAAGGTTATATTTGGTTTACTTTGAAACCTCATCGTTTATACTAGAACTTTGTTCATAATATAGCCAAAGTTTGCAGAAATATTATGAAATTGATATTTGAAATACAACAATGGTATTATTTTTGGGATTACATTCCGATAAGGATGTAATTTAAGTATCGAGATATTTTGACAAATTATTGTCTTATACCCGCTTTATTTCTGGGTTGAATTAAAGGCAGAATTATGCCATACTTTCATTTCCTTGCTGAGCTATCGCTCACTCTTGCTATTGTTTTATATATATTATATAGCAGCGAAGCAGGATGCCAATGGGACGGCACATACCCCGCAAGGCGTTTTCATAAACAGTTTCTAGCAGTGATCCCGAGAGTAGTACGAACCAATCGAATCAGGCTACAGCTTTCGGTATTCGACTTATGTATATACATGAATGGTATTAGAGGATTGTAAGCATCAGAAGACTAAGTTGGTAATGTAACATTACTTAGAAATTGTATCAGTGACAGATTCAAAAGACATTTGGGTATTGTAATAAAAATTATTTATTCCGCAGTTGTTGTATTGTGTCGTTTCTGAGACTCTAACCTGTGTGTGTGTGTGTGAGACGTATGTTGTGGGGTCATGAGCAGGTGAATTATGAATGGTGTGAGTAATACAGGTAAGGCAAGGAGTACATGGATCGTGACTACCCTAAATCCCTGACCCCGGATTTGGGGCTGTTACAAAATTCCTCCGTTAACATTCTGTATTTCTTGATTTTGTATCTAGACATTATAGTTTTATTGTATACATGATGACACAAGTCTGTATTTGTAGTGTAAACTATAATCCATATTTCTAGATATTGTCCTTATGAAATATTTTTTTGATTTTAATAGGTAAAACGCGTGAAACTGTTCTTATACATTATTTAATTGATGAGTAAGGAAGTGATTGCAATTTGGTCATTCATTCTTGTTTTGTAAATATTTTAAAAAAAATTGATCCATTCACATCTTATATGCTTGAATGTATAGTTTCTACTGCATTGTATATAATTTTAATTTACTCAAAATATTTCTCATTTGTGATCAATTTTTTTTTAAAATGAAATGGAAATATTGTCACATCTCCGCAATTGTTGATATGTGGGGTGGAAGGAACTCGGAAAATTGTTGATATGTGTCAGGATTATATAGCCTTTTAAAGAAGTATTACTCCGGAAGGCCTTTCAAGAACAATTGATGGAAAAAATTGTTGAATCTAATTGAAAAAGTGTCCAAAACAGAACCGGTTTGAAATTCCTAATTGTAGTTCTAATTATTCAAATTGAGATTTTATTCAAATAGGAGGGAGTAGACCGAACATATAGGGAAAAATAATATTTTTTGACCTTGAAGTATGGGACTTCAATTACAAATTGGATTTTAGATATTTCTTTGTATTCGACATTCCCCTCTCTCATGTATTCTCCATAGTAATACAAAAAAATTAGTTAAAAATTGTATGTATTCCTCTATGTTTTGATGTTTTCCGGATGATCTTACGGAGGAAGAAAAATTAGAGACTTTAAGAAACATAACTGATGATCCACGTGTGAGACTCTTAAATCGATTATATGCAAGAAAGAGTAAAGAATTGAAAGATATAGAGAAAGTAAAGAATGTTGAAGTTGTAGAAGAACGCATGGATAAACGTTTAGTTGATGATCTCCTGTCGTGCATAAACGGTGGTGATGGTGACTCAAAATCTGTTGGAATACTAAAAATTAAAAGAAGAACCGTAAACAAAAAGATCAAGCAAGAAACAACACATCAAACATTGAAAATGAGAACCGTGAGAACGATATAGATATTCTCACATCATAGTGCCATAATCGTGATATAGAAGATGTTTCTAGTTCGAGTCGAGATTCAATGTTGCAAGATTCGTTATCTGCTACATTTCTACAAATCTTGATTCTGATGATGTCGATACCGATGATGAATTGGTTCTGCGTTGAAGGTAGAAATTGACAGTTCGTTTGGTGAAGTTTGGAAAATCAGATTTGGAAGAGATAAGTTATGCAAGATAAGTTATGCACGAGTTACATCAAGAATACTTTTCTGCACCTTACATCGTGCATAACTTATCTCTTCCGAATCTGATTTTCCAAACTTCACGGGACAAACTATCAGTTTCTTCCTTCAATGCAAGACCAATCCATCATGTGTATCCGTATCATCAAAATCAAGATTGGATAGAAATGTAGCCGATAATGAATATTGCAACATTGAAGCTCAACTCGAACTAGAAACATCTTTTATCTCACCATTATGGCAGTCTAAATTGAGAATATCTACATCCTTCTCACGATTTTCATTTTTATTATTTGATGTGGTGTTTCTTGGTTGATCTTTTTGTCTACCGTTCTTGTTTTTATTTCTAGTAGTTCTAAAACATTTTGAGTCACCATCACCGCCATTTATGAAGCACAAGTGATCATCGATTGAACGTTTATCCATGCGCTCTTCTACAACTTCAACATTCTTTACTTTCTCATTCTCTTTTAATTCTTTCCTCTTTCTTGCATATAATCGATTCAAGAGCCTTATACGTGGATCATCAGTCATGTTTGTTAAAGGCTCCAATTTTTCTTCCTTTGTAATATCATCAGGAATACATCAAAACACACAAGAATATATACAATTATTATCTACTTTTTTTGTATTACTAGACAGAATACATGAGAGAGGGGAATGCCGAAAATCCAATTTTTAATTGAAAGCCCAAACTTCAAGGTGAAAAAATATTATTTTCACTATATATTTGGTCTCCATCCTCCTGTTTCAATACAACCTCGATTTGAACAATTAGCATTAGGATTAGGAATTTCCTACACTTTTTTATATTAATTGGGATTAACCTTCGGACCAAGCTAGGTTTAATTAATGTATCATTAATAAAGTATGTAGGGTTATTTTCAGCCAATATCAGTAGTTAACATTTATTGCTTTTTATATTAGCTCGCTCTCTGTTTTCTTACTTCTAATGTAATTTTATGTTTCCAATTTTTTTCAGGATGGAAAAAATCATTCATCTCACATTCCACCATCAAGGTGAATTCCAGAGTACACGATATGTTGGTGGGTTAGAGACTGTTGTAATGGGCGTCGAAACCGACATATTTGGATATACCGTACTGATGGAGCATGTCAAGGATGACCTTGACTATTCAAAAATTGGAGGGCTTTATGTAAGCACGGAGCAGTTGGACAAAAAATGGAAGTTACTCACAAATGATTTGGATCTAGATCCATTAGTTAAACCAGCTAATAGCAGTGACCATGTTGATTTTTATGTCGACAACATCATTGACATGAATGTTGGGCCAATCAAGCAAATGCAGCCGCATGAAGTAATTAGACCAAGGCCTAGTGTAGTGGCATGTACATAAATTTGGTCTTTTGTAAACTTCAGCATGATGTGTTTAATATGTTGAATATAAATAGCTTCTTCCTTAGCCTGAAATTTGTACTTGTATATCTGCATTCTTATATTTAAATCTCGTAACTACTTTTATATTTTTGTAGCTAAAAAACAAGTAAAGCGCCAGTTTGTTACGGCTCATCAACTACAACAACAACAAAAGAACAAAAAGGCAAGGCAACTGGATTCACTGAAGTCTCCACAAGGTGGTACTTGAAAGTCTCCACAACGGAAGCCTCCACAATGAGGTAATCGAAAGTCTCCACAGCTAAATAAACTGAAACAAGCTAGTGATGCAACGTTGAGTCAAAAGTCTAAAACTGCCAGGAGAAAGTTGGATTTGCATAATCTACCACATGTAGATGAAACCATGGGAGAAAATGACCGAGAGTCAGAGGTTAGTTATGTTCCTTAAGAAAATATTTTCGATTCACCATAGACTAATAAGCCATAATTAAAACCATAGACTAAAGTCTATACATTATACCTTCGTATGTTTCTTTCTATCTAAAGTAAAAATTGTAACAGGAAAAAATATGGACTTTGTTAAAATTGTTATACGCCTGGTACTCAATTTTTTAATACAAAAACAACTAAAGATCTTTGTTTTTTCTAAACTAAAGATCTTTTAACAGTAAGTATAAATAAACATTTTAAGTTTGTTCTCTATATGTTGTAATATATATCATATATGTGTTCTAGTCGTAATTATGTATATGTTTCTAATCTTTATGTGTTGTGTCATGCATGATACCATCCTACCCCTCCGCCACCTCTTACAGAGTATGAAATTGAAAGAGCTATAAGAGTCTAGAAAAATAATCAAGTTCTTTTACAACTCAATTTACGTGCAGCGGGAATGAGAAATTCCGTACAAAGAAACAAAGGAACGGAAAAGATGGCAGACAAAAATGAGGATTATGATCTAGAATAAGATGCTGGTAGTGATGGTGATGTATCGGTGACTCCACCGAAGGTGTGTCATACCTACATTTAGTTTGTGTAGTTTGTACGAATTATAACTAGAACTATATTATTTGTTACCTAATCCAATGTATTTTGCACGGAACAAAAAAGACAAATAAGAGAAAGCTTCTTATGGGACATGGACCAACAACACGCTCCCCATCCAATGCTGCAGCCAAGCCCGGAACTGAGGATGCAAGCGAGAAGGAAGGGACATGTCCAGCTATACAACTAGGAATATCTGCAAATCCTTTAATTGAGTTACCTCAAGCAGCAGATGCTAGTAATGGTTCAATGGCTGATTTTTTTTCTATGCCCAAACGCCAACAACAAGAAGCTGAAAAAAAAGAAATCTGAAAAGGAAAAAGCTGCCGCAACTATAAGTAGGAAGGTTATCACAAATACCGTCTTCACTGATATTGAAGAAGATGATGTACCAGTTTAGCATGAGTTGATATTTTATTTTTCAATTTAAGTTGTTTAATTTGGGCATGTTTGTTATTATGCTAAAATTCTTAAAAGTATTTATGTATTCATATTTTAAAACTGAATAATGTAAATTGCAGTTTCAGTTCCTCAAACGATGAGAGGAAAGACGAGGATGGATAAAGTTCATACGAGAAGCCTTGAGAAAAGACTTGTAATTGGGAAGAATGAATTTTTCCAGCCCATTACGGAAAATGACGAAGTATTATCCGAACTAAGTAACTTTCTGGGAACTCTTGCTAAGCGATGTGTGTCGCTAATATAGGTAACGTGGCGCCATGTTCCTAAAACCTTAGGAAGACTATGTGGAATTATGTCAAGGTAATTTATGACCATATGTCCATGCTTTTTATTAGTTGTTATTGGTAATGTGGAATTGAGCCTGTTCTTTCATTTAGTTTTGATATGGGTTAAAAATAACCCTAAAGACA
The DNA here is from genome assembly GCA_030848705.1 of Heracleum sosnowskyi. Taxonomy (NCBI): domain Eukaryota; kingdom Viridiplantae; phylum Streptophyta; class Magnoliopsida; order Apiales; family Apiaceae; genus Heracleum; species Heracleum sosnowskyi. The sequence continues at coordinate 21,152,854 of CM061235.1, read as the reverse complement.
TAATTAATATTGCATTAATTAAACCTAGTTGGTCCATAAATAAGGCCCATTAATAAGGCCCGAAACTCTAATTACATATTAATTTTGTAATTAATATTTGGGCTAGAAGTACAACCTGTATTAGGAGACGTCCAATACAGGCTTGTTCTAATACAAGTGGGCTTGTTTCAATACAAGTCTGTTATGATATGGAAACAACTACTACAAGGAAGGATCTAGAATTTATACTTATCCACCGTCAAGGATAAGACTTATCCTTCAAAGAAATCAATACTTATCCATTAGGATTTTAAACGCCTATATAAAGGGTCTGACCCCTCATCTCAGAACTACGTTTTGGACACAGCTCCATACGTCATCTACAACGTTTTAGACTTCATCGTCGAATAAGGACATACAAGTCACTACGTCCTTGGTGTGCCCCTGCCGCCATAGCCCCGAGGGCAACACCAAGAACTACGTTTTTATTGGCTTGATTGTCTAAACACTAGAGATACGTAGGCATCTTGTTAGGACCGAGTTAGTCCCCGACAACAAGAGCAGCCATTAAAGCTTGAAGCTCACAAACCCTAGTATTAATTATACCCTAATTTTATTCCATAACATTTGGCGCCGTCTGTGGGAGGACAACATCAACCATGGAAAATACACGAAGAACGACTCGAGATGCTCATACTTCTGAAGGACTTCCTCTGACATCTGAAACGGAGACTCGGGGAAGCCATCCACCGTCAACTACTGGCACTCAAGGGGCAAATATCCCCCTCACCACCACTCAAGGACCGAAAATCCCGATTTTGGTTGAAGGGACGAATCCCCTGCAAATGTTCGTTCATGGACCTAATCCACAAGTGACCACTCTCTAGCAACCAATGACAACCTCCCAACTGCTCGTGAATGCACCACGTGGCCTTCAACTTCATACCACGGATCTTCCCCAATACGCAACTCAAACTCTAGGGATGCCAACTTATGGTATGCCACCTCGACCCACGGTGGGTAGCAGTGGTATCAATCCTAACTACCATGAAGCATATGTCCCCCCTTACATTCGAGGTTTGGGACCCCAAAATTAACAAACTCAAACCCGGCAGACCCCCTTGATCCAAGACTACTCGGGACGCTATACTGAGGATGATAATTACTCAACTGGAGAAGAGAGGGATGTTGCCCCAAGAATAAGACAACCCCAAACCACTAAGGAAAGTATTGCGGTCCATGAGGCAGAGACTACAACACTCAAGAAACTATTGGCAGAAGAGGAGGCTGCAAAAGCACAAAACCAAGCAACTGGAAGAGTCCCGGTGATCAATTTGGATCCATCACCAAGAAGAACCAAGAGGACTGAAGCCCCTAGGGGTGGTCCTAATGTTTTGTTACCCCTAGGAGATCCTGATTATCCTACACCACCTTTTACTCAGGATATCATGAAAGCTAACATATCAAGAAAATTTAAGATGCCAACGATCAAAGCTTATGATGGAACAGGAGACCCTGCGAATCACGTGAGAACCTTCTCTAATGCACTGTTGTTATAGCTGACCAATGATGTTGTCAAGTGCAGAGCGTTTCCACAAACCCTGGCGGGCATGGCTCAGTGTTGGTATAGCCGTCTACCTCCCAATTCTATTGGATCTTTTGAGGAGTTGAGCAAGGCATTCATCAACCAATTTGTTAGTGGAAGGGTGCATGAGATGAGTTCAGCATCTCTCATGGGAATTCAACAAGGGAAGAATGAATCCTTGAGGGACAAGTACCCCAGAACAACAAAGGATTCTGATCCTGCACCAAAGAAGGGTAATCCCTTACAAAGATTCACGGAGTATGCAAGATTGAATGCTCCTAGAATTCAAATCCTGATGGACATTGAGAAAGATGCTGATCTTCGATGGCCGAAGCCATTGAGGACTGATATGGAGAAATGAAACAAGAACCAATTCTGTCGATTCCACAAAGAAGATGATCATGACACCGACGATTGTAGACAACTGAAGGACAAAATTGAATTCTTGATTCGAAGGGGAAAACTGGATAAGTTCACCGAGGATGGGAATCGAGGAAACCAAAGAGGAAACTATGAAAAGAAAGACTATGACAGAAAGGATAATGATCAAGATCGTAATCCTAGACCCCGAGGTCCAGTTATCAACATGATATTTGGAGGATCGACTGCGGCCGGCTCTTCCAGGAATTCACGAAAAGCTTATGCTAGAGAGGTAATGACTATTGTTTGAGAAGCACCGAAGCGTGCCAAAACAGAAGTTGCCATTAACTTCGATGATTCTAACCTAGAAGGGGTAAAATTTCCTCACGATGACCCATTGGTCATCACACATGTGATAGGCAATTCTGAAACCAAGAGAGTTCTGGTTGACAATGGAGCTTCTGTGGATATCTTATTCCACGATGCTTTCATCAAGATGGGATATACTGACTCACAGTTGACACCCTCAAACATGCCTATCTACGAATTCAATGGAGTCGAATTAAATGTAGAAGGCACAACTCATCTCCCCATGACTATATGGCAAGGCTCGAAGACAACGACTCAAATGCTGAACTTCTTGGTTATAAAGGCAACCTCTACTTATAACGCAATCCTTGGAAGGACTGGACTTCATGCTTTTAAGGTTGTTGCCTCAACATACCACTTGAAAATAAAGTTTCCTACAAGGAATGGGGTTGGTGAAGAGCGAGGAGATCAAAAAATGGCTAGAAGTTGCTATGTAGCTGCACTAAGACCTAATGGAGTCGGGAGCAGCTTCTCCCAATTGAGGACATGGATTCAAGGAATGATGACGATAGAAGGGGAAAGACAACTGAGGATTTGATCCCTATCCCTTAGTTCCAGGAGAACCAGATAAAGTTACTTATATTGGGGCACTGTTGCCTGAACCCTGGAAGGGCAACATTATAACTTTCCTCCAAGAGAATGAAGATGTTTTTGCTTGGACAACAGCTGATATGACAGGGATTGATCCCCAATTGATAAGTCACAAGTTGAACGTAGATCCCGAAAGGAAGACGGTGAAGCAAAAGAAGAGGAATTTTGCTCCAGAAAGGCAAGAGGCCATAAAGCAAGAGGTAGATAAGCTCTTGGAAGCAGGATTCATTGAAGAGATTCAATTCCCTGAATGGTTGGCTAACCTGGTAATGGTCAAGAAATCCAATGGAAATTGAAGAATGTGCGTAGAATTTATGGACTTGAACGATGCATGTCCTAAGGACTATTTTCCCCTACCAAGGATTGACACTTTAATAGATGCCACTGCAGGGTTAAAAATAACCCTAAAGACATAATTAATATTGCATTAATTAAACCTAGTTGGTCCATAAATAAGGGCCATTAATAAGGCCTGAAACTCTAATTAAATATTAATTGTGTAATTAATATTTGGGCTAGAAGTACAACCTGTATTAGGGGACGTCCAATACAGACTTGTTCTAATACAAGTGGGCTTGTTTCAATACAAGTCCGTTATGATATGGAAACAACTACTACAAGGAAGGATCTAGAATTTGTACTTATCCACCGTCAAGGATAAGACTTATCCTTTAAGAAAGTCAATACTTATCCACCGTCAATGATAAGAATTATCCTTCAAAGAAATCAATACTTATCCATTAGGCTTTTAAACGCCTATATAAAGGGTCTGACCCCTCATCTCAGAACTACGTTTTGGACACAGCTCCATACGTCATCTACAACGTTTTAGACTTCATCCTCGAATAAGGACATAGAAGTCACTATGTCCTTAGTGTGCCCCTACTGCCATAGCCCCGAGGGCAACACCAAGAACTACATTTTTATTGGCTTGATTCTCTAAACACTAGAGATACGTAGGCATCTTGTTAGGACCGAGTTAGTCCCAGACAGCAAGAGCAGCCATTAAAGCTTGAAGCTCACAAACCCTAGTATTAATTATACCCTAATTTTATTCCATAACAAGTTTGTCTAAATTTTTTTCTGGATATTTACTTAAATTATCACTTTCAAGATTCTTTATATTCATAGCATTCTATATAATCATAAATGTACATTATAAATGTGTTAATTTTATAAAATCAGATAAATTGCAATATCTACCATTTATGACATCTTAGTCTATGAAAAATACTGGACGAAACTGAAATCCAAAAGCTCTGTTTATGTTTTGGAGACGAAATAATTTTTGAGTAATTATCTTGTGATGATGACACTTGTCTATTTTTACGATCTATTAAGTGTAAAAAATATAGAATAAAAATTGGTCAAAATAAAAATTGCATTCTATTATGTCTTTGCATTAGTTGTATGAGGTGAGGATATTGTGAGAGAATGTGAATTATGTATGTGGTTTTTGATTTATTCATTTCTATTGATGTTTTCAAGGCCTCTTATATCATTCGTGATGAATTGAAAGGCTTGGTGATCGAGTCATTTCATGCATTATGGAAGGGGTATAAGGGTCGCACTAAGGCGGCACATTTTATGGCCTTTGAAAATGATGAAATGAGGCTACAAAACAGGCCAGATGAAATTCCACTCGAGAGTTTCAAAATGCTCTTGGAATATTGGAACGATGAAACTGTTTAATTAGGTAATATTGATAATTTAAGCACTGATAAACTGTCACAGAAATATAATAAAAGATTCCCTTTTTCTTCCTTTTTTTGTAGGAGAAAGCCAAGAAAAATTCAGCAGCTTGTAAATCTTATTCCAACACTCACACTCGTGGTCCGAAAAGTTTCGCACAGATTCGAAACAAAATGGTGTGATTTATTTATTTAATTTTTTGATTATCTGATTGTCTTTCATATATTTAATTTTTGATGTTTTTCGTTTAATGTAATATAATTTTTCAATCTCTTTCACTAAAAAAAGAAGAAACCAGATGAGTCTCAACCATGTTTTGGAGAGGTATTTGTTGAAACTCGGAAACGAGTTGAAGGATGCGAGTACAAGACCAATCCTCAAATAATTACTAAGAAAATTGTAAGAATTTTATTTAATAATCAGTTACATTTACTTAATGACTAGTTGAATTGTTTCAAATATTTATTTAATCTCCAAAGTAAATCTGTTTTTATTTTGTATAAAAAGATCAATGAAAAATTCAGAACCGGAGATGCTCCTGATAAACTGCTTTCTGACAGAAAACATGGTCCACATTGGCTGTTAGGGAGATGTGTGAAGCCATCAAAAGTGTCTAGTTCTAATGCTCCAATAGACACATATGTGAACTAGCTAACAACGAAGATAAAGCAGGGCGTTGCTGCTGAAGTCGAGGAAAAAGTGAAGCAAATCCAAGAAGAAGTTGATGAGCAGGTGAACAAGAAGGTGTAGCAGAATTTGGCATTAGTTCTTAAAAAAATTGGAGAAGCAAACCCGAACATTAAGATTGATATTGAGGAGTTGTGTATGACAGCTACGAGTGATGATGATGGTAGGTACGCCTATAATTGGAGGCTCTAGCTTCTAGTATGACGGTGTTTTAATTTTATAACCTTTTGCTACTCTAAGTATGGATGTGAACTAGTTGGTTTAGTTAAGTACATTGCGGTTGTCGTAGACTTTAGACTTATGATGTTTTGGAGTTGGTTAGTTTTATCTAGTTGGTGAATTATGGTGTTTGGGAGTTGGTTTAATTATCTAGTTGGTGAATTATGGTGTTTGGAATGATATTTGGATTATGGATGTAATATTTGGAATGAACATGTTATTTTTGGATAGATATTATGTATGCAGTGGCTATTTCAATTATAGTTTGTTAAAATGTTGTTGTAGCATGTTAAGATGTTGCACCAGGATTATAAAATCTTTCTTTAGCAAAAACATTGCAAAAACAATGTGGCAAGAAACGGGTGCCCTAGGTAATATATGTTGCCAACCAAAGTGGGCCCCATAGTGGGCCTCACAAGGTGGTCCCTATATGGTGGACCCATATTATGGGTCCCACAATGTGGGGCCCACTATTTAAAAATATTAATACTCCTAAGGTAACGAAACTTTCTATTTTTAGCTCTAGTTTATATTACTATAGAGTTCTACCGCAACAGAAAACACCATGTTGCCCTATGGTCGGAAGATGTTACCTTAGATACCCTAGGGCAACACCGTAAAACCTATCTTAAAATTTCTGTTACCTTAACCCCATAGTGGGGCTGTAGCACCCCTTGATATAACATAAATTTTATGTTACAATAGACAATCTATGGTGTAGTGTGGTATTGTGATACAATTTTCTAAGCCTTTAACAGATGTATAATCAGTGAAATCAGCCAAATTTTTAGAAATAGGATCTGTTGCAATCAAGACGTGATAACGTACAAAGTTTACCTGCCAAATTTGCTTGGCTGCTATCTGAGGTAGCATCAGTAACATTTGCTCTAGTATTAGAGTATGAAATCTTATGGTTTGACAGCAAGGTGATTAGATGATTGTATTGTTCCGCTGAAATCATACTTGATACCTCATTTTCAGTATGAGAATTGTCTCGAGTGGTTGTAGTTGTAGCTACAAACCTCCTTTCCTTTGGTTTAAAACCCGCAGGATAGCCATGCAATTTGAAACACCTATCAACACTATGACCAGGTACCTTACAATGAGTGCAATAGTAATTTGACCCTATCTTTTGTCTTTTGTTCTCAGAACTTACAGTATTTCCAGCATAAGATCTAGTGTTACCAACACCACCAGAGTTAGCATTATTATAACCATTAGGACCATTCCTATGACCATTATAGCTACCAGAAAATCTTGAACCACTGTTATTTCCATAATTTTTGGAAACCTCTTGTCTACCAAAAAAGCCATACTATCTAGTTGATTATTAGACATTTCCTTGTGATTTACTTCATGTGCAATCATCCTATAAGACTGAGCAACTGTAGGTGTAGGGCTCATGAGTAGCAAATGACCTCTTACAATTGAAAACTGATCACTGAGCTTCATCAAGAATTGCAACAACCTATGTTGTTGATGCTTTTGTTGTACTTTCATACTCAGATTACATGTGCAACTATTGCAAGTACATTTAGGCATTGGATCATCATCATCCAGATTATCCCACAGATCCTTAATAGTAGTATAGAATTCAGAAACACTTTGTTTCGTTCAGGAAATTTCTTCCAATTTATTTTCTAGAGAATACACTTGTGTCATTGACACAAATCCAAATTGATCTTCAAGATCTTTCCATATTTCTCTAGCAGTCTTAAGAAACAGAAAACTCCGAGCAATGTTTTCATCCAAATTAAAAAAAAATCCAAGAAGTTACTAGAGAATTACATCTTTCCCAGGCAGGAAAATCAACAGAACTAGATTCAGGCATGACAATTATTCCATTCACAAAGTTTAACTTGTTCTTAGCAGAAAGTGTAAGCATCATTGAACACTTCGAATTAGCATAGTTAGTTCCATTGAATTTTACTGAAACTAACTGATTAATAGTTGCATCTTGATTAGTATTCAAAGTAGCATTTGTAGTGGCAGACATGTTTATCAACGTGATACAAGCACAAAACTTAATCAACACTCCCAATTGTTTAGATAAAATTCAAGTTTAGATCTAGATTCGACCAATGAAATTGCAATGATCAATAAAATAACCGTTCTTCAGAGAAATCTTATCAGAAATATACTCTAGATTCAAGAAACAACCAGACTAATATCAATTTTCGAAGAATCAAAACGCAATTGGATGAAATTATGAAGACGAAACAAAAAAACTCCTCGATCGTAGCTTGAAATTAGAGAGAAAAGTACAAAATGAACCCACAAAACAATGATCGTCGTGTTATTACGCCATGAACACGTTCAACCAAGCTCAAGAAGCTCTGATACCATAAAAATTTTCATCATTGTAGCACGTAAAACTGTAACATAATGAACAATGTGTATTGAACACAAGAAGAAGAGAAAATGTGTTTATGAATTACAAGTGTATCTACAATGTGTAACTCTAACCTATATACTAATATCAAACTAACTTTCTATACTTATACCTTTCTATCACTATATTCTATAACTAACTTTTCCCGCTCACGTTAGTGACGTGTTATTTACAGAATTACAACGATAACTTAAATCAACTAATGTGTCATTATACTGAAAAATATTCATTTCCAGTATCATTCTTAAATTTTTTTTCATATTGTACTAAAGTTAGGGTAATACATGAAAAAATAAAACAGAATATGAAATTTTAGGCACAGTAAATGCTACAAAGTAAATGCTACACGAGGTTACAAATATCAAAATTTTAAAAATTAAGGTTTATTAGAAAAATGAAAGCTAAAAACTCATAAATATACATCACTAACAACTTCGTTTGATTGGTAATACATGAAACAATAAAACACAATACACAATTTTAGACATAGAATCACATCATATGACAACATACAAAATCACAACATAACATACAAGTGCGCGGATATAAGCTAAAAATGGAGTCAAAAAGTTTCAAAAAGTACATATAAAAAAGGTTTAGCAAAATTCTCATTTATAACCAAAATGTTATCAAGCCACATCATGATTGAACAATGCAGAACAAGTGTTTCGGGTATCTAAAATGATGTAACTTTTACCTTTAAATGAATAACTGATAAGTATGTGAATTCTTATAAGTTATTTAGGTGTTTGGATAAATTTAAGTTAGTGAAGTATTTGCTAAATTAATTTTAAAAAAATAATTATTTAATACAATGATCTGAATGCGTACATTTTAACTTAAATAGACATTTAAAAATATTAATGTGAAAATATAAATGATTAAAAAACTACAGAAATCAAACAATAAGTCAAGTTAGGAGACGTCATAATCCAACAAACTTCTCATAATAAAAAAATATACAAAAAAGTTAACAAGGAGCATGTATATAAATGTTTTTGGATCAACGCAAAGGCAACAGTAAGGCTCATATATATATATATATATATATATATATATATATATATATATATATATATATATATATATATATATATATATAGAGAGAGAGAAAAAAAAGTTCTATGAAAACCATATTTAGTTGGAGACTTGGAGACCATATATGTTCTGCAACTAAAATACATTCAAATAATTCTCTATAAAAATAATATGTAGAGTAATATTTAGTAAACATAACATATATGATCTATAAAATATCCAATTTGATTATAATTTTAGTTGTACAAAGATATTATGCACATATCTTATTTGCAGAACATTTATAATGGCGTAATATGCACGACAATGTTCTGCAAGTATAACATGCGTGATTTACAAAAATATTCAATTTAATGATGATTTTATACTGCAAGATATCTAATTTGACAATGATTTTGTTACGTAAAGTATATTCTACACGTTATTTAGGTTGCGTAAATGGTCTCCAAGTCTCCAACTAAATATGGTCTCCATAGAACTTGCTATATATTCTATATTGGAGACTTGGAGACCATATATTTTTGCAATTAATTTTTTTTCAATTAAAATATTGCAAAATAGGTTATGTTGTGTAACCAAAAATTTGCAAAATGTATTATTATGCAAAGTATATTCGACGAAAATTATTATTTCATTGAAAATATTGAACATGTATGTTCTACAAACCGAACATGTTTTGTAGAACCATAAATTTTGGAATATTCTGCTTGCAAAACATATATAATTTTAAAGATTTTGAACGTAATAGTGATCTTCATTGAACATACTTTAAAAAATATTACATTTTGCAATATTTAACTTGTAGGACATATATAGTCTCCATAGAACTTTTCTTTAAGTTTGTACTATATAGGCTTATGTTGAGTTGTGTTTCATATAAAACAACATTTGTAGTGCAATGATTAAAATAAATATTATTTTGTCGTTCTAAAAATTGTCCAAATAAAACCAATTCTTTGGGACGTGTTGCATTTTATGTTTTTAAGATAATATTTTTGATAGTTTTGAACAAATGTTTAATTGTTTTTTCTTTCAAACGAACCCAAACAAGAAGTACATTTATATATTACATAACTATGAACATGCAATAATTTTTTTAATTTTTAAATTTCATTTTCTATTTTTATTCCGAAAAATTTGTTTTACTAAACTTTTAATCATTATGCCATACATAAGCTTTTGCAGTCTTTCAAAAATGTTGCATAAAGTCAAAAAACAATGTTGACAAAGCCTTACTATCAAGGCCAACATCGTATATTTTTGGTGCAAGAAAGTACACTTTACTCTAAAAACTAGGTCCCACATTCTTAAATGCCTAATCTTGAATTCCCTAATTTATAAATAGATCTTCAAGTTTTTTTTGAATAAAAGAGAGCTTTCATTAAGAAGGTAAATCATACAAAAGCGTACTAGATGGATGAGTAGTAAACACAACTTGGCAATTGAGCAAACAAGGAATTCTATCCATTTCATGGGCTCCTTTGTTTGCTTGCCGTTTGACAAAAGAAATTGAAAAACCCACTCTAGATCGCATATAAGTTCGACAATTTTCCAAAATGTGACCCACTTCCAGCATATTCTCACAAGGACTCCGAATTGCTTGTACCGCGAGGAGGGAATCAGACTCAACCAACACGTTCTGGCATGATATCGATGACAGCCACTTGAGACCTTCACAGATTGCTATGGCTTCAGCTTCCAGGACCGTACCATATCCTGTAAAAGAAGCAACCTTCCCTGCTACAAACTTTCCTTGGTGATCCTGTAGCACTAACCCAATCGAAAAAGATGCAGAATCACTCCTGATAGAGGCATAAGTATTAAGCTTTAGATAACCATTCTCTGGAGGAGACCAGCCTGTGAGAGGAGCAACCACATTCGTCACCGCACCAGCTTGCATTGCCTTCCTGGAACTAACAGCCTGCTTCCAATCTGAGAACATTTTTGCACTCAGGTCCATAGCAGTAACATGAGTAATTGATTTGTTCTCCCATGCTGTTTTATTCCGAGAAAACCAAATCCCCCAAAGAACTCTTGCAATTGTAACGACCTCATCACTGGTACCATCACAGATTTTATGAAGAATCCAATCCGGCGCATACTCCACCCGTTGCATATCATAGTGAACTCCCACATAAAGCCAACACTGGCGAGCAAAGGGGTAGTCAAAAAATAAATGAAGTAAGTGTTCAATATCCGAAACACACATTGGACACGTTATGGGTAAACGAATCCCCTTAGTGATCAATCTGTTACGGACAGGAAGATTGTTTCTACACAAACGCCACAGGAACACTTTAACCCTGTGAGGTATTGACAGCCTCCAAATCTTACCCCAACCCCTTGTCTGAGTGACATTATTTGTACCAATATTCCTTTCATGCCACAAGTGATACCCTGTCCTCACACTATAGTGACCATTAGTAGCTCTTGTCCAGGCAATTCTGTCTTTAATACCATTTTGAGGAATCATGGTGTTTAAAATACTATTAGCATCCTCCTCAAGAAACATCTCCCTGACCTTGGCAACATCCTAGGCTTTTTCATCGGCCCTAAATAGAGATGCCACAGAAGTACTAGATCCCTCATATATATGATTTTGATACACCTTAAAATCCGGTTTCCCTCGCAGCCAGGGGTCTTTACAAGCATCAATATCAGCACCGTCCCCCAGGACCCATCGAAAACCCTCAGCTAACGTATCCTTAGCTTTTAGGATGCTTGTCCAAATAAAGCTGGAGCCAGGTTTTGCAGTAGCTTTTAAAAGATGAACATTGGGGAAATAATGGGCCTTGTACAGACGAGCAACCAGAGAAAGAGGATTATTCAGAAAATTCCAACACAGTTTGCCCATCAAAGCTATATTAAAACCATATAGACTTCTAAAACCCAAACCACCCTTTGCCTTAGTCATAGTCATAGCATCCCACGACAGCCAGTTAACTCCTTTTCTGATAGTCGAACTGGAATTCCACCAAAATTTATTAAGCATTCTTTCGATTTCTTGACATAAAGATTTAGGAAGTAAGAAACAAGACATGCAATAGGAAGGTATAGACTGAGCAACGTTCTTTATTAAAATAGCCTTACCCGCACGAGAGATGGGTTTATATTTCCACCCTTGAACTTTCTTCCAAACCTTATCTATCACAAAACTGAAAACACGTTTCTTCGATCGACCAACAAGCGATGGAAGACCCAGGTATTTACTATCACGCAAATCATTGTGAACACCAAGAATAGCAGACAACTCCTCCCTTTTCTCCTGACACACATTAGCACTGAAAAACACCCCTGATTTCTGGAGATTTAGTGACTGTCCTGAGTGATGCTCATAATCTTTTAGCAGAGACACAATATTGTGAGCTTCTTCATTCTTTTCCCGGAAAAAAAGAAAACAATCATCTGCGAATAGTAAATGGGTAACTATAGGAGCAGATTGACAGATTTGAGAGCCATGAATATTTCCTACAGCCGCAACATTGATCAAAGATTCTGATAACCCTTCTACACATAGGAGAAAAAGATACGGGGACAGGGGGTCCCCTTGTCGTAGCCCTCTCGATGGAATAATCGGCCCAATATAAGAACCATTGAAGTAAAATTCATACGACACCGTCGTTACACACATCATGATCCAGTTTACCCATCTTTTACAGAAACCCATTCGAAACATTCTTGATTTAAGAAATGCCCAGTCCACTCTATCATAGGCTTTACTAATGTCAAGCTTTAGTGCTATTTCACCTTCACACCCTTTGGATTTTCTGTTCATATGGTGAATGATCTCGAATGCCACCAACACATTGTCAGTGATGTTTCTCCTGGGCACTGTTGGGTTTTATACTAAACTATTCATTAGTAGTATATAAACATTGTCCATTTTATTGAGAATCTTGATTGCATATTTTTACATTGTCTGTTTATTATATATTGTGGATAATTTAGTATCAAATGGGATAACAGAAGATTAAATTATCAGTGTCTATATATAATATAAAGGGTTCACAGTTTAAGTGGAATTAGACAAACCACTGGAATAACTGAAGTATTATTTGGGAATAGTTTATCTTGACTATTAAATAATACTTGTATACTTTGTGTATATTGAACAGGATCGAAATATTAGAATTGTTCTTCTATTCTGACAATAAAGAAGAACTAAGATTCTATGATATTATTAATGCTTAGGTTCTCAATCCAAGTGTAGTGATTAACACTTGTATGCAATGCACATGCTTTGATTCATATGTGATGTAATTAATTATTAATTACAAAATTATGTATTGAGCAATGACATTGCATGCAGAGTGGGATATTAATTACATAAGGAAACCATGTCCTGATAATATTCGGGTTGATGATGTCCTCTTGAAAGCTCATAAAGATAATTATGCTTTAGTCGTGCAGGCAGATTTGTTCTTGCATAATTATAAGGTTGAGTGGATGATCAAGGATAAAAAGATATTAATTAAATTAATTATCAGAAATTAATTTAATTAATGGACATACGATATCTTAAACATGGGGAATTTAATAAGCAAATAATATAGGAGCCGAATTTAATAATAAAGCAATTACGGTATTAGGAAAGGCAGTGCAGATATTAATTCGTTAGTGGATAGAATTAATATTTAATGACATTGGGCTTGACCCAGAATGTCATTGGGAGGCCCGACCTAATTGTCCATGATCCCTACTGGAGCCTATAAATATTCTTGTTCTCCTAAAGGCTAAAAACGTTTTTTTTCAGTTTTTCATAATTCGAGATTAAAACTTAGGGCAGCCGCAAGGAGCTAGGGTTTTGGGATTTCGAGGCTTTAAGGAGAGGAAACTTCGGGAGATCGAAGGCCACACTTCGCTCGAAGGGAATCAAGGAATTCAGTAGAAGACGTGGATCAGAATCGTATCGATTAAGGTAAAGTTTTCTTTTCGAACTCGTAATCAATCATATAGTAAAACGCAGAACAGTAATCATCCGTTCCAACAATTGGCATCAAGAGCCTGGTTATGCAGTTCTGCGTTTTATGATATGATGTCCATGTCGTAATTATATATGCATGTATATGGTGGTTGCTTGTATTGATTCTGTGATGCAGGTTGTAATCCACTATTATGGTCATGTTTTATTTGATTATGTGATTGGATCCCACGTGGTTTATTGTGGATGTTTGATTGTTGTAAATCATGTGGTTTATCGTGAATGTTTGATTGTTGTAAATCACGAGGGTTTATCGTGATAATTAAGATTATGTATTAGAATAGGTTTGTTTTGCTGTATTATGTTGTATGTAATCGTTTAAACATCGGAGATACGAAAAACAGAGTTCTTCTGCTGCGCCACACTGTTTTCGTGGGAGCTTCGTTGTTTTGGCTGCAGATTTTGCATACGATGTCCGATTTGGGCGAATAAGCACTTTTCGGAAACGGCAGAACGAGACGAACAGAAGGAACGGATCTAAAGATCCGTTCTCCATGATTTCGACCCATTCTGACGCTGTTTAAGCCTTCAAACAGGCTCCTGAAGATTTCGGGAAATTTTTCAACAAAAGAATTCGAAGCTGATTTTCTGGGGCCATAATAGTGGATGTGTTTTATTATGTTTTACATAATTTCTGCTATTTATTTTAATTATTGCAATTTTATATGCCTTATGTGATTATCATGCCATGCAGTACTAACCTTAGTATGCTAGAACGACATGGACATAGGGTTATATGCTATGCTTTAATTATGTTGATCGTCATGCCATGTTCTTCTATGTTATGTGTTCTTTGTCTTGTTATTATGATAACATGTGGACCTCGAAGAATTAACATAGGACGATGCACGTAGATTTAAAAAAATCCTCAAAGTAAAATACTAAGTGGGAGAGGGAATTAATTTGATATTAGATCCCATGGTCATCCATTATTGGTTGTATGTAATTTAACACTAGGACGATTATGAATTGGATATATGTCACCCATCGTGGCGTATGATTTATGACGTCTAGGTAGTGTTAAGGATATTACTAGGACAATCTTCTTAAGTTAATCACGAATATTGAAAGGTAAGCTCACCCCATCGTGACAAACCAAGTTTCATAGAATTCGAGAAAAAAGTTGGACATTCCTTGATTGATGTTGATAATGGATATTTCTGTCTACGGAGTTGTGTTCTTAAGCGAGTCCGTCTGTGACTTCACCGAAAACACCTGGGATTTATCCATTGATACATCGAACGGATGGGTCTGACTAAAGGCAACTTAAGATCTAAATAATGGTATACACTTAGCTATGAAAGATAATATATAGTCCACCCTAACGTGGCGTATTATTTAGTAGTAGGACCGAAGTAATATTTAAATTTAAATGGTATATATGTCATCCATCATGGCGTACCAGATATTTATGGAATTTAAATATTAGTGCATTAATTTTAATTAATTGTTAGAGGAAAACAATAGGTTTTAAGATATATGCAATTTTCTGATGAAGTGATATATGCATGATTCTCAGGAGAGAATGGGCTTTAATCCACTTTTCACCATACTTAAGGATAACAAACTTACCGGACCTAACTATATTGAATGGAAACGCAATTTGGACATAGTGTTGACTGCTGAAGAGTTCAAATTTTGTACTATTGAACCCAAACCGGAACAGCCTGCTGCCGATGCTCCAGATGAGGATAAAGAGTATTTTAAGAAGTGGACTAAGGTAGATGAGATGTCGCGATGTTACATTCTGGCAGCAATGTCGGGTGTTTTGCAACATCAGCATCAGGCCATGACCACTGCTGCAGGTATGCTCTTTAATCTCAAGGAGCTTTTCGGAGATCAGAATAGGGCTGCTAGGCAAGTAGCAATGAAGTCTCTAATGAACACTCAGATGGCTGAAAAAACACCTGTAAGGGACCATGTTCTTCTGATGATGTCTCATATAAATGAACTAGAGGTCCTTGGTGCTGATATTGATGCGGAAACGCAGGTCGATATCATACTTATGAGTTTGACAAAAAGCTTTGAGCCGTTTCGCTTGAATTACAACATGAACAAGAAGTTGTATAGTCTTGCAGAACTTCTGACAGAGCTTCAGGCAGCGGAATCATTATTTCAGCAGCATGTTCAGGTAAATGTGGCTGAGAAAGTTTCTTCTTCAAAGCCGAAAGGAAAGAAGAAGAAGAAGGTTCAGGCACAGAAAGTTGTGAAACCATTGGGAGTTCAGAATTCAGTGAAGAAGCCTAAGGGCAAGTGCTTCAAGTGCAAGCAGTCAGGTCACTGGAAAAAGGATTGTCCTCTTTCTAAGAAGAACAATGCTGGTATGTCTCTTTCTCTTGTTACGGAAACATATATAGCGGCTATGTCTACGAGCACTTGGTGTGTAGACACAGGAGCCACTGATCATGTTTGTAATTCCATGCAGGGGTTCCAGAAAACCAGGCTGCTTAGAGATGGCGAGATATATGTGTTCATGGGAGATGCTACGAAAGTAGCAATGGTTGCAGTTGGAGTTATTTCTTTATCTTTTGGTTATGATAGGATTTTGGTTTTGAATAATTGTCTTTATGTACCTTCATTTAGAAGGAATTTAATTTCGGTTTCTAAACTTGCTATGGATGGTTATAATGTTTGTTTGGATCGTAATGTTTTCATTATGATGAATAAACGAGTTATATGTTCTGGTACATTGCAAGACAATTTATATATTATTAATCCTATAGAACCAATGCTGCAACCAAGTGAAATTAATAATACATTTTCTACCTCTAGTAAAAGAAAGGAACCTTCTGGATTGAACCAAACATATCTTTGGCACTTGAGATTAGGTCATATTAACTTGAGGAGGATTCAAAGATTGGTAGTAGATGGGCCTTTAGGCTCGTTGGCAGTGGAGCCATTTCCAGTCTGTGAATCTTGCTTGGAAGGAAAAATGACCAGTAGACCTTTTAAGGCAAAAGGAAATAGAGCCAAAGATGTGTTAGAATTGGTTCATACTGATTTATGTGGACCTATGAATATCCAAGCGAGAGGTGGGTATGAATATTTTGTCACTTTCATTGATGATTATTCGAGATATGGATACATTTATCTGTTGCACCGTAAGTCTGAGTGCTTTGAAAAATTCAAAGAGTACAAAGCAAGTGCGGAGAATCGACATTCAGGAAAATGTATCAAGTCACTACGATCAGATCGTGGGGGCGAATACCTGCTTGGAGAATTTAGAGAATATTTATCAGAACATGGGATTTCATCCCAGTTGACTGCACCTGGCACACCTCAGCAGAATGGTGTAGCAGAAAGAAGGAACCGGACTCTTTTAGAGAGTGTTAGATCGATGATGAGTTATTCGAATTTACCCAAGTCGTTTTGGGGGCATGCTCTAGAAACATCGGCTTATCTTCTAAACTTGGTACCTTCTAAGTCAGTTCCAAAAACTCCAAAAGAATTGTGGACTAGTACCAAACCTAGTTTGAAACACATTCGGATTTGGGGTTGTCCAGCACATGTGCTGAACAAGAACGTGACTAAGTTAGATTCTCGTACAGAAGTGAGGTTGTTTGTGGGTTATCCCAAGGGAACAAAAGGGTATTTGTTTTATAGTCCTAAGGATCGGGATGTCATTGTAAGCACCAATGCTAGATTCTTAGAGGAAGACTATATAATGAATCACAAACCCATGAGTACTATTGTTTTAGATGAAATAGTGGGAGGACAAGATAATTCTAATATGCCACCGGTACAAGTAGAACAACCACAAGTAAATGAACAACCTATCACTAATACCACTCCAATGCTTCATCGTAGTGGGAGGGTTGTTAAACAACCTGAGAGGTTCATGTTTTTGGGAGAGTCTTTGGACTTAGTCTCTGGTGAACATGATGAGGATCCCAGGACATACGAAGAAGCAATGCAAGATAAGGATGCAGATCTTTGGCAAAAGGCTATGCAATCTGAGATGGAATCTATGTATTCTAATAAAGTCTGGGATCTCGTGGAACCACCCAATGGTGTAAAACCCATTGGATGCAAGTGGATCTACAAAAGAAAAAAAGGATCTGACAAAAAGGTGAAAGCCTGGAAAGCAAGACTTGTTGCGAAAGGGTATACTCAGAAACAAGGAATTGATTATGAGGAAACCTTTTCTCCGGTAGTCATGCTTAAGTCAATCCGGATTCTTTTATCTATAGCAGCTCATCTCGATTATGAGATTTGGAAAATGGATGTCAAGACAGCTTTCCTAAATGGAAGTCTTGATGAAAACATCCATATGCAGCAACCAGAGGGATTCATCAAAGAGGGCCAAGAGCATCTAGTGTGTAAGCTTAAGAAGTCCATTTATGGACTGAAACAAGCTTCCAGGGAGTGGAACATTCGTTTTGATCAGGTCGTCCAGACAAATGGTTATGATCAGAGTCCAAGCGAAGCATGTGTGTATAGGAAAAGTGAAGGAAATGCAGTGGTTTTTCTAGTACTATATGTAGATGACATTTTGCTCATTGGAAACAATGTAGGGATGTTGTCATCTATTAAGGCATGGTTGTTCAAACAATTTGAAATGAAAGACTTAGGTGAAGCCGCATACATTCTTGGGATCAAAGTTATAAGAGATCGCAAGAAAAGAACGTTGGCTTTATCTCAAGAACCGTACATTGATGAGGTATTGGCTCGTTTTAACATGCAGGACTCTAAGAAGGGTAATTTACCTTTTAGACATGGAGTCTCTCTATCAAAGGAACAGTGTCCTAAGACACCTAAGGAGATAGAGAACATGAAAGCAGTTCCTTATGCTTCAGCATGTGGAAGCTTAATGTATGTTATGTTATGCACGAGACCTGATATTTGCTTTGCCGTAGCCATGGTCAGTAGATATCAATCCAATCCAGGTCAGGAACATTGGAGTGCAGTAAAAACGATACTTAAGTACCTGCGAAGGACTAAGAAGTATATGTTAATTTACAAGGCTTCAGACTTGTTTCCTGTGGGATATACCGATTCAGATTTCCAGACAGATAGGGATAAGAGGAAGTCAACCTCGGGGTGTGTTTTTACTTTAGGAGGTGGAGCTGTAATATGGAGGAGTGTGAAGCAGAAATGCATCGCAGACTCAACCATGGAAGCTGAATATGTGGCAGCCTCTGAGGCAGCCAAGGAGGGTATATGGTTCCGGAATTTCCTGCTGGATTTGAATGTAGTTCCTAATTTGCCACGGCAAATCACAATTTATTGTGATAATACTGGTGCTGTTGCAAATACAAAGGAACCACGAGAACATAAAGCAGCAAAACACATTGAGCGTAAGTATCACCTCATACGACAGTTCGTTAAGCGAGGAGATATTATTGTGACTGATATAGCATCAAAGGACAACCGGGCTGATCCTTTCACGAAGAGTTTACCAGCTAAGGTTTTTGAAGAACACGTGGAGGCGATAGGAGTCAGATGTCTGGTCACGGAATAGTTATTTAAACTGGTAGCGGATTATATTAATAAACACTGATATACTCAAAGAATAGCTTGAGTATAAGTGGGAGATTGTTGGGTTTTATACTAAACTATTCATTAGTAGTATATAAACATTGTCCATTTTATTGAGAATCTTGATTGCATATTTTTACATTGTCTGTTTATTATATATTGTGGATAATTTAGTATCAAATGGGATAACAGAAGATTAAATTATCAGTGTCTATATATAATATAAAGGGTTCACAGTTTAAGTGGAATTAGACAAACCACTGGAATAACTGAAGTATTATTTGGGAATAGTTTATCTTGACTATTAAATAATACTTGTATACTTTGTGTATATTGAACAGGATCGAAATATTAGAATTGTTCTTCTATTCTGACAATAAAGAAGAACTAAGATTCTATGATATTATTAATGCTTAGGTTCTCAATCCAAGTGTACTGATTGACACTTGTATGCAATGCACATGCTTTGATTCATATGTGATGTAATTAATTATTAATTACAAAATTATGTATTGAGCAATGACATTGCATGCAGAGTGGGATATTAATTACAAAAGCAAACCATGTCCTGATAATATTCGGGTTGATGATGTCCTCTTGAAAGCTCATAAAGATAATTATGCTTTAGTCCTGCAGGCAGATTTGTTCTTGCATAATTATAAGGTTGAGTGGATGATCAAGGATAAAAAGATATTAATTAAATTAATTATCAGAAATTAATTTAATTAATGGACATACGATATCTTAAACATGGGGAATTTAATAAGCAAATAATATAGGAGCCGAATTTAATAATAAAGCAATTACGGTATTAGGAAAGGCAGTGCAGATATTAATTCGTTAGTGGATGGAATTAATATTTAATGACATTGGGCTTGACCCAGAATGTCATTGGGAGGCCCGACCTAATTGTCCATGATCCCTACTGGAGCCTATAAATATTCTTGTTCTCCTAAAGGCTAAAAACGTTTTTTTTCAGTTTTTCATAATTCGAGATTAAAACCTAGGGCAGCCGCAAGGAGCTAGGGTTTTGGGATTTCGAGGCTTTAAGGAGAGGAAACTTCGGGAGATCGAAGGCCACACTTCGCTCGAAGGGAATCAAGGAATTCAGTAGAAGACGTGGATCAGAATCGTATCGATTAAGGTAAAGTTTTCTTTTCGAACTCGTAATCAATCATATAGTAAAACGCAGAACAGTAATCATCCGTTCCAACAGGCACAAATTCCGATTGATTCTCAGAAATCAGCCCAGGAAGAATAAATTTCAAACGATCAGCTGGCACTTTCGCTAAAATCTTGTAAAGGACGTTGCACAGGGCAATTGGGCGTAAGTCTTTCATGGTACACACATTTTCCTTCTTTGGAATTAATACAACATTTGTATCATTGAGATGTGCAGGAAATGAGCCAACTGGCAACCATTCTTTACAACAGTTAAACACCTCCTTGCCTAAAATAGACCAAAATTGTTGAAAGAATGCAGGATTTAGGCCATCTGGCCCTGATGCCTTTTCTGGATGCATCTGTTTGATAGCCAAAGAAAATTCATCAAAAGAAACTTCTTCCACCAGCTTTCTGTTTTCCTCCTCTGTTATACAAGTATTACTAGCAGCATTCTGACGAGTTTCGCTATTTCTTTGATCACCTTTAAAAACAACTGTGAAGTAATCTCTGACTATGTGACACATATCCTCATGATTATTCACCTGTTCACCATTCTCCGTCTCAAGGAACAAGATGCGATTCGTTTTCCTCCTCTCTGAAGCGTTAGCATGAAAATTTTTTGTATTGGCGTCTCCTTCCGCTAACCAAAAGGTTTTTGCCCGCTGCTTCTAATAAACCTCTTCATGACGGAGCAACTCATTAAGTTTTTCTCGCTCAGTAAAATATAGATTCAGACCAGCTACATCCGTTCAATCAACCATCCTTGACAAAATTTCCTTATGCTTTTCAATTTTGTCCCTAAACTTATGAAAAAAGTTCCTGCCCCATCTAGCCATAAAAGACGATACAGAGATGAGCTTGGGGAGGATATGAATAGAAGGCAAATCCAGTTGAACCTTTTAGTTTGAAGCCCCTCACTTAGAGACCCTAAATCATCCTTAAACTTGAAGTAGTTGTCCACTTGGAGTCATGTATATGCTTTTAAGTCAATAATTGACCTAAAATATTTGACCAAGACAATAATTAATGTCTCAAAATTTAGAGAAGGGGGAGGTTGTAGTATTTTAATTAACTAGCTTTTTAGCGCCTGTAATGCACGACATATTCTAAATATGAGTAAATTATTGATTTGTTCGGTTTTTTTTACGTTTGTGTCATAGAATATCAATTTTTTTAGAGTAAAATGCAGTTTGTGTACTCGCACTTTAGTCAAGATACAACTTGCAATACTATAGTTCAAAATTGAACAATTGCAATATCAATATTTATATTTTATAGCACTTTGTTGCATTCCGTTAACTGAGATTAACTCCGTTATTAATTTATAGAGTAAAGTACATTTTGTGTACTCGCACTTTACTCTAAAGTGCATTTTGTGTATCCACACTTTGTTCAAAACATCACTTGCAATACTTTAGTTTAAAATTTAGAATAAAGTACGAGTACACAAAATGCACTTTAGAATAATGTGCGAGTACACAAAGTGCACTTTACTACCTAAATTAATAACATAGTTAATCTGAGTTAACGGAATGCAACAAAATGCAGTGAAATACAAACATTGATATTGCAAGTGCTCAATTTTGAACTATAGTATTACAAGTGGTGTCTTGACTAAAGTGCGAGTACACAAAGTGCACTTTACTCTTTTTTTTATGATTTATCACCTATCGTATTTGTATCATACATATTTAATACATAAAATATGTGAAAGTTACGAGGTATAAATAATTACAATACAGATGCATCCAAAAAATAATATAATGAAATATGCTATATATTAGCTCAATCAAATATTAATATATATGCACATAATGTATATCTATGTATGAATGTATGTACGTACTTATGTATGCATATGTATGTATTTATATATATATATATATATATATATATATATATATATATATATATGCATATTTATTGGGCATCAATGTAACAAATATGCATATTTATTCGGCAGGATTTAATCGAATGCAATAAATATGTCGAAATTAAAAGACTAAAATAACCTTGAAAAATATATTAGAAATGAGGGTAAAATAGTACCCGATCAATTAGATATATAATAGATGTCTCAAAATTTAGACAAAGGGGAGGTTGTAGTATTTGCAGCTTAAAATTTTACATTCAACAAAATTTGTACCCCAAATTATATCACCTCTATTAATTTTTAATTTTTTTAAAAAAATGCATTATTTTTATTTTTTAAATTTGTTTAATTTAACATTATTAAGAAATACATTATTTTTGAAAAGAATATCATTCACTACTATTCAAATTAATCAATAAAATAATTAAAGAAAAATGATATTTAATTTAATTTTTTTATTAATGGTATAAAGTTAAACAAAAATAATGTTAAAAACAGACAATATGTCACCAAACCCAACAAACGGTGTCAATTATCCCTGGCTACCAACATTTGTCTGCTACCTCCAAGCACCATGCATGGAGAAAATGCCTTGTCAAAGTCCCAGTTCTGGAAAATTATGAGTAGCTTCAACACCCTAATGAGTGCATGGTCCTACGGGGTGCATGGTGGGAATGCAGTCAATTTCAGGGACTAATTGTTCACACACATTAGCTGCAGCACTTAGTTGATTTTCTGGAGCATAGTACTCACTGTCCTGGACTGATTGTTCAACCACATTAGCTGCAGCACTCTGCTGATGATTTTGCCGAGTATAGCAGTCAACGTTCTGGAGCATAGTAGTCACTGTCCTGGACTGATTTGTTCAACCACATTAGCTGCAGCACTCTGCTGATGATTTTCCGGAGCATAGCAGTCAATATTCTGTGAGTGATTTTCCAAAGAATGGTACTCGATCTTCCCGGCTGATTGTTCAACGGCATTAGATGCAGCATCCAACGGATTTGCGTGAGCCATGTAGTCAACTGATTGTTCACCCACATTAGCTGCAGCACACAACTGATTGTCTGGAGCATAGTAATTGATATTCTGGACTGTTTGTTCCACCACATTAGCTCCAGAACTCTGCTGATTTACCAAAGCACAGTAATCTGTAATCCAGACTGATTGTTCAACCACATTAGCTGCAGCATTATGAAAAAAATCTTAGTACAAGTTTGATTATTCCACACGCTGATCATCAGCTACGTGATTGGTCTGATCAAGCTGAGCAAAGAAATCAATAAATGAGATGCGTGATTGTTCCAGAGGTTGATCAACCACCTGATCAGTTACATCAATTAACTGATTTTCCTGAGCAAAGAAATCAATGTACGCAATGTGTGATTGATGAACCTACATTATCTACCATATTGACCTCATTATCTGGAGCAAAGAAATCGATGTACCAGATAGGAAGGAGGCTCATTTTCCATTTCCATTTTATCCATTTTCCACTACCATTTTATCCAGTAAGAAAATCTTCCATTTGTAGTAACTTGTGTTCCAAGTAGTTCTGTTTGTCGAGTAGCTGGTTAAAGTATACCACCGCTGAAAATTTAAGCAATTAAAAAGAGATGATTACTAGAGATGCCTAGTTTGAAACTAGGCACTAGTAATTAAAAAAGAGTAAATAGCAGTTTGCACCCCTTTACTTTGGGCGTTTTTTCGATTTGGTCCTGAATAATGTTCTGTAGCAGAATGCACCCTTATGTTTAATTGTCGCTTCGATTTGCACCCCTTTGACCAAATTCCGTTAATTTTGACTGTCACCGTTAATTACAGCAGGGGTAAAATTGGAAACAGATAACAAAAAACCTAATTAATCTCCTAGACATTTAATCAAACACTTTCAGGACAACATTAGCTAACTCGCTTGATTGATCTTTAGTGAAACGCATAACATTTAATCGATAAACCACAAGCTTCTCCAAAGGTAACAAGGGGCGGATGTCACCAGTCCAATCAAAATTCGAATTTCAGATATTCTTGAGCCATCGCTTGAACGAGACTTCAGTGTGAATGAGAGGTAAAAGGGGGCTAAATTTGCTTCTAAATTTAGCTCAACTGCAATCTTCCCAGAAGACTTCAACAATAGTGGGGTCTCTGTCGTATTCTGTGCAGAAATTAGACTGGAACTCTGATGATCCATAAGCATGAACGATGATGAATCAGACCTATATATTCCCCAAACCATAAGCAGATCAGTATTGCTCTTTGAAAGTTGTGGGGATGAAACTTCGACATAGACACTGTAATTATTATTCTTCATCTCAATCCACACCTTTACCAGATCACCACTTTCCGTCCTAAATAGATATTTCCAGACCTTTTCTGGAGTATGAAGAACAAAAGATTGTGATGTGATCAACACATTTTGCCTGTGTTCATGATAAGACTTATTTCCCGCACTCATTGCAACTCCTCCAAAAACTAAATTTCTTCGCCCATCTTTTTTTCCTAGCCTTTGTGCCACTATTCTCTGAGAGGTCATGCCACCAGCAAAAACCAAATAACTCGAATCAGTGGCTCGACCGTTTAAGCCATTTGATCGTATAATAGAGGATACCGGAAATGTAGCCATCAATTGATGTTAATGATGGTAAAACCACGAATCTGGACAAAACTTGCTGCCACAAAACTCAAAAGGATTCCTCTATCTGTTTCCAATTTTACCCCTGCTGTAATTAACGGTGACAGTCAAAATTAACGGAATTTGGTCAAAGGGGTGCAAATCGAAGCGACAATTAAACATAAGGGTGCATTCTGCAATAGAACATTATTCAGGACCAAATCGAAAAAACGACCAAAGTAAAGGGGTGCAAACTGCTATTTACTCATTAAAAAATTATGATAGTAAAGTGATTCCATAATAGGTAAAACTAGACCAAAATATAATTTTTTACATCATTATCTTCTGTAGAGGTAAAAACATTGTAAACTACTAACGACCATGAGAATGAATTACTTAATCCCCGAGTCATATTTTTAAACTATTATAATTCCTTCAATATAATCCCTTGTTTATGTGAAGTAAAAATAATCTTCTATTTCTATATAACAAATATCAATTTGCTAATAAATATTTATTTGTTTAAATATTATTATATTTTGCACTTGCCTTCTCTCTATATTTGTGTAGGTGAAGTAATTGAGTACGTAGCTTCACTGATCTTCAAACAATTTAATTATTATTTTTCACTTTTTCGTCTTACAAATCAATATATATATATATATACATTATTTTATAATGTATTTGTGACCCATTTGTTAGTCCCTTTATAATTATCCCTTCCATTTACACTTTCGAAATTGGAATTGTAAAGATGTTCGGAGAGAAATATATCATGAAACAAGAAATTCTAAAACTATTGAGCTGCACAATAAAGATATTGAGAAACGTGGTAAAAAATATAAGGCACAATTGGTGACAATTGGTGACGAAGTTTTTTTGTTTAATTTTATATAATTTTTCAATTGAAATAATGATCTTTTACGTTTCTATATAACTGAAAAATAAAGAAATTTAATTGGATGGAAATCTTTTAAATCTATATACACAGGTTGGTGTTTCAGTTTTAAAAGATCTTATCCCAGTATGAACAAAATTATAATTAATTAATGTATCCTAATTCATTAGTAACTGTTACGTCCCGAAGTATCGTAGAAGGGGGGGTTGAATACGATACTCACAAATAATTCAATTTCGTTCGCGGATAATTCATTCAGTTCTATAACGAAATCAAACACACCAAACCAAACCAAAAGTCGGGGAATATATCGTTTTATAAATATAAACCTCGAGGGGTGCTACAATTTCTAATCCGTAGATTAGCTTCAATGAGTTCTAGGTTATTCATAATCAATACAATGAGAGAATTCTGAGCACTATAAATTTCTATGATCTTCTCCGGCTCAAACTTCTCTCTCAATAGTTGCTACTATGAACTAACCTCGACTGAGGAAGACACTACCTCTCTCTGTGTAATTATAGACTTAGTTTTAGAAAAACCATCGAACCAAAAATAATGGAATATTCTTGGCCGTTGGATCTTCATCAACCTGACAACAATGTCACTTCTTCACCTGCTCCTCCAATTAGAAAACTATCGAATTGGAAATCCATCGAATGAAAAACCATCGAAAGGATTAAAAGAAACTTTCCATTCGATAGTTTTTAAAGAAAACTATCGAAAAAGAAATTCTCTTTTCCATTGAATCTAATGATTTTCTTAGAAAAGCTTTCGATGGTTTTTATTTCTTTAAAAAAATAAAAACCATCAACACAATTTCTTTTGATTCCTTAGAATCACATTCGATAGTTTTTCATAAATGAAAAACCATCGAATCACATTTTGTCCTTGTTCCTTTTAGAAAACCTTTCTGAGCTCCTTGGTGTTTAAGTTTCAGACTGTATCAATTTCTTCTGAGACGATAAAATAATTTGATCTTTTAGTGCCGTCACCTAGTGCAACTGGTCTGGTTCACAGATAAATAACACTTGATCAATTCTTCTTTTATGTCTTCAATTCAATGCTGCTGATAAGTCCTTTGTCGTCCTGGTTGCTTCATCACTGGAATCCTGTGGTACTAACCCTAAATCATTCACATACTTCTGTCGTCTTGAAAGTCTTGTTTCTTTTGCTGTCACTGAGGCTTGAACATTTTCATGAACTTCTTTCCGTGACCTGTTTACGGACTTCAAGAATACATAACGTATTTTGATTTTTTGTGTTTGCCTTTTCTTCTTTGATTCTGGATTCCTGTGCTTCTGTTAATATTATTGTCTGTCTTGTCCTTTGTTGAGTTGTAGTTATCTCTTTTACATCTTATGTTACATTATGCTTTACAATCTCCCCCTATTTGATTGGATAGAGTTCGACAAGCAAATACTTCGAGGATAACTCAACTAACTAAGGAAACATGAAACTACTTAAAGTAAGACAGCGTAATAATATTAACTGCATTCTGGATCAGATATATATACATTTCCAGATTTCATAAATCAAAGAACAATAAAACTTTTCACTTTGAAGTTGCTCCTCTTGATTGAGCTGATAGTTCTTTTGTTCTTTGCTTCAATCTTCAGTCCATTCCAATCTCACCTTCTTCAATCATTGGATCGGATTTAACAGCTTGATAATCAATCACTGATAGATAGTGCAGTGGTTCTCCAGGTTTAAGGATTACTCCTAGGATGTGTCTTCCAATATATCCAACCTTTTGTCCCACTCCAGCCCATAACCATGCAATGTTAACATCTTTCTTGTTTAGCTTTGGCATGTTTGGAAATCTGGTATGCACTTCCAATCCTTTCTCCACTCTCTTCCTATAGTAGGGAACATTCTCCATAAGATATTTTCTTAGAGTGTCGGCTGCTTTTGTCCTTCTCCGTTAATGTGAATCCAGTGGATCTAAGATACTTCTCAACTGATATTAGATATTCGTTTGGGTAATCTCTCAGTTTGTCCTCCGTCAGATAGCAGATTCTGAACAAGTCATTCGTCATGAATCTAACCATAGGAGGGTTTTCAGTAATCTCTGGACTGACCTTCATCAAGATTTCCTTAACATGCTCACGGAGCAGTTCATTTAGCTTTGTAGTTCTTTGGATCTTGATGAGAATCACCTTCAGTGGTGTCTTTCTCTCTTAATGATAGAGAATTTGCTTCTTCTTCCATATCATCATCCAAGATAGGATGTTCTATTGGCTCTGGATGATATGGCTCATGCTCCTCCTGAATCGGTTGCTCTTGCATGACTTCAAATTCCTCCTCACTTTTTTTTTCTTCTTGCACAATGTCTTCAATCCATTACTATCTAACTGGCATAGCTTCATTGGTTTCCCAAACTCCCCATCCAGTTGTTTGCCAACCTTCATTAGTCACTTCATTTGTTTCCCCTTCTCCAACTTTCTCCCCCTTAGTTGAGGAATCCTCAATAAAGTTATCCTCATTGTAAAAGGTAGCAGAAGGATCAGGTTGTTGCTGTGAAGGTCCGGGTTGTTGGTTCCTCAACATATTCCATAATCTTCTTGAGGGTGGATTGAACATGTACCTCCAGGTAATAGCAAATCTTCAATATTTGGAAGGGTTAGGGTGTCACTCCTCACGTTTGGATCTGGGTGTACACTCAACGTTTCTGTTAGTGTTTCACTCATTTTTCCTTTCCCACTCAGGCCAGGTGTAAGTGTTTTTGTTACACTCAATCCCTTTGTGCTAGTTGTACCTGCAGAAGAAAACACCGTAGTCGTCCTTAAGGAGGTCACCAGTGGTGCAATGGGGCTTCGCAAGTCCCCGTCCTTGGTTAAACCAAGTTGCTGATCATCCGTAGATGATATATCCTTTGAAGGATCTAGAGTTTGAATCTCTAGGAGGGTAGAATCAAGCTCTATTAACAGCAGAGATCCTGAAACTTCCTCAATAGTCTGTGAAGACTTGACCTCAGTTAACTCCTCAATTAAAATTGATTCATTGTCACCGAGTTGCCGATCTGCACCTACGTCAGACCCTTTACCCGCAGGATCCAGATATGTTCCATCTGGGGAGGTAGACAATGACCTTTTAGATTGTGCATTTAGGTCAAAGCCTTCTCTCGACGTCTGTGAAGACCCTTGGTTCTTAGAACCTTCAACCAGTGAACCTGACCGTAATATGGTCGGAACACCAGTTGCTTCCGTCAATTCTTCCTTACTTGATTGAGCTATTGGTTTAGATATTGCTTTCGTTAGCGTAGCCCAATCAGCATCAGAAAAATCAATAAAGGGCGCTTTGGATGATTGAAATGAAGTTTCAACAGTTGCCTCGTTTTCTGTTCTTCTCCTTTTAGAGTAAGGCAGAGCTGTTGTTGAATGGCGTATCTCCTTATGTGGTGCTGCTTTGGCACTATCTCCCTCTACACTCATGGATGTCTGAATATTGGGTATAGGAGGGTAAGGAGGTTCGTTTGTGGTTTCATTTGGCTCTTCCAAAGGCTCTTCGACCGTGGTTAGAGATTGTGGGTTGCAATCTCATGGTCTGGATGGCCACTGAGGGCTCTGGATCAACATCCATTGTTGTGGTTCAGGAGCCAGTTCAGGTTGAGGAATGTTACCTTCATTTCCAGAAATCTCCAACCGTACTAATTGATTTAGTAGTTTCCTACTAAAATCTCCAACCAAATTAATTTTTTATCTTTTGAAAATTTGGGAATATCATTAAATTATATATATGTTGACATCCGTACAGTTGGATCTTCGAGAAATAATTTTAAAAAAATAGAAACAACAATCCGTGACAAAACAGTAGTTACGAGTACTAGTCAATATAGTAGTAATCTACTAAGATCTCTGACCAAATTAATTTTTTAATTTTTAAAAATTTGGGAATATCATTAAATTAGATATATCTTGACATCCGTACGGTTGGATCGTCGAGAAATAATTTTCAAAAAATAGAAACAACAATCCGTGACAAAACAGTAGTTACGAGTATTAGTCAATATAATAATGATCTACTAAGATCTGTGGCCAAATTAATTTTTTATCTTTTGAAAATTTGGGAATAATATTAAATTAGATTTATATTGACATCCGTACGGTTGGATCGTCGAGAAATATTTTTTAAAAAATAGAAATAATAATTTGTGACAAAGCACTAGTTACGAGTATTAGTCAATATAATATATTTATTTTACTCTATATTAGGAATAGAAAATTAAAAATTCTGTTTGATAACATGTGTCAATGTGTTATTGGTGGACAACATAGCACATGGATTGTGCTTCTTTAATCAATTTCTAACCCTTGATTAAAACAAAAAAAAACACCATCCAACGATTCATATCATATCCCCCCCACCCCACCCCACCCCACCCCACCCCACCCCACCCCACATATACATATACATATACATATACATATACATAATATTTAATCTCTCTCTCTCTCTCTCTCTCTCTCTCTCTCTCTCTCTCTCTCTCTCTCTCTCTCTCTCTCTCTCTCTCTCTCTCTCTCTCTCTCTCTCTCTCTCTCTCTCTCTCTCTCTCTCTCTCTCTCTCTCTCTCCTGCCTCCCTCCCTCCCCCCCTCCCCCCCTCCCCCCCCACATATACATATACATATACATAATATTTAATCTTCAAAAATTCACATCTCTCAATCTATTCATCCAAAATTAGTGATTTATATATGTATGTATTCTACAAATCAAGCTCTATACATTGATATAAATATTTTTTGATTTTTATCAAATATTTTTCTGGGTAATATTTGAAGTTTAATTCGGGTTGGAGGTTTGATGAAGTTTTTGATGATTTTGAGGCTGCAAGATTGTATGTTGGTGCTTGTTTATGCTTAGTTATTAATTTCATAATTTTCCGGGCACTTTTTATTTCGCCGGAAAATTCTTGAGGTGGCCGGAATTAACAATTATAATTTTTTTTTGATTTTCAATTTTGACTATTGTATATATCGTCGGATGCTTGGATACATATATTAAATTGAGAATTTTTCAGATTTGTTTTGACTCATCGGAAAATGTTCGGTTTACCGGAATATGGGTTTTAGTTTTCGTTTTTAAATTATGTTTAGGTGAATATTTAGATCGTTGGATTTACCTACTGATATGTTAATTTGGTAATTTTTGGAGATGTTTTTGGTTCACCGGAACAGTAACTCCGGCAGAAGAAGCAGCAGAAGCTGCTGTTTTTTTTTAAATTCCGGCACTTTAAATTCGACCAGATTTGGTCGAATTTTGCATTTTAAATTCGACCAGATTTGGTCGAATTTAGCACTTCAGGCGGCAAAATTTTAAAAATTTGAATTTTTCACCAAAATTTAAAATTTTCAAAATTTTGAAATTTGGCGCCTGAAGTGCTAATTTCGACCAAATTTGGTCGAATTTAACAATATCAATTTTGACCAAAGTTAGTCGAATTTAGCATACTAAATTCGACCGATTTACTAAATTCGACGCGAGCATTTTCGACAAACACATTTTCTGTCGAATTTAGTTAAATTCGACAAAATTCCGTCGAATTTAATTAAATTCGACAGAATTTTTCTTGTCGAATTTAGCCGTTTTTCTTGTAGTGAATTCTCACTAGAATTTAAATGAAATTAGGAAGAGTTATCTTTATTATTATTTATTTTATTATATATATTAGTTTCATTTATTAATGATTAGAGGTCGGCTATATAATACTGTAATATAAATAAGTCTCATGCCTTCAATATTTAATGAGATAAAAATTTGAGACTACTTTATCATGGTACAACCTTATTAGGTGAGAGGAAAGAAAATCCCACAAGAGTTTGTGGGGTTTGACAAGAAAAATCATGCCGGGCTTTGTTGGTGAGAAAAAAAAATTATGCAAGAGTTCATGGGTGCAAGGAAAAAAAACAATCAGGTGAAATTTCATGGGTGCGAGAAATTGAAAATGATCGTGCTAAGTTGATCCGGAGAAAAATACTAAAAAAATTGTGAAAAAAAAAATAAATGTTCTTCCATATGGAAAAAAACTTTGATGACATGTTTTTGTGCAAGATACTATCTCAAAACATTGACCACAACACTCAACTTTCCATTTTGAGCCCGGGAATTTGACCGGTATGCAAACATATATATTGTTAAAAGTAAATATGAATAGTGATCTTTAATATAAATTTTCGTAAGCAGAGAGCTTTTGATATATTTGTTTTATTAATTAATGATTAGAGGTGGGCTATAAAACAATTTCTAATATTGTCATACAATTAAGTCTTATGATTTCTCTTATGGAATAAAAATTAGGTCTTCAAATCGCTGCTAGGGTTTGGTCAATTTAATGCTAGGGTTGATGAGCTTCCAGTTTTAATGGTGTGGTTGCTCTTGTTGTCGGGGACTAACTCGATCCTAACAAAATCCCTATGTACCTTGATGAGAATCAAGAATCAAGAATTAAGCCAAAACGTAGTTCTAGGTGTTGCCCTCGGGGCTATGACGGCAGGGGCACACCAAGGACGTAGTGACTTGTATATCCTTATTCAAGGATGAATTCTAAAATATTGTGCATGGCGTATGGAGCTCGACCGTTCTTTTTAGAATGAGGGTCAATGCCCTTTATATAAATGTTAAGAGTCTATGATTTAGACTAGGTTTAGGAGACTTGGTAGGCAAGCCACCTCTGTTGGTTAGAATTCTAGATCCTTCTTTGTAGGATGTTGACTCCTTCTAGGACTCGGTGTCTTGGAGGCTAGTCCTTGTAGGAGTTGGCTCTTATTCAAATACATTTAATGAGCTATATTATTAGCCCTTTTATTAATTACGAAATTAATAAATAAATAGGGTTTCTGGTCTCATTAATAAATAAATATCCCTTTTAGTGAGTTACAAGGATTTTTTTTTGATCACCCATGTATCACCTTGAACTAAATTTATCTATCTCAGCGCATGCTAAGGTTGATTATTTATTTTTTAATTAAATTATGTTTCAGCTCATATGATATCATGTGCATGTCACAAGGATTTTGTTTCAAGTTTAGCCTCAGTACTGATGGACAAGTTCTCACATCTGGAAGCCTTGATTGGATCGTCCAAGTATGGGATGTAGCATCCAGTGATCTGAAGTTCACGTCTTATGGTAGTTAGATTTTTATCGGTTAGTTACCTTACGTAGTTTTTATTCGCAATTGTAGTTTTGAGTTTCCCATTGTATTGTACTTGTTTGCTTTAGGTAAAATTAATTATCTGTATGGGTTTTGAAGATGCAACTTCATGGATCTGGAACCCAAAAAATGGGAAAAACATCCATGTAGTTGAAGGTGAGTATATAATAAAAATCAATTATATTAGCATATCATTTATATGTCTAGTGGGGACAATTACCGATATCAATATGACTTCTGTGTTCTCATTAAATTTATAACAACTTTGTTAGGCTCAAGGCATGTCTGAATACCACTATTAACAAGCTTACACATTGTGACTATGTCACTCTACATGACCTAGTGAATTCTTTCACTGAGATATAGTATAGGTCTCCATTGTACTTGTCTTGTTTTCATGTACTTAGCTTTATTCTGTATGCTCAAAGTTATAATAAGCTTAGTAAGTTTCTTACACCTAGAATGTACATAGGCCATGGAATAATTATCCTGGAAGAAGATCAATTTGTTCATGCAGCAGGATTGGAGTGAATAAGGCCTTGAAGAAATAAGTTGCAGAAATTTGTCCAAGTCCCTATATCGTGAAGTCAGAATGAACTATGTCGTGAAGTCCAAAATATCCATGTCGTGAAGTACTCAGATCGCATAGTCCAAAATGAACTATGTCGTGAAGTCTTCATTACTCATGTCGTGAAGTGTTGAGATCGCAAAGTCAAAATGTACTATATCGTGAAGTCCTCAAGAAGGCTATATTATGAAGTCTTCAAGAAGGCTATATCGTGAAGTCCTCAAGAAGCCTATATCGCGAAGTCCTCAAAAAGCATATATCGCATACTCCTATAATACTCATATAGCAAAGTCAAGAATGCTCTATGTCGACAAGTCAAAGAATCAGGAATATGCAGGAGTTCACGATGTCAACACTTAGCCGTTTATAACAAGACAAATCAAGGTACAGAACCAAAATTCAAAGGAGACAAATACTGAAGCATCTATTACTGTAAGGTGGTCCAAAGACAGATGGCAAATCTACAGCAAAACTTGGAGAGAAAGATTAGAGACAAGCAGCTACAGAAACGGGAAAGACTACAGAAATCATGTGGTCCTTCCTGACATAGTTAACTTCTTATGGCAGGACAAGTTGGACTTACAGTGAGGGGTAACTGTGTAAATAGGTGTGTACACCAGTTTGTATAGGATATATATATTATGCACACCCTATTGTTAGCTGTAAGAGAATAATACATAGAAACATTCAAGAACTCTTTTCTCTGTAAGAAAACAAGAAAACACTGCTCTTGTTTAGAAGCCAGAATTTCACTTGTGAAATTTTGGAAGCTATAGTATTTGATTTACTTAATACAAAGTAGATGAAAGTGATTGTGTGTGTTATGTTTACTTGATTCTGCATTTTCATACAACACAATCTTTAACAGCGTTTTTAGTTTCAAGAAAACCAAAAATATCAAAACTATCCATTCACCCCCCGCCCCCTCTATCTAGTTTCTTAGTGATATTCATATCTAACAAACTTTGTCTTTGATGTTTACTTATTTGTTTTTAGGATTAAATTTGAAGTTATTGAGTTGTTATTGTCTTGATTTATCTCAAGGTTATCCAATCACATTGTTGAACTGACATGTTTGGCAATCATCTATGACTCAATTTTGATTCTTACTGGCTGAAAATACGAGTCTCTTCACATTATAAATATAACAACTGAAAAGGCATAAGAATTCACCCGCTCTTGAGTATTCTTTACACCTCTCAAATTCTTTTTTAATTTAATAGACCTGACTTCTAAATATCTTACTTCATATTAGTTAATCAAATATTTGTGTTGTGTGTCAGTAGGTACTTGATGGTTTTAACTTTCAAGTAGTTAGGTTGTTTTTACGGTTGGTAGTAGTAAACGTTTTTGTCAATTTTGTGAATTGATGTGTAGCATTGGGATACTTTGGGTTCGGCTAGCTAGTTCCTTATATATGATTTATTGGTTTGGATTATGATATGGATGTTTATGGTTGTTTGAATGACATTGGTTGGATATTTTGTCAATGACAAAATGAGTAGTTGTGGTTATCTTCACCCCTTATTTGATTGGAAACTTAACCACTTTAGTTATGTATGTGAAGTATGTATAAATGAATGACGAACAATTTCTATCTTTTTTAAAGTACCTTGTGATTTGCATTTGTGAGTTCGAATAACTTGACTTGTATTTTCTTTTGTTATACTTGAATTAGGTTGACCTTGACGAAGATAATGACCTGGATGGAGATGATGATTCTATTTTTCTTGCTTGCAATGGACTTTAGGCTTACATGAGGCTTGTTTTCGAAATTGTTTTAGTTGTTTGGTTTTCCGGATAATGTAATCAAAGTTTACTTTTGGTATATAGGCTCATACCGAGCATATCATTTTGGTTTTACTCAATGATGTAAGAATATTGAATTTTTTTTTATAATGACAAATTCAGTTTTAATTCATTTTTGGTGTGATTAAGTGCATAGGTTAGTACAATAAATTTATGTGAAAATGAATATTATACATTATTGTACAACCACAAAGACATCAGTTTTTAAAATGAAATCAATGTCAAATGTAGATCCAAACAACTGATATTTATCAACAAATCGATGTTAAATGTAGGTTCAAACAACAGATTTTTATAAATAAACTGATGTTAAATATAGGTCTAGAGAGCGAATTTTCACAAGAGAACCGATGTCAAATATATGTTCAGACAACAGAATTGTATAAGGAAACCGATGTAAAAAGAATGTTTCAACATCAGTTAAAAACTGATGTCTAAAAGGGGTACTTTTAACATCACCGACAAAGACATCGGTTGAAAAAGTAAAAGACATCGGCCAAAAACTGATGTGTATTGCAGTTTTTCTAGTAGTGATATTTAGCCATTATCATATTATTTAGGTTAGTAGTTTCCTATTTTTATGCAAGTATCTTTATCTTTTGCTAATGTATCACATTTTATATGTGAAAGTAGTTTATAAAAGAAGGCATCATATTTGTTATCCTTGTCTCTGGGCTTTAAGGTTCCTCGAATTATCCCTATGTTTTTACACTTTTACTCTCAGTATAAGCATGTCAAAGGCAATTGTACCAAATTAATTGGTAACCAAAGTTTTTGTGTCAATTATGGGTGACCATGATATGCTTATATCTTGGGATTTCAAAAATTAATTGAATTCAATTTGAACATATGTAGATGATGTAGATGTGGATTGATGTAGATATAGTTATTGCACCTATTTCATTCTTTATCCGAAATATTTTTTTTTCTAAACTAATATATACTAATATATATATATCACAAATCAAAATCAAATTTTACCATGATTCACATCAACAAACAAAACCAATCAATCAATAGTTTGGAGTTGTAATTGTTAGGCTCAAGGCATGTCTGATATAGTATAGGTCTCCATTGTACTGGTCTTGTTTTCATGTACTTAGCTTTATCTTGTATGCTCAAAGTTATAAGGAGCCTAGTAAGCTTCTTGCAATCTAGAATGTACATAGGCCATGGAATAATTATCCTGGTAGAAGTTCAGAAATGTTCATGCAGCAGGATGGAGATGAATAAGGCCCTGAAGAAATACGTTCAGAAATGTTCATGCAGCAGCAGGCTTAGATCGCGAAGTCCTCAAAAGGGCTAGATCGCGAAGTCCTCAAATTGCCTATGTCGCGAAGTCTTCAAAGGATAGATCGTGAAGTCAGGGAAATGCTAGAGTTCACGATATCAACACTTAGCCGTTTATAACAAGACAAATCAAGGTACATAACCAAAATTCAAAGGAGACAAATACTAAAGCGTTTGTTCTGGTAAGGTGGTCCAAAGAACAGATGGCAAATCTACAACTAAACTTGGAGAGAAAGACAAGAGACAAACAGCTACATAAACGGGAAAGACTCCGAAAAGCAAGTGGTCCTTCCTGACACAGTGAACTTCTTATGGCAGGACAAGTTGGACTTTCAGCTAGGGGTAACTGTGTAAATAGGTGTGTGCACTAGTTTGTATAGGTCTATATATATTGTGCACACCCTACTGTTAACTGCAAGAGAGATACACATAGTTTTATCTTAAGCACTCTTTCTCTGTAAGAAAACAAGATACAAATTGTTCTTGTTTAGAAGCCAGAAATTCATCTGTGAAATTCTGGAAAGTTGTAGTATTTAATTTGCTTAATACAAAGTAGATTAAAGTGATTGTGTGTGTTGTTTATTTTCATTCCGCATTTTACAAAACATAATCTCATACAGCTTATTTAGTTTCAAGAATCCAAAAATATCAAAACTATCCATTCACCCCCCCCCCTCTGTCTAGTTTCTAAGTGGTATTTGTGATGCCCTCCAAACCCGGGGTACAGGTTTGGGAGGTCACCCGACCAACAACTCACAATATAGCTGAATAAAACACATGCATAATATAATAATAACATAAAATACCCCTTATCCAAGACCGCATCCAGATTATGGCATTGAACACAAGCTTCTACAATCTTTTATTATTACAAACCAGTTTTATCAGAGTTATTACAACTTAAGTCCAAAGCTAGACATCTAGTCTAATCAAAACAGAAACAAACAACTACCCTGCCAAGGACAATCACTCGAGGAGCTTTCCTAGCTACCGGTGAACTATCCGGCATACTGTGCCGACTCATACTCTCGCTTCACTGGAATAGGGTTATAAAACAACAAGCAAGAGTGAGCCAAAAGTGCTCAGCAACATCATATATATATTCAATGCAGTTTCATAACGAAAAGGAATCATAAGAATTTGAATCAATGCACAATGCATGATTATATCAATCTCTTCTGAAGAAAACAGATTAGAATTGGATTTTTATTTATTTCATTCAAATCAAAGGTTGAGCTGCTGGCCAGCCACGCATCAACCCCGGACCTGCTTATAGCAAAGCCCTCCACTGGATCCTTGGCCATCCTGGCCATAATTATCATTGACCAAAATTTGGTCCGACCATTGCTGGTCTATTTGTCAAAAACAATTCCAATTCTATCATAAAACATAAGCAATACAAGCTTCAATAATGATCACAACAAGAATAAAATAGTATAACAATATCAAGGGCTTTATCTGACAATAAATCACAACGAGGGTGAAATGACAATAACAAAAGAGTTTCATCTGACAATAAATCACAACGAGGGTGAAATGACAATAGCAAAAGAGTTTCATCTGACAATAAATCACAACGAGGGTGAAATGACAATAGCAAAAGAGTTTCATCTGACAATAAATCACAACGAGGGTGAAATGACAATAGCAAAAGAGTTTCATCTGACAATAAATCACAACGAGGGTGAAATGACAATAGCAAAAGAGTTTCATCTGACAATAAATCACAACGAGGGTGAAATGACAATAGCAAAAGAGTCTCAACTGATCAAGATCAAGTAAGGTTCGTGAAACAAGTTCGGAATGGTTTCAAGGAAGCAACACATCCGTCTCAAGAAATATCAAGGTTATAGTATACACAAGTAAATCGAAGGTGAGGATTCTCAATATTCAACAAGATTGTGGATAATCAAAGGAATCAGAAATTTTTCATGGCAACAATGTTATTGGTTCAGATACGGACAAGAATCGAATCATTGGGGTTGATTTGATAACAACATTCATATAATAACTCAGAGTAAAATTACTCAAGGATTTGTGAAAGAAATAGACACTTGCCTGGTTCGACGAAGTCAACTTCTATCGTTGCTATTCTACCTTCTCCTTTCCCTTGCCTCGGGAACTTGATTCTAAAATACATATCTCGTATTATTACATCTCATCATTTATTCTAGCCTCAACATATCACTCATAATCATTTTATAAGTCTAAACAGCCTATCGGGCCACTTTCGAGATTTATCGAATTCCCGACCAATTTTCCGATAAGCAAACTCAGACACAATCTTTATATAAAACATTTACGGACTCTAAACACATTATTCCACTTTATATAAACCATATAGCACTTATAAATATTTTTAAAACAATAACCGAGGCTTATTTGAATTTAAATAAGTCGCAAACAAATTTTTAAATCAAAAATCGGATTTTTAAATCCAATATAAGTATTTGAACGCAAATAAATCAATTAATAAAATTAATTGACACTCTTTAAATGCTCAAAATATTTTTAAATAATAAAACAGGTTTGAAAATAATTAAACTGAATTTTTAATTAATTAAATCTAATTAATAATTAATTTTCAAGAATTAACTGATTAAAAGAATTAACCAATTAATTAAATTAATTAATTATTAATTAAAAATAATTAAAATAATTAAGTTTAATCAATTTTCGAATTTAAAATAATAAATATAATTTTACAGAATTTTTCTGAATTAAATAAATAATTAAAATCCAAAAACAGTTTTCAGAAATGTAATTAGGGTTTCAAGGATCGAAACCGGGTCAGAAAACGGGTCAACCGGGTCAGGAAGAACGAATCTGGGTCACCAAGAACAACATACATACAATCCCGAACTATGCCGGAATCGATCGCAGATCTTAGTCAAAGAAAATCGGCGGCACAACTCCGGCCGGAAACACGATCTCTCTTATTTCTACATGAAACTCGACGTTTCATATGTTAAAATAAAGCTTATAACTCATATAATCAAAGCCCTTTACCAGAATCAATGTCAGATCAACAACAAGAACGAACGAAGCAAAAGAAGAATTCGGGTCAAAACCCGAAAATTAAACCCATCAAAATTGAACTTAAACATGAAATTAAATCATGGATTCTTGCTAATTAGAACCCTAGGAACATGTTAGAAGCAACCAATTGAACTGAGAATCAACAGAACAAAAATCCCCAATTCGAACATAAACCCTAATTTTAATTCGAATATTGAAAAATTTATAATAAATCGAAAAATTACCAGATGATGATAAGGTTGAAATATTCCGAAACTAGAGGTCAAGATCTTTTATCTGAGTACTTGAACTTTGGATTTGGATTTCAATAACACCTTCAAAAGTTGGTTCGATTATTCAAGAACACGAAGAACACGGTTCGAGAATTTTGTATTTTTGTATATTTGTAATACGGATTATATGAGGTATAATATATGATTCTCCTTTTTATACATAGTGAAAAATAATACCCTAAACGACATTTTTGGATCGATATAGATCCACTGGATCGTTTAAAAACCCTAATTAGGTTAAAAACACGTTTTATGAAAAGATAATTATCTACAAAGACTGATAATTATCCAAATAAATACATATCATTATATAATTAATGATCAAGAATACTGGGGCTATAACAGATGAAATATTGATAGAAACGACATATCCGTCACCCTGGACAATTAGGGTTTGGAACAATTTTTCCCTTTTTGAACAAAACGAATTATACTGACAAGATCAATTTGATAGGGATGAAATTATATGAATAGTTCTTTCAATAACGATTCGAATACGAAGAACGAAGGGATAATAATGATATACAAAATTTCAACGGGGCCCTTGAATTTACAAAACGGGGCTCAAAACTGAATAAGATTCCAAATGACGAAATATTTGAAAGGGGCATTCGACTCACCAAATAACACATAATCACTTCATAATCATAACTTATTAATACTCCAAATATCCCACAATAATTATTCTCCACAAAAATATAGTTTATATATATATATATAATAAAAAAAAATTCCACGGATATTACATCCTTCCCCCCTTAATAGGATTCTGTCCTCAGAATCAAGTCAAGGAACAACTGGGGATACTCTTCTAACATCTTTTACTCTCTAATTCCCAAATACATTCTCCTACCTTAGACCTTCTCCACAATATTCTAACTAACGCTACAGTCTTATTAATGCGCACATCGTACTCAGTTAACCACTCCATTCCTAAGATCACATCAAATTCTCTCAACTTAAGGGTAATAAATCGACATAAAAAAAACAATTCCCTAGAATCTCAATTTTTACAACAAGGGCAACATACACTGACCGATATACGATTTCGGTTAACTATCTCTATGTTCAACACTCCACTTAAAGGTTCCATTACGCAATTTTAATTACGAGCAAACGTCTCAGAAATAAACGACTTAGTAGCTTCTGAATTCATTAGAAGTGTACCTGCTATCACATCAGTGTCACAATCTGCTTCCCTCATCGTTAGGTTATACGTCCTGGCTTGCGGCTGATCTTTGACAGCTGGAGGTGCCTCTATCGCTCGAATCATGTTGTTCACGGTTACTGGTGCCCTGCAATCTTTAATCATATGACCTGGTTTCTTGCATCGATAACACACAAGACCTGTCTTGCAATCCCTGGAATAATGACCCTTCTGGTTGCAGTTAAAACATGTCACACTCAATGTGTGGCATACTCCGGGGTGTCTCTTCCTGTATGTCTTACATTCTGGCAGTGGAGATCTGGAAACTACTTGCCGATCGTTGTTGGATGGAACATTGATTGGTCCTGCATCTCCGGTATCTGTCTTCCTGAAATTTGAACCTCTACTCATCCGAAATCCTGGTTTCTTGTTTGAATGACCCTGAAAATCTCCCTGTGGCTGTATCTTATCGGGTGCCCCTATCTTTCTTTTCTTATTCTCTTTCTCTCTCATGTATGAATCACTCTCTCCTTCCGCGATCATTGCGTTCTGCACTACGGCTGCATATGTGTCTAACTCCAAAACGGCTAACTTACTACGAATCCATGACCTCAGTCCCTGTTGGAACCTCTTGGCCTTCTTCTTCTCCGTTTCCAAGTATGTCGGAACAAACCTAGACAACTCAGTAAACCTGGTTTCATATTGAGAAACAGTCATACTACCCTGCGTTAGTTCTAGAAACTTCAACTCCATTTGATCTTGCATATAGTCAGGAAAATACTTCTCTAAGAATAACTCTGTAAATCTCTCCCACGTAACTAATCCTTCTGGTTCTAAAGCCTTACTAGTCTCCCACCAATAGCTTGCCTCATTTTTCATAAAATAACTAGCATACTCAGTTTTCTTCTCTCCCGTTACCTCTATCAACGTAAAAGCTTTCTCCATTTCCTTCAACCATGCCTTTGCCTCAACTGGATCAGCGGATCCCCTAAACTCTGGAGGTTTCGCTGCTTGAAACGATTTGAACGTAACCACGGGTGCTACCTGCTGGTGCTGCTGCTGCTGATGCTGTTGCTGTTGATGCTGCCGCTGCTGATGCTGTTGTTGCTGGTGCTGCTGCTGCTGATACTGTTGCTGATGTAGCAACTGCTGTTGAATCTGTTGTTGTTGTTGTGCTAACGTAGTAGTTTGTTGAGTA
The DNA here is from genome assembly GCA_030848705.1 of Heracleum sosnowskyi. Classification (NCBI taxonomy): domain Eukaryota; kingdom Viridiplantae; phylum Streptophyta; class Magnoliopsida; order Apiales; family Apiaceae; genus Heracleum; species Heracleum sosnowskyi. The sequence continues at coordinate 21,110,462 of CM061235.1, read as the reverse complement.
AGGGTGTTCAAAAGCTGTATTACAACCGGATCTAAATTACCCGTCGGGGGTGTATTCTGTTGACCTTCTCGGTCAGCGGAACCATTCGCACGCGTGTTTCGTCTAGGTGGCATATTGCTGATGAATAAACAATGACTGATTTAATCAAACAATTTATAATGAAAAAGAATATTGATGTTAGAATCAAGGGTTACGAATCGCCAAATGGTACCGTGGCGGTTACAAGTTTCCAACGGTATATACAGAGACAACTATTGCGATAAATAGAATGGCAGTCATGGTGCTGAAATAAAATGACAAGAAAGCAATGACGGTTCTGCGAAAGTAATGATCATATATAATAAGATTCGATACAAGCGTAGAACGCTTTCAAAAGTAAGATATATTATAGCTGAACTATAACTGCCGATCAACAGTACAACAACAAAATACAATAACAATCCAAGACGATACTATAGGCCTGGTGCACTGCTGATACTATACTATGCATCTATGTACTCTTCTGACTAGAATCCATCCATTTCCATAACATTCCATCTCATCTACTCCTGCTCACGGATCATCGTCTCTAATCTCCCATAGTGCTGGTCCGACAATCTCCCCAATCTCTCTCATCGCATAGTCCAAAATCTGTCTTATGCCTGCTGCAGTCTCTCCCTCTCTGCTAGTAGCTAGTCCATGCAATCTCGTCTCTACCAATGTCCTCACAATTCTAAGTCTCATCCGTGTATCTACTATCTGATCTCTGAATCTATCTCTATCTCTGGCTACAACTGCCTCTGCTGAACGCATCTCACGCATCTCTGTCACCTGTCTATGAAAGTAATCCCTCTCCTCTCTCATCCTCTGATAATGGTGATGTGGAACTGGAGGATCAGTGATCTGGAACATAGGTCCGGAAACTGAAGCCTGAGATCTTGGTGCTGCGGGTATGCGTCGAAGTGGAACGGGACAAGCTATAGAATCCCCCCTGACCATTGTAGGTCCAGTCTGAGGTCGCGTCGGTCGTGACGGTCCTGCTCTCTCATCTGGTACACGCCTCTCTTCTACCGGGTATTCTGACGGATCTGAATCTGAATTAGAGCTAGGTGGCTGCAATTATAACCATACTCGATCACTACGCATAATATCTCAAATAGACCTTCTATGACCACTAGGTGAATTCCTAACCCTCTATGTTATCCTGGACCCTAAATCCTAACTTGTTTCATATGCCATAACATGTAGCTCTGATACCAACCTGTGACGCCCTCCAAACCCGGGGTACAGGTTTGGGAGGTCACCCGACCAACAACTCACAATATACCTGAATAAAACACATGCATAATATAATAATAACATAAAATACCCCTTATCCAAGACCGCATCCAGATTATGGCATTGAACACAAGCTTCTACAATCTTTTATTATTACAAACCAGTTTTATCAGAGTTATTACAACTTAAGTCCAAAGCTAGACATCTAGTCTAATCAAAACAGAAACAAACAACTACCCTGCCAAGGACAATCACTCGAGGAGCTTTCCTAGCTGCCGGTGAACTATCCGTCATGTTGTGCCGACTCATACTTTCGCTTCACTGGAATAGGGTTATAAAACAACAAGCAAGAGTGAGCCAAAAGTGCTCAGCAACATCATATATATATTCAATGCAGTTTCATAACGAAAAGGAATCATAAGAATTTGAATCAATGCACAATGCATGATTATATCAATCTTTTCTGAAGAAAACAGATTAGAATTGGATTTTTATTTATTTCATTCAAATCAAAGGTTGAGCTGCTGGCCAGCCACGCATCAACCCCGGACCTGCCTATAGCAAAGCCCTCCACTGGATCCTTGGCCATCCTGGCCATAATTATCATTGACCAAAATTTGGTCCGGCCATTGCTGGTCTATTTGTTAAAAACAATTCCAATTCTATCATAAAACATAAGCAATAGAAGCTTCAATAATGATCACAACAAGAATAAAATAGTATAACAATATCAAGGGCTTCATCTGGCAATAAATCACAACGAGTGTGAAATGACAATAGCAAAAGAGTTTCATCTGACAATAAATCACAACGAGGGTGAAATGACAATAGCAAAAGAGTTTCATCTGACAATAAATCACAACGAGGGTGAAATGACAATAGCAAAAGAGTTTCATCTGACAATAAATCACAACGAGGGTGAAATGACAATAGCAAAAGAGTTTCATCTGACAATAAATCACAACGAGGGTGAAATGACAATAGCAAAAGAGTTTCATCGGACAATAAATCACAACGAGGGTGAAATGACAATAGCAAAAGAGTTTCATCTGACAATAAATCACAACGAGGGTGAAATGACAATAGCAAAACAGTTTCATCTGACAATAAATCACAACGAGGGTGAAATGACAATAGCAAAAGAGTTTCATCTGACAATAAATCACAACGAGGGTGAAATGACAATAGCAAAAGAGTCTCAACTGATCAAGATCAAGTAAGGTTCGTGAAACAAGTTCGGAATGGTTTCAAGGAAGCAACACATCCGTCTCAAAAAATATCAAGGTTATAGTATACACAAGTAAATCGAAGGTGAGGATTCTCAATATTCAACAAGATTGTGGATAATCAAAGGAATCAGAAATTTTTCATGGCAACAATGTTATTGGTTCAGATACGGACAAGAATCGAATCATTGGGGTTGATTTGATAACAACATACATATAATAACTTAGAGTAAAATTACTCAAGGATTTGTGAAAGAAATAGACACTTGCCTGGTTCGACGTAGTCAACTTCTATCGTTGCTATTCTACCTTCTCCTTTCCCTTGCCTCGGGAACTCGATTCTAAAATACATATCTCGTATTAGTACATATCATCATTTATTCTAGCCTCGACATATCACTCATAATCATTTTATAAGTCTAAACAGCTTATCGGGCCACTTTCGAGATTTATCGAATGCCTGACCTATTTTCCGATAAGAAAACTCAGACACAATCTTTATATAAAACATTTACGGACTCTAAACACATTATTACACTTTATATAAACCATATAGCACTTATAAATATTTTTAAAACAATAACCGAGGCTTGTTTGAATTTAAATAAGTCGCAAACAAATTTTTAAATCAAAAATCGGATTTTTAAATCCAATATAAGTATTTGAACGCAAATAAATCAATTAATAAAATTAATTGACACTCTTTAAATGCTCAAACTATTTTTAAATAATAAACAGGTTTGAAAATAATTAAACTGAATTTTTAATTAATTAAATCTAATTAATAATTAATTTTCAAGAATTAACTGATTAAAAGAATTAACCAATTAATTAATTAAATTAATTATTAATTAAAAATAATTAAAATAATTAAGTTTAATCAATTTTCGAATTTAAAATAATAATTATAATTTTTACTAAATTTTTCTGAATTAAAAATATATTTTTAAAATAAAAATATGAATTTTTAAAGATTTTAAACTATTTTCGAATTAAATAAATAATTAAAATCCAAAAACAGTTTTCAGAAATGCAATTAGGGTTTCAAGGATCGAAACCGGGTCAGAAAACCGGTCAACCGGGTCGGGAAGAACGAATCCGGGTCACCAAGAACAACCCACCGGATTCTGGGTTTTCCAGAATCCGGCCGGCGTCCGGTGGCCGGAACCACTCATTTCCGATCAAACAAACACAAAACGAGAGGGCTTTTGTTCGCCTTTTCAAAACAAACACAACCAACATACATACAATCCCGAACTATGCCGGAATCGATCACAGATCTTAGTCAAAGAAAACTGGCGGCACAACTCCGGCCGGAAACACGATCTCTCTTATTTCTACATGAAACTCGACGTTTAATATGTTAAAATAAAGCTTATAACTCATATAATCAAAGCCCTTTACCAGAATCAATGTCAGATCAACAACAAGAACGAACGAAGCAAAAGAAGAATTCGGGTCAAAACCCGAAAATTAAACCCATCAAAATTGAACTTAAACATGAAATTAAATCATGGATTCTTGCTAATTAGAACCCTAGGAACATGTTAGAATCAACCAATTGAATTGAGAATCAACAGAACAAAAATCCCCAATTCAAACATAAACCCTTATTTTAATTCGAATATTGAAAAATTCATAATAAATCGAAAAATTACCAGATGATGATTAGGTGGAAAGATTCTGAAACTAGAGCTCAAGATCTTTGATTTGAGTACTTGAACTTTGGATTTGGATTTCAATAATACCTTCAAAAGTTGGTGCGATTATTCAAGAACACGAAGAACACGGTTCGGGAATTTTTTATTTTTGTATATTTGTAATACGGATTATATGAGGTATAATGTACGATTCTCCTTTTTATACTTAGTGAAAAATAATACCCTAAACGACATTTTTGGATCGATATAGATCCACTGGATCGTTTAAAAACCCTAATTAGGTTAAAAACACGTTTTACAAAAAGATAATTATCTACAAAGACTGATAATTATCCAATTCAATACATATCATTATATAATTAATGCTCAAGAATACTTGGGCTATAACAGATGAAATATTGATAGAAACGACATATCCGTAACCCTGGACAATTAGGGTTTGGAACAATTTTTCCCTTTTTGAACAAAATGAATTATACTGACAAGATCAATTTGATAGGGATGAAATGATACGAATAGTTCTTTCAATAACGATTCGAATACGAAGAACGAAGGGATAATAATGATATACAAAATTTCAACGGGGCCCTTGAATTTACAAAACGGGGCTCAAAACTGAATAAGATTCCAAATGACGAAATATTTGAAAGGGGCTTTCGACTCACCAAATAACACATAATCACTTCATATTCGTAACTTATTAATACTCCAAATATCCCACAATAATTATTCTCCACAAAAATATAGTTTATATATATATACAATAAAAAAAAAATCCACGGATATTACAGTATTCATTTCTAACAAGTGGTATCAGAGCAGGCTGTTAACATACAAACAGGAAAAGATCAAGAATGAGTTCACAGAAAATAAGCAGTATCAAGATTCCTCCATTTAACAAGGAGCACTACAGTTTATGGAAGAAGAAGATGTTGCTTTTCATCAAAGCTTCTAACCCCATGTATTTAGACATTATAAAGCATGGTCACTTTATTCCAATGATTGAGATTGGTGAAACAACTATTGGCACTGAGATAATACCAGCAAGACATGTGCCTAAAGACCCCTCAAAATACACTGATCCTGAAAAGGAGAAAATAGCACTGGATGGACATCTCCAACTTATCATTTTTGAATCTATGGATTTCAACATGTATGCACTGTTGCTCACTGTAGTAGTGCTAAGAAGATGTGGGATCTTATAGAAGTGCTATGTGAAGGAACTCCTGAAGTAAAAAAGAACAAGAAGCAGATTCTGGTCTCACAGTATGAAGCTTTCATGGCTCATCCAAAGGAGGGAATCACAGAAGTGTTTGAGAGGTTCAACAAGCTGATAAACGAGCTCAAACTCTATGACAAACACTATGAGACAGAAGAGCTCAACATGAAGTTATTGCTAACTCTACCTGATCACTTGGAACCAAGAATCTCTTCTCTCAAAGAAAGAGATCTAACAAAGATTGGTTTTGATGTGTTGTATGGTGTTTTGAAAACATATGAGCTAGAGTTGTTTCAAAAGAGATCCATTTAAGCAAAGCAAGGATTAATGGCAAATACTTCATGTGCCCTTATTACTGACAACTTAGGTCAGAGAATGGAATCCCTTAAAGTCAGTCAAGTCAAGATTGAGGAACTGGAAGTTGAAGACACTGGTGATGAGACTCAAGTTGTCTATGATTTGCCTGAATAAGATGAGTTCTACAGCATAGATGAGCTGGACAAGATGGAAAACAAATCTTTTGCATATATGGCTAGGAGATATCCTAACATTAGGTTTAAAAGGAAGCAGCCATTTAAGTCCAAGTTCAATGTTGGAAATGCTGGTGGATCAAGTGGCTCAAACACCTTCAATAAAGGAAAATGGATTGTTGGTGCTGCTAAAGGAGGATACAAGACTGGGAGTATGGATAGGTCCAATATAAGGTGCTATAACTGCAATGAACTTGGGCACTTTGCCACCGAGTGCAAGAAGCCCAAACAGGTCAAAAAGGACAAAGCATACTTAGAGCTTGAAGCTAAGTATGAAGCTCTACTCAAGAAACAGCAGGGTAAAGCTTTTATTGCTGAGGGAAAGTGCTGGGATGATTCTGATGAAGAAGAAGAACAGGAGTATTCAAACTATGCCTTGATGGCATTCTCTGATGATGGCGATTCTTCAAGTCAGGTACCTATTCTTACTTCTCTTGATATGACTCCCTTTCAATATAAGCAAACTGTTGAAGATATGAGTACTGAGATGTTCAATATTCATACTAGCATGTTAGTTGCAAATGAAGAAATTGACAGGCTAACTGCTAAAAATCTTGAGCTTACAGAAAAGAATGAGGAACTTGTGTTAATGGTTGTGAGCCTTGATGGTTTGAAGAAGGAGATTGAGTATCTTAAAAACAAAGTGATCTGTTCTGAACAAATAGAAACAGCCCTTAGAGAACAAATTGCTGAAAATGAATTAAAGTTAAGAAGTTTTAAGAACTCCTCTGAGCTTGTTCAAACCTATCACAAGGAACACACTGAAGACTGCAAGGTTGGAGTTGGTTTTGATTATGAGAATGATAAGGGAAGGAAGAAGACCAAGGGCAAAGGAAAAGAATCTTTTACAAACAAAAATGCCCCAACCATTTTGTCTAGTGTTGAAAAGCCCATCTTCAAAAAGAGTGTTGTTGAGTTTGATGAAGAATTAATGGTCATCAAACAACAACAACTTGAAGAAGATGAGGCTGCTAAAGACACCTCTTCCTCTCCCAAGTCTGTTGATCAGAAAGAAACCAAAGACAACCTTGTCAAGAGTCCTAAAATCAAGAAAGAAGTTGTTAAGAAGAAGAAACAAAACAGATATGGTAAGATAGGTGTCAACAAGAGCAACAATTATGCTTATGTGCCAAATGCCCCTAGGAAACAGTGTCAGAAATGCTTATCTGTGAATCATTTGACTCATAAGTGTAATAAACCTGTAAATGCTGAAGTAGATAACCTGAGTAACCATTCTGTTGGTATGAACTCTATCCATGATTCCTTCTGTGGTAATTCTAACTACATGACATGCTATGTGACTGTGATTGCTAATTGTTTATCTCTAAAGCATAAACTTGACTCTGCACAATCTTGTGAATCACACACACATATGCACACTCACAGGACAGGATCCCCAATCAAGGTTGAGAGGGTGAAAACTTCATGTGAGCCTAAGAGTGTAAACTCCAAAGCCACAAACAAAGTGAAGTCTCCTACTGTGAAGAATGTTATTTATGATAGAAGAATCATTGACAAAACTGTTTCTAAATCAACTGGACCCTACCAAGTGTGGGTACCAAAAACAACTTAGTCACTTTGTGAATGCAGGGCAACAGGAATAAAAGAGTCATATGGATCTTGGACAGTGGATGCTCAAGTCACATGACTGGTGATATAGCCCTGCTATCACATTTTGAGGAGAAGGCTGGCCCATCAGTAACCTTTGGAAATGACAACATTGGTTATACAATGGGATATGGCAGTGTTAAATCTGGGAATATCATTATTGAAGATGTAGCATTTGTTGAAGGACTAAAGCACAACCTCTTGAGTATTGGACAATTCACCAACAGGGGTTTCAAAGTGGAATTTGATGAAGATCATTGTCTAATCTCAAAAAGAGGAAGTGGTGAAGTTGTTTTAACTGGTGTGAAGAAAGGAAGCTTTTTTGTAGCAAATCTTAAGGTTGCAGACAAGGGAGAAATTTGTTGTTTCTACACTAAAGCCACCAATGAAGAATTCTGGCTGTGGCACAAGAAACTGTCTCACTTGAATGTTCAGGTAATGAACTCTCTGGCAAAGAGAGAACTTATCAGAGACATGCCTTCTTTGGAGTTTGTGCAAGATGGAGCATGTGAAGCATGTCAAAGAGGAAAGATTAAAAGATCAAGTCACAAGAACAAGTTGCTCAATTCAAACTCAAAGCCTCTGCAGTTAATTCACATGGATCTATTTGGCCCTGTGAATGTAATGTCCCTTTCCAAGAAGAAATATGCTCTAGTTATGGTTGATGATTATTCAAGATACACTTGGGTGGAATTCCTGTTCTCCAAGGATGAAGCACCTCAAGTAATTATAGAGCATATTAAGAGAGTGATGAAGCACAAAGCACTGGTTCCTCTGTAGTTGCCTTGAGAAGTGATAATGGAACTGAGTTTAGAAATTCAACATTGTATGAGTTTTGCAAAGATAAAGGAATTTCTCAACAATTTTCAGCTCCTAGAACTCCTCAACAAAATGGAGTAGTTGAGAGAAAGAATAGAACTCTTATTGAAGCTACAAGAACAATGTTGTTGGATGCAAAGCTACCTACTAGCTTTTGGGCTGATGCTGTTAACACAGCATGCTATGTGCAAAATAGAACATTGATCAATAAGAAGTCTGGAAAAACTCCTTACTCATTAATGACTGGCAAAAGAGCATCCTTCAGGCATCTTCATGTGTTTGGAAGCAAGTGTTTTGTGATGAAAGATACTTCTTAACATGTTGGAAAATTTGATGCTAAGGCATTTGAAGATATCTTCATTGGATACTCTCTGGAAAGGATAGCATACAGAGTGTTTGTACCTGAGCAACACAAAGTAATGGAAAGCATGGATGTTACCTTTGATGACAAGAAAACTCCTGGACTTGCAACAAGTGAACAAGATAGTGTGCCATTAAGATTTGAAAATCAAGGATATCTTGAGGATTCTGAAAGTGAGGATGAACCACCTGTTCCAACTGTTCCACATAATGAAACTCTTGAAGTTGATGATCTTCTTCAAACACCTGTGCAAGGGAACAGAAACACGGGGGGTGAAGAAGAGAATACAACTGTCAATCAAAATGATCCTGGAACAAGTCAAGGAAATGAACACGGTCACACAAGAAAATGGGACAGAGCCCACACTATGGATCAAATCATCGTAGATTCGGGTGAGGGAGTTAGAACAAGGAGGGCAACAATGAATACATGTCTGTATAGCAGCTTTCTGTCACAAGAAGAACCAAAAGTAATTGAAGAAGCTTTGAAGAATTCTGACTGGATTGTTACAATGCAAGAAGAGTTGAATCAATTTGAGAAAAACAAAGTATGGGAACTAGTGCCACCTCCTGAAGGAAAGAATGTTATTGACACCAAATGGGTGTTCGGGAACAAAATGGATGAAGAAGGAGTGGTGATAAGAAACAAAGAAAGGTTGGTTGCCAAAGGATACTGTCAACAAGAGGGCATTGACTATGATGAGACATTTGCACCTGTAGCTAGACTGGAGGCCATCAGGATTTTCTTGGCTTTTGCAGCTCACTCAGATTTCAAGGTGTATCAAATGGATGTGAAAAGTGCATTCCTCAATGGTGATCTTGCTGAAGAAGTTTATGTGTCCCAACCACTGGCTTTGAAAATGAAAACTTCCCAGACTTTGTTTATAGACTGCTCAAGGCACTCTATGGACTCAAACAGGCACCAAGAGCCTGGTATGAGACTCTATCTCAATTCCTTCTTGAGCATCAATTTACTAGGGGCACAATTGACAAAACACTATTCTTCAAGAATCATGGAAATGATATCATTCTAGTTCAAATTTATGTTATCATCTTTGGCTCTTCAAATGAAAAACTCTGTGAAAGGTTCTCTAAGTTAATGCAAAGAAAATATGAGATGAGTATGATGGGAGAGTTAACCTTCTTCCTAGGCCTGCAAGTACATCAAAGGGAGGATGGCATCTTTATAAATCAATCTAAATATGTTAAAGATCTCTTAAAGAAATATGGTTTAGAAGAGTCATTGTTAGATCAGGATTCAATGATCGTCAGGAGCTAGACTCAACTGATCAGGATTGCTGACATCATCAGTAATGCATAGCTATCAGGATTGCATGATCGTCAGAATCAGGATGCATATCAGAACTGGGATCAGGATTGATCATCAGGACTGGAAGCTGATCAGGATTCCTACTTCGAGTTATATTTGGAGTCTAGTTAAATAAGGAAGATTATTCTGTCAGTTCCTGGTCTGTAGGAATGTAGCTATTGATTAAGGATATGTTTCAATCTTTGTAATTGATTAGGACTTATCTTGTAATTGATAGAGAAGCTGTGTGTACTATATAAACACAGTTTAGGTTTCGATTTATGCACGACGACACAACATTGATCGATCACGCACTTGAATATTTGTGTAACCTAGCAGCTCTCAAGAACACAGAACTTCTTGAGAGAGTTTGTAACAGCTTAGCAGCTCTCAAGAACATCAGAATTTCTTGAGAGAGTTTGTAACAGTTTTATATCAGATTTATTAAAGCTGTTATTATTCTTTCATATTTGTTATATATATCTTACTTAGTCGAGAATCTTATACAATTGTATTCAACCCCCCTTCTACAATTGTTTATTACTGGGCAACAATTGGTATCAGAGCAAACTGATTTTAATTTGAATCAGATACGATCTAATATGTCGACAACCAAGTATGAAAGCATGAAGATTCCCATCCTGAAGAAATCAGAATATCCAACATGGAGAGTGAAGATGATGATGTACCTGGAGGCTATGGATCCTGATTATTTGGACAAGATTCGCGATGGATCATATATACATACGAGGATCGTAGAACGGACAGAAACTGTACCTGAACATTATGTGGTCAAGGCCAAGAGTGAATGGACTCCAGAAGAAAAAGCTCATGTACTCAGAGAACCAAAGATAAAGAATATTCTGCACAGTAGTCTTGATGCTGTCATGTCAAACAGAGTGATTGCATGCAAGTTTGCAAAAGAAATCGGGGATACTTTGGAAACTCAGTGCCAGGGATCTGCATCTGTCAATAAAAACATAAGGGCTCTTTTGATTCAAGAATATGAACAATTCGATGCAAGACCTGATGAGAGCCTGACTGATCTATATGATAGATTTCTGACACTATTGAACAGTTTATCTTTAGTTGACAAGGAATATGAAACTGAAGATTCTAACACCAAGTTTCTCAGAGCTTTACCTAAAGAATGGGATACTCAGACCTCGATCATTAGACATCAGTATGATCTCAACGCTGTGTCTCTTGATGAAGTCTATGGAATGTTAAGAACTCATGATCTTGAAGTTCAACAGAGAAAGAATAAGAAAGGCAGCAAGGCAAAATCTATTGCTTTAAAAGCAGAGGCTAAATCAAAAGGAAAAGCTATGGAGGTCTCTAGAAGGAAATCAAGAATAGTTGAGTCAGATCTTGATGACTCATCATCACATACTGATGGCAATCCTGATGCCAATACTGATGATGACTCTTCTGACTCAGACATGGAGGAGATGGTTGGTATGATTGTCAGAAACTTCAAAAGGATGAAGTTCAGGAAGACTAGAAGACAAGGCAACTTCCAGAAAAGGACCTTAAATGCGGACAAAGACAAGTATGTCAAAAAGGACAGCAAGGGTAGCAAATTTGACAAGTCAAAGGTTAGATGCTACAAGTGTAATGGTATGGGTCACTTTGCTTCTGAGTGCAACAAGACAAAGGCACTCATCACGTCAAGCAAGGATTGGATGGACTCTTCCTCAGAATCTGATACTGAGGTGGTCAACTATGCTCTAATGGCCAATACTGATGATACTGCTATTCCTGATGACAAGGTACTTAATACTGTCTTTGATTTTGATACTGATAATGCTTCCGAGTTAAGACGTTTTCTAAAGTCATTGCATATTAGCTTTAGAAGTCAAACTGTTGAGAATTCTAGAATCTTATCTGAGATGTCTGAACTTAGGAAAAGGAATGAGCATCTAGAAGCTGAATTTTCTCATATGCAAAAAGTACAGATAGAATGTGATAATGCTAAACACATGTACTTAGAGATGAAACTCAAATTTACTGGTCTACAAAAGGATTTAGAATATGCTAATGAGAAAATCAGAACCTGGACAAATTCTGGTAGAAAATTTCATGAGATTAATACCTCTAAGAATTGGAAAGAATGTCTAGGATATAAGTCAGATGAAGATAAGAAATTGAAAGAGAAAGTTGTTATTGATGAGACAGTTAGTCCAAAAACCTATAGACATGTTATAGACAAAACCAAATCTAAAATTATTCCTGTTGATTTTGTGTTTGGTAAAGATTCCAATTCAACTTTTGAAAAGGGATCTACTTCTGTTCAAAGTGTTAAAATCATTAAGTCTAAACCTGTTTTGAGTAAAGTTACTAAGAATGTAGGTTTACTGTCTCAGAAACAACTCAAGGATAAAATCTGTAAGGTTAGAGATAAGGAAAAGGAAGCTACTGTTAAGAGAAATAGGAATGGTAAAATTGGGATCAATAAAGAGAATGGTTATAAGTATATCCCAAATGCACCTAGAAAAAGTTGTTTTAACTGTGGTAACTCTAATCATCTTGCTATTGATTGTAAAAAGAGTTTAAAGACAAGTACTGAAATTCCTATTTCTGATGTCAGGAGTAGATCAGTATTTTAGAAACCACAGGAATCCTGTTTTCATTGTGGTAGTATATGGCATTCTATTTATACTTGTAAAGATTATTATGATTTGTACTATAACTTTTATGATCCATTGCCTAAGTTTGATAAGAGTACAAAGTCTGGTAACCTTAAGAATGTCAAGTTGGAACATGCTTTTGTTAATACTGATACTGACAAAGCAAATCCTGATGGAGTAAATCCTGTTAGGACTGCTAAAGTCAGAAAGTCTTTTGCTGCTAAAATTAATAAATTGCATGAAAAAGGAACCCAACATGTATGGGTTCCTAAGTGTTCTAACTAGTGTGTTTCTATTCTGATTGCAGGGAAAAAGGAAAAATGTGTTATTCATGGATAATGGATGTTCTGTGCACATGACTGGAAACAAAGCCCTGTTATCAGAATATGAAGAAAAAGCTGGCCCAACTGTGTCTTATGGAGATGGCAACATTGGACAAACTTTGGGATATGGCAATATAATCATTGGTAATGTCATCATTGAGAAAGTAGCTCTAGTGAAGGGACTAAAACACAACCTGTTGAGTATTAGTCAAATCACTGACAGAGGTTATCATGTCCACTTCTATTCCACACATTGTGAAGTAGTCAGCAAAGAAACAGGAAAGATAGTGTAATAACCCGAATTTTTGGTAAATTTAAAACTATTCTTATTATGATTAAGTGCAGTAGTGAATAGTGATATTGGTGGATGAATAGTGATTTTGAGGTTAAGAAAAAATTTCATGCCACCTATGTACGAGACGTAATGTGGATATTCCGAAGTCATATTAGTGATCTACGGAGTAAATAAGTGAATGCAAAGACGATCGGAATTCAGAAATTCCAAATTTTATTTTGGTGTAGTATTTGACCGGGCAGCGAATTATATATTATTATATTCAAGAAATGAGATATTAAAATTGAGGATTTGAGGATTTAATATTTTGGAATTTTATTATTTTATTAAAGTCGATTTAAGGATTCGATTGTTGGAATGAATAGTGAATAGTTACTATTCACTGCGAGAATCGCGTAGAATTTTATTCGCTCTTTTTGGGAAATATTTCGAATCGTTTCAAGAGGAACAAGGCAACATTTACAGGATTAAATATAGACATGGAAGTAACATGTAACAAGATTAATTCGAGGGATGCAACATTTGGATCATCCAGGTGAAAAGAAACGAACCAAACACATGCATGCGCGACACGTGTCCCTGCTTTGCCACCATGATACTCCATGGCTTGACACGTGTCCTGATGACAAGGACAAGGTGATGACTCACCCCCTTAACCAATAAATAGCAGCACATTTATTAAATTAAACAAGATAAGGAGAAAAGAAAAAGGAAGAGAAAATTTCGGGAGAGAAGAAGAAAGAAAATGGGAGAGAAAGAAATGATCGTAACTTGAGATTCCGTGGTCCGTTTTTGGCGTTCTACCACTCAAATCGAAGCTCTCGAGAAGCCCGACGTAACCATGGTAAGCAATCACCTCAACCCCGTGATTTACCCCTTCGATTTCAGTGATTAACAGTCGGAGAAGATGATGAATAGTAACTTGTGTTTTGTTTTGTTTTTGGATATTGAGTTTGTGGCTTCCAAAGGTTGTATTAAGCAAGGATCTAAGGTTACATAAGGGATATAGCAGCAAGCAAGCTTGGAGAAGGTATAAAAACCTCTGCCCCTTTTGTTTATATGAGTTTTGAAATGGTCTTGATGTTTATGTAAAGTTAAGAGCATGATTAAGCGATTAGATGAATTGTTGATTGAGTTTGGAGGATGGGTTATGAATTTGTTTTGATTATTCATGGAGGATTTGACTGAGTGGAGGGTGTATAAGGTGGATGGTGAGTTTGGGATTGATTGATATTGATTTGGTTGTGTTTTGAAAATGGGAAACGTTAAGTTTTAAGCCGTCGTAATGCCCGATTTTCGGTAACTCTATAAACTGCCTAGAATCCGAAAACTTAACTGCCTCTTTTGGTTCAGTGATGAACATGAGTGTGTAGAGCGTTGTTTCTAGTTTACGTGAGCGCAAGAATCATGTCGTTACGATTTACGGTTTAAGAGAAAAGTGAGTTTTAGTAAACGTCGTTCGGAGAAACAACCCTTCTCTGGTCAGCCACTTTGAGGCTATATTTGGAGCACTTAGAAGCCATAGTAAAATGTGAAACTTTGAGGAATAATACTAGAGACAGTTAGGAAGGCTCACGAAAAAGATTCGGATTAAAAAGATTATTGTTCGATTTGATAAAAATGTTTTAGTCAAGGTCGCGCAAGTGAAAACCACTGAAAACGAGACTTAGAAACCAAGGTTCCAAATGGTTAAGTATAACTTGGATTTGAGGATGGATTTCGAACCAAACTTATGATATAAGTATTTGACGAATAACATGGACTTAGTGTGACGCTAGAGCGAGCAAGAAATGCCTTGGTTGTATTTCGCTTACGTGTTTAAGCATTGAGTTATAAGTGGTTTATCGAGGGGATTAACCGTGTGTTTTCGTTTGACTTTGTCTAGATTGTCCGGCATCGTCGCGAACCCCTATCACTTCTCAAGCATCAGGCAAGTTTTCTAAACTTGTACTTTTAAAGTATTAATTATAATACTGCTTTTTCCATGTATAAAGTTGTACAGTTTTGCGACACATCTTATTTCCTGTTGAAATAAAAATTTGACCTTTTGATTATATATGATCTTCTGAGTTAAGTATATATAACCGGTATACCTTGTAGCTCTAGAGATAAGAGCATACTTCTTGTTTTCGACTCTAGACCGGGAGTCGATATTTTGTTATATAGATAGTCGTGGAAACCCGGAGGGATTCTAGCGGCAGAGTACTATTCATCTTGAGGAATATTATTATTAACCATTATTTATGTTCCGGAAAGTATTTATTACTTGGAAATGATTTGATTATGGGCTTCTAAGCTAGATATGGGATATTAGTTAGAAGCCAGGTTGTATAAAGGCCCTAGGTTAAGGGCGTAAGATATTCCTTTAGATCAGAAATAATTATATTTTCTGTATATATATTAAAGGTTATTTTCCGATAAAGATATTGGGTACTGTTATTCGAGGATTTACTATTTATATTATTTATGAATATTCATTTGAGGATTATTGACTTAAAGTACATTATTTATGAATATTCATTTGAGGATTATTGACTTAAAGTATATTATTTATGAATATTCATTTGGGGATTATTGACTTGAAGTATATTATTGTGAATATCCATTTAAGGATCATTACTTAATGAATATTATTTTATTATTCATTCGAAGTTTATTTATTTAATTATTTATTACTCATTCAAGGTTTAATTATTGAATATTTATTTATTCAGAGAGGATTATGTTTGAATAATCATTTATTTGAGGAAATTTCTTCAATACATATTTCCTTATTAATTATTAAATATCTTTTAGTGATTTAAAAATCATATTATTTGTTTAAAAGCATTAGAGGTCTTTGAGAATTATATTTTTTTATATTCTTGACCTTTAATAATATTTCCGAGAATCATAAGGATTCCCCAATATTATTCCCGATCATTATCACCTCACTTGAGTCATCTAAATGCTTTCGTACATATTGAGAATTGAAAATCCAGAGTTGGGAGAAAATCTTGTTTCCTTCCTTTGTTTATATAAGAGATATTATTTTGGGATTATAGCCCTACTACTAAGGGTTCCCCTTTCACAAAAAGAGTAAAAGATTCAATCTCGATTTCAGGAAGACTATTTGTCGCTCAACCTGAGTTTCCGGCTATAGGCCAGTATGTACTTATGGGTTAGCTTCCCGTTGTTCGGGAGTAACCAGGGATTGTGAAAGTCCGGCTAAAAGCCAATATGGGTTAATGGGTTAACTTCCGATTGATTCTGGGAGTAACCAAAGGATCCCAGTGCGATCTTTGAACGGGCATTTGCCCGGGGAACTAGAATTTGGCCCAACTTGCGCCAGAATGATTGCGGATGGAGCTTTCATTCAGGATGATTGCGGATGGGGCTTTCATCCAAGGTAATTGCGGATGGAGCTTTTACCTGAGGGTAATTACGGATGGAGTTTTTATCCTTCTACTAGTAGAGAAGACCCGCGGTGGACCTGGAAGCGGCGACTGATCATCGTCGATCCACGTCTGGAATTATTGAAATCTCAATACAGAGTTCAAATGAAATTTCTCCTACATACGGAGTTCAGTGTTCCCATCTGACAGTATCTTGAACTACTGAGTGTTATAGTATCCACAACTGCTGAGTGCTACGTCACTGGAGCAGGGTGTCAGCATCCAAATTTCTATCATATCCCGATTAGGGAAAATATTCGAGTTTTCAGTACAGGATACTTATCTTGATAAATTGCTACGGCAAGTACGAATTTCACTTATCTTTCGTATAAAGACGATAATTGATATTTGAAGTACTGTTGTGGTATATATTCCGATAAGGAAATAATTTCAGTATGGAGATATTATGACAATTATTGTCTTATACCCGCTTTATTTCTGGGTTGAATTAAAGGCAGAATTATGCCATACTTTCATTACCTTGCTGAGCTATCGCTCACTCTTGCTATTATTTTATATATATTATATAGCAGCGAAGCAGGATGCCTATGAGACGACACATACCTCGCAAGGCGCTCCCATAAACAGTTTCTAGCAGTGATCCCGGGAGTAGTACGAACCGATCGAATCAGGCTACGGTTTTGGTATTCAACTTATGTATAGACATGAATGGTATTAGAGGATTGTGAGCATCAGAAGGCTAAGCTGGTAATGTACCAATACTTAGAAATTGTATCAGTAACAGATTCAAAAGACAATTGGGTATTGTAATAAAAGTTAGTTATTCCGCAGTTGTTGTATTGTGTCGTTTCTGAGACTCTAACCTGTGTGTGTGTGTGTGTGTGTGAGATATATGTTGTGGGGTCATGAGCAGGTAAATTATGAATGGTGTGAGTATTACAGGTAAGGCAAGGAGTACATGGATTGTGACAACCCTAAATCCCTGACCCCGGATTTGGGGCTGTTACAGAGATGGTATCAGAGAGTTAGGTTACAGTCCTCAGAAACGATAGGAGATCGAGTCTTACAATACCCTTAAGAATGATAAGAACATCTAGAGCCCAAATTAAGTTCGTAGTCGGGTTAGAGGACATGACCCTGACTGTTTAAGATAAAGCCCGAGAGGGGACTTCTTCTGGGAAACCGTACTTAGGACTTCGTGATTAGTCACCTCGATTCGTATGAGTTATAGATTGATGGGATTCTGAGATACCAGACCCCGAGGCCTTCGAGTAGGCATTTGATGATGCGCTCCTTGAAATGGACGGAGACCCGATAAAGAAAGATCCATAGGAGGATCTAGAGGAAGACCCCATAGTGGGTCAAGGAAAGAATCTTGTAGAGGACGTGTTGATTGATAAAGATGTGGTGTGTTACTCGAGGTCTAATAATAAGACCAGACGAACCTTCGAGGGATAAATAAGTGACGAGACGAGAGTTTAAGGATCGTTCATGATTCATCAAGAGGTATGACAAAGAAAATGGAGTAGAGTCTCCAAGGCAGAAGAGGTAGAGGCAGTATAGCCAGTATCAGTGGATTGATTCGACTTGAACGAAACCTGTTACTCGTAGTCAGTTATAGTTGCCCATAAGGAGGCGACATACGTAAGAACCAAGGTGTTCAGATTTTCACGAACAATCAAGGGTACTTAGTTGCCTAGAATAGTGTAAGGAATTGCTTTGACTATGAGGTTTCAATCCCCCACGACCAGCGATCCCACTGTAAATAGTGTCTATTACATCATTGAGGGATTTTATTATCTCAAGGAGAATTTTGGGTATATGTACCATGCAAATGATATTTTAAGACAAGCACGCTAAGACAGAATCGAGAACGAGATTTACCACCCTCAGGAAACCAGGAAGGAATTATGAGGATAGAACAGAAAGGTCGGAAATCAGATCCGAGCATTACTAGTAGGTAAATAGATTGATCAAATTTCCCTGATTTTGGAAAGGAATTCAGCAAATTTTGGCAAACCTTGTCTTTCTAATTACCAGAGGATGTCACCAAAGAGAGTGGGAATTAGAGCGAACCCTGTGGATTGGGTAAGATAGCCGTTATATGGGTTGGTGGACAGACCCTGATTGCTATAATTGATTGTAGGGATAAAATGATGAAGTTGAGATTGGACGGTAAAGGCGAAATATATTTAAGGACCAAGACGGACTGAGAAGTTCTGGGATTGACTTAAATGAGAAGGCTATTGTGCCAAAAGTGTTAAGCTTATGTAGCGCACGGGATTGATATGGGAGAAGGAATATTGGATATAAGGATGATTGAAATAGAGACCAGATTTAATCTTGTAGTTTCTAACGATCTTCTGAAGTACCGCCCAGTCGACATGTGGAATTGTCATTGCTACGGGCAACAACGGTATTGAAGTCTTCTTATAGAACAGAACGCTTACTTGGGATGTTTGCGCCTAGTCGAATAGAATTCCCTGCGATTGCAAAGGTCGATGGTTGAATTCTTAGTGACTATTATAAGTCGGCAATGACGTAAGTATCGAACACCTTAGGGTGCGTGGAAAAGAAAAGCTTTGGAATTGAACGATTATCCATTAGAGGAGCCGACGTAAAAGGCATCCGTAGAGACCTTGGTAATACCCTCCCCATTTTCAAATTATGTGGGATATATCCCCAATCTATGATCTATCGTGACCTCTCTCCAGGAAAGAATTCTGATAAAGGGTATATTCCCTCTTCGAAGTTGTTTTATAACACTTGTGCTAAACCATATTCAGTTTCACTTGTGCCAGAGGCTGTCACAATGCCTACTTTCAGGCTTTCGAAGCCCTGTCAAATGATGTTATTTAAGCTTTCACTTTTCTTCAAATAATGAATGACCCTATGGTGATACATCACCACTTGTTTGTTAAGTACCAGTATCTTTTTGGTTATTCTTTTCTTTGTATTTTCTTTGGAAAACCGCACCTTTGGAATCTGTTCAATTTTAATCCAAGGTGTTCCTTTGAGAAATATTGTCGAAAGGCGATAATCATTAAATTGCTCTCGAATTGCTTTCATACTTTTCAACTTCCACTGAGACGAACAACCCTATACTTATAGGGGCTACAAGGACTATCTGTCTGTGTGATAGAAGTCGGATGGGACGCCATCACTTGTAAGTTGTGAAATACAAGAAGGCTAATTACCTTTAGTAATGTCTCAATTGAGGCACACAACGTTGAGTTCTTATGATCATATTGATCTCTCGGTAAAATTCTTTTACCTCCAATAAGATTACCTTAAAACTCATAACCTTATGATCACCAGTGTGTGACATTTTCTTTGATATGGGAGCTATCTTTCAAGGCCCCATAATTTTTGTTATCCTAATGGAATTTCAAGGGGAGGCCAACCAGGTCAAATAAGTCAAAAATTCGCTGATAGGAATTAGATTCGCAACGAAATCGCCTATGACAGGAGCGAATCCCTAAGACGAATAGAATGTTAGTAACACATCAATGAAATTGGTTTATTCTCCCAAGGGTATTATGATAATGGAAAGCGTGTCAATCGATATATGTGAAAGAATAGCGATGTGCCGTGAACTCCAGTGACAACGGTGTTAGACAGATGCCCTATAGTGGAATTGAGATTTTGGAGGAGTTGTTTACGAATGTACACTACCTCTGGGTTAGCAAGATAAGTACTGACGATGGAGTCAGAGGGAGCTGGTATTGTGACTTGGGAGAGGTGCAGCGTGTGTTGTTTTAGAGGAATAATTTTCAGAAATATATGGAGACCCGGATGAAAATGAAAGTTAAAGAGTTAAAACAAGAAACCATGACTGTGACCAAGTATGAGGCCAAGTTTTCCGAATTATTGAGGTTTGTTCCGGAGTTTGTGAACACAGAGTAAAAGAAAGCCAGTCGGTTTCAACCAGGGCTACCTCCAACCAGCAGCCCACTGTCAGGACCTTTAAATAGCAGGTGCCCTTCTATACTATTTAGAGAGAGCTAATATATCGTTGTATATCAAGAAGTTGCATGATAATTAAACCTTAAGGCCGAGCCACTAAGGGATTAATTACAAGTAAAAATAGTCAATCGAGGGATTTTCCCATAAGGCTGGTACATACATCCAGGTTGTAAACTAGAAATATGAGGTCGACACTTTTGATAGACCTGATCCCTTTCAAGTTGGGAGATGTTGATATTATAATAAGGAGGGGTTGGTTGACACCCAATGGAGCCAATTGATTGCAAAAAAAAAAAAAAAAAAAAAAGAGAGAGAGTAATAAATAAAGGATGGAGACAGATTCAGAGATTCTTAAGTATAGTTCAGACTAAGAAATTATTATGCCAGAGATATGAGGCATAATTAGCTCTTATGGTTGACGCCAAGAAAAGAGACACGAAGTATAAAGGAAACTACAATGATTTTGGGAGATTGTACAAGGTTTTAATGAGCTACCAGATATCGAATTGGATGACATGAGAATGAATACTGAGTATTCAGGGTATAGTGGGAATGAAAGGGTTAGTGACTCAGTTACAAGAGTTGTTGTATAAGGATATGATAAGACCCAGTGTACCACCGTGGAGAGCCCGGTGTTGTTGTAAGAGAGAAAGATTTTAGCACGAGATTATATATCGAACCTCGAGAGTTGTATGAGTTCGACATGGAGAATAGGTACCCTTGTAAATGATTGTTTGATCAGCGGAAGAACGCTGTGTATTTCCAAATTTATTTAAGAACTGGGTATCACCAGTTGGAAGTTAAATCAGAGAATATACCCAAGACTGCGATTCGTACTAGGAATAGACACTTCGAGTTTTCAACGAAGTTATTTTGGGTTGACTAATGCACCCACAAATTTTTATGGAATGTAATGAATGGACTTCGAGTTACCCGTGATAGTAGATAACATGAGATGGAGAAATGGCTAGAATTGACCCAGAATTATGACTGTGAGATACACTACTATCCGGGGAAGGCCAATGTGGTGGCCGATACCCTTAATTAAAATGAGACAGAGATGGATTCCGAATGATCGGGAATTAAAGGATGAGATTTTACACAAAACCCAAGTTAGTCCAACAAACTAGAAAGACAAAAGATTTCACCAACAAGCGGCTAGTGACAACCAAGACAGGCAGAGAAAGTATGCGGACTAAGCCCGCGAGTATAGAGATAGTACTTCTATTGATAAGCTAAATGGCATGTTGATGGATGACAAGCAAGTTTATGTTGGTGTATTTTCTGTACAAACAAGATAGAGAATATGAGGTTAGAGATTCGTGATGCTAAAAGATATCCATGGAAAGAATTAATGAGATTTGGAAAGAAAGGGAAGTTGAGCCCGAGATTCATTGGGCCATCTGAGATTTTAAAACGCGTCAGGAAGGTGGCCTACGAGCCAGCCTTACCTCCCAAACTTGTAGAATGGTCATAACGGGGTTCATGTGTCAATGCTACGTCAGTATACTATAGATGCCCGGCATATGTAGAGTACGAGCAGGTAGACATACAACCTGGTCTGACTTACAAAGAACAACCTGTGGAAATCACGGATAGAAAAGAGCAAGTGCTAAGTGATGAGGTTGCCAAGCTAGTGAGAGGTTTGTGGAGAATCAAGAAGTGGAAGAATCCACTTGGGAGTTAGAAAGTGCAATGGAAGAGAAGTACCCCAGTTACTCCTAAGTTGATTCCGGGACGGAATCCTTTTAAGGAGGGGAGACTGTAATAACCCGAATTTTTGGTAAAATTTAAAACTTTTCTTATTATGATTAAGTGCAGCAGTGAATAGTGATATTGGTGGATGAATAGTGATTTTGAGGTTAAGAAAAATTTTCATGCCACCTATGTACGAGACGTAGTGTGGATATTCCGAAGTCATATTAGTGATCTACGGAGTAAATAAGTGAATGCAAAGACGATCGGAATTCAGAAATTCCAAATTTTATTTTGGTGTAGTATTTGACCGAGCAGCGAATTATATATTATTATATTCAAGAAATGAGATATTAAAATTGAGGATTTGAGGATTTAATATTTTGGAATTTTATTATTTTATTAAAGTCGATTTAAGGATTCGATTGTTGGAATGAATAGTGAATAGTTACTATTCACTGCGAGAATCGCGTAGAATTTTATTCGCTCTTTTTGGGAAATATTTCGAATCGTTTCAAGAGGAACAAGGCAACATTTACAGGATTAAATATAGACATGGAAGTAACATGTAACAAGATTAATTCGAGGGATGCAACATTTGGATCATCCAGGTGAAAAGAAACGAACCAAACACATGCATGCGCGACATGTGTCCCTGCTTTGCCACCATGATACTCCATGGCTTGACACGTGTCCTGATGACAAGGACAAGGTGATGACTCACCCCCTTAACCAATAAATAGCAGCACATTTATTAAATTAAACAAGATAAGGAGAAAAGAAAAAGGAAGAGAAAATTTCGGGAGAGAAGAAGAAAGAAAATGGGAGAGAAAGAAATGATCGTAACTTGAGATTCCGTGGTCCGTTTTTGGCGTTCTACCACTCAAATCGAAGCTCTCGAGAAGCCCGACGTAACCATGGTAAGCAATCACCTCAACCCCGTGATTTACCCCTTCTATTTCAGTGATTAACAGTCGGAGAAGATGATGAATAGTAACTTGTGTTTTGTTTTGTTTTTGGATATTGAGTTTGTGGCTTCCAAAGGTTGTATTAAGCAAGGATCTAAGGTTACATAAGGGATATAGCAGCAAGCAAGCTTGGAGAAGGTATAAAAACCTCTGCCCCTTTTGTTTATATGAGTTTTGAAATGGTCTTGATGTTTATGTAAAGTTAAGAGCATGATTAAGCGATTAGATGAATTGTTGATTGAGTTTGGAGGATGGGTTATGAATTTGTTTTGATTATTCATGGAGGATTTGACTGAGTGGAGGGTGTATAAGGTGGATGGTGAGTTTGGGATTGATTGATATTGATTTGGTTGTGTTTTGAAAATGGGAAACGTTAAGTTTTAAGCTGTCGTAATGCCCGATTTTCGGTAACTCTATAAACTGCCTAGAATCCGAAAACTTAACTGCCTCTTTTGGTTCAGTGATGAACATGAGTGTGTAGAGCGTTGTTTCTAGTTTACGTGAGCGCAAGAATCATGTCGTTATGATTTACGGTTTAAGAGAAAAGTGAGTTTTAGTAAACGTCGTTCGGAGAAACAACCCTTCTCTGGTCACCCACTTTGAGGCTATATTTGGACCACTTAGAAGCCATAGTAAAATGTGAAACTTTGAGGAATAATACTAGAGACAGTTAGGAAGGCTCACGAAAACGATTCGGATTAAAAAGATTATGTTTCGATTTTATAAAAATGTTTTAGTCAAGGTCGCGCAAGTGAAAACCACTGAAAACGAGACTTAGAAACCAAGGTTCCAAATGGTTAAGTATAACTTGGATTTGAGGATGGATTTCGAACCAAACTTATGATATAAGTATTTGACGAATAACATGGACTTAGTGTGACGCTAGAGCGAGCAAGAAATGCCTTGGTTGTATTTCGCTTACGTGTTTAAGCATTGAGTTATAAGTGGTTTATCGAGGGGATTAACCGTGTGTTTTCGTTTGACTTTGTCTAGATTGTCCGGCATCGTCGCGAACCCCTATCACTTCTCGAGCATCAGGCAAGTTTTCTAAACTTGTACTTTTAAAGTATTAATTATAATACTGCTTTTTCCATGTATAAAGTTGTACAGTTTTGCGACACATCTTATTTCCTGTTGAAATAAAAATTTGACCTTTTGATTATATATGATCTTCTGAGTTAAGTATATATAACCGGTATACCTTGTAGCTCTAGAGATAAGAGCATACTTCTTGTTTTCGACTCTAGACCGGGAGTCGATATTTTGTTATATAGATAGTCGTGGAAACCCGGAGGGATTCTAGCGGCAGAGTACTATTCATCTTGAGGAATATTATTATTAACCATTATTTATGTTCCGGAAAGTATTTATTACTTGGAAATGATTTGATTATGGGCTTCTAAGCTAGATATGGGATATTAGTTAGAAGCCAGGTTGTATAAAGGCCCTAGGTTAAGGGCGTAAGATATTCATTTAGATCAGAAATAATTATATTTTCTGTATATATATTAAAGGTTATTTTCCGATAAAGATATCGGGTACTGTTATTCGAGGATTTACTATTTATATTATTTATGAATATTCATTTGAGGATTATTGACTTAAAGTACATTATTTATGAATATTCATTTGAGGATTATTGACTTAAAGTATATTATTTATGAATATTCATTTGGGGATTATTGACTTGAAGTATATTATTGTGAATATCCATTTAAGGATCATTTACTTAATGAATATTATTTTATTATTCATTCGAAGTTTATTTATTTAATTATTTATTACTCATTCAAGGTTTAATTATTGAATATTTATTTATTCAGAGAGGATTATGTTTGAATAATCATTTATTTGAGGAAATTTCTTCAATACATATTTCCTTATTAATTATTAAATATCTTTTAGTGATTTAAAAATCATATTATTTGTTTAAAAGCATTAGAGGTCTTTGAGAATTATATTTTTTTATATTCTTGACTTTTAATAATATTTCCGAGAATTATAAGGATTCCCCAATATTATTCCCGACCATTATCACCTCACTTGAGTCATCTAAATGCTTTCGTACATATTGAGAATTGAAAATCCAGAGTTGGGAGAAAATCTTGTTTCCTTCCTTTGTTTATATAAGAGATATTATTTTGGGATTATAGCCCTACTACTAAGGGTTCCCCTTTCACAAAAAGAGTAAAAGATTCAATCTCGATTTCATGAAGACTATTTGTCGCTCAACCTGAGTTTCCGGCTATAGGCCAGTATGTACTTATGGGTTAGCTTCCCATTGTTCGGGAGTAACCAGGGATTGTGAAAGTCCGGCTAAAAGCCAATATGGGTTAATGGGTTAACTTCCGATTGATTCTGGGAGTAACCAAAGGATCCCAGTGCGATCTTTGAACGGGCATTTGCCCGGGGAACTAGAATTTGGCCCAACTTGCGCCAGAATGATTGCGGATGGAGCTTTCATTCAGGATGATTGCGGATGGGGCTTTCATCCAAGGTAATTGCGGATGGAGCTTTTACTTGAGGGTAATTACGGATGGAGTTTTTATCCTTCTACTAGTAGAGAAGATCCGCGGTGGACCTGGAAGCGGCGACTAATCATCGTCGATCCACGTCTGGAATTATTGAAATCTCAGTACAGAGTTCAAATGAAATTTCTCCTACATACGGAGTTCAGTGTTCCCATCTGACAGTATCTTGAACTGCTGAGTGTTATAGTATCCACAACTGCTGCGTGCTACGTCACTGGAGCAGGGTGTCAGCATCCAAATTTCTATCATATCCCGATTAGGGAAAATATTCGAGTTTTCAGTACAGGATACTTATCTTGATAAATTGCTACGGCAAGTACGAATTTCACTTATCTTTCGTATAAAGACGATAATTGATATTTGAAGTACTGTTGTGGTATATATTCCGATAAGGAAATAATTTCAGTATGGAGATATTATGACAATTATTGTCTTATACCCGCTTTATTTCTGGGTTGAATTAAAGGCAGAATTATGCCATACTTCCATTACCTTGCTGAGCTATCGCTCACTCTTGCTATTATTTTATATATATTATATAGCAGCGAAGCAGGATGCCTATGGGACGACACATACCTCGCAAGGCGCTCCCATAAACAGTTTCTAGCAGTGATCCCGGGAGTAGTACGAACCGATCGAATCAGGCTACGGTTTTGGTATTCAACTTATGTATAGACATGAATGGTATTAGAGGATTGTGAGCATCAGAAGGCTAAGCTGGTAATGTACCAATACTTAGAAATTGTATCAGTAACAGATTCAAAAGACAATTGGGTATTGTAATAAAAGTTAGTTATTCCGCAGTTGTTGTATTGTGTCGTTTCTGAGACTCTAACCTGTGTGTGTGTGTGTGTGTGTGTGTGTGTGAGACATATGTTGTGGGGTCATGAGCAGGTAAATTATGAATGGTGTGAGTATTACAGGTAAGGCAAGGAGTGCATGGATTGTGACAACCCTAAATCCCTGACCCCGGATTTGGGGCTGTTACAGATAGCATTGACTGGCTACAGGCATGGTAACATTTATGAAGCCAACATTCTCTCAAATACTGATGACTCCCCTACATGTCTTATCAGTAAAGCATCAGTAGATGAAAGTTGGAATTGGCACAAGAAGCTTTCTCATCTCAATTTCAGCAATATCAATGAGTTGGTTAAGAAAAATTTAGTTAGAGGATTACCAAAAGTGTTAAATACTCCTGATGGACTCTGTGATGCATGTCAGAAAGCAAAACAGAGAAGGACATCATTCAAGAGTAAATTTGAATCCTCTATTGAAAAACCATATCACATGTTGCATCTTGATCTATTTGGTCCAGTCAACATTATGACCATCAGTAAGAAAAGGTACACTCTTGTAATTGTTGATGAATATTCTAGATTCACCTGGGTGTATTTTCTCCACAGAAAAGATGAAACTCCTGAAATACTGTTGGATCATGTGAGAATGATTGAGACAACCACAAAGTACAAAGTCAAGATACTGAGGAGTGATAATGGTACTGAATTCAAGAATTCAAAGATGGATGAGTTCTGCAAATACAAAGGAATTATTCAACAATTCTCTGCTCCTAGCACACCTCAGCAAAATGGAGTAGTTGAAAGAAAGAATAGAACTCTTATTGAAGCTGGCAGAACTATGTTGGAAGAAGCAAAACTACCTACATATTTTTGGGCAGAAGCAGTCAACACAGCATGTTATACTCAAAATCTCACATTAAGAAACAAACATGGTGTTACTCCTTATCAATCTCTCAAGGAGAAGAAACCAAGTTTGAAGCATCTGCATGTGTTTGGCTGTAAATGTTTTGTTCTCAGAACTCATCCTGAACAGCTAGGGAAATTTGAAACAAAGGCTGATGAAGGAATTTTCATAGGCTATCCTGCATCAAGAGCCTTCAGAGTTTTTAATTTGAGAACAAGGACTGTCATGGAATCAATACATGTATCTTTTGATGATAAGAAGATAACTGGAATCAATGAAGACTCTCATGATAGATTGGTATTTGAAAATGAAGCTACCAAGGAACCTGAAGAAATTGAATCAGATCCTGATGTTCCATCAAATCCTGATGGTACACCAAATTCTGATGATGCCAACTCTGATGATGCAAATAATGGTAATACAACTAGTAGTGCAAATGTTGAGGGGGAGCAACAGCATTCTACTACAAGTTCAGAGTCAACTCAATCATCAGGACAGGATTCTTCAGATACTGATTCAAATGATGATCCTGATAATTCATCAGGAAGGGATTTCAATAATTCAGGGGGAGCTTCTACTCAAGCAAATTCTTCAAATCAAGATAACACCAATCCAGGGGGAGCATCTACATCAAGACATGACTTACCATCAGCAAGGAAATGGACTGCAAGTCATACTTCTGATTTAATTATTGGGGATCCTGATGCAGGTGTTCAAACAAGAAGTGCAACTCAGAATGAATGTCTATACAATAACTTTCTATCTAAGGAGGAACCTAAGAAAGTTGAAGATGCACTTAAAGATGCTGATTGGGTTACTGCAATGCAAGAAGAATTGAATGAATTTGAAAGAAATGAAGTCTGGAAACTGGTACCAAGACCAAAGAACAGATCAATTGTTGGTACAAAGTGGATTTTCAAGAATAAGACTGATTCAGATGGTGTAATAATCAGAAACAAAGCTAGGCTAGTTGTAAAGGGTATATTCTCAACAAGAAGGAATTGATTATGATGAAACTTTTGCTCCTGTTGCAAGACTAGAAGCCATCAGGATCTTTCTTGCTTATGCAGCTCATAAGAAATTCAAGGTTTTCCAGATGGATGTGAAAAGTGCTTTCTTAAATGGTGAACTGGAGGAAGAAGTCTATGTTGAGCAACCTCCTGGTTTCATCGATCCTAAATATCCAAATCATGTCTATAGATTGGATAAGGCACTTTATGGACTAAAGCAAGCTCCAAGAGCATGGTATGAAACTTTAGCTCAATTCTTACTGGAAAGTGGATTCAAAAGAGGTACTATTGATAAAACTCTATTCTATTTGAATCATGGTAAGGATTTGCTTTTAGTTCAGATTTATGTTGATGATATCATTTTTGGGTCAACAAATAATAAGCTGTGTGAAAAGTTTTCTAAGCTTATGCAGTCAAGATATCAAATGAGCATGATGGGAGAAATGAGTTATTTTCTTGGTCTTCAAGTTAAACAGACTGATGATGGCATTTTTATCAATCAGTCAAAATATACAAGGAATTTGTTGAAAAGGTTAAACATGGAAGATTGTGCTACTGCAAGTACTCCCATAGCTACAGCTACAAAACTTGATCCTGATCAAGGTTCTGAGGTAGATGTAACTCACTACAGATGGATGATTGGCTCTTTATTATATCTCACTGTAAGTAGACCAGATATCATGTTTGCAACCTGTTTGTGTGCAAGATTTCAAGCAAAACCTAGGGAACCACATCTGATTGCAGTTAAAAGAATTTTCAGATATCTCAAAGGCACTCCTTCTCTTGGCCTTTGGTATGCAAGGGAATCAGATTTTGGTTTATGTGGTTATTCAGATGCTGATTTTGCAGGATGCAAGATAGACAGGAAAAGTACTTCAGGAAGCTGTCAGTTTTTGGGTGGAAGACTAGTTTCATGGTTCAGTAAGAAGCAAAAGTCTATTTCTACTTCAACAGCAGAAGCTGAGTACATAGCTGCAGGAAGTTGTTGTGCTCAGATAATGTGGATGAGAAATCAGTTGTTATATTATGGCCTGTCATACTCAAAAATCCCTATCTATTGTGATAACCAAAGTGCTATTGCAATGACAGGAAATCCAGTTCAGCATTCTCTTACTAAACACATCAGTATTAGATATCACTTTATAAGAGAACAGGTTCTGGAAGGAACAATTGAACTTCACTTTGTTCCTACTGATCAACAACTAGCTGATATATTCACCAAGCCACTACCTGAAGCTACTTTCAATAAATTGGTGAATGAACTTGGAATGATGAACTTTGAGAATTTCTGAGGAAAGAAACTGAGAAGAAATCCTGATGACTGTCAAATCCTGATGGTAATTCAGAAAGGTATGTAATCTTGATCACATCCTGATAGGACACAATCCTGACAGGAAGTCAACTGGTCAATCCTGATGCTCTGATACTGAAGCTGGTGTGAAACCCAGAGGTTTTTAAGACAAATTGGAGAGCAACAGTGCTAGTATTCTCTGGAAAATAAAACTTATATACTTAGTCTCTAATTAAGTATTCAGTTTTATTTTTGAATCTCAATTTATTTTCTAAGAGATTATCATTCATCATGCTATATATCAAATGCAGTGTTCTAACAATTTGTGCAGGAAAGCTAAGAAGGAAAAGAACAATTGAGAAAATTAATAAATTTCATTAAATCTTGAAGATTCATTACAAATGAAAATGGAAATTACATATTCTTTTCCTAGTCTATTTTTCTACTCAGGAACACGTGCCCTGCAGATAAGCATGAATGCTCCTTGAGCAGCTTCACAGTCCATCAGGATTGGAAGGTCTCTTGTTCCATCCTTAAAGGACAAGGAGGGGCGCAGATGCACTGGAAGGCGGATCATCTCCACCGGGATGTTTCCATGCTTGAACCTTACAAGAAATACAAGCATCACAGATTCTTTTCTTCCTTCTCTCCAGCTCTCGCTCGAGCTCCTCATCATCTTCATCATCCTCATCGTCTTCATCCTCTTCATCATTGACAATAATGAGATTGTCATGAGGATTCCAGTCAGGGTTGGATTGTTGAAAGTTGTGCAAAAGCACATCAGCCATTGCGTTTACAAAGGCGTTATGCTCCTGAGGGTCGGGAATGGGTTGAGGCTCTTTATTTTCTGCAATTTCTGCAAGAACCTGATCCATCTCCTGCCAGATTAACTCTAATTCATCGAGTTCTTGATCAGGTAACACATCTTGTTGATGATTAGCAGCCATGGAGAAGAGAAGAAGGTGAAAGGTTTTCGTAAGTTTTTTTTGTTGTAGAGAGGGTTTGTGTATTTTTGTTAGTAAATGATAATACTGTTTAACACTCTATTTTATAGAGATTATTTGTTAAGGCTGCAGGTCATTTGCTTATTCTCGAGGCGACGATTCAGTTTTCCATGACTAATTTGCCTTGATAACTGGTAAGAATGTTTTAGTGGGTTCTACATTTGCCTTGATAATTTGCCTTGATAACTGATAATTTGGTGATTTTTAAATCAAAAACATTTTTCAGGATTAGTGAAATAAAATTTTGTTTCTTAAATAAAATTTTATTTTCACGTCATATAGAAAATATTTTTTAATCCTGATAAGGCAAATGGTTTTATTGGCAATGCCTTTATTCCTGATGAGGTCAGGTTTTTCTTACATCAGAAAATGCCTACTTGTTATGGATTGCTTTCTAATGCTATGGGGCAAGGTCCATCACACCTTGTTCCTGACACAAACATGCCACCTAAACAGTCTAAACAGTTAATAGCCACCTCTATTGTCTCTCAAAAGACTTTAGTTGTAAAATCAGAGAAATCAGCTAGAACTGATGTGTCTGGAAGGCAATCAGGTTCAAAGTATTTTTCCTCTACACCACTCACTAAAAAGAAGTTACAAGGGGGTGTACAAGGGGTCCTGGTGAAGAAAGCTGATAAGGTTGTTGAGGATGTTCCTGTGAAAAGGAAGTTAAGGTTAATTGATGAAAGTGATTCAGAGGATGATTTACCTATATCCTCTATAATGAATGTGAACAAGGAAGTTGCTGATACTGCTATTGAAGTTGTGGTACCTTCTTCAAAGCCACAGAAGAAAAGGAAATTATCTAAAAGCAGGTATCATATTCCTTTGACAATGCAAATGAAGGATACTGATATTCAGACATCAAATCCTGATGAGTCATCTACTCCTGATGCTCAAGCAAATCCTGATGTTGGTATTCCTGATGCACAAACGAAAGTTGTCTCTATATCAGACTCTCCAGCCTCTCCAACGAAGAAGATTATAGAAATTTCATGGGAGAAGGCTTCTAAGACTGCTTCCTTGGTTGGTCTTACACCTCCGTTGCAGAAAAAGAGGAATGCATAGGAGTTAGTTTATCAGAGACAAAAGAAGCTGAAAGGATCAAGCCCACAAGAACCTGGATCTCAAAGTTATTCAACAGCTACTGAAGATCCTGCCACACAAGAACCACTCAATCAAAAAGTTTGGGTGAAGGCTTAGCTGGTGGAATGGTCACACAAGAACCATTTTCTCAAAGGGAGAATGAAGACATCAACATTCCATCTACACAAGAACCATCTTCTTAAAGTGAAGATGCAGGCAAAGCTACAGCTTCTGGTGAAAGATTGGTCGAGGACACTGTCAATGAGGGAAGCACACAAGACCCTCCAACTCAAAGTGTTGAAGCAGCTTCAGAACCTCATGCTACACAGGAACCATTAGTCACCAATACTGATGCAATCTTATCAAATCCTGGAGGTGTTGCTCCTGATGATAGTGGTGCTCCTGATGCTGAGCCAATACTTATACAGCCACTAAGATCAAGACCAATGAACCATCCTATCACAGATTCACAGGATAAACTGAAAGGTATTGCTATTCCTGATCCTGACATTACTCATGATACTGATGGTGATGATTCTGATGATAGTGATGATGATAATCAACTTGAGAAGGATCAGCTTACTACAGTCATCAAAGCTAGTCTTGGAACTAACTTTGGTTCATCAAGCACATTCATGGCTGGCAAGGCTCCTACTGGAAACGATCAACGACAAGACTTTTCTGTTCCTTCTATTAATCCTGCTGAGGCACTGAGACAAAATGAATGGAACAATTCATGGTACAGACCTACTGAATCTGTAAGTTATTCTTCTGCTTTGAATCATGCCGATGATGCAGTAAAGTTGATTGAGAATCAAGATTTGAAGAATCATCTGAAGGCTACTACTCTGTTATCCAAAAGCCTAAAAAGTGAGATTGATTCTATCAAGAATTCAACTGAGTTGGTGAGGAGTGATATTTCTCAAAGCTTTACAAAGGTGCCTACTGCTTTTCAACTAAGGGTAGTAGAATCCCAAGTGAAGTCTGTTATTTCTGAACAAACCTCCATCAACAGACGAATTGATTCACTTGATTCTAAGGTGACTGACTTTCAAACTTCTCTTGCCTTAATTTTGAATATATTGTCAAATACTAATGTCAAAAAGGGGGAGAAGGTAAGCCAGACAAAATGTACACATGATCTAGTATTGAGAAATAATGATGATGATACTGGAAATGATGGTGATGACAAAATTCTACAAGGAGAAACCTCTGATGCTGCTGTTATGAAGACAATTCAAACTTCTCAAAGTCAAACAACGCAGTCTACTCATGTTTCTAATTCTGTAATGAAGACAGTAAGAACACTGGTGCAATCTCAGATCCTGACGGAAGAACAAATACTGACAGGTGATCAAATCATGATGCCTGGTCATGTACAGACTCTTGCTACAATTCCTGAAGGAGATGAAGATGTGATTATTGATAATCCTGAAGATGCATCAAATCTATTCCAGAAGTTTACTACAAAAGATGGCAGAATTGTTACTCTATATCACACTGATAAAAGAGTTCAACAATTATTTGCAAGAAAAGAACTCTCTACAACAAGTGAAGAATATCCTGATCTCTCACATGAAGAATTCTTAAGACAACAGAGAGAAGTGATGGAAAGCTTTAATAACCCTGCTCCTGGTAAAGGAAGAGGAGGCAGAGGTAGGAGAGGTGCTAGAAGAGGTAGAAGAGGTTCTTCAACTCAAACAATGCCTAGACAGACAAGGTCTAGAGGTTTAAGAATAGAAGAAATTCCTGAACCTACTCAAATTCTAGTAGTTCTTGACAGGTCTACTTTTGGTGATGATGGAATTGTTGAAGAAGAACCAGAATTAAAGAGAAGTTCAAGACAATTAATTCTCTGCAATACAAATCAAATTGAAGATTCTAATCATGATATTGTTCTTGACAATGTTCAAGATCCTGATGAATCTGAAATTCTGCAAGAGATTGAGTTGTTAATCTTATCTACTGTGGTTGATTTTCACAACAAGGAAGTAGATGAAGAAGAAGCCAGAAGAAGAGAAATCACAAGAACTACAAATAGAGATTTCAGTCTCTATATACAAAGGCTTAAACTCTCAAACAGAAGAGTGTGGAGAAATTCAAGCAGACGGGAATCTTTACTAGAAAGAAGCTATGCTTTTGAAAAGGAAAAAGATAAGAAGTGGAAACACATAAGTACATTGAGGTGTAATACACCTATCAATTTTCATACTTGAGGAATTATAACAAGTGCTTCAAGTGTTGTTGATTTATCTGATTTGGTTAGATCAAAAGCACTCTGGCTACGAATGTTTTCAAATCTGAAGCAATTGTCAAGTAATTCAAGAGGAGGTATTGGACACATGTGTTAGGTCCAAAGTATCGTATAAGGGGGGGTTGAATACGATACTCACAAATTCTTCGATTTCGTTCACGGATAATTCTTTGTGATATAGTTCAAAATCAAATACTCCAAATCAAAACACGAGTCGGGGAATATATCGTTTTATAAATATAAACCACGAAGGGTGCTACAAATTCTAATCTGTAGGATTAGCTACAATGAGTTCAGGTTAAACACAATCACAACAATAATAGAATTCTGAGCTATATTAAATTCTCTGTAAATTTCTCTGTCAAGAACTCTCTCCTCGTAAATGATCTTTATGTGTTCTTCCTTAACTGAAGAAGAACACTTCTTCAAACTCTATTTATAGTCTTGATTTGAAAAACCATCGAACCAAAAGAATTGGTTTATTCCTGGCTGTTTGATCTTCATCAACTGATCAACAAAGAATTACTTTCCACCTGCTCCATTTGAGAAAACCATCGAATGAATTAAATCAATTTACCATTCGATAGTTTTTAATTCAAAACTATCGAATGTCAAATTGATTCTAAATGGTTTTCTGAGAATAACTTTTGATAACATTCGATAGTTTTCTAAATAGAAAAACTATCGAATCATTTCCTTGTCTTTTATCCTTTAATAAATCTTCTGAGCTCCAGGGTGTTTCAGTTTTAGACTCTATCAATTTCTTCTGAGACGATAAAACAACTTGATCTTTTTAAGTGTTGTCACCTAGTGCAACTGGTCTGGTTCACAGATGAATAACACTTGATCAATTCTTCTTTTATGTCTTCAATTCATTGCTGATGATAAGTCCTTTGTTGATCTGGTTGCTTCAATTAAATCACTGGAATCCCGTGGTACTAACCCTAAATCATTCACATACTTCTGTCGTCTTGAAAGTCTTGTTTCTTTTGCTGTCACTGAGGCTTGAACATTTTCATGAACTTCTTTCCGTGACCTGTGCTTCTGTTAATATTATTGTCTGTCTTGTCCTTTGTTGAGTTGTAGTTATCTCTGTTTCATCTTATGTTACATTATGCTTTACAATCTCCCCCTATTTGATTGGATAGAGCTCGACAAGCAAATACCTCGAGGATAACTCAACTAACTAAGGAAACATTAAACTAATTAAAGTAAGACAGCTTGAATAATATTAAATGCATTATGGATCAGATATATATACATTTCCAGATTTCATAAATCAAAAAAAAATAAAACTTTATACAATGAAGTTGCTCCTCTAGTCTGAGCTGATAGTTCTTTTTGTCTTTTGCTTCTTGTCTTCAGTCCATTTTGATCTCACCTTCTTCAATCATTGGATCGGAGTTAGCAGTTTGATAATCAATCACGGAAGGATAGTGCAATGGTTCTCCAGGTTTAAGGATTGCTCCTTTGATGTGTCTTCCAATGTACTCTACCTCTTGTCCCACTCCAGCCCACACCCATGCAATGTTAACATCTTTCTTGTTTAGCTTTGGCATGTTTGGTAGTCTGGGATGCACTTCCAATCCTCTTTCCACTCTCTTCCTATAGTAAGG
This sequence comes from Heracleum sosnowskyi, assembly GCA_030848705.1. Taxonomy (NCBI): domain Eukaryota; kingdom Viridiplantae; phylum Streptophyta; class Magnoliopsida; order Apiales; family Apiaceae; genus Heracleum; species Heracleum sosnowskyi. The sequence goes on along the minus strand of CM061235.1, from coordinate 21,074,705 downwards.
AACATTCTCCATTAGAAATCTTCTTAGAGTGTCTGCTGCTTTGTCCTTCTCCGTTGATGAGAATCCAGTGGATCTAAGATACTTCTCAACTGATATCAGATAGTTGCTTGGATAGTCTCTCAGTTTGTCCTCAGTCAAATAGCAGATTCTGAACAAGTCATTCGTCATGAATCTAACCATTGGAGGATCTTCAGTAATCTCTGGACTGACTTTCATCAAGATATCTTTAACATGCTCACGGAGCAGTTCATTTAACCTTGTAGTTCTTTGAATCTTGATGAGAATTACCTGTAATTCTGTGTATGTTCTCTGTTCTAAAAACTTAGTGGAAATCACAAATGTACCTTTCTCAAGAAAATTGATCAATAAGTTCCAGGCTCCATTTGCTTTAACCCCTGCTTTCAGAAAGATCATAGAGTTTCTCAATGTTGTGAAGTAAGTCTGATCTTCAAGATTGGCACTTCTGATGTTCTAAATGATAACTTCCACCTCAGCATTGTCGTTGACTTCTAATCCGTCTTCAACTCCGCAAAAGGTTTTATAAGCCATCTCCCATTCATTACCTTCTTTCTTTGCCAGATCTATCATCTTCTTCTGCCTCACTTCACTATACATCTTGAACCTCTTCAGTTTTTCACTTCGCAGAACTGCTTGCTGTTTCTCTTTCTCAGCTTGCCTCGCATCTATTGCAGCTCTTTGAGCTCTTATCGCTTCCAAGGCAGCTTCTTCTTCTTGTGACAGAGGATTTGCTTCTTCTTCCATATTATCCTCCCAGATTGGTTGTTCAACAGGCTCTGGATAATATGGCTCATGCTCCTCCTGAATTGGTTGCTCTTGCATGACCTCAAATTCCTCTTCACTGTTCTCTTCTTGTACAAGCTCTTCTATCCAGTACTGTCTTATCGAAATAGCTTCAACCGTTTCCCAAACTCTCCATCCATCTAGACCTTTCTCCCCATCTCCAACTTTAACTTTCTCCCCATTAGTTGAGGAATCCTCGATAAAAGCATCCTCAGCATAAAAGGTAGTAGAAGGATCAGGTTGCTGATTTGAAGGACCAGTTTGTTGGTTTCTTAGCATAGTCCAGATTGACTGTACTCCGTCACTTTGGTTTTCCAAGAAATCCATTATCTTCTTATTCATCTCATTCATAGAAGCTAGCGTCAGGTCAATGTTATCCAATCTTGAGTTGGTAGTCTTTTCCATATGATCCATCCTCTTGTTCAGCTTAGACTCCACTCTTGAAAGTGTGTTCATTACATCTTTTACCCGCGCTTGACCATCCCGGATAACCAGAATGTCTTCTCTCAAAGCTTCATGTCCATGTGACAATGCAAATACTTCATTCATGAATCCATCTTTTAATTCATTGACGTCTGTCCTCAACTCGACCAGTTCTTCCATTGCTTCCTTCTTCAAGGAGTCCATTGCCTGCTTAGTACCTGTTATAGTGCCAGATGCACTGCCAATTGAAAGTGTTTGTCCTAAATCCAATCATGTATGATGAGTTAGGAAGAACTTTCTTGTATTCTTATTTGATTTCATTAATGTTAATAAAAGACTTGTTTTGTTTTTATTACGGGCTTTATCTATTTAAAGTGTTTTAAATAAGATGTTCCATAGTTTAGAGTAAAGCTTCTAGAATTATAATGAGATTATAATAGTGAGATCTAGAAGATGATAACTCTAGACTTAAACAGTTCCTGATCATAGGATAACTAATCGGAAGTTGGTGAATCTGCAAAGATTGGTACATACTATGCTTGCTCCCGTCAGGAGGATGTCTGTTCTCATAGGCATTTGTGTGGTGACACTATAGCTAGTATGTAGGTGCTTGTTAGGGAATAAGTTCACTGAACATGACTCGATAAGTTGAATAGCTAATGGAGTTTACTCACGTGTCAATAGTTATTCACTGAGTGATAGTTGTACAAGTGTCCTTAGACTTGAGATTGTTAGAGTTATCTTGTATATAATGAACTATGCTTTGGATTAGTCCTTAGTCTCAAGGACATCCATTAGGTCTATTCTGGGCATAGGGATTTGTGTATGGAGATAGTTAACGTCAATAGAGGATCTACCCCTTCCAGTATAGGAAGAGAATATCCTATGTTATTCTTAGTATGCGAGTTCTGGAATCTCTGGCCAGAGTGTATGAAATTAGAAAGGAGTTTCTAATTTGCATTAATATGAACTTAGCATTATGAATAAGAAATCATATGATTAAATTTGATAGGCCTGACACGAGATCCATGCCTTATATTTAATCGGGATATTGTAGGGTAGAAGGAATGATTGTACTGAAACTAGTCACTGACAGGTTCTTGGTATTCTAAGCAGTGAATTCATATTATCCGGATAGTCGCGATATGTTGAGAAGCATCACTCAGGATGTAGAATAAATATAATTAATCAGTTAATTATATTTAATGAATTATTAGAATTCATATAAATAATAAATAAAAGTTTATTATTATTTATTTCTACTACCGGCTTAATATTGAACCTACAGGGTCACACCATAAAAGATTAATTTATTGATGAAGGTATTTTGAGAGAGCAAGTTATTTTCTAAATAGTTTAGAAAAGGAAATAATGATTAAAATAGTTTTAATTATTATTAAAGCATTTTATAAGATAAAGTGTGGGGTTAATATATATATATATATATAAAAAGATATATTAAAAACCCTAGGAGAGCCCTATAAATAGAATGAGATAGTTCATTCTAAAAGACTTGAGTTTTTGTGAAAACCTAGTTGCCACTCTCTTCTTCTTCATCTCTCTCTCTCTCTCAAAAGAAGAAAAACTCCATTTTTATAAAAGCTTAGTTTTATAAAAAGCTTCATCGAAGGATTATTCTTGGTGGATACCGGTAGAGTGCTTCACACTCTAAGGAGCAACTGCCAGAATCCATTTTTATAAAGCTTCGATTTTCAAGGTATGGTTACGATTCCTCCGCTCTTTCATTTTATATATTTTTCTATATGTACGATACATGGTTTTTACGGAATAAATGATATATCACGCTTTCACTCATCCGTAAATTCCTTCAATGGTATCAGAGCTAGGTTATGCATATAGAGATTCATATAAAAAAATTCAGATTTTTTTATGCATGTATGGATTTATTATGATTTTTGCAAGTTTATTTAGATTTAATTATGAATTAATTCGAAATAATTTTGGCATTGGATTTTGACTACTGATCTGGGTTCTACAAGTGTTGTAGATGATCTAGATATTTTTTTCATAATTTTGTGATGTGTATATTATTTGTTATGAATTTTTTAAAATTGTTTTAATTAAAATTCATAAAATAATCATACATGTGAATAATATGAAATTAAGATTGCACAAGGACCCTATATCCACCTGGTATTTTTTGCTACTGCCTGATTCAAGAAATCATATTATTTTGATTTTTTTATTAATTTATTAATTAATTGTTAATTAATTTATTAATATTAAAATAAAATAATAATAACAATAAAGGGCATTAATGGCTAGAGGAGTTTTTTTTTTTTTTTTAAGTGTTATAAATGCTAAGTTAGTGTTTTAATGCTAAAGGAGTTACAAACATTAAATAAAATAGCATAGAATTGTTGTAACTTACTTATCATTAAATTAAAAAAAAAAAAAAAAAACTGCTGGGATGGGCCTGTAACGCATGCCGGGAATGCGTTACAGTGCCTGTAACGCATGAGCGTCATGCGTTACAGCCCCTCTGTCCACATTAAATTTGATTTTTTGGGAGTTTGGTAACTCCGTTTTGGGCGTGCAATATACCGTTGGATTCGTTTTTCCGAGACGGATCTAATGGAGTGGTCAAATATTTTTTATATAAAAGTTTGGAACTGTTTATATTCCCGGATGTGTTTTAAAGCATGTATTAATTGTTTTAATTGCTTTTAAATACTATAATAAATCCATACATCATTATATCATTGTATGACATGATATTACTTGCATGCTTACTTGTTTATTTATTTTTATATATGAGATATATGCCTATATTTACCATGCAATGATAGATTTAGGTGAACTTAAATCAATATAAGGCGTGCTCTAGAAAATCTAGAATAGGAATCGTTTCTTGCCTTAACAATAATATTATGAGTACAACCATGAGATTCTTATGTTTATGAAACATAGAGTGAAATACTCTTTTGATGTTGAAAATGAAAATTTCTGTCTAGGCCGTTGGGTTTTAAGCGGGACCGATGTGACCCCTCCAACACATTGGGAATTTTTCATTTAAATATCATAATTGTATTTTGTTCAAGAAAAAGAGAATCTTCTAGTAATATGATTATGGTTGTAACATAATATAATCCCTCTAAAATTAAATAATATCAAGTAGTAATTGGCCAATGACACAACGGGCTTGTGTCGGTCATAGCCTTCCAACATGGTAGAAAGTAGTTCTTATTTTTGAATCATTATCGTTTCGTGCTACAGCCGAGGGCTTTGATTTCGAAATAAGAAATACTTGTCTATTAAATAGAGATGTGTACAGTGAATTAGAATCTAATGGTCGTTACGTGCTACAGCCGTGGGCTGTTGGAGACTGATTCAATTGTATGAAATGTTGGGTTAGACTTGACTTAGAATATTGAGTTTGTCGTGCTACAGCCGTGACTCAATTATTCAAGAGGCTAAAGTTTTATTAGGGAATAACATGAGATGTAATTGACAAGAGTTGTCTGCCAACTGAACATCACATGGCGTTTCGTGCCACAGCCGAGGTTGTGTGATGGAATGTAGGATCCCTATTCCCACTAGCATTATGAATGCTTAATTTTTCACTTAGGGGTTGTATAAATTAGGTAAACTAGTGGGAGCCACTTATGAATAAAGACCCGATTCATATAGTGTTTTAAAATGAAATTGAATATTTGCTAAGTGTTGTTATGTGTTTATCATTTACAGATTTACTATATACATTATGTCTTCTGCACTATCACTCCGGAGCATACTGGATGCTCACAAATTGACTGGTCCTAATTTTGCTGACTGGCTTCGAAACCTGAAAATTGTTCTCAGGGTTGAGAAGCTGGAATATGTGCTTAACTCACCTAAGCCTGCTGAACCTGCTGACGATGCACATAATGATGAACATGTTGTGTATCGTAAGTGGATAGATGATGCAAATGTTGCTCAATGTATCATGCTAGCTTCCATGAACATTGAGCTACAGAAGCAGCATGAGCATATGGATGCTCACACTATCCTAACGCATCTACAAGAGTTGTATGATGTGGCAGGGAGGACAGCTCGATATGATATATCGAAGGAGTTGTTCCGCTGTAGGATGTCTGAGGGATCGTCTGTGAATGACCATGTACTTAAGATGATCAATTTGATTGAACGTCTTGGACAACTTGGTTTCAACATGGATGGGGAGCTGAGTCAAGACTTGGTCTTGCAATCACTTCCGGGTTCGTTTTCGCAGTTTGTTGTGAACTTTCATATGAATAAGTTGGACGCCAGCCTGGCTGAACTCCACAACATGTTGAAGACTGCGGAATCGAATTTTCCCTCTAAGAAGAGTTCTATTCTTCTAATTGGTGAAGGTTCCAATCCTAAGAAAAGGAAGAAGAACCCTCCCAAGAAGAAGAAAGTAGGTGAGAAAAAGCCTGTTCCACCAAAAGCTGAAGACCCCAAAAGCAAAGCTGTTTGCTTCCACTGTAACAAGGTGGGGCACTGGAAGAGGAACTGCAAGGTTTACCTTGTAGAATTGAAGAAGAAGAAGGGTAGTGAGACTGCCGCTTCTGATTCAGGTATGTTCATGATTGAAGTGAATATGTCATTAAATCAAATTTCTACTTGGGTATTAGATACCGCCTGTGGTTCTCACATTTGCAATTCGTTGCAGGGACTAAGGAGAAGTAGGACTCTTGAGGAAGAGGAGGTGATTCTACGGATGGGAAATGGAGCAAGAGTTGCTGCTGAAGCTGTAGGATCATTTGATTTACATATGCCTACGGGCAAGACTATTGTTTTAAATAATTGTTATTTTGTTCCCTCGATTGTGAGGAATATTATTTCTATTCCCATGTTAGACTTGGCTGGATTTTCGTTTGTTATTCAGAATAATGAATGTTCAATTCTTAGAGATAATGTTCTTTATGGTAGTGGTATTTTAAATAATGGTCTGTATGTATGTGACGTAGAGCATAATTTACTACAAATTGAACGTACTAATAAAAGGAAAAGGGATGATGAAAATCTCACCTATTTGTGGCACTGCAGACTTGGTCATATTAGTGAAAATAGACTTCGTACATTGCATAAGGAAGGGTTACTTGACCCCTTTGATTTTGAATCATATCCTACATGCGAGTCTTGTCTATTGGGTAAAATGACCAAATCTCCATTTAGTGGACATGGAGATAGGGCTGCAGATTTTCTAGGATTGGTACACACAGATGTATGTGGACCGATGTCTACGCAAGCCATGGGTGGATTTTCATACTTCATTACTTTCACAGATGATCGATCTAGATTCGGATATGTGTATTTGATGAAACACAAGTCTGAAGCCTTTGAAAAATTCAAAGAATATAAGAATGAAGTGGAGAAACAAACCAAACATAGTATTAAAACCCTTCGATCAGATCGAGGTGGTGAATACTTGAATGGTGAGTTTCTAGATTATCTCAAAGAAAATGGTATAGTCTCTCAGTGGACTCCTCCATATACTCCACAGTTGAATGGGGTATCTGAAAGGAGAAATCGAACTTTGTTAGACATGGTTCGATCCTTGATGAGCTATGCAGATCTTCCAGTATTCCTTTGGGGTTATGCATTGGAAACCTCAGCATATTTACTGAATAAGGTGCCTTCCAAATCTGTTCCTCAAACTCCATATGAGATATGGAAAGAAAGGAAACCGAGTCTTAAACACGTTAAGATTTGGGGATGTCCAGCTTATGTCAAGAAAGTTGACCCTGATAAGCTGGAATCTCGATCCGTTAAATGTAAGTTTGTGGGATATCCTAAAGAGACTTTAGGGTATTACTTTTACACCGATCATAGGGTATTTGTCTCCAGACATGCTACCTTCTTGGAAAAACAGTTTATCCTTGAAGGGAACAGTGGGAGCAAAATAGAACTTAATGAAGTTCAAGAAGCACAAACTACCACGGTTCAAGAGGAAACACCTGTTCAGACTGAACAACCTTCTGTGGAACAGCCCATTCGTAGGTCAGAGAGAGTGTCTCGCCAACCTGAGAGGTATTATGGCCTTGTCATTGAGAATGACAATGAGTTGTCAATCATTGATGATGACGACCCTATGACCTATAATGAGGCTATGAGTAGTATTGACTCAGAGAAATGGCAGAGTGCCATGAAATCCGAAATGGATTCTATGTATACCAACCAAGTATGGACTTTGGTTGAAGCACCCAAGGATGTGAAGCCTATTGGGTGCAAATGGGTATACAAGAGAAAGATTGGAGCAGATGGCGAGGTGGAGACCTATAAGTCCAGGCTCGTGGCAAAAGGATTCAGACAAAGGCAAGGGATTGACTTTGATGAAACTTTTTCACCTGTAGCCCTGTTAAAATCGATTCGGATTTTGCTTGCCATTGCTGCTTACTACGACTATGAGATCTGGCAAATGGACGTGAAAACAACCTTCCTCAATGGGAAACTTGAAGAGGAAGTGTATATGACACAGCCAGAGGGTTTTGTTTCCAAAGGGAATGAACACCTAGTGTGTAAGCTGCTACGGACCATATATGGATTAAGGCAAGCTTCTCGTAGATGGAACATCTGTTTTGATGAGACAATCAAAGAGTTTGATTTTATCAAAAACATAGATGAACCATGTGTCTACAAGAAGGTTAGAGGGAGCGTGGTAACATTTCTTGTGTTGTATGTGGATGACATACTTCTGATAGGAAATGATATACCGATGCTACAATCAGTCAAAGTGTGGCTATCAAAGAACTTCACTATGAAGGACATGGGAAAAGCATCCTACATTCTCGGTATGAAGATCTATAGAGATAGATCTAGAAGAATGATAGGTCTTACCCAGGGTACATACATCGAGAAAGTGCTTAAAAGGTTCAGCATGGAAAACTCCAAGAGAGGTCTCATACCAATGAGCCATGGAGTATCCCTTTCCAAGAAGATGTCTCCTAAGACACCTGAAGAAAGGGAGCGTATGAGTAAGATTCCTTATGCTTCGGCAATAGGATCTATCATGTACGCGATGTTATGTACTAGGCCTGATGTTGCTCATTCAATTAGTGTGACGAGCAGATATCAGTCCAATCCAGGTGAAGACCACTGGAAAGCAGTGAAGAACATCCTTAAGTATTTGCGAAGGACTAAGGATATTTTTCTTGTTTTTGGTGGATATGAGTTGAAAATAGAGGGTTATACTGACTCTAGTTTTCAATCAGAAATTGATGATAGTACATCCATGTCAGGGTACGTGTTTACTCTGAATGGTGGAGCGATTAGTTGGAAGAGTTCCAAACAGGCTACAACGGCTGACTCCACAGTGGAAGCAGAGTATATAGCTGCAAGTGAGGCTGCAAAAGAAGCCGTTTGGATGAGGAAATTTGTTTCTGAGTTGGGAGTTGTTCCTAGCATTGAGAAGCCTATTGTGTTGTATTGTGACAACAACGCAGCAGTAGCACAAGCCAAGGAACCTAGGTCTCATAAAAATACCAAACATGTTTTGCGGCGCTTTCATTTGATTAGGGAGATCATTGAAAGAGGAGATGTCAAAATTGAGAGAGTTGACACACATAACAACGTAGCAGACCCACTCACAAAGACATTGTCTCAGATTCACTTTGATCGTCATAAAGAGAAGATGGGTATTAGATACCAGTGTGATTGGCTTTAGTTCAAGTGGGAGATTGAAAGTGTTTGTCCTAAATCCAATCATGTATGATGAGTTAGGAAGAACTTTCTTGTATTCTTATTTGATTTCATTAATGTTAATAAAAGACTTGTTTTGTTTTTATTACGGGCATTATCTATTTAAAGTGTTTTAAATAAGATGTTCCATAGTTTAGAGTAAAGCTTCTAGAATTATAATGAGATTATAATAGTGAGATCTAGAAGATGATAACTCTAGACTTAAACAGTTCCTGATCATAGGATAACTAATCGGAAGTTGGTGAATCCGCAAAGATTGGTACATACTATGCTTGCTCCCGTCAGGAGGATGTCTGTTCTCATAGGCATTTGTGTGGTGACACTATAGCTAGTATGTAGGTGCTTGTTAGGGAATAAGTTCACTGAACATGACTCGATAAGTTGAATAGCTAATGGAGTTTACTCACGTGTCAATAGTTATTCACTGAGTGATAGTTGTACAAGTGTCCTTAGACTTGAGATCGTTAGAGTTATCTTGTATATAATGAACTATGCTTTGGATTAGTCCTTAGTCTCAAGGACATCCATTAGGTCTATTCTGGGCATAGGGATTTGTGTATGGAGATAGTTAACGTCAATAGAGGATCTACCCCTTCCAGTATAGGAAGAGAATATCCTATGTTATTCTTAGTATGCGAGTTCTGGAATCTCTGGCCAGAGTGTATGAAATTAGAAAGGAGTTTCTAATTTGCATTAATATGAACTTAGCATTATGAATAAGAAATCATATGATTAAATTTGATAGGCCTGACACGAGATCCATGCCTTATATTTAATCGGGATATTGTAGGGTAGAAGGAATGATTGTACTGAAACTAGTCACTGACAGGTTCTTGGTATTCTAAGCAGTGAATTCATATTATCCAGATAGTCGCGATATGTTGAGAAGCATCACTCACGATGTAGAATAAATATAATTAATCAGTTAATTATATTTAATGAATTATTAGAATTCATATAAATAATAAATAAAAGTTTATTATTATTTATTTCTACTACCGGCTTAATATTGAACCTACAGGGTCACACCATAAAAGATTAATTTATTGATGAAGGTATTTTGAGAGAGCAAGTTATTTTCTAAATAGTTTAGAAAAGGAAATAATGATTAAAATAGTTTTAATTATTATTAAAGCATTTTATAAGATAAAGTGTGGGGTTAATATATATATATATATATATATATATATATATATATATATATATAAAGATATATTAAAAACCCTAGGAGAGCCCTATAAATAGAACGAGATAGTTCATTCTAAAAGACTTGAGTTTTTGTGAAAACCTAGTTGCCACCCTCTTCTTCTTCATCTCTCTATCTCTCTCTCAAAAGAAGAAAAACTCCATTTTTATAAAAGCTTAGTTTTATAAAAAGCTTCATCGAAGGATTATTCTTGGTGGATACCGGTAGAGTGCTTCACACTCGGAGGAGCAACTGCTAGAATCCATTTTTATAAAGCTTCGATTTTCAAGGTATGGTTACGATTCCTCCGCTCTTTCATTTTATATATTTTTCTATATGTGCGATACATGGTTTTTACGGAATAAATGATATATCACGCTTTCGCTCATCCGTAAATTCCTTCAATGGTATCAGAGCTAGGTTATGCATATAGAGATTCATATAAAAAATTTCAGATTTTTTTATGCATGTATGGATTTATTATGATTTTTGCAAGTTTATTTAGATTTAATTATGAATTAATTCGAAATAATTTTTGCATTGGATTTTGACTACTGATCTGGGTTCTACAAGTGTTGTAGATGATCTAAATATGTTTTTCATAATTTTGTGATGTGTATATTATTTGTTATGAATATTTGAAAATTGTTTTAATTAAAATTCATAAAATAATCATACATGTGAATAATATGAAATTAAGATTGCACAAGGACCCTATATCCACCTGGTATTTTTTGCTACTGCCTGATTCAAGAAATCATATTATTTTGATTTTTTTATTAATTTATTAATTAATTGTTAATTAATTAATTAATATTAAAATAAAATAATAATAACAATAAAGGGCATTAATGGCTAGAGGAGTTTTCTTTTTTTTTTTAAGTGTTATAAATGCTAAGTTAGTGTTTTAATGCTAAAGGAGTTACAAGCATTAAATAAAATAGCATAGAATTGTTGTAACTTACTTATCATTAAATTAAAAAAAAAAAAAACTGCTGGGATGGGCCTGTAACGCATGCCGGGAATGTGTTACAGTGCCTGTAACGCATGAGCGTCATGCGTTATAGCCCCTCTGTCCACATTAAATTTGATTTTTTGGGAGTTTGGTAACTCCGTTTTGGGCGTGCAATATACCGTTGGATTCGTTTTTCCGAGACGGATCTAATGGAATGGTCAAATATTTTTTATATAAAAGGTTGGAACTGTTTATATTCCCGGATGTGTTTTAAAGCATGTATTAATTGTTTTAATTGCTTTTAAATACTATAATAAATCCATACATCATTATATCATTGTATGACATGATATTACTTGCATGCTTACTTGTTTATTTATTTTTATATATGAGATATATGCCTATATTTACCATGCGATGATAGATTTAGGTGAACTTAAATCAATATAAGGCGTGCTCTAGAAAATCTAGAATAGGAATCGTTTCTTGCCTTAACAATAATATTATGAGTACAACCATGAGATTCTTATGTTTATGAAACATAGAGTGAAATACTCTTTTGATGTTGAAAATGAAAATTTCTGTCTAGGCCTTTGGGTTTTAAGCGGGACCGATGTGACCCCTCCAACACACTGGGAATTTTTCATTTAAATATCATAATTGTATTTTGTTCAAGAAAAAGAGAATCTTCTAGTAATATGATTATAGTTGTAACATAATATAATCCCTCTAAAATTAAATAATATCAAGTAGTAATTGGCCAATGACACAACGGGCTTGTGTCGGTCATAGCCTTCCAACATGGTAGAAAGTAGTTCTTATTTTTGAATCATTATCGTTTCGTGCTACAGCCGAGGGCTTTGATTTCGAAATAAGAAATACTTGTCTATTACATAGAGATGTGTACAATGAATTAGAATCTAATGGTCGTTACGTGCTACAGCCGTGGGCTGTTGGAGACTGATTCAATTGTATGAAATGTTGGGTTAGACTTGACTTAGAATATTGAGTTTGTCGTGCTACAGCCGTGACTCAATTATTCAAGAGGCTAAAGTTTTATTAGGGAATAACATGAGATGTAATTGACAAGAGTTGTCTGCCAACTGAACATCACATGGTGTTTCGTGCCACAGCCGAGGTTGTGTGATGGAATGTAGGATCCCTATTCCCACTAGCATTATGAATGCTTAATTTTTCACTTAGGGGTTGTATAAATTAGGTAAACTAGTGGGAGCCACTTATGAATAAAGACCCGATTCATATAGTGTTTTAAAATGAAATTGAATATTTGCTAAGTGTTGTTATGTGTTTATCATTTACAGATTTACTATATACATTATGTCTTCTGCACTATCACTCTGGAGCATACTGGATGCTCACAAATTGACTGGTCCTAATTTTGCTGACTGGCTTCGAAACCTGAAAATTGTTCTCAGGGTTGAGAAGCTGGAATATGTGCTTAACTCACCTAAGCCTGCTGAACCTGCTGACGATGCACATAATGATGAACATGTTGTGTATCGTAAGTGGATAGATGATGCAAATGTTGCTCAATGTATCATGCTAGCTTCCATGAACATTGAGCTACAGAAGCAGCATGAGCATATGGATGCTCACACTATCCTAACGCATCTACAAGAGTTGTATGATGTGGCAGGGAGGACAGCTCGATATGATATATCGAAGGAGTTGTTCCGCTGTAGGATGTCTGAGGGATCGTCTGTGAATGACCATGTACTTAAGATGATCAATTTGATTGAACGTCTTGGACAACTTGGTTTCAACATGGATGGGGAGCTGAGTCAAGACTTGGTCTTGCAATCACTTCCGGGTTCGTTTTCGCAGTTTGTTGTGAACTTTCATATGAATAAGTTGGATGCCAGCCTGGCTGAACTCCACAACATGTTGAAGACTGCGGAATCGAATTTTCCCTCTAAGAAGAGTTCTATTCTTCTAATTGGTGAAGGTTCCAATCCTAAGAAAAGGAAGAAGAACCCTCCCAAGAAGAAGAAAGTAGGTGAGAAAAAGCCTGTTCCACAAAAAGCTGAAGACCCCAAAAGCAAAGCTGTTTGCTTCCACTGTAACAAGGTGGGGCACTGGAAGAGGAACTGCAAGGTTTACCTTGTAGAATTGAAGAAGAAGAAGGGTAGTGAGACTGCCGCTTCTGATTCAGGTATGTTCATGATTGAAGTGAATATGTCATTAAATCAAATTTCTACTTGGGTATTAGATACCGCCTGTGGTTCTCACATTTGCAATTCGTTGCAGGGACTAAGGAGAAGTAGGACTCTTGAGGAAGAGGAGGTGATTCTACGGATGGGAAATGGAGCAAGAGTTGCTGCTGAAGCTGTAGGATCATTTGATTTACATATGCCTACGGGCAAGACTATTGTTTTAAATAATTGTTATTTTGTTCCCTCGATTGTGAGGAATATTATTTCTATTCCCATGTTAGACTTGGCTGGATTTTCGTTTGTTATTCAGAATAATGAATGTTCAATTCTTAGAGATAATGTTCTTTATGGTAGTGGTATTTTAAATAATGGTCTGTATGTATGTGACGTAGAGCATAATTTACTACAAATTGAACGTACTAATAAAAGGAAAAGGGATGATGAAAATCTCACCTATTTGTGGCACTGCAGACTTGGTCATATTAGTGAAAATAGATTTCGTACATTGCATAAGGAAGGGTTACTTGACCCCTTTGATTTTGAATCATATCCTACATGCGAGTCTTGTCTATTGGGTAAAATGACCAAATCTCCATTTAGTGGACATGGAGATAGGGCTGCAGATTTTCTAGGATTGGTACACACAGATGTATGTGGACCGATGTCTACGCAAGCCATGGGTGGATTTTCATACTTCATTACTTTCACAGATGATCGATCTAGATTCGGATATGTGTATTTGATGAAACACAAGTCTGAAGCCTTTGAAAAATTCAAAGAATATAAGAATGAAGTGGAGAAACAAACCAAACATAGTATTAAAACCCTTCGATCAGATCGAGGTGGTGAATACTTGAATGGTGAGTTTCTAGATTATCTCAAAGAAAATGGTATAGTCTCTCAGTGGACTCCTCCATATACTCCACAGTTGAATGGGGTATCTGAAAGGAGAAATCGAACGTTGTTAGACATGGTTCGATCCTTGATGAGCTATGCAGATCTTCCAGTATTCCTTTGGGGTTATGCATTGGAAACCTCAGCATATTTACTGAATAAGGTGCCTTCCAAATCTGTTCCTCAAACTCCATATGAGATATGGAAAGAAAGGAAACCGAGTCTTAAACACGTTAAGATTTGGGGATGTCCAGCTTATGTCAAGAAAGTTGACCCTGATAAGCTGGAATCTCAATCCGTTAAATGTAAGTTTGTGGGATATCCTAAAGAGACTTTAGGGTATTACTTTTACACCGATCATAGGGTATTTGTCTCCAGACATGCTACCTTCTTGGAAAAACAGTTTATCCTTAAAGGGAACAGTGGGAGCAAAATAGAACTTAATGAAGTTCAAGAAGCACAAACTACCACGGTTCAAGAGGAAACACCTGTTCAGACTAAACAACCTTCTGTGGAACAGCCCATTCGTAGGTCAGAGAGAGTGTCTCGCCAACCTGAGAGGTATTATGGCCTTGTCATTGAGAATGACAATGAGTTGTCAATCATTGATGATGACGACCCTATGACCTATAATGAGGCTATGAGTAGTATTGACTCAGAGAAATGGCAGAGTGCCATGAAATCTGAAATGGATTCTATGTATACCAACCAAGTATGGACTTTGGTTGAAGCACCCAAGGATGTGAAGCCTATTGGGTGCAAATGGGTATACAAGAGAAAGATTGGAGCAGATGGCGAGGTGGAGACCTATAAGGCCAGGCTCGTGGCAAAAGGATTCAGACAAAGGCAAGGGATTGACTTTGATGAAACTTTTTCGCCTGTAGCCCTGTTAAAATCGATTCGGATTTTGCTTGCCATTGCTGCTTACTACGACTATGAGATCTGGCAAATGGACGTGAAAACAGCCTTCCTCAATGGGAAACTTGAAGAGGAAGTGTATATGACACAGCCAGAGGGTTTTGTTTCCAAAGGGAATGAACACCTAGTGTGTAAGCTGCTACGGACCATATATGGATTAAGGCAAGCTTCTCGTAGATGGAACATCCGTTTTGATGAGACAATCAAAGAGTTTGATTTTATCAAAAACATAGATGAACCATGTGTCTACAAGAAGGTTAGAGGGAGCGTGGTAACATTTCTTGTGTTGTATGTGGATGACATACTTCTGATAGGAAATGATATACCGATGCTACAATCAGTCAAAGTGTGGCTATCAAAGAACTTCACTATGAAGGACATGGGAGAAGCATCCTACATTCTCGGTATGAAGATCTATAGAGATAGATCTAGAAGAATGATAGGTCTTACCCAGGGTACATACATCGAGAAAGTGCTTAAAAGGTTCAGCATGGAAAACTCCAAGAGAGGTCTCATACCAATGAGCCATGGAGTATCCCTTTCCAAGAAGATGTCTCCTAAGACACCTGAAGAAAGGGAGCGTATGAGTAAGATTCCTTATGATTCGGCAATAGGATCTATCATGTACGCGATGTTATGTACTAGGCCTGATGTTGCTCATTCAATTAGTGTGACGAGCAGATATCAGTCCAATCCAGGTGAAGACCACTGGAAAGCAGTGAAGAACATCCTTAGTATTTGCGAAGGACTAAGGATATTTTTCTTGTTTTTGGTGGATCTGAGTTGAAAATAGAGGGTTATACTGACTCTAGTTTTCAATCAGAAATTGATGATAGTACATCCATGTCAGGGTACGTGTTTACTCTGAATGGTGGAGCGATTAGTTGGAAGAGTTCCAAACAGTCTACAACGGCTGACTCCACAGCGGAAGCAGAGTATATAGCTGCAAGTGAGGCTGCAAAAGAAGCCGTTTGGATGAGGAAATTTGTTTCTGAGTTGGGAGTTGTTCCTAGCATTGAGGAGCCTATTGTGTTGTATTGTGACAACAACGCAGCAATAGCACAAGCCAAGGAACCTAGGTCTCATAAAAATACCAAACATGTTTTGCGGCGCTTTCATTTGATTAGGGAGATCATTGAAAGAGGAGATGTCAAAATTGAGAGAGTTGACACACATAACAACGTAGCAGACCCACTCATAAAGACATTGTCTCAGATTCACTTTGATCGTCATAAAGAGAAGATGGGTATTAGATACCAGTGTGATTGGCTTTAGTTCAAGTGGGAGATTGAAAGTGTTTGTCCTAAATCCAATCATGTATGATGAGTTAGGAAGAACTTTCTTGTATTCTTATTTGATTTCATTAATGTTAATAAAAGACTTGTTTTGTTTTTATTACGGGCATTATCTATTTAAAGTATTTTAAATAAGATGTTCCATAGTTTAGAGTAAAGCTTCTAGAATTATAATGAAATTATAATAGTGAGATCTAGAAGATGATAACTCTAGACTTAAACAGTTCCTGATCATAGGATAACTAATCGGAAGTTGGTGAATCCGCAAAGATTGGTACATACTATGCTTGCTCCCGTCAGGAGGATGTCTGTTCTCATAGGCATTTGTGTGGTGACACTATAGCTAGTATGTAGGTGCTTGTTAGGGAATAAGTTCACTGAACATGACTCGATAAGTTGAATAGCTAATGGAGTTTACTCACGTGTCAATAGTTATTCACTGAGTGATAGTTGTACAAGTGTCCTTAGACTTGAGATCGTTAGAGTTATCTTGTATATAATGAACTATGCTTTGGATTAGTCCTTAGTCTCAAGGACATCCATTAGGTCTATTCTGGGCATAGGGATTTGTGTATGGAGATAGTTAACGTCAATAGAGGATCTACCCCTTCCAGTATAGGAAGAGAATATCCTATGTTATTCTTAGTATGCGAGTTCTGGAATCTCTGGCCAGAGTGTATGAAATTAGAAAGGAGTTTCTAATTTGCATTAATATGAACTTAGCATTATGAATAAGAAATCATATGATTAAATTTGATAGGCCTGACACGAGATCCATGCCTTATATTTAATCGGGATATTGTAGGGTAGAAGGAATGATTGTACTGAAACTAGTCACTGACAGGTTCTTGGTATTCTAAGCAGTGAATTCATATTATCCAGATAGTCGCGATATGTTGAGAAGCATCACTCACGATGTAGAATAAATATAATTAATCAGTTAATTATATTTAATGAATTATTAGAATTCATATAAATAATAAATAAAAGTTTATTATTATTTATTTCTACTACCGGCTTAATATTGAACCTACAGGGTCACACCATAAAAGATTAATTTATTGATGAAGGTATTTTGAGAGAGCAAGTTATTTTCTAAATAGTTTAGAAAAGGAAATAATGATTAAAATAGTTTTAATTATTATTAAAGCATTTTATAAGATAAAGTGTGGGGTTAATATATATATATATATATAAAAAGATATATTAAAAACCCTAGGAGAGCCCTATAAATAGAATGAGATAGTTCATTCTAAAAGACTTGAGTTTTTGTGAAAACCTAGTTGCCACCCTCTTCTTCTTCATCTCTCTCTCTCTCTCTCAAAAGAAGAAAAACTCCATTTTTATAAAAGCTTAGTTTTATAAAAAGCTTCATCGAAGGATTATTCTTGGTGGATACCGGTAGAGTGCTTCACACTCTGAGGAGCAACTGCTAGAATCCATTTTTATAAAGCTTCGATTTTCAAGGTATGGTTACGATTCCTCCGCTCTTTCATTTTATATATTTTTCTATATGTGCGATACATGGTTTTTACGGAATAAATGATATATCACGCTTTCGCTCATCCGTAAATTCCTTCAACCCTGAATGTTCTTCTGGAATCAGCTGCAGCCAAGTCAACCTTCTCTTGAATAGTCTTTAAAGAAGCATTGCCTTGACTAGAGGAGATCCCTTGGTCAAAGGAAGGTCTCAGTGGAACCTTGAATAATGGATTTCCTTCTTTATCACGAACTGTCATCTCCTTGAGGGTGGATTGAACATGTACCTCTCGTTCTGTTGGTAATAGCAAATCATCAATTTGTAGAAGGGTTAGGGTGTCACTCCTCACATTTGGCTCTGGGTGTACACTCAACGTTTCTGTCAGTGTTTCACTCATTTTACCTTTCCCACTCAGGCCAGGTGTAAGTGTTTTTGTTTCACTCAATCCATTTTTGCTAGTTGTACCTGCAGAAGAAAACACCGTAGCCGTCCTTAAGGAGGTCACCGGTGGTGCAATGGGGCTTCGCAAGTCCCCGTCCTTGGTTAAACCAAGTTGCTGATCATCCGTAGATGATGTATCCTTTGTATGATCTAGAGTTTGAATCTCTAGGAGGTTAGAATCAGGCTCTATTAACAGCAGAGATCCTGAAGCTTCCTCAATAGTCTGTGAAGACTTTACCTCAGTTAACTCCTCAATAGTAATTGATTCATTGTCACCGAGTTGCCGATCTGCACCTACGTCAGACCCTTTACCCGCAGGATCCAGATATGTTCCATCTGGGGAGGTAGACAATGACCCTTTAGATTGTGCATTTAGGTCAAAGCCTTCTCTCGACGTCTGTGAAGACTCTTCGTTCTTAGAACCTTCAACCAGTGAACCTGACCGTAATATGGTCGGAACACCAGTTGCTTCCGTCAATTCTTCCTTACTTGATTGAGCTATTGGTTCAGATATAGCTTTTGTTAGCATTGCCCAATCAAGATCAGAAAAATCTGTGAAGGGTTCTTTGGATGAGAGAAATGAACTATCAACAGTTGCCTTGGTTTCTGTTCTTCTCCTTTTAGAGGTAGGCAGAGCTGTTGTTGAAGGGTGTATCTCCTTATGTGGTGCTGCTAAGGCACTATCTCCCTCTACACTGATGGATGTCTGAATGTTGGTTATAGTAGGGGAAGGAGGTTCGTTTATGGTTTCATTTGGCTCTGCCAAAGGCTCTTCGACCGTGGTTAGAGGTTGTGGGTTTGCAACCTCTTGGTGAGGAATGGCCACTGAGGGCTCTGGATCAACATCCATTGGTTCAGGTTCAGGAGCCAGTTCAGGTTCAGGAATGTTACCTTCAATTACCTATTCCCCTGGGGGTAGAAGTGGTAGGGGAACCATTCTTAGATATTCTGTGAGAACATTGGGTACCCCTGGAAGATAGTTGTTCTTCCTTATAAGAGAGGTTAAGGCATTGCTCTTCATTCTCATGCACTCATGTGTGTCTTCACCTTCAAATGTGTCCCGATCATCGTCTGTTAACACATCATTGAGAATTAGTTGTAGGAACCTAGGATAGAAACAAAGCACATCGTCCATGCATGTTCTGTCATCCAGTGGTCCCATGCACAGAATCACTTGATCAATCACTAACTTTCCTATGTTTATATGCCTATTGTTAGCAATGGCAAACCCTATTTTCTGAAGAAATAAGGGAATACCATGCAGATTTGTAAGCTTAGCAGTAAAAACATGGATAAGTGTATGAAAGAAGAAATTCCATGGCTTAGTCAAATAATGCTTCAGAACTCTCCCACCAAGAAGTTAGGTTGTTGACTTCTAATGAGAGTGAAGAAAGCATGTATTTCTTCAGTTGTGGGATCAGGAACAAGGTTTTCTGTTGGAAATTGTAAAACCCTATTAAAATCATGTTCCGTCACCCTTATTGTTCTGCCGCCAGGCACAATAAAACTGAATGCACTAATACCATTCGCAGATGTGTCAATGGCTGTGGTGTACAATGCAGTCAATTGATCAATACAAAGAACTACAGGAGTACTCAAGGAATATGCCACCAACGATCGTGTGTTCAGAAATTCTGCCCATGCACGAAATTGTAAATTCGTAATGGCTTGCAGATTCTGAAACGAGACATGATTAGTTTTGGTAATAATAAATTCTCCGGCCATTGTCTTTTCACACTTTCCAGAAAATTTAAATCTTAAACCAAAACTAAATTTACCAATTAAATTTAATTAATTATCACTAATTAATCAAACTTAAACCAAATTAACAGAAATAACCCTTTTTTTCGAATGTAACACTTTAACCAAAACAAAGCTTTTGACTTAGAACCTCAGAAAAAAAATGTAAATTAAACCTCAAGAACCCTTTTGTTAAAACAATAGAGTACGAAATGGTTTAATCTTATCAAAGTATCCACAGTTCTAATATTCCTCTCTCTCTCGATGGATTTCTCTGGAAATCAATTAACAATCCAACAGAACACAAGTACACAGTGATTCCACGGTTAAAAAGAATTTACTGTTGTAAAAATGAATTGTTGAATATTCAAATCATTAACAAGATCCAGAAAAGTATCGAGTTCTTTGTTCTTGGTTGTGTAATATATGTAAGTATATATGTGTATCTTAGAACTGCAAAAGTAAAGAATGAAAAACGTCTAAATGCAACATTTATACTTAAGAATTTACAGGGGTAATTCCGTCACTTAACTGTTCGATGGTATTTATTTATACCTTCGATAGATTTTTCAGAGGGGCAAAAACGTCAATTGTACCTCGATAGTTTTTCAAAAACTATCGAAGGTTTTGAAAAAGGTGAATTTAAAACGTTTTTTCTTAAAAACTATCGAAGGGTTTCTTTGAATAAGCAAAAACTATCAAACTAATTTTAGATAAACTATCGAGAACTGTAATATTAATTTATTAAGTTCACTTCGATGGTTTTTCTACTGTATTTTAAAATGTATCGAGAATTTAAATATAAAATAAGGTAAATTCCTTCGATATATTTTAAAGCTGTTCTCAAAAACTATCGAAAGGTGTTTTCGATGGTTTTTCTTTTCCTATTTAAAAACTATCGAATTTATGTTCGATGGTTTTTATTTAGTACTTAGAAAAACTATCGAATTTTCTAAATTCGATGGTTTTTGCTTCTGATTCAAATATTTTTTTTTTAAACCTGTTCTTGTTTTAAAAATCAAACTTTTTAATTTCCTGTCAAGTTTTATTTTGAATAAACTTTTTCAAATTTACCAAAATCAATTGTTAACATAAAATTCACAATTTTCTTAGAATAAAATTAACTAAATATCATTGAATGATATTAATCAATTAAAATCCAATAAATTATGCTGCATTAATCTACAATGTTAAAAACAAAGTAAATTAATTCAAATTAAATAAATGCTTGAATATTTCGAACAAATATTAGCACCTAAATAATTTTTAGAATTAATAACCAATTAAATGCCAGAAGATATATCATCCATAAATATGACATAAAATTAGTACAAAAATCCTAACTACGAGAATCTCTCCAGAAAATAAATTCACAAGTCAAATGAATATAGAAATTCTTAAACTCATGTATTCACTAGGATTCTTGCAGTTCCTGAGTTCTAATCAAAATCAATTAGAAGGTTTTAACCTCTGATCAAAATTAGTTAGAAAGATTTAACATCCCAAGTTCACCAACCAGCTTAGAAAAAGTGGATTCATCAAGCGGTTTAGTAAAGATGTCTGCAATTTGTTCCTCTGTGGGTACAAAGTGTAACTCCACAGTTCCATTCATGACATGCTCTCGGATAAAATGATACCTGATGTCGATGTGCTTTGTCCTCGAGTGTTGCACTGGATTGTTAGAGATTGCTATGGCACTTGTGTTGTCACAAAATATTAGAATCTTTGTCAACAAAAGCCCATAGTCACGGAGTTGGTTTCTCATCCACAAGATTTGAGCACAGCAGCTTCCAGCAGCAATGTATTCAGACTCAGCTGTTGATGTGGAAACTGAATGATGATTCTTGCTATACCAAGAAACTAATCTTCTTCCAAGAAACTGACAACTTCCTGAAGTACTCTTCCGATCAATCTTACAACCTGCATAATCAGAGTCTGTATATCCAATAAGATCAAATCCTGTATCTTTAGGGTACCAAATTCCAAGATTTGGGGTTCCCTTAAGATATCTAAATATTCGCTTAACAGCTATTAGATGAGATTCTTTAGGATCAGACTGAAACCTAGCACACAAGCATGTTGCAAACATTATATCTGGTCTACTTGCAGTGAGATAAAGTAATGAGCCTATCATACCTCTGTAGCCTGTGATGTCAACCTTCTTACCAGTTTCATCCTTATCAAGCTTAGTGGCAGTTGGCATAGGAGTCTTTGTTGTAGATGATTCTTCCATTTGATACTTCTTCAGAAGATATTTAATGTACTTGGACTGACAAATGAATATACCATCTTGCCTTTGATACACTTGCAGTCCAAGAAAGAATGACAATTCACCCATCATACTCATTTCATAACGACTCTGCATTAACTTTGCAAATCTCTTGCATAGATCGGCATTAGTAGAACCAAATATTTTGTCATCAACATATACCTGCACCAATCTCAAATCATGTCCTTGGAGCTTGTTTGAGTCCATAGAGAGCTTTGAATAGAAAGTACACAAAGTCTGCCAGTTTTGAATCCTCAAAACCTGGAGGTTGTTCCACATACACTTCTTCTTCTAACTCCCCGTTCAGAAAAGCACTCTTCACATCCATCTGATATACCTTGTAATTGGAATGTGCTGCGAATGCCAGAAACATTCTGATGGCCTCAAGTCTTGCTACTGGTGCATAGGTTTCATCATAATCTATACCCTCTTCTTGAGAGTAACCTTTAGCAACCAGTCTGGCTTTGTTTCTCGTTACAATGCCATCTTCGTCCAACTTATTTATGAATACCCATCTTGTTCCAATAACAGATTTTCCCTTAGGTCTGGGTACCAGCTTCCAAACTTTCTGCCTTTCAAATTGATTGAGTTCCTCTTGCATAGCAATCACCCAATCTGGATCATCTAGAGCATCTTCAACTTTCTTAGGTTCTGTTTCTGAAAGAAACCCATAATAGTGACATTCATTTTGTGATGTTCTCCTAGTTCTCACTCCTGTGTCCGGATCACCAATGATCAAGTGAAAGGGATGATCTCTATTCCATACCCTTTGTCTTGGCAGATGCGATCTTGATGATTCTCCTTGTTCAAGATGTTGTGGAGTGTGACTAGCTGATTCTTCTCCTGCTCCCCCTGAGTTGTTGACAGTATGATCTGTTGACCCTGTTGATTGACTAGTGGATCCAGTAGTAGTTTGAGTATGTCCACCACTATCACCACTTGGTCCAGAATCATTATCATCATGATTATTATTAATAACTGTAACAACTTCAGGTTCTTCTTCATTGTTAGAGAGATCTCCTGATAAATTTTCAAATACCAAGGATTCAGAGTTCTCTCTTGTTTGCAGGCCTGGTCTTTTGGTGTCGTCAAATGTTACATTAAAGCTTTCCAACACCTTCTTATCTTCAATCACATATACCCTGAAAGCCTTAGATTTCAGAGAATAGCCCAGAAAAATGCCTTCATCTGTTTTGGCATCAAACTTGCCAAGATGTTCTCCATCTTTAAGTACAAAGCACTTTGCACCAAACACATGAAAGTACTTCAGTGTTGGTTTCTTGTTGGCCATTAACTCATACGGAGTCTTTTCATGATCTTTGTTGATCAGGGTTCGATTCTGAGTGTAGCAAGCTGTGTTCACTGCTTCAGCCCAAAAGTAAGTGGGAAGTTTTGCTTCATTCAACATGGTCCTTGCTGCTTCAACCAAGGTCCTGTTCTTCCTTTCCACTACTCCATTCTGTTGAGGAGTTCTTGGTGCTGAAAACAGTCTTGATATTCCTTTCTCTGAGTAGAAATCATTAAGAACTGCATTCTTGAATTCAGTTTCATTGTCTGATCTGATTGTCCGCACAGGTAGCTTAGCTTCCACTTCTATCTTCTTGATGTGATCAATGATTAGTTGTGTTGCTTCATCCTTTGATTGTATGAACAACACCCACGTGTACTTGGAGTAGTCATCCACCATCACCAATGCATATCTTTTTCTTGAAAGTGACATAACATTGACTAGACCAAATAAATCCATATGAATCAGTTGTAATGGTATAGCAATGCTTGTCATTCCTTTGCTTCCATGTGATGATTTCTTCGACTTCCCCTTTTCACATGCTTCACATAGTCCCACCTGATTGAATTCCATCAGGGGTAACCCTCTCACTAACTCTCTCTTTACCAAAGAGTTCATAGTTTTGAAGTTCAGATGTGAGAGCTTCTTGTGCCATAACCAACTTTGTTCTGAAGAAGCCTTTCCATAGAAACATGTAATTGCTCCTTCACTGGTAGAACTTAAGTCAACTATGAACAAATTTCCTTTTCTTACTCCCAGTAGAGCAAGCTTCTCATCCTTCCTGTTTGAGATCAAGCATTTGTCTTTTCTGAAATCCACATTGTATCCTTTGTCACAGAACTGACTGATTCTTAGCAGATTGTGCTTTAATCCTTCCACAAGAGAGATGTTTTCAACAATGACATTTCCAATCTTCAGATTACCATATCCCGTAGTGAATCCCTTGTTGTCATCTCCAAATGTAACTATTGGGCCGGTCTTCTTAACCACATCTGTCAGCAGGGACTCTTCTCCTGTCATATGTCTGGAACAGCCACTATCCAGTATCCATATCACATTTGCACTTTGTACCTTGCCCTGCAATCACAGATCGATTAAGCGGACTTTGGTACCCAAACATGTTTGGGTCCGTAAGGTTTAGGGGCTTTAACAGGAGTAACATTTAATTCTGTCTTAACACCTTTTCCTTTCATGTTAACTGTGGGATTTTCATTGTTAGTGCTACCAGATGCATTCATTAACTTAAAATAAGCATGCATGATATTGTATGAACATAGTAAGCACTCTTTCTTTCCACAGGGTTCATGAAGTTCAGACATGTCAGACATGTTATGCAATCCAGAAGTGACAGCAGTTTCTACTTTAACCTTTTTACATGCATGTGTAAGGTGATTTGCAGAATTACAAGTAGCACACAACTTCCTAGATGCAATGGGAGATGTATTAACAATATTATGATTAACTACATTCAGCTTCCCATTCCTGTTTTTCTTGTTCTTTCTAACCTTGCTGCCTATCTCAGTTTTAGGTTTTTCTTTTGTTGCCCAGTAATAATCTATTGTAGAAGGGGGGTTGAATACAATAGTATAAGATAATCGACTTCTTAATGTATATATCACAAATATGAAAAGAAAGATAACAGCTTTATTAAATCTGATATAAAACTATTACAAACTCTCTCAAGAAATTTTGATGTTCTTGAGAGCTGCTAGTTTACAAAAACTCTCTCAAGAAATTCTATGTTCTCGAGAGCTTCTATCTTGATTCGCTTCTCTTCTCTTCCGAATACATAAATCGAAATCAAGACTGTGTTTATATACTACACAGCTTCTCTATCAATGATAAGTCCTAATCAATTACAAAGATTGAAACCTATCCATAATTGATAGCTACATTCTACAAACCAGGAACCGACAGAATAAACTTCCATGTTTAACTAGACTCCAAATATAACTCGAAGTAGGAATCCTGATCAGCTTCCAGTCCTGATGATCAATCCTGATCCCAGTCCTGATATGCCTTCTGATCCTGACGACCATGTAATCCTGATGACGTCAGCAATCCTGATCAGTTAAGTCTAGCTCCTGACGATCATTGAATTCTGATCTAACAATCTCCCCCAATCTCATACTTTGTGAAATAAAGTATAGATTCCAAATATTCAATGATGTCAAAAACATATATACAAAATGTACAAAATCTGCAGCAACAACTTATCTGTTTAGATTCTTTGATAGAACAAATTCATCTTCAAGAAGTTGGATAATAGATTTTCTTCTTTTTCTTCAAGAATTTGAATCAGTCTTTCCTTAAGATTTCTGAGTTCTTCATCTTCCTCATTAATCTGGTAGATAGCTGCTCTGAGATTCAATATGGAGTTTCTCTGAAGACTATGTTCTTCAAGCAAAAGATAAGCAATTTCCTTCCCATCAGGATTGAGAATAAGATGAGTCATGCCAAAATTTACTTCTTTAATAGCAGTACCCCTTTGCATTTCCACATCCTGACCTCTTTGATTTAAGTACATGGGAATGTAATTACCATTGAAATTACTGTTTCCATCCAGTCTTCTTCTTATTGTTGACAAAATCATGTCACTCCATTCTTTGCATATTTGATTCTTCGATCTCAAAAGATAATGAACATATTTCAGTTCCTGTGTAGTTTTTATCAGCAGATCTTGAATAGATAGGATCTTCACACTACCATCTTTCATGAAGTACAGAAGCTTTTCTTTCTTGTCAAAACCATCATGACAATCTATAACTATATCAACAGCTAGTAAATTGTTCAGGTTTTCAGAAGTTAACGTACCTCCAATTTCAGTCAAGGAGTAAGGATCAACATATGACATATTCAAATATTCACCATCTCTGTGTCCAATACCTCCTCTTGAATTGCATGACAATTGCTTCAGATTTGAAAACATCTTTAACCAGAGTGCTTTTGATCTAACCATCTCAGATAAATCAACAACACTTGAAGCGCTTGTAATAATTCCACCAGACTGAAAATTGATAAGTGTATCACAACTTAATGTGCTAATATGTTTCCACTTCTTATCCTTTTCCTTTTCAAATGCATAGCTTCTTTTCAGTGAAGATTCTTGTATGCTTGGGTTCCTCCATACTCTTCTGTTTGAGAGTTTAAGCCTTTGTACATAGAGATTGAAATCTCTATTTGTTGATCTTGTAATTTCATTTCTTCTGGCTTCTTCTTCTTCATCTACTTCCTTGTTGTGAGAATCAACAACAGTAGATAAGATTATCAAGTCAATCTCTTGCAGAATTTCAGAATCATCAGGATCTTCAATATTATCAGGAACAACATCAGGATTAGATTCTTCAATTTGATTTGTATTGCAGAGAGTTGATTTTCTTGATTTTCTTCTCAATTCAGGTTCTTCTTCAATATTTCCATCATCACCAAAAGTAGATCTGTCAGGAACTACTAGAGTTTGAATAGGTTCAGGAATTTCTTCAATTCTTAACCCTGTAGACCTTGTCTGTCTAGGTACTGTTTGATTTGAAGAACCTCTTCTACTTCTTCTAGCACCTCTCCTACCTCTGCCTCTTCTACCTCTAGTAGGAGTAGTATAGCTTTCCATTGTCTCTCTTTGTAGTCTCAAAAATTCTTCATGTGAGAGATCTGGATATTCTTCACTTGCTGTAGAGAGTGCTTTTCTAGCATGTAATTGTTGAACTCTTTTATCAGTGTGATATAGAGTAACAATTCTGCCATCTTTTGTAGAAAACTTCTGGAATAAATTTGATGCATCTTCAGGATTATCAATAATCACATCTTCATCTCCTTCAGGAATTGTAGCAAGAATATGTCCATGACCAGGTGTCAGGATTTGTTCTTCCGTCAGGATCTGGGATTGCATCATTGTTCTTACTGTTTTAACTCCAGAATCAGAAACATGAGTTGACTGCGTTGTTTGACTTTGTGAAGTTTGAATTGTAGACTTCATAACAACAGCATCAAAGGTTTCTCCTTGTATCACTTTGTCACTACCATCATCTCCAGTATCATCATCATTATTCCTTAATACTAGATCAGGTGTGCATTTTGTCCGACTAACCTTCTCCCCCTTTTTGACATCAGGATTTGACAATAAATTCAAAATTAAGGAAAGAGAGGCTTGAATGTCAGTTACCTTAGTATCCAGAGAATCAATTCTTCGGTTGATTGAGGTTTGTTCTGAAACAACAGATTTCACTTGGGATTCTACTACCCTTAGCTGAAAAGCAGTAGGCACCTTTGTAAAATTAGTAAAGATATCAGTCCTCACTTTGTCAGTTGAACTCTTGATAGAATCAATCTCACTTTTCAGGCTCTTGGATAACAGAGTTGTAGCCTTCAGATGATTCTTCAAGTCTTGATTCTCTATAGATTTCACTGCTTTATAGGCATGTTCAATAGCAGAAGAAAAACTGATAGATTCATCAGAATTGTGCCATGAATTGTTCCATTCATTATGTCTAAATGCCTCAGCGGGATCAAAAGAAGGAATAGAAAAATCTTGTCTCTGATCTTTCCCAGTGAAAGTTTTGCCAGCCATAAATGTACTTGATGAACCAAAATTAGTTCCAAGACTAATTTTAAGTGCTGTAGCAAGCTGTTCCTTCTCTTTACGATTCTCATCATCATCACTATCACCAGAGTCATCATCATCAGTACTATGAGTATCATCAGGATCAGGAAGAACTATACCTTTCATTTTATCCTGTGAATCTGTGATAGGATGATCCATTGGTCTTGAGCGAAGTGGCTGTATCAAAATAGGTTCAACATCAGGAGCACCACTAGCGTCAGGATGAACACCGTCAGGATTTGATATGCTTGCATCAGTATTTTCTACCAATGGTTCTTGTGGAGCTTGAGGTTCAGAAGCTGCTTCAACACTTTGAGTCAAAGGTTCTTGTGTGCTTCCCTCATAGACAGTGTCCTTGACCAATCTTCGAACTTCATCTGCACCAGAAATCCCTTGAGCATTGTCAGGAAATTTCTCAGAAACTGTAGCTTGGCCTGCATCTTCACTTTGAGAAGATGGTTCTTGTGTAGATGGAATGTTGATGTCTTCATTCTCCCTTTGAGAAAATGGTTCTTGTGTGACCATTCCACTAGCTAAGCCTTCACCCAAACTTTGATTGAGTGGTTCTTGTGTGGATGGATCATCAGAAAGAGCTCTGAACCACTTTGAGGTTCAGGTTCTTGTGGGCTTGATCCTTTCAGTTTCTTCTGTCTTTGATAGACTAACTCTTCTGCCTTCCTTAGCTTTTCCATTGGATGTTTGATCCCAAGATTGGAAGCAGCAGCACCATACTTCTCCCATGAAATATCAACATGTCTTTTTGTTGGAGAGTCCTGTGCTGGAGAGTCTGAAATATTAACCACTTGACTTGGTGCAGCATCAGGAGTACTAACATCAGGATTTGCTTGAGCAGTAGAAACTGATTGCTCATTCAGAATAGAAGTGTCCTGTACATCAGTATCCTGCTTCTTTTCTAAAGGAATATGTTACCTGCTCTTTGTTAACTTCCTTTTCTTCTGTGGTGTAGACAATGGAACCACAGCTGCAGTAGTAGTATCAGCAACTTCCTTTCTCACTTTCAGCACAGAGGATATAGGTAAATCATCCTCTGAGTCAGTCTCATCCCTGAGAACTAACTTTCTTTTTACAGAAACAACCTCACCTCCCTTTGCAGCTTTCTTGACCAGGACCCCTTGTACACCCCCTTGTAACTTCTTTTTAGTGAGTGGTGTAGAGGAAAAGTCCTTTGAACCTGATTGCCTTCCTGACACATCAGTTCGAGCTGACTTCTTTGCTTTTACAACTAAAGTCTTTTGAGAGACAATAGAGGTGGCAGTTGACTGTTTAGACTGTTTAGGATGAATGCTTGTGTTAGGAACAAGGTGGGTTGAGCCTTGCCCCATAGCATTAGAGATTAAACCATAACGAGTAGGCATTTTCCTATGTAAGAAAAACCTAACTTCATCAGGAATAAAAGCATTTCCTATGAAACCATTTGCCTTATCACTATTGACTAAGGACTTAATATTATTCTCAGTAATTCTACAAATTGGTAGAACTACATCATTCTCAAAAACAACATTAGGACATAAGTGATTAAATATCAACTGTAAAAATCTAAGAAAACAGACAGAACCCAACTTATCTGATTTCCTATCACTTAAGGCTTTTAAAATAAAAGACCCATAATCAAACACTGTAGAATTGATAAGAGAGTACCCAATTTTGAGAGATCCTGATGGAAGAGCATCAAAATTTGATGTCTTGTTCAGGAAACAGCGGTTGATTGTATCAAAGAAGAAATTCCATTCCTTCTTAATTAAGCTTTGTCCTAAAAAGATTGCACTACGTCAAATTTTGGCTTCCGTCACATCAAATACGTGTGGCTAAGCACTTTACGTCACGTTTTAATTTTTCAGCAAAGTGTCACCTAAGGTCGGATCATTTTACGCCCCCTACGGCCACACGCCAGCTGTGTGGCTGTAACTCAAAACAGAGTGACTAAAGCATACCACCCCTTGGGTCTGACAGCCCCTGTTTTAAGCTCAAAAGTGTGACTAAATACCAGCTTTCAGCCCCAGGATGGGTCGTGGCTAAAGAGAATTAATAACGTGGCTAAATACCAACATTCATCAAAGGCTTAGTTTTGGTCGCACTATTTATTGGTAAATCGTGGCAAAAAACTTGGGTATGGCCACATTTTATAATTTTTCTGTGGTCGTTTGTATGTTTTATATACTATTAAACAACTGCTTTTAGTCACTAATAATTGTAGTAACTATCCCCCAATATAATATAATAGGTAGTGTGGCTGAAGTGTGGTACTAGCCACACATACTTAACCACATCACAAACAGGTTTCATTTGTAATATAAATGACCACGGTCGTACCAAAAAGCCGATACAAATCACAATACCAAAAGGCCACAATCCAATTCAAAAAGGCCACAGTATGCAAACAAGTAAAATGCCAAAATACAAGTAAAAAAAAATGCCAAATTCCAAACTAGTCCATATTAATCCATAAAATCCATACTAAATCCATGATCCATAACAACGATATGGAGTATAACTCCACAATCCATAAAAACCACATAACCATAACCAGAGTACAGAAAATTAACAACTTATCGAAAAGTTCACAACCAGAAAACCACATTAACATGAGTCAAATTCAGTTTACAATTACACCACCAGCTTCCGCTTCTTCCTCAGCTTGTCTGCCTTGTTCGCCTTAGCCTTTGAACGTGTTACTGGGGAACCAGTAATGGTATTACATCTCTTCTTCTCCTTCTTAACTTGATCTGCGCTATGTTCTTCCTTAGCTTGAGCTGCGCTATGTTCTTCCCCTTTCCCATTGGCCGTTGGATTTGGTACCTAGAGTAAAACATGAAAACAAATACGATGATCATTCCAACAGCCCTCAAGTTAAGACCATTCTAACACAAGTAATGTAATTCTATAGATAAGCAAGTTAAGACCGTTGGACAAGTAATGTTATTTAATTAAAGCTCCATCATTTTAAACAAAATTATAAAGCAGGATAATAAATGCACACAACCAAAATGGAATGCAAAGTAAGAAACGTACTTGATGATCAATTATCTTGATAAGGTTTTTGGGCCAAGCCACAAAAGAACCCAAAGCATCCTCAACTATCCGCATATCACCGGCTTCATAAGGTAAGAATGCTGCCCCCTTCACAACTTCATCAACAGAAACTCTATAGCAATCATCTTGTAGGGGGGGGGGTAAGAGTGAGTGTGTGAGAGAGAGAGAGAGAGAGAGAGACCAGACTGCTGCAATCCTTCTGACAGGCCTCCACAACCAGCAAAAATATCTAAGGTGGCCAAACAGTTCTCTTTTGATTTCTCGGCACCTAAATCATTCTCCCCTTTTATACATTTTCCCTTATTCTTTCTCAAAGAATCAGATGCACCCTTAGCAGCTGAAAACCTCAACTTGATGTTTGGGGGCAACTATTAAAAAGTAACAGAAGTGTTTTTACAAAGTGGTAAGCATAACTAGAGCAATTTATATGAAGGTTTAAATAAACCACAATACAATACATATATATATATATATATATATATGTATATATACGTGCTAATGTATAAAATTGCAAGAGAATATACCTGTTTGAGAGACCCTTTATGAGGATCATATAGACATTCACAAAAGAACATGTGTTCATATATAGTGGGGGCATCACATGATGGAAGATCACTTTTCTTTCTCACTTCGCATCTCCCTTCAATTGCCTCAACAAGAAGGGTGTATGTTACTTCGCTATAATAAACCTGAGGGTACCCATTTCTAACCATTAGAAACAAAGGAAATTTATATCCAAATGCATAGAAGACTCATTAATGATTAACATGCAACAGATAATGAGTCTTCATCAGTAAAAAATTAGGATATCTACAATAAAATACACAAGGAAGCATTTTATCTAGCAAAAAAAAAAAAAGTTAATAAGTTTACACATACCTCTCGAATGTCAGAGCAGTACACCTTCGCATCTGAAATGTCTTCTGGCCGGTAAAATCTCCTTACCTTGACCTCAGTAGAAGAGTTATCAGGTTGCTTGGGGGCCTTAGGGACCACAATTTCAAGCAACTGACATATGGCAAAAGCTTTTCATCCCACATTTCTTCCACCTTTAAAGGTTTCATGCCCTACTCTTTCTGTAGCAAAACGATGAGGACTTACATAGATATAATCATGAACAGAATACTCAGTTTCCTTGTACACGAAACTTGTCTTGCTTGAGTTCACTGTAAAATTATATTTTTCATTGTGATCCTTAACTGTGTTGCAAGAGCTACAGGTACCAGAACCCAGACCCATGCAATTAATAGGAAGACTGAAAAAAGCACCTCTTTCTGGCCAATACAAACTTTTGCAGTAGACTTCAGTTTCCAATCCCTTATTTTTCCTCTCCTCTGCTCTGGCTTTATCAACTTTGTCAGCATTTGCATTCATTTTTCTGTGCTGATGTCCCCAAGGCCTCAACCGTATATCCACAACAACAGGCATTTTAATCTGCCATGCTCTTCACTTTTGGATCTACCAACTCTCCATCTTGGTGCATTATCTTCTGCGTTTTCTCCTTCGTCTTCTACTTCTGTGCTTAACCTTTGTCATGAACTGACCCCCATAGTAAACAACTAACCTGTACTTCTTTCCCATGGTACTCAAATTAGCTGTAGACAACAAGCACAACAATGTCAGATATTAATACATCAACATTAAAGCATAAGTAGTATTATTCATATAATTGGAACTCAATTCGTCTCAATCTCTCAAATACAACTCAAATATGCAATCTCTCCAACCATATATCTCAAACATATATCTCTCAAACATGCAATAACTGAAATAGTCTGTGGAAGAATGGTTTACCTGCGACAAGCAAGGTGATTTAAACGCCGGTGGAAAAAACCCTAATTTCAAGAACATAAACCAGATTGGGTCACCAGATCTGACCGACGGTGTAACCTAATTTCACCGACTGAAAGTTGTGGAGAGATTATGGTGCACAGAGAGGGAGAGTTTGAATGTGAGTTGGGTAAAGTGATGTTGAAAGTGAATTGGGGGGAAGTTTGATATTTTGGGAAAGTCTAGCCGCCTGTGTAGTGGGGGGAAGTGAATTGGTAAAGTGATGTTGCCGGTTTTTAGACGACCTGTAAATGTAAAATATATATTTTTATGTTATATTATTTATATTAATTATTTTTTATATATCAATATATTGTAAAAAATGTCGTACAAGATAAATTCCCGATTTTTCGATTATTTTTCCCCAACATCACAATGCGTATCCATTAACATTCGTACGGTTGGATCGTCGAAAAATGCATTAAAAAAAATTATTTCCACTTTCGGGGTCGAATCTCGTTCTTTCGGGACCAGGGAAATTAGGTCGAATCTCGTATCCATTAACATTCGTACGCTTGTGTTTCGTGACCTAATTCGAGTCCTCACAAGATGCCTACGTATCTCAGAGATGAGAATCAAGCCAAAAACGTAGTTCTGAGAATGAGGGGTCATGCCCTTTTTCGACGATCGAACCGTACAGATGTTAATAAACACTCATTTTAGTGTTGGAAAAAAATAATCAAAAAATAAAAAGGCCGGGTTGGAGGAGATCTTAACAAAAAACGTATAAAAAGTGGTACTTCCGATAACAGGACACGATCCAGATTAACTGAGTAATTTTTTTGAATGCTTTTTTCGACGATCGAACCGTACGGATGTTAATAAACACTCATTTTAGTGTTGGGAAAAAATAATCAAAAAATAAAAAGGCCGGGTTGGAGGAGATCTTAACAAAAAAACGTATTAAAAGTGGTACTTCCAATAACAAGACACGATCCAGATTAACTGAGTAATTTTTTTTGAATGCTTTTTTCGACGATCGAACCGTACGGATGTTAATAAACACTCATTTTAGTGTTGGAAAAAAATAATCAAAAAATAAAAAGGCCGGGTTGGAGGAGATCTTAAGAAAAAACGTAGTAAAAGTGGTACTTCCTATAACAGGACACGATCCAGATTAACTGAGTAATTTTTTGAATGCTTTTTTCGATGATCGAACCGTACTGATGTTAATAAACACTCATTTTAGTGTTGGACAAAAATAATCAAAAAATAAAAAGGCCGGGTTGGAGGAGATCTTAAGAAAAAACGTAGTAAAAGTTGTACTTCCTATAACAGGACACGATCCAGATTAACTGAGTAATTTTTTTGAATGCTTTTTTCGACGATCGAACCGTACGGATGTTAATAAACACTCATTTTAGTGTTGGAAAAAAATAATCAAAAAATAAAAAGGCCGGGTTGGAGGAGATCTTAACAAAAAACGTATTAAAAGTGGTACTTCCGATAACAAGACACGATCCAGATTAACTGAGTAATTTTTTTGAATGCTTTTTTCGACGATCGAACCGTACGGATGTTAATAAACACTCATTTTAGTGTTGGAAAAAAATAATCAAAAAATAAAAAGGCCGGGTTGGAGGAGATCTTAAGAAAAAACGTAGTAAAAGTGGTACTTCCTATAACAGGACACGATCCAGATTAACTGAGTAATTTTTTGAATGCTTTTTTCGATGATCGAACCGTACTGATGTTAATAAACACTCATTTTAGTGTTGGACAAAAATAATCAAAAAATAAAAAGGCCGGGTTGGAGGAGATCTTAAGAAAAAACGTAGTAAAAGTTGTACTTCCTATAACAGGACACGATCCAGATTAACTGAGTAATTTTTTTGAATGCTTTTTTCGACGATCGAACCGTACAGATGTTAATAAACACTCATTTTAGTGTTGGAAAAAAATAATCA
The DNA here is from genome assembly GCA_030848705.1 of Heracleum sosnowskyi. NCBI lineage: Eukaryota > Viridiplantae > Streptophyta > Magnoliopsida > Apiales > Apiaceae > Heracleum > Heracleum sosnowskyi. The sequence goes on along the minus strand of CM061235.1, from coordinate 21,039,773 downwards.
AAAAATAAAAAGGCCGGGTTGGAGGAGATCTTAACAAAAAACATATTAAAAGTGGTACTTCCGATAACAGGACACGATCCAGATTAACTGAGTAATTTTTTTGAATGCTTTTTTCGACGATCGAACCGTACGGATGTTAATAAATACTCATTTTAGTGTTGGAAAAAAATAATCAAAAAATAAAAAGGCCGGGTTGGAGGAGATCTTAAGAAAAAACGTAGTAAAAGTTGTACTTCCTATAACAGGACACGATCCAGATTAACTGAATAATTTTTTTGAATGCTTTTTTCGACGATCGAACCGTACAGATGTTAATAAACACTCATTTTAGTGTTGGAAAAAAATAATCAAAAAATAAAAAGGCCGGGTTGGAGGAGATCTTAAGAAAAAACGTAGTAAAAGTGGTACTTCCTATAACAGGACACGATCCAGATTAACTGAGTAAATTTTTGAATGCTTTTCTCGATGATCGAACCGTACGGATGTTAATAAACACTCATTTTAGTGTTGGAAAAAAATAATCAAAAAATAAAAAGGCCGGGTTGGAGGAGATCTTAAGAAAAAACGTAGTAAAAGTGGTACTTCCTATAACAGGACACAATCCAGATTAACTGAGTAATTTTTTGAATGATTTTTTCGATGATCGAACCGTACTGATGTTAATAAACACTCATTTTAGTGTTGGACAAAAATAATCAAAAAATAAAAAGGCCGGGTTGGAGGAGATCTTAAGAAAAAACGTAGTAAAAGTTGTACTTCCTATAACAGGACACGATCCAGATTAACTGAGTAATTTTTTTGAATGCTTTTTTCGACGATCGAACCGTACAGATGTTAATAAACACTCATTTTAGTGTTGGAAAAAAATAATCAAAAAATAAAAAGGCCGGGTTGGAGGAGATCTTAACAAAAAACGTATTAAAAGTGGTACTTCCGATAACAGGACACGATCCAGATTAACTGAGTAATTTTTTTGAATGCTTTTTTCGACGATCGAACCGTACGGATGTTAATAAATACTCATTTTAGTGTTGGAAAGAAATAATCAAAAAATAAAAAGGCCGGGTTGGAGGAGATCTTAACAAAAAACGTATTAAAAGTGGTACTTCCGATAACAGGACACGATCCAGATTAACTGAGTAATTTTTTTTGAATGCTTTTTTCGACGATCGAACCGTACGGATGTTAATAAATACTCATTTTAGTGTTGGAAAAAAAATAATCAAAAAATAAAAAGGCCGGGTTGGAGAAGATCTTAACAAAAAACATAGTAAAAGTGGTAATCCTTTTTTAATAAAAATCCTTTTTAGTAAAAGTGGCAAACACTCATTTGAATGTTTAAAATTCTTTTTAATAAAAAGGGGCGGTATCCCTCTTCTATTTTTCCGCCTAAAACAAGAACCCCAATTTTATCCTTTTTTTCCCTCTTATACAACAACAATTGGTTCTAGATTTGATTGAAATACCCAAGATTTAGCAAAATAAACAAAGCCCCTTTCTGGCGAAGATGAGCGGAGGCACTGTTCAGTTCAATTGACATGACACAACGCCTTTATGTCTTAACCCTAGGTTTTCACCCCTCTCTGGCGAAGATGATGTCCGGCAATTAGTACCTGTATGTCTCCTCTCTCTCTCTCTCTCACTATCTCTCTCTGGCTAAATCTATTAAGTCTTGCGTCTATTGGAAATCTAAGAGACTTTAATTTTAGTTTTAATTGATTAACTGACTTTGAGAATATGTTTATTGAAATATTTTGACTAAAACTGTTTGTATTAATCTAAGAGAGTTTATTGCGTCTATTGGGAATCTAAGAGACTACAACTGCATGCAATTATGACATTGATCTCAGTTAATATGAGCGTTGTTTCATATGCCTTACACTCTTCTATTTAAACCATCCCTAGTTAATCCCCTTTCTCATCCTCTCAAACATTCTTAATTGTTATCAAACCCCCCGTCTATCAAATGGCCTTCAACGCTCTCACCATACGTATTGCCAATATAGTGTTCAATTACGAAAACTTCACGATCGTAGTGGAAGGGGCAAGCTTTCCAGTGGACGATGTTCCAAAGAACATCAGCTCTGAGTTCTCCTATGATCAGCAAATCGAGTGGATGTTTCTGCTGATGCACTTCGATCTAGAGAAGGAGAGGAGGGAGGCGGAGCGTCTCCGGGCCCTGGAGTTGCGTGAGAGGATCATTGGACTGGCTGTCACCATATCCAGGATTTACAAGAGGAGGAGGGAGACTGGTTCTTAGAATTTTGTTATTATTTCTTTGTAAATTTTTTTTGCAATGTTATGCAAGTGTTATGACGTAAGGAGATAGTTGTTATCATGACAGTGTGGAAGTATTTTTATTTTTATCATAACAATTGTTATTTATAGTGTTATGTATGAGTTCTTTTTGTCTTTTTCTATTTTTCAAGAAGGAATAGCTAGGTAAATCTGCATATAAGGTAATTTTTGTAGTAATTGTCATCCCTAATACTCTCTTGTTTGACATGGTCATTGTTCATTATTGGTAGCTTAGATGCATTTGATTTGCAGAAAGAAACATGGTGTATGATGTGCTTAGAGTTTCATTGTTTATTGATCATTAGCTTGTAAGTATGCAGTTGTAGACCTGTAAAAGATGTGTACTTGATGAATGTTCTACAGATTGACTTGCATGATGGTTAAATCTGATTTATGTTTACTCACATATTGAGGTATTTGTTAATGTTACATCAATGTTGACAATCTTCACTGATTTTGACCAAGGGAGATCTCAGCAACATGTAGAGAATACTTGTAATATCAGCAATACTAATACTGGTTTGGGTGCTCCTCAACATGTAGAGAATACTGGTTTCAAGGTTAGTGTATAGTCTGTGATTTAGAAGTATAATTGCTTATTCTTTTTCATATTTTGGGTTGATTTTCATAATGATTTCACTTGCCAGTCCTCGACGCAGGTGGAGCTCACAGAAGCTGAAACAGAGTATGTAGTCAATGCCGTGAAATAGAGTATCAGTGCCTTACACTAGTAAATTTGTTTAATATCTTGATCTGCATATTGCTAGGTTTCTGTTATTGTGAATGCTTCTGAAGTTGAGGAATTTTCAAAAGTAGCTATCAAGCCTGTACGTTCTCTAGCTTCATAGGAATTTAAAGTTTCTTTTATATATGCCTTTAAAATTTTATATAGGGGCATGACTGAAAATGGAACTGGCAGGTTGTTAATCACGAGGTGACGACCAAAAATGCTTACATGCTGTGCAGATGTAATTTTCCCCGAGAGGCTTGGCTGATCACTGCCATGAAATGAGCGGAATTAAATCTATTCTCAGGGCCGCATGGGTTGTTGGTCTTCCCAAATGAGTCACTAATCCTTCATGAAATGAACAAAGAGTGAGCTCGTGCGTTATATAGGGGTGTTGAAAAGGATAATGCAGCAAGAGGAAAGAGCTTCGTGCAGACTTGTTGATGTCATATTGTGGAAAGATGGATATCTCAAGGAACCGACCATTCTGATTGTACATGGAACCTTGTACTGTTGTACATATTAAATCTATGTTGTATTGTAATGGTAATACATCTGTTCCAACCCAAATAAAGATGTTAATTTGGCTCGGAAGCACCTCCCAATTTTGACTCCTCATGTTTTGAATAAACCAAGACGTTCTTATGAATATATTTGCTTGAAAATAGTTTGTTACTTTCGACAGATAGTTGGAATATGGAATTTGAATGTTATATTATTATTGCATATATATTCAAATAGTAATAAAATATTCAAATTTCTAACAAGGATATCAGTCGTTGTCACCTGTTTTCGAAACTTTTTAGTCACACAATAATATAGTCACTAGTTTTTAGCTTCCTTAAGCGAACAAAGCTCTGACATATATGCAGAAAACTCTACTTTTTAGTCACATATAAAATGTAGTGACCATAGGTTATTTCCCATTTAGCCACATCACCGAAAACGACTGTGGTCGTTTCGTAACATTTAGACACAGCAAAGAAGCGTCGCTAGTTATTGTCACACTTCTATCTCTCAAGTATGACTATAAATTTTGGAATTGGTCAAAGTCAAAAAAAACCATGCTGTTATTGTCACATTTTTTTAAGTTGTGACTATCTTCCAAAAAATGTGTCTTCGGTCACTCGAAAAACAATTGTGTGCCTAAAACTTGGGACGATGATCTTTAGCCACTCGTTTTTTCCAAAGTGTCACAGCCCTTACTGTACAAAAGAGTGACGAAAGCCCAAATTTGACGTAGTGTTGCCATATCTCTTTACTTCACCATTGTAGCCCAGTTTCTTGACAAACTCAAATAGAGCAGAGTCTGAAATCACACTAGGAACTTTATCACCCAGAATAGGCAAATGCAACGCCTCTTCAATAACAGCAGGAGTGACATGATGAGTTACTCCATTTGATTCGAACTGCATCAGAATGGTTCCTGTAGAACTTTGACCAAAAACAACTGTGTTCCAAACCTGTATTACAGACTTAAAAGAAACACTTTCAGGCTCTGTTAAAGCATACTTCAATGGGCTTGAAGTAAGAAAATCTTGAATTATATGGAACTCAGTAGGCAATTCTTGATGGTCTAGTATGGCTACAAAGTTATTTGTGGCAAAAGTAATATCACGAATTACTGTTTGTTTGTTCATGAATGATGAAGACGCCATTGTAATGCTTTTGAAAACTCGAGAATTAAGATTTGAAGCAATTAGGGTATGAGAGCACAGAGAGAGATATAAAACGAAAAACTGATGATGAGAGAGTAATGAAAGATGTAAAACAAAGAAAAGGATTTTGTTAAAACAAAATATTACTCTCAATAACATGTGGCAAAATATGATTTGTGCATAAATAATTAGTGGACAGATTACGTGTGTCATTAAATAAAACTGCACCGCTTTTTATGTGTATGAATATGTATATCTATATCAGTGCAACACACGCGCGCATACAGTTGTCCTACTAAAACTCAATCGTCCATTAGCAGATACGGACGAAAAATTAGGCACAAATTAAGCAATGAAATACTGACCTGAACATCAGGATTGACCAGTTGACTTCCTGTCAGGATTGCATCCTATCAGGATTTGATCAAAGAAAACATACCTTTCTGAATAACCATCAGGATTTGACAGTTATCAGGATTTCCTCTCTGTAGCTTTCCTCAGAAATTCTCAAAGTTCATCATTCCAAGTTCATTCACCAATTTATTGAAAGTAGCTTCAGGTAGTGGCTTGGTGAATATATCAGCTAGTTGTTGATCAGTAGGAACAAAGTGAAGTTCAATTGTTCCTTCCAGAACTTGTTCTCTTATGAAGTGATATCGAATACTGATGTGTTTAGTAAGAGAATGCTGAACTGGATTTCCTGTCATTGCAATAGCACTTTGGTTATCACAATAAATAGGGATTTTTGAGTATGACAGGCCATAATCTAACAACTGATTTTTCATCCACATTATCTGAGCACAACAACTTCCTGCAGCAATGTACTCAGCTTCTGCAGTTGAAGTGGAAATAGATTTTTGCTTTTTACTGAACCATGAAACTAATCTTCCACCCAAAAACTGACAGCTTCCTTAAGTACTTTTCATGTCTATTTTGCATCCTGCAAAGTCAGCATCTGAATAACCACACAACCCAAAATCTGATTCCCTTGTATACCAAAGGCCAAGTGTAGGAGTTCCTTTGAGATATCTGAAAATTCTTTTGACTGCAATCAGATGGGGTTCTCTAGGTTTTGCTTGAAATCTTGCACATAGACAGGTTGCAAACATGATATCTGGTCTACTTGCAGTGAGATACAATAAAGAGCCAATCATTCCTCTGTAGTGAGTTACATCTACCTCAGCACCTTGATCAGGATCAAGTTTGGTAGCTGTAGCTATGGGAGTTGTGGCAGGAGAACTATCTTGCATGTTAAACCTTGTCAATAAATTCCTTGTATATTTAGACTGATTGATAAAAATCCCTTCATCAGTCTGTTTAACTTGAAGACCAAGAAAGTAACTCATTTCTCCCATCATGCTCATTTGATATCTTGACTGCACAAGCTTAGAAAACTTTTCACACAGCTTATTGTTTGTTGACCCAAAAATGATATCATCAACATAAATCTGAACTAACAACAAGTCCTTACCATGATTCAAATAAAATAGAGTTTTATCAATAGCACCTCTTTTGAATCCACTTTCCAGTAAGAATAGAGCTAAGGTTTCATACCATGCTCTAGGAGCTTGCTTTAGTCCATAAAGTGCCTTATCCAATCTGTAAACATGATCTGGATATTTAGGATCAATGAAACCAGGAGGTTGCTCAACATAGACTTCTTCCTCTAGTTCTCCATTTAAGAAAGCACTTTTTACATCCATCTGGAAAACCTTGAATTTCTTATGAGCTGCATAAGCAAGAAATATCCTGATGGCTTCTAATCTTGCAACAGGAGCAAAAGTTTCATCATAGTCAATTCCCTCTTGTTGAGAATACCCCTTTGCAACTAGTCTAGCTTTGTTTCTGATTATCACTCCATCAGAATCAGTCTTGTTCTTGAAAATCCACTTTGTACCAACAATTGATCTATTCTTTGGTCTTGGTACCAGTTTCCAGACTTCATTTCTTTCAAATTCATTCAGTTCTTCTTGCATTGCAGTGACCCAATCAGCATCTTTAAGTGCATCTTCAACTTTCTTTGGTTCCTCCTTGGATAGAAAGTTATTGTATAGACATTCATTCTGAGTTGCACTTCTTGTTTGAACACCTGCATCAGGATCTCCAATGATCAAATCAGGAGTATGATCTTTTGTCCATTTCCTTGCTGGTGTCAAATTGTTCCTTGAAGTAGATGCTCCCCCTGGATTGGTGTTATCTTGATTTGAAGAACTTGCTTGTCTTGAAGCTTCCCCTGAATTAATGCTATCTCCTCCTGAATGGTTATCAGGATCATCACTTGAATCAGTATCTGAAGAATTCTATCTTGATGATTGAGTTGACTCTGAACTTGTAGTAGATTGTTGTTGCTCCCCCTCAACATTTGCACTACTAGAAGTATCACTATTGGATGCATCATCAGTATTAGCACCATCAGTATCTGGTGTGTCATCAGGATTTGGTGACCCATCAGGATCTGATGTATTGACAGGATCTGATTCACTTTCTTCAGGTTCTTTGGAAACTTCATTTTCAAAAATCAATCTATCATGAGAGTCTTCAATGATTCCAGTTATCTTCTTGTCATCAAAAGATACATGTATTGACTCCATGACAATCCTTGTTCTCAAATTAAAAACTCTGAAGGCTCTTGATGCAGGATAGCCTATGAAAATTCCTTCATCAGCCTTTGTTTCAAATTTCCCTAGCTGTTCAGGATGAGTTCTGAGAACAAAACATTTTCAGCCAAACACATGCAGATGCTTCAGACTAGGTTTCTTCTCCTTGAGTGATTGATAATGAGTAACACCATGTCTGTTTATCAAAGTGAGATTCTGTGTATAGCAAGCTGTGTTGACTGCTTCTGCCCAGAAATATGTAGGTAACTTAGCTTCTTCCAACATAGTTCTGCCAGCTTCAATAAGAGTTCTATTTTTCCTTTCAACTACTCCATTTTGCTGAGGTGTGCCAGGAGCAGAGAATTGTTGAATGATTCCTTTGTATTTGCAGAACTCTTCCATCTTTGAATTCTTAAATTCAGTACCATTATCACTTCTCAGTATCTTGACTTTGTACTTTGTGGTTGTCTCAATCATTCTTACATGATCCAACAGAACTTCAGGAGTCTCATCTTTTCTGTGCAGAAAATACACCCAGGTGAATCTAGAATATTCATCAACAATTACAAGAGTGTACCTTTTCTTACTGATGGTCATGATGTTGACTGGACCAAATAGATCAAGATGTAGCATGTGATATGGTTCTCCAATTGAGGATTCTGATTTACTCTGGAATGATGTCCTTCGTTGTTTTGCTTTCTGACATGCATCACAGAGTCCATCAGGAGTATATAACACTTTTGGTAATCCTCTCACTAAATCTTTCTTAACCAACTCATTGATGTTGCTGAAGTTGAGATGAGAAAGCTTCTTGTGCCAATTCCAACTTTCATCTACTGACGCTTTACTAATCAGACAGGTAGGGGAGACATCAGTATTTGATTGAATGTTCGCTTCATATATATTACCATGCCTGTAGCCAGTCAGTGCTATCTTTCCTGTTTCTTTACTGACTACTTCACAATGTGTGGAATAGAAGTTGACATGATAACCTCTGTCAGTGATTTGACTAATACTCAACAAGTTGTGTTTCAGTCCCTCCACTAGAGCTACTTTTTCAATGATGACATTTCCAATGATTATATTGCCATATCCCAAGGTTTGTCCAATGTTGCCATCTCCATAAGACACAGTTGGGCCAGCTTTTTCCTCATATTCTGATAACAGGGCTTTGTTTCCAGTCATGTGTACAGAACATCCACTATCCATGACTAACACATTTTTCTTTTTACCCTGCATCAGAATAGAAACACACTAGTTAGAACACTTAGGAACCCATACATATTGGGTTCCTTTTTCATGCAATTTATTAATTTTCACAGCAGAAGACTTTCTGACCATAGCAGTCCTGACAGGATTTACTCCATCAGGATTTGCTTTGTCAGTTTTAGTATTAACAAAAGCATGCTTCAAAATGACATTATCAACTCTATCAGACTTTGTACTCCTATTTAACTTAGGCAATGGATCATAGAAGTTATAGTACAAATCATGATAATCTTTACAAGTATAAATAGAATGCCATATACTACCACAATGAAAACAGGACTTCTACGGTTTATAGAGTACTGATCTATTCCTCACATCAGATTTAGAAATATCAGCAATCTTCTTTTTAATCTTCTTACAATCAATAGCAAGATGATTAGAGTTACCACAGTTAAAACAACACTTTCTAGGTGCATTTGGGATATATTTATAACCATTCTCTTTATTGATCCCAACTTTACCATTCCTGTTTCTCTTAACAGTAGCTTCCTGTTTTTATCTGTCACCATACAGATTTTATCCTTAAGCTGTTTCTGAGACAATTGACCTACATTCTTAATTAGTTTATTCAAGACAGGTTTAGACTTTATGATTTTAATTCCTTGAACAGAAGTAGATCCCTTTTCAAAAGTAGAATTGGAATCCTTACCAAAAACAAAATTAACAGGAGTAATCTTAGATTTGGTTGCATCTATAACATGTCTATAGGTCTTTGGACTGACTGTCTCATCAATGACAATTCTTTCTTTCAATTTCTTATCCTTATCTGACTTATATCCTAGACACTCTTTCCAATTCTTAGAGGTATTAATCTCATGAAATTTCCTACCAGAGTCTGTCCAGGTTCTGATTTTCTCATTAGCATATTCAAGTTCCTTTTCAAGAGCAGTACATTTGGATTTCATCTCTAAATGCATGTGATTAGCATTATCACATTCTCTTTGTACTTCTTGCATACGAGAAAATTCAGCTTCTAATATATCATTCCTTTTTCTAAGTTCAGACATCTCAGATAAGATTCTAGTATTCTCAGCAGTTTGACTTCTAAAGCTAATATGTAATGACTTTAGAAAACGTCTTAACTCAGAAGCATTATCAGTATCAAAATCAAAGATAGTATTTAGTACCTTATCATCAGGAGCAGCAGTTACATCAGCATTGGCCATTAGAGCATAGTTGACCACCTCAGTATCAGATTCTGAGGAAGAGTCCATCCAATCCTTGCTTGATGTGATAAGTGCCTTTGTCTTCTTGCACTCAGAAGCAAAGTGACCCATTCCATTGCACTTGTAGCATCTAACCTTTGACTTGTCAAATTTGCTACCCTTGTTGTCCTTTTTGATATACTTATCTTTGTCTGCATTGAAAGTCTTTTTCTGAAAGTTGCCTTGTCTTCTATTCTTCCTGAACTTCATCCTTCTGAAGTTTCTGACAATCATCGCAACCATCTCTTCCATATCTGAGTCTGAAGAATCATCATCAGTATTGGCATCAGGATTGCCATCAGTATCTGATGAAGAGTCGTCAGGATCTGACTCAGCTACTCTTGTTTTACTTCTAGAGACCTCCATAGCTTTTCCTTTTGATTTAGCCTCTGCTTTCAAAGAAATTGATTTTGCCTTGCTGCTTTTCTTGTTCTTTCTCTGTTGAACTTCAAGATCATGAGTTCTTAGCATCCCATAGACTTCATCAAGAGACACAGTGTTCAGATCATACTGATGTCTAATGATTGAGGTCTGAGTGCCCCATTCTTCAGGTAAAGCTCTTGGAAACTTGGTGTTTGAATCTTCAGTTTCATATTCCTTGTCAACTAAAGATAAGTTGTTCAATAGTGTCAGAAATCTATCATATAGATCAGTTAGGCTCTCATCGGGTCTTGCATCAAATTGTTCATATTCTTGAATCAAAAGAGCCCTTCTGTTTTTCTTGACAGATGCAGATCCCTGGCACTGAGTTTCCAAAGTATCCCAAATTTCTTTTGAAGACTTGCATGCAATCACTCTATTTGACATGACAGAATCAAGACTACTGTGCAAGATATTCTTTATCTTTGGTTCCCTGAGAACATGAGCTTTTTCTTCTGGAGTCCATTCACTTTTAGCCTTGACCACATAATGTTCAGGTACAGTATCTGTTCGTTCTACAATCCTTGTAGGAATATATGGTCCATCACGAATCCTGTCCAGATAGTCAGGATCCATAGCCTCCAGGTACATCAGCATCTTTACCCTCCATGTTGGATATTCTGATTTCTTCAAGATGGGAATCTTCATGCTTTCATACTTGGTTGTCGACATCTTTAGATCGTTTCTGATTCAGAAATAAATCAGTTTGCTCTGATACCAATTGTTGCCCAGTAATAATCTATTATAGAAGGGGGGTTGAATACAATAGTATAAGATAATCGACTTCTTAATGTATATATCACAAATATGAAAAGAAAGATAACAGCTTTATTAAATCTGATATAAAACTGTTACAAACTCTCTCAAGAAATTCTGATGTTCTTGAGAGCTGCTAGCTTACAAAAACTCTCTCAAGAAATTCTATGTTCTCGAGAGCTTCTATCTTGATTCGCTTCTCTTCTCTTCCGAATACATAAATCGAAATCAAGACTGTGTTTATATACTACACAGCTTCTCTATCAATGATAAGTCCTAATCAATTACAAAGATTGAAACCTATCCATAATTGATAGCTACATTCTACAAACCAGGAACCGACAGAATAAACTTCCATGTTTAACTAGACTCCAAATATAACTCGAAGTAGGAATCCTGATCAGCTTCCAGTCCTGATGATCAATCCTGATCCCAGTCCTGATATGCCTTCTGATCCTGACGACCATGTAATCCTGATGACGTCAGCAATCCTGATCAGTTGAGTCTAGCTCCTGACGATCATTGAATTCTGATCTAACATCTTTAATCACTGACTTCCTAGGCAACTCAATTGACTCTTCCTTTTCTTTCCTTACATCCTCCTCAAGCAATTCTTGTGCTATGACTAAGTCTCCTTCTTCAAAAAGTCCTGACATAGGCTTAACAAAAACTGGACAGCTCACATTCTTGAGAACGTGTGGAATGTTCTTCTTGACAGGTTTAGGTGTCTGAGGAAATTCCAAAACTTTCTTGTCAGCTTTCTTGCTACAGTCTAGACCTATTGCAGTCATCTTCCCTATGGTCTGATTATCAATTATTTCCTTTTGAATCAGGGCGGAGTTCTTATAAGCGTTCAGTTTCTACTCTAGGTCAGAAATCTGCTTCCTCAAGATAGTCTCTATCTCTTCATTACACTTGACCTTGTTGTCTAAGTACTCAATCCTCTGTTTCAGACTTTCTATTGTGACACTTACAAGCTCTAGTTCTTGATTTCTAGATTCTAAATCCTTAACCTTTTGAACTAGTTTAGCATTTTCAATTTCAGATGCTAGCATGCTTGTGTGTACATTAAACAATTCAACACTTAAGTCTTGCACAGTTTTCTTGAACTCAGAATTAGACATGTCAACTGTAGTTAGGATAGGTACTTGTGATGATTGAGGTGATTCCTCTGAAGAGTCTGCCATCAGGGCCATGTTCACATACTCTTGCTCTTCATCCGAATCAGTATCATCCCAGCTTTTACCCTCAGCTATATAAGCTCTCCCTTTCTGCTTTCCAGATGAGTTTTCCAGTTGTTGTTTCAACCTAGCATTTTCTTTCTTCAACTCATCATAAGAATCCTTTCTATCATAACCACCTTTCTTGTCTCTTGATTGACGAGGCTTCTGGCATTCAGTAGCAAAATGCCCTATCTCATTGCAGTTGTAGCATCTTGACTTGCTTCTATCAATCATGCATGTCTTGTAGCCTCCCTTAGTTCCTGTACTTGGTGAATAATTGCTTTTCTGAAATCTGTTGGTTGGTCCCCTAAACTTGTACTTAGGGTTTCTTTTGAAACGAATGTGGCTAAACTTTGCAGCTAAGTACGCCATGGTTTTGTCTTCCATTTGCTCAAGCTCTTCTAGGGTGTAGTAGACACTTTCATCAACACCCAGATTTGCAGAATCCATTTCAGCTTCTATTATCACCTCCTTTCCAGCTCTAGGGATCTGATCCTGAACTTCAGAAGTTGTTGGTTCATCCACTACAAGTGCGGTTGATCTTGCGAGTGCAGTACTCTTGTTGTCCACTGTACCTTGTCCGTAGATTATTACTCTGTGTTCCTGTTCCATCTCATAAGTCTTCAACTTGCTATAGATCATCTCTAATGACATCTTTGTGAAGTCTATTCTTTCCCTTATGGATGATGACTTATGTTCTACATGGTGGGGCAGCGTCATCAAGAACTTCATGTTTGATTCTCTCAGAGGATAGGTCTTTCCTTTCATTGTCAATTCATTCAGAAGCTTAGTATACTTCTCAAAGACCTGAGTTATACTTTCTCCTGGTTGAGACCTAAATGACTCATACTGAGAAGTCAGGATGTCCAATCTGTTTTCCTGCACGTCTTCAGTTCCTTCCATTATTAGATTGATGGTATCCCACATGTGCTTCCCGCTTGTACAGCTCATTATCTGATAGCTCATCTCTTTGTATGCGGAGTCTGTCAATATAAGCATCAGACATGTATCCAATCTAATCAATTCTTTATATGTATCAGTGTACTCAGATAATTCCTTAGGAATAGAACTTCTAGGAACTCTAGTACCATCTGGAGTTGTAGATTCTTCAATGGATTTCATTGGTACAAATGGTCCATTCTCCAGTATGCCAAGATACAAAGGATTTGATGCCTTTATAAATAATAGCATTTTCATTTTCCACAAACCAAAGTCATCTCTTGTAAACGGGGGCACCTTGATACCTACTGTTGTCTTTGGAGCACTCAAGGTAGAAAATTTCAAATTGTTTAAAATTCAAGAAATTCCAATCAAATGAAAAAATTTGAAAGTTAAAAAATTTGCTTCAAATTTTCAAGCTATGTTTGATTTTGGTCTCATTCACCGGATCTGATTTGTACGTCAATCAAGTAGCTCTGATACCAATTGTTAGGTCCAAAGTATCGTAGAAGGGGGGGGGGGGGTTGAATACGATACTCACAAATTTTTCGATTTCGTTCACGGATAACTCTTTGTGATATAGTTCAAAATCAAATACTCCAAATAAAAACACGAGACGGGGAATATATCGTTTTATAAATATAAACCACGAAGGGTGCTACAAATTCTAATCCGTAGGATTAGCTACAATGAGTTCAGGTTAAACACAATCACTACAATAATAGAATTCTGAGCTATATTAAATTCTCTGTAAATTTCTCTGTCAAGAACTCTCTCCTCGTAAATGATCTTTCTGTGTTCTGCCTTAACTGAAGAAGAACACTTCTTCAAACTCTATTTATAGTCTTGATTTGAAAAACCATCAAACCAAAAGAATTGGTTTATTCATGGCCGTTGGATCTTCATCAACTGATCAACAAAGCATTACTTTCCACCTGCTCCATTTGAGAAAACCATCGAATGAATTAAATCAATTTACCATTCGATAGTTTTTAATTCAAAACTATCGAATGTCAAATTAATTCTAAATGGTTTTCTGAGAATAACTTTTTATATCATTCGATAGTTTTCTAAATAGAAAAACTATCGAATCATTTCCTTGTCTTTTATGCTTTAATAAATCTTCTGAGCTCCAGGGTGTTTCAGTTTTAGACTGTATCAATTTCTTCTGAGACGATAAAACAACTTGATCTTTTTAAGTGTTGTCACCTAGTGCAACTGGTCTGGTTCACAGATGAATAACACTTGATCAATTCTTCTTTTATGTCTTCAATTCAGTGTTGCTGATAAGTCCTTTGTTGATCTGGTTGCTTCAATTAAATCACTGGAATCCCGTGGTACTAACCCTAAATCATTCACATACTTTTGTCGTCTTGAAAGTCTTGTTTCTTTTGCTGTCACTGAGGCTTGAACATTTTCATGAACTTCTTTCCGTGACCTGTTTACGGACTTCAAGAATACATAACGTATTTTGATTTTTTGAGTTTACCTTATCTTCTTTGATTCTGGATTCCTGTGCTTCTGTTAATATTATTGTTTGTCTTGTCCTTTGTTGAGTTGTAGTTATCTCTGTTTCATCTTATGTTACATTATGCTTTACAATAGGGATGCTGAATATCTGAATATGTCATATGTTGATCCATACTCCTTGACTGAAATTGGAGGTACTTTAACTTCTGAAAACCTGAACAATTTATTAGCTGTTGATATAGTTATAGATTGTCATGATGGTATTGAAAAGAAAGAAAAGCTTTTGTACTTCATGAAAGATGGTAGTGTGAAGATTCTATCCATTCAAGATCTGCTGATGAAAACTACACAGGAACTGAAATATGTTCACTATCTGTTAAGATGGAAGAATAAAGTGTGCAAAGTGTGGAGTGACATGATCTTGTCAACAATAAGAAGAAGACTGGATGGAAACAGTAATTTCAATGGTAATTATACTCCCATATACTTAAATCAAAGAGGACAGGATGTAGAAATGCAAAAGGGCACTGCTGTTAAAGAAGTGACTTTTGGCATGACTCAACTTACTCTCAATCCTGATGGGAAGGAAATTGCTTATATTTTGCTTGAAGAGCACAGTCTACAGAGAAGCTCCATACAAAATCTCAGAACAGCTATCTACCAGATTAATGAGGAAGATGAAGAACTCAGAAATCTTAAGGAAAGACTGATTCAAATTCTTGAAGAAAAAGAAGAAAATTTGTTATCCAACTTCTTGAAGATGAATCTATTCTATCAAAGAATTTAAACAGATAAGTTGTTGCTGATATTTGTACATTTTGTTAATATGTTTCTGACATCATTGAATCTTAGGAATCTATACTTTATTTCACAAAGTATGAGATTGGGGGAGATTGTTAGATCAGGATTCAATGATCGTCAGGAGCTAGACTCAACTGATCAGGATTGCTGACATCATCAGTAATGCATAGCTATCAGGATTGCATGATCATCAGAATCAGGATGCATATCAGGACTGGGATCAGGATTGATCATCAGGACTGGAAGCTGATCAGGATTCCTACTTCGAGTTATATTTGGAGTCTAGTTAAATAAGGAAGATTATTCTGTCAGTTCCTGGTCTGTAGGAATGTAGCTATTGATTAAGGATATGTTTCAATCTTTGTAATTGATTAGGACTTATCTTTGTACGACGACACAACATTGATCGATCACGCACTTGAATATTTGTGTAACCTAGCAGCTCTCAAGAACACAGAACTTCTTGAGAGAGTTTGTAACAGTTTAGCAGCTCTCAAGAACATCAGAATTTCTTGAGAGAGTTTGTAACAGTTTTATATCAGATTTATTAAAGCTGTTATTATTCTTTCATATTTGTGATATATATCTTACTTAGTCGAGAATCTTATATAATTGTATTCAACCCCTCTTCTACAATTGTTTATTACTGGGCAACAGTCATCCCCAGCAAAAACTCATATGTCCACTGCAATCAAGCTAGATGAAGATAAGAAGGGCAAGAGAGTTGACATCAAGGTCTATAGGGGAATGGTTGGATCATTACTCTATCTCACAGCTAGCAGGGCAGACATCATGTTTGCCACATGCCTTTGTGCAAGGTTCCAATATGATCCTAAGGAATCTCACATGATGGCTATCAAAAGAATCTTCAGGTATCTGAAAGGGACTCCTAATCTTGGGCTATGGTATCCAAAGGGCACTGGGTTCAACCTGGTTGGTTACACAGATTCTGATTATGCTGGATGCAGAATTGACAGGAAGAGCACCTCTGGAAGCTGCCAATTCTTAGGTCAAAGGTTAGTGTCCTGGTTCAGTAAGAAACAACAATCCACAGCAACATCTACAGCTGAGGCTGAATATATTGCTGCTGGAAGCTACTGTGCTCAATTGCTTTGGATTAGAAATCAACTCATGGATTATGGACTAGTATTGGAACACATTCCTCTGATGTGTGATAATACTAGTGCAATATCCATTGTTGTCAATCTTGTTAATCATTCTACTACAAAGCACATTGAGATAAGGTACCACTTCATTAGGGAACATGCTGCAAATGGTACTATAGCAGTCTCTTATGTTCCAATTGGAAACAATTAGCTGACATATTTACTAAACCTCTAAATGAAGCTGTCTTCAACAGACTTGTGAGTGAAATTGGAATGTTCAATCCTTCATTTAGTTGTTCTAAGTAAGTATGCTAGTTAATTATTGTAGCAGTAAATTTTCACTGTATTTAGATGCTCTATTCATTTGGAGTGAAAATTAGCTGAGATATGATTTATAAATATTTCAGTATTTTATTACATATTTTTCAAATCATACTTTTCTGAGAAGTTATGAGCTTTTAAGACATCTCTACATAGGTGATCTTGAGAGTTCACGACTTAGTTCAAATAAAACAAACTTATATCGCAAACAGTTGAAATTGTGAGACTTTGCGATGTAGTTCATCTCTTGAGTTTGCGACATGGTTCATTTCATGACTTCGTGACTTAAAATAAACTATATCGACAAGTCTCAATATTTAACAAAATTTTGATTTAAATTAATTTTATTTCGATTTTTGATTTAAGTCTGACAAAATGCTTGAAATTCCAAAAAGAGAGTTTTAGACAAGGTATTTATACTATATCGCAAAGTCCCCCCCCCCCCAATCTCTCTATCTTCAAGACTTTGCGAAATAGTTCATTTTTGGACTCTGCGATATACTTTACAAGACTTCTCGATATAGGCTGTTTTGAGACTTCACGACATGAAAATAGTCTGTACAAATTCATAACTCCATATCGCAGTGTCTCTATCATATAAATACTTTTTTCTAATCGTTCACAACTTTTCATCTTGTCTACTACTCTCAATTCTCAAACCTAAACTCAAATTCTCTTCTCTCTTCTTCACTCTAAATTTCAAATGGCACCCAAATCTCAAACAGTGTCATCCTTAAACCCTTTAACCATACCCAGAGAGACCAATCTTCTCACCATCCCCTCTGAGGCGGAGGCAAACCCAAGGTACAAGTGTTTTGTACGGTTCTTAAACACATCCTACCTTCGCCAAGCCTTAACCATGAACCCCACTCTGTACGTAGATGTGTTGGAAGGATTCTGGAGAACAGCTTTGGTTTCAACACTGGCTAGGGAGGATGTGACTTCTTTTCAAGAAATCAACTGCACAATTGGGGGCAAATACCTGCAA
Source organism: Heracleum sosnowskyi (assembly GCA_030848705.1). Taxonomy (NCBI): domain Eukaryota; kingdom Viridiplantae; phylum Streptophyta; class Magnoliopsida; order Apiales; family Apiaceae; genus Heracleum; species Heracleum sosnowskyi. The sequence continues at coordinate 21,021,995 of CM061235.1, read as the reverse complement.
TTTGGCGAAAAGGAAATAAATGAAGCTTTGGGGTTCAAGGTTGAAGGTCATGATGCCGAAGCCACTGATACTTAAATGATGGCATTCTTGGACCTCATCAAGTATGCAGATGAGATAGACATGGCCAAGCTTAACAAGAAGCATGTCAGGAGGGAGTGGTCATTTCTGTTTGACGCACTCCAGAAGGTGTTCTTATGTAGGAAGACAGGATGGGACCACATCAGTCACATTTCTGTGAAGTAGCCTACTCCTTAGCCTATAATCAGGAGATAAATGTTGGAGCAATTATCCTTAAAGAATTGGCTCAAAGGCTAGGGAGGACAGTTCGTGGAAGAGGTAATGAAATCTTTTACCCTCGTTTTCTTCAGTGCATTTTAAATTATCTTGATGCTAATGTACATGAACTAGATGGTATAGATAAAACTAAAATGGCTTATTCCAAATCCATGTCCAAAGTTCTATTTGGTTCATTGGATACAAGGAATCAAGTGGATGTGATACTAAGTGTGACCCAGCATATGCAGGACACATTTGCATCTTATCCACTTGATAAGCCCATATTTCATGAACTTTCTTGGAAAGGAAAGGCTAAGACTGAAGGAGCTTCAATGTCTAACCCAAGCCTTCCTAACCCATCCATTGAACCCCCTACAAACACTACTCTAGAAATTAGGGAGCCAAGTGCACCAATCTCCCAAAAGGTTGGTGTTACTAAAAAGAAGACTAAGAAGAGAACCATTGATGTAGTTAATGAGACTGTAGATTTAGGAAGTGAGGAACCTGAGTCACAGCTCACTAGACAAAAGAAGAAATCCAAATCAATAGCTACCACTGAATCCTTCCAACAGGATTTAGTTGTGCAACAAGAGGTACACTGTGACACCCTCCCAATCTGGGGTCATCATTGGGGGAGTCACTACAACCTCTATACTTATAAACCTGTGAATAATAATATAAACATGCAGACGCGACCCCAACTTTACCCTGGATCTTTAACAGGTAATGGTATAAAACAAGCATCAACTATCTACTTCATTTTATTACATAATAAAAATCTCAAAAGTTATTACAACCGTCTTAAAAGTTCTACATTTCCTTATACAAAACACCTTCTACAAGTCTTCATCACCTGCCTGAGCTGGCATCCCAAAAATAACCCTATAGGAAGACTTCCTAGCTGACTGAAAAGTGCGTACCATATTCTCGTTTAACTGTGGGTTAGAACAGGGGAAAGAATGAGCCAAATGCTCAGCAAGTAATAATATATCCAAATAGTTAACCACTGTGAAACAGTTTCCAATATCAATATGTATGGCATGGGTATAGCAGGATCCATATCAAGGGATTATCAGAACAATGACATGAATATACAATTTCAAAGGGGTAAACCCATTTCCTTATAAAGATATATGATTTCAAGAAAAACAATAAGTAATTTGGAGATTTTTCACAACGCACCGGACACTACGGGTGATCAGCCACGTAATGTCCCCATACCGGACACACAGTCCCTCTGGCCATTGTATTGGGTCCCAATAGGCACACATTGGCCTTTAGACTAGTCCATCCCTAGTCCATTTATTATAATTAACAAGTGTTGGGCCGGCGTCACTCGGCCTCTTACGCCTCCAAACTTAGAAATCCGTGGAAATCATAAATCGGAGTTCAATTGATTATAAATTTTGAAATTTCCTTTCTTTCACTACGTCAAATTTGGGCTTTCGTCACTCTTTTGTACAGTAAGGGCTGTGACACTTTGGAACAAACGAGTGGCTAAAGATCATCGTCCCAAGTTTTAGCCACACAATTGTTTTTCGAGTGACCGAAGACACATTTTTTGGAAGATTTAGTCACAATTTATAAAAGTGTGACAAGTGAGAGATGAAACAGCATGTTTTTTTTGTTGACTTTGACCAAATCCAACATTTATAGTCATACTTGAGAGATAGAAGTGTGACAAAAAATAGTGACGCTTCTTTGCTGTATCTAAATGTTACCAAACGGTCACAGTCATTTTCGGGGATGTGGCTAAATGTGAAATAACCTATGGTCACTACATTTTATATGTGACTAAAAAGTAGAGTTTTCTGCATTATGTCAGATCTTTGTTCGCTAAGGCAGCTAAAAACTAGTGACTGTATTATTGTGTGACTAAAAAGTACTCTGTTTTCAGGAACAGAGCATTCTGTTTTGAGGATCCTCATTTCCAACTGATCTGTCACATTATTACATTAGGGTGTGGCAAAATATTTGACCACTGGACATGAAGTATTGGTATAGCAGATTAACCAGAAATGACAAACACAAACTTGATTTATCCAAGTTGCATACCAGATGAGCTTAAAACTTGATAATGAAGCTTAAAACTAGAACAATTCAACTAATCCATGTCATTCGGCCAACATTAGAATTCACCATTACATATTAATTCTTCATCAAATAAAAAACAAAGAAAATGACCAAGACAATGATAACATTATACAACTTCCCACGTATGACATGAACCTCCTTTCGAAGATCTTCAACTGTTGACATGCAGTTTTGCAGGTCAGTCTTCACAACATCAACTTCTTTCTGGATCTTGATCTTCATGCCAACTGGTTCAGGATCAATCCATTCCCAAAACGAACATTTGGGTCCAGAAGACTTGAAAAGGGAATTCAAATTAAAAGCTGTTTATTAAATTTAACAGATGAAACTGATAGACATCAGCTTACCAATGAACTTGATTTGTGGCACACCCGAAATCTTCTTCCAGGGTTGTCAAGTGTGTTTGATGTTCTAATCCGGGCAGGAAGACCACAGTAGCACAGATCACATCGATTTTGGTTTGAGCTGTAGGAATTTGAAGACGACATCATGATCAGGTCTCTTTCTTTGCACACACCTGGAGAAAAAAAACAGGAATTCAAACAGAGCATAGAATTTAACCATACAATAGAATTTAGCATTACATAAAAAACATGGAAAATGACAAACATAATGATAATAATTACCGGATTCAGTTAGCATTACGTATAATAATACCCTTACAGTCCTGTCTGAAGTAATCATCACGAGATTCATTACCCAAGTCACGTGGATCTACAGGTGGTAATATATTATCATTGTGAGGAAAAATTACAGTACTGAAATCCTCATTGACATCATCGTACAGATCTCTATAATTCTTAGGAGGTGTCATCAAGACAATAGACATTTTTTTATCCAGCTGGTCTTTAACATAAAACACATGTCGTGCTTGTGAGGCCAATATGAACGGATCATCCTTGTGGCCTAATCTGTTAAGTTCGACCAACGTGTAACCCAAGCCATCTTGCTTGACACCATTTCTACTGTCAACCCAGTCGCACATGAAAAGAGGAATTTTCTTAATATGATAATCTAGTACCCATATCTCTCGTAGAACCCCGTAATAAAAGTTCTTTCCATAGGTTACTACTTCTTTAGAAATGTGCATCTCAGTTGCCTCTACACAAACCCCACTGTTCTGGTGAATTCTGCCATCACGAATTTTTGTACGAAATGTATAGCCATTGATGTCATATACATCGTATTTGTTCACGATTCTGCGTGCTCCATGTGAGATCCACTTAACTGTTTCTGATACACTTTCGTTGGAGATCGATAACTCGCTTTCAACCTAAATTACACAATAACAAGGATAAGATTCAGCTTGCACAAATTACAATTGAGAAAAAACTAAGATCATACTGATTTAAATATTACCTTGTTGCGTAACCAGTGACCAAACGTTGTGCTATGCTCTTTCTCCAGCCATGCTTGTTGTTTACCAGGATGTTTGTTTTTCAAAAATGTCATGTGTTGTCTGCAAGTACAAAAATGAGTATCAAATATGATCCTACTGTTAAATAAAAGAAAAACACAAATAAACATGTTCAGTAGGAGTCCTTACTCGATATACGGCACAACTTCAGGCGTATTTTGCAGTACATAGAAATGTGCTTTCATGTAGAGATCTTGAGAAACTTCAACTGGTTTACCAGCTGACAAAGGAATTCCCTCTTCATTACCATTTTCAGATGTGTTGTGCTGGTGTTCTGGAATATCAATGGACCTCATGCATTTTTTGTATTCGTTGAAGAACGCAATTGTTTCTTCTGCAATATGTTCCTCAGCAATGCATCCTTCTGGGTAAGCTTTGTTCCGCACATGCCCTTTAATAACTTTCATCATCCTCTCAAAGGGATACATCCACCGAAAGCATATTGGGCCACATAATTTGACCTCTCTAACAAGGTGCACAGTTAGATGAAGCATAACATCAAGAAAGGATGGGGTAAAGTATTTCTCCATCAAGCACAGTGTAACACAAAGCTCCTCATGCAATTTATCGAGTTCTGCTACATTGATTTCTTTGCTACATATTGATTTGAAAAAAAAACAAAGTCTGATAATAGCATATCTTGTGGGTTTAGGCATGATAGACCGTATTGCAATTGGCAAGAACTGTTGCATAAGCATATGGTAATCATGTGATTTAAGTCCCATAAGCTTCCTATCCTTTTCATTCACCAAACTAGAAAAGTTGGAACAATAACCTTGCGGAGCCCTTAAGTTGTGTAATGTGCCACAGAACATGTCTTTTTCATCTTTAGTTAATGTGTAGCAGGCTGCAGGAAGTAATGTCTTCTCGCCTTGACTTTTAGCCTGCAACTCTTGTCTTATCCCAAAATGTGCCAGATCCTTTCGAGCGTGCAACCCATCTTTCGTCTTGCCCGGAACATTTAGTAATGTTCCGATAATACTCTCAGCCACATTCTTCTCAGTGTGCATGAAATCAATACAATGTTGGACCAAATTATACCGCCAATACCTAAGTCGTCGATTCCATATGTTGAATTTCTTCCAATAGGTCTGTTCTTTCTGTCCGGAATTTGTGCTACCACCCCCTTCTGATTTTCTCTTTTTTGTTTTCCCCCCTCTTCCAGTCGAAGTCTCCATCAGTTCTGAATCTTTATCCTTATATCCCTTCCCCCACATATTCCGAATAAATTTAACCTCGTTGAATATTTCTTCCCCTGTCATAGGATCTGCAGCAGTTCCCCACTCTTCTTTTCCATTGAATGCCTTAGTTTGCTTTCTGAAGGGATGACTATATGGTAGATATCTTCGGTGACCACCATAACTCTGCTTGGCAGAGAACGGAAGTCTTACACAATGAGTTTCTTTCCTGCACACCACACAACCATGGAATCCACTATAAGGACAGCCACATAATGCACCAAGAGCAGGGTAATCATTAATCGTCCATAAGACAACAGCACCGATCGACCTTGTATAATTCCGATCGAATCCCTTAACGAGTAAGTGGTAATGGACCTCATCCACCGAAAGAGAGAAGTGGTTTAAACAGCTTACACATGGACATGGAATAGTCTTCGTTGACATATTCAGATGAGAAACCGCAAAATCGATAAATGCTACAACTCCATCCATATATGGTTCACTGTTTCTATCGGTTACCATCCAAGACTTATCCATAACTACAGCCTAACTACAGCAATTACGAGCATATTACAGCATAACTAAACCAATTACGAGCATATTACAGCATAACTAAACCAATTACGAGCATATTACAGCATAACTACAGCAATTACGAGCATATTACAGCATAACTACAGCAATTACGAGCATATATCAAAGCATAAAATTCAAAAATTAGCATATATTTAACACATGACTTACTGAAATTAGGGATGAAATCGTTGTGGATGAAAGTATGAGTGGTTTCTGTCGGCTGCTTGTTTGAAGCTACTTGTTTGAATCCGATTAGAAGCGGCAGCTAGTGTGGTTTCCAATTGAGAGAATAAGCTTTCCACTTAGGTATTTCAATCAAATCTAGAACCAAATGTTGTTGTATAAGAGGGAAAAAAAGGATATGATTGGGGTTCTTGTTTTAGGCGGCAAAATAGAAGAGAGTGTGGCTACTGCTGTGTGTAGCAATGAATTAGGGTTAAAACATAACCATATGTAACCTCTACTTTACTAATTTATTATACTACTTTGCTGAAAATCAAATTTAATCACTTATTAATCTGAAGTTTAAATAGAAGATAATTTCTAAAATCAAAATTTTAATTAAAAAAAACAAGATCACAAAATTAGCTTCATTCCCATATTTTTAAAATAATTTTGGGATCAAAAATGAATTTATTATGATTTTTACAAGTTTTACCTCAAAATGAAAATTAATTTTCAAAAATCATTTTAAAATACCAAAACTCCAAATTTAATTCATCTAATTTTTTTAAATCATTTTGGAATATTTAGAAGACATATGCAAAATTTAAAAAAAAATCTAAATTTATCGTTGTGGATGAAAGTACTACTCGAAAGAACGAGATTCGACCCCGAAAGTGGAAATAATTTTTTTTAATGCATTTTTCGACGATCCAACCGTACGGATGTTAATGGATACGCATTGTGATGTTGGGGAAAAATAATCGAAAAATCGGGAATTTATCTTGTACGACATTTTTTGAGGGATCTGGCCAAAGTACTACTCGAAAGAACGAGATTCGACCCCGATTGGGGAAATAATTTTTTTTAATGCATTTTTCGACGATCCAACCGTACGGATGTTAATGGATACGCATTGTGATGTTGGGGAAAAATAATCGAAAAATCGGGAATTTATCTTGTACGACATTTTTTGAGGGATCTGGCCAAAGTACTACTCGAAAGAACGAGATTCGACCCCGATTGGGGAAATAATTTTTTTTAATGCATTTTTCGACGATCCAACCGTACGGATGTTAATGGATACGCATTGTGATGTTGGGGAAAAATAATCGAAAAATCGGGAATTTATCTTGTACGACATTTTTTGAGGGATCTGGCCAAAGTACTACTCGAAAGAACGAGATTCGACCCCGATTGGGGAAATAATTTTTTTTAATGCATTTTTCGACGATCCAACCGTACGGATGTTAATGGATACGCATTGTGATGTTGGGGAAAAATAATCGAAAAATCGGGAATTTATCTTGTACGACATTTTTTGAGGGATCTGGCCAAAGTACTACTCGAAAGAACGAGATTCGACCCCGATTGGGGAAATAATTTTTTTTAATGCATTTTTCGACGATCCAACCATACGGATGTTAATGGATACGCATTGTGATGTTGGGGAAAAATAATCGAAAAATCGGGAATTTATCTTGTACGACATTTTTTGAGGGATCTGGCCAAAGTACTACTCGAAAGAACGAGATTCGACTAGAGCCGGCAATTTCGTACACGACACGAAAACACGTCACGAAAACGACACGATAATAACGGGTTTGGTTTTACCTTTTCGGTACACGAACACGAAAATACACGAACACGAAATTACACGAGCGAATTTCGTGTCGGTTTTGGATTTACCCTTGGGTACACGACACGAAACGAAAGTACACGAAATAATTAAATAATTAAATAAATATATTAAAATTATTTAGATACATATTATCATAAATATTATATATATATTTTTTACAAAAATAAAATAGAAAATAGTTTCAAATTTAAGTTTAGTAAGATTTGACTGCACTTGGAACATTATGGCTTATTGACTTAATACTCTAAAAACCGGCAACATCACTTTACCAATTCACTTCCCCCCCAAAATATCAAACTTCCCCCCAATTCACTTTCAACATCACTTTACCCAACTCACATTCAAACTCTCCCTCTCTGTGCACCATAATCTCTCCACAACTTTCAGTCGGTGAAATTAGGTTACGCCGTCGGTCAGATCTGGTGACCCAATCTGGTTTATGTTCATGAAATTAGGGTTTTTTCCACCGGCGTTTAAATCACCTTGCTTGTCGCAGGTAAACCATTCTTCCACAGACTATATGTTTGAGATATATGGTTGGAGAGATTGCATATTTGAGTTGTATTTGAGAGATTGGGACGAATTGAGTTCCAATTATATGAATAATACTACTTATGCTTTAATGTTGATGTATTAATATCTGACATTGTTGTGCTTGTTGTCTACAGCTAATTTGAGTACCATGGGAAAGAAGTACAGGTTAGTTGTTTACTATGGGGGTCAGTTCATGACAAAGGTTAAGTGGCAATACACCGGTCCTAAGGCAAAGGTGTTCGACGGAATGGAAGTCTACAACATGACTGTTAAACAAGTTAGGGATTTGGTAGCGGATGTAGTTTCGGATGATGATAAGCTTTATTTCATGAAAGATGGGGTGACCCCGGATCATGGATATGGTTTGATCCTTGGAGACAGTGACTTAAAAGAGTTGGCTGTTGCTTCTACCATGACTGGAGTCTGCAAGATTCATGTCTTCCATTCCTGGTCCACAGCTACTGCACCAGTTTGCGTTGAAGAAGAATACCTAGGTAGACTAATTTTTGACTTCTCATATTTATGCATTTTTATGTATATTGAACAGATAAATCCTGTAATTGCTAAGGGTTCTTATACTGGTTGTAGGTGAGGACAATGAGGAATTTGAGGAACAATATTCAACGGAAGAGTGTAGCGAAGAAGAAGAAAGCACAGAAGTAGAAGACGAAGGAGAAAACGCAGAAGAAGAAGTAGAAGAGTGCAAAAAGGTGCAACAAAAGAATGATGTCAAAGCTAAGAGGGGGCTAACCAGGTTGCCGAAGCTGCGTACCAGGTTTACAAACTCTGGTGGAAAAAGACATGAGGTTGAATTTGACTCACTTGGTAGGTTAATGGGGGAATACAGATCAGAATTTACGAGCTTTTTGGGAGACACGGTCAGGGAGCATGTTGGCTTAAGATGGTTAACATGGAAGGAGGTGCCAAAAGAAGTGAAGGATAAGCTGTGGGATCAAGTAACGGTAAATCAGCTACTTCGCATTAAGTACTCTAAATATATGTTACATTTTTAATATGAAACACTATTGTTGAACTTATCTGCTTGCCTTTTATGTGTATTAACACCATGTATTATATATTGCAGCATTTTTTTGATATAGAACTTTGTCGTCGAAAGTTTACAATGACTCGGCTTGGTGGGCTGCTTCGCAATTTCAGAAGAAAGATGTATGCAAGATTCATACAACCTAACCTGAATAAACCAGCAAAGCTTGCAAAAGTTCCTAGGCAGTATCGTACACTGGTAGAGCAAGCTGATTGGGATAGGTTCGTAGCCCACACGCAAACGGATAAATTCAAGGTTGTAATACTTTAATATACGGATCATCGTTTGAATTAACGTATTTTTCCAATGCACTTTGCTGAAATAATTCTTTTGACTATTGGAAGGATGTCTCCAAAACTACGAAAATTGCGCGATCACGGTCAGTTTTTGATCATCGCTTGGGACGAGGAGGATACCCTCGTCTCAAAGAAAAATTGGTAATTCAGATGTGTTTTTATTGTGTTACTAGTGATTATTTTGGATATTAAATGTCTGATTGTGTCATCGTTGCATTATGCAAGGTTTCAAAAAATGAAATAAAGGTTGATGATGTCCCCTCCCGTGCTTTTATGTGGAGGAAGGGGAGGGAAAACAAAGATGGAGAGTTGGGAGATCCAAAAGTGAAGAGCATGGCAGATTATTTAGTAAGTTTAAATATGAGAGTTAGTATATCCTAAAGTGAAGAACATGTCCTTGTTACTAATTTTCTTCACTTTTTTCTTTACAGATGGATATTGAAGCACAGATAAAGGACGGACTAATCAAGATTGGGCCGGACGAGGATGCCCTTACAGTGGTTTTTGGCAGGGAGCAAGGTTCATACTTGAGAGGTGTTGGTTGTGGAGTCACTCCCAGTGCGTACTGGCATTGTCCTCGGCAAAGGACAACAGGAAAAGATAAAATCAAGATTCTGGAGCTTCAATTGGAAAATGAAAAACTGCTGCGTGAGAAGAAGGATGAAGAGCTGAAGAACCTGTCGTTGCAGATGGAGGCAACGAACAATAAACTGAATAAAGTCATGGCTCAATTGGATTCGCAAGGACTGCTTTCAGCAACAAAACAAGATGTAAGCACTACGTAAATTGTTGGAGTTTTTTGTGTTGGAATTTAGTTATCTTGTGTCTATATTCCAAAACATAGTTTACAAAACTTGTGTTATCACTTGACTTTCCCATTTCACGTTACATTCTGTAGGGAACACCGATAAGTGGGAATGGTTCGAGGGACAGCTTCATTAATGTTACCATCCCAGCATCGAAAGAGTTTTTAACACCTGTAAGTAATGGCTACTTTAATTTCTTTTTAATTTTTTCCAAGTAGTTGCTGATTTCTTGTCCAAATTTCTTAAATTGTAGGTTAAATCTGTGGAGAAGCAAGTGACTCCTACTGCCGACACATCCATAATGGCGCAAAAGGTGATCACTGCCGACACATCCATAATGGGGCAAAATGTCATCACCACCAGGAGGAAAGTTTATATATCTCCGCGTACCACTAAATCACAAGAAGATCCAACAATTGTGCAACAGGTATTACAACATTGCTAAATGCACATGTATATTGAGATTAACTTTAACTTTAATATGTTGGCAATTATGCTTCTACTTTTGTAGGAAAAGGTAATTAGATCCGGAACCAGGAAGAAGATTAATTTATCTCAGCCTAGCACTATCTCTGGTCAAATGCCATCTCAGTCAAATCAAACCTCAACAGTTGTCCAATCGGTATGCATTATATTTCTAAATGCGTATGTATATTAGTTCACTTTACCTTTATGATGTTAATTATGCCACGTACGTTTTTTAGCCAATGAAGTGTACTCTGTATATGTTGAATTTCAACAACCCGGTTGCACGTGGTACGGCTATCCTTTCAGACCAGAAAGGACAAACCATTCATGGAGTCCCCCTACAAGATGATTGCTATAGAGTTTCTGTTGATGAAGTTGTGAAGGGGGCAGCATTCTTACCTTATGAAGCCGGTGATATGCGGACAGTTGAGGATGCTTTGGGTTCTTTTGTGGCTTGGCCCAAAAACCTTATCAAGATAATTGATCATCAAGTACGTTTCTTACTTTGCATTCCATTTTGGTTGTGTGCATTTATTATCCTGCTTTATAATTTTGTTTAAAATGATGGAGCTTTAATTAAATAACATTACTTGTCCAACGGTCTTAACTTGCTTATCTATAGAATTACATTACTTGTGTTAGAATGGTCTTAACTTGAGGGCTGTTGGAATGATCATCGTATTTGTTTTCATGTTTTACTCTAGGTACCAAATCCAACGGCCAATGGGAAAGGGGAAGAACATAGCGCAGCTCAAGCTAAGGAAGAACATAGCGCAGATCAAGTTAAGAAGGAGAAGAAGAGATGTAATACCATTACTGGTTCCCCAGTAACACGTTCAAAGGCTAAGGCGAACAAGGCAGACAATCTGAGGAAGAAGCGGAAGCTGGTGGTGTAATTGTAAACTTAATTTGACTCATGTTAATGTGGTTTTCTGGTTGTTAACTTTTCGATAAGTTGTTAATTTTCTGTACTCTGGTTATGGTTATGTGGTTTTTATGGATTGTGGAGTTATACTCCATATCGTTGTTATGGATCATGGATTTAGTATGGATTTTATGGATTAATATGGACTAGTTTGGAATTTGGCATTTTTTTTACTTGTATTTTGGCATTTTACTTGTTTGCATATTGTGGCCTTTTTGAATTGGATTGTGGCCTTTTGGTATTGTGATTTGTATCGGCTTTTTGGTACGGCCGTGGTCATTTATATTACAAATGAAACCTGTTTGTGATGTGGTTAAGTATGTGTGGCTAGTACCACACTTCAGCCACACTACCTATTATATTATATTGGGGGATAGTTACTACAATTATTAGTGACTAAAAGCAGTTGTTTAATAGTATATGAAACATACAAACGACCACAGAAAAATTATAAAATGTGGCCATACCCAAGTTTTTTGCCACGATTTACCAATAAATAGTGCGACCAAAACTAAGCCTTTGATGAATGTTGGTATTTAGCCACGTTATTAATTATCTTTAGCCACGACCCATCCTGTGGCTGAAAGCTGGTATTTAGTCACACTTTTGAGCTTAAAACAGGGGCTGTCAGACCCAAGGGGTGGTATGCTTTAGTCACTCTGTTTTGAATTACAGCCACACATCTGGGGTGTGGCCGTAGGGGGCGTAAAATGATCCGACCTTAGGTGACACTTTGCTGAAAAATTAAAACGTGACGTAAAGTGCTTAGCCACACGTATTTTATGTGACGGAAGCCAAAATTTGACGTAGTGTTTTAAAACCTTTCTTATGAAAGAAATCCTTTTTAAATCAAAAGATAAGTATATGTATAGAGTCGAAGTGAAAGTTCATGTATCTTCAATTTTCAAGTAAGTGTGTGATTCACAGGTACAAGTTCAAATCTATGTAAAAGAATCTCAGGTCAAAAGGCATCAAAAGTAAGTATAATCAAAGGGTGAGGGTAAGATCTGAAGAAAAGTTCAAGCAAGATGTGGTTCACAAGACATTGTGTTGTGTCTATAATGTTTGTATATAAAAGAGTCTTTTGGGAATTGGATAAGTTCTATCTGATCAATCTGGATTTCTATCAATGGGAAATCAAGAAGTAAATGTCATAGGTATGTTTTGGATATGTACTAAAATGTGAGTTCTGGTATATTCACCTTTGGGTGTAAAGGTTCGAAGAAAGAACTAAACATAGTATGGTGTATGAACCAACAAGGTATATGAACAGAAATAAGGATTACCAAATGAACATGATATGTTTCTAGGATTAAAAGGGTATATAAACAAGATAGCAATTCATATATGTCAAAATGAAAGAATGGAATTTAGAAGCGAAAGCAAGTCAGAATTACTTGCCTTAAGTAGCTAAAAAGAGTAATCAGATTCACTGGTTCTCCACCTTAGTCTTGCCTTTATTTCTAGGCTCTACTTCTTCGGATTCTTAAGTAGCTTTTAGAACAACCGTACTCACTGAATTTCTGCCTTCGCCTTCCCTTTATCTCTATGTTCCACGTCTCGTGACTCTACAAAAGAGTATATACTATCTTAGAATGATCCTCTTAAAATTCTAATCCTTATTCTAAACTACCCAACGTTCTCTAAACGCGTAAACACATAATATTTATATCACTTATAACTCTTAACCATATAATAAGCACAAAACTCACATAAGCGCACATTGCCATTTAGGTTCACATAACATACTCCTTTAACATATATGTATATATCCTGACTTTCCGTTTATACCACACTTGGTTATCCCTTTAAATCAACTTGACCAATGCTAACCATATCCTTAACACCTTTACAAACAATGTTATCATCTCAAAAGCTGAAAAATCTGCTGCGCATGCCTTACCAAAACATTTTTCATAAATTTAAAAGTAGTCAAACAAATACCAAATTTGACAGGCTACTTCCTGATTACTAATCCCACTTATCCTAAAAGTTTCAACTTCAGAACAACTTGTTCAGATTAAAAACGAACTATTTAAAGTAGACACTGAAGCACAGAAAATCCTTGCTGCACAACTTTACTAAAATATTTTTCATAAATCCAAAACTAATACAATAAATACCAAATTTGACAGGATACTTCCTGAATACTAATCCAAATCAGAATAAAAATTCCAACTTCAAAACATTTTATTTAGACTAAAAACGAACAGATTAAAGTACGTACTGAAGCACAGAAAAATCCCTGTTGCGCAACTTTTAGTAAAACAAGCATAACTTTTTATTCGTTAACTCTATCGATACAAGGTTTGCGTGTGCACAAACTAGACTCTAATTAGAACAGTGACATCCTAGACTCTCTGTCTAAAACAGGCAGCAACCATTCGCAAATAATCAAAACAGAACAGGCAGTTTCTGGCATCTCAACATGATGTTCATTTATTCAAAACCAATCCACAAACATAAGCTCTACTACAATCAATCATCCAATATCAAAACTAAAACTCCTCCTTAGCTGAAAAGGTTTTACAAATTAAACTCATGTCCTCAAGAAATTACTAAAAATTTATACATGCAATTACCAAATACCACAATTAACTAATCAACAATGCATATACTTTGCATTCAACAAAATCCCCAAATCAAAACCTTCAACTTAAAATCAAATATCAACATATATAATCTTTAATTTTCTAAACTTAACACAATAATTAACATGCAATCACTATAACTTGAAATTATCAATTAATCATCAACATAAACAATTTCAAACCGATTTTATAAAAGGGGAAAATTGAAAATACACACATGCATTTCAATTCCTCAACATGCAATCAAAATTACATCTAAATATAACTATCAATATAGAAATTTGGAATCAAGAACACCATCATCATCCCCGTCGGCTCGCCGGAGCTCATTGCCGACGGCGGCATGGTTCGGAGGTGCCCGGAATTCGGGTTTCCTTCAACAAACCTCACCAATAAGCAATTTAAAACAACCAATTAATCACGAAACCATCACAAGCAAGCTTTCAGAATTGAATTAAAATCAAAATCGCCAAAACCCTTACATGCAAAACTGATGCATACACATATACACACTGCCATACACACACACATACACGATTATATATATATGTATATATATATATACACAACAATCGATTGTGTGGAGAGAAAATAAAGAGATGAAGATTTTACAGAAAAGAAGAACGGTCGAGAGAGAGAACAGCAAAGAGAGAGCCGAGCAAAGTGAGAAATGGGGAAGAAAAACTGGTGACAGGGGTTTTATAACCCCAAGGGCAGTTTGGTAATTTCATAATTCAAAAATCTGATTTTTAATAAAAGAAAACCATTAAATTGCATTTCTAAAATCCGAAATAAAATGAAAATAATACCTAAAATCAAAATTTTATTTTTAAAACAGAGAATACGAATTTAAAAGCTCACCCATATTTTTAAAATATTTTTATGATCAAAATTGAATTAAATATGAATTTTCAAAGTTTAAATCACATAAATGACATTTAACTCATAAAATCAGTTTTAAATCCTAAAGGACAAAATTAAATTCCTTCACTAATTTTAGAAAATAATAGAATATAAAAGAAAGGTTGTGAAAAATATTTCACAATAAAATGAATCTCTGATGATTTTATAAAATTCCCGGAAGGTCAAAAAGAACTAATTTTTAATAAGAAATTCATATAAAATGCAATTAAAAGCATGCACATATATTTTAATCCATACCATTCACCAAGTAAACATCTAATCATCACATTTTCAAATATCCACCTTTCACACAATATTCACATATCATAGATCTCAAATATTATTAAATATTAATACTGTACAAGCGTTTTTCTGAGTCGTTATATACACCTATTACTGTCAATGTCCTCTCAACAGGGCATTGGCATTGAAAAGAGTAGTCTCCCCACTAAAATCTGTAATGAGTCTGCACAGAGTCAAGAACACACTCATGACTAAAGTGGAAATAAGGGTGATGCTACACAGAGTGGAGAGCACATCAACATTGAAACTCCTCCTTTTTCTTAGGGGGAGTTGCCAAAATCTAGTCTACACAACACTTCTCTTCCAGAATCTACATCTAATATTTCTTCTCAACATAAAAGTCATTCTCATGACAATTCTGCACTTGATCAGTCACAATCTCAATCTATGACTGAGCCAATTTCAAGTGACATGGTGCTTGACACTGTGATCACCACCCAGGACCCTCATTTGGTTGGTCAGGAAATGCACGCTGGGGCATATTCTAATGACACCAACACAAACACAGAGGATTCATCAGTCTTTACTGGAGACTCTGTGCCAAACTCTCCAATTCTTATGGACTTGGACATGCCTTCACAAGCACAGAGAGGTGATACTATAACACATCCCATTTCAATGGAGACAGCATTAGACTCTACAGTCATTCCAAGACTGGAGGAAACTCAATCACCTATTCCCCATGAAGTGCCTAGCACTAGCTCTAACTTGGCTCAGGCCACAATGTCAGAATGGTTGAAGCCTGTGCGACATGACAGGCCTTCAGGATCATCATCTGTGCCCTCACAATTGACGGAAGAAGACCTTCAAAATTTTCATGTGGCACAGATTGATGAGATCTCAAAAATAGCTCAACATCTCCTCACAGCCTCTCTTCCAAATTCAGACTATGAAGCTATTCTTCTGTGTCACAAGGAGGATGTTGAAGCTCAACAAGACAATATAGTAGATGAAGCCCAACAGGATGGTAATGTTGATGCCTGGTTGGATGCTAAAAGATCTGTGAAGCTAAAGGATGCCCTAGCCTTTCTCAGGGAAGAATATCTCACATCCTTGGGGTCTAATGCCAAAAATCTTGCTCCTGCAGAAGTCTTTGAAGCCATGAATGACATGTACAAGAATCAGCTGAAGGCTCTGCATTATCTTGGGAATGGTCTTCAATCAGAGATTTATTCTATCAAGGAGGAAACAGACAGATCTTTGACTCAACTCAGAAACTCCTATCTCTCTGATTTTCCCAAGGTAGATGGCATCCTTAAGGAGGTTCAGAAAACGGCTGCAAATGTCACAGTGATGGATTGCACCCTGGCTTTGGTCTTAGATACTATGAAGAAGCTTTATTCCAAGCTAGATAACCAGGTACAAGCCAATATCAACTCCAATTCTATGCTCACTGTGATGTGGAAGAATCAGTATGAGAACAAGCTTGTGTATGAAGTCCCTATTTTTGACATTTCCAAGTTTGACTTCTCAAAAATCAAGGACCAATCCCTTAATTCTTTCAAATCTCAACAACTTTTCTCCAAGGTGGATAGCTTGGAAAGAGAGGTAGCTGATCTGAAATCTGAAAACAAAGTGCTTTCTCAATCCTTGGAACAGCTCAATGCCAAGTTGGATGACCAAAGCAATGCCACATCTAATATATTTCTAGTCCAACAGCAAATGATGACTACCCTGCTCAGAAGCATGAACCAACCTGTTCCTGGAGAAGCTCAAGACATCTTGTCTGATCCCAAGCCTAAGGGAGAGAAAGGAAAGGAGGTCATTGTAGAAAAGAGAGGGGGAGTACCAGCCAAGCAACAAAAGTTTAAGGGCAAATTAACTGAGAAAGACACAAGGCCAATAACTCTTCCTACTGTTTCTGTCACCAGTTTAGCTGGCCAGAAAAGTAGTGTGACTACAACCTTTTATCCTGGCACAATGCCCATGGATGGTCCTGCTCCCCTCATCTCAACAAGTGCTCAGCCTGTCAAAGCTAACATAATCACTGAGGCCAAGCTACAGGAAGTTGCCAACACAAACATCTATCATGATGTGGCCTTTCTGGAGTTTCTGAAAGCCATCCTAATCAGTGTACAAGGTGACACCAAGGACTACAGGAGAATGATCAAGGAAATCTGTTAGATATAGTTGCTGATGTTTGTTTATCAGTGTTTAAAGTACCAGGAAACTATCAGAGTTTAGCTGGAAGACTAGTGAGAGTTTAGCTAGAGGACCAGTCAGAGTTTGTTAAAGTCTGATGGTCAGAGTTTGCTTAGCTGTCGGTGAAGTCAATGAAGATTCTAGAAGCGATATTCTTTGAAGATGGAAAGAAGCAAAGAGATATCGAGATAGCTAAGGAAACGGAACAGAAGACAGAATCAATTCTAGATTGATATTAATTGTATAGCTAATTTATAGGAATATCAATTAGAGATTGTATGTAGCTGTGTACTATATAAACACAGATAGGTTAACCCTAAAAGGGATGCGAATACGTGAATTATCATTCTTTGTAACCTAGCAGCTCTCTGTGATATTTTACATCACTGAGAGAGGAGTTATTATTAATTCCATACAGTTTATTGTTCATAAACAGTGTTCTTATTATTATTAAACGTATACTTGATTATATGTTGTGTATTCGGCCTAACAATTGGTATCAGAGCCAAGGCTGTTAAATATATACAGTTTTTGATCTAAACACAAGTATAATCATGGCTGAAAATACTCAGGCAGGTGCTAATGTTCAGAAGGTTCAACCAACTTCTGTTAGTCGAAATGAGACAATAAGGGTTCCAATTCTCAGACTAGTGGAATATCCAATATGGAAGGTAAAGATGACCATGTTTCTAGAAGCCACAGATCCAGAATACCTTGATAGAATCAATGATGGTCCTCATATGCCAACTAAATTGTCTCATGTTGTTGCTGGACAAGAACAAAAGTTTGTTCCAAAAGAAAAGAAAGATTTGACTCCTGAAGACATCTCATCAATTGCAAAGGATGCAAAAGTTAGACATCTTCTCCATAGTGCCTTAGATAATGTCATGTCTAACAGAGTTATTGGCTGCAAGACTGCCAAAGAAATTTGGGATGCTTTAGAAGTCAGGTGTCAAGGAACAAGTGCTATAAAGAAGAACAGGAAGACTATTCTAACACAGGAATATGAACACTTTGACTCGAGATCTGATGAAACTTTGACAGATACATATGACAGATTCTGTAAACTGTTGAATGATTAGTCTCTGGTTGATAAAGAATATGATCTTGAAGAGTCAAATCTCAAGTTTCTACTATCTCTATCTGAAAGATGGGATTTAAAGGCAACAACAATAAGAGATAATTATGATCTTGCAGAAACAGATCTTGATGAAATCTATGGGTTGCTTAAAACTCATGAACTTGAGATAGAACAAAGAAACAAAAGATCTGGAAAGAAGACAAAATCTGTTGCTCTCAAAGTTGAAGAAAAACTCATGAAGAAAGAAACATCAAAGAAGAAAGCTAAGGGAAAGGCTTTGGTCATAAACTCTGAAAGTGAGTCATCAAACTCTGATGATGACTCAAACACTGATGATTCTTCTGAATCTGAGGATGATGAAGAACAAATGATGCAAATGGCTGCTTTGATGGTGAAGACTTTCAAAAAGATGGGTTTCAAGAACTTCAAGAAAGGAAAGAGATTCTCTAGGAGAGATTCAAACTCTGAAAGGAAGAGTTTCAGAAAGTCTGAAGGAAGGGATATCAAATCTGGAAAGAAAGATAAGTCTGAGATCCAGTGCTACAAGTGTAAAGAGATGGGTCACTATGCTCCAGAGTGCAAGAAAGGAAAATCTGAAAAAGCACTCATCACTAAAGGAAGAGACTGGGCAGACACTTCAGATTCAGATGAGGATGTAAACTATGCTCTCATGGCAACTGTCAAAGATGAAAATGACTCATCTGAAAATAAGGTACCCCTAACAACTTATGCTTATGATACTGATAATATATCTGAATTGAGAATTTATCTTAAAAGAATACATGTTAGTTACAGAGATCGGACTTTAGAGAATGAGAGAATTAAATCTGAGAATCTAAAGCTTAGAGAGAGAAATAAATTTCTTGAAGAAGAACTTGTTAACATGCAACAGGTTCAAAAGGAAAGAGATGATGTTGTTTATGTTGAACAGGAGTTGCTTAAGAAATTTAGGGAACTAGAATCTGATTTGGAAAAAGAGAGGAAAGTAATTAAAACCTGGACAAATTCTGGAAAAGACACACATCAAGTTTTTCAAACAGATACAGTTGGGTTAGGTTACTGTGAGGAAGATGAACTTAGATTTAAAGATAAAGTTAAAGTTAGAACACATCTTCCACCTATGAAATTTGTTCCTGAATCTAGTAAGCTAAACTCTGTACTTGAAAAAGAAACTGTTAGGATAGAACCAGTAAAAACCTGTGTTAAATAGGTTAATGTTGGTTTAATGACAGAAAAACAATTCAAGCATAAGATCAAAGAAGTAAAATCTGTTGAGAAACAAAGAGTGTCCAAGAAGAACAAAAATGGAAAAGTAGGCATTAATAAAAGCAATAATCATTTGCCTATAACTGATGCTCCTAGAAAAACATGTCATAATTGTGGTAGTATTAACCATCTTGCGAGCTTCTGCAGGAAGAACAAAGATATTAATTCTTTACCCTCCAAGTCTGGAGTAAAGAATGATAATGTTAGGGTTAGACCATAGACTTTATGCACTCACTGTGGGAGTACTTGGCATTCTATCTATACTTGCAAGAATTATCATGCTATTTATCACAACTATTATGAGTTGAAGCCCAATTTGAAATGGGTTAAAGTTGATTCTGCAAGTGTAAACTCTGATACTGTTAGCTTAAACTCTGTTGATAAGAATTCCCCTGCAAAAGCTAACTATATTAAGAAAGCCAAAGGATCCAAGCAAGTCTGGATCCTTAAATCTAATTCTCTTTAATTGTTTGTGATTGCAGGGAATAAGGGAAAGCACCCTAGTCTTGGATAGTGGATGTTCAGGACACATGACTGGAAATAAAACCCTGCTATCAGACTATGAGGAGAAAGCTGGCCCAAAAGTTTCCTATGGAGATGGCAACATAGGACGTACTATGGGATATGGCAATATCAATCTTGGAAGTGTCATCATCACAAATGTAGCTCTAGTCCCAGGACTCAAGCATGATTTGCTATTTGTGAGTCAAATCTGTGACAGAGGTTATCATGTAGATTTTCAACCTGAATACTGTGAGGTTATCAGCAAATCTACAGGAAAAGTTGTTCTAGTTGGACACAGATGGAATAATATTTATGAAGCAAGTTTGGTAACAAACTCTGACGGAAAAGCTGTGTGTCTGTCTGCAAAAATGTCAAATGAAGAGAGCTGGAAATGGCATAAGAAGCTCTCTCATTTAAATCTGAACAACATCAATGAGCTAATTCGAAAAGATCTTGTAAGGGGACTTCCAAAGTCTATACTCAGCTTAGATGGTCTGTGTGATTCTTGTCAAAAGGCCAAGCAAAGGAAGTCATCTTTCAAGAGTAAGTCTGAATCTTCAGTTGTGGATCCTTATCATCTTCTTCATGTTGATCTATTTGGTCCAGTGCATATAATGTTTCTTGGTAGAAAGAAATATGCTCTAGTCATTGTTGATGAGTACACTAGGTACACCTGGGTGTATTTCTTAGCAAAGAAGGATGAAACTGCCTTAACTCTGATGGAACATGTGAAGCTACTGGACAAAGGATCACAGTATAAAGTGAAAATTATCAGGAGTGATAATGGTACTGAATTCATAAATTCAACAATGGAAGAATTTTGCAAGGAAAGAGGAGTGAAGCAAGAATTTTCTGCACCGGGGACTCCACAGCAGAATGGTGTAGTTGAAAGAAAGAATAGAACTTTAATCGAAGCTGCCAGAACAATGCTTGAAGAAGCGAAATTGCCAACTTATTAATGGGCAGAAGCTGTTCAAACTGCTTGTTTTAATCAAAATGCAACACTGATCAATAGGCATAGGAAAACACCATACGAGATGGTAAAGAAAAAGAAACCAAACCTGAAATATTTTCATATTTTCGGGTGCAAATTCTTTGTGTTGAAAACTCATCCTGAACAGTTGACCAAGTTTGACTTAAAAGCTGATGAAGGAATTTTTGTTGGATACCCACTGTCAACTAAAGCATTCAGAGTCTACAATCTGAGAACTAAAGTGATCATGGAATCTATACATGTGTCATTTGATGACAAGAAAATAACTGGAATAGAAGATGGAGAATATCATGATCAACTTCGCTTTGAAAATAAAGATCTAAACTCTGATCACGTAAACTCTGATGAAGCCAATCCAACAAACTCTGACGAAGCATACTCTGAACCTCTACTGGTAAACACTGAGGACGTTTCTCTGACAGAACAAAATAGAGAACCAGTTGAGGGGGAGCATGAAGATACTTCAGCCACATCTCAAAATGATGACTCACATTCTGAAAATGAGTCAGCTGAAGCATCTAACACAAACTCTGGGTCAAACTCTGAAAGTTCAAACTCTGAGCAGTCCAATTCAGGGGGAGCCTCAGAGAATGCAGATGGTCAAGAAGAAAATCAGGAGAGCATGGATCAAGGGGAAGGATCTAATAATGATGATAGAAGCCACTTACCTACAGCAAGAAAGTGGACTCAGGCTCATACACCTGATTTAATAATTGGAGATCCAGATGCAAGTGTGAAAACAAGAAGTGCTATAGCAAATGAATGTTTGTTTCATGCATTCATATCTCAAACAGAGACTAAGAAAGTGAATGAAGCTCTTCAAGATGCAAACTGGATAACAGCTATACAGGAGGAATTGAATGAGTTTGAAAGAAATGAAGTATGGACACTTGTACCAAGACCAAAGAACAGGTCTGTTGTTGGTACAAAGTGGGTTTTCAGAAACAAGACTGACAGTGAGGGGGTGATTACAAGGAACAAAGCTAGACTTGTGGCAAAAGGATATTCATAGCAGGAAGGAATTGATTATGATGAAACCTTTTCTCCAGTTGCAAGATTGGAGGCCATAAGAATTTTTCTAGCATATGCTGCTCACAAGAAGTTTAAAGTCTTTCATATGGATGTAAATAGTGCTTTTCTCAATGGGAAACTTGAAGAAGAAGTGTTTGTTGAACAACCACCAGGGTTTGTGGATCCCAAGTATCCAGATTATGTCTACAGGCTTGACAAAGCACTTTATGGACTAAAGCAGGCACCTAGAGCATGGTATGAAACTCTGGCTCAATTTCTTTTAGAAAGTGGGTTCACTAGAGGTACAATTGATAAAACCTTGTTCTATTTCAATTCTGGTAATGATTTGCTTTTAGTTCAAATCTATGTGGATGACATAATTTTTGGGTCTACTAATGATAAACTCTGTAAGAAATTTGCCAAGCTTATGCAGTCCAGGTACCAAATGAGCATGATTGGAGAGCTTAGTTATTTTCTAGGCTTGCAGGTAAAGCAAACAGATGATGGGATTTTTATAAATCAAGCAAAATATACCAGAAATCTTCTCAAGAAATTTGGTATGCTTGATAGTTCATCTGCCACAACTCCTATGGCAACTGCAACAAAGCTAGACAAAGACACAGGAACTTCAGTAGACATGACAAACTACAGAGGCATGATAGGGTCTCTTCTTTATCTGACTGCAAGTAGACTAGACATTATGTATGCAACTTGTCTTTGTGCAAGATTTCAGACAGATCCCAGAGAGCCTCATCTAACAGTTGTGAAGAGAATTTTCAAATATCTCAAAGGAACCATAACCTTGGGTTTGTGGTATCCTAGAGAATCAGAGTTTAAGTTAATTGGTTACTCTGATGCAGACTTTGCAGGCTGTAAGATTGACAGAAAGAGCACAAGTGGAAGCTGTCAATTTTTAGGTGACAGATTAGTTTCTTGGTACAGCAAGAAACAGAAATCAATTTCCACATCCACAGCAGAAGCAGAGTATATTGCTGATGGTAGCTGTTGTGCACAGATTCTGTGGATGAAGAATCAATTGCTGGATTATGGGTTAAGGTACTCTAAAATACCTATTTTCTGTGATAATCAAAGTGCTATTGCTATGACAGGAAATCCAGTACAGCATTCCATGACCAAGCACATCAGCATAAGGTATCACTTTATCAGGGAACATGTGGAGGAAGGAGATATTGAGCTTCATTTTGTGTCTACAGAAAAACAGCTTGCAGATATCTTCACTAAGCCTTTGAGTGAAGCTACATTTACAAGACTGGTAAATGAATTAGGAATGATCTCTGGTTCTGACTAGAGATACTGGTTAGACTCAAAATTCACTCTTCTATGATATGTTGCTCATGTTTCTATGAATATGTTCACTATCATGCACATCATGTTGTTAAACTCTGTTGGCATACTCTGATGGTTAAACTCTGATGTTATACTCTGATTGTGGTATTGTCTGAAACATAACACCGATGAAGAAAATTGTATGAAGCATGATTGTCAGTAGGTAATCATGAATCCTTTTGAGTTATATATGATCTGATCTCAAATATGTGCAGAAATTTTACACAGCATGATACTGTCTCTATATTCATAGCATCTCTTAGTTTATTGATCCTATACACTGAGTCTGTATTAGCTGTTTGCACTTTCTCTCATAAATAATATACATTAAATGATGTAAGTCTAAACTCTGATAATTAGTTACTGTTAATTCACTCCCAAGCAAAACATGCAAAACATGCACAAATTCCTTTGAGATCATGTTGTGCCTAGGAAGACCCATGAGCTTATTGTATGAAATAAGGGCTAAAATTTTCAAATTTTTGGTGACTAGTGCCAACCACTGATTACTGGAAAAGAAATTTTTTTTTTTTTTTTTTTTTAAAAAGAATTTTTTTATAGGGGTGAAAACAAATGAATACATATATAGGTACAGAGTTTAGATGAAATCAGAATATGTTTAACATATGAGAGTTTGGGCAACCAGTTTTTACTGATTAATTTGTGGATTTTATGCACTTAGAGATGCTCTAAATATTTACATTCAGTAAACTCTGCTATTCACACACAAATAATCACAACTGTGCATTTTGAGAAAAGAGATTATTAATGAAGGTGGAGAATTGATAAAAACTGATGAACTGTATACTCTACGCCGAGGTAATTTATTTTTTAATCTCTGATGATTAAAATAAATAAATGTGTTTCAGACATTTCATAATTTTTGAGAAACATTATTTTTGAAAATAGAGAGTATGATTGATAATGGTTTGTTGAGTTTTGAAAATGATGAAAGGTGTCTAGAAAATAGCAGTAATTAGTGCCTTTTAATGCGCATGCGTGTTGGAATTTACCACGACTTACTGCTGTCAGTTAATGCATATGTGACAACTGTCCCACTCACACATTTAACGAGTAAGCATGCTGTCTGTATTAATGATTAAAACTCTTCAGTTTTAATTCATATTTAATCATTATACACTCAACGTTTCAAATTTTTACAGACTTACTCTATTCCCAGGACATTTTCACATAAGCATATTCACAAACACTTTTCTGCATCACTTTCTCAAACACTTTCTCTAAGCTTAAACTCTGATCTATTTCAAATCTTTCTAATGGCAACTACTATGTTTCAATCTGTTGGTCTCGACTTTGTCCCTAACAATTATGCAGCACCCCTATCTACTGAGAACGCACCAGAGGCGTTTCACTTGTTTCAGAATTTTCTCGCACAATCAGACATTGGGCAAGCTCTTGTGGAACCAGCAAGGTTGTCTGGCCTTCAAATCAAAGCTTTCTGGGAAACTGGCGTTTATGATGATGGTGGTGAATCTGGAACTCCTTCTATAATCTTTGAGTTTGATGAACAAGAGTATGTGGTCACTCCAACCACTGTTAGAGATGCTCTTGGGTTTGAAGACTTTAATGCTTACACCATTTCTGTGGGTGACTCTGAGCTTCAGAGTATGATGAGGGAGATTGGTTACTCTGGGTCTTTGGCAAGAACAGGTAATCTGAAGCGACCGTTCTTGAGGAAGGAGTGGAGTTTCTTCTTCGATTGCATTACAAGGGCGTTCGGAAAGAAGTGTACCAATTGGGATGCAATTCCAATTGACAGTCTGCAAATTGGGTATTCTCTTATCTATGGCAACAATTTTGATTTTGCAAGACTTGTTTTGAATAACTTAGGAGAAAAGATGACAGAGAATAGGAGTGTAGTTTATTTTGCTCGTTTCTGTCAGTTAATCTTTTCTATTTGTGTTGATGGGGTTGAGATTGCTGAGGATGATGTCATTCCCTCGTTTAAACTGCATAAAAGAATTTTCTCTGATTTAACTAATAAGGATATCAAGAAAGGCAATGTTGGTGAATTGCTACTTCCTGCTTTAGTTCAACAGTTTTTACAACCTCAACCACAACCTCAACCAGAGTCTGAGCCGCTTCCATCTACATCTCAAAAACCAAAGGCTGGGGTTAGAACAAAGCATAGGGCTTTTAAGGCTGCTAAATCTCTAAATACTGATGATGTACCAGTATCTGTTGGTTCTTCAAGGAGAAAGAAGCGGGCAAATAGACCTGTTTCTGATGCAAATAGGCCTTCTGATGAAAATGAATCTATTCACACCAAGAAGAGGAAGCTGGTTGCTGCTTATTTATTTGATGGATTGATTCCTGGTTCTACACCTATTGAAGCTCCTGAGGTTGTGATTGAAGATCATTCTGCAAATACTATTGTGCCTGAAGAAGCCAGAGCAAACACTGATGATAATGATGCTTTTACTGATGATTTTCTTGAACCTATATTGGAGATGGATATTGAAGAGGAAGTTGAAGCACATCCCTCTGCAACTCTAGAAGAGTTTGGTAGTATTGGTGAAACAGAGGATGTGGCAGCTGATCAACCAACAGTTTTAATTGATGAGTCTTTAGCTACTCATACAGAGGTTCTCTATGTAACTCACCAGGTACTTGAAAAAGGTGAAGAGGTTGATCAGACAGCAAAGGCTGTAGCTCAGAAACTGATCTTGAAGAAACTGCAGAAAATAATTTTGAAGCAAATGCAAAAATTGTTATTGAAGCTACTGCAAAGCCTGTTGTTGAGGCTGTACAAGAAGAAAATGTTCAAGAGAATATAAACTCTGAGAATCTTTCACATGAAGGTGCTCAAGAAACATTTGCTGAAAATATTCCACATTCTCCAAGTGCTGAGTCTTCTGCAAAGTCTGATGATCAAGCTGATTCATCTTCTCAAAGACTTTCTGCTCAACCAAATCTAAAGGAAACTCAGCATAACACTGAACTTCACTTTCAGAACATGTATTTTTCTAAGTGGTCAAGCAAGGATTGTATATTCACTGATCAAAGGGCTGCTGATTTTGTAACCAAATCTGCTGACTCAATTACAAATCCAGAGCTTCTTACTCATCTCAAAGCAACAATTGTTCAAGTCAAGTCTCTTCACAATCGTTTTGATGAAACTCAGAAGTCTGTTACTGGGTTGAGAAATGATGTGGTTGCTAGAGATATGTCTTTGAAACAAGACAAATCTATGCTGCTTACCTTGGTTAAAGATCAAGAGGTTCTCAAGAACAGACTCTGCAAAGTTGAAGAAAATCAGACTGTTATGTCTGATAAACTTGATTCTATTGCTACTTCACTTGAATTTCTCACCTCAGTATTGATTCCAGATGATGTCAAAAAGGGGGAGAGAGTACTTAAAGACAAATGCAAAAAGTCTCAAACTCTGAGTAGACAGGATGATTCTACTGATGATGGTGCAAAAGGAAAAGAGTTAAAATCAAAAGGAAAAGAGTTAAAATCCAAATCAACTCAAGAGCAAGGGAGACTTAGGTCAAACTCTGCTAGGGCAAACTCTGAGAAAATAAACACTAGTGCTCAATCTTCTTCAAGAGCTAAAAGCTTATTGTTGACTTCTCAACCAAATACTGATGAAGAGATTGCAGCTCAGCTGTTTCTAGAAGAACATGGTGCTGATGCAACCATAGAAGATATTCAATCTGAAGAATTGATGCTAGCTGAAGAGCATGAAAAGAATCTAAAATCTGGAAAGGTGAAGAAAATTGTGAAGGTTACAAGGCCTAAAGAAAAAGGAATTATCATTAAAGAAAATGTAGACTCTCAACAGAGTTTACAACAAGCAAAGAGGGCTGAAGAAACTAAGCTTGATAAAGGCAAAGGAAAGATTGTGGAAGAACATTAGATAATGAAGAAAGCTCAAACAACCTCTGACAATGCTCAAGTTGTTCAAACAATGGAAGCTGTGACAACCTCTGATTCTACTCAAGTTGTACAGACTCAGCTATCTTCACAACTCCAAAGGAATTTTGCTAAACCAATCACTGTTCAGCATTCTCTGATTCCAGCAAATGTAAATATTCTCCAAAGCAGAACTATCATGGGAAAGGAATCAAGAGATAAATCTGGACTTGGATCTCATAGAGAGAAGAGAGTGAATAATAGTCATGTGGATCAAACTTCATTAGCTGAACCGGGTGTTGGTGTGACTCAAGAAAATCTTGATGCTTTAGAGTCGGTTCAGTTAATTCACCATAGAGGATTGAAGAAGGATTTTCTGTTATACTTCAAGGCTGATGGCAGAGTATACAGAGTTGGTGAAGCTGATATTGGATTAAAGCTGAAAGAAGAGCTGGAGTATGTACTGTATATACTGAAGATCAAAAATCAAAGAACTCATCAAGCAGCTGAGGTGTTAAGAAGCAGGATGGTGAAAGCTAGAATTCTTTGTGGCTTAAATTCTGCTACTTCTTACATACCAAAGTACAGAGATTATAATGGAAAGCTTGTTTAGATGCAAAGGAACAGTGCAAGACTCAGAACAGATCTTGGTATAAAAGTGTTGGAATTTAATCTGGAATCAGATAAATCCTTCATAATAAAGCTAGGAAATGATATGAGGAAGAACATCATCTATGCTCTAAGGGCTGCTATTTACCAAATTGGAGAGAGTGATCCAGAGTTGAAAGAGCTAAAGAAGATTATGGTAGCTGAGCTAGAGAGAGCTGAGAGAAGACTGCTTATGGACTACATCAGGACTGTACCTGATATTGAAGAAATTAAGTAAATGGAGTCTGTAAGTTTTTAAAGTTTTCTGTTCTAAGTTAAATATAAACTCTGTAAACACTGCATTTGTTATATGTTTTGACATCATCAATTATCTATTAACTTGTACATTTTAGTATGAACAAGTTGGGGGAGATTGTTAGATATAATTGCTGATGTTTGTTTATCAGTGTTTAAAGTACCAGGAAACTATCAGAGTTTAGCTGGAGGACTAGTCAGAGTTTAGCTAGAGGACCAGTCAGAGTTTGTTAAAGTTTGATGGTCAGAGTTTGCTTAGCTGTCGGTGAAGTCAATGAAGATTCTAGAAGCGATATTCTTTGAAGATGGAAAGAAGCAAAGAGATATCGAGATAGCTAAGGAAACGGAACAGAAGACAGAAGCAATTCTAGATTGATATTAATTGTATATCTAATTTACAGGAATATCAATTAGAGATTGTATGTAGCTGTGTACTATATAAACACAGATAGGTTAACCCTAAAAGGGATGCGAATACGTGAATTATCATTCTTTGTAACCTAGCAGCTCTCTGTGATATTTTACATCACTGAGAGAGGAGTTATTATTAATTCCATACAGTTTATTGTTCATAAACAGTGTTCTTATTATTATTAAACGTATACTTGATTATATATTGTGTATTCGGCCTAACAAAAACATCCAGTACCTAACTGTGGTAGTAAGGAATGTCAAGGATGCTCACCTAAGAAAAATTATCATGGTATCCAAAGAAAATGAACTATGGCATTTGTCTTTTGACACTCTGGAGAAGCTGAGATATACTGAACTAGACATCTTACTAGAGCTAATAGAGAAGAAAGGTGACAACAACAGAATGTTGTATGAGGATTTGAAGAAGGACCAATTCTCAAGATTGCCTGAAGTCATTTCAAAGCCAAAAACAGTAATTTTCCAAAGAACCACCAAAGCAAACTCTATTGATCAGCTTATAGTTCCTGCACATTTGGTGATGAAGAATAAGGACAGGATAAATGAGGTGCTTCAAATTCTCAGAGCAAAACGAGGATTCAGAACTGCTGAAGAACTAGAAATGATCCAAATTCTAAAATCATTTATCATTCATGGCAGAATTCCTGAGTCTCTAAAAGAAAGAAAAGACAGGAAAGATGACAAGGATGATGATGAAGATAAGAGCTACAGAAGAAGAAGTCAAACCAGGAGTGATAAGGATGGGGCAAGTTAGAGCAACAAGGGCAAAACCTCAAAGAAGTCTAAAGATGCTGATGATGACAAGAATTACTCTAAGGGAAAGAAGGAAACTGTTAAGAAGAAAAGTGGAAATCAGCAAGTCAAGGACATTGCTAGCAGTACCTTAACCACAACACAAGACTCTAAGTCTAGGGTGGGTACTATTAGTAATGATCCTCCAAAATCATTATCCAAGACTTCTGAACCTGATTTGCCACAGAAGAAAATTGAAGCCACAAAAGAAAAATCAAAAAGACACTTCCACAAAGTCACAGCTAGTGGATGTCTAAAAGGGGTACTTTTAACATCACCGACAAAGACATCGGTTGAAAAAGTAAAAGACATCGGCCAAAAACTGATGTGTATTGCAGTTTTTCTAGCAGTGATATTTAGCCATTATCATATTATTTAGGTTAGTAGTTTCCTATTTTTATGCAAGTATCTTTATCTTTTACTAATGTATCACATTTTATATGTGAAAGTAGTTTATAAAAGAAGGCATCATATTTGTTATCCTTGTCTCTGGGCTTTAAGGTTCCTCGAATTATCCCTATTTTTTTACACTTTTACTCTCAGTATAAGCATGTCAAATGCAATTGTACCAAATTAATTGGTAACCAAAGTTTTTGTGTCAATTATGGGTGACCATGATAGGCTTATATCTTGGGATTTCAAAAATTAATTGAATTCAATTTGAACATATGTAGATGATGTAGATGTGGATTGATGTAGATATAGTTATTGCACCTATTTCGTTCTTTATCCAAAATATTTTTTTTCTAAACTAATATATACTAATATATATATATATATATAGATATATATATATATATCACAAATCAAAATCAAATTTTACCATGATTCACATCAACAAACAAAACCAATCAATCAATAGTTTGGAGTTGTAATTGTTAGGCTCAAGGCATGTCTGATATAGTATAGGTCTCCATTGTACTTGTCTTGTTTTCATGTACTTAGCTTTATCTTGTATGCTCAAAGTTATAATGAGCCTAGTAAGCTTCTTGCAATCTAGAATGTACATAGGCCATGGAATAATTATCCTGGTAGAAGTTCAGAAATGTTCATGCAGCAGGATGGAGATGAATAAGGCCCTGAAGAAATAAGTTGCAGAAGTTTTCCTAAGTCCCTATACCGTGAAGTCAAAATGAAGCTATGTCGTGAAGTCTAAATATATCTATGTCGTGAAGTACTAAGATCGCATAGTCCTAAATGAACTATGTCGTGAAGTCTTCATTACTCATATCGTGAAGTGTTGATATCACAAAGTCAAGATGTACTGGATCGTGAAGTCCTCAAAAGGCTTAGATCGCGAAGTCCTCAAAAGGCTTAGATCGTGAAGTCCTCAAAAGACTTAGATCGCGAAGTCCTCAAAAGGGCTAGATCGCGAAGTCCTCAAATTGCCTATGTCACGAAGTCTTCAAAGGATAGATCGTGAAGTCAGGGAAATGCTGGAGTGAAGGGTTTCGGGCATGAAAACGCAAAGGAAAAACGCGTAACACAGAAAAATTAATGAAACCCTCCGCAGGATCCATGCGAAAAACGATATTTAATTCGTGAATAGAATTGTTTACCTTTTGAAGATTTACGAATGGCTGACTAATGGAGGTCCTTTGATATGATCACCGCGTATCCCGCCTTGCGATATACGTCTCTAATTAATCCACACGAACGCCCGATCGTCCAACGATCACCGGAGTTTGGTACTAGCCAAGAAGCAGCCTCGAATCTCTCTCTCTTTCTCTAGTCTCTCCTTGATGTAGAGCGACTAGGTTTTTTTTTTCTAAAAATTCTGAATATATCAAACCCCAAAATAATACATCCTTATGTATTTATAGGGAGAGAAGAGTGGGCTGAACCCTAATCTAATTGGGCTTCCAAAACCCAGTCCGATTATTGGTTGTATTATTATTAAATTCGAAATATTGTTTAATTAATCAAGTCCCGCTTAATTAATTCAATAATTCAATATAATAATAATAATTTATTTAAATTCGTAATTTAAATAAAGCTCCATTTAAAACGTTCTATGTGTGTGACCCTTTAGGTTATTATTACGTTGGCAATAATTTTAATATCTAATAATAAAATTATAAACAATGAGAGGCATCTAGTAATACATCATTGCTACCCAAGTAATAATAATAATTGGTGATCCAATTAAACCTTTAATGAATAATGTTCCATGTAATATAATCCTTTTAACCTTATATTATAGATTAAACTCGAGGCATGGTTCATGTCATCCTCTTCAACATTTAATCCCGGTTTACTTGATCGATAAGTAGACTATTAAACAAATCACAATTTGAGCATGGTCATGCATTTCATAGTCTCACTCAATCAAGAGGCCAATAATATCACTCCTAAAATAGGAGGGTTAAATCCTATATCTATCATTTATATTTCTCATATGATTCATAATATACCCAATGTCCACCTTTATCATTACCCGGTCAAAGGTAACTTTGAGTAGAATCAAAGTATATTAATTCTAATATAGAAATATAATGATTTCAAGTCTAAGGATCATTACCCCATTATCACTGTGAGAATTGCTTACGACACTTGATAAAATTTACGATGAAGAATTCACACGGTGGGTCTATCCAGTGCCATGTTCTGCTAACATGCACTTATGTCTTTGACTTTAGTATCACCATACTTATGACCAATGAGATGTGGTCATCAATCAACAAACATACTAGTCTTAATGCATTATTATTGTCCTCTAATAATAATACTCGACTAGGGATCTTTTAGGATTATAAACACTACTCATATAATCTCATTTCTAAGTCACATACTTAGAGATATAGAATTCATGCTTATATTCCAAGGACATTTATTATTCTAACATTTATATCGCAGTTAATAAAGACATAATAAATAATTGAAAGAAAATCCATAGAACATATTTATTAATAATCAAAATGTCTTCCCTAAGAACATTATAGTATTGTCTCTAGGGCACAAGCACTAACATGGAGTTCACGATATCAACACTTAGCCGTTTATAACAAGACAAATCAAGGTACATAACCAAAATTCAAAGGAGACAAATGTTAGGAATATGTTGTTCTTGATGATAATTATAAAAACACTTAGTAGATTTTGTATTAAGTCATTTTGTAACTGTCAACGGAATGGCATGCTTTGCAGTGTTTCGTTGACAGGAAGCTCATCAACGAAATGAGTGATGTAGCAATTGCATTGTACAATTCTTCACAGTTTGATAGGCATTTTGTTGGATGTATTAGATAGGTTTTCTAAGTCATGTTGACTAAGTATTAGATAGGCAAAATAGGTTGGTGAATTGTAAATATATTATGCTATGTAATTTTGCCTAAGTGAAAACATGTCAACGGAATGAAGGTTACTCTATCAACGAAACGAGGAATACACCATCAACGGAATGAAGAATAAAGCTATCAACGAAACACATCTCCCTGCTATCAACGAATCATTATTACTTTTCTGAACAGTTGACAAAGTGATAGTGACAGTTTACTGACAGATCAAAAGGAGATGTAGAAGTGTACTTTGCATTGGGAGCCATTAAAATGGTTACTAGAAATAAGGAAACATTCCAATTTCCAATAAGGCTCTTGGGAATGATCATAATAAGCATGAAGACAAAAGCAAAGATCTCCAAGGACCATTGGACAAAAGGGATGAAAAGCAAGCTACTGGCGGTTAACTCTATTGTACTTTAGAGTAGCCAAAAACAGCATTGTAAACTTGGGAATATATATAACCAAGTGTAGCAGTTAAAATAGGTGAGAGAGAAGAAAAAAAAATAGATTGTATTAGCTATCTTTGAGAGCATACTTCTCTACATTCTTGTAACTGAGCAGCTGTGTACATTTTGTATCACAGATTATTTCCGAAATAAAAACACTTCAGTTGGATCATCAAACAATCCAACTGAAATTATTTAATTGCTTGTTTTTTTATTTTATAAGTTCAGTTTTATTTTCGAAAGTTGTTTTAAGTTCGAAATATCTAGAATTGTATTCAACCCCCCCCCCTTCTACAGTTCTGTTTGGTCATTTGGGATTAACAATTGGTATCAGAGCGTGCTTCTAACATACAAGAAGTTTAAAGATCAAGACCAAAACAGTAACCATGGTGAAGAAGGATGCAGGAGTAAAGATACCAGTTCTTGATAAGGAAAATTACTTTCACTGGAAAGTAAAGATGCATTTACATCTCATGTCTATGGATGAGAGGTATGTAGACTGCATTGAGAAAGGTCCACACGTTCCCATTTAGGTTGCATCTAGAGTTGGAGTGCCAGATGATGCTCCTGATGTAGAAATTCCAAAACCTGTCTCAGAATGGACTATTGAAGATGTTGCAGAAATCCATAAAGATAAAAGAACCATGAACATTATGTTTAATGGTTTGGAGCAAAAGATGTTTGACAATGTCATAAACTGTACAACCTCCAAAGAAGTATGGGATACTGTTAGAACACTCTGTGAAGGAACTGAGCAAGTAAGGGAGAACAAAATGCAACTCCTCATACAACAATATGAGCACTTTCACTTTAAAGCTGGTGAAACCCTAAATGACACGTTTAGTAGGTTTCAAAAGCTTTTGAATGGATTAAAGTTGTATGGGAGGATCTATCAAACCAAGGATTCAAATCTTAAATTTCTTAGAGCTCTTCCAAAAGAATGGAAGCCTATGACTGTTTCTCTCAGAAACACTCAAGAGTACAAAGACTACACTATTGAAAGGCTTTATGGAACCTTAAAGACATATGAGTTGGAAATGGAGCAAGATGAAGAAATTGAAAAGGTACAGAAGAAAGGTGGATCTATTGCATTGATTGCATCTGTGAACTAACTGGAAGATGACAATGAAGAAGCTGCAAAAGCCACAACTAGTCGAGCTAGTTGTAGAAGTGATGTTAGCAAGGGAAAAGGCAAGATGACAGAAGAAGAAGAACCAGAACCAGCCAACTTGGATGACTTAGATGAAATTGATGAACACATTGCTTTTCTGTCAAGAAAGTTCTCTAAGTTCAAATTCAAGAGAAACTCTGAAGCAAGGCCACCAAGGAAAGACTTTCAACCAAGCAAAAATAATTGGATTGAAAAGTCTAAATCTAAATGTTTCAATTGTGGAATGCTTGGTCACTTTGCTGGGGACTGCAGAAAGCCCAGGGTTGAGAAGGGCAACAGGAAATTTGAGCCTGTTGATTACAAAAAGAAATACTTTGAACTTCTCAAACAAAAGGAGAAAGCTTTCATGTCTCAGGAGTATGATTGGGCTGGTAATGGTGAAGACTCAGATGATGATGTTGAGTATGTCAACTTGGCTCTAATGGCTAACAATCATGAGCAGGAAGCAAGTTCCTCTAGCAACCAGGTAACAATTACTAATCTTTCTGAGCTTTCTAAAGAGGAATGTGATAGTGCAGTAAATGAAATGTCTACTGTACTGTATAATCTGCGTATTACTCTCAAATCACTTACCAAGGAGAATTCAAGAATTAAATAGAACTATTTATTCTTAAGTGATAGAAATGCCATGTTAGAAGCACAGCTCATTGAATTTGAGAAAATGAGGTGTGTTAGTAGGGATGCCAAGATAGAACTTGAGAAAGTTTTAAAGAGGGAAGAAATTCTTAAAACACAATTAGAAATAGAACAAGGAGTGATTGCAAAATGGAAAGATTCCACGAATGTTGCTAGCAACATAATTAATGTTCAAGGTATGGAATCTTTATGTGAGCAATCATGGAAAAAGAACAAAGAGAAGCTAGGGTATGCTGTTGAAACCTTAGAATTAGTATCTGAGTCAACAAACAACAATGATCATTTGTTGAAGGTTGATATGTCAACGGAATGCACTGTTTCGTTGACAGATGAACCATCAACCGATCAGGTTGTTTCGTTGACAGAGAAAAGAAAAGAAGAACTCACTAGACTTAATAACAAGTATGGTCCTGTCACCAAGAACTTTGTTCAAGGTGAGTCTAGTAAATCAAAGAAAGTTGAGAAGCCTGTTGAGAGAGCTAATGTAGGTAACTTGTCTAACAAGCAATTGAAAGACAAGTTAGAGAAAGTTCAAGTTGAGGCTAAGGGAAATAAAAAGAATAACAGGAATGGCAAAGTAGGTATTAACAAACATAACAATTACACACCTGATAAATATGCTCCTAGAAAGACATGTGTTAATTGTGGAAGTGTTAGTCATTTATCTACTAACTGCAAATCTGTTAAGAAGACTGCTAATGTGAAAATGCCTAAGCCTGCAATGAATGGTCCTATGCCTACAATGCCTGTTATGCCTAACATGTTTGCTCCATATGCACAATTTCAGAATCCATATGCTAACATGTCATTTGTGCCTAATCCATACATGGATATGTTTAATGTGCCACAACTGCCATGGAACATGAATAACATGTTTGTTCCTCCAAATATGCATGCTGTGAATGAAAATGTGAGCAATCCTCAGAAATCAACACCAAAGGTAAAGGTTGATTTAAATCAATCTGAGCCCAAGGTAAAAAGTGATATAAAAGGAAAAGCAAAGGCTAACAAAACAGGACCCAGGGAAACTTGGGTACCAAAATCAACTTGATTTGGTTTTATTATGTGCAGGGAGACGAAAGGAATCTTTGGTACTTGGATAGTAGTTGTTCAAGACACATGACTGGTGATTCTACCCTGCTCACAGAGTTCCAGGAAAGAGCTGGCCCTTGTATTGCTTTTGGAGATGACAGCAAAGGCTACACTAAGGGATATGGCTTGATTTCAAAAGAGAATGTCATCATAGATGAGGTTGCATTGGTGGATGGTCTTAAGCACAATTTGCTTAGTATCAGCCAACTTTGTGACAAAGGATTTTTAGTTACTTTTTCTAAAGAAGCCTGTGTTGTTTCTAAAGTAGGAAACAACAATGTGGTCATGACTGGATTCAGAAGAGGGAATGTGTACATTGCTGATTTTAGTAGCACAAGTTCAGACACCATCACTTGTCTTTTCAGCAAGGCAAGCAAGGATGAAAGTTGGCTATGGCACAAGAAATTATCTCATCTGAATTTCAAAGTTATGAATGATTTGGTGAGGAAAGATCTTGCTAGAGGAATTCCACAAGTGGAATTCACCAAGGATGGTTTGTGTGATGCCTGTCAAAAAGGGAAGCAAAAGAAGGCATCTTTCAAAAGCAAGACAGAGTCATCAATTGTCCAACAGCTTGAGTTGCTTCATATGGATCTATTTGGCCCTGTAAATGTCATGTCCATCTCAAAGAAGAAATATTGTCTTGTGATTGTTGATGATTTTTCTAGATTTACATGGACCTTCTTTTTGCACTCCAAAGATGAGGCAAGTGAAATCATTATCAATCACATCAATATGGTAAGCAATCATCCTGATTTCAAAGTAAGAAGGATTAGGAGTGACAATGGAACAGAGTTCAAGAATTCAAGCATGAAGGTGTTCTGTGAAGAAAATGGTATTTTGCATGAGTTTTCAGCAGCAAGGACACCACAGCAAAATGGTGTAGTTGAAAGGAAAAACAGAACACTTATTGAAGCTGCAAGGACAATGCTAGATGAATCAAAGTTACCAACTTATTTTTGGGCTGAGGCAGTTAACACAGCTTGCTTCACTCAAAATATTTCTTTGATTAATCAGGCCAAGGGAATGACCCGTTATCAACTACTCAAAAGAAAGAAGCCACTATTGGATTTTCTTCATGTCTTTGGATGCAAGTGCTTTGTTCTGAGAAATCAAGCTGAGCATTTGGGGAAATTTGAAGCAAAGGCAGATGAAGCAATATTTGTGGGATATGCAGCAGGGAAAGCTTACAGAGTCTATAATCTCATAACCAACATTGTTATGGAATCTGTACATGTTGTTTTTTATGATCACAAAATTCAAGGTCTCTGTGATGAAGGTTTCCATGAAAGTCTTTCTTTTTAGAATGAGGAAGGAGATCAACTGAATCATGTCAAAGCTATTGAGAAACAGCCTAAAGTTGTTGTATCTAGCACAGATGAAAGCAGCAGTGAAGATGAAATTGCTGCATTGAGATTGAAAAGAATAGCTGCTAGCCGACCAAATGGTCATTTCGTTGACAGTCATGATGGAGGATTCGTTGACAGTCAGAATGAGCGTTTCGTTGACAGTCAAAATGGTCATACCGTTGACAATCACAGAAATGTCTCTAGAAGTGATCAATTAGGGACAACAAACTCAGGGGGAGTTTCTCAAGGACAAATATCCAATCAAGGCAATCATGATCATGAATCTACTTCTTCAAGAGCAAATCTACCTCCCTCAAGGAAATGGACTAAAGATCATCCCTTTGAACTTATTATAGGTGATGTTTTTTCAAAAGTCCAAACTAGAAGAGCAACTCAAGAAGAATGTCTATATAGTAGCTTTCTGTCTCAAGATGAGCCAAAGAAAGTTGAGGATGCATTTCTAGATCCAGATTGGGTTTTAGCTATGCAAGAGGAGCTAAACCAATTTGAGAGAAACAATGTTTGGAAGCTGGTGCCCAAGCCTAAGGACAGGAGTGTCATAGGCACAAAATGGGTGTTCAGAAACAAGATGGATGAAAATGGCATAGTCACAAGGAACAAAGCTAGATTGGTTGCAAAAGGCTATTCACAGGAAGAGGGAATTGATTTTGATGAAACATTTGCTCCTGTTGCAAGACTAGAAGCAATAAGGATTTTCCTAGCCTATGCAGCCCATGCCAATTTCAAAGTCTATCAAATGGATGTGAAGAGTGCTTTTCTGAATGGGGAATTGGAAGAGGAGGTGTATGTAAGTCAACCTCCTGGTTTTGAAGATGATGATTTTCCAGACTATGTGTACTTCCTTCTCAAAGCACTCTATGGTTTGAAATAAGCACCTAGAGCCTGGTATGACACACTTTCACAGTTCCTCCTTGAGAATCACTTCACTAGAGGTACTGTAGATAAAACTCTCTTTCATAGAATTGTGGATGGCTCTACTATACTTGTTCAAATTTATGTAGATGACATAATTTTTGGGTCTACAGATGAAAAACTTTGTCAAAAGTTTGCCAAGCTTATGCAAAGTAAATATGAAATGAGCATGATGGGAGAATTAACTTATTTTCTTGGTCTCCAAGTGAAGCAAGTTAATGAAGGCATTTTCATTAGTCAAACAAAATATATTCATGATTTGTTAAAGAAATTTAACTTAATGGAATGCTCTCCTGCCAAAACTCCCATGCCTACTGCCACCAAACTTGAATTGAATACTAAGGAAAAATCTGTGGACATTTCAAGTTACAGAGGCATGGTAGGCTCACTTTTATATTTAACAGCTAGTAGACCTGATATTATGTTTGCTACATGTCTATGTGCTAGATTTCAGGCTGATCCTAGGGAATCCCATTTAGTTGCTATTAAAAGAATTTTCAGATATCTCAAAGGAACACCAAACCTTGGCATTTGGTATCCTAGAGAATCTGGTTTTGAACTAATTGGTTATTCAGATGCAGATTATGCAGGATGTAAAATTGACAGGAAAAGCACAACAGGAACCTGTCAATTCCTAGGAAACAAGCTTGTGTCATGGTTCAGCAAGAAACAAAACTCAGTTTCCACCTCCACGGCTGAGGCTGAGTATATTGCAGCTGGAAGTTGTTGTGCACAGATTTTATGGATGAAAAATCAAGTACTTGATTATGGATTAAGAGTTGAGAAAATTCCTATCTTCTGTGACAACACTAGTGCCATTGCCATAACTGAGAATCCAGTGCAGCATTCAAGGACCAAGCACATTGACATCAAGTACCATTTCATTAGGGAACATGTTATGAATGGTACTGTGGAGTTACATTTTGTTCCTAGTGAACAACAACTTGCAGACATCTTTACCAAGCCACTTGATAAATCAACATTCTCAAGATTAGT
The DNA here is from genome assembly GCA_030848705.1 of Heracleum sosnowskyi. Taxonomy (NCBI): domain Eukaryota; kingdom Viridiplantae; phylum Streptophyta; class Magnoliopsida; order Apiales; family Apiaceae; genus Heracleum; species Heracleum sosnowskyi. Next base: position 20,982,521 of record CM061235.1, on the reverse strand, counting down.
AAGTGAGCTAGGTATGCTAAATTTCTCTTAATTATTTATGAGATATTTGCAAGTTACAATGCAGCCAGAAATTTGCTATGTTTTTCTGTGAATTAATTTTCTCAGGAAAAAGTAAAATTTTGTCTAAGTCAAAATTACTATGTCAACGAAACGCACCATTTCGTTGACAATCTTAGCATTTTTCTGGGTGTTTCGTTGATAGTTCTTTTATATCAACGAAACGCAGCTTTATCAACGAAATAGACGGGACCTTAAACGCCCAATTCTGATTCGTTGATATAGCGCTTTTAATCTGAACCGTTGAAATTGCACGTCCTTTACCACGATCTATGCATACACCCCTGTAAGTATAAATCATGGTAATTTTTAATTGTAACAGTTATATTTTTAAGCCAATCCTGTAATTTACATTTATTATTGGACTTTTTTTTTTGAGAATTTTTGGGGGAGTATTTAAGAAATTCTATTTTCTTTAATTCTTTTCTACCTGCTCTCAAAAATTCCAAAGGCTTTCTTACTCTTTCTCTCTCAAAGCAAATCACAGTTCAAGCTTTTTTTACTCAACAATGGCACCCATCGTGAAACTCATGTCTGCTGGAGGGTTCATTAATGAAAAGAACAACTCCATCCCTTTTGTTGTTAAGGAAAGCCCGAACAGCATCTTTTTCAAGATGATGGATTTCATGAAGAATTGCAAGCTGAGCTACGCAATGTTTCACTCTACTCCACTCTACAATGAAATAATCGAGGAGATTTGGACCTCATGTGAGTACAGTGGGACAAATTGCACCTTGCAATTCACCATTCAAGGTATTGAGTACATAGTTAATTCTGATGTGTTGCAAGCATGCTTACACCTTCCTGAAAATAATTGTTCTGCTTTGCCCACATATACTGAAATGATTAACATGCTAAATTCCATAAACTACTCTTTGCCTACTGATAATCTGGGTAAAATAATTAGGAGAGGTTTGGTTAGGGAATACAGTTATTTAGCTGATGCATTCATCAAGGTATTTTCTGGTAAAATTAGTAATTTTGATGCATTAACTAATTCCATGTTGATTCTGTTTACCATGCTCCTAAATGATAGATATTACAACTTTAGCGCCCAACTTATGTATGAAATTGGTGCTAAGTTGGGTGATAAGGCAAATAGGAAGAAAAATATCTATTATGCTAGATTTCTGATGATGTTGGCTAACCATGTTAGTCCAGCACCATTAGTTATCTCTAACCCTGTTTCCAGGTTTGATTGCTTTGTGCAAGAAAAGAGAGTATTGACAGACATACTGAGGCTGAACCACAATGGTGATGTTCCAGTGGTGTATCTGCCAATAATTGAGGTAACTACTGCTATCCCTGCTAGTATAGCTGTTACTTCTACTGTTTCATCCAACCCTGTTGTTGTGAAGTCTGTAGTTGTGACCCAACAGGCTCCTGCCCTAGCAACAAAATCAAAGTCAAAGAAATCCTCCAAGCCAACCTCGGGTGCTTCCCAAAAGGCACCTGTTGTAAAAACTACTACACAACCAAAGGGGAGTGGTGTAGGTGCTGTGAGAGGTGAGGGAAGGGGTGAACATAAAAGAAACCCTAAGGATAAGGAAGGAGAGATGAGTGAAATACAGCCAAGCCCCATTGTGTCTTCCCAACAAGGCACAATGAGTAACATGGATTTAAGCACAAGTCTAGTTGCATCCTCCCAAAAGGATGTGATTATTGAAACTAGCTCTCCTCCAAGAGCACACTCCAAGAGGGTAAGGGACACTTCTAGCCCACAGTCTACTATTTCCCAATACCAAAGGAGAGTGAAGCAAAAATCCGAGGTTTCACAGGGTGCACACACACTGGAAGCAACACTTCCAGTTTCTCAAATTCAGTTTGATGTAACCCCTATCATTACTCTGGGGTTACAGTCCCATTCTCTAAATATAAATCTTGAACCAACTCCACAAAATTCACCAACTCAGTTATTAGATGTGGATATGATCCATTCATCTATTCCTGATTCTCCAACACTTTTCTTGGAGAAGCCCCACTCTGAAATTGGTGGTCATCACTTGTTAAGTGATTTCTCAAAGTGCTTTCTTGACTTCATCAACGAAACAGTCTCTTTCGTTGACAAGTGTTTCTCCATCAACGGTATCCATACCGTTGACAATTCAAACTACCATACCGTTGATAGTTCATTCTGCACCTCTAATTGAAAATCAAGTTGTTTCCACAACTAGTGCAGATGATCTAGTGGTAGTTGAGACACTTCTAGGAATGAGAGAGAGTGAAACTGAGAGGCTGGCTTGCAGCCAGGCAAAAGGAGAGGCTGAGAGTGAGAGGCTGACTATTTCTTCCAGTCAGGCAAAAGGAGAGGCTGAGGGTTCCACCTTAGTAGGTGAAGGTGAGGGTGTGAGAGGTGTGAGCCATGGGGAGCCCATGATGCAAGAAAATAGAGGAGAGAGAGAAGGGACTACAGGAGCTACAAGGGAGGAAGCAGCCATTGCAAGTGAGTTAATGGAGGTCCATGAGGGAGAAAGGGAACTTGCATTCCAAGAGCATTATCAACAAACTCTGGATAGCATTTCCCTGGATCCTGAGACCTTTACTCATCCTGTGCCAGCCTATCAAATTATGGCTCAACAGGGCAATGTGGAGGCAGAAAGGTCATTCAACTTAATTCATACAACTGCATCTATGCAAAGAGCAAAGGATGCCTTGACCAATTTGTCTCCAGGAGCTGCAGTAAGTAATGAGTTTGATTTTTCTGATGATGACAGTTTTGGTGATAATATACAGGTGGCCATCACTTCACAGACTGGGACTTCTGTGGTGCCCCTACACCAAACTGGCTTTCTCAGGATTTGCAAGGAAGAATCACCCTTGATACTGCAATCACAAGGCAGTACAATGAGGCCTATCTAGCTCATGAGTCTGCCAATGCCAGGGACAAGAAATTCTACAAAGCTGTTATGGATTCACTGGAAATCCAAAGACTACAGATGATGCAGACAAGGATTGAAGCTAGAGAAATCAAGGACTCAATTAGCAATCTTAGGGATGCTACTGACAGGAGGCTAGATGAAAAGCTTCCTCTTCTCACTGTGTCCAAGATGAACAGGTTTTTCTCTAAGGAACCTGAGATGGCTCCCTCCTTGAAGACTCTCTCTTCTAGAGTGGACAAGGTGGAAGCTACTTTATCTCAGATGCAAAAGGAACAGGAGAAGCAAACACAACTCTTGGCCCAGCTGGTGGCATCTCAAGGACTCCCAGTCATCTCATTTGATGATAACAAAAAGGGGGAGAAATCTAAGGAGCTAGACATTCAAATCACAAAGGTTATGGTCCCAGCCATTTCCCTACCACAGGAGCCACTAGCAATGGGGGAGTCAGGAAAGAAGAAAATTGATGGAATTGACCTGATTCAGGAAGCTTCTATGCGGCTAAGACTTGCAGAACAAATTAAAAATCACTGGTCTAACATAGAGGCAAGAGTCAAGAAGATAGCTGACACTGCACAAAACACAAATCCATCAACGGATCAAGCTACTTCTACAACACCATCAACGAATGCCATGGTTTTAGTGTCAACGGAATGGGAGCCACAGACCAATTCTTTCTATGAAGTAGAGCCCCTTCTACATGGAGTCACTCAAGGTCCAAGGAAAGAAAAAGGACAAACTTCATGCATTAGGGATATGGAACAAGCTACAATTCAAAGAAGCCTATCTCCCAAGTCCCCTGCTAAACCAAAGGGCAAAAACATAGCAAGGATTTTCTATCCTGCACCTTATCCAGATGAGCTCAAGCTTCTTGGACTACTTATCACAAAATGCAAGGAAAGCAATGATCCTGAGATAAGGAAGCAAAGGGCAATTGTCTACAGGAATGGACAGGAAATCTGTGTTTGGGCTGGTCATCCAAACTTTGCTGAGGCCAAGGCTGAAGAATCAGAAAGAGCAGCTATGCAAGCTCTTACAGTAGCTCAAGCTCTTGATGAAGAAGAAAGAAAGCAATAGGAAAGCACTAAAGAGGAAAGGAGTACAAAGAAGAGCACAAGGCAACCCAAAGAGAGAGCTAGGAGAAACATAGCCTTTGAGAATGTTGATTCTCAGAGTATTGCATCAGACTCTTCTGTACCTATTGCACCTCCAACAATTCCTGATCCAGTTTTTGAGGTAAAGTTAGCCTGTGATCCTGAACATTCTGTCAATTTCCATAATCAGCCAATTGAGCCAAAGGAAGAGCCAATTGAGTTTGATGAGGCCAACTTTCCAAAATTCCTCTTTGAAATGGATCCAAAGAAGAAATCTAAGCAAAGGGCTGCCAAGGCTAAGCCAATTCTTGTAAGGAGACCACAAGCTGAGAAACCCCCTACCAACCCAGAAGACTTCATCTACATTGCTGATATCAGGGAGGAGTCTGACATACATATCAATCTTGATGACCTGGTTGAGGTGAGAGGAATAGCATCTTCTTACAAACTACCAGAGAGATTGGTGTTTGTCTACAAGGGTGGGAGAGAACAGGTTTGGCCTCTACACAGGATTCTGGGAGAAGACTATCAGACACTGCTATCTGTGTTCAAAAATCTAAAGAAAGATTTTGGTTTTACCAAAACAGCCAAGTCTGAGGTTGTCTCCAAAATTTGCCAAATAAAAGCTAGCTGGAACAAGCCTGGTGCACTTCCCAGAGTATTGAAAGTCCCTCAAACAGGAAAGAAAATTCATCTCCAACCTTTTTGGATGATGGAATTCAGAGACAAGTACAACTGTAGAAGATTCTTCAGAATAGAAGACCAACTGGAGAAGGCATCAAATGAAACTCTGAGATTAATGCAATCCAAGTTGGGGAATCAAGATGAAGAAGAGAAGATTTTCTACAGAAGACTTCAAGCTCAAATTGAGGAGAACAATTCAAGGAAAGGGAAGAAAACAAGACCACAGAGGCAAAGATGAAAAATCTGCTCAGACTAGAGGAGCAACTCTGTGCACTTGTTTTGTAAGATTTTCTACTTTGCATTTCAATTAAATTCAATGAAGCTCAATGCAATTTCTACTTTTATCATGTGTAATATGTCTGAGTGTTTTTGTTATCATCAAGGCTCTTGATTTATGGCTGTTATTCTATCAGTCATAAATTGGGGGAGATTGTTAGGAATATGTTGTTCTTGATGATAATTATAAAAACACTTAGTAGATTTTGTATTAAGTCATTTTGTAACTGTCAACGGAATGGAATGCTTTGCAGTGTTTCGTTGACAGGAAGCTCATCAACGAAATGAGTGATGTAGCAATTGCATTGTACAATTCTTCACAGTTTGATAGGCATTTTGTTGTATGTATTAGATAGGTTTTCTAAGTCATGTTGACTAAGTATTAGATAGGCAAAATAGGTTGGTGAATTGTAAATATATTATGCCATGTAATTTTGCCTAAGTGAAGACATGTCAACGGAATGAAGGTTACTCTATCAACGAAACGAGGAATACACCATCAACGGAATGAAGAATAAAGCTATCAACGAAACACATCTCCCTGCTATCAACGAATCATTATTACTTTTCTGAACAGTTGACAAAGTGATAGTGACAGTTTACTAACAGATCAAAAGGAGATGTAGAAGTGTACTTTGCATTGGGAGCCATTAAAATGGTTACTGGAAATAAGTAAACATTCCAATTTCCAATAAGGCTCTTGGGAATGATCATAATGAAGACAAAAGCAAAGATCTCCAAGGACCATTGGACAAAAGGGATGAAAAGCAAGCTACTGGCGGTTAACTCTATTGTACTTTAGAGTAGCCAAAAACAGCATTGTAAACTTGGGAATATATATAACCAAGTGTAGCAGTTAAAATAGGTGAGAGAGAAGAAAAACAAATAGATTGTATTAGCTATCTTTGAGAGCATACTTCTCTACATTCTTGTAACTGAGCAGCTGTGTACATTTTGTATCACAGATTATTCCGAAATAAAGACACTTCAGTTGGATCATCAAACAATCCAATTGAAATTATTTAATTGCTTGTGTTTTTATTTTATAAGTTCAGTTTTATTTTTGAAAGTTGTTTTAAGTTCGAAATATCTAGAATTGTATTCAACCCCCCTTCTACAATTCTGTTTGGTCATTTGGGATTAACAACAAATACTGAAGTGTTTGTTCTGGTAATGTAACACCCCCATCTATATCTAAATGAGGGCCACTTATTAAACCTTAAACCTGCAAACAGAGCACTAAAATAATCTCTAAATATAATTAAACGGTCTAATAATCTCCAAGATAATATTAAACCTCCAAAACGGTTCCAAGCAATAAATATGAAAAACCAAAATCTCTAAAATGATATTCAAGTCTAAATAACGATAGAAGTCTGCAAATCCTATTCAATGATATAAAGGGGTGGCTCTCCATCACACAATCCCAGATTCCCCTAAGAACCTGCCAGAAAAAGAATACGGCATGAGCCAATCGCCCAGTACGGATTTGGAATACAGTTTATAAAACAGAAAACAGATACTCATATTTGACAGTTTATAATGAAACATTTATCTAAAAATAATTATGGCTGAAGCAACGAGGGGTTAGGATATTTCATACCGAGATTCAGAACAGAACAGATACAAATACACACATCATAGGGTACCTAATGTGTGCAACAAACCGGATAACGTGTACGGCATATACAACGTCACCGTCAAATCAAATCACAAATCACAAATCATAACCTCTGGGTGCACCCACGTATCCTGAAACAAATATCAAATGCGCAAAAGCTCGCCTCCTGAGCTATCAGAACAGAAGGATACGCCATGACCAATCACACTGCCATGGAAGTGTCATGTCACTGGTGCCGCAATGACATGGCTGTAGTACCCCTACAGCTGGTTAACTCGGTATACCCTATATCACTAAGGGTTCAAATAACAAATTTCGCAAAACCTTTAAAATCATAGAAACAGATATTTTCAATATTTCCAACAGATATAAAATATACGCAATATCAGAAAATTGCAGAAACAGATATTTAAATATTTCGAAACAGATATAAAAATATTTTCAGAGTCAGGACAAATTTTCAGAATCAAAATGATTAAAAACCAAACGAACATATTTGAGATCAAAACGAATTTAATTTAAATATTACAAAGAGGAGTAGCGCTGAATAAAAGAGGAGAGAATCCGTACCTCAAAATTAGCAACTAAAGATACTAACAAAATCCGCAATCGATCCGCTAAATTCTCGGCCCCCGATCTAAATTACAAAATATAATTTATTATTAATATACATTCTTTTAATATTGCTAAATACATTTATTTAAACACCAAACTCAAGACCCAGTAGCTTAGTCTTGATTTAAATACCTTTTCACATTTCACATTAACACTGGATACTAGTAAAGCCCCTGACTTGTTTTATAATACATGCTAATTAACGTACATGCCACTAACATCATTAAAATATTAATACAATACTCTCTGGCACTAGTAATTACAAGCCATGCATGCACCTTCTGAATTCGTACGCAATTTACTAGTTTAACAAACTAACTAAACCTAATATAATATAATAATAACAAAATGGCTAATGTACTCCGGTTGTATATTATAAAATATTAAAAGTTGAACTTGTTTTGAGCATAATTTTACAAAAGCACCATTTTAACTCTATGAATAAACACACGCACATGAATTAACAGTGACTTAAAAATATTGCATAGATACATATTTACTACTAGTATAAATTCGTGCAGCCTCTAACAGCTTAAAAACAATTTGATCAGTCAAATTATAAATATTATTTTTAAAAACAAACTCTACTTAGCTATTACACCTAATATACATACATATGAGATCTATTAAGTAAACCATGACTTCCTCGATTCTGACCCTAAGAATTTAATTTATAAGCAAAATTTAATAATTACAAACACATGTTATAGATCAAAACTTAAAACAAAATAATAAATATTAAAATAATTACTCTCGAGAAGTAGGAGTATACAGAAGCTAAGTTGGATACCAATCATGAAAGCAGATCATGGGAAGGCAGTACAAGCACATGACCAACAATGTTAATCTATACTCAAAAGTGCAGCAATACAAAACGAAGAAAACTAGTACCTTTATATATAATTTGTTGTGTTAACAAGACAATCTCTCTCTCTCTCTTGTTACTCTGTTTGCCTCCCTCAGCGTTCCGTCTTCTTTACCTCCGCGGCTCTTAATAACAATCTCTGCTTATGTTATTAGGGTTGATTTAATAAATAGGCAAAAGCTACCGACTTCTTTTCTAATTAGTAATTTTATTTAATAAATAATTCTTTTCAAAATCATATATTATTATTATTATTATTATTATTATTATTATTATTATTATTATTATTATATTCTAAATACACGTATATTACATATATACCCCCTTAAAAAGGATTCCGTCCCCGGAATCAAACGAAACTAAAAATCTTACCTGAATCGAATAAGTGCGGATATCTCTCACGAATAGATCCTTCTAATTCCCAAGTAGCCTCTCTCTCCGAATGATTTTTCCACAAGACTTTCACAAACGGAATGGTACTCTTTCTCATAACTCGTTCCTCTCGAGCTAGGATAGCTTCTGCTTCCTCCTCACACGAAAGATCCTCCCTAATCGTATGCAATGGATACTGAACTACATGAAGCGGATGATATTTGTAGCCCCTCAAAACAGACACATGAAACACATTATGGACATGAGATAACTGCGGTGGTAACGCAACCCTATAAGACACTTCGCCCACTTTCTCTATAACATCAAAAGGACCAACATATCTCGGACTAAGCTTCCCTTTCATGCCAAAACGTTTAACACCCTTCCAAGGCGACACCTTCAAGAACACATGATCACCAGTTTCAAATCCACCAAACTTCCTATGTTGATCCGCATAACTCTTTTGACGTGATCGAGCCTCCTTCAAACTTGCCTTAGCCTGCTCAACCTTCTCATTAGTAACTCTAACTAATTCTGGCCCTGCAATGACTTTCTCACCAACCTCATCCCAACAAGACGGTGCTCTACACCTCCTACCATACAAAGCCTCAAATGGTGGCATACCAATACTCGCGTGCCAACTATTATTATACGCAAACTCAACAAGATACAAATACTTATCCCAATCACCTGTCCACTCCAAAGCACAAGCCCTCAACATATCCTCTAATGTCTGAATCGTTCTCTCTGACTGTCCATCAGTCTGCGGATGAAAAGCCGTACTAAAATTAAGTCTCGTACCCCAAGCCTGCTGGAATCCCTTCCAAAAACGTGATGTGAACCTCGTATCCCTGTCAGAAACTATCGACACAGGCACACCATGAAGTCTAACAATATCTCGTTGAAAAATCTCTGCTAATTCATGAATAGGAGTAGTCTCTCTAATAGGTAAGAAATGTGCTGATTTAGTAAGTCGATCGACCACTACCCATATAACATCATTCTTTCTGAACGTTCTCGGCAAATGAGTCACAAAGTCCATAGTAATGTTTTCCCACTTCCAAACCGGAATATCTAACTGCTGCAATAATCCACTAGGCCTCTGATGATCTATCTTCACCTGTTGACATATAAGACATTTCCCCACAAACTCTGCTACGTCTTCTTTCATTCTACTCCACCAGAAGTGCTCCTTCAAATCTCTATACATCTTAGTGGAACCTGGATGAATAGAGAATGAAGAACTATGAGCCTCGGTCAAAATTTCTTCACGAATCGCCAAGTCTGCAGGCACGCACAATTTACTACCCAACCATAACACACCCTCATCATCAACATGGAAATGTTTTTGTTTGCCAGCTGCCACGTCTGATCTAATAGCATCCAATCCTGTATCTTTCTTTTGAGCTTCCTTGACCCTTGAAACCAGATTTGGTTCCACTCTCAAACTAGCAATGCTACCACCTGATCCTCTAACATACAACTCAATACCTAAGCGCTCCATGTCTGAAATAAGATGCGGCTGAGTAATTAGAGATGCAACACTCCCCAAGTTCTTCCTACTAAGAGCGTCTGCCACAACATTTGCCTTCCCTGGATGGTACTGAATATTAGCATCATAATCCTTAAGAAGTTCAAGCCACCTCCGTTGCCTCATGTTAAGCTCCTTCTGAGTAAAAATATACTTGAGACTCTTGTGATCAGTGAAGATATCACAAGTCTCTCCGTATAGATAATGCCTCCAAATCTTCAAAGCAAAGACCACTGCTGCTAACTCCAAGTCATGCGTGGGATAGTTTACCTCATAGGGTTTAAGCTGCCTAGAAGCGTAAGAAATCACCTTCCCATGCTGCATAAGAACACAACCCAATCCTCTCTTAGAAGCATCACTATAAACCTGATATCCTCCACTCCCTGATGGCAACACAAGTATAGGAGCCGTCACCAATCTCTTCTTCGACTCTTGGAAACTCTTCTCACGATCATCATTCCACTCGAACTTAACACCCTTTCTCATCAGTTGAGTCATCGGCAAAGCTATGGATGAAAAACCCTCCACAAAGCGCCTATAGTAACCTGCCAAACCCAAGAAACTCCTCACCTCTGTCACATTGCTAGGTCTCGGCCAATTAGTGATAGCCTCGACTTTCGTAGGATCTAACTCAATTCCTCTAGCAGACACAACATGCCCCAAAAATGCAACCTGCTCTAACCAGAAGTCACACTTTGAAAATTTTGCAAACAATTTCTTCTGTCTCAAGATCTCAAGTACAGTACGTAAGTGCTCCTCATGCTCCTCCTTACTCCTAGAGTATATCAAGATATCATCTATAAAGACGACAACAAACTTATCCAAATAATCATGAAAGACACGATTCATCAAATCCATAAATACCGCTGGAGCATTCGTCAACCCAAAGGACATCACAAGAAACTCATAATGCCCGTAACGAGCACGAAATGCTGTCTTCGGAATATCTTCATCCCTTACTCGCAACTGGTGGTAACCCGATCTCAAATCTATCTTCGAAAAGTACTTCGCCCCGTGCAACTGATCGAACAAGTCATCAATGCGTGGCAAAGGATACCTGTTTCTGATAGTCACCTTATTCAACTCCCGGTAGTCAATACACAACCTCATGGAACCATCCTTTTTCTTCACAAACAACACTGGAGCACCCCACGGAGATACACTTGGCCTAATAAATCCTCTATCCAATAACTCCTGCAACTGCTCTTTCAATTCCTGCAACTCTAGTGGTGCCATTCGGTACGGCGCTTTAGAAATAGGCTCTGCACCTGGAACAAGTTCAATAGTAAACTCAACTTCTCGCTGTGGTGGTAAACCTGGTAGCTCATCGGGAAACACGTTTGCAAATTCATTCACAACTGGATAATCCTCTATGCGAGGCTCATCCTTAGACGTATCCTTCACGAAAGCAAGATAGCCATCACAACCCTTAGACAAAAGTTTACTCGCCTTTAGAGCTGAAATCATTTTAACCTCTCCTTTCGGCTGAGAACCCTGATATACAAATTCTGGTTTATCTGCATCCCCAAAGATCACCCTCTTCCCCTGACAATCAATTGTAGCTCGATGTTCACTCAACCAATCCATACCCAAAATAATGTCAAAGTCATGCATCTCCATCGGAAGCAAGTTAACCTTACAATTTCTATCCCCAACAGCTATCGGACACTCTCGATACACATCAGAAATAATAACAGAATTCCCCATTGGGGTAGCAATAGACATACGAGGATATAATAACGATGGAAGAACACCAAGATGACGAACAAACGATAAAGACACAACAGAATGAGTCGAACCAGTGTCAAATAACACATAAGCATCACGTCTACCAACAAGAAGTGTTCCTGAAACGGTACCTGAATGAGCTGCTGCCTGATTAGCAGTCAATGCAAACACTCTGCCTGAAGGATTCTGCTGATTCTGCTGACCACCACTACCACTACCTCCACCACCAGTGTTCCGCGATGTCGGACAATCCTTAGCCCTATGCTGCATCGAACCACATAAGAAACATGCCCCAGACTGTTTATAACAAGCTCTCCCTGGGTGATGTCCACCACATGTAGCACACGGAGCCACTGGAATCATATTGGGGTTGCCCCCATACATTGAATAACGATTCTGCCCCTGTTGACGATTCTGCCACTGCCTAGGCTGCTGCTGCTGAACCCGCTGATTCTGATTCTGATTCTGCTTCTGACCACCATACTGATTCTGACCGTAAGTCGACTGAGTCTTCATATTCTGGTACCTTCCACGCCACTGTCCATGCTGATTACCTTGACCTCCATTCCACTGTTTACCCTGTACAGAACTCTGATCATCTCTAGGCCTCTTACGATCATTCTGAAACCTGGAAGCTCTATACTCAGTACGCTCCTTCTCAATATCCTTAGCTGCATCTGCCACCTCCGCCACATTAGGAAACTTTAGTGAAATGATAGAACCCCTCAGATTAGGCCTCAGTCCCCATTTAAATTTTTCAGCTTGCTGTGTAGCAGTCCCTGCAACTGTCCCAGCAAATCCAGCTAACCTGATAAACCTCGCCATATAGTCAGTAAGGCTCTCATCGAAGTTCTGCGAGATAGATTGAAACTCCCTCAAATATGCCTCTCTGTCTGCATTAGAAAAGTAATGCTCATAGAAAACTTCCTTAAATCCCTGCCAAATCAATGTCTCTGTAAACTCTTCACCCCTAGTAGCCTTCACACCTCTCCACCATCGCTGAGCATCTCCCTCTAACTTATACACAGCCAATTTGACCTTCTGGATCTCATCGCAACCCAAAGCATCAAAAATCTTCTCAAGATGAACAATCCAATTCTCAGCATCAATAGGAGTCTGTGGTGCGTGAAAAGATTCTGGTTTCTGCTTAACAAATCTCTCTAACCATACAAATGGCTCCACTGGATTACCCTGACCCTCCGGATTTTGCTGATGTCCTTGACCGTTCTGATTATTCTGACCATCTTGATTCCCTTGACCATTCTGATTATTCTGATTGTTCTGATTATTCTGATTGTTCTGATTTGCCATAGCTTGTTGTATACCCTGAGCCACTGCTTGACCTATCATCGCAGCTAACTCAGCTTGGCTAACACCCAAGTTAGTCTGATTAGTAGTTCGATTACGTCTAGGAGGCATCTACAATATAAGATAACGAACGAATGAAGATAACAAGAATAGATAAGCAGAAGCGATTTAAAAACAGAAGTCAAAAGGATAGAGCAAAATGAAATGAGCTTGAAATAGAGCACCCATCCTAACGTCTACCCAATCTCACAGGTCAACCTAAATAGGTTTTCTACAAGAAAGAACCTAGGCTCTGATACCATCTTTAAAGTAGCCAAAAACAGCATTGTAAACTTGGGAATATATATAACCAAGTGTAGCAGTTAAAATAGGTGAGAGAGAAGAAAAACAAATAGATTGAATTAGCTATCTTTGAGAGCATACTTCTCTACATTCTTGTAACTGAGCAGCTGTGTACATTTTGTATCACAGATTATTCCGAAATAAAGACACTTCAGTTGGATCATCAAACAATCCAACTGAAATTATTTAATTGCTTGTGTTTTTATTTTATAAGTTCAGTTTTATTTTTGAAAGTTGTTTTAAGTTCGAAATATCTAGAATTGTATTCAACCCCCCTTCTACAATTCTGTTTGGTCATTTGGGATTAACAACAAATACTGAAGTGTTTGTTCTGGTAATGTAACACCCCCATCTATATCTAAATGAGGGCCACTTATTAAACCTTAAACCTGCAAACAGAGCACTAAAATAATCTCTAAATATAATTAAACAGTCTAATAATCTCCAAGATAATATTAAACCTCCAAAACGGTTCCAAGCAATAAATATGAAAAACCAAAATCTCTAAAATGATATTCAAGTCTAAATAACGATAGAAGTCTGCAAATCCTATTCAATGATATAAAGGGGTGGCTCTCCATCACACAATCCCAGATTCCCCTAAGAACCTGCCAGAAAAAGAATACGGCATGAGCCAATCGCCCAGTACGGATTTGGAATACAGTTTATAAAACAGAAAACAGATACTCATATTTGACAGTTTATAATGAAACATTTATCTAAAAATAATTATGGTTGAAGCAACGAGGGGTTAGGATATTTCATACCGAGATTCAGAACAGAACAGATACAAATACACACATCATAGGGTACCTAATGTGTGCAACAAACCGGATAACGTGTACGGCATATACAACGTCACCGTCAAATCAAATCACAAATCACAAATCATAAACTCTGGGTGCACCCACGTATCCTGAAACAAATATCAAATGCGCAAAAGCTCGCCTCCTGAGCTATCAGAACAGAAGGATACGCCATGACTAATCACACTGCCATGGAAGTGTCATGTCACTGGTGCCGCAATGACATGGCTGTAGTACCCCTACAGCTGGTTAACTCGGTATACCCTATATCACTAAGGGTTCAAATAACAAATTTCGCAAAACCTTTAAAATCATAGAAACAGATATTTTCAATATTTCCAACAGATATAAAATATACGCAATATCAGAAAATTGCAGAAACAGATATTTAAATATTTCGAAACAGATATAAAAATATTTTCAGAGTCAGAACAAATTTTCAGAATCAAAATGATTAAAAACCAAACGAACATATTTGAGATGAAAACGAATTTAATTTAAATATTACTAAGAGGAGTAGCGCTGAATAAAAGAGGAGAGAATCCGTACCTCAAAATTAGCAACTAAAGATACTAACAAAATCCGCAATCGATCCGCTAAATTCTCGGCCCCCGATCTAAATTACAAAATATAATTTATTATTAATATACATTCTTTTAATATTGCTAAATACATTTATTTAAACACCAAACTCAAGACCCAGTAGCTTAGTCTTGATTTAAATACCTTTTCACATTTCACATTAACACTGGATACTAGTAAAGCCCCTGACTTGTTTTATAATACATGCTAATTAACGTACATGCCACTAACATCATTAAAATATTAATACAATACTCTCTGGCACTAGTAATTACAAGCCATGCATGCACCTTCTGAATTCGTACGCAATTTACTAGTTTAACAAACTAACTAAACCTAATATAATATAATAATAACAAAATGGCTAATGTACTCCGGTTGTATATTATAAAATATTAAAAGTTGAACTTGTTTTGAGCATAATTTTACAAAAGCACCATTTTAACTCTATGAATAAACACACGCGCATGAATTAACAGTGACTTAAAAATATTGCATAGATACATATTTACTACTAGTATAAATTCGTGCAGCCTCTAACAGCTTAAAAACAATTTGATCAGTCAAATTATAAATATTATTTTTAAAAACAAACTCTACTTAGCTATTACACCTAATATACATACATATGAGATCTATTAAGTAAACCATGACTTCCTCGATTCTGACCCTAAGAATTTAATTTATAAGCAAAATTTAATAATTACAAACACATGTTATAGATCAAAACTTAAAACAAAATAATAAATATTAAAATAATTACTCTCGAGAAGTAGGAGTATACAGAAGCTAAGTTGGATACCAATCATGAAAGCAGATCATGGGAAGGCAGTACAAGCACATGACCAACAATGTTAATCTATACTCAAAAGTGCAGCAATACAAAACGAAGAAAACTAGTACCTTTATATATAATTTGTTGTGTTAACAAGATAATCTCTCTCTCTCTCTCTCTTGTTACTCTGTTTGCCTCCCTCAGCGTTCCGTCTTCTTTACCTCCGCGGCTCTTAATAACAATCTCTGCTTATGTTATTAGGGTTGATTTAATAAATAGGCAAAAGCTACCGACTTCTTTTCTAATTAGTAATTTTATTTAATAAATAATTCTTTTCAAAATCATATATTATTATTATTATTATTATTATTATTATATTCTAAATACACGTATATTACAGGTAAGGTGGTCCAAAGAACATATGGCAAATCTACAGCTAAACTTGGAGAGAAAGACAAGAGACAAGCAGCTACAGAAACGGGAAAGACTCCGAAAAGCAAGTGGTCCTTCCTGACACAGTGAACTTCTTATGGTAGGACAAGTTGGACTTTCAGCTAGGGGTAACTGTGTAAATAGGTGTGTGCACTAGTTTGTATAGGTCTATATATATTGTGCACACCCTACTGTTAGCTGCAAGAGAGATTCACATAATTTTATCTTAAGCACTCTTTCTCTGTAAGAAAACAAGATACAAACTGTTCTTGTTTAGAAGCCAGAAATTCATCTGTGAAATTTTGGAAAGCTGTAGTATTTAATTTGCTTAATACAAAGTAGATTAAAGTGATTGTGTGTGTTGTTTATTTTCATTCCGCATTTTACAAAACATAATCTCATACAGCTTATTTAGTTTCAAGAATCGAAAAATATCAAAACTATCCATTCACCCCCCCCCCCCCTCTGTCTAGTTTCTAAGTGGTATTCATTTCTAACAAGTGGTATCAGAGCAGGTTGTTAACATACAAACAGGAAAAGATCAAGAATGAGTTCACAGAAACTAAGCAGTATCAAGATTCCTCCCTTTAACAAGGAGCACTACAGTTTATGGAAGAAGAAGATGTTGTTTGTCATCAAAGCTTCTAACCCCATGTATTTAGACATTCTAAAGCATGGTCCCTTTATTCCAATGATTGAGATTGGTGAAACAACTGTTGGCATTGAGATAATACCAGCAAGACATGTGCCTAAAGACCCCTCAAAATACACTGATCCTGAAAAGGAGAAAATAGCACTGGATGGACATCTCCAACTTATCATTTGTGAATCTATGGATTTCAACATGTATGCACTGTTGCTCACTGTAGTAGTGCTAAGAAGATGTGGGATCTTATAGAAGTGCTATGTGAAGGAACTCCTGAAGTAAGAAAGAACAAGAAGCAGATTTTGGTCTCACAGTATGAAGCTTTCATGGCTCAGCCAAAGGAGGGAATCACAGAAGTGTTTGAGAGGTTCAACAAGCTGATAAACGAGCTCAAACTCTATGACAAACACTATGAGACAGAAGAGCTCAACATGATGTTCTTGTTAACTCTACCTGATCACTTGGAACCAAGAATCTCTTCTCTCAAAGAAAGAGATCTAACAAAGATTGGTTTTGATGTGTTGTATGGTGTTTTGAAAACATATGAGCTAGAGTTGTTTCAAAAGAGATCCATTCAAGCAAAGCAAGGATTAATGGCAAATACTTCGTGTGCCCTTATTGCTGACAACTTAGGTCAGAGAATGGAATCCCTTAAAGTCAGTCAAGTCAAGATTGAGGAACTGGAAGTTGAAGACACTGGTGATGAGACTCGAGTTGTCTATGATTTGCCTGAGGAAGATGAGTTCTACAACATAGATGAGCTGGACAAGATGGAAAACAAATCTTTTGCATATATGGCTAGGAGATATCCTAACATTAGGTTGAAAACAAATCTTTTGCTTATTTAGTTTCAAGAATCGAAAAATATCAAAACTATCCATTCACCCCCCCCCCCCTCTGTCTAGTTTCTAAGTGGTATTCATTTCTGACAGTAATTATTCACCAAGCAAGAGCCTCATTATTTTACATTAAAATAGAGTCTTATTAATTGGGAGTTGCTCTTGAATTAAGTCTTTCATGAAAATTCAAAATTGTTCGAGTTGTGTAATCGTTAATTATTGACATTGGTAAACGCCCTAAAGCAATTTGATTATAATTCAATTCGTTAAGATCATATGTAGAAAGTTCATATTTCATTGATAAAGAATTTGTTGTATTCAGATGCAATGTAGATGGCTTGTCTATAATTTTTTGAACTCAAATATTCGATTATTAATATTTGTTATGTGCTAATAATGATAACTTTTTGTTATTTTCAAGTTTATTAGCAAAATTTTGGTTATCTTTAAATTATGTACTAATATTTTTATGCTTCAAAATGATCTTAATGAGTATAAGTTACATATGGTCCTAATTATTACTCAAGGATAATCATTACCTTTTTATTTTAATTAATTTATTTTAGTTTTGAGTTGAAAGTTTTTTATTTTTAATATCATTCATTATCATTTAAATTTAATTATTGTGTATTTATGTTGGATGTTAAGTATTTGAAAATTGAAATCAATATACTTATATAAAGGAGAAGACGGGGGCGGTGAGGTGGCGGCTCTCAAATCTCTTCGTTCTATTTTTCTGATTTTCTCAAATTTTCACAATTTTTAATATTAATAATTACAACTTCCTTTATTATTTTCGATTCTTTAGGAAGGAAATTGAAAATTTACAACTTCCTTTATTATTTTCGATTTTGTAGTAAGGGAATTGAAAAATTGCAATTTCTCATATTTGTAAGATCTAATGTCGATTTCTTTATTACTTTCGAACTTTTAGGATCTAATGCATTATTATTATTTAGAATTTTCTTTTATTATTTTCAAACTAGATCGAACTTTATTTTATTATTTTCAAACTTGATAGAACTTTCTTTTATTATTCTCAAACTATTCATATTTGTAAGATCTAATGTCGATTTCTTTATTCCTTTCGAACTTTTAGGATCTAATGCATTATTATTTAGAATTTTCTTTTATTATTTTCAAACTAGATAGAAATTTCTTTTATTATTTTCAAACTTGATATAACTTTCTTTTATTATTCTCAAATTTGTAAGAATGGAGGAATTAAAAAATTACAACTTCCTTATTATTTTCGAATTTGTAAGATATTATTTTAATAATTGCAATTTTCTCTTTTACTATTTTTAAACTTGATAGAACTTTCTTTTATTATTTTCAAATTTGATAGAACTTTCTTTGAATTAGAAAATTACAACTTCATTATTATTTTCGAATTTGTAGGATCTTATGTTAATAATTGCAAATTTCTCTTTTTTTATTTTCAAACTTGATAGAACTTTTTTTTATTATTTTCAAATTTTTACGATTGGAGGAATTAGAAAATTACAACTTCCTTATTATTTTCAAAATTTTAGGATCTTATGTTAAAAATTTCTTATTATTTTCAAATTTGATAGAACTTTCTTTTATTATTTTCAAACTTGATAGAACTTTCTTTGAATTAGAAAATTACAACTTCCTTATTATTTTTGAATTTGTAGGATCTTATGTTAATAATTGTAATTTTCTCTTTTATTATTTTCAAACTTGATAGAACTTTCTTTTATTATTTTCAAATTTGTAAAAGTGGAGGAATTAGAAAATTACAACTTTCTTATTATTTTCAAATTTGTAGGATCTTATGTTAAAACTTTCTTATTATTTTCAAATTTGTAGGATCTTAAGTTAATAATTACAATTTCCTTGTATTGTTTTCAAATTTGTAAGAATGGAATTGGAAAATTGCAAATTTGTAAGATTTAATGTTAATTTCTTTATTACTTTCGAATTTTTAGGATCTAATGAATTATTATTTACAACTTTCTTTTGTATTTTTAGAATTTGCAATAATTATTCATATACGGACCCTAACTCAAACAGTTTCTTTCCTTCCTCAACATCTTCTTTAACCACTAAAGAGTATGCTTATAAGAAAGTTGTATAACTTTTACAAATTAACTTAATATCTGAAAGGTAAGTTACTATTTAATACTTTTTGACTTTTAAACATAATGGATTTCCATGTTATTCACCTTACAAACACCTATAAATTAAAGGCCATTCATAACAAAAAATCTACACCGAATTTTTTTACATAGTTCCAAATCTTTACAATCATATTTACAATCAATATAACTATTGTCTACACTATGTTGGATGCTTTGAACGACAACAACTATACCTGGATGATAAGAGTACGAGTGTGTAGAATGTGGGAATCTGTCAAGTCAATCCAAATACCGAAGAACTGATCAGTCTCTTGACATGATTTTGATTGATGAAAATGTTAATAAATCAATATACTTATAGCTTATTAGTTTGTCAAATTGTATGATGTTATTAACTTTTCTAAAATATGTTGTATGACAGAAAAATTTGATCCATGCTACGATCTCAAAGATTCTGATCTCTCGATTCAAAGATCTTTTAGAGGAAAGCTCTGTGTACAGCATCAAAAATCTGAAAGTTGTTTCAAGTACATGGAAATATATACCACTATCACATGGGTCTAAATTGATTTCATACGCATAACGTGCATAACGTCGGACATCGTCAACATATCATTGCACGGATTTCAATTCATATGTCCGGATATGATTGATGCACATATTAATGACACTAACATACTCTCGTGTATTTTGATGCTCTAATTTATTAGAGTAATATATAAGTAATACTATTATATAAGTTAAAATTCAAACTATCATGTTCTAATATTATCTTTTCTAATAATACTATATAAATATAAAAGTAATATTATATGTTTATATTGATTTTTATTAATATATTTTTATATATATATATATGGCAATGGTATCGGTCCAAGAAAATAAAAAATCCGAAACCGAATTTTATATCGGTTAACCGAAACCGAAATACATTCAAAATGGCTACCGAAAACCGAACCGATATTAATTCGGTTATTAACCGAACCGATATTTCCTTTTCGGTTATTACCGAAAACCGAAATTAAAAACCGAATTTTACAGAAAGTATGAAAAATTGCAAAAAAAAACATAATTTTCTTATTCAATATTTTAACATAAAAATATATTAAATATGGAAATTAAGAATTCAAGGATTTGAAGTTAAATGGAGGTTCGAAAACTTACACAATTGCACCCGTACCTGAATGAAATTTGATGACACACAGTTACAGTAGGTTTACAAAGTAACTGAAATAATTGTTTAGTACTTCAACTTGTTTACCAGTAGCTGATTTCTTTCCAACTTGTTTTTGAAGTTTAAACAAGTCATAATTTATTATCCTACATCAAAACATATTTCGGCTAATCTTATTATCTAGACTTTGGAGCTTAGTTTACGAAGTAGAAGAACAGCGAAGCTGGAACTATAATCATTTATAAACAAAATAACTAAATCAGTAACATTAATATTGTATTATTATTAGAAACTTCTATGTATATGGTACGTAAAGAATAATGATATGCATCTAAGTTGAGCTCAAGGTGCATGTATAATTAAATATATGTGTATTTATTTTTAATATAATCATATTATTTCGGGGTTTTTTTCGGTTTTTCGGTTAACCGCGGTTAATAACCGAATTAACGAATAACCGAATAGTGAAAAAAACACTACCGAAAACCGAACCGAAATTATGTATTTGGTTAACCGAACCGAAATTATTTCGGTTATTCGGTACGCTTTTCGGTTAACCGAACCGAATGCACACCCCTAGGAATATGTACATAATTTATAATATTATCTATCCAAATGCAAATTTTACAGAATTTATTTTATTTGATAATTTATATAATTTTGTAGATATTTATTTCATAATTTTTATTCTAATATTCCTTTTCTTAACAAATATATTATAATACCGTTGTGAATCGCGTCTCAGTAACCTAGCATACATATAATCCCCTACAAGTAAACCATTGTTTCATAGTTTACTCGCTTTTATTTATACTAGCTTATAGCCCGTGCGATGCACGGTTACTTAAATTTTATTTATAATTATTTTGTTTATAATTATATTTTAATTACCCATGGAACACACGATTGTTTTTTTAATATTTATAATTATATTTATTTATGAATATTTTAATATTTAAAAGTTATTAGTTTACATGATTAAATTATTGTTAAAAAAGATTTAGCCAAAAAGAATTATAGTTAAAATTTTGATATTTATTATATTTTACACGCTCAATTTAATTTTTGTTTATATTGAGTTATAAAAGTTAGATTTGGCGAATTTTACGGTCCACATGAAATTCTATTCTAAAACTAAAAAGAGAATAAAGTGACGAAATTTAATATTGAGAATTCTATTCGATTTAGGAAATCTACTTATATGTAGTTTAGATTATTAGAATACTCTTTATTAACCAAATAAAGTTTTTAATGTTAAATCTAACGGTTTTCACCTATCTATTTAAGATTAAACGATTTTTATTATTTTGATATTAAATGGGTTTTCTTATTTAATTACAACTTTTTTTATGTTTTAACTTTTTGGAAAATCCAATCCTAATATAATATCTTTTAACTTATATCATTTTTAGATAATAACTTCTTTTTATATGATATAATCTTGATCTTCTATTTTTCAAAGTATTGGATCTAACGGTTGAGAATGTTTTGGCGGTATTTAGGACCAAACTACCACGATAACATCATTAATTTTTTAAATATTTTTTTAATATATTTTTTTAAAATATTTATTGCTAAAATATTATATACTCTCTTTTGTAATATGTTAATGATGCGGGAACTTTGAACTTTTGAGAAAATACATTATCAATTAAAATATAATTTTTTTTGTAATAGTTCTTCTTTTAAAGTAGTACACCGTGACGATCAAAATTCTGTAAAAAAATCATTTTTTATAGTATATCCCGTAAAAATCTATGTTATTATATTAAAGACTAAATAATGAAAGTTTTCTTATAAGTATGGTCGCTTGATCACTTAATTCATAATCGTTGGATCTTTCAAATTAAATTGTTGAGAAACGTTAGATATAAGAGTAAAATTTATCACGTGCAATGATCTAAGGTTTGAATCTACCAACAACATATTAAAATTTACAGGATTTTTTTGAAAAATAAGAATTTTTTCATTTTTTTTTCTTGTAGACATGGGTTATTTGATAATATTTTTTATAAAGTACGATTTTTCAAAAAAGTACTATACTAATTTATTAACAAACTTTTAAAGTTTCGAATTTAATAATTTACAATGTATATAGGTTAAAAAAGTTAGGTCTCTTTTGTAGCTGAGTCTAAAATTTCAAAATACGGTTTTTTTAAATATGAATATAGTCCTGCTAACAATGAAATTAAGTCTCTATGAGTTCTTATAAAATAAAATCACCATTTGCGTATAATTTATTATTTAATAATAAATAATATTTAATTAGTTATGATAAAAAAATTTAATAAAATAAGATAAAAAATATGCACAATTTTATAAAATTTTATCCTCGTATTATTATATTCTTTGTTGATTTGAATTTTTCTTAGATTGATTTCAATTTTTGAACATAGATTTCTAAATTTAAAATAGTTAGAAAAAAGTAATTAAATTGACATTAAAATAATGATGACGTAATAATGATTATTAGAATTTAAATACCCACTTTACTAATTTGGGATTTATCTTGTGTTTTAAAAATTAGATTTTGACGATTTTACACTCAGATAACTAAATTATCTTTAATTAAAAGATGGCTTAACAATTTTTATCTAACTGGAATTGTCCATGAAAGAGAAAAGAAAGTCACGAATTTTTTACATGGAGAATTCTATTCAATATAGAAAACTTATTTATATTTGGTTTAAATTATCAAAATACACTTTTTAAAATTTAAATATAATCTTATTATTAATAAAATACACTTTTTTAATATTTGATCTAACGATTTTCATTTATCTAGTTAAGATCTAATGGTCCTTATTAGTTTGGTTGTCCAAGACCGTACCATCAAAATTTTGGATAAAATCCATATTATACTTATTATATATAAGGATTTAATATAATAAGGATATCAAGTATATACTGATATAAGTATCTTACTAACTGCTTTTACTTTTAATGTTTCGGTTTATTTACAGTGTATATAAAATTTTAAAATACATTATTACTTAAAAATTATTAAATAGAATAAAAATTATGTTATGATTATATAAAATTTTATTCTCATATTATTATATTCTTTATCGATTTGAATTTGTTCTTAATTAATTTTAATACTTTATTGAAAGAAACATAAAATTTCTATATTTAAAACAATTAGTGGAAAAATAAATAAACTGGTGCTACAAAAATAAAAAAAATATTTATTAAAATTTTGATACTCACTTTACTATTTGGGTTATATCCTGAGTTTTAGAAATTGAATTTTGACGATTTTACAACCCATGCGAAACTAACGAAATTTTCTTTAATTTAATGATGGTTTAATAATTATTATCTAACTTGACCTGTTGACCTACACATAAACCGAAAACAAAAGAAGGTTAAGAATTTTTACATAAAAAATTCAATTCAATATAGAAAACCAATTTATAATTGGTTTAAATTATCAAAACACACTTCTTAGTATTTAAATATAATCCTACCTTTAATCAAATCCACATTTTAATATAAGTATTATATTCAAAATTATCGTTTATGAATATGAAACCCTCAATATTTTAATAATATTTTGATATTATCCTTTTATGTTTGTTATATGTAAAATAATATAATTATAATTTGGATTAATCAAATTGTTATGTTCCTTCAGAAAAAAAAGTGTTTAAATTTATTTATGTAATTTATGTACAGGAGTTCTCGTAAGTCTCTTTAGGTTCACGTGTATCATTGTTAGTATGATATACATCAGCATTATATTGATAATTTTTAATATTATAATCAATATGAATTGTTATGTTGATATTTGGTTTAACAATTATTATCTAATTGGAAGTATACATAAATTCAAGAGAAAAGATATTTAAGAATTTTTACATAGAAAACTTTTAAATTATCAAAATACACTTTTTAGTATTTAAATATAATTATATTATTAATCAGATACACTTTTTAATATTAGATCTAACAATTCTAATCGATCTATTTAAGATCTAACTGTAATTATTAATTTGGTCATATAGTGATCGTACACGGACCATATCGATTTTAATTTTTTCTTAAATTGATTTTAATATTTTATTGAAATAAAAATAGAATTTATAAATTTAAAAGAATTAGGAAAAAAAATTAAATCTACAATAAAAAAAAATTATTAAAATTTAGATAATAACTTTACTGTTTGGGCTCTATCTTGAGTTTTAGACAACAGATTTTAACGATTTTACAGCCCATGCGAAGCTAACAAAATTATCTTTAATTTAATGATGGTTTATTAATTTTTATCTAACTGGAACTATCCATAAACTAAAGAGAAAAGATAATTACGAATTTTTACATAAAGATTTCTATTCAATATAGAAAACCCATTTATAGTTGGTTTAAATTATCAAAATACATCTTTTAGTATTTTAATACTATCCTATTATTAATCAAATACAATTTTTAATATTATATCTAACGGTTCTCATCTATTTGAATATTTATAGTTTTATAATCCAACGGATCATATACTTTTGGTAGTACAGTGACCGACCAAAGTTTTGGATAAGATCTCCCTTACGCTTATTATATATAAGGTATTAATTTTAATTTTTATTGAATTTTATTGGTGTTCGAGATTAAAATTCTATTTTTACTTGATTTTAAAATATTTAGTTGTTGTCGAATCTGTGGATCCCATTTGATTAAATTTCTAATTTGTATTAATTATTAATTTTATAAGTTTTCTTTTTTTCCAAGCTTTCATCTAGATTTTTTACTTTTTTTTAAATAACTTCAATTTTTTGGTTTTCAATGTTGTATTTTTTTTAGGTGCGATTGGAATTCACTATAAGAATTTCTATTTTTGGACATTAAAATTTTATTGTCTAAATTTCCGAGGATACTTTGCATAAACTTGGGTTAAATAATAAACTTGTTTGAAAAAAAAAAATTCAATATACTTGGGTACATTTATATACCCTTGTGTAAAAAAAACAGGGTTATGGCCAAAAATACCATTTTTTTTAAAAATTGGTGAAAAAAATATCCATTTTCGTACATGTTGGCCAAAAATACCGATCTATTACGCATTTAGAAAATGGGTAACACTATTACGCATTTAAGAAATGGGTAACACATGTTTTTTCGAAAAAAATTGCAAAAAAAAAAAAATTGCAAAAAAAATTGAAAAAAGGGTTACGCATTTTGGAAATGCGTAACACCTCTTTAATCAAGGTGTTGCGCATTTCCAAAATGCGTAACACTTTTTTCAGTTATTTTTTTATTTTTATTTTTGCAAATTTTTTTGAATAATTACATGTTACTCATTTCTCAAATGCGTAATAGTGTTACCCAATTTTAAAATGCGTAAAATGATATTTTTGGCCAAAAAATTTAAAATTGGTATTCTTGTCACTTAATCTAAAAAAAGTGATATTTATGTCATTTTTTCAAAAAAACATAACTTCACGTTGAAGCACAACTTCATTTACATTTTCGGTAACAGTATTTTTATAAAAAGGAAATTTGAAAACGTTAATTTTATTTTATTTTTTCCTAAAAAAGGCATATTTTAGTTTAAGTTAGGGAAAAGAATAGAGTAAATTTCACTTTCCACCCCATAAGTTTCTGTCAAAAACACTTTGGTATCCAAACTTTTTTTTTTTTTTTGAAAAGCGAGAGGAATATATTAATTTAGCTAGAACAAGCCTAGCAGAAGAAAAGTTCAAACAGGACAACCATTAGATTGAATGCATTGTCCTGGGAACACCACTACAGGGCTTACTGTTCTCTTGGAACCCTAAGAGAAGCTCTAGAAACCTCCACTTTAAATGTTTCTCCACATTTACCAAAGCCACTAGCTACTGGATGACTGGAGAGTATAAGTGAACTACAATGTCTGTCCACCATCAGCTCCTGTTTTAACACCACGAGACAATCATAGATGTTCTCATTGCCCCTCGTGTTGCTAGAGAGTCAGCATTATCATTAAGCATTCGAGGGATTTTAATAAGCTCAAAATTAATGGAACCCATCAAAGATAGTAAATCCTTACTTAGAAGCCAGTGGGAGTTGTTTGAGAACTTACTTTCTTGAATGATGTCGATCGGCTCTTGACAATCCGAGTGTATCTTCACTTTACTTTGGGACCAGGGGCTATTATTTATTTTTTCAAGTAGGAACCATAGTGCTTCCATTTCACTAACTAAAGCTGATGTCGTAGAAACTGGTCCTGAGAACATTAAAATCATATTGCCTTCTCTATCATATAAATGTCCTCCAATGCCAGCAATGTCATCTTGATTTACTCTTTTTTTCCAGGAGCCATCAATAAAACCCATTAAACTTGAGTTTTCTGTCCAAAGATTCTTTTTGACAGTTTTACTGTTACTTAGAATAAGACCTGCAGGGTTACTTGCCCAAATGTTTGATTGACTTTGATCTAACAACATAACACTTTCACACCAATGTAAAGTTCTGAGGAGAAGGAGATCCTCCAGAGCTTTCCTTCCTAGCTTATTGTTCTCAAAAACAGTTTGATTCCTTGACAACCATATTGTCCAAAGTGTAGCAGCCAAAACAATACCCCAGGCTGCCTTCACACTAGGACTTTTAAACTTGTGAAAAGAGCTCCAAAAGTTATTTTTTGACACTTTAACCTCCCACCAAACTTCCACAAAGTGCCAAGCCCAAGTAGCATACTCACAACCCCAAAAGATGTGATCTTGTGTCTCGTCAGAATTATGACAAATTAGACACTTACTGAGGATGAGATTTCCTTTAAACCTCTTTTGCAATAAGTGAGCTGTGGGGAGGGAGTCTGAAAGGAGACTCCAGAGAAAGTAATGAACTTTGGGAGGAATTTTGAGGCTCCATATAAGATTATAAGCACCAAAGGCAATTTGATTTCCACCTGATAAAATATCATAACAGTCTTTCACATTGAAAGGCTTGTTAGTTATAGCCCACATCATCTGATCTTTCCTTTGGCATGGAATAAAATTACTTGCATGAGATAGAAGTTTTGGTATTTCTACCTGTTCCCAGCATCTTAAATTTCTTTTCCATAGTTGAGTTTCTGAAACTCTGGGATTTCTTATCACATCTAAGAATTGTTTGAGGCTGGCATGTTTGAATAAAGATAGAGAGTAGAGCTTTGGGAATGCTTTGGCCATAATAATGCCTTTGGACCATGCATCATGCCAGAAAAGAATTGACTCACCATTTTATATCCAAACTTTAAAGACAAACAACTTGCATTCATTAGTTTTATATTCATTTCACTTTGCATCTTTTTGTCAATTTAGTATGCGAAAATTAACTTGTTAAAGGGCAAAGTAGGTATACAA
Source organism: Heracleum sosnowskyi (assembly GCA_030848705.1). Taxonomy (NCBI): domain Eukaryota; kingdom Viridiplantae; phylum Streptophyta; class Magnoliopsida; order Apiales; family Apiaceae; genus Heracleum; species Heracleum sosnowskyi. The sequence continues at coordinate 20,954,474 of CM061235.1, read as the reverse complement.
ATATTTTTGATGACAAAATTCTCCCTATTTAAAAAGATGTATGTATTATAATAATTTATATTTCCGTGTCTTAACATTAATTATTGTTTTGAATTTTTTAATGTCTACAATTATAACATGTTATCATCATATTTTAATATAAAAAGATACCCAATCAAATGATTATTGTTAAACAGTTATATTTAACAATTATAAATATTTCATTTTTCATTAGTATATAATTCTTAAATTAACTATTTTATTGAATGCATTAGATAATGCAGATTATAAAGTAAACTAAATTTAAGTATTTAAATTTAACTAATTACCATAAGAATGACACAATTATACAATAATGTAATTATACTATGTTGTTCATCTTAGTTAAGAAATTTTAATTTTAAAAATATCTAATAAATTAACCAACTACATAAATGAAAATCAAAAGAATATAGGTTGTGGAAGGAAGTCACACATAACAGTCAATAATGCAAAAAACGGTATATATATTTTTTTCCCAAAATTACCCTTCGATTATTTAAGGATAACTCTAGAATTTGATAGAAAAAGTGCAATGTGAAGTTTGTTTTAAAGTATAAGATGCAAATTGTTTGTGTTTAAAATGCAAGCACTAAAGTATTTTTAGATTAAAGTTACGGGATGCAAAGTGAAAGTAAGTCAAAGAATAACACAAATTGATTTTGCATCTGGCGAAAAAAGAAATGGAAAACATCTCCTAGGCCCAATAGCAACATGTGGCCCAAATGAATTACAAGGTATCCATTATTTACTTGAAGAATCAGCTCTCTCTGTTCTTGTTCTTGTTCTCAAAATTTACTTACAGGTATCCAAGTATATATTTGCACACACATGAATTATGAATATCATCTTTTAATATATGTTCTGCTGTCACTTTTGTTATGGCTTTACTACTGAATTGCTTTGTATCTTGTTTTCTGTGTAGTTTCCTTTTAATTGCAAGTAATTTTTGTTGTTACTAAGATAATTCAAGATGGTTAATAATTGAGTTGGGTATTTTCTTTAGTCTTGAGGTTGTTTAGTTTATAGAGCTAGAATTGGTTAGTTTTCGGTCTGCTTACATTTTACCTTTCCGGGACATTTCTTCCCATTGGGAAATTGGAAATTGTTTAGTGTGGTTTGGTTTATGTTTAAGCTGGAAAGATAGAATGTTGAGTGGCTTTTTGCTAGCGTATTATTACTAAATTATCGGGGTCGCTCTGAAGTGTAAGCTCCTGTATATATATAGGTTTATTTTGGTGCAAGTTTAAATGTTTGTATTGTGGAAAATATGATGCACCCTTGCCAGTTTTTTTCTTGAAATGACTTGTAATATGGTTATCGATTTAATGAAGTTTCTGTAGATTTGTTGTTTTTTAGTTTTGAGATAAAATCATGCTGTTCTTTAACGCTATTCGATCAGCAAGGTCGTCTTCTGGAGTCATACTGTTTTTTTATGATATTCGATTAGGTAGACGTACTCTTTTTCCTACTCTCCGATTGCCTGTTTCACATGGTTTTGTTACATTTTGTATTGATTCTCTAATTTGTGACATATCATCCTTCCAAAATCTGCCATCTTGTAATACTTTCTATGTAAAGTGTGGTCAAGCCCGTGTATAGAAAATTGGCACTTCATTTGATTTAGTCTAGATTGACTGCTTGTCCTTTATCCAAATTAAATCTAGATTAAACCTTGCAACTGTTTTGGGTTATGGATGATGAGGTCAACTTGGCCATTATATTTAGGTGAAGATACAAGTATGCTAGTGCTAGTTTTAACTGTGACCTCCGCTGCAATCTTTAATAGTACTGTGGATTAAGGGAGTAAAAGACTTGGATGTAGGATCACCTCTAATTTCTGTCAACATTTGTTACTAATATCCTTCCGGTTCATGCAAATTGTAAAACAAGCATGTCTGAGTAATATCATTCTGCTAATGTCTATAGCACCATTTGTAACATTTTCCAAATATGTCAGACTCATTTTGACTATTATTTGATAATTGCTTAGATGACAAGTAGTATCGCTGATGAGCTCTATTCAGAGATATTGGAGCAGTCAAATGGTGAGATGGGTTCAAAATCGACTTCCTTAGCGAATCATTTCAATTCAAGTGGTATGTATTCTCATCTAATTTACTTCAGCATAGTAAATAATCAATTTATTTATAGGTGTAGCTGTGTAGTATATTACATAATCTCTTAAGGATTGAGGATTAACATGAACCAGTATGTATTATCCTTACTGGAGTGAATAAAATAATAGGTCCTGGTACTTCAGGTGTTTTACCGCATTTACTTTACCACTCGTTAGTTAATGAGCTGAAATCTTGAATGGTTATGGCAACTCTTGAACAGAAAGAAGACATATGGAAATGTACTGAATATATATATATATATATATATATAATAAAACATTAGATATTGATAATTAATCATGTACCTTGAGTTATTCTGGTTGATCGCTTGTGTTATCAGTCTCCAGTTCTGGAAAATATATCATGTGGTATATATTCGCTTATAATCTGTATGGATTATATACTTCTAAAATGTTCTATGTTGATTTTTTTTAGAGGTTATTAATTATTGATATTGCACTTCGCTGTGATGTTTTTCTGCCCTGGCCTTAGTCAGTTGTAAGTTTACAATCAAAATGTCTAGGGCCTAGGGTCTTCCTCCTCCATTGTTCAATGTTATTTTAGTAAAATACATTTTATAAAGCATTTTCGTAAGTTCTAGCAGCCCTTATTATCCTTGATTTGTTGATCTATCCTCTTTTTACAAGTTCATTAAAAAGAACACATTTCTGTTGCTCCAGATTCCCATGAGGATGACTTGTGGATTGAAGATGGATTGTCATGGAATGGTTCGAACAATGAATCAGAAAAAGAATCTGATTTGGATAGGGAATGGCAGAGGAGGCGAGATCAGTTCCACACGGTAACTTTACATACTGATTTATTAATCGGATCACTTATTGATTTTGTTTATGTGGACTTCTTTTGATATTTTCCTGTAATGCTGTCAAAATGTATCTGACCTGAACATTATATTCCTTGTCAATAAACAGATCGGATACCGAGATGGTCTCATGGCTGGGAAAGAAGCTTCTGCACAAGAAGGGTTTAATACTGGTTTTAGCGAGTCTGTCTTTGTTGGATACAAATGGGGTCTTGTTAGAGGTGTTAGTAGGTAAACAGATTATTTCTTTTTTAGTTCTAGAACCAAAGCCTATTATTCCTCTAATACTTTGCAAGTTGATTGAATTCGGGACTCTCTAACTTAGTTTTTCCATGTCTAACATTAATGAAGTGCTCTAGCCTGCCTTCCGGATGAAGTTAAGAAAAGGCTGGTTAAATCCGAAGAACAGATAAATAAGTTCATTCACCTACACGAATCTGTTGATTGTCTTTCTACATCTGATGCACTGAAGTTGTTCCATGATGATATGTCTAACAGTGTTGAGAAACAAAAGGATAATCCCATGCCTACTTCACCTGAGGAAAAAGTGCATACCTCAGGTTCAAATGGCAATCTCCTGGAAACATATTATGAAGATATGCAGGCACTTATTCTTGAATCTCCTGATATAAATGTACATTTTGAGGTACCCAAGTAGATACTTGTATGTTTTAAGCCCAAGCTTGTATACGGTTTGTTTAATTGCTCTATACCAATACCCTTGACAATGGTGCAAGTAGATGATTTAACCATATATCTGGCGTATGGCGAAACTCTGTTGTATCTGAATTTCTTTATATAAAGAATGTTGCAAGTTCATCTACTGCATATAGGTTCTATCTTTGATAATGCATCTAAGTCTTAATAAATCGCGATGTATGTTGAAATAAAACCAGAGACTGCACAATCCTGAAAAAGCGAAAGGCAGAATAATTTAGGAGTCCTAAAGAGTAATTACATTACGGAAGACACTGAGAGTGTGCATTCAACAAAGACATGTAGGTGTGCACCCAAAAAACATATGAACATTTCTTTCTTCCACTCTTGCTTTACTTACAAAACATATTGATCATTTTCTAGTACATAATAGAAGTTCTCAAGCCAGGCAAGTAAACTATAAATATCTAACAAAACAATCTATAAATAAACTGAACAAAGGATCTCTTGCTTAATGCACAATTTCTTAGAAGTAACTTGATTGAGGTTGCAATAACTCGAGCTGGGCCAATAGTTTAGCGACTGTAGGTTTTAATTTAAGATCGCCCTTCTGGGCAAGCTCAATCAGTACCACTTGAGCAGAATTACCATACTCTATTCTGTGAACCTCAGTTCTAAAAATTCTATCCAACATCCATAGCCCTTTCTGTTGGGCCTTGACGGTTCCAAACTCCAAAACTTTTATGATGGATTGCACACCAGATAGTTTCGCAATATAATTGCTTCCTGATTCCGATATTTCATCTTGCAGAAGTGTTGAAAGTGCACTGAGAACTGCTTCATCGGCTTCCCTTTCTTTACCTTCCAGTATTCGGATAAGTGGACGAATTGCGTCTGCTTTGACCAAGCAGAAAGTACTTTTGACAAAACAGTTGCCGTTATGGACTTCACAAAATGCAGTTCCTGAATGTGAGCCACATAACCAACTTGGCTTTCTTGATTTTCTCAAGGACACCGAATTCTGTGATAACTGAGCTAGAGCTGTTGCAGCATTACATTTGGTGAGTGGTGATCCAGTTGAGAGTAATTTCACCAGAACTGGAATTATCCCATTTTCGGCAGAAAAAAGTTGTAGCTTTTTGTCAGAAGAAATAGTGAAGCGAATCAGTATAGCTGATATGCTTTCAAATAACCTGGACACTGCATTCGTTAAAATTCCCTGGCTTGAGTCCACTATCGTTACTAGAATTGGTAGTAAGTTTGCTCTTTTAAGTGTATCTGTCGCTTTCTTATCGCTGACAGGCAAGTTACTAATTATGCCAATAGCTGCACTTTTTTCCTTTTCAGACTTTGATGAAGAGATAATGTTTATTATAGTATTGAGATGAGTTTCTCCAACCTGCTCTGACAATTCCTCGGCTGAATCTTTAGAAAGAGTATGCATAAATTTCAAGGCAGCAGTCCTGATTTTAGTGTCTGTTTCAACAAGAAAAGGCAGAAGAAGTTGAAATGCACCATTTTCCTTCATTTTCCTTCTAACTTTTGATGCACTAGGGTGTCCAGAAATGCTGTTTAGTGCTTTTAACAGATGACACTGAATAACTGGGCTACAGAGATTTAGAAGTGAGAGCATTTGAAGAGCGATATCCTTGTTTACAAGGACTGATTCTGACTTGGCAATTCGTGCAAGAATAGCTGATGCTGGTTCGCGTAAAGTCATTAGGACAGATGTCACTGAGAACAGGAGCTGGAGGAGGGATGCTACAATACCTGAAGTGATCAAACGGCTTGTGTTCTCTTTCAAGCTTGACAAATTTTTCAGTGCACTCAAAGCAGACAATTTTGCTTCCAACTTCCCCTCTTTAAACATTTTGACAAGAGGTTCAATTGCCCCATTTTCTCCTATTGAAGCTCTTGTTTGATCTCTTAGGTCCATTCTTGAAAGTGCAGTTGCCATGAGGATCTTGCTCATGTCCGAACCTGGCGACATGAATAGATTCAGTTGAACCAAAATAGATTTGGCTAAAGCCTAAAATGAGACTGTAGTAAATTAGTGCAAAGCAATTTAGGTCAATCCATTACCTTCCTTTAGGTACTGAACTAGTGGCTTAAAGTAACCAGCCTCTGCCATATGCAGAGCATTTTGAGTATTGTTAGACAAAGTATTTAGCAGTTTCCCTGCATCATGAGCAGCTACTTGATCGTCTCCATTAAAAATAGCAACCAGCATAACAATGCACCCCTGGATTCTTCCTATCCTCCTCCTAACCGCGGATACATCAGAAAGCGTGGACAATAACCCCACGGCCTCCTTCTGCTCCTCGAGATCCCGTGTCAATGATTTCACTAACGTTGACAAATGCGCAATGTCTACCATCTTCTCCTGAAAATCGCCATTAAAGTTAAAATCAAATATTACGATGAAGTAATTTTAAAAATAAGATCAGCAATCAATGCATACCTTGTTTTGATCATTGTATGTTACAAGTGTTCTTAAAATCCGAATTATGGTCAATCGATTGTAAGGCTTACTCGAACCCAGACGATTAAACAAAACTGGAATAATCCCTTCATCATTAATCCATTCTTCACTGACCTTATTATCACTAATCAACGAATACAATCCCAAAATTGCATATCTAAATTCATCATCATCACCGTACTTAACCTGCATCACAACATCCTCAATACTTACACAACTTTCAGTCTCCTGCAATATTGCATCCTCTGTATCCTCCTCTGTTCCAAACTCTTCCACAATCTCCTCAGATTTCGAGTCATAAGAGCTGACAGCATCACTACTAAACCTCGCATTCATCATTTCCTTTTGCAAAGACCTGATGTTATCTTTCCCATCAATCAAAATATCATGTCCTGCAAACAGAACAAGACCTAATGATCTTCCAAGATTTTGAGTTACTTCTTGAATTTGCTTAACGTGCAACGATTCACACTTGGGGCTTCTGATCAAGGCTTTGGCACGTTTCAGCTCGCTCTCTAATGCTTCCAAGGCCTTAAGAATAGGAGGTATGTCCATTAGTTTGTTTTCCTTTATATCCATGAGAACAGGAGGTAGTTTTTCTATCATGACTGAGAAATCAGACGAAATCACCGACTCTTTCGCCAACGAAGAAACCTCATCAGCAGATGCCTGTAGCTCCAAAACCAGGTCACATAAACTCTTACACTCTGATTCTGCTAACATATTGGAATCAGTTGACTTCATAATAGCAAAAACAATTTACAACATATATTTATATGACAACTTAAGCCAAGTAAAGAAGGGAAATGAAATTGTAAGAGCTAAGTGATGAGTTATGTAGTCATATTTAAGAAGAACTGAGCATGGAAAGTGCTGTGTGAAGAAGATAATGAAACAGGAAGACTTGGTAAAACCTAAAACTTATTTCTTGGGTATACTCTTTTTGTCATCTTACTTCCTTCAAACGTAAAACACAAGGTGCATATAATATTAGTAAGGATTATAACCAATTTAAATTAAAAAAAAAAGATTTTTTTAGCTAAAATTTGTATTTCAACGGAAATAATAATGAAGTGTCAAATACACATAAATTTTTCGATCATTAAAATGAACTCTATACAAGTATATATTTTCAATCATCGTCTAAATCATTCTGTGATCATCGTATAAATCATTCACAACCCTATAAGATAAATTTCCGGTCTTACTAATATAGATCATTATTGTGTGATTTGTAAGTTAAATTAATTTGAATTTGAACTAAGATTTAATCCATAATTTTAAATATTTATAAGAATGAGGTGTGTAGAAAATGATATGTGAAAACGACATAAAAGGCGATAACGAAACTGCAAGTAAAACAAATGGGAACAAGGGCAGTCATTGGTAAAGGAAGGTATCAAAAATTGTCATTTTATAAAATGAACCCTTCGTCTTTTAGAATTTTGACTGGTAAATGAGATCGGAGAAAGACCAAGTCAGTTGCCACTTTATGAATTAACGTGTTTTCAAGTCAGGGAGTTTGAAAGGGTTCAGTTTTGTGGAGCCAAGGACGGCCACATAAATTATTGCTATTTGGTGGGGCTCTCCTAGTAGCGACGGAGTCAGAAAATTTTAGACGCGGAAGCTAAAAAAAGAGAAAAAATTTGTAAAGGAATGCATTTTTTTGATATTTTTACGAGTAAAGTGCAAAATGATGGCTGAATTTTACCCGCTTTATCATTTTAGTGGTCAGACTTTCAAATTTGCAATTTGGTGGCCAAATATTGCTTTTAGTTTTCAAAAAGGTGGCTAAGAGGCATTTTTTTTAAAACTTTTTTTTCAAAAAAGTGGCCCTTAGCCACCTTTTTGAAAAATAAAAGTAATGTCCGGCCACTATATTGCAAAATTGAAACATCGGTCACCAAAATGCAAAATGAGGTTAAGTATGGCCACAAATTTGCAATTTACTCTATTTTTACTGCAGTATAGGCTAAAAAATTCATGTTAGTTATTTATATACATTTGTTTTTATCATAGTAGAGAATTAACCACTAGCTTCTTTATAGCTCCGAAGTTGGACTGTTTGGTCTCAACAGATATTTTTGTAGCAGATTTTAGCAATCTATTAATGTAATTACGTTTCTGGGGAGTACCCTTTTTTGTGATTTTGGTGCTGACACGACTAACTTGATAACATTGAAAACGTATAGCCAAGTGCTAACACAACCATTTCTTGTTATCAACTCTCATGATCAAGTAGTATTCAGTGTTCTACTGAGAGGTATTCCGTTGGACATGTCTTGCCTGTAGCGCTACATTTAGAAAAACTTCCTGATCTTCTAACAGCACTAAATCCGAGAGATCGAGAATTTCACCTTGTCGTAGGATAAATTGATTCCGCTCTGCTTTTGTAAAAGAAATGATCAAGGAAAGGTCTCGGGGTTCAACACATAATTTAATTTTTCAGAAGTGAATTTTTGTTAGTTTGAGTTTTGAGACGATATAGCAAAGTAGTACTTGCAATATCTTGTGAAGTATGATCTTCGATATTAACTAAAGATCGGATGAAATTAGTGAGTTGCCTACATCACAAACTTGATCATTAGTAAACCAGCAACTAACAGATATACATTGCATAGCTTATTTTCCTGTCATAATTGCACCTGTCATTGTAATGGGCTACTTGTTGCAAAGTCTTCAGTAAGCAAGTTGGAGGTCTTGTAACCACTTTCTTGATGGTTGCTTAAGGCAACAGAGAGATTTTAATTATCTGCTATAAAGTGAAACATCTGGAGCAACAAGAGGTCGAAATTTATTTATACTTTTAACAGAGACTCTGTGAAGAAGAGAAGCATTTACAGCCATTTCATGCATCACCAAGCCTTAAGGCCCTTTACTAGCAGCAATGAGTAAAACACGTTTATATGATGACCAGTTCAACAACAAGTGAGAGCTTGTCCTTGTAATCTGATAAAACTAAGCTTTGTTCTTGAACTAACAGTCGAGCACGATGAAGCAAAACAAAGAGTACAAAACTACTTTAGAATGTAGAGATAAAAGGAAATGTAAAAACTATATTTTGTGAACTAGAATCGATACAATATCCAGCAGTATATATAGCTAACTATGACAGCTGGAAATCATAACAAACTAACAAACTTGTAACTAACTTCCTAGCCACTCACTACATTAGGCTCAGAAGGAGCTTTACATTCAACATTCCCCCTCAAGTTAGGGGAAGGAAACATCCCTAACTTGGACAGTAACAAGTTGAATTGAGAAGAAGGAGCAACCTTTGTCAGGATATCAGCTAGCTGGGATCGAGTGGGTAAATAAGAAAGTTGCAGCAATCCTTCGAGTACTTTGTCACGAGTAAAATGGCAATCAAGCTCAATGTGCTTGGTACGTTCATGAAAGACAGGATTCTTAGCTATGTGAAGTGCAGATTGATTATCACAATGAAGCACGACAGGTTTAAGATTGGAAATACCAAGTTCATCTAGTAAACGAACTACCCAAGTAACCTCTGCAGCAGCTGAAGCCATTGCACGATATTCTGCTTCTGCAGAAGATTTAGAGACAGTGTTTTGTTTCTTGGATTTCCAAGTAACTTGAGAATTTCCAAGAAGAAATATATAGCCAGTCACAGAACGACGAGAATCAACACAGGAAGCCCAGTCAGCATCTGAAAATGCTTGTAAAGTCAGTTGATTCGTTGCTTTAAGTAAAATACCTTGAACAAGTGTCCCAGCTAGATATCGGAGTGTATGGTGTAATGCTGAGATATGAGTAGTGCGAGGAGCATGCATATATTGGCTCAATGTCTATACTGTGTAAGAAATATCAGGGCGGGTATTAGTTAAGTAATTCAACTTACCAACTAATGACCTATATTATTCAGGATTAGGGATAAGATCGCCATCAGTGAGAGAAAGTTTAAGATGGACTGGAAGAGGAGTGCAAGTAGGATGACTAACATCCAAAGCAGCTTCAGTCAATAATTCCGTGGCAAATTTCTTTTGACATAAAACAATCCCAGAAGTATGAGTTACCTCAATCCCCATAAAGAAATGTAATAAACCTAGATCTTTAATCCCAAATTTGGTGTCTAAGTGATTCTTTAGAGCAACAATAGCTTCACTATCATCCCCAGTTAATACTACATCATCAACATAAACAGCGGCAACACAAAGAAGACCATTTTGTCATTTAAGAAACAGACTGTAATCATTTTTCGACTGTTTAAAACCTTGACAGATTAATTCCTCAACCAACTTCTCATGCCATTCCCGAGATGCTTGTTTTAAGCCATAAATGGATTTTCGAAGAAGGCAAACCAGATTATGAGGATTAGGAACCCCTTCTGGAACGGACATATAAACTTCCTCCTTTAAACAACCATGTAAAAAAGCGTTGTTTACATCAAGTTGATGTAATTTCAAATTTTTAGAAGCAGCCAAAGACAATAAGATTCGCACAGTACTCATCTTAACTACTGGAGAAAATGTTTCTCCATAGTCCACACCATACTTTTGATTATATCCTTTTGCAACTAAACGTGCTTTGCAACGTTCCAAGCTTCCATCAGACTTCAATTTTACTTTGAACACCCACTTGGAACCAATAGGTTTTTTATTTGCAGGTAGGGGTACCAAATCCCATGTGTTATTTTTTGCTAAAGCTTGTAATTCAGCTTGCATAGCAGCTAACCACAATGGTTGAGAAACAGCCTCTTGAAAAGATTTAGGTTCTGTGATGTCACAAGTGGACTGAATAGATGCACAAGGAGGCAGTTGAACTAAATTGCACCAATGTTGAGGAAAGACAGTATGACACTGATATGAGGAAAGGTATAAGGGTGGTTTGTGTAATCTAGTTGACTTTCTCAATGGCACAATATTACTAGTATCAGGAGAAAGAATAGGAGAACTAGTAGTTTCACTAAGATCAAGCAAAGTGTCAGGAGTAGAAATAGTGTGTGAAGAAATAGGACTATCAGATGAATGAAAATCAGGAGTGTCAAAGACAGTATCAGAAGTAGGAGAAGTACTATGTTCATAACAGGAAGATGTAACATATGGCAAATAGATTTGAGTGGGAAACACAGTAGGAGTAGATTGATCATGAAAAGGAAAATGAGATTCATGGAAAATAACATCCCTTGAAATAAAGAGATTATCAGTACTGAAATCAAGAACTTTATAGCCTTTTTGAGAAACTGAATAACCAAGAAAAACACATGCAATGGATCTAGGATCAAACTTCCCTCTAGAAACAGCAATAGTAGAAGCAAAACAAAGGCTTCCAAACACCTTCAAATGATCAAAAGTAGGAGACTTACCAATTAACCGATGAAATGGTGTATCATTTTGAATACTTTGAAGTGGAATTCTGTTTATAAGATATGTAGCACAGAGTATACTTTCACTCCAGTATTTTGATGGAATTTTAGCTTGAAAAAACAATGATCTTGCAGTCTCAAGAAGATGTCTATGCTTACGTTCCACTATGCCATTCTGTTGGGAGTATGGCTGCAACTGGTTTGATGAGTAATTCCTTCAGCTAAAAATAAATCCTTCATAAGACCATGACACAGTTCTGGTGCATTATCTGATTGTACCTGTTCCACCTTAGTTTTATATTGAGTTTGCACATGAGACAAAAAATCTTTCATCACCTTAACACAATATGTTCTATGTTTGAGCATATGAACCCATGTAAACCGACTATAATCATCCACAATCATCAAAAATTGGTTACAACCATTGTAAGCCTTGATTTTATAAGGGCCACATACATCAATGTGTATCAACTCAAAAGGAGACTTAGTTTTTATAAAACTATGAGGGAAAACAAGTCGTGTTTGTTTGGCCAAAGGACAAACTTGACAGATAAGATTTGGAGAAGGATTCTTCATTTTAGACAAAGCTGGAATCAATTGCAATCTGTTGAAAGGAACATGCCCCAACCGTAAATGCCACACACTAAGATCTTCTGGGATACTAAGACAGACTTTTTTATCAAATGATCCTGTAGTAACTCCTGATGTGCTATACAAGCCCCCATGAAATCTACCAAGAAGAACTGGCTTCTCTTTCTGCAAACGGTCTTGTAGTAAACATTCAGCACCATTAAAAATTACTGTGCACTTCAAATCAGTACACAACCTTTGTACAAATATTAAATTGTACTGAAACGTTGGTATGTGTAAAACATCATGGAGAACCATATCCTGAACTTTAACTGAACCAATATGCATAATAGGTATTTGTCTTCCATCAGGAACAAGAATAAAATCAGAAGTGCCAACCATAGGTTTATAAGTAATGAACATACTGAGATTAGAACAAATGTGGTCAGTTGCACCACTGTCAATGAGCCACTTAGTATGTGAAACAGTATCAGACATTAGACAAACCTTACCAGCTAACATAGCATTACTGGAAGATCCTGAAAATGATGAAGTAGACTGCTTATTAAGCAAATCCATTAGTTGTTGATACTGAGCTATAGTGATAGGAGAATTAGTATTCTCAGCTTTTTCTTCAGAGGTAGAAAGGGACTTATTATCTTCATTGAAGAACAAAGCAGCTACCCTTTTATCCTTGGGCTTAAAATTAGCCGGATACCCATGCACTTTAAAAAACCTCTCAATACTGTATCCAGACATTTTACAATGAGTACAATATTATGTATTCCCTTTCTTGAAACCAGTATGACCAAAAGTACCAGGAGTACTAGAACCAAAAGTAGAACCTCTTCCTACAGAATTAAACCTCTGATTAGAACCTCTTCCTGTAGAATTAGTACCAAAAACTCTTTTATTCTGAAACTGATTGCTGTCAGCCACAAAAGCCAATGATTCAGTCTGTGTAGGCAATTGAGACAATTCTTGATGTTTTTCCTCTTGAGAAAATAGTCTGAATGCATTAGATAAGCTTGGTAGTGGTTGTTGCATTAATATATTGCCTCTCACAGTAGTAAACTTGTCATGTAGTTTCATCATAAACTGCAATAACCTATGATCCTGTTGCATTTGCATAACCTTCTGAGTGACATTGCAAGTACATTTGTTACAAGTACAGCAATGCATAGGACTAATGTCACTCATTGCATCCCACAAAGCTTTAATTCCAGTAAAGAAATCTGAAACACTTTTAGATCCTTGACTTAATTCAGACAATTGTTGTTCAATCGAGAAAATTTGAGTCATCGAAGCATATCCAAATTTATCCTCCAAGTCAAGCCAAATTTCTCGAGCAGTTTTAAAGAACAAAACGCTTCTTGATATGGACTCATCCAAATTACATAACAACCAAGAACAAACAAGATCATTACACCGTTCCCAAGCCTTAAACTCTGGAGAATCAATAGCAGGTTTAACAATAGTTCCATCAATGAATCCAAGCTTGTTCTTAGCAGAAAGACTGAGCATAACTGATCGTTTCCAATTACTGTATCCATTTCCATTAAATTTCACTGAAACTAGTTGTGTTGCATTAACATCCGATGAGTGAATATAGTAAACACTAGATGAATCTAATCCTGGTGAAGTATTATTGAGAGAAGGTCGATTCCAAGCATTTGTATTTGTATTTGCACTAGTCAAAGCCATTACTAATCACAAGCTTAGTAATCAAGATTTGATTTCAAGAAATGTTACTTGATCAAAGATCGCAGAATATGAAGAGAGATTACACAGAGAGATTGTGTAATTTGACTTAAGAGATCAAAAAAAGCATAAGAAAATCAGATTATCAATCAAGAATCGAGTACACCTGTGATATGGGAGATTCCAGTTTGAAGATCGCAAGTCAGAATGATAGGATCGATCGCCATTAACGCTCTGATACCATGATAAAACTAAGCTTTGTTCTTGAACTAACAGTCGAGCATGATGAAGCAAAACAAAGAGTACAAAACTACTTTAGAATGTAGAGATAAAAGGAAATGTAAAAACTATATTTTGTGAACTAGAATCCATACAATATCCAGCAATGGTATGAGTATATATAGCTAACTATGACAGCTGGAAATCATAACAAACTAACAAACTTGTAACTAACTTCCTAGCCACTCACTACATTAGGCTCAGCAGGAGCTTTACATTCAACATAATCAGCACCTTCTGCCCGACATTATATCTGCCTAACTGCTCATTTGCATGATAGTTAATTTTCTATACTGATTTAAAACATATTGTGGTCTTATTTGTAGGTAAAGAAATTAGTGACCAAGTATCAATAGCCTTATACAGTCAATTCTATATTTTTGTTCATTCAAGGTCCTTGATAGCTGATTTGTAGGTGTGAGTCTCTTTGTTAGTGATGGTATGATGTATCTGGAATCAGAAGGTATCTATAAATAAATATATAAAAGCAGAGCCCATTTGAAGGGCATTCTACATATTATGTCCCTACCAAAATATGAGTATTACGCCTTTTGCCATTCAAAATCTACTACATATACGGGTATATTCCCGAAATACAGTACTTTAATCTATATAAAATGTCTAATACATATACCTATACAAATGTATGGGATTTGGTCCACAAGTGGGTGTGGAAAATGTCACAACCATCAAATCTGAGCATCCACAACCAAACATTGCGGTCGTAATAATTACCAAACTGCCCTCACCCCGCAACCTATCATTGCGGAGGCCGCAGTGTATCATTGCGGAGGCTATATTTTTTTAATTACCAAATTGTCCTTCTTTGCTTTGCTGGGTCATTTTAATGGGTCTTTCAATTGTATGGGCATTCAATTATATGGACCTTCAATTGTTTAGATTTTTGGATTATCAATGATATCGACCTTCAATTTTATGAATTTTTGGGTTATCAATTATATTTGGACTTACATATAAATTAGAAATTTACATTATTTTGATGTAATAAATAAGATTTTTTATTTTTAAAATTAGAATATATAACAAAAATAGTAATGAGAGAAAAAAACAAAGACAAATTGAATAAAAAATACTTTTTTATTTTTTAAAAATGAGAAAAAGAGAAAAAAACTAATAAAATGTAAAATAATTGCAAATATTGATTAAAAAAAATATTATTCAATCTCAAAAATAGAAAAATTAGAAATACAAGGTAAAATATTTGAAAAGAACCATTTTTATTATTTTTAAAAAATAAAAATAAAAAACTAGCAATAATACACAACTTTTTTTGAACGAGTGACTATCTGTATGGTTTCACATGTGTTTCACTATAGTTCGACCTAAAAATTATAATTAGTAGTGGTAAATGCAATAAAAAGTATTTATCCTAAAGTATAAAGGATATTTAGGATTTTTTATAATTTTATTTTATTTTTTGACTACATGTTTAATTATTAAAAGCCAAAAAATGAATAAAAAAAAATAAAAAGTTCCCCCCGCAATGAGGCATTGCGGAGGTAATAAATCAAACCATCATTAAATGCTTAACACTTAGGTAGGTGGCTGCATTTAATGAGTCACCCCCCGAAATGACACATTGCGGGAGTCCCGTCCTCCGCAATGTTTCATTGTGGGAGTCGAGACCTGGTACCTTTCCTTACTCCCCTTTTTCCAACATTCATTTTTCTTTTTTTCTTCCCCTTTTCTCCCACCATTTTCTTTCTTGCACTTTGGAGTACAAAAATTAAGGTTAGTCCTCGAATTAGTATGGCTTCATTTTTATTTGGTGATTTTAGTTCATCTAGTGAGCATAATGCTTACGATTATTATACACCGCCCGTTACAAAAAAATGTGCTTTTCGTAAATTATTTGTTGATGATGAAATTATAGATGTTGATAGTAATGATAATGTTGGTAAACAAAAAACAAATATGGATGAAACTATAGATGTTGATAGTAATGATAATGTTGGTAAACAAAAAATGAATATGGATGAAACTATAGATGTTGATGGTGATGATAATGTTGGTGGAAATGATTGTGATTTTAATGATGAAGAAGAAGAGGATATTATGATGGAGGAAAATGATGATGATAATGATTGTGAGTTTACATTTTCGAATATCAATGATGTTGTGCCTTGTGTTGGTATGATTTTTGATACATTAGAAGAGGCGAAAAAGTTTTATAGGGATTATGGTCGAAATATCAGATTCGATATAATAATTAGGAATACTCATAGACATACACGTAGTCATGATCCATCATCTCGTATGTTTATTTGTAAGAAATGTGGATGATTGGCACCGGATTCTCATGGTAAAGGAAAACGAATTAGAGATGTAATTCCACGAACGAATTGTCGTGCAAGAATGTGTGTTGCTCATCAAGTGAAAATGAACAAATGGAAAATAACTTTGATCAAGTTGAAGCACAATCATGCTATGGTAACACCGGATAAAACACAATTTTTTAGACGGCCACACAACATAGATCCCATCACCCGATCATTGATTAAGTTGTTTAACAAATCGGGGATCGAGACGGCAAAAATTATGAGATTACTTAGTGAGTCAAGTGGAGGTGTTCAAAATCTAGGGTTTTCTAATCAAGACATACGTAATGTCATGCGTGATATTCGGCGCCAAGTGTTTGATGAAGGTGATGCGGAGTGTGGTTTGGTCTTGTTACGGAAATTACAACAAGAAAGTAGTAATGGTGAATTTTTCTACCGTGTGGATGTGGATGACGAGAATCGTGTTAGGGGTTTGGTGTGGGTTGATCCTCGATCCATGAACGCTTACAAGAATTTTGGCGATGTGGTTACATTTGACTCAACTTATCGGATGAACCGATATTGTATGCCTTTCATACCTATCACGGGGGTGAACCACCACTACCAAAATATCTTGTTTGGATTTGCACTCGTAAGGGATGAGAAAGAGGAATATTATAAATGGGTTTTAGAAACATGGTTGGAAACCGTAGACAACAAACCGCCCACTACAATTATTATCGATCAATACGTTGTTTTGGGAAATGTTATTGCCGAGGTTATACCACAAACAAAACATACATATTGTACATGGCATATAAGTAGTAAATTTCCGGAGAAGTTATCTACTTTATACACCAATTATCCGGAATTCAAAATGGATTTTAATGCATGTGTGTACAAGTCGTTGACACCAACGGAATTCGAAGGTAGGTGGGAAGATTTGGTCACGAAATACCAACTTCAAGATCATGTTTGGCTAAACCAAATGTTTCATATTAGAGATCAATGGATTGGTGCTTATACAAAACAATATTTTGCCGCCGGTATGACCACTACCTCAAGGAGCGAATCCATGAATGCTTTTTTTGATGAATATGTGCAAGCATCTACCGGGTTGAAAGAATTCATTGAGAACTCACAAAAGGCTTTGGAGGCACAATATCTTAGGGAGGTTAAAGGCGACTACGATACCGAGGAAACGACAAGGAGGTTAGTATTGCACTCATCCTTGGAAATTGATGCATCCAAAATTTACACGAAAGAAATGTTTAAGCGTTTTCAAAAAGTGTTGTTAAAAAAGCGCATCTTATATTATGAAAAGGGCTCAAAATAGTGGAAATTGGTTAAAAATGTACTTGGTTGAGAAGTCTACATTGCCGGAGGATTGTAGAAGTGAGAATCAACACCTAGAGGGGAGGGGTGAATAGGTGTTATGACTAACAATGACCGATTTTAAATATTACCAAGTTATGTGACTGAAAAAGCAAAAATCAGTCTGTTTTGCTGTCTGGCAGCTTACTGAGTTCACAGAATATAAAGTGGCAGCTAGCTACGTTGTTCACAGCAGTATAGAAAATGTGCAGAAAATAAAGAACACACAGCAATTTTAGCCAGGTTCGACCCCTATCTCCTATAGGTCTACGTCCTGGTCCTTTACCAACACGGCAAAGGAATATATTATTGATCAAAGTGAATTACAACTACACAATACAATAATATATCTCCCTGAACTCCCTGTTACTGTTAGCAGCTTGCTGAAACACCTTGTTCCTTGAACACAGCTCTCTAAGTACTATACTAAACCAAGTATAAACTCCTCTAGCTATCAAGTTCCTTGAACCCTTGTTTCCCAAGCTCACAAAACCAGCAACAACCAACTTACAAGTTGAACAATACAAGTATAATCAATTACAATTGAATATATGAACTCTAATCAAAGATATAAGATGTAATATATATTAGAGCTCAAAAGTATATGAAAGAATATATCAAATCAGTTCGAAAGTACTTGTGTTTTCTGTTTAAAGTCGTTCAACCTCTGAGAATGAAAACACACAAGTATTTATATAATGAACCAATGATTTTGAATTAATCTAACAACTAACGGTCTTGACTACCAAGTCTCACGTATCTGTTCCTTGATTAATTCAAGCCCAACGTTCATAAAAGTAACGTTTAGAAACCAGAAGAATAGAGAGAATAAGAACGTCAAGAAGACACGTTCAACTGGTTTTAAAAGCCCAATAAAATAGAAGTTGTTAAAAGATAAAACGTTTATAAACAACTTCCTATAATATAGGAATTATATATATATGAAAATAAATTCGAAACTATTTGAGCCCATATATATATCCATGACTTATATAACTGATAGAGTCCTTACAAATCAGTTCCTAGAAGATTTCCTATAAAATAGGACTGAAACTCTATCTGCTGGAAGTGTTTTCAGCTTGCTGCCTGTGTACACAATTTCTCTGCCAGCTTCCTGCCTGCATAGAAAATTAGTCTACCAGCTAGCTGCTACAACATGTTTTGTTAGAAAAATACATAGCATTTATTTCCTGCAAAACCATGTTAGTACAATACACTTAACCTAGCTTGCTGCTATAGTGTTATCATCAAAATACCAGGGTTTCAATCTCCCCCTTTTTGATGATTACACACCAATATTCAGGAGCAAAATACTCCCCCTAAAATTATGCTTCCCCTGCAAAAAGATTAGCATTCTATCCAAGCAGCTAAGCATATTTTCATGGTATCACATTAAAATTTAGCATTAGCATAAATTCATATTAAAAACATGTGACCCAAAGAGTAACTAAAAACTCCCCCTAAATCACACATGCTATGATCCTGAATTTTCTCCCCCTTATTCATCAAAAAGGTTATTCACATGTTATCAATAATAGAAAATTCAAATACGCATAGATTATCATGCTAAGTGAGCTAATATTACCAGACAACTGTAAGCAGCTTGCTGTCTAGACATTGCACATGCCAATTTCCCTCTATACTTGCGAACATCAACATCTATCAAATTGATTGAGTTCTTCTTGCATTGCCATGATCCAATTCTCATCTTGAAGTGCTTCTTTAACATTCTTTGGTTCCTCTTGAGCTAGAAAGGCCGCAAATGCACAAAAGTTGGCTTGACCCTTCCTTGTCTTGATTCCTTCTGATTTATCACCAATGATCAACTCTGGAGGATGGTTCTTCACTGTTCTTGTTGATTTTGGCAAAGAATGTTGAGCTATGACTTCCTCATGTACTCGAATTCGCTTGGATGGAGGAGAAACTTCACCACCTTCATATATAGGCATCTTTTCTTGTGATCTTTGACCTCTTGGACCTTCCAAGGTGAGCTTTGACAACTGAGCAATAGTTTCATCTACTGGAGAAGAGGTTTCAGTTTGCTTTTCAGCTTCTGTAGTTGTCTCAGGCTGGTTGGCAGCTTGCTGCGATACAGTATTTGTCACTGGCATCTGGCTGTCATCACCTGCACCTGCAATATCTTCCTCATCTCTTGACAGATCAACATTAGACTCTTGAAATGAAACATCTATAGACTCTTCAACAATACGTTTAGATGTATTATACACTCTATAAGCACGACTTGTTAAAGAATAACCCAAAAATATTGCTTCATAAGATTTAGCATCGAATTTACCATCTCTATCAATAGTTTTGAGTACAAAGCACCTGGAGCCAAAAACCTTGAAATATCCAATGTTTGGCTTCTTATTCCTCAGCAATTCATATGGAGTTTTGTTGAGAATAGGCCTGATAAGCACTCTGTTCAGAACGTAGCTTGCTGTGTTGACTGCTTCTGCCCAGAAACTTCTTGGCAGCTTGCTTTCTTGCAGCAAAGTCCTTGCAGTTTCTTGCAACGATCTGTTCTTTCTCTCCACAACTCCGTTTTGCTGTGGGGTTCTTGGAGCAGAGAATTCATGTGAAATACCTCTTTCCTCACAATAATCAAGGAAGCCTTTTGAGATGAATTCACCTCCTCTATCACTTCTTATACCTACAAGTCTTGTATTCAACTTGTTCTCAAGTAAGGTGATTAGCTTCTCAAATTCACTAAAAGCACAATCTTTAGTACGAAGAAACAATACCCATGTATATCTAGAGTAATCATCAACAATAACAAATGCATATTGTTTACCTCCAATGCTTTTATATGCTTCCGGACCAAATAAATCCAAATGGAGAAGCTCTAAAGGTTTAGTAGATGATACCATTGTCTTTGACTTATGTGGAGTCCTGATTTGTTTGCCTAATTGACAAGCCGAACAGGTTTCCGTCTTGACATACTTCAATTTGGGTAGTCCTCTAACTAGCTTCTTTGAAGACAGCTTGCTGAGTAAGTCCATATGAGCATGTCCTAGCCTTCTATGCCAAAGATCTGGGTTTGTATCCACAGTAGCTAAACAGCAGCCTACTTCCTGCATCTCAAAGTCCAACATATATATATTTCCTTCCCTTCTAGCAACTAGGGGGACTTTGTTAGTACCAATATTAATAGTACATTTCTCTTTATCAAAAACAACAGTATGTCCATCATCATATAACTGACTTATACTAAGCAAATTATATTTAAGACCTTGAACATATTGTACTTTATCAATCGAAATGTTACTATTACCAATTGTTCATTTGCCAAGAATGCGGAGTGTTTTGCTATCACCAATTGTAACACTACCACCCTTTTTCATTTTTAGGCTAAGAAACTGAGATTTGTCACCACACATATGTCTTGTACATCCACTATCCAATATCCATTGATTGGCATTTACTTTGACCACAAGACATACCTACAAAACAAAGAACAAACAACTCAACGTTTTGGTACCCAAATTTTGTTGGGTCCAACATGGTTAGTTGATAAAACATAAAGAACATTCAATTCAGACTTCTTGATCCACATTTGGACCACTTTAGATGCTCGATTTCCTGTTTTCCTTGTTCTGGCAGCTTGCTGCCCAGAAGCTGTCTGTCTGTTCCAGCTTGCTGGCTTAGCATTCTGACTTGGGCAATGATGTGACAAATGACCTTTTTTTCCACATTTGTAGCATATTTTCCAAGGCATAGCATAATTATATGGAATACCCTGTTTGCCTTCATATTTAAAAGCATTGGTCTTTGATGTAGAAGCCATTCCAAGTCCTTCTTTATCCATAGGAACCTTTGTTTGTTTCATAATAGTCTTTAATACTTCCTCTCCTTGAACAAACTTTCCCATGCCTTTCTCAAGCTTTGTAACTTCAGCTTCTAATTCTTTTATCTTCTCAGCTTGTTGAGTAGCTTCAATTGAGATGGATTCTCTGATTTTGAATGTCTCAAGACATACATCTCTAGCTTCAATTTCTGCACGTAGCTCGCTGAGTTCCTTCATCAATGTATCATTTCTTTTGAGGAGCAGCTTGTTAAACCCTTCAAGTTGTGTTAGCTTTCCCTTTAGATCAGAAATGAGATCTTCATGATTGTTTGATGGAGTCTTTTCAGCTATTAGCTCAGAGATCATCTTTCGAAGAGAAGCATTTTTCTTTTCAAGCTTATTATTTTCATTCTTCAATTCCATGAACTCCATAATAGATATATTATTATGTTCCTGCATGGTTAGTGATTCTAATATAACATTTTCAGAAGATATATTAAACTGAAATGATTTTACCGCACTAGATTCAACATCTGAGTCCGAATGTGATACATCACTATCTACAAGGACTTCTTCGGTGTTTCCTCGAACCATATCATCATCAATGCCAACCAATGCAATATTTAGCATATCTTCGCTTGAGTCTTCATTGGAATTAAATTCCTCTTCACTCCAAGTGATTTGAGCCTTTGCTTTGTTTTCGTCTCTTGAGGCAGCTTGCTGGTTTGACTTGAAACATACATCCTTTGATTTTGTTGTAGCTTTATAATGCATTTTTAAGGTATCCCATATATCCTTTGCTGTGCTACATGAAGAAACCTTGTCAAAATCTGAATTTGAAAGACCACATATTAGTGTGTACCTTGCTCTTCCATCATAGCTTGTTTTCATCAATTCTGCCTCGGTAAGATCATCAACATCTTTTGGCTTGCCATTATTATCCAAAAAAGTGAATGGACCATCCTTAACGACTCTCCACTCAAATGGATTTCTGCTCAAGAACACCTTCATCTTTAGTCTCCATAAATCATAATTTTCTACCCCATTGAGAAGCGGTGGCGTGTTTAATGATTCTCCCTTTACATAAAAGTGTGCCATCGGATCTGTACTTTCCTGTTACAGAAATGTTAGTACACCAAAGCTCTGATACCAACTGAGAATCAACACCTAGAGGGGAGGGGTGAATAGGTGTTATGACTAACAATGACCGATTTTAAATATTACCAAGTTATGTGACTGAAAAAGCAAAAATCAGTCTGTTTTGCTGTCTGGCAGCTTACTGAGTTCACAGAATATAAAGTGGCAGCTAGCTACGTTGTTCACAGCAGTATAGAAAATGTGCAGAAAATAAAGAACACACAGCAATTTTAGCCAGGTTCGACCCCTATCTCCTATAGGTCTACGTCCTGGTCCTTTACCAACACGGCAAAGGAATATATTATTGATCAAAGTGAATTACAACTACACAATACAATAATATATCTCCCTGAACTCCCTGTTACTGTTAGCAGCTTGCTGAAACACCTTGTTCCTTGAACACAGCTCTCTAAGTACTATACTAAACCAAGTATAAACTCCTCTAGCTATCAAGTTCCTTGAACCCTTGTTTCCCAAGCTCACAAAACCAGCAACAACCAACTTACAAGTTGAACAATACAAGTATAATCAATTACAATTGAATATATGAACTCTAATCAAAGATATAAGATGTAATATATATTAGAGCTCAAAAGTATATGAAAGAATATATCAAATCAGTTCGAAAGTACTTGTGTTTTCTGTTTAAAGTCGTTCAACCTCTGAGAATGAAAACACACAAGTATTTATATAATGAACCAATGATTTTGAATTAATCTAACAACTAACGGTCTTGACTACCAAGTCTCACGTATTTGTTCCTTGATTAATTCAAGCCCAACGTTCATAAAAGTAACGTTTAGAAACCAGAAGAATAGAGAGAATAAGAACGTCAAGAAGACACGTTCAACTGGTTTTAAAAGCCCAATAAAATAGAAGTTGTTAAAAGATAAAACGTTTATAAACAACTTCCTATAATATAGGAATTATATATATATGAAAATAAATTCGAAATTATTTGAGCCCATATATATATCCATGACTTATATAACTGATAGAGTCCTTACAAATCAGTTCCTAGAAGATTTCCTATAAAATAGGACTGAAACTCTATCTGCTGGAAGTGTTTTCAGCTTGCTGCCTGTGTACACAATTTCTCTGCCAGCTTCCTGCCTGCATAGAAAATTAGTCTACCAGCTAGCTGCTACAACATGTTTTGTTAGAAAAATACATAGCATTTATTTCCTGCAAAACCATGTTAGTATAATACACTTAACCTAGCTTGCTGCTATAGTGTTATCATCAAAATACCAGGGTTTCAAGAAGAAGGTGTCGAATATTGGTTTCTAGTGAAGGAACGATTGAATGTGCTTGTAACAAATTTGAACATTCTGGAATGCTTTGTAAACACATCATTCATTACCTAGCCAAGAAAGATAGAACCAAAATACCAAGCGATTACATCATGCCTAGGTGGACAAGGAATGGCAACAAAATTGCGGGACCTTTACCGTACACCCCTCCCGTTCTTGCTAATGTTGGTGAAACACAAACCTCAAGGTATAGTGCATTATGTAAATCTTTTCAAAGTTTAGGTGTTATTGGTAGTTGTTCCGTCCCGCGCTTCAAGTATGTAATGAATGTGATTGAGAGAGAGAAGTGTAACGTGAACAATATTTTTCAACAAGAAAAACATAACGAAAGAACGTATGAGTTGTTTCGTCAAGAAGACTACCAACATGATCCGATTTTCGATCCTCCAATGTCACAAACTAAGGGACGAAGATGGGTCTTCACCATATTAATGGCATGCAATTCCTAGAAACTGAAAAGAAGAAGAAGATGTTAGTATTAGTGCTCTAGAGATAATACTTTTATGTTTTAAAGAAAACATTTTATTATTATAAATTATGTTTTATTGATTATTATTATTATTTTATTATGTCTTTATTTACTGCTTTATGAATGTTAGCATAATAAATGTCCTTGGAATTATGATACGTATTCGATATCTTTAAGTATGTGACTTAAAAATGAGATTATATGAATAGTATCTTTATTCCTAAATATCCCTAGTCGAGTATTATTATTTAAGAACAATAATAATGCACAGAGACTAGTATGTTTGTTGACTGATGACCACATCTCATTGGTCATAGGTATGCTGATACTAAAGTCAAAACATAGGTGCATGTAAGAGTACATGACACTGGATTGACCCGCCGTGAGATTAAACATGTTAATAGTGTCATAAGTAATTCTCACTGTGATAATGGTGTAATGATCCTTAGACCTGAAATCATTATATTTCTATATGAGAATTAATATACTTTGATTACATTAAAAGTTACATTTGACCGGGTGATGATAAAAGTGGACATTGGGTATATTATGAATCGTATGAGAAATATGAATGATCTATATGGGATTTAACTCTCCTAATTTTAGGAGCGATATTATTGGCCTCTTGTTTGAGTGAGACTATGAAATGCACGGTCGTGCTCAAATGTTGATTTGATTTATTAGTCTACTCATCGATCAAGAAAATTAAGATTAAATTATGAAGAGGATGACACATTACATGCCTCGAGTTTAATCTAGAATATCAAGGTTAAAGGGATTATATTACATGGAACATTATTCACGAAAGGCTTAATCGAATCACCGATTTAATTATTATTATTTGGGTTACAATGATGTATTACTAGATGCCGCTCATTGTTTACAATTTTAATTAGATATTAAAATTGTTGCCAACGTAATAATAACCTACAGGGTCACACACAAAGAACGCTTGAAGGAGAAATAATTTAAATTATGAATTTAAATTAAATAAGTAATTCATTCTATTTATAATATTAATTAAGTATGACTTAAATAATTAATTAAATAGAAAAGGGAATTACTTAAACTACTTCTGAAATAAGTTATTAATTGATTAAGTGAGACTTAATTAAATAATAAATTGAAATTTCAGATTAGTATTAATTATAATTGGATTATAATTAATAAAGTTTATTCCTCTCTATATAAACTCTCTTAGAGGCTGATTTTATTAGTGAAAAACGTTTTTACATTAAAAACCCTAGCCGCTTATGAGAGCAAGAAAAGAGAGAGAGAGAAAAAAAAGCAGTTTTTCGGGTGCTAGTACACATCAATCCTTCAAGAAAAGTGTTCGTGTGGATAACATAGAGTGTAGATCGCAAGAGCGGGATACATGGTGATTGAACAAGCTTTGGATCTCCATTAATCTTCCATTGATGAATTGTTAAAGTGTTTTAAGGTAAAACACTAATCTCTGAATTAAATCTTTTGTTTTTCGCATGGATCCTGCGGAGGGGTTTCGAATTTTGATTTATTTTCACATTTTCCGTTGCGTATATGTGCTTGAAACCCTTGAGAAGAGTCTCGGTCAGAGGTCCCCGACTGTTGGATTCCCACCCGCAATGCGTCATTGCGGGGCTCGTGACTGTTTAAATGCCCTCCGCAATGAGTCATTGCGGGGATTGTGACTAGTAGAGGTTGTTCGCACAAAATCACGCAAGCGTACGCGGTCACAAGTAATATAAGAATAAGTAGAGTTCGTTCCCACAGAGACTGCTTTGGTTACTATAGTTATGCACTTATGCAACAATGTATGGCTATTGTTCAATGCTAAGAAACGCGTCAAAGTTGTGTGTTTATCAACTAAATTAACTAAACAACTTATCAAGACTATATTTAACTAAGGAAATTACTGTCGAATTACTTATGAGAATAAAACATGGGATCCTAACTTCATTAAATACTTCATTCAGAGTATTTTGTCTTTAATCAATGCATGTGACGGTTGTGACAACTAATCGGATAACACGAAATTAGTACACGCTACCTTTCAGTATACGTATACCAAACCACTCAAACATCCACAAAAGAGATAGAAGTTGAGCAGACACCAATTATGCTTAGACCCTATATGTATATAAGATTTGAAAACATAACGGTTTAACGAGCAAGTTATCTATTCAGATTACATAGGGCAGGTAAGATGGTTAAAATTACCTACGAATCATGCATGACAAACATACATAAACCTATGCTAGCATGGCAAGTTCTAAACCTCTATATCCACTTTCGCAATCAATAGAGATTAACAAACAACTTAGATGTTAGCTACGCATCCAAGAAGAATAAGCACAACCAAACTAGGAAGCCAATAATTCATCACACACAAATCTTTAAAATAATTAACTACTAAAATACATAGATAAATCCGTTAGAATCCCATGACAACGATTAGTTCATAATTGAACCGTTCATCATCATGGGTTCTGATGAAAACATGATAATAAATATGTCTGGAATACTGAATAAAAGTACCAGGGTTTATGAAAAACAAACGAGAATCCAAAGTATCGCCTAATTAGAAGAATACAAAGATAAGATGAAACTAGATCTTCGTAATCAGCCGTCTCCTCGTTCTCCTTGCCGGTGGAAAGATATATAGGTATGTAGATGGATATATGCCTCTGAAATCGTCCACCAATAGCTTATATAGGCTCTTCTGTTGACTGGTCTTCGCTGGTTTCCTTTTTAGAACAGAAATTGGCTTCCTTGGTTTCTGCCATATTTCTTCAAAACGCTTTTCTTTGACATTTCTTCGTGCTCTCAAGTTCCGCAACCACTTGGCTTTCACAACAATGCTAAAACATCACCACATAACCACAGAAACTCTACGACTCTGCCAACAATGCAACTATGCACGATCTAACACAAAACACATTAAAAACACCACGTACTTGAGTACAAACAATCAATTTAAGCCGATTTGAAGCGTTCCAAGTAGATATAAAATCCACTTATCAGAGGTGCGCACCTCTACCAGTTATTATTTTATTTTTTAATTCAAATTTTTCGAATTAAAAAAAAAATCACAGTCAATATTTTTTCAAATATTTCACTTTATATTGATAATATTCCACATTTTCCACCTTGAAAATATTTTTGACTGAATAATATAAAAATCAATTTTTTGACATTTTTTCAATTTAATTATATAATTATGTTCTAATTTAATTAAATTTATTTTTTAATTTATAATTATGTTCTAATTATTTTTAAATTTAATTTATTGATAGATTTGTAAAATTCTAGCGAAGTGTTTCAAATTCATCTTGATAAATTTCTGAATAAGAAAAGTAAAAACCATCGAAGGATTTATTCGATAAATTTAGAAAGAGGACAGAAATCTATCGAACAATTCTATTTTGTTCAAATTCATAATTTTCGATAGTTTTCAGTCTGTTCATTTTTCAATAGTTTTTAGTTTTTAAAGATATTAACTTTCGATAGTTTTTGTAAAAGTCTGTTTAAATTCTGATATAAATCGACTTCGATAGTTTTTACAAAACTATCGAAGTATGATTTGACTTTTATACCCCTATACAAAAACTATCGACAGTACATTTTAAAAACTGCCGCAATGACTCATTGCGGGGTGCCTGGAAAAATCTGTGCAACAGATTTCTGCTTTAAGTTTAACCAATAAAAACCTGTTTAACAACCACAAACCTGTTTAACCAATAAAAACATGTTCTTCTTCTACCAAATCAAAACCAATAATC
This sequence comes from Heracleum sosnowskyi, assembly GCA_030848705.1. Taxonomy (NCBI): domain Eukaryota; kingdom Viridiplantae; phylum Streptophyta; class Magnoliopsida; order Apiales; family Apiaceae; genus Heracleum; species Heracleum sosnowskyi. The sequence goes on along the minus strand of CM061235.1, from coordinate 20,926,381 downwards.
TAAACGCTTAAATAATAATAAACTAATTCAAAACCATTACAAACAAATCAAATTTAAAATCAACAACACGGCAATTAATTAGCATAAAACCAAATACAATCAAATCAAATCTCCAAACTATGCTAATGGCCCTCGTTCCTCCGATTAATCCTATCCTCAGCAATCTTTCGAGCTTTCCCTTTAAAAATCTCCCAGGCAATGCGATACCAGAAGGTAATGATATCATCTGGTGGGGTCCAAACCGCCAAGTGCAATGGTATGTTGTTAAGTATAGCATCCATATACTTGCAAACGTACACGCCACAATCAGAGCCACCTACTTGCTTCGGCCGCTCTTTAACATACTTAACAAGCATGAAATTGTCTTCCATAAATCGCTGCTTATCCAAGTAATGAAGCATACACGGAAACAATTTTTCCTACAAAATTTACATACAATTAGTAACAACACATTATGAATAAAACTAACTTTGTTAATCTAAAAAGCATAGGTTACCATGATATAAAACTCCTTTGAGTATGTCTCCCGGAAGTTACAATTAATCTCATCTCGTAGAGGATCGATTAAATTGACTTTCATTTTTCTAAGGTCATAATAAACAAAATCCAATGAGATCCGTGCACGTGGGGAAGAAAGCTTAATCACAATCTACCATGTCTAGCCCACAATCCTGTTTTCCATAAGTAGTGTAGAAATGTTCCAGTGAAGCCAACTCCTTAGGTGTTCTACATGATGGATGCATCTGCAAAAATTAAGGGATATTATCAGGAATTAAATAAATTGAGGATAAAATGCAATTAATGTGAATTTTAAAGCATAAAATTGAGGAATTAGCGGGATATTATCAAGAATTAAACAAATTAAGGGGAAAATGCAATTAATGTGAATTTTAAGGATAAATTTGAGGAATTAAGGGGAAAATGCAATTAATGTGAATTTTAATTGAAAACCAAGATATGTAAAATTTAAGGCATAAATTTGAGAAATTTACCTCCATGTCTTTAATGTGAGTGCCAGCTACGCACATGAAATAGCTGAAGGAAAAGAAAAACTTCTTGCATGGAGGGACTAGCGTTCTACTAAGAGTGTAGTCGTACTCTCTACGATTCAACAGCTGAACATAACAATCCACAACACTGCTCTGCAGATCTCGATCGCGTCTTAGGCATTGGACATTCTCCCAAACAAGTCTAGAAGTCATCTCATGGTCCAACCAAACGTAATTGTGCTTCTCACTCCACCAAACCCTATACAGCAAGTCAATTTTCTGATTTTTCAGTGGCCCCGTCAAATCACCACTAACACCACCCCGCCTCTGCATGTCCTTGTATATATCTTCGTTTGTCTCCCTCTGCAAATACATGTCAATAACCCAAATCAGACAAATATTCATAATAAAAAGGAAAAATAGTAATAAAAATGAAAACATGATTCAAGATATGTACACCAAGTAGTCTCGTTAACCTCACAGCAACAGCGACAACACCACTGGTAGTGGCAAACTCAGGAGCCATAGAATTGAGAAGAGATGTAAGTATGTGTATGTATAGGTGTGGTGAGAAAATGAGAGAGATGTGAAAAAGAGGCTAGGGTTTATAGAGATAGGGGATGGGGAGGGTAGGGGTATGTTTAAATAGGGAAAAAAAACAAATAAAATCTGTTTTGGGGATTTTTTTTCACTTTTTCTCGTTTTTTTTCCCTGGCCAGAGACCAGGCGCGGGCGCGGGCGCACTACCCTTCTGTCCAAAAAAAATTCTGATTTTTTTTCATTTTTTTTTTCCATATTGAAAAATACTTACAACAAGAGCATGGATTGCCTCCCATGAAGCACTCGTTTTACGTCAATAGCTTGACGTGATTCCAACTCCTTAATCAGCTGAAACAAGAACCGCGGTCTCCGCCTCGCGATTCACCCGTTCACCAAAATACGGTTTCAACCTCTGACCATTGACCTTGAATGCTTCATCTGGTGTCTTATCAAAAACTTCTACTGCACCATGTGAAAACACTGTTTTGACCGTGAACGGCCCCGACCACCTTGACTTAAGTTTTCCAGGAAAGAGTTTGAGACGAGAGTTGAAAAGCAAAACTAGCTGGCCAGGTACAAATGACTTTTGCACCAGCTTTTTATCATGCCATCTCTTGACCTTCTCCTTGTATAACTTGTGATTTTCATAAACCTGTAGCCGAAACTCATCCAACTCGTTAATCTGAAGCATTCTTTTCTCACCAGCAGCTGACAAATCAAAATTCAACTTCTTCAATGCCCAATATGCCTTGTGCTCTAGCTCGGCAGGCAAATGACACGCCTTTCCATACACCAGTTGAAACGGTGACGTACCCAACGGAGTCTTGTAAGCTGTCCTGTAAGCCCAAACAGCTTCATCTAGCTTCAATGACCAATCCTTCCTCGAAGGATTTACTACTTTCTCTAGAATACGCTTGATCTCCCTGTTAGAAACTTCTGCTTGACCGTTTGTTTGAGGGTGATAGGCAGTAGCAACCCGATGATTGATATTAAACCTAGCCATTAAGGCTGTAAACTTACGGCTGCAAAAGTGCGTACCCTCACTGATAATTACCCTCGGAGTTCCAAAACGAGTGAAAATTTGCTTATGCAGAAAATTCAGCACCACTTTAGAATCATTGGTCGGTAAAGCCTTTACCTCGACCCATTTAGAAACGCTGCTAGCAGTATGTACTGATTATTACAAGACGAAACAAATGGTCCCATAAAATCAATTCCCCACACATCGAAAATCTCCACTTCAAGCAACATATTAAGAGGCATCTCATTCCTCTTAGAGATATTACCGACCCTTTGGCATCGATCACGTATAGCTCAACACAAACTGGTTCGCATCTTTAAACAGAGTTGGCCAGTAGAATCCTGCCTGAAGTACTCGAGTAGTTGTCTTCTCTCCACCATAATGGCCTCCATAAGTGGTGGAATGGTAATCTCGCAAGACACCCTCAGTTTCACTATAGGGAATGCATCTTCTTATCATCTGATCAGCTCCCTGCCTGAACAAGAATGGCTCGTCCCAACGGTACCACTTTACATCATGTAGAAACTTCTTCTTTTGAGCATAAGAGAATTCAGAAGGGATGACATTACTCACAAGATAGTTCACAATATCTGCAAACCATGGTTCTTCATCTTGCACCCCAAAAAGTTGCTCATCGGGAAAAGATTCATTGATTAGAGTTTTATCCCTTGAATCCGTACAGTGGTCTTCCAAATGTGACAAATGATCCGCCACCTGGTTTTCTGTACCCTTTCTGTCTTTAATCTCCAAATCAAATTCTTGTAGCAAAAGAACCCAACGAATCAACCGAGGCTTTGAATCTTTCTTTGAAATTAGATATCGAATGGTTGCATGATCAGTGTAGACTACTACCTTAGTCCCAAGCAAATAAGACCTGAATTTCTTGAAACTATACACAATTGCCAAAAGTTCCTTTTTTGTAGTAGTGTAGTTCAGCTGCGCATCGTTGAGGGTTTTGTTAGCATAGAAAATCACATGGAACACCTTGTTCTTTCTTTGCCAAAGAACAGCTCCCACCGCATAGTCACTAGCATCACACATCAACTCAAACGGTTCACTCCAATCAGGCGCAGTAATAATAGGTGCTGAAGTCAACTTCTTCTTCAACAGCTCGAAAGCAGCCAAACAATCTTCATCAAACTTGAAAGGAACATCCTTTTCTAACAAATTATATAAGGTTTTAGAGATTTTGGAGAAGTCTTGAATGAATCGCCGATAGAAACCCGCATGACCAAGAAAACTGCGAATTCCCTTAACTGAAATTGGTGGAGGGAGATTTTCAATCGTCTCCACTTTGGCTTTATCCACTTCAAGCCCCTTGCTAGATACCTTATGCCCAAGAATGATTCCTTCTTGCACCATAAAGTGACATTTTTCCCAGTTGAGCACCAGATTGGTCTCAACACATCTTTTCAACACCATGCCCAGATTATGTAAGCACACATCCTAAGAAGTTCCAAACACTGAGAAGTCATCCATGAACACTTCCACATTAATGCCAATCATATCTGAGAATATGGCCATCATACACCTCTAAAAGGTAGCAGGTGCACCACAGAGTCCGAAAGAAACGCGACGGAACGCAAAAGTGCCAAAAGGACATGTGAACGTAGTCTTCTCCTGATCTTCTGGAGCAATACAAATCTGGTTGTATCCTGAATAACCATCAAGTAGGCAATAAAATTCATGACCAACCAACCTATCTAGCATTTGATCAATGAACGGCAGGGGAAAGTGATCTTTTCTGGTGGCTTTATTCAGCTTTCGGTAGTCCATGCAAATTCTCCACCCTGTAACTGTCCGAGTAGGAATAAGCTCATTCTTCTCGTTAGCGACTACTGGCATGCCTCCTTTCTTAGGCACACATTGCACTGGACTCACCCATGAACTGTCTGAAATAGGATAGATGATTCCTGCATCTAGCCACTTAAGAATTTCTTTCTTCACCACCTCTTTTATGATAGGATTCAGCCGCCTCTGAGGATCCACAGTTGGTTTACTTCCTGGTTCAAGCGGAATCTTATGCATGCAATACGAAGGGCTGATTCCCTTGATATCCGCTATGGTCCAACCAATTGCTGACTTGAACTCCCTCAAAATTCGCAAAAGTTTTTCTTCTTCACCACCTGACACGTTAGATGCAATAATCACAAGTAACGTAGATGCATCACCTAAAAAAGCATACCTCAAATGCTCCGGTAGTGGTTTGAGTTCAAGTGTAGGAGCTTCTTCAATAGATGGTTTGAGATGCTCCTGAGATTTCTTCAGCTCAGCTATGCCAAGAGAATCAAATGGCATATCAGTCTTTCTTTTCCACGGAGATGCATTCAAGAACCTCAATTGCTCTTCTCTTTCTTCATCTTCAGAATCAGAATCCCCCGTCAGTACCTTCTCCAAAGTATCTGACTTTAGCAAGTGCTCAATCTCCGTGTAAACTGCAGACTCAACCAAGTCCACCTTGAAGCATTCTTCCTCTTCTGTAGGAAATTTCATTGCATTGAAGACATTGAAGGTGACATTCTGGTCATGCACCCTCATTATGAGCTCTCCTTTCTGCACATCTATCAAAGTACGGCATATTGCCAAGAACGGTCTTCCCAAGATAATAGGAATCCTCTTATCCTCCTCGAAGTCCAAAATAACAAAATCCGCAGGGAAGATAAACTTATCCACCTTAACCAAGACATCATCTACTATGCCTCTAGGATATGTGACAGACCTATCAGCCAGCTGTAAGGACATAGAAGTAGGTTTAGGCTCCGGCAGCCCAAGTTGCATGAAGACAGACAACGGCATCAAATTAATACTAGCTCCCAAGTCACACAAGCACTTGTTGAAAGCTAGATTATCGATGCTGGATGGTATGGTGAAACTCCCTGGATCTTTGAGTTTAGGAGGTAACTTCTGCTGTAGGATAGCACTACATTCTTCTGTCAAAGCAACTGTTTCCAACTCCTCGAGTTTCAACTTCCGAGATAGAATACCTTTTATGAACTTTGCGTAGCTCGACATTTGTTCTAAAGCTTCCGCAAAAGGTATATTGATCTGCAACTTCTTGAAAACTTCGAGAAACTTAGCAAACTGCTTGTCCAACTTCTGCTTCTGAAGTCGTTTAGGGAATGGCGGAGGAGGATAAACTTCCTTGGTCTCTGTAGCCTGCTTCGGAACAGATTTCTTAGTAGAATGGTCATTTTTCTCCGCATCGTTTCCCCCCTGACTAGCTTTTTCTTCATTTTTTTCCACCTCTGGCAGAAGGTCAGGCGTGGGCGCGCTCCTTATTCTGCTGGAATTTCAAATTTTCTCCGTTTTGCTCTGTTTCTGAGTTCTAATCATTCGTAACCTTCCCAAATCGCAAGGTAACTGCCTTTACATGTTCTTTGACCTCTCTTTTGCCTGGATTAGCTTCTGTATCACTAGGGAGAGTTCCCTGTGGTCTATTCAACAAGGCATTGGCAATCTGACCGATTTGATTCTCCAGAGTCTTGATTGAAACAGCTTGGCTCTTGCACATTAGCCTCAATTCCTCCAATTCAGATTTTTCATTAGATGATTGACCAGCATTGCCATGAGACGGTTGTTGAAACCCTGGTGGTTGATACGGTTGCCTTGGAGCATATTGCTGCTGAAAACCATAAGGGTTGAATGGCTTAGCTCCATATTATTGACCTTGATACTGCTGATACGGCTGTTGTGGTTGTTTCTGGCCTCCCTGATTGTTACTCCAGCTGAAGTTAGGATGGTTCCTGTTATTAGGATGATAGGCGTTAGGCACTGGCTGCTGTGGTCTCTGGAAATTGCTCACAAACTGTGCCGATTCACTAGATATGGCACACTGAGTCGTGTCATGTGCACCTGCACATAGCTCACACACACTAGCCACCTGCTGAACTCCATAGTTGGACAGAGAATAATCCTAGTCAGTGAACTTTAACGACCACTGATGACAAGCACATAAACTATATATATAACACCGAGTCCCCGGCAGCGGCGCCAAAAACTTGTTCGCACAAAATCACGCAAGCGTACGCGGTCACAAGTAATATAAGAATAAGTAGAGTTCGTTCCCACAGAGACTGCTTTGGTTACTATAGTTATGCACTTATGCAACAATGTATGGCTATTGTTCAATGCTAAGACAAGTGTCAAAGTTGTGTGTTTATAAACTAAATTAACTAAGCAACTTATCAAGACTATATTTAACTAAGGAAATTACTGTCGAATTACTTATGAGAATAAAACATGGGATCCTAACTTCATTAAATACTTCATTCAGAGTCTTTTGTCTTTAATCAATGCATGTGACGGTTGTGACAACTAATCGGATAACACGAAATTAGTACACGCTACCTTTCAGTATACGTATACCAAACCACTCAAACATCCACAAAAGAGATAGAAGTTGAGCAGACACCAATTATGCTTAGACCCTATATGTCTATAAGATTTGAAAACATAACGGTTTAACGAGCAAGTTATCCATTCAGATTACAAAGGGCAAGTAAGATGGTTAAAATTACTTACGAATCATGCATGACAAACATACATAAACTATGCTAGCATGGCAAGTTCTAAACCTCTATATCCACTTTCGCAATCAATAGAGATTAACAAACAACTTAGATGTTAGCTACGCATCCAAGAAGAATAAGCACAACCAAACTAGGAAGCCAATAATTCATCACACACAAATCTTTAAAATAATTAACTACTAAAATCCATAGATAAATCCGTTAGAATCCCACGATAACGATTAGTTCATAATCGAACTGTTCATCATTGTGGGTTCTGATGAAAACATGATAATAAATATGTCTGGAATACTGAATAAAAGTACTGGGGTTTATGAAAAACAAACGAGAATCCAAAGTATCGCCTAATTAGAAGAATACAAAGATAAGATGAAACTAGATCTTCGTAATCAGTCGTCTCTTCGTTCCCCTTGCCGGTGGATAGATATATAGGTATGTAGATGGATATATGCCTCTGAAATCGTCCACCAATAGCTTATATAGGCTCTTCTGTTGACTGGTCTTCGCTGGTTTCCTTTTTAGAACATAAATTGGCTTCCTTCAGCATTTTTTGCAAGTGCGGGCGCGCTTCTCCAGGCGCGGGCGCGCTCCTCGGTATTCAAAGTGGCGCGGGCGCGCTTCAACCAGGCGTGGGGGCGCTTGGTTTCTGCCAGATTTCTTCAAAATGCTTTTCTTTGACATTTCTTCGCGCTCTCAAGTTCCGCAACCACTTGGCTTTCACAACAATGCTAAAACATCACCACATAACCACAGAAACTCTACGACTCTGCCAACAATGCAACTATGCACGATCTAACACAAAACACATTAAAAACACCACGTACTTTAGTACAAACAATCAATTTAAGCCGATTTGAAGCGTTCCAAGTAGATATAAAATCCACTTATTAGAGGTGCGCACCTCTACCAGTTATTATTTTTTATATTTTTTTTAATTCAATTTTTTCGAATTCAAAAAAAAAATTACAGTCAATATTTTTTCAAATATTTCACTTTATATTGATAATATTCCACATTTTCCACCTTGAAAATATTTTTGACTGAATAATATAAAAATCAATTTTTTGACATTTTTTCAATTTAATTATATAATTATGTTCTAATTTAATTAAATTTATTTTTTTAATTTATAATTATGTTCTAATTATTTTTAAATTTAATTTATTGATAGTTTTGTAAAATTCTATCGAAGTGTTTCAAATTCATCTCGATAAATTTTTGAATAAGAAAAGTAAAAACCATCGAAGGATTGATTCGATAAATTTTGAAAAAGGACAGAAATCTATCGAACAATTCTATTTTGTTCAAATTCATAATTTTCGATAGTTTTCAGTCTGTTCATTTTTCAATAGTTTTTAGTTTTTAAAGATATTAACTTTCGATAGTTTTTGTAAAAGTCTGTTTAAATTCTGATATAAATCGACTTCGATAGTTTTTACAAAACTATCGAAGTATGATTTGAATTTTATACCCCTGTACAAAAACTATCGACAGTACATTTAAAAAACTGCCGCAATGAGACTCATTGCGGGGTGCCTGGAAAAATCTATGCAACGGATTTCTGCTTTAAGTTTAACCAATAAAAACCTATTTAACAACCACAAACCTGTTTAACCAATAAAAACATGGTCTTCTTCTACCAAATCAAAACCAATAATCTAAATGCTTAAATAATAATAAACTAATTCAAAACCATTACAAACAAATCAAATTTAAAATCAACAACACGGCAAGTAATTAGCATAAAACCAAATACAATCAAATCAAATCTCCAAACTATGCTAATGGCCCTCGTTCCTCCGATTAATCCTATCCTCAACAATCTTTCGAGCTTTCCCTTTAAAAATCTCCCAGGCAATGCGATACCGGAAGGTAATGATATCATCTGGTGGGGTCCAAACCGCCAAGTGCAATGGTATGTCGTTAAGTATAGCATCCATATACTTGCAAACGTACACGCCACAATCAGAGCCACCTACTTGCTTCAGCCGCTCTTTAACATACTTAACAAGCATGAAATTGTCTTCCATAAATCGCTGCTTATCCAAGTAATGAAGCATACACGGAAACAATTTTTCCTACAAAATTTACATACAATTAGTAACAACACATTATGAATAAAACTAACTTTGTGAATCTAAAAAACATAGGTTACCATGATATAAAACTCCTTTGAGTATGTCTCCCGGAAGTTACAATTAATCTCATCTCGTAGAGGATCGATTAAATTGACTTTCATTTTTCTAAGGTCCACAATAAACAAAATCCAATGAGATCCGTGCACGTGGGGGAAGAAAGCATAATCACAATCTACCATGTCTAGCCCACAATCCTGTTTTCCATAAGTAGTGTAGAAATGTTCCAGTGAAGCCAACTCCTTAGGTGTTCTACATGATGGATGCATCTGCAAAAATTAAGGGATATTATCAGGAATTAAATAAATTGAGGATAAAATGCAATTAATGTGAATTTTAAAGCATAAAATTGAGGAATTAGCGGGATATTATCAAGAATTAAACAAATTAAGGGGAAAATGCAATTAATGTGAATTTTAAGGATAAATTTGAGGAATTAAGGGGAAAATGCAATTAATGTGAATTTTAATTGAAAACCAAGATATGTAAAATTTAAGGCATAAATTTGAGAAATTTACCTCCATGTCTTTAATGTGAGTGCCAGCTACGCACATGAAATAGCTGAAGGAAAAGAAAAACTTCTTGCATGGAGGGACTAGCGTTCTACTAAGAGTGTAGTCGTACTCTCTACGCTTCAACAGCTGAACATAACAATCCACAACACTGCTCTGCAGATCTCGATCACGTCTTAGGCATTGGACATTCTTCCAAACAAGTCTAGAAATCATCTCATGGTCCAACCAAACGTAATTGTGCTTCTCACTCCACCAAACCCTATACAGCAAGTCAATTTTCCGATTTTTCAGTGGCCTCGTCAGATCACCACTAACACCACCCCGCCTCTGCATGTCCTTGTATATATCTTCGTTTGTCTCCCTCTGCAAATACATGTCAATAACCCAAATCAGACAAATATTCATAATAAAAGGAAAAATAGTAATAAAAATGAAAACATGATTCAAGATACGTACACCAAGTAGTCTCGTTAACCTCACAGCAACAGCGATAACACCACTGGTAGTGGCAAACTCAGGAGGAGTAACGATGCAAACCTATAATTCAATTAAATAAAAGAATCAGATACATATACAAGAAGTTATATTGGAATTGAAGATAACACTAAAATACATATGCAAGAAGTTATACCTGTAGTGTAGTAGGAGAAATAGGGGGGACAAATACAGGGGTCAGATGTGTAGTAGGAGGAATATGGGGGATGGATTCTGGTGCCGACTATGTAACGGGAGGAATACATTATGTGTCATATTCAATGTTGGATTATATACAAGAAGTTATATTGGAGTTGCAAATAAAGATAAACAACAAGAAGAAGTACCTCAACAACCGGTGGAGAAGACCGCTCTGATACCTGTTGTGTAGAAGGATGAATAGGGGGTAGATTCCAGGGTCGGCTGTGAAGAAGAAGGAGCACTATTTCCAACCTAAAATTACATTAAGATACAAACCTAATTCAAATATTCAAAAAAAAGTATTTTCTAAAGTAAAACAAAAAGGATTTGTACCTCAATATGAACAAGAGGTGGCCCAGATCCTGGCGTTGGCTGTATAACATGATCAGCTGAACTCTCAACCTGCAATTACATGTCAATACACCAATCAGTGCCATATTTCCATGGCCAGTGACTCGAAATAAACCTAGCATTATAGATTATTACCTGACGGGGACGTTTATAGGAGACATCGTGCGTAGGCGAAGCATGAGAATTAGTAGTCTCAACCTGTAATAACATGGTAATGCAACAATCATACATATATTCAATAAACTATTCTCTAAAGTACAACAAAAAAGATTAGTACCTCACGCGGATGTTTCTGAGAGACAGCTAGAGGAAATTGAGGAAATAATGGCTATTATAAATAATTAAACAAATTAAGGGTAAATTGTAAGAAATGTTAATTTTAAGTCATTAAATTACACAAATTAATGGGATATTATCAATAATTAAACAAATTAAGGATAAAATGCAATTAATGTGAATTTTAAGGATAAAATTGAGGAATTAAGGTGATATTATCAAGAATTACACAAATTAATTGGGATATTATCAAGAATTAAACAAATTAAGGAAACATATGCAAGAAATGAGAAACTAAGTTATGAAATACCTAGGATGGACAACGTTCCGGCTCGATGTGGGAAACAAGACACCCCCAATGACGTAAAAAAGATAAGCCCCGGTGTACACTACATCATCCTCCCCGATAAACTCTGGAGAAGGATTCGTTGGCTTATCCTTATATTGTTCCTTCAGCACACTCAGTTTTACCCCGTCTTTATACATTTCTTCACGAGCTTTTTCACTCAATCTCAAATCCTTCCACTGCTTAACCCAGTACTATCTTGGAGTCTTCAGCTCCGTATGTATAAGATCACCGCCACGAACAGGCAGACCCATAATCATATAAACATCCTCCAGGGTGATGGTCAACTCACCAAATGAGAAATGAAAGGTGTTGGTCTCCGGCCTCCACCTCTCCACCAAGGCCGTGATCAAACGTATGTCATTCTGAGGAATTGACCGGTTGTTAGTAAACACCCCAAAACCTCAGTCCTTCAGCAAACTTTTCTGACGATCATCAAGCTTCCACTCCTCCCAATTAGCTGTATAATGTCTGACATCCAACTTATCCCTCGCTCCCCCCTGCCATATCACACTGCTAATATGGTCGTCCTGTATGGTCAAGAGCGATTTATCGAGAGGCCCGCACTCCATATCCATAATATCTACAACGTGCAAAATCAAGAAATTAGATACATTTTATACATTTATATTACATAAAAACAAAACAAAAGCAAGTAACAATCAAGCTATTTTTGTCAAGAACATATCTAAATAAACAGAACTAGAAGTGCTAGGCCAATACCATCTATAAACAGTCTACCATCTTATTCGTAAAAAAGCATATAGTTGTAAGTATTTTACCATCTATAAACAGTCTCAGGTGAACACTTTCAATTGCAGTTGAACTTGATTCGAAAGCTACTTTAAGTAGTCCAAATTTAAGTCGTTCAGTTAATGCATAGGGATCATGTGATTTAAGTGCATAAAAATGAAACAAGCTAGTGGTCATTTGCATGCTTAAAAGAATAATCTAAATAGAGATACCAATATGAAAAAAAAAAAGATTCTAGACCATGTCCATGAAGTTCCAAGGACTGCAAAAGGTTTTAAGAATAAGAATATATAATAAGCATAAGCGTAATAGATTCAAAATTCAAAATTCGAATTAATAATTCCAAAATTCGAATAATAATTCAAAATTCGAATTAATATTTCCTAAATTCGAATAATAATTCAAAATTCGAATTAATAATTCCTAAATTCGAATAATAATTCAAAATTCGAATTAATAATTCCTAAATTCGAATAATAATTCAAAATTCGAATTAATAATTCCTAAATTCGAATAATAATTCAAAATTCGAATTAATAATTCTAAAATTTGAATTAAAAAAATTTCAACCTAATTTCAACTCAATTAGGGATAAAATCCCTAATTTCAACTCAATTAAAGATAAAAACCCTAATTTCAAACTAATTGCAACCAAAAACGAACAAAATAGAACAATCCACAGCTATTTATGTATCACAGCTCTGTACAAAAACATGTATGTATCACAATCCACAATCACCACAATCCACACTAAAATCGAACAAAAAACGTTTGAATAACAGGTGTAGAAGATACCTGGATGAGAAGAGATGATGACGATGACAATTGTGAAGAAATCGCTCGAAATCGCCTCAAAATCGATAGACAGAAATTGTTTGGATATAGAATGATTCGAATTAGGAGGAATCAGGTCTAATTTCGGGTCACGACTACCGCAATGAAACATTATGGGAGTGTACGACTACCACAATGAAACATTGCGGGAGTGTTTAAGGTTAGAAATGTAATTTCGCATTTCGTCTCCTCCTGCAATGTTTCATTGTGGTACCGCATTGTTTCATTGCGGTGCCGCATTGTTTCATTGCGGTACCGCATTATTTCATTGCGGGGGTGTTTAATCCAGACCGTTTATTTTTAAAATGAATGGCTAGGATTTGGTGGTTCCAGTCCCCTTCCAACCAACTGTGGTTGTGGATGGGGACCCCAAATATATAGCATCTCCAACAGAGTTTACCAAAATAGTTGTCGATCTCTACCACATCATCTCATATATTATTTTTCTATCTTCTCTCTCATCCATGTCATTACTGGCAACTTTTATAAAAAATCTTCTCCAATAGTTGTCAACTTTAAAAATTGTCAATGTAACCCCATACATAAATGATAATAATATAGAAAATACAAAAATGAGCAGAGATAAATACAATTTTGAGAAAAATGTACGTGAATTTACTATGCGAGGAAGTTGCCAAACTTGATTGCAACTTTGGTTGCCAATTGGCAACCTTACAACTCCAATAAGTGGGCAATCAAAATTGTGAGAATCGGCAAAATCTTGACAATCCCTATTGCATATGCTCTTGGACGTGCACTTTGCAGTACACATTTGAAATTCAAATTTTCGTGCTAGCCTTTTTCCGAGCCAACCTCTCTCTACTTGTTCTTTACTTATGTTCCTAATTTTGCTTCAACTTTGCAGGTTTGTAACTAACGTTTTTAAACATTTAGGTCACAGGTTCGTCCAGCTCTCCACATTTCACAATAAGCGATATTTAATTTTTTGTTGAAACTTCTTTAAAGGTAATTCGTTTATTTGTTTATAAAGGTGTTTTAATTATTTTTCAGGAAACTCATCAGTTGTTTGATGAAATGCAGCAATGAGTTGTTTGTGCCGGCCGGCCGGCGACTGACCGCTTCAAGTCTGCCTCCCGGAATTTCAGCTTTCTAAATCAAGGTAATTTATTAATTATCTTTTTATGGTATCTGAATTATAATTGAGGTTTTTTTTAGGGTTTATTGGATTATGATCAACCCACCTAATCTGCTGTAAACTACCCTTACATGTATAAGTTAACTCTATCTATCTATCTCTCTCTCTCTCTCTCTCTCTCTCTCTCTCTCTCTCTCTCTCTCTCTCTCTCTCTCAGTTGATCCTCTCTCTCTCAGTTGATCCTCTCTCTCTCAGTTGATCAGGTATGCTTGTGTGTTAGTACCTCTTTTTGTTGATATTGCAGCCATGATAAATAATTCTTTTTAACTATGTGTTTTAATTTATTTATATTGGGTTGTAGAGGTGTAATCTGTACATGTTAATACATTATGATTTTTTTTTTGTCCACAAACAATACGTAATTGATTGATTTTGGATGATCATTATGCTTTTCGAGGAATTACTAATTAATATTTTCTTTTCTGTTCATGTTGTATAATTTATCATATATGTAAGCTAATTGGCTAGGGTGGTTAAGGTCAATTATGAGAAATTTAAATATTCGCGCCCTCAATCTCTGGTTCCTAGGACGAGGATTATATATACCTTTTCTTAAAAAGGATTATTGGATTTATACTTAACAAGATCCGTTTTGCTCTCTGAGTGGAATTCTACCTTTGCTTATTTTAAAAGATATATATACTATTACCAGCGATTTCAATTTGAGGAATGCCTGATCAGGTAGCAACGTTTTTCTATTGAGAATATGGTAGTCACCGTCACCCTCACCGTGACACTGCTAATGGATATCTGATCATATGATTTAGCTACAAGGTGTTCATTTGGAATATATTTTTCTTAAATAAAAATCTGGTCAGCCATTTTGAATATGGTTGATTACCTGATATATCAAATTATTATTGTTATGTATATTCCAGTTTTTAGTAATAAACTCTGTCAAAGAATGATCAATGAAGAGTGTCTGAAACACGCAATTTTTTAAATAAAAGAGAACTAATTCTCAAAAATATCTAGATTCCTAACAATTAATTAATCTCATTATGATATATCTAAATTCTATTTTCTAATAAATGAAAATATATACTTCATTACAAATATGTTTATATCTAGAAAATGTAAAATAATCGACAACTATATTACATATATTCTGCTCAGACTCATTTTCCGCTTCTTTTCCGCTTCTTTGAAAAAACTCGACCTTGGAATTATTGAGAAGGCAGACAAGACTCCATGTAAAAGGATGTGCATGAGAGTGGGACCTCAAAGAATTGATGACATGAACCCATAAAAGCCAATAGTAGATATCACATATAAACCGTACTTCAGCCTTTTGGAATCACAAAGTTAATGTGGAGTATTTAAGAAGTCCATTCGGGCCTTCGGCATCTTCAAGAAGAAACTTTGAATTATTATATCCTCTCGTATCATCTCCACATCAGCTTGTATTCACGTATAGGAAGAATTAAAATATAAATTTAGGAAAAAAAGATTTTCATCATGTTTGCACACCCGAAAGTTTCCGGAAAGTGATACCATCTGTATTAAATTAATACCTGGACTTGTCACGTACTCACCTTAGATTCTTACACAATACAATGCTTGAGTTGACATGTAGGTTTTGTCAACTTTATGCACAAATCATCAAATATCTTTGCTTAATTCATCTTATGCACAAATCATCAAATATCTTTGCTTAATTCATCTTATTCTTGATTTCTTATAGTCATCATACACTGATTAAAGGTTTTATTTCAACTCTTCATATTTATCAACGACCATTTAATAGTCAAAACCACATGGATGAGATTGGTTGATGATACCAATAAGATCATGAAGTCACCAATTAATTTTAAAAAAATGAGCTTTAGTACTACGAGATCTATATGAAATAAATATTATGTGAGAGTAGACAATGCTATGTCAAACAAAGGAGATTAAAAGTATTTACAATTCATTTAAACAGATTTTCCAAAACTAGGAGAATGAGTGAATAATGAAATTTTTTAATTCTACTAAATATCTAGATTCTTAATAGATGATTGTTATTATATATTCAAATTTTAGAATAATAAAAAAGGACTTGATTACAAATTTCTTCAAATCTAAGTAATAACTTGTAATATTTAGCTAGTAATGTTTTTTTTTTTTGCTTTGTGTCACATCTTTTGAATTTTGAATTAGTCACATTGATGAGGAACAGAGGTGGAAGTAAATTAGATTTCTCATATAGTTTATTTATATGTATTATTCTGAATAATACATATATTAGTTAGTTGGGGTTTAATTATCTAGTTATTTAGTTTATTAATAACTAGCTTATAGCCCGTGCAATGCACGGGTACTTTTTAATATTTTATTATATTAATTTACATTTTTATTCTTAGTATTTATATTTATATTTATTTTTTAATTTTTATTGATATTTATAATTGTAAAATACATTTTTTTTATATATTGTTGAAGAATTTCGAATCTGAAAATTTTGAAAAAATAATTTATATATTAAAATATAAAATATTACTTGACATTTTATTCAACGTTCTCATCTATTTATTTTAAGATCCAATGATTCTTACTTTTTTGTAGTACTATCATCCCTTAACAACCAAAATTCTTGACTTTTTTTTTTTAATATATTTAGAGATAAAATATTAATTTTTATATTTGATACGTTGTTGATGGAGTTCGAACATCTAACGATTCTCATATATTTATTTTAAAGTTTAACCATTTTTTTTTATGGTTTTGTACTGTGACGACTAAAATTATGAATATTTATATGTTATGAGTATGCAAATAAAGATCCTGATTTCTGATATAGTAATTGATCATTTAAGTGTATTATATAATTTATATTAACTATCTAATTTCTCACTTGCCTAATTTATAAACAAATTGAAATATATTGCAAGTAAATATTTAACAATAGATGATTAGATTTATTTATTTACATATATTAGTTGTGATTATAGGGAAAGTATGCTGAGATTAATCTCATGATCATTATTCTCTATAAGTAATATATATAAAAAAGATCTTTACTAAGTGTGAAACTCTCAATTTTTAATAAGATTTCGATATTATCCTTTTACGTTTGTTATATGTAAAATATTAAAATATAATTTGGGTGAATGAAAATGTTATGTCCCTTAAAAAAGTGTTATTTTAATACTACAACTAAGCCGTTTTATTTGTAATTTGTACTGTAAAATTTTCAACTTAAATTCATGTACATGACTTCTGATACATCTTTAATAACATAAAGTCCATGTGTATTATTGTTACTCATGTGTATTATTTTTAATAACATAAAAAAATATTGAACCTCGATTTTTGATAGTGCTCTTATATTTTTTCTATTACTTTTATATAATTTTAAGTTCAAAATATAAATATTATATTTTAAGTCCAAAATATAAATATTATATTTTAAGTCCAAAATATAAATATTACATTAAGTAAGTTGTTTACGGGAGTCGAACTCTTGACCTATGGTAGTACTCATTTATTATCCCTCTTACTTTTATTATATAATAGTATATAAAAAAAATATTGAACCTCGATTTTTGATAGTGCTCTTATATTTTTTCTATCACTTTTATATAATTTTAAATTCAAAATATAAATATTATATTTTAAGTCCAAAATATAAATATTATATTTAAGTCCAAAATATAAATATTACATTAAGTATGTTGTTTACGGGAGTCGAACTCTTGACCTATGGTAGTACTCCTTTATTATCCCTCTTACTTTTATTATATAATAGTATATAATAAGTCCAACTGTTTATGGACCTTATTGAGAAAGTAGATATTTGGCTTGCAAGTTTTTACCTTTCACCTGAAAGGGTTTTTCTTGTTTTAAGCACTTAGGATTTTATTTTTAAGTTGGATCAGGATTTTGATGGGATCAGATATTAGCTAAATTCTAGCTGATCTTGAATTCTAATTTGATTTCTTTCTGTCAGAATAAGGTTATTTATCTAGCCCATAAATACTCTTGTCTTGTAATCTTTTGAGGGGACGATATTGATAATAAATTTGATATTTTGGCTATTCTTTGATAGCTTTGAGAATCGAATTCAGTAGTGAATTCAGAGTTTGAGTTTTGTTTCTCCATCTTTGGAGATTCAGAGTTACAGACTTTTGTTTCTCCATCTTTGGAGATTCAGAGGGTTACTTTATATCTATTCTTACTACATATCATTACAAAAACCATTACGTTCCGTATCAATTCTTGTCCAAAGCACCATACACGCAAAAATAAGTGATAAAATTTGGGGTGTAGGATTCATTAGATTTGAGATGTCATAAAGAAGTGAAATTTTCTTTCTACAACCATTGTTGAATAATCCCAGACACTCAAATCCTCTCCATCACATCAATTCATCTTTGAGATTTCCACCGGTTAGCGTGAACTTCCAGTTGCCATTGTACATGACCCAGCTTCATGTTGCCTACTGCTTGGTATAGTGGACATCTTTCCCATCTTCTAAACGTAGAAATCTGAATTATTATTTAATAATTACTAAAAAGGTGGACCATTCTAAAACTAGTTATTTTTCTCATATCGTTTTAAATGATATAAGTGTACTCAAACTCAACTACATATTTAATTAAATATATTTGAATTCATTAGTTATCTTACTTAATGTTAAATTAACATATTATGCAAGACAGTTTACATTGAGATAATACACTATAAAACAAAAAAAAAATATCTTTTAAAAAGAATGTCTATTGTAATTTTAATTTTAAACAAATTGATTGAACTCTATTCAGTAATATATATCTATGTTGCATTACTCAGTAAATGTGCCTGTTAGTATTACAGATTCGATTCTTATACAATAGTCAAGATTCTGGACTTGCTCACTGTCGCCATCTTAAATTTCAAAGTCTTCACATAATAGTCCATTTCATTTACCTTTCCCTTAAGATTCTGATTTTTCTTAGAATTTATGTGCATTCTTCATCCCCATCTCCATCAGATTTTGGTATCTTCTTTATTGTCAGATTCAGCTTCCTCTTTGTCAAGCTTCGCTCCTTCATCAACAGTTTCAATTTTTATTTTGTTTCTCCACAATTGTCCACAATCCACATGTACCAAAATACCCAAATTCTTCAGCATCTTTTTAAAACCATCCTTCGATCAACAACCATGTAATTTATGTTATATCTTATAATCATGAGTGTAATCCACATTTTCTGTAAGATGATTTACAAACATCTTGAAAGTTTAAGTAGAGCTTTAAACATTATATATTGTATCAATTGTACCTTAACTATGATGGATTTATATTTGAACTTTGTTTTAATATGTAAGAGAGTAGACCAATAAGAAAAAATCAACTCAAAAGCTCGAGTATGAATAACACAGAACAAATAGTCCTGAGTTAGAAAGGTAAATCATTTTTAGAAATTAAACTCCTTGGGGATTCCCATTCTGCAACAATCTGATATATAGAAATATTGATCCATTAGAATTTTGTTTCCCTATAGTATTCAAATAAAAAAAATGCATCGTCTCTCAACCATCAACTTTATTGTCACGTTGTCTGGCCTTGTGTTGTGGTCACTACATGTTAGTGAACTGTGGAACTGTCCGTATCCACAAAGAGATGATTTCTTAACCACGACAAGTATATAATGTGTAGATAGTTTAGAAAGAATTCCGTAAATCAACCTTGTTATTGTAATTCTTAACCATGTACAAATAAATAAATAATACAACATCTCTCCCTGTAAAACAAAATTTTCCTAACCATGTAATATACAAAATGCGAAGTATACTTCTTCGTAAATATTATCTTCTTTCTCCAAGTGCCACTTTTCCTTGTAGTAGTATTGCTGGTTATGGGACCTTAATTACAATTTCTGACAACTTTATGTTAGTCAAATGTTTATGAATCCGGTTCAAAGAGTTTTGGTATGCCAATTGCCAAGTGTGTTTACACAAAAAATAAAATGTAAACAAAATATGTGAAGTGTGTTTTGAACCCATTTTAAGTTTATCAGCAAGAGGACCAAAACGATCGTACTTCACATATTTTATTTTTATTGAAGTCCAAAGTTTTACTCTTTCTTATTATTTGACCCGAATTATTGATTGTAATAGCCTCGATACTGGAGAAATCTATTTTTTAATATTTTTTTTATTAATCGAGGTAAAAGATATTGTCTATATTTTAATTGGACAGAGAATATGTATTTTTTTTCTGAGTAGGGAATTGTGTTATTTAGTCGAGGTTATCAATGAATCATATACTCCCTCTGTCCCTCTCATTTCTTTACAGTTTTTTTACACTGCTTGACATGCATTTTAAGGCTCCTATAAAGTATAGCTCTACAACTTATTTTTTGAACTTTCTTTTTCTAAATAAAAATTTAAACATTATATTTTTATTCAGAAGAAGAAAAAATTTAAAATAATTTATCGAAATATATATTAAAGCAGCCTTAAAATGCGTGCCGAACCCCCGTCACCCATTGTAAAGAATTGAGGGGGATGGAGGGAGTATTAATTTATTGAGTTTTTACTGCATTTTGATAGTATATTGTACATGAATTTAAAGTATATACTCAAATGCTTTTCTTTATCCTGCAGTTTTGGAGCATTTATCTATCTGTATCTATTATAGCTGCTTTCATTTAAATTTTCTTTGCAACTCTAATATTTTGGGGATTTGTCAGAATTCAGTTTAGTTTTTACCTGGATTGGCAGCTTTTTAGGCATTTTTTTGATGTACTCTCATAGCTGCCGTCAGTTTTTGATTATATTCATCACATGCCTTGAATTTTGGTTATACCAATTTAAATTTCTTGATATTTTTTAATATTTACGGTGCGTTCTGATTTTTAGGTTTCTATACTGAACAATGGTATATGAGGCTTTCGAAGTTTCAAGTTAGTTCTCGTACAGTCATCAATCTTAACATTAGATTAGCATGTGAAGATAATATTTCGCCAATACAAACGAAATTTGTATCTGATCTATTATTGCTAGGATGCTGAAATCTCACATGGTCACTTCAAGGGAAAGCATGGCTGATGCAATTTCTTCTGACAAGTTGCAGCAGGGAGAGAACTTAGATGTGTTCCATGACACAATGTCCAACCTAAAAGGAACCCCTCCGTCTGTAAAACATGAAAAGCAAGAACCAGGTAAGCTGCAGCAGAGGCAAAATCTGTTCGAGCCAGTGATGTTGCAAGTAAGTCAAAAGAGCAGCATCAATCAGGTGAAGCCAGAGAAAGGGCTAAATTATCTGAAACCGTTACAGAGCCTTGGTGATGTGACAAATGCATCACAATCAAACCTGGATGGAAGTTCTAAATCTATAGTGCAGGAGACTGAGCCAGTTATTTTATGTCAGAAGCAGAGCTTTGATAGTGCCACTCGAACATCTGAATCTTGTCAAGAAGGAAGCTCCCTCCCTACAGTACTTGAGAAAGAGTTGGATAATTTGCAGCCCACGCAGAGCTTAAGTACTGTTATCCTACCCTCAGAAATCACTGAACGTGAAACAGCTCCTTCTACTATTCCTGCGGATGTGCCAGATGGCACAGATGCATTGCAGAAAAATCTTGATCATGAAACCTACCTCTCTGCATCACAATCTGATCAAGAAAATTCCAGCTTATCTCTAAAGCAGGACAAAATCTTGGAAAAATTACCTCTGCGTAGGAACCCTGATATTGGTGTTCAAGCATTACCGTCTGTTCAAGAAGGGAGTAGTCGCAGTAAATTACCTGAAAAGGCATCAGATGATGGATTTAACTGGAGAAAATACGGGCAGAAACTGGTCAGAGGGAACCAATTTGTTCGAAGCTATTACAAATGCACATTTCCAAGTTGCCCTGCCAAAAAGCAAGTGGAGCGATCACATGAGGGGAACATAACTAATATTAATTGCCGGGGGAACCATGAACATCCCAAACCTCAACAAAGACCCCAAACACCTGTATCTGTGCAAGCAAGAACACCAGAAAATTCTTCTTTGGTCGGGAGTGAAATG
Source organism: Heracleum sosnowskyi (assembly GCA_030848705.1). Classification (NCBI taxonomy): domain Eukaryota; kingdom Viridiplantae; phylum Streptophyta; class Magnoliopsida; order Apiales; family Apiaceae; genus Heracleum; species Heracleum sosnowskyi. The sequence goes on along the minus strand of CM061235.1, from coordinate 20,904,283 downwards.
CCCAGAAGCGAAGGTAAATGATGAAACTTACTACTGTGTTTTTTTTTTTGAACTTGCCAGTAAGTTAAATTGTATAACATATTTGACTATTATTTAAAGATGAAACAACCAACATTCACAAGGAAAGGCCTCATCAAATTGTGCTAGTAGAAACTCCTAAGCCGTTGCATGTTCCAGCAAGCCTTGATGTTATGGAATTTGCTGCTTCAAAATCAAATAAAGCAAAAGACAGGGTTGATCATGATGGTGATCGGGACACTAAAAGAAGGTACATTGATGAGATATGTATATATATATATATATATAATATTTATATATATATATATACACACATATGTATGTATGGCATTTGTTGAAGCAGGCGATGCACTGTTGTATAGCTGTACACTAAAATATAATTTTAAACAGGAAGAGGGATAGTTCTATCAGTGACGATAATTTGGCTTCAGCTAATAGGGCAAATGGTCAATCACGGATTGTTATCCAGACTACAAGTCTGGTTGATATAGTGAATGATGGTTATCGCTGGCGGAAGTATGGACAAAAGTTAGTGAAAGGCAATTCAAATCCAAGGTAATACATCCTGTCTAATAGTTGTGGTCGACTGGCAATGAAAAATAACAATGAAGTGGTCTTGACAGCAGTTCCTGTCTTCCCTTTATAAAGTATGATCATTACTGGGTTGGTTCATATGTGGCAGTGTTTCTTCAGTTTGTTGCACTAACATTCGTATGCCAGGAGTAATTAATTTATTTTACTAGATGAACTTATATTTATTTCTAATGAACTTGTTGCACTAGAGTGATAGAAGGCATTCATTACCCAAATACCATAAAAGAAGGCATGCTTTAATTTAAAATAAGGGAAAAAATAGCTGGGCTTACTGGCCCTATTCCAAAAGGAGGCCTGCTTACTTCATGTAATAAGTTTTCTGTCATGGGTCTGCAATGGCTGAACTAGATACATAAATAGGGAGGGAAGCATAGACTAAAGAGAGTTTGTATTAAACCAACTCAAGTTATGTTCATTGCAAAATATATTTCTCACAAGACCTTTGGGCGAATTTTCAAAAATGTTGCAGGGATTAAAATGATTCTGCTATTCCTCTTATTTTACATTACAAAGGAGTTAAGGACCTTAATCCAAACTTACTCTGTTGACTGTTGAGTTATCCTATAGACTACATATTATCACTTTTTAGGTCATTTTACTCCGGGGGGAAAAAAAATAAATGTATGGGCATATATAGTCCTCTTGAATTAGAGTTAAAAAATAGTTCATAGGATCATTTAAAGAGTAATCATGATATAAAATTATTTCTTGTAGCATAAAATTAAAATAAACAGTCTTTTCCTTAGTTTCCTAAGCGCCTTAGAATTGATATTACTAATAGTCCTCATTTTCATAGAGCAAAGCAAACAGTTTTCAACAGGTTTGTTGAAGAGAAACAGTTGCAGCAAGTATAGTTGTCAGCCTAATGATGAAATGCCTCTTGATGAGATATATAAAAAATCATGTTTGAGTGGAAGTTACTACAAATACAGACTCTTTTTCATTAAACTGACATTGCCAGATTATTTGAACCCAAAGCTTTTTGCTAAGGGGGGCATTAACAAGGTGCCTCCACTGGCAATAGATGCATTAGCCTCTGTACAAAATTCTTGGGAGAAGTCTAGCAGTAACAAACTCATTCTGGAAGATATACCTTTCCGGCACAAAGCTTTCTATTAGAAGGTTGATGTATCGTAAGGATAATTGCAAACCATTCCGCACTTTCTATCTTTTGGAAACCGATTTATTTGTAATTGAAGTTTACTTTACAGACTTGGATATACTCCGTGGTATCCATTCCCTTTCTGGCTACAGCAAAATTAAGTTTAAATGGCAGCCTCTCTTTCCTCCCTATAAATAGGAAGCCTCTGTCTCCTCCCTATTTTATTTTTGTTAATATCTATCAAGTCTCTTCCACCTTTTTCTTTTTATCTTGTTACCTTATCAAATGTTTAGTGCTTCAAGTAGTAAAATTGACAGATGAGGAGTGAAAATAAAGAGAATTGTTGGAATTGACAAATATATCAATGTACTAAGTTGCTAATAGCATTTTTTTTATATATATTTTCTTAGAATGGAACTATGAGTCTCTTGGAGATGCTCTTACTCTGTTAAATAGTTGCGTGTTACATATGCAGTTTCAATGTTCTATATATCTCTTACCTCTTCAAATGAATTTGACAAGTCAGAATTTTGTTTGTTATCTTTCTGATCAAGTTTGCAAGTAGTAGAACAAGGGGACTATATTTCTCTGCAAACATATTACATGCTAATATTTGTTACCTATGCTTATGTTGGAGCTGTATCTATAAAAAGATGTATTAAATGCATATACTGATTTTGAAAGAGAACTTTCAGTAATTTACGTTGATTATGATTTTTGTACTAGCTCTTTGACAACATTATTGGTAGTGGTTAAGAACATTTATTAGTTTAGGAAAATAATTAATGTTATTTTCCTTCACGTTACTAGGAGCTACTATAGATGTTCAAACACTGGTTGCCCTGTTAAGAAACACGTCGAGAGGGCTTCCCATGATCCAAAAGTGGTTATTACTACATACGAGGGACAGCATGACCATACTATACCTTCTGCACTGATGGTTACTCATAATGCATCAGAAGCTGGTATAAACGTAACACCACAAAATGGTGAATCAAGGTCTGAAACAGAGGAAAAGGAAGCAGCAGATTTTGATATGGTTGTTCATGTTAGTACAACTGAATAAGCACCAGCTTGCCCACCATAAGAGCACTTTCTATCTTCGTTTTCTTTGCATCTGTGATCTGTTTATTGTTTGTTTGCTGTATGGGGACAGATAGAAGGGAAGGTGAAGCTGGTTAATCAGAACTGCTTAGTTAGGGGAGGTTAGTAATATTATGTTTTTATGGGCAAGTAAAGGTGTGTGAACTTGTGCTGGTTGTAGAAATTATTTTGAGGAACTAGTGACAGAATGTAGTTGAAAAAGAACGACGAGGAACCATCTGTTGCTTCTTCATGACTAGGTATGCTATTATTTATAATGTGCTGCTACTGTAGTCTAATAATGCACCAAGTTGTAGTTTGATATTCTGTCCTCCCTATATCTGTAACCTTCTCTGTTCCTGAACCAATGTAGCTTTCGAAATTCTGCTCGTCATTGGAGATGCAATTGGACTATCTGGAAGGTTCAAGTCCCTGGGTGCTGCAAAAGACACAACAAAATGTCAGCAAGTTAAGACACAAGATGGAAAATCATGCAAAGCTGATGAATGTAAAACCGTATACAATTCAATGAACAAGTCTTTCTTTTATTATTATGAAAAGGAGTTAATACAATATTACATTCTTAGGAGGTTCTCTCCTTAGTCTAATTTTCCAACCCCTTTTGAGGTGGGGGTTGGGGGGTATTTATAGGGAGAGCTTACAGTTGGGCTTTCTTCTAATTGGGCCTATTACAAAGTGGGCCTAAATACAAGCTAATATTTAAACCTTGTTTGAGAAGTGGGCTATGGCCCAACATTCCCCCCCCCCTCCCTCCCTCCCTCCCTCCCTCCCTCCCTCCCCTTTTGTTGGAAGCTATATCTTTAGATTTGCTTAGCCCCTGAAATATGGGAAGGAAAAAAGAAAATAAAATATGTTATGAAATTCAAGTAAGTAAAATTCGGTAATTACCTCCAGCATGTCGGGAATGGAGTTTGGTTTAAAAAGAAAAATCAAATAAATGGAGCAAAGTATTAAGCTGTTTTATTTCGTATTTTTATTAATTGTACGAAACCCGGTTCCCAATTCCGGCATTCCACTTCCCGAGTCACTAAGAAGGTCACTTCTTTTTCTTTTCTGTGGCGGTTGCAGGGCTATTACTTTTACTTTACCATTTCTCTTACGCAGGTGTGTATCTCTCTTCTCTGCTCTGCTTTCTCTTCTTTTTGTACTTTTTAGCAATTCGCATTTCATAACTTTGAGTCATGTCTATTCCTTCGCAAGAATCGGAGGCCACAACTAGTACTAGTTTAAACAAACACCCCTCGATAAACGAACTTCTTGATCCGCCTATTAACTTAGATCACCTAGATCTTCCCGATGCCGAGATTAGTTCTGGCTTTAGTTCTTCTGGGGGTGGTGGTGAGGCTCATGTTTCTCCACCGTTGAGTCCGGGGACGGTGGCGGAGCGTGAGAAGGTGGTCGAGGAGGCTTTTGTTGCCGGTCGATTAGAGTTTAGGGATAATGTCAGTCTCAACATCTCAAGTGTTTTTTCTAATCCCTCAACGCGGGTAGACATAAATAAGAGTTGGGTCGACCTGACCGTGGGTGGCTATCGTTGTGAGGTTCCTAATCATGACGACCGAATATGGAGTATGCCCGAACTCGGGATGCATGGGATTCCCCTAGTCCATTTCGAGTATGGGCTGCGCCTACCCCTTCATCCCTTTTTCCTTTGTATGTTTGAAGCTATTGGTTGTGGGGTAGCTCAGATGACCCCGAACGCTATTGCGCAAATAAGCGGGTTCATAGCTCGCTGCACTGAGGTTAATAGATTACCCTCTTTAAATTTGTTTTTCTCAATTTATAGTATCCACTACACCAATGGCCAAGTGTATTTTTATAAACGGGCTAGGGTTCGTCTTGTGGATGTCAAGTCGTCGAATCATGGTTGGCATGGGAAATGGTTGTTTTGGTACGGAAAAGACCTTGAGTTCGTGCCCTCTTGTCGGGCTGTTCCTAGGGCTACTGTCGACCTTTTGAACGGTTTGAGCAAGTATGATGCTGCCTTCTTAAGAACTTTTTTAGGGTCTTGGTCGCCATATACCTGGTCGCAGTTGAAAGATGAATCTTTTCTAGAAACTCATGATCGTAAGGCTATCTTTTTGTTTATCATTATGTCGGTGTCCGTTGTGCTAAAGTTACTTACTGACCTCTCTTTTGTTGGTGCTATTTGTTTTTCAGTTTCAGGTCGGTCTTTGCGACAGGTGTTGGACGGTGGGTTAAAGGACGAGATGGAGAAAGCTTTGATGTTGCTTGCTAAAAGGCCCCGTTCGCAGCTCCCGCGAACTAATACCGAGACTGCTCCGGGTGGCAGTGGTTTAGGGACGGGTGTTACCCCGGATGTGGCCGTAGAGACGGTACCTGTTGTAGAGATCAGTGAAGAGGTTGGCCTAGATCAGGACTTGAACGTTGAGCTGGTGGGCCGCAATCGGAAGAGGTCGCGCGTTGATGTGGGGAGCGATGGTTCAGAGCGAGTTGTTGCTCGGCGTGGGCAGGACCAGTCGAGACCGGGAGGGGCTAAGTCGTTAACAATAACAGGGTTGCGGGGTGCTGACCGTCCCCCCACTCTTCAACCTGAGGCGGCCGCAGAATCAGCTCGTTTCGAGGTCCATCCCTACGAGCGTTAGACTGCAGGGTCCCACACGCCGTTGTGGGTATATCTGGTTTTCTTGTTAATAACGGGTTTTAGTGTGTATTGGCTGTATAATGTTGTCTGGGCTGACCCTTTGTTGGCAGGTTTTTGGGGCGTTCGACCTACCGCAAGATTTTAGCTCGTATGTGGACCGGGCTCGGAGCGATGTAGCGGATCGTTGTTTAACTCGCGCCGGACGGGTAGTTATTTAACTTAGCTCCCTATCTACTTTATTGTGTTTATTGTGTTGTCGTGGTTTTCGAGTCCTAAGTTTGCCCCTGTTTTTTGTATATCAGTTCTTAGCTGACATGACGCACATCGTTCGGGAGTATCGAGCCGATGTTGATGGCCAGTGGAGGGCTGAATCGCTGCGAGAGATGGGCGTTCTCAAAGATCAGCGAGCTGCTGTCGATCAGCGGGCTACGGATGCTGAGAAGCGTGTAGGGGAGTTGGCCACCGAAGTTAAGGGGTTATCCACCGAGCTAGAGAACTCGAAGGTGGAGAAGAGCAAGGCTGCCCAAACAATCGAGGGGTTATCAAGTGAGTTAGAAAGGGTGAAAGGATTGTTTGAGGAGAGGCAAAAGGAAAACGACGACATGAAGTCGGAGTTGGAGCGTTGCCGTAGTGAGAAGGAGGCCCTTGTGAGTAAGATTGCCAGCCTAGAGATTGAGGTGGAGAAGGGGACCATGGAGATCGCAAATGGGCTGGAAGAGGGGTACGGTCGTTGTTATGCCAGGGCGGTCGCCGCCGGACTGGATATGACGGGCCATACTTTTGATGACTTTTGTACGGATTTAGCTCAACCCTCCCAGGACGTGAATCATGAAGAAAATCCCTAATTGAAGGCGGGGAATGCCCCGTGGTTTTGTATCCGCCATTTTTCTAACTTCAGTTTCTCTCTTGAACATTTTTGTAAACTTTAATGTGAAACCTTTCGGGTCTTGATTTTCATGAGCGTTTAATGATGTTGGTTTTATCATGATGTTATTCTCGAATAGTCTGGCCTATTTTGCTAACTGAATTATTTCCTACTGGACGCTTTATACTTAGCATGACATTGTGGTGGCAACACCCACAATGTGAAATTGTATTCTACGATAGGCTTAAATCTTAGCCCGCAGCAATTTGTGTGGCTAAGTGAACATTAAATTTTGACTTGCCGTAAGCATTGTTAGTGGTGACTGTTGGACCCATTCAGGAGCCTAACATTTTGCTCGTAGAGTTGATATGTAACCACACTTAAGCACCCACGTTAAATGTTTGGGAATACATGCCTTGAACTAGGCTTGATTAAAAATAACTTAATAAAAAACCTTGAGTGTGTCAAATTTTCTTCCCTCATGGGAAGAACTTCTTCAGGTGGATCGCGTTCCATGCGTTCTTGACGGGCTCGCCGTTGAGTTGAGAGAGTTCGTAAGTGTCTGGCCTGATAACTTTGGAGATTTTGTATGGGCCTTCCCAAGGTGCTTTGAATTTCCCTGTGATAGTGGGTTGAGATGATGCTGATTCTCGTAAAACCAGATCGTTCACCTGAAAGTTCTTTATCTTTACCTTTTTGTCAAAGTACTTGGCCACTTTTTCCTGGTGGCGTGCAGCGGCCAGGTTGGCCTCGTTTCTGACCTCCTCCAACAGGTCGTTGTCGAGATGCAGCCCTTCCAACGAGGCATCCGGGTTGAAAGAGACAACTCTGGGAGAGCTTAAGCTCGTTTCTAGAGGGATGACAGCATCCGTTCCATAAGCCAGTCTAAAGGGGGTATCACCTGTCGAGGAACGAGGTGTGGTCCTGTATGACCATAGCACGTTCGGGAGCTCATCCGCCCATGAGCCAGGTTGTTCTTGAAGTCGTTTTTTGAGCCCTTGGAGAATGATCCTGTTGGTCACTTCTACTTGCCCATTAGCTTGGGGATAAGCTACCGAAGCCTTGGAGTGTTTGATGTTGAGGTCGCGCAATACAGTTTCAAATTTCTCACCTACGAACTGAGTTCCATTGTCTGTAATGACAGACCTAGGTACTCCAAAGCGGAAGACAATGAACTCCATGAAAAATTCGATCTTTTCTTTTTCTCGAATGCGAGCTAAGGGTTTAGCTTCAACCCATTTAGTGGCGTAGTCGATAGCGACAACTAGGTATTGAAACTGACCCCTGACCTTTGGGAGCGGTCCCACTATGTCGATTCCCCACTGGAAGAAAGGGCATGGGCAAAGGATTGGTGTCATCGTTTGCGAAAGAGTGTGGCTGACTGATCCATAAATTTGGCAAGGCTCACATTTCCGAACATAGGCTTCGCAGTCCTTCCTCATTGTGGGCCAGTATAAGCCTTGTCTAATTATTTTCAGTGCTAGGTTCTTTCCGCCCATGTGTTCCCCGCATATGCCCGTGTGCACTTCTAGGATGGCGAGTTGGGACTCAACTGGCCCTAGGCAGCGAAGGAGTGGCTCTGTTAGAGCTCGTCGATATAGCTTGGAGTCTAGCACGCAGTAGTTGCGGGCTTTGAACATGACCGAGCGAGCTTCTTTCTTGTCCTCTGGAAGGTTTTCAAAAGCGAGTGGGCTTTGTTTAAGTAGGACGTCATCCTGTCGTTGTGGGTTTTGAATTCGCCAACGATCTGCTTAACCACAAGCTGGGAGTCGCTGAATATGTCTATGACTGTTGCTTCTAACTCCTTTGCCAATTTTAACCCCGTTATGAGATCTTCATATTCTGATTCATTGTTGGTGGCTTTGAATGAGAACTTAATTGCTTGTTGGACTTGGAAGCCCTCTGGGCTCACCAGAATGATTCCTGCCCCACTGACATCAGTCTTGGACGAGCCGTCTACATACAGAGACCAGGAACGAGGTGGAGTGGGACTCCCTTCGTCGAGTATGCTATGTTCAGTGGAGAACTGACATTCTGCCACGAAATCGGATAACGCTTGAGCTTTCATCGTTGTTCGCGGCTTGTATGCGATGTAGAATTGGCCTAGCTCAACGGTCCATGCCGCAAGACGTCCAGTCATGTCTGGTTTGTGTAGAATTCGCTTCAAGGGTTGGTTGGTCATGACTTGTATCTCTCGCCCCTGGAAATAATGTCGAAGTTTTCGACTTGCTATTACAAGGGAAAAAACCAGCTTTTCGATTTGAGGATATCGTGTTTCAGCGTCACGGAGCGTGTGGCTGACGTAGTAAATTGGCGATTCTTTTCCTTCATTGGACTTAACCAAGACGGCGGCGACGTTAGCGTCAGAGGCGGTGAGATAGATTTGCAATGGTTCACAGGAGTTCTCTTTAATCAACACGGGCGGGGTGGTTAGGAATTTCTTAAGTTCAGCCAAAGCTTCTTGACATTTGTCGCTCCAGTCAATTTTGGATGTCTTAGCTGACTCTTTTATTACCTGAAAAAAGGGGGCACAAATTTTGGAGGATTGGGGGATGAACCTTCTCAAGGCGGCGATGCAGCCTGTCAGCACCTGGACTTCCTTCAGAGTGGATGGGCTTTTGATATCCATTATTGCTTTGATTTGGGAAGGGTCGGCCTCGATGCCTCGTTGTGTGACCAAGAAGCCCAGAAATTTGCCTGTTGTGAGGCCGAATGAGCATTTCGCTGGATTAAGTCGCATGTCGTGGAGACGAATTGCTTGAAATGTTTCTCTCAGGTCATCAACGTGGTGTGATGCCCTTTGGGACTTGGTGATCATGTCGTCCACGTAGACTTGCATATTTCGGCCAATTTGCGAGGAGAAAATGGTATCCATCATCTGTTGGAATGTCGCTCCTGCATTGATGAGTCCAAAAGGCATATTCTTGTAACCGAACACTCCCCTGTGCGTGATGAATGCGGTTTTCTCCCAGTCCTGACTGTCCATTTTGATTTGATTATACCCTGAGAACGCATCCATAAATGACATGAGCTCATGGCCAGATGTTGCATCAATCAGTTGGTCAATGTTTGGCAAGGGGTAGAAATCCTTGGGACATGCTCTATTGAGGTCTGAGTAGTCAACGCACATGCGCCACTTGCCATTACTTTTCTTTACCAAAACCGCGTTGGCGATCCAAGTAGGAAATTGAACTGGTTCAACAAATCCTGCTGCGAGTAAGCGATCCAGCTCGGCGTCTATGGCATGTTTCTTTTCTTCTGAAAAAGTTCGTCTTTTTTGCTTCACTGGTCGGACACTTGGGTCAATATGTAGCGAATGTCGAGCTATGACGTCTGGAATTCCTGGCATGTCCGAAGGGTTCCAGGCAAAAATATCGGCGAACTCGCGGACGAGGTGAATGATGTCTTGGCGCAATGGATCCTGGAGACCTTTTCCAATTTTAAACTTTTTGTCTGGGTTTCCTTGTTCAATCTCGATCTCATCTGTGTCTTCCATAGGGACACATGTTGGGACGAGTGGGATCTCGATAACGTCGTTTGGGTCAATTTCCACGACTTGATTGATAGAGGTGTCGTCCGAGCGCTTTTGCCGCGGGACGACTGTGGACAAATAACATTGTCGTGCGGCCGCTTGGTCCCCAACCACCTCGCCTATGCCAAACTCAGTTGGGAATTTCATTTTGAGATGGGGAATCGATGTGATGGCCTTAAGGGTTGTCAACATAGTCCGGCCTAGGATGGCATTATAACTCGACGCCGCATTGATGACATGAAACTTAACCATCTGCCAAGTTTGACATTGGGGAGGTGCCAAATAGGACCGGCAGATCGATGGTACCGACAACTTTTACCTCGTTTCCTGTAAATCCGTACAGAGGGATGTTAACATTTTCCAATTTGCGATCCCCTAGGTTCATTCGCGAGAAAGCATGGTGATATAGGATGTCGACGGAACTGCCGTTATCAATCAAAATTTTCTTTACTGTGTTTGTGCCTACTTTGGCGGAGATGACGAGAGCGTCTTGATGGGCCTCAATTATCCCCGAAGGATAATCCTCATCGGAGAAAGATATGACCGGAGATGGGTTGTGTCTTGGTTTCTTTGGAGTCGTTGGGTTAATGGAGAATACTTCACGGGCATATAGCTTCTTGGAATTGTTGGAAGTGCCTCCTGCTGAATGACCTCCAGCGATAACATCAATGACCCTGTCGTGGTCATGACCCCGCGAAGATTGGTGATGTGTGTCATCAATGAAATGGACTAGTTGTCCTCGACGAATCCTACTCTCGATGAATGAGCTTAGTTGGAAGCAAGTCTCCGTTGTATGACCTGTGTCCTCGTGATACTCGCAGTATCGGGAGCTAGGCGGTCGTCCTGGCTTCATTGGCCTGGGAGGTCGATAGTCAGGCTCGGTTTTGAGAACAGCTAGTATAGTGGCTTTGTCGGTGTTGAGCTTGGTGAACTCTTTTTCATTGCGCTCCATGTTTTTCCATGTCCTTTATATTTTATCACTTCGTTCTGACCTTTCAGGCAAGGGAGGACGTCTCTCATATGATCGGGAATGAGACTCGGACCCGCGCTTTGCGTCATTAAGGGGAGATCGTCGGCGTGGACTACGACTTCTATCCCTTTTCTGTGAGAAGCGTCGTGGAGATTGAATACTCCCCACCGCCTCTTGCAGTGTCTTTCTATGCTCCACTATTTGGAACGCCGATTGGAGAGTACGTGGATTTTTCTCAAAGAACTCTTCTAGCATAAGTGCATGACGATGCTTATCAATTCCAGCCGCGAGATAATTGATGACCAATTCCTCGATTAAATTTGGAATATCAGCGACCTCGGCTCGAAAGCGAGCTAAGAAGGCTCGTAGGGATTCAGAATGGCGTTGGCGGATTGTCATCAATGACGCTGTTATCTTCCCGCCATTGTAGTTGCTGGAAAAACGGTTCTGAAATTTGCTTTTTAATGTGTGCCAGGAATCGATGGATCGCGGTGGGAGATTGCTATACCAGCGTAGGGTTGTACCCTTTAAACATGTGGAGAAAAACTGGCATCTAGCAACTTCGGAGTGACCGAAGAATGCCATTCGTCCGTCGAAGGTATTCAAGAAATCAATGGGGTCGCACGACCCATCAAAATGGTCCAGGGCTGGGGTTTTCAAAGTCCTGTCTATTTTAGCGATTTCAATTGATCGAGACAAGGGACTTTCAGTGGATGTGAGCTGTCCTGAGTGAGTCTTGATGTAATCCTGACAGATGGCGAGATCATTTTGCATCTTGGCGAAGTCTTCTGGGTGAACGGACTCACATGAATCACTTCTCCACGAGGCGTCACTTGCGGACGGTGTAAAGCGTCTCTTTAACGGTGGACGAGAACATTGAGACTCCTCAGATACATCATCGTCGAAGTCCTGATTTTCCTCAAGCTCCTTTTCAGTGTAACCTTGGTGATTTTTTGGGTGGCGAGATAACGACGTGTGTTGTAACTCTCGTTGTAGTCGTTGAATCTAACGATGTTTCTCTAAGCGAGCTTCGAGTAGGCGCTTCTGCTCTTCCAAATAGGCTAACTCGTCGTCTGACCCAGCATAGTTCTCAAAACGGTGGCCTTGAACTGGCTTCTTTTTTTGTTCCCGAAGTTTAAGTAGGTGGAGGCGTGCGTCGCTTGTTAGGACTGCCTTGCCTGTAGGAGTCATTACTCGTAGTCGTTTATCAACGGAAGGTCTGGGAGATCCTTCGGTTTGATCATTAACAGGAGGAAACAGTTCTTTAGGCTGGAGTGTATGATGAAAATGTACCTCGTCGCGGTGAGGAACGGTCGCTATCTCAGCTGTTTCACCGATTTTGGTACCCTTCGGGTCGTCTATTTCCATCTGGTTTAGAAGTCTTAGACGAAGAAGCTCCTTCTAGCGCCAAATGATGAATGTAAAACCGTATACAATTCAATGAACAAGTCTTTCTTTTATTATTATGAAAAGGAGTTAATACAATATTACATTCTTAGGAGGTTCTCTCCTTAGTCTAATTTTCCAACCCCTTTTGAGGTGGGGGTTGGGGGGTATTTATAGGGAGAGCTTACAGTTGGGCTTTCTTCTAATTGGGCCTATTACAAAGTGGGCCTAAATACAAGCTAATATTTAAACCTTGTTTGAGAAGTGGGCTATGGCCCAACAAAAGCAATTCAACATGTTGTGCACTAAATTAATTTTTAAAACTGCAGTGAATGTGACACATATACTTCACCATTACAAGGTTTTATGGACCAACGATGAGTCAAGATCCGTAGACTAAGTAATTCATGTTCATAAGAAAATAGTTTACGGTCTTTAATCAGCTGGTCAGGAGTAAAAAAAATCAGTTTATTAAGTATAATTATAACCTTCAGAAAGCTTCATTTCGCTTGGTGTATAGCCAAAGTATGGATGACGGTTCATAGATTTAGCCAAAGTATAGAGCTCGAGCCTTTGTAAGGTCAAGAGTCATAAACTAGTTTAGTAGTGTTTTGTGTGGTGTTGGTTCGATTTTTTCTTAATATTGCTTATATTGTTTAGATCTACACTTACACACACTTACTACACAACACAGTTACGTTTTACTCTTATATACACTTGTTCTTGAAGTTTATACGTGTAGTGTATATTTGGCAAACAAAGTAAGGTATTTTAAGAGGTTGAGTTGTGAATCTCCTCTTACTTGACAAGTAAATCCGTTAGTTGTGATTTTCGGATTGAAAGCAAGTGGTTCTATCTTTTGATTTAAGTGCAAAAAGCTTACATCTTGTTTTCACCTTAAGTGGTTTAAACTTGATATTAGTAAATCAAAAGATTCTTTTTAAATCTTATTAAACTAAGTCCTTAACTTATTTTGAATTCGATTTTTCAAAGTAAGGACTTAAAAGTTCAAGATTTGAACGAAGTAGTTTTATTCCGAGGTCATCCCCCATTCGGCCAAATAACCTACTTTCTAGTAGTACTTCTTGATTCAAGTTAGTCCTTCACTTATCTTGTCTTTAATTCTTGAATAAGGACTTAACAAATCAAGTATACACTTGTTCGATTTCTCAAAGTTCAAACGATACTAAGCCTTATTCGTTACATTCGGCTTTACAAAGTATTGTTGAACTTTTGAACTACACTATACAGATTTTCCCTGCACAGGGGTCACATTTTCGACACTTCTGATATTCGTAATATGCTTATGCAAAATATATCACTTTATTATCTAAACTTCTGATATTCGTAATATGCTTATGCAAAATATATTAGCAAACTAATGTGAAAACATGTTTTATTAATAAATTAAAAATACTTAAAAAGATGATGTATCCGTTCACGTTCAATTTTAAAATTTACTTCCGAATTAAAATAATTTAAAATTTTATGTTATTTATTCAAATTTATATTGTTAGTATAATTTTAAAACGGCTTGAAAACATTTAGTTACCAATCCACTGATCCCACATGTAATTTGAGTAAGATAGATTTAAATTATTTTTATATTGGTAAATTGGTTTTTTAATACTCGTTAACTTATATTGCACTAAATTTTATTTCTTTTACTTTTAAAATATAATTTCATTTAAATTCAAAAGATTCATACTTATGAAGATGATGTGTTCGTTTGCTAAATTTAATCATTGAATTTTGATTGGTTAATCACATTGTATGGATAATTTAAACATCATTGGTTAATAAATTATATGAGGAAAGTTTTTAGGTTCCTCTGATTGGTCTAAAATTTAGGATTGACATCTGATTGTTCCTAAAATAATTCAAAATTTTCTGATTGGTTAACTGATATGTGGTAGACTCGGGTATTATAATAAAAGATGGAAGGAAAATAAGCATAATAGGTTAATATTCTTCTAAACTTCCTATACAAGACCAATTTATTTACTAATTTTGTTTTGACTATCTTCTAATAGAGGAAAAGGAAAGTATATATATATTATATTTAGGTAGTATTCGAAAATCGTCATAAGTATATTTATCTATTTTTCTAAAATATTTCAACTTTCTCTTTTACCATCTTATTCAGATCTTGCTTTCAGTATATATACACTACAAAGTTTTATCGATCACAGTGTCTCTAATTTTCATTATTTATCGTATGTCATTATAGATTAGATTAGTTTTGCAACTTTTTAGTATATTATGTGAACCACTACGTTGATGCCTGATTATATTATATGCTTTTATTATAAGACTAAACTGAATCATGTGAGTTTTTATTACATGCAGGATTAAGAGAATGGAAGAGAGGGGAACAATTTGGAAATTGCGCGAGTACGAAGGGAGTTCCACCTAATTTCTTCAAGCCTTAAGGTAGTATTATTCTCAAAATTCGCGTGCTATCATAATTTAAGATTGTGTATAAATTTGTCCGGCAAATAATTTATGATGATAGGTTTGAAATTGCGGGGGTCAAAAGCATCAAAAGTTAAAAACATACTACTAATCTTTTTCCTACTATATTTCCTTTGTTATTTAATATTTACAGCACCAATTTAATATTTAAAATTTTACAAAAATATTATAGGGCCGCTGCGAAGCGCGGCTTAGTCGACTAGTTCTTTTAATAATATATTATAAGATAGCGTTCAAAAAATCAATCAATATAATCAATTATCACGAAATATTAAAAGTTTGGTTGGTTCGGTACCAGTTTTTTGATACCTGTGTTTTGGTACTTCGTGTTTTTAATTAATTACCCTTACTCATCTATAAAAAGATTATTAAATAAATATAATCTATTTATAATCAATTATCGTTTTCACCTAAATAAATTTCAAAAATATCACGAAAAATTACATTTTTCAAAAATATCACGGGCACTTACCTTTTCCGATTAAAACATGTTACCTTTTATATTTTTTTCTTACTAAAACCCTTCTTTTTCCAAAAAATATCATGGTCAATGTCTTACCTTTTCAATTAAAACATGTTGTTTTTTTTCTATTTTTTCTTACTAAAATTCTATTTTTTATAACAAAATATAATATTACATATTTTCTAATAAATTTATTAAAAAAAATTAATAAAATTTTTAAATTTTATTTAATACAAAAATTTAATAAAATTTAATTTATTAAATTTTTTTATTTAATAATGTTTTTGTATTAGTTTAAACTTAAGGAAGATAAAAAATTTATTAAAACTTTTAATAATATGATGAAATTTATATTATTTTTATTTATAATAAAAAAAATTAGTGTTAAAAATTCAATTATTCTCAAATTTAGACACTTCCCTTAATATTTGGAAATTTATTTAATTTTGATATTAGTAATTTTTAGAGTTTAAACTTGAGAATACAGCTGTCAGGCGCGTCTCTCACGCGGTTTTTGGACATTACACAACAATCCCACCGGCGATGGAATTATTAAATTTCCTAAACCCAAACCCTAGAGATGAGATTACTATTAGAAAGCCTATATATACTGTACTTGAACATATACACTCTAAGGAAATAAAAAAAAAACAGAGTGAAGATGGCATTTAATTGGCAGTCTCCACCGAAAGGATATTTGAAGATGAACACCGATGCAAGTTGCAAGGGAAATCCTGGGAAAGCAAGCTATGGAGGAATTATTCGAGACGAATCGGGAGGGTGGGTGAAAGGTTTTCATGGGAAATTGCCCGGATTGTACACACCTCTTGAGGCCGAGGCATGGGCTATAATCCAAGGCTTGAATCTTGTTAAGAAATTTGGGTTTAGGAAGGTTTTGGTTGAGACAGACAGTGTGGGTGCTATGCAGTTGTTTTCGTTTCGACATCTTCATCAAGATCATCCCATGAAAGATGTGATCGAACAAGGTCTTGAAATATTGGTGGAATATGAGTGTGTAATTGTTCATACTAGACGAGAGGGGAATGAGTGTGCGGATAAATTGGCGGAATTAGGGGGCCGACAGATGAGAGATTGTAATGTAATTCATACGCCTCCAACTGAGGTTGTCAAGTTGTTGCTTAAGGACAGGTTTGGAGAGAATTGGAGGAGAGTTACGCGTTTGTCACAGCATCCTTTATGGGCTCTTCCCCTTCAGACTATTGAATCCTATGCTAATTCTGCTCCCAATCCCATCAAGTCTTTGCCACTGCATCACCGTCCTCCTCCTGTTTGTGCGCCCTTGATGCCACCAATTGGATTTTTGCATCATCGGAGAGGATACTTATTACAACCACCAAGGCTGGCCATCCTACATTAGCACTCCTCCAACAAGAGGATTCAAGATTCAAAAATTTCTTCTCTCTCGGTTTTAACATCGTCTTCCTGATTTCTCATTATAAATGTAATGGAACTACGACGACCTGATCCTCCCATTTTTCTCCTAATTGTAAGGGAGGTACGTAGGCAACCCTTTGGGCCCGGTCTATTCAAATGTAAAATTTCATACGAGGCATTTAGAGAAGTTGCATATGTATGTATCAAGTTTCACTGTACCTGTTCTTTGTCCATGAAATAGATTATAAGATTACAGCAATCGTGCATTCTCTAGACTGTCCATTTTTGTTTTATTAATTTTGTCCATTTTTGTGTTTTCATGTTTTTTTGAATATACTGAACTTGGACTTTGATTATAAGGATAGGGTGAATAAGGAGAAAATTACAAGTAAAAAAGTTACATGAAAACAGAAAAAGCCTCATTCTCTCTAATCCTCGGTGGTACCAATTTTGCCTTAAATCCATCTTTCTGAGGAACTTTCTGAATTTTGTTTGTTGCCCCAGACTTGATCTTGTGGTTACCATGGTCGATTCCTGCAAAATCTGTAAGCAAATTCGAAATAAAACAATAGGGTTCAATTTCATTATTACTTCAACGTGGCATAGTTCATTGTCATTGTCTAGTAGAAGTGTAACTTCAGTATCGAGGTTGCACATAATCTGATGAAATTATATACTCCTTATGTCCCTTTCATTTCTTTACGCTTTCCTTTTTGTGGAGTAGTAGATTTGATGATTGCTTTAGTGAGGCATTTGGTTAAAACTTGATTTTGTGATGTTTTCTTGTGCTAATTGCTTTGTTTAACACACACTTTGTCTCAAGATCATCGTTAGCATTTTCAACAATACTTTGACGGAATAAATTAACAAAACAGCTGAATTATTCTGAGCAAATTTAGGTTTGATTAAGTTGGAATTCTGAAAGATACTAGGGTTTCTACAATTTTCAGGTAAAAGAGGGTGAAGATCAGAGAGCAGAAACACATATTCGAAGCATAAGATTAGGTCAATGATGCTCTCTCTATAGATATACTCCTACTAGATAGAAAAATATGTCAATATATTAACATAATTTCCTAAACAAACTTTATTACAATTCTAGTAACAGAATTATGTAAACATACAAAGTTTAAAACTAAATATCAGAAGCTTTTCGCTTTTATTTTTTTCAATGCCCAGAATCCAACACATACAAACTTATAATCAATGTAAAAGCAACAGAAGCTCAAGAAACAAGGACTAAAGTTTTGATCCAAGCAGCGTCATCAGGAAGTCTTGGTAGTTTCCAGATGTGTCTCCACTAACTGCATCTTCCATGCTCTCTTTGTATAAATTTTGATATTCTTCTTTGATTTTCTTCATATCAATGTCAGCTCGACTTACAATGGCTCTGGTAAGTGAACTTTCGTCAGTCCCAAGACCTTCGATTGATTCTCGAATAACCTGATGATGTTTATACATCAAATGAGAGTTATGATAAATGAGTTAATGGGAAGCTTGTGCAACAATCTTACCTAGTAAGGGAAATCTTCATCACATAAATTCAGGGTTATGAGCATAAAAAAATTGTTAACACGGTATATGTAGCATTAGCATAGAAAGACAGAATATAGTGCTACCATGGAAAAATGTAAGATGCAGATTGATGCCATAATTACATGAGTTTAATGACAAATTACAGGATTCCAAACTGAAACATCTTAATGAATGCTACAAAGTTTAGTGCATAAAATAAATAAAATTGCATAGCTTTTCTGAATAATGATCACAAATTTTTTAATTTACTAGAACATTATGAATTACACCAAGTTTGAAGGTTAATTAAATGTCAACACTGATGAAATTTTTTAAAATGTGAATTTAGGATACATTTTACAGAATGAAGGAGTAATGTTAAGTTACATTACACCATTCTACCACGGGCCTCCCTTCGAAATGGGATTGGTATGCCAAGTATACAGGGATGGGGGAGACGGGAGACTGTCTAACTTTGTCGTCAAGTGTTCTTTGCATGTAAGAGGAGACTAATCTTGTACCTAACTTATAAGTTGAAAATTCTGTGTCTTTTCCAACTCACAAGGAACCCCAAACAGTATGTTGTGGATGATTGCATAAGAGTTTGAAATCAGATAAATGCATGAGCGTAATATTTCCTATAGAAACTTAAGGAGAAACTTTGTATGGGACTACATCCTCACATGGTTGACATCACAAATCCAGCTAAGAAAGAAAGTGGTATCAACAATTTAATCATTATTCAGCTACGTTTTTTTTCCTAAATGTTATTCACCAAAGTTGTTAAGCATGGATAATCAGGAGGTGCCTGAGGAGTGGCAAATGTGTTGCTAGTGCTAGAAGAGGTCTGGAATTCGATACTTACATTCCCCTCCCCCCATACTTAAAAAAATATCAACACCACCAAAACACAATAAGTTGTTGAGCATGCAATGATATGTAATCATGTTTAGGTAGAAGGAAGTAAATGGAAAGGGAAGAATACAATATGCTTATCTGACAAAATGTAGAGAGAAGAGATGATAAGGAATAGTGCTTTCAATCACCTTAGCAAAGTGTTTATGTGGAGATTCGATGCATTGAATAACCACAGTCAAGATAGACTCCAGAATGCTATTGCCGCAACTCTTGATGTCCTGTCAATAGATTATGAATTAGAAAAGAAGTCCCGGAAAGTGTATATTAAATTAATTAATAGTGAGTTGTACCTGTTCAATAGTATTGCCATAGTTATGGTTGTAGCACTGGAAAGTTTCTTTAAGCTGAGAAACATTCCTAGTGCTGAGTATTCGCACAACTTTATCATGATCTAGTTGCTTTTCCTCTATCGCTTCATGCAGTATCTTGGCTTCATTATTAGCAACATCTGTATCCACGAGTTGTCGATCATACCTGTAGGAACTGACCAATGCCACTAGAATCTGTGCAATACCACATAATATTGTGATTAGTCATCTATTATCAAATACACCAATATAAATGTGTATATCAAGTCTTCAAGAGGTTTGAAATTTTCTAATAGGGCCAAAAATAACTGAAAACTCGGAATATTACTTTGTCATATCCCCTCTTCTTAACGTTTTCTATTCTTCCAGAGGTACTAACAATATGGTGAAAATGACAGTTTACAAATACCAATATCAAGTTTAATGCTGCTTGAGAAACTTGGAATTCATTTTGCTTGAAAAAATATGTATTTATTATTAAAATACAAGCAATGTTCCAGCACTTTAAAAATTTACGAAAATTGAATATATAAGAACAAAGGATGTAAAAACTAATTAGGAAAAAAAAAAAGAGAAAATTATAACAAGTAGAAATCTTTTGTGGTGCATTAACCAAAAATGTAAGTTTGCTAACAACTTCTTAATAATAAACTTAAAATTATGACTCTTGAAACACATAAAAATGCTAGAAACACCTTTAACCCAGTACTCAGTTGTACTCATACTTGGGTGTCCAAAATATTAAGAGGATTTTTGATTGTGAAGAAACTACAAACAAATACTACTCCCTCTGTCCCATCCATTTTTTTACAGTTTTTTTACACTGTTTGGCACGCATTTTAAGGCTCCTATAAAGTATAGTTCTACAACTTATTTTTAAAATTTTCTTTTTCTAAATAAAAATTTAAACATTATATTTTTATTCAGAAGAAAAAAAAAATTAAAATAATTTATCGAAATATATATTAAAGGAGCCTTAAAATGCGTGCCGAGTCCCCGTCCCCCAATGCAAAGAATTGGGTGGGACGGAGGGAGTAGTATTTTAGGGGTGAAACAAAATTCGATATAGTAAGATACCGCCCAAAAAGGATTTTGGTTTATAATATTGAGTATAGATAGTAAATAAGTAAAAAATGAGAAATGATAACAAAAAAATTATTTAAATATGTAGTTGACTCAACAATCGACTATAAGAACTCGAAATCCTTGAGCTGTTTCCACAAAATGTAATACACTTACTATCGTTGCGACCAAGTTTTCCAAGAGCACCCTCTACACTCAACTCTACTTCAGTACTGGAGCCAGGAGGCCTACATAGCTCCTTCATTTTGGTCACAGAAATTTATGTACTCTAACAATTTAAGACTCTTTCAGGTGTACCAGATACAGCATGTACTTTAACATCAATTAACATTAGCAATTTGACAGACTTAAAAAGAAAAAGTCCTTGGTTCTATAATCGGACTTGTAGACTTTCCTTGTAAATTCAAAACTAAAGCACTATCTCTATTCCTAAATCTTCCACATGAAAGCTGGCCCTACATCTTACAGCGGTCACATCTCCTATATTCTTACACTACCAGTGGCGTACAGAACCACCTCCCATATATTTGTTAAAGGCACAACAGAATAGAGGTAGTCGCTCAAATTTCCTGTGCATTTTCTCAAATTCCAAGGTCAAACATATATATGAATTATATACTTTGAGAATAATTAATTTCTTACACTATCAAGAAAATGACCATGCTAATTGTTTAAAAACAGATTATATAACTATAACTGAAAATTTTGTTCTACTTCCCTGGTACAATTATACTCTGACATCATCAAATCCCTGTATATTTTATTCTCTTTCTTTTGGATGAAACTGTAGCATAAAATTAGCTTAGAGATATAAAGATCGATAGTGTTTAAGAAAGATGGACAAAATCATCAGACAAATGATGTGTCTAAATATTTTTTATCTGATTAACTTACTATTATTTTTATATCTGTACCGTAATGCCATGAGTAATCAGAAGTATAGTGATTATCTTTCTACTGGATAAACTAGAAGCTGGAATTCTGAAGGCAACTACATCAGGTCAGTATGAAACTTAAGCCTGTGTCAGGCAATATTAAAAAAGCAGGAGCTGCCCCACATTTGATTAGCTATGCTAAACTTAAAACTTTTAGTGACGGTATAAATTTCTGCTTTGTACAAATAGAATTCCCCAGGTATATGGTCAGGACTCGGGCAATGAAAAGATAAAGATAGGAACTACATTATCAGGTCACAAAGATCAACATGCTCGTTTCTCTTGATATTATTATCTATTTTTTAAGATAGTGAATAGAGTTTGAAATATATATATAGTTCAGTTCTAATACATTCGTTATGTTTTTTTCATTAGTTTTGCTCCACAATACCAATCAATACAGCTTCTTGATAGTGTATGAAAGAATAGCCTCGTCTATGCCTCCCACAGGTTGTAGATAACTTCATCTGGCACCTGAATTTTTCAAATGCATTCTTGGAAAATCGCATATAAAATCTTATAGTCATATAAGTATGTCAAAAATAATTTTGGGTAGAGCTACGTATGTATAATGCTCCTCATATACCTTGCCTAATCAAGATTGGTTGCTAGTACTATTGCATGTGATCTAGTTCCAGAAAGGGGCTACTACAGCAGTATACTAAAATATCTAGAACTGTAAGAGAAAATGAAACTTGAGCATTTTAAAGTAAAAGTATGGGGCTCACATAGAAAAAAAATTAAAAAATTATTATGGGGCTCCAGCAATAATTGTTCTGTAAATAGCTTCAACAACATGGATGGGAACATTAAACAGTTGGGTTAACATGAAGAATAAATATTGCATATATATAGCATTTACCTTTCTGGCGGGTTGTGAGACGCAAGATACGATGTCTTCTTCAATTGAGCAATCAAACATAGAACAATAGGCCTGCCTCATTGCCACCAGATGATGAGGAGAAAATGCACAAGCTATTTCAACTATCACTTGTAGTTGCCTGATGCCTTGCTTCTTTGACTTCAAGGCCTTGTTTGCTAGCTTGGCATCTCTTTCTGAAGGATCATATGTCCACAAGATAACCGCTTTCTGTATCAGATTAAAATAATTATAGGTACAATTAGAGAAAAATAGTCTGTAGATTGTAACAGTTAGAATATGTTCTTTTTACAAAAAGGTATGTATGGCCGGATGGAGGGAGAGGGAGAGGGAAGGGGAGAATAGTATGTAATGTATGTTCTTTTGATTGCAAATATTCAATTCCCAAGTTTTAGTACATAAAGTCATAAACCAAACAAAATTATCCTCAGCACAAACTCTATGAGATTGTTGAGGTTAAGTATCAATTCCTAGACTCAGAGTTTTTCCTTATTTTCATCTTACAAAGATATAATTTGGTAGCTTGAAATGTAAGAATTATCTAACACTTTCAACTACAGTTATATCTAATATGTAAAACAAATATCACACTATGTGGAATAATAGCGTAATAGGTGTAAAGAGGGAATATATTATTTACCCCAAAAAACGACATTGGTTTTAAATTGAACCATGGAACAATTGTATAATGTGACATATGCTTAATAGTCAGATATATAAATTGTAAGATTTGAACAGGTAAAGTTGTGAGCTAGCGGACGGGAAGTAGACATTTTGACCATATGTCCATAGTGCCACACACCACCTTGGACTATAACAATATAATTGAGCTTAAAAACCCATACCATTACTTCACCATACAAAATGGAACATCTACTACTTTAACCATCACACATATACACAATCATAGTGTTAATACATGATATAAATCCAACCCAATAATGGGTATCAGTCCATATTAAGGGGTTTATAGAGGCACAATGGGTCATTAATTCGTACTCAAATAATCCAGTAAATTGGAAATATAATACACGACAAAACTTACCATGTATAGGTGACTTGTTCCTAAAGAATATGAGGAAGGGCCTAAACATGATCTGAAACCGAAAAGAACTACATGGGCTTGATTCCTTATAAAAGGATACGTAGGCACCCTGAGAATGGATCCGAAATTCTATTGTTTTCAATAAATAAAAATGATGATTGACTGCTGGAAGACAGTTCTCGGACGACTAATATATGACAGAAAGCGATAAAGCAATCATCATGGCTGGACATCCCAGGCATCATATCAAGGCTAACAAATTTCAGAGAAGTTATGGAGTAATATATTTATTAGTAATATATTCCATGTGGCTAGATGCATACTATGGCTTACAGAATTTGACATATGTGCATGGAATAAGCTTGCCAAAAGGATACCACTAGTTGTCATAAAAGGAAAATCAAAAAAAAAAAAGAAAAAAGAGGAGCAGTCTTAAAAAGCTATGGTCATGCCTGAAAGATGCATATTTCTGCTTTGAACAAATTAACATCCTCTTTTTTTTTTCCTTTTTTTTTGTAATTTTCTAGAAATTAACAAATTAGCATGCCTGGATAATTTACTAAATGAAAACATGGCTCATTTGCAACTGGAATTGGATCAAATTAGCTATGGTCAGGAACCGCCATTAAAGTTAATATGGTATTGAAAGCTTGAGTGGAAAGCTCCAGTTATGAAGATCTAGCATAAGAGAAGTTAGATGACGCGTGCATGGCTGTTGGATCAGATGTCTGCTGTTGTGCTGTACAAGGTGTACAAAGCTCAATTGCCTACAGAACCACCAGGATACAACAACACTATTCAGATGGAATTGGACCAGAGCATTGGCATACTGAAAATTGAATAAGAAGAAACACACAGCAGCCATCTGTTTTTGCCCTCTATAAATATAGTACAAGAATTTTATTACCATGAGGTGTAAAATACTTGGGAATATTAGCCATGTTGGAAATTGTACAACATTCGGAGCACAAGTGCAACACCAACAACTCACCAGACTCTTGCATAAAGTTACAAAAATAAAGTAAGAGGTCAATACTTCACACATAAGGGATGCCAGAGGTGGGGGTATACACAAACGAAAGCCAACGAAAGTAGCCCCACCGGTAAACACGTGAAAAACAACAAGATGATGCGCGTAGAGACCAATTATATGGTGGTTCTCAAACGATGCAGCTTTATTTAACGTGTAACCCAAAAAGTAATGTGTAAGATCAATGACTCGAATTGCGATGAAATCTTAAAATTGCATACTTCTGCGAGCAAGACCTGAGCAGCTTGTATAAGCCTCAAACTATGGTCTGTGGAAGAGCATAAAGTTATTGTCAAGCGAAAGAGTTCAAAAAGGTTTGAAGATGAGCTAAAACATGGAGTACTATATGCATGTATTTGCAATGCGCTGGAATGAAAAACGAGAAAAAGAAAAACTTGAATTTTGATGTCATCAAGCCGCATGGCCCGCATAAGCAGAAAAAAAAGAAAAGAAGATAAAGAAGTGCATCATGACTTGCATCTTACAACATCAATGATGTCTCTGGAGGGTGCAAGAAAATCTAATCAGGCGGACTCAAACTTCCTGTGATTTGAACTTCTGTGCTTTTTCGGATCTCAAAATTTTTCACCACAGGTGTCTATGCAAAAGATTGCAGCCTAGAGATATATGATATGAATATAGTGATGTCTCAAAGATCAAAGGTTGACCAAAGAGTTTCACCGAAGCTTATTCTGTACATAGAAAATCGAGTGGATTCTCGAGGAATTGATGGAACCAAATCAAAACCAGTGGAAGTCAATGGATGGTGAGGCTAAATACATAAACGAAAATCTGGGTCAGTAGAAGGCATAACTTTGCAGAATAAACTGCTCTCTTCTAGAAATATATGGGCAGTGAGTCATATGCCGTTACAAAGATATTGAATCCTAGTTTTTTATGCAAAAACCGGTTCGCAAAAAGGAAATTTCTACAGAGAGTTATGGCTATTCTAGCTAAGGAGTGTCAAGCTGTCCAGACTTTCAACAACCTGCTGAATCTGCATATTTCTTTCATGTGAAGGTGTAAATACAAAAGATTCAAAGGCATCCTTTACGGCCAAATCACAATGAGCCCAGCGAAGTTTCAGGAAATGTACTAGGCATCGGAGCGGATTCAGTTATAGTAATACTTGAAAAGTATGACATCAGCTTCTCTGCATTCATATTAGCAGCTGTACCATCTCTATTTCAACAGCTCCGGATGATATAAACATAGACATCAACGAAAAATAGCAATGGATTAAAGATCCAACTACTAAGCATCGGCGAGGGTGCTGATACTAGATGTTGACATATCCCTCCTCAACTCCTTCATATATAACCAGAAATTCAAAGGGCTTTGCACCAATTATCAAGACTGGGTTGTGGCTCGACTCTAGAGCTTTCTCTTTATTTGCTACAATTTTGGAAAGATAAAAAAGCAGAAAGGAGAAGAAGTGAGCCTCCCTGAGCAAATGCACCCCAGAGCCCAGAAATTGCAGTTAGTAAGACATTTGGTATAAGTAATGGAGAGCTAGAGGAAAGTAGTATGGATGGAAATTCTAGAAAATAAAAGTCTCGAAAAAAAAAAGTAAACAAGTGAACATTGACGAGATATGGCTCAATGATGCGCATCAAGGTCTCTGATCCTCCTGTCAATTCCTAACCTGAGGGAAACCGGATGCATTTACTCTTGAGCGTAGATGATGCTACACATTCGTGCTCCCATAAATTTTCATCAAGTCTCATGTTAGTTGACAGCTTATAAAGACCATGACTTGTAACTTTAAAATGACGAGACAGATAAAATGAGGAGACCACAAAGATCTAATAATGCCAGCACCCAGAATCACGAAACAAAATTTCAAGAATCATGAAGAGAGAATCCAAAGAAATTCAATTAGCACCTGATTTATCATGAGGATTCCAAACTTCACAAGTCAGAACGGAGACGACACAAAATTAAGATTAGTGTTTTCTTCTTGTACTTTATATATTTGTCATGCATAAAAATATTTAACCCCAATATTTTTGCTGGCATATTTTCTAAAATACCTGTTGTATGCTATTCATAACAGTGTATATTGTCTGTTATCAATATTGTTGCATATTTTGACAGAAATACATCAAACTTATGAGCTGCTACTGTCAAGGTGATAGGCCTGGCCTATAAAAAGAGTACATGATGTGCCATTCTTATGGGGAAGGGGGCCTGATTCATTTACACTTGCTCAAAGTAATCTACTGTCCAACACTGAAGAGTAATCTACTGTCCAACGCTGACCATTATTCAGGGGAAAAATATTAAACGATTTCCAAACTTGTGGTCTACTAATGGTCACTTGAAAAAATTTATTAAGTCCTGAACTTGTGCAGTCACGATTACTTGGGACAATAGTTATCAAATCCTTGACAGTGATATACTACTTCAATGTTGAAGTAATAAATCACTTGGGGGCAGAAGATATATATTGTAGTATAATTGAACTAGTGCGCAATCCAGATCAAGGGTATTAACATACACTTTGAGGATTGGGAGCACAAATTAAACTAAATTGATATTTGGTTTTTATGATCAAAGGTATTAATTCTTTGAGGATTAAGAGCTAGGTTGGCATGTACAAGCGTATGAAGTTGTGATAGTTCACTACATTTTCGATAATAACAAATTTTATAATTTAGCATAATCAAGCTCTCATTTAGTTATTCCGGTATGCAAATTCTGAATCGGAGAATATAGAATACGAAAAATGCATACCAAGAAATCACCAGATAGTTCAGATTTAAGACGAGTGATGAGGGACTTATTGTAAAGCTGCTCATAAGTATCTCTGATCTTCATTCTCTGCTCCGCATTTCGATGACCCAATATCCAAATCACACCCTTTTCATCCGTTCCCCATCCTAACCATTCATCATTCATTCATTCACACAATCAATGACAAAAACTCTCACAAACAAATTCTAATATACTTAACAAATATATTTATGAGCTTATTTATAAGTGACAATTAAATAAAAATGTGACAAAAAGATTGAGATTGACATGAATTCATCACAACAACATTTTGATTCTATCAATGCATCATTATTTCATATTCTTGAACAGCAAAACAATAACAATAATTTAAATTCTTAATAAATAAAATTTAAAAAAAAAGGAAAGAATTTAAAAGATACCTTCGAAAGCTTTGTGGAGTCTTTCAGCATCTTGGTATGGAGAAGGAAGCATATCCGGGACTCTCAGTGTACCCATTAGTGTCTCTCTCTCTCTCTCTCGCTCTCTCTCTCTCTCTCTCTCTCTCTCCCTCCGTGTGTGAAGCCCAGGGATGAGCTAAAATTGCATGTTTGTTTAGCTGAGTGTCGAGGAAACGGTTACTTTCTGATTATTATGGCGTTTGTATTGTTAAAATGTAGCTTCAAGAATTATTTATTGGATTGCCCGATATGCCCTTATTTGGGTATTCATGGTCATTTAAGTCCTTCTTTTATTTTATTGTTTTTGTAATACAAAAATGGAAATATTTTATCCCATCTTATATGGCCGTCTACACGATTACACCTATGATTTTGAATTACTGGTAATGCTACGGGTAACGAATTGGGTACCGAATTTTGGTATAGGTGATATAACTATTTGACATGATTTCATGGGGAATTAATGTGAATACACCGGTTCGATTTTTATTAATTGAATTGTAACCAATTAGAAGATTATATGTGATATTTGAGATTCATTTTGGGAACCAATTTGATACCGCCTTATTCTTTTTTTATTAGAATGTGCTGTCAACACAAACTTAAGAATATTTTAAGTTGGAAACGTGTCAAATGAAAAAGAAATAAAAAATGCCTAATAATTTACTGATACATTATTTTTTGCTAAAAGATTCAAATTCGATTTTGTTAAATCCTCGTTCCGACAAAAAAAAAAATTGTTAAATCGTCGCCGATCTCATGTATTCTTATTTCTAGATGTCTGAAAATTTAACACAAAAGTGCGTAATATAGCTTTTTTAGTTCGATTAATTTATTATTTCTGATGTATTTATTCATTTATTTCAAAAAATGAATAAATACTTGGGATATTTTCAAAAATATTTAAGGGCAGAATTTTTTTGCAAAAATACAGTGTCTTTTTTAAAGTATTTCGCAAAAATACAATTTTTTACCTTTTTGCGATTTTTCTTATGCATTTTTTTTGCAAAAATACGATTTTATGACTTTGCAACCATATTTGTAACTGAAATCAACCACAAATGCAAATTCAAAATTCAATAAATAAAATTATTTTTGATTGCATAATAGGTTGTTTATCAACTTCTACCAATTAAAATAAGTGAATTTTAAATGTACTTTTTGTAAATATTTTTAAAAATAATAAATTCATAAAAAGTTATTTTAATAATTTTCCAAGAACTTAACACGGGATTCATACATGTCCAAGCATAGGATCAAAAATTGCATGTCACTACACACGAGCTACCCCAGCTGTTGGGGCGAGCAAAATAAATTGAAATCGAAAAATAAATCAAAAAATTACCGACAAGTCATATTGGGAAAAATCAAATTGAGAATTTTTTTTTTAAAAATCAAATCGAAATAAATGGTTTAGTTTCAATTCCAATTTTTTGTCAAATCCGAATCAAATTTAACCAAATCATTATATTATATTAATATATAATATTATGATAACTTCGAACAAATTGATTTTAATATTTATCACACAAATATATACTTTTTATTGGTATAAATAACTTATATAATGTATCCACATAATTCTACAACAATATTGTATTAATTTTGAATCAGGATTTTTAAATTTTTGTATGTTAAGTTTGTATTAGTTATTTGATACGCATGTATTATAATTTTGTTTTTCATCATTATTGACATATATATTTATCATATATGTTATTTTTATTTATGATAAAATGGATTATACATAAAACATTATTTTATGAAATAAATATAGTTTGGTTTCCGAATTTTTAATTTTTAATATAATATAATTATTGATCTTTGATTCTATTAATTTTACCAAATATATTAAGAAATACTTTACGGAATACGCATGTCAGACATGCGTATATTATTTTTGAAAAAACAAAGAATACACATCTCAGACATTCGCATTCTTTGTAAAAATTGAATACGCATGTCTGACGTGCGTATTCAGCGGGTATTTTGGGCGAAACATTCCGTTTATGGGTATTTTGGGTCATCCATCCCATTTTGATAGATATTTTGGGCATTTTCTCATATTATATTAACAACGAAAACGTAGTACAAGTAAAAAGAAAAAAATAATATCATAAACCTAAAAAAAATAAACGAAAATCGAAAAAACCGCTCTTATAAATTAAATCAATTAACCAAATCGAACAAAATTGAAGTTGGTAAACTTCAACATCAAAATTTAAATTAATTGTTGGGTACATAATTTTTATGTCATGAAAGAGGACGACAGATGGACCTAAAAAAGTACAGAAGATAAGGTCTGGACAGGAACGTACAGCAATAATGTATTGTATAAAATCATCGTGTTTATCGTGTAAATCGCTAGCAAAATTATTATCGGACAACGACATTTTCCAAATTAGATAGGAATTGTTACTTTACATTTATTTTTCAGATCAAAATTCATATTTCACGTGTATATTTTAATTTATTTTTATATTTCGAAAAATATATGGCGGGGTGGTCCGAGACAAATATTTCTTAGCATTTACTCTAAAAATATATATATGATAATTTTTTATGTATATATTAAAGATTTTTTATATATGAATATTAATAACTTAACATAAATTACATAAATTTTTCAAATTACATATTTTCCCATCAAACATTAACGAATTGCTTGTTATTAATCATCCTTATCACACATGACATATCTTACATGTTACCCCCAACAACTGCTACGAGTCAGAACTCAGGCTTAGCTATCATTATTAATTAATCATATCCTCACCATTTCATTCTTTCAACCATCACGTTTGTAGCATGGTCTATTAAGTAATGAACACATTCATGTAGAATGTAGATAGCAAATCAAAGATGGAGATATAGATTTT
Organism: Heracleum sosnowskyi; assembly: GCA_030848705.1. Classification (NCBI taxonomy): domain Eukaryota; kingdom Viridiplantae; phylum Streptophyta; class Magnoliopsida; order Apiales; family Apiaceae; genus Heracleum; species Heracleum sosnowskyi. The sequence continues at coordinate 20,874,005 of CM061235.1, read as the reverse complement.
TTATTTTTACAAAACAAATTTCATTAACTTGAAAAAAATATTTGGTAGGAATAAATTTCTGACCATCTAAGCAATTAGGTTGAAAAATAAATAAATAAGTTAAATAATTAGCTACTTTGTTTCCGAATCGTTTAACATGTAAAATAAAAATATTTTTTGAACAAAAAAAGATCATAATGACTTTTCGAGAAATCCAACATACATCATCTCTGAAATTAGCAGTATCATAATTAACATTCACACAATTAAGTCAAGTTATAATCCAATATTCAGAATTTTCAATTACACCAATTGAAATTGAAGGATAGATGCTCTCATAGATCCCAATTTGTTATAAAATTGTTTTTTTTTTCTTTTTGATTATCGGATAAATGAATCATATTACTCCCTATGTTCAACTATTTCTTTGTATTTTTTTTTTGAGATGTCTCATCCAATTTTTTATATTTTTAAACTTTCTAAAGTAGTAAATTTTTAACAATATTAAAATTAACTGTTTTCACTAATCTTCTCCACTATCTTCACTTAACTCACGTTTTTTACTTTTTTCATTACTCTATTACTTTTTCTTAACATACATGCTCAACCCAAATGTAAACAAATAGATGGGACAGAGGGATAATTTTTAAAATAAATAAGAAAAACGTGGATGATGACAAAAAAAAAAATCTCTTTAATATACATGTAATATTTGTTAATTAGTTGGCAAACGGGGCAATGTGGACACGAGCCATAATTAGCACTATGACAGCTAGAGATCGTGAAAGATCTTAAATCCTATATCCTCGATTTGATTTGGAAAAAATATGAAAGATTTGAATTGGTATTTTTTCCTAGTCCGGTCCGATTTGCAGACTTAAAACAGATTCTTTATTTTTCATTAAATTTAAACTTGTCCGAAATCCGAAATAGAATTTTAAAAAGTTTGGATAAATTAAATTTTATAATCAAAATTTAGAAAACCCAATAGCAAAGTTGTTGAACTTTCTTAGCTCTTGTTGTTTCAACAATGAACTAAAAGGATGTTTGCAAATTTTTCTTCTTCTTTTTTTGAATATTTATAGTTATATGTCTTACAATTAAGTATTTGTTTTCAGATATTTTGGGATAAACGAGAATCGAATCGAGCATCTGAGAAGAAATAAGCTCTTACCACTCGAGTTATTTCATCTTATTTTAGTGAGTTTCAGCGCAAATGTATTTTTTTTTTTGAAAAAAGCGAAATGTATTTTTTATTTGAGAGATGCTAGAGAACCCAAAATACTCTCCCAAAATTCTTCCCAAATAACGTGGCACGACACTTGTTAAATTTTAATTCGTGAACGTATATTTATGCACGCAGGATCCATCATTTTAGTAGGAATGTTACCAATTCTAGAGAAGCTACATCATCTTTGATACAAATTTTGAGTTTTATTTTGGTTTCCTAGCATTTCTCTTTTGATTTTTCCATTCTAAATTGTAGTTGTATATTACTAACTTTTACAAATCTAATCAAATCCAATAATAATAGTAATTTTTAGAGTCACATTTGAATCTAATGTTCACCTAAAGTTGACTTTTCTCTATATTTAAAAGATATAAAAACAAATATTTTAGAAAACTGTCATTATATCTGTAACCACATTTTAAATATTTAATTCCAGATGCGTTCACAATGAAAAATAAAGGCAACGAAACACGTTACAAAACAGGGCTAATTCGTCATTTAATATTTTTATTGCTCCATTATTGTCTTTATAACCAAAAATCCTAGGAATTGACAAAAATAGCCTTACATGTCAATAGTATAAGAGTAACGCTATGAAATGTAAAATTTAACACCGTCGTCAAATCTTTGAAATCTCACTACCAAAATGACAAACACTGATGAGCAGCTTGGACCTGAATTTCTACATCTTACAAAGGCCTTCACAGGTTCTATACATGCACATGTTTAGATTTTTCACGTACCTTTCGTATTAAAACTTTCTGATCACTGAATTTTTATGTTTATGTTTCGATTTCGAATGAGTTTCGAATGGTTTTGGTATTGGTTTAGCTCACAATTTTCCTATATAAATTTCTCGAAATAAATTTGTCGTTTAGATAGGTTTTAGATGAACTGGATACTCAATAATTGTAGAAGGAATTAAACACTGTTAAATTGCGTTAAAAATGAATCTCTTGACCGTAGGTTCGAATAGAAGCAACAATTTGACATGTATGTACTTATAATGTTGTGAAATCTGACATTAACTGACCATGTTGTCTGATTTTAATTGAATGTGGTAGGACTTGGAGTTGATGAGAGGACACTGATATCGGTTTTGGGAAAATCGCATCCGGATGACAGAAAATCGTATAGGAAAGGGATTCGATTTTTCACTGAGGATGAACGCTCATTTGAGAAATCGGAGGCTGACCACATTGCACAACTCGAACGGGAGTTTTTGCGCTTCAAGGTATGAAAATCTTGTTATTTGCTTATAATTTATAGTAAGGTCTCTTACTGAATTTGTATTAATTGAATGGTTAAGATCAATGTCTTTTTGTCGATGTAGAAGTGGGATTGTTTGTACTGAAGAAGATATGTCTTTTTCTGGTTCATGATCAGTTTAGTTATTTTAATTTGTGTGCTTCTCATTGCAATTTTGATCCTATTAGGCATATAACCTGTTTCTAAATGTATAAAATGAAAAGCTGAGGGAGACTATGACCGCCCTCAGTCTTCACCGCGGGATGGGGTATCATTCTATGGTAAAAATAGGATTACAATGTGAATTGCAGTAAAATCTATCAGTCTTAATCTGAATCAGTGCTGTTTGTTTTGTGATATTAGAATGCGATGGTATTTTGGACTATGCATCCATGGGAAAGGGATGCTCGTTTAGTAAACGATGCTTTGCTAAAGGAACCCCAGTTGTATAGTGTGGTTGTAGAGATTGCATGTACTAGATCATCGGAAGAGCTGTTGGGTGCAAGAAAAGCTTACCATTCCCTCTATGACCACTCCATTGAGGAAGATGTTGCTGTCATGGTTCCTGGCCCTGAATGTAAGGTGAGATTTCATATTCTAGGTGCTCTGAATGTTCATAAGAGTACAGAGTCTGAAGTTTCTTTAGTTTAAATTGGCGCAAAGTATCTCGCACTACAGAAGGAGATTCACTGAAATTTAAGATCGAAATTGCTAGTTTATAAGTTGAGGCGCAAGATCTCTTTTAAAATCTTCAAGTCAGTTGGCATTTGGCAACTGTTGGCATAACCCTTTTTAGTGTACCACTTATTGTAGGCATAAAGTATGAATGAAACAGTACAGCCTTTCTTTTTATCAAATATATGAAAGAACAAAATTATTACTAAAATTCCCATAAGTTTATCTATAATACAAGGAAAGAGAAGTGTCTAAAATGTGGTTATTTTTTGTCCTTGAGCAGCTGTTGGTAGCACTTGTAAGTGCTTATAGGTACGAAGGTTCAAAAGTAAACGAAGAAACTGCAAAATCAGAAGCCAAGATATTTTCCAATGCCATTAAGGATGCATCCAAGAATCCTATTGAGGATGAAGAAGTTATAAGAATTTTAACAACCAGAAGCAAGCTTCACATCAGCACTGTATTCAAACATTACAAAGAAATCTGCAGCAATAGCATTGATGAGGTATGAAATAAAATTTCGACCACAACACCAAGTTGTTTTATATTATCTGGAAACAATTTACAAATAGATACTTTTATATCCAGGACCTTGATACGAATTTATGCTTGAAAGAGACTGTTCAATGCTTGTTTAACCCGGAAACATATTTTAGCAAGGTGATTGACTATTCGCAGCTTATACGTTATGTCTTAATTTCAGAATTAAAATTGAAAATCTCGTTTAATTCTCTTTTTTTTTTAATCATCTGCAGAAATTGGCTGATGCATTTAACAGTGAGGCGGATGAGAATACTAAGGATGCTCTAACTCGAGTAATTGTTACCCAAGTGGATGCCAATATGCAGAAGATTAAAGAAGATTACCATAACAATTATGGAGTTGATATCTCAGACAAGATTGAAGAGGAGGTCAATGGAAACTATAAAGATTTCCTACTTACATTGCTTGCTAGACAAAGCTAAAATCGTATATTACAGATTCTGGTTGTCCTGAATTTACCATTTTCGTGTTTCTCCTCCTTGACATTTTGTGCTTGTATGAGTATCGAGTGTTTTGCACAAGTTCTTATCTGAAAAATAATTATATTTTATGTTAAGTATTCTCAAGTGTTGTATCCTTTACACCCAGAATACAATCAATTTCTGTTCTTGTATGTTGGATTTTCAGTATTTGAACCATTTTTCATCTCATTCTTTGCAAGTACCTTACCATAAAAGTATGATTACAATTGGAGAAGTGAAAACATAATGGTAGTGTAGTTGTGTGTTCATTTTGTGTAACGTGGGATGTCGAAAGAGCTACCAGAGCTCTCAGATATGGTACTCAGATATGCACCTTACACACTCGTATAACGTGGGATGTCGAAAGAGCTACCAGAATCCAGAGCTCTCAGGGCTGAATTGTAAATCCATTCCATGACAACTTTTAAGAACCCAAGCTTTCTCAGGCATTTTAATCACAAATCTTAAAATTTGGATCTTGAGTTGAGAGAAGCCTAATTAAAAATCAAAAACCGGGATAGCTGCATTTCATTTAAAATGCTGAATTTGAAATAATTTTCTTGTTTGGATTGACAAAGAATTTGAATTTGTATTTGACTGAAATTCCTACTGCTCAAAATCAAAGTCCATTTATTAGAATTTGAAATAACATTTTCAGAGGTGTCATTTGAATTACACTTTTTTGCATTTGTGCTTGAATATTTATGTAATTTAGGGCTTGTTAGCTTAATTGATATCCATATAAGATCCTGCAGAATGAAAACTTATAATGAAATGTGAGGTAAACTAGAGAATCACATGACATGACTCGATTAATCACATCGCAATTAGAGGGACAAAACTGGTTCAATTAGTCACTTCTTTATGCATCTGATTCCTTTCTGTATTTTACAATCAATTCAACTTTTCATATAGTTTATTACACCTGATTGTTGGTGAATTTGGGTGTTTATGTATAATAATCAATCTTATTTTTGGGTTTTTAGGAATTTTTGGTAGCTTTTTCCAGCAAAGATGCGGGTAGATCTCATTACAAAAGCTTTAATGTATGTATGCCAATTGATTCCACTCTTTCTGTTGTTGAATTGATTGTGTTTTTGTGTGTATTTTTTATTAGTTTGTAATTAGTTCTTGATTTTGGGGGTGGCAGGAGCAGGATGGTTCTTGGATATGTTTATCCTGCTTTTGTGTGTTTTAAAACTGTCGTGAACAACAATAGAGTCAAGATCGAAGAACTCCGGTTTTGGTGCCAATATTGGTATCTTTTTATCTTTTTGAAACCTCTTGTTTTTATTGATTTGGATTGTTTCCTATGTTGATTAAGGAACATGTTAAGGTAGGGATCTGAGTGATAATCATGGTTCGAAAATAAAAAAAGGATTCTGATGTCTATGGTCCCGATTAAGATGCGAGAGATTGCTGAGGCCTTTCTTGGAACAACTGTTAAGAATGCAATGATCATTGCTGGTATTAATGTCTTGCGTATCATTAATATGCCTACTGCTGCTGCCATTGCTTACGGTCTAGACAAGAAGGCCACCAATGTTGGGGAGAAGAACGTATTGATTTTTGATCTTGGTGGAGGTACCTTCGATGTATCCCTTCTTACTATTGAGGAGGGTATCTTTGAGGTTAAGTCCACTGCCGGAGACACACATCTTGGTTGTGAAGATTTTGACAACAGAATGGTTAACCATTTTGTTCCTCAAGAGAAAAATTATTAATCGGATCTTGTAATTTATTAATGATTAGTTGTTTTTAGGAATATTTTTAGGATTGATTAAAAAGATTATGTATTTAAAATGTATTTCCATAGTGTATTTAAATTGTATTTCAAGTGCTTTTTGATGTATTTTTTAATTCTAGTTGTGCCAAACAGTGTTGGAATTTGAAATATAGGATTTGAAATTCTTGTGCTTACCAAATAGAATATTTGAATTTGAAATTCCAAAATTGAATTTCAGAATTGAATTCCAATATTTGAAATGAAATGTGAGTTTCCAAAGTCTTATTTCATTCAAAAGAATGTACAAAAAGGTCAAAATAAAACTTTATTATTAATGGGAGAACTCGGAAATATAGTTTACAATCTTCGAATTCTATCAATTTCACATATATTACTGTTAAAATCCAATTCCTATATTTGGTTGAAAATTGACCCATGTTAGTAATTATTAAAATTATTTAAAAATTAGTTAAAAAAACCGCGCTTCGCGGCGGCGTAATAATCTTTTTTAAAAACTCTATCAAATAAATTACGAAATTTACTCGGTTCTCGCTAATAAGCCGTCCTCCCGTGAAACACGCTTTCCTTTTTAATATCAAAATCTCAAATTTAATATATTGAATATATACTAGTCTTATATATTAATTTTTATGTTACCATACTCATTTCTAATGAGACACTCTTTCGTTGAAAAAATACCTATATAACTTTACATATTCTACTTCAAATAAAACTTTTAGTTATGTATTACAAACGCTTATTCTACTTCCAATAAAACTTTTAATTGCAAGTACTTCTTTTATATCCGAACTCTTCTCCTCTATAAATCGAAACACCTATTCTACTCCAAATAGAACTTTGCAAGTACTTCATTTATATTTGAACTCTTCCCCTCTATAAATTCAAACACATATTCTACTTCAAAGAGAACTTTTAATTATCTGTCGTTGCTATAAATTCAAACTCTTCTCCTCAATAAATTTGAACATCTATTCTACTTATAATATGTTAAAAGGATATTTTTCATTTATCAGTATTTAAAATTCTATAAGTTGAAAAAGCCGTGCTTCGTGGCAGCGTAATAATTTTTTTTAAAAACTCTTTCAATTAAATTATGAAAATTACTCGGTTCTCGCTAATAAGCCGTCCTCCCGTGAAACACGTTTTCCTTTTTAATATCAAAATCTCAAATTTAATATATTGAATATATACTTGTCTTATATATTAATTTTTATGTTGCCATACTCTTTTATAATGAACTACTCTTTCGTTGAAAAAACACATATATTCTACTTCAAATATAAATTTTAGTTATGTATTACAAATGATTATTTTACTTCCAACAGAACTTTTAATTGCAGGTACTTTTTTTATATCCGAACTCTTCTCCTCTAAATTGAAACACTTATTCTACTTCAAATAAAAATTTACAAGTACTTCTTTTTTTATATTTGAACTCTTCTCCTCAATAAATTCGAACACATATTCTACTTCTAATAGGTTGAAGTATATTTTTCATTTATTAGTATTTAAAATTCTAAAATTCTAGAAAATTAGAAAAATAGATCGAGAAGATCTTAGGCGCCACCTAACCTCCCGCGTATCCTCCTTTATATATATATATATATATATATATATATATATATATATATATATATATATATTGATGATTTATTTTGTAAACTATAATATTAGAAAAATATGATATTAACATATTTTATAATATTTTGTATTATATCGTTCAATATATGTTCTTTAATTATTATTTTCATTACATTACTGAATTTATATTATTTTCATATTTATACTATATTATTAAAAATAAAACATTAAAAATTTGAAAGACACTGTACCTATGTTTTAGTATTTCATGTTTTTACGTAAATATCATTAATTAATCATCCTTTACTTAATTCTTTTTATTTTAGGCAATAAATAAAATGCAACTAAATTTTTATTTAAAACCTATTAAAACGGGCCAAACAATTTTAAATATCATATTTTACTCTATAAATAAAATATAATTACATATTAATCTTATTTAAAACTTATTAAAAAAGGTCGAACTATTTTGTGTATCTTATTTTGAATCATAAATAAGGTACATGATTTTGGTACTTGCTTAATTGCTTTAGTTCATTGTTTTACTTAATTAATTACCCATATTTAAATTATTCATTATTTAATTGTTTTATTTTATAAAAAGAATACAACATAGCCATTTTTATGATTTTATCGAATGAACCAAAACCTTTTGAAAATCTATTTTAATTAAAACATATTTGATGTTAGATATGAATATCACTAAGAAACTAGACAGAGTGGGGTCAATGGATAGTTTTGATATTTTTCGTTTTCTTAAAACTAAAAAGTTGTTAAAGATTGGGTTGTCTGAAAATGCGGAATAAAATAAACAGAACACACACAATCACTTTAATCTACTTTGTATTAAGTAAATCAAATACTACAGCTTCTAAACAATAACAGTGTTTTCTTGTTTTCTTACAGAGAAAAGAGTGCTTGAATATTTCTATGTATTACTCTCTTACATCTAATAATAGGGTGTGCATAATATATATATCCTATACAAACTGGTGCACACACCTATTTACACAGTTACCCCTCACTGTAAGTCCAACTTGTCCTGCCATAAGAAGTTAACTGTGTTAGGAAGGACCACTTGCTTTCTGTAGTCTTTCCCGTTTCTGTAGCTGCTTGTCTCTAATCTTTCTCTCCAAATTTTGCTGTAGATTTGCCATCTGTCTTTGGACCACCTTACCGTAACAGATGCTTCAGTATTTGTCTCTTTTGAATTTTGGTTCTATACCTTGATTTGTCTTTGATATGGACAGAAAAGTAATTATAGAAATATAATTGACGGTCCAATGAAAAGGCTCGATAATTAATGCCCAAATCCCTGATTATTTATTAATTTCGTAATTAATAAATAGGGAAAATATACCGCTCATAAATAGAGTCCAAATTATGGAAAATTGGTCAAAGAAGGATCTAGGATCCCAATTAAAGGCAATCAATGAGTCACAGCCTTTATCAACAAGGAAAAGACTTGTCCGCCAAGTAACACAATCCTTATTAGTTATCAATAAGAAGACTTATCTGTTAAGTCTCCCAAACGTACCATAAATACAAGGCTCCAGACGCCTATATAAGGACCCCTGATCCTACAATCAGAACTACGTCTTTGGCTTGATTCTCAATAACAATTTGAGATACGTAGGCATCTTGTGAGGACCAATTTAGTCCGGATACACGAGTGCAGCCATTAAAGCTCGAAGCTCATTAATCCTAGCATTAAATTCACAAAGCACGTTTTTAAATCCATAATATTTGGCGCCGTCTGTGGGAAGACGACATCAACCATGGCAAACACACGAAGAACAGCTCGGGATACTCAAACTCCCGATGATCGCCCCATCACCTCTGAGGCTGATCAGCCACCGCCGACTACCGGCACACAAGGGGCGAATATCCCCACCAACACTCAAGGACCGTAAATTCCGATTTCGGTTGAAGGGACGAATCCCCTGCAGATGGTCATTCATGGATCTAATCCACAAGAGACCGTTCACCAGCAACCAATCACGACCTCTCCGCTGCTCATGAGTGCACCAAGGAGCCTTCAACTCCATACTACTGATCTCCCTCAATACGCGAATCAGACTTTGGGGATGCCAAGCTATGGCATGCCCCCTCGACCCATGGCGGGCGGTAGTGGAACTAATCCAATCTACCATGAGGCATATGTGCCCCCCTATATTCAAGGTCTGGGACCCCAAAATCAACAAACTCGTCAGACCCCTCTCATTCAAGATTACTCTGGCCCATACACTGAGGATGAGGGTTATACAACTTGGGAGGATGTCGCCCCAAGAAGGAGACGTTCTTCACAGACAAATCAGGAGCAACCCCAAACTACTAGGGAGAAACTTGCAGCCCATGAGGCAGAGACTGCAAGGCTAAAAAAACTCCTTACTGAAGAAGAGGTCGCTCAATCTCGGGGCCAAACGACTGAAGGAATCCCGATAATCAACTTGGATCCACCAAGAAGGACCAAGAGGGCTGAAGCCCCAAGGGGTGATCCTAGTATTCTGTTGCCCCTAGGAGATCCTGATGATCCTACACCACCGTTTACTCAAGACATCATGAAAACGGCTATATCCAGAAAGTTTAAGATGCCTTCGATCAAAGCCTATGATGGAACGGGAGATCCCGCAAATAATGTAAGGACCTTCTCCAATGCACTGCTGTTGCAGCCAGCCAACGATGCGGTCAAGTGTAGGGCGTTTCCGCAAACCTTGGCAGGCATGGCCCAACGTTGGTATAGCCGTCTACCTCCCAACTCTATTGGGTCCTTTAAGGAACTAAGCAAGGCTTTCATCAATCAGTTCATTAGTGGAAGGGTGCATAAGAAAAGTTCTGCATCACTCATGGCAATACGTCAAGGAAAAAATGAAGCCCTAAGGGACTACATCAATCGATTCACTCGGGAGGCTTTGAAAGTCCCGGACTTAGATGGCAAAGTGGCTATGATAGCCCTGCAACAAGGAACCACTGATGACCACTTCAGGAGGTCGTTGGCTAAACATCCACCTGAGAGCATGTTGAAGCTCCAAGATAGAGCCGGAAAGTACATCAAGGCTGAGGAAAGCATGAGAAAGTATGAACCCACCGCTGGCGACGGTGGAAACTCAAAGAAAAGAAAAGAAACTCAGGAGTACGACGTCAAGGAAAAGTTCCCCAGAACATCAAAGAACTCCGATTCTCCCCCCAAGAGAAACAATTTTGGGCCAAAATTCACAGAATATGCAAGATTGAATACTCCCAGGAGTCAAATTCTGATGGAAATAGCCAAGGAAGAAGATATCAAATGGCCAAAGCCAATGAGGGCTGATTTGTCCAAACGGAACCAAAATCAGTTTTGTCGGTTCCACAAAGAAGTCGGTCATGACACCGATGATTGTAGACAACTGAAAGATGAGATTGAGTTTCTGATACGAAGAGGAAAACTCAGCAAGTTCACTAAGGATGGAAGCCAAGGGAGCCAAATGGGGAACTATGAAAGAAAGGATTATGATAGAAGGGACAACGATCAAGATCGGAATCCCAAGCCCCGAGGGCCAGTGATCAACATGATATTCAGAGGGCCAACTGCTGCTGGGTCCTCCCGAAACTCAAGAAAGGCTTATGCCCGAGAGGTAATGACTGTGGTTGGAGAAGCACTGAAACGTGCCAGAACAGAAGTGTCAATAGGTATTGACGATTCAGACTTAGAAGGGGTGAAGTTCCCTCATGATGATCCTCTTGTCATAATACCTGTGATAGGCAACTCCGAAACAAAAAGAGTCTTGGTTGATAATGGAGCTTCAGTGGATATCTTGTTCCACGATGCCTTTATCAAGATGGGTTACACAGACTCTCAGCTAATACCCTCAAATATGCCTATATACGGATTCAACGGGGTGGAATCAAAAGTGGAAGGCACTATCCAACTCCCAATGACTATGGGACAAGGGATGAATACGTCTACTCAGATGTTGAACTTCATAGTTATAAAAGCGACTTCAACCTACAATGCAATCCTGGGAAGGACTGGTCTTCATGCGTTCAAGGCTGTTGCCTCATCTTATCATCTAAAAATCAAGTTCCCAACGAGGAATGGGATTGGTGAAGAACGAGGAGACCAAAAGATGGCTAGAAGTTGTTATGTAGCCGCATTAAGACCTGATGGAATCGGGGGGCAAGTTCTCCCAATTGAAGACATGAGTATCAGCGACAACGAGGACAGAAGGGGGAAACCGGCTGAGGACTTGGTCCCAATTCCCCTAGTCCATGGAGAACCAGAGAAGGTGACTTATATTGGGGCACTACTGCCCGAACCATTAAAAAGAAAACTCACGTCTTTTCTTCAAGAAAACAATGACGTTTTTGCTTGGACAGCGGCCGATATGCCAGGGATTGATCCCCAATTGATATCTCACAAATTGAATGTGGATCCAGAAAGGAAGACAGTGAAACAAAAGAAAAGAAATTTTGCTCCAGAGAGGCTTGAAGCCATTAAGCAAGAAGTGAATAAGCTTTTGGAAGCTGGATTCATTGAGGAAATCCAATTCCCAGAATGGTTAGCTAACCCCGTGATGGTTAAAAAGGCTAACGGAAAATGGAGGATGTGTGTCGACTTCACTGACTTGAATGATGCATGTCCTAAGGATTATTTTCCCTTACCAAGAATTGATGCATTAATAGATGCTACAGCTGGGCACGAGATGCTTAGCTTCATGGATGGCTTCAGTGGATACAATCAAATCAAGATGCATGAGGATGACATCGCCAAAGTATCGTTCATCACTGACTTTGGTGTTTTCTGCTTCTTAGTCATGGCATTTGGACTTAAGAATGCAGGGGCAACATATCAAAGGTTGGTAAACAAAATCTTTGAGCACCTAATTGGAAAAACCATGGAGGTCTACGTAGATGACATGCTAGTCAAAAGCCTCGATAAGGCCGATCACATTAAGCACCTCCGAGAGGCATTCGAAGTGCTGAGGCACCACAAGATGATGTTGAATCCAGCAAAATGTGCCTTTGGTGTAGGCTCGGGAAAATTTTTAGGCCTAATGGTTTCCAAGAGAGGAATCGAGGCCAATCCCGACAAAATCAAAGCAATTCTAGACATGGAGCCACCACGGACTGTCAAAGATGTCCAAAAACTAACGGGGAGAGTGGCAGCATTGGGAAGGTTCATCTCCAAGTCAGGAGAGAAGTGTTTACCCTTCTTCAAAGCACTCAAAAAAGTGAAAATTTTTGAATGGACAACTGAAAGCCAAGAGGCCTTTGAGGCCCTGAAGAAATACATGGCTGAGGCACCACTATTGGCAAAACCCAAGCCAGGGGAAACTCTCTACTTGTACTTGGCAGTTTCTAACACAGCCCTTGGAGCTGTACTGATAAAGGAAGAATTGAAAGTGCAGAAGCCCGTCTACTATGTGAGTAAGTTTCTTCATGGGGCAGAAATAAACTACTCAACGATTGAGAAGTTTGCCTTAGCCTTGATAATGGCCTCAAGAAAGCTACGCCCGTACTTCCAGGCTCACAAGATAGAGGTCTTGACTGATCAACCTCTAAGAAACATCTTGCATAGCCCTCAAGTTAGTGGAAGATTGATCAAATGGGCTATTGAATTGGGCGAATTTGACATCAAGTATAAGCCTCGAACGGCCATAAAAGCTCAGGCACTTGCTGACTTCATGGTTGAATGTACCATTGACAACCAAGAAGTCGGGGGGCAGGAAGTAATAGTGGAAGATAAGAAAGATCAAGAAATGGACTTCAAAGAATATTGGGTGCTCTATTTTGATGGAGCATCAAAAACAAAATCAAGTGGAGCTGGTTTAGTGCTACAAAGTCCTGATGGATTCCTCATTGAGTATGCACTAAAACTTGACTTCCCAACGACAAACAATGAGGCTGAGTATGAAGCTCTGATAGCTGGCTTAGGGCTGGCTGGAGCCTTGAGGGTCAAAACTCTGAAAGTATGTGGAGATTCAAGGCTAGTGGTTTCCCAAGTAAATGGGGAATTTGAGGCCAGAGATGAAGTCATGGCCAAGTACTTGAAACTTGTCAAGGCCATTATGACTCAGTTCGACGAATGCTATGTAGAGCACATTCCAAGGGAAGAAAACATGAAGGCTGATGCCTTGTCTAAATTTGCTTCTTCCGAAATTGAAAACTATGCAGGGAGTGTCTACTTCCAAGTCCTGTGGACCCCAAGCATCAACGAAAGGTTGGTAGCACCCATTGATGTTGGCGGTTGTTGGATTGATCCCATCAAATCTCATCTAGAAACTGGGTGGTTACCCAACGACACTTCAGAAGCACGAAAGATGTACGTTAGAGCACTAAGGTATACCCTGATTGAGGGACTCCTATACAAGAAGTCTTTCATCATTCCATATCTGAAATGTTTGAGACCCCAAGAGGCAGAGTTGGCCCTAAAGGAAGTGCATGAAGGAATCTGTGGACAACACTTGGGGGGCAGAGCCCTTGCTCATAAAGTCACACGTCTAGGTTTCTATTGGCCAAACATACTTGCTGATGCTAAAAGCTATGTGAAGAAATGTGAACGGTGCCAGAAACATGCACCAGTGGTTAGACAACCACCAGAGATGATGACATCCATTAACTCACCCATCCCCTTTGCCATGTGGGGAATGGATATACTTGGGCCTTTTCCTATGGCAAGTGCTCAGAGAAAGTTCTTGATAGTGGCAATTGACTACTTCACCAAGTGGATTGAGGCTAAGCCATTAGCCAAGATAACCACCAAGCAAGTAATGCATTTCTTCTGGGAAAATGTGATATGCAGATACGGAATTCCACGAGTCCTGGTCACGGACAATGGAACTCAGTTTAACAACGATGAGTTTAAGAAGTATTGTGATGAGAACGATATCAAGTTGCGCTTCACTTCTGTTGCCCATCCTCAAGCAAATGGGCAAGCTGAGGTTGCAAATCGAATTATCCTGGATGGACTAAAGAAAAGAGTTGAACGCTCCAGAAACACTTGGGTAGACGAATTACTCCCCATACTTTGGGCATATCGTACTACTTGTAAAGTCACCACCGGGGCAACTCCATTTCTATTGGCTTATGGAGCAGAGGCAGTGGTCCCGGTGGAGATTACTCACGTCTCCCCAAGAGTTGAGGCTTATGAACCAGAAGAAAATGAAGAAGGCTTGAGGCTAGCTTTGGATCTAATTGACGAAGTTAGAGATGAAGCAAACGCCAAGATAGTTGAACATCAAAAGAAAGCCTCTTTCTACTACAACCTAAGGGTTAAAGAAAGGTTCTTTCGTCAAGGAGACTTGGTTCTCAGAAAGATTGAAGCATCCGGAGTTGGACAAAAAGGCAAGTTGGCCCCAAATTGGGAAGGACCATATCGCGTCAAGAACGTATTTGGTCGAGGCTCATACAAGCTAGAAACCCTTGAAGGGCATGAGGTGCCAAGGACTTGGCATGCCTCCAATTTGAAAGTTTATTATGTTTAAGGTGTTTCCTAGGAGGACTCACTACTATGAATAAGGTTTGATAAAACCAACCCGAGTTCTTAAACTTGGGTACTATGTAAGGGTTAATCCCATTTTCAAGTTATGAATAAATTCAGTATTTTCATGTCTTAGAGCTTATATACTATGAGTGTTGACAAACATTCAAGAAGCAAGAAAAACAACACAAGCCATGAATGGCCACCAGACATAAATAAAAACTTAAATAAGAGTTAAGTTAAGCCCGTAGGCCAAAAGTACATAAACAAAAGTACAAGCCATGATGGCCAAAAGTGAAACTACACCTAATCTTCCTTATCTACGTCCTCCTCCTCCTCCTCTTCCTCTCTAGAGGGAAAGACAACATCATCAGCTCCGGCAGTCTGACCAGGTGGGGAAGTGTGATCCAGGTCTAAGATCCTGTCATCCTCCTCCATCTCGTCCTCTCCAGCCAAAGCCATCTCCAAAGGAGTAGGAAGGTGAGGGCTTGGAAAATCAGAAATAAGGAGAGATCCAGGCATCTTCTCCAAAACAGCAGAAAGAGCGTCATCCCATCCCTTAGTATACTGAACTGGGAAGAGGAGCTCGTCGTGCTTATCAATCAAGTCCTCGTACTCCGAGGAGTCAAGGTACTCGTCGATGAAGTCATCCTTGCCTTTCCTCAAAGACACCAGCTCAGCCTGGGAGTCAGCCAACTCCTTCTCCTTCCTAGCCAGAGTGGCCTTCACTGAAGCCATTTCCTCCTGGGACTTCTCAAACTTGCCTTGGTTGGCCTCAGAAGATGAGCGCCAAGACTTAGCTTGAAAGAGAGCCCCTTGGTAGTTGGCATTGAGCTGCAAGCAAGTTATAAGTTAAAAACTTAAACTTGAAATACATCAAAAACTACAAAGAAAACAAGGAGAAAAATTCTTACAGCAGCCATAGCTTGGGATCCAGCATGCTCTACCCCTTCAATGGTGGAGTTGGAGACAAAATCCTTGTAGTCACAAGGAGTCAGAGAGTGATAAGACCACTCCACAACATGCTTGGACACTCCCACCACAGTGTCCTTCTTCCTAAGACCCCAATTGGGGCGCCAAACCGCACTCTTGCCCGAGGCAGGGCCCTCAGCATCCTCAGTAAGGTCCACATGAGGCCTTATGAAAGCTGGAACACTAGAAGCACGGGGGTCCTTCGCTCCCAAACGTGCCCTCTTCATCCTAGCTGTCTCCCCATCTTCAGGCTCGTTGGTCTTATTAATAAAGACCGCAGCTGCAAAAGATATAAGGAAAGAAACAGTTGGTATAAGTTAATCTTAAATAAATAAAGAAAGATATGAGGTGAGAATTACCCTTATCAGAAACGTTGGAAAGTCCCAAGGACTTAAGCTGGAACTCGTCCAGGAGCACCCAAGCCATTGTGGCATAGTTATCCTTTGTAAGTTCAGCATATGCATGGGCCTCCTCATCACTCAGAATGATATCACTAGGGCTACCATCTGAAACCCTACTAAAGGAGCTACGAAAAAGGGTGCCCCAATCCCCTCCTTCCCAAACTAAATACATAAACTCTTCTTTCCATTTTGGGTTGTTATCTGGAATGGATTTAGGGTGAAATATGGGGGGAGTGGAAGGACGGTGGTTGATATAAACCCAACCCAAAGTAATGGCTGAGCTATTCTTAAATTGAAATTTTTTTCTAAACAGAGCTACAGACAAAAGAAAATTGTTCTTTAAACAAAGGAAAATGAAACACATAATGATTCTCCAGGCGTTTGGAGGAAGTTGGCAAGGGTTGATCCCAACATCAGCCAAAAGCCTGGGAATAAACTCATGAAAAGGGAACCTGAGTCCCGCGACAATGGCATCCTTGTAAATGCATAAAGCATCAGGACGCCAATGGCAAGAACGGTCCCCTGGGCCGGCTGGGACTAACCTATAAGGAGACCTAACCCTATACATTTTGTTATAGTCCCTAATTAAATCGATTTCGTGGAATTTGTTACTACAGTCAAAAGAATCTAAGTGGGACACAAAAGGATATTCATCACTACGTTCTAAAATCATATCTTGAAGTGACATATGAGAAGAACGAATGGTGATACCTCGCTTAGAAGCTCTGTTCATTTTCTGGAGGCGTTGAGCAGTTTTGTCAGACATCTTCAAATCTTCAAGAGAAAACCCAGAAAAACCTTCAAATCTTCAAAACTTCAAAGAAATTCCCAGAAACCTTCAAGGGATGAAGGTGAAAACCCAGAAATCTTCAAAGGATGAAGGTGAAAACCCAGAAATCTTCAAGGGATGAAGATCAATCCCAGAAAATCAAGAGCACCACCGCACAAAAACTCGCCGGGAATCGCCTTACCGCGGAATAAAAGAGAGAAAAACTAAAGATACTAGAGAGAAATTTTCGGAAAGAAAGAAGTATGAAGTGAGAATGAAATGAGAAATCTCACTCTTTTATAGTGAAAATGACTGGAAGCTCAACCGGTTAAGGTATGCCAACCGTCTATAGCCAGTAAGGCCCATAAATCCATTTATGGATTACAAAAGCAAAAGCCCAAATAAATTAAGTCTCAGGCAGATTCGAAGCCCAAAAAATTATTAAGGACCATTAAGGCCCAAAGCTTGAAAAATTTAAAGACCAATTAGGCTGGTTAAAGCCCAAGAATGAATCTTGGAATAAAACCAAGTCAAAAAATTAAAAAACGAGGTCGAAAAGACCCTAAAATCGAGATCGCACGATCCTGATCGAAAATATACGAGAAAACGAGGTCGTATCCAACGACCTCGCTCTCAAAAGAATCGAAAAACTTAAAAAAACGAGGTCGAAAAGACCCTAATTCGAGGTCGCACGACCCAAGTCGAAAGTACACGAGAAATTGAGGTCGTGTCCATCGACTTCGCACCAAAAGCAAGTCAAAAAATTGAAAAAATTGAGGTCGAAAAGACCCTAGATCAAAGTCGATTGAACGAGATCGAAAATATACTACAAAACGAGTTCGAATCCCTCGACCTCACGGCTGTTCGAGGTCGAAAAACAAAAGAGGTCGAGATCGAACAAACGAGATCGAAATTACATGGGGAATTGAAGTCGTATTGTTCGACTTCGCTCCAAAATAAAACCAGAAAATCATAGAATCCTGGTCGAAAAATGGCTAATTGAAGTCGAAGCAATGAGGTCGTAATTGACCTATGATTTGAGGTCGAAACAAACGACCTCATACCAAAATCGAGGTCGAAGGAAGGCTAATCGAGGTCGACATATTAAAAACCGAAAATGGTCTACGAATTGAAGTCAACTAATCGAGGTCGATCAGGTGAGGTCGAAAATGGCTTGGAAATTCTGGTCGCCAGCTTCGACCTCACAGCTGTTCGAGGTCGAAATTATACTGGTTTCCTGGTCGAACCAGTGAGGTCGAAAAAGACCTAGGATTCCTGGTCGACAGCTTCGACCTCACAGCTGTTCGAGGTCGAATTCCTGGTCGAATTTATACTAAATTCCAGGTCGAATTCCTGGTCGAAAATGACCTAATTTGAGGTCAAAAAGACCCTAGAAATAGGAAATTTTGGGGGAAAACACGCTATAACTTCTACGAAAACCCCGAGGAGATTTTCCCAGAAGTTGGGGGGCAAATGATATGGACAGAAAAGTAATTATAGAAATATAATTGACGGTCCAATGAAAAGGCTCGATAATTAATGCCCAAATCCCTGATTATTTATTAATTTCGTAATTAATAAATAGGGAAAATATACAGCTCATAAATAGAGTCCAAATTATGGAAAATTGGTCAAAGAAGGATCTAGGATCCCAATTAAAGGCATTCAATGAGTCACAGCCTTTATCAACAAGGAAAAGACTTGCCCGCCAAGTAACACAATCCTTATCAGTTATCAATAAGAAGACTTATCCGTTAAGTCTCCCAAACGTACCATAAATACAAGGCTCCAGACGCCTATATAAGGACCCCTGATCCTACAATCAGAACTACGTCTTTGGCTTGATTCTCAATAACAATTTGAGATACGTAGGCATCTTGTGAGGACCAATTTAGTCCGGATACACGAGTGCAGCCATTAAAGCTCGAAACTCATTAATCCTAGCATTAAATTCACAAAGCACGTTTTTAAATCCATAACAGTCTTGTTATAAACTGCTAAGTGTTGACATCGTGAACTCCAGCATATTCCCGATTCTTTGACTTGTCGACATAGAGCATTCTTGACTTTGCTATATGAGGACTTTGCTATATGAGTATTACAGGAGTATGCGATATAGGCTTTTTTAGGACTTCACGATATAGCATTCTTGAGAACTTCACGATATAGCCTTCTTGAGGACTTCACGATATAGTCTTCTCGAGGACTTCACGATCTAGTACATTCTGACTTTGCGATCTCAACACTTCACGACATGAGTAATGAAGACTTCATGACATAGTTCATTTAGGACTATGCGATCTCAGTACTTCACGACATGGATATTTTGGACTTCACGACATAGTTCATTCTGACTTCACGATATAGGGACTTAGACAAATTTCTGCAACTTATTTCTTCAATGCCTTATTCACTCTAATCCTGCTGCATGAACAAATTGAACTTCTCCCATGATAATTATTCCATGACCTATGTACATTCTAGGTGCAAGAAACTTACTAAGCTCATTATAACTGTGAACATACAGAATAAAGCTAAGTACATGAAAACAAGACAAGTACAATGGAGACCTATACTATATCCCAGTAAAAGAATTCACTAGGTCATGTAGAGTGACATAGTCACAATGTGTAGACTTGTTAATAGGGGTATTTGTTAGGCCGAATACACAATATAATCAAGTATGTATGAGAATAACAATCAAGAACACACGTTTGTAAATCAACAAACTGAATTATATTAAAATAATTCTCTCTTAGTGATGTTAATGAATCACAAAGAGCTACTAGGTTACAAGAATAATATTTCAATAATCGCGTCCCTTCTAGGGATAACCTATCTGTGTTTATATAGTACACAGTTACATACAATCCATCTCTAATTGATATTCCTATAAGTTAGCTATACAATTCATATCAATTAAGGATTGCTTCAGTCTTCTATTCCGTTTCCTTAGCTGTATCAATATATTCTGCTTCTTTCCATCTTCAGAATATATTGCTTCTAGAATCTTTATCTTTGCACCGACAGCTAAGTCAACTATCACCACGTCAGACTTTATCAAACTCTGACTGGCTTCAATGTAAACTCTTCACCCAGTCATACTTTATCAAACTCTGACTGGCTTCTAGATAAACTCTGATATGTACCTGGTACTTAAACACTGATGAACAAACGTCAGCAATTATATCTAACAATCTCCCCCAACTTGTGCATAATAAAAATGTACAAGTTAAACAGATAATTGATGATGTCAAAACATATAACAAATGCAGTGTTTAAAATATAGCAGAGTTTAAATTTAACTTAGAACAGAAAACATAAAAACTTACAGTCAGACTTTACTGAATTTCTTGGATATCAGGAACAGTCCTGATATAATCTGACAGTAACCTTCTTTCAGCTCTTTCAAGTTCAGCTATCATAATCTCTTTCAGCTCCTTATACTCTGGATCTCCTTCACCAGTTTGATATATGGCAGCCCTCAGAGAATAGATACTGTTTTTCTTCATGTCATTCCCTAGCCAAATGTAATGAGCTTTGTCTGACTCTAGGTTGAATTCTAAAACTTTTGTTCCAAGTGTTGTTGTGAATTTGGCACTATTCCTCTTCATTTCAACAATTTTTCCATAAGCATCTCTGTACTTAGGAATATAAGCACTGGAAACACTTCCTCCAAGAAGAACTTTCGATTTCATCATTCTGTCTTTTAAAACCAGAGCAGCATTATGAGTATTTCTATTTTTGATCTTCAGGAGATATAGAACATACTCTAGCTCTTCCCATAATTTCAGACGAATATCATCTTCTCCAATTCTGTAAACTCTGCCATCAGCCATAAAGTATAATAAAAACTCCTTCTTCAAGCCTCTGTGGTAAATCATCTGAACAGATTCTAGTTTATCAAGGTTTTCTTGAGTAACCCCAACACCAGGTTCTGCCAGTGATGTATGATCTAAAGGACTATTATTAACTCTTTTCTCTTTGTGGGAACCCAAACCAGATTTATCATAAGATTGTTTTCCAAGTATTGTTCTGGTTTGTAGAAAGTTCACCTGGCTAGGCTTCAGAGTTTCAGATAATGAGGATCTTTTGAAACCTTGGAGTGGTGAAGATAGCTGAGTTTGCACAACTTGAGCATTGTCAGAGGTTGGCACATTCTTAACAATAACATCAACTTGAGCCTTGTCAGAGGTTGATTTAGCTTCAAAAACTTCAACTTGAGCTTTGTCAGAGGTTGAATAATTCTTTTTTGGTAACTGTTCTTCTTCTACTAGTATACCCTTTCCTTTATCAGCATTTGTAATCACAGGCCTCCTGGTGTATTGTATACTCTGTTGAGTATTTTCTTTAATAAAAATTCCAGTTTCTTTCTTTCTAGGAGCCTTGATTTCCTTCTTCTTGTAGATTCCAGCTTCAAGATTCTTCTTGTGTTCCTCAGCAAGCATTTGCTCTTCAGCTTGGATATCTTCAATTGTAACACCTTTTCCATGTTTTGCCATAAACACCTTAGCAGCAATCTCTTCATCAGTAGTTGGATTAGCTGAAACAGCTAAACTCTTGAGTTTTGAAGAAGATTGACCACCATAGTTTATTCTCTTTCCAGCATTTATCTAAGCATCAGAGTTTGATCTCCTCCCTTGCCTTTGAACATTCCTTGTCCTTGGATTTTTACCTTTTGCACCACCACCAGTAGTGTCATCTTTCCGAGTCAGAGTTTGAGAGCTCTTGCATTTGTCTTCTTGAGATACTCTCTCCCCCTTTTTGACATCATCAGACAGCAAAACTGATGTGAGCAATGCAATGGAATTTGCAATTTCATCCAACTTAGTTGACATTTTGACTTGATTTTCTTCAACCTTGGACAACCTGGAATCAAAAACTTTCTGATCTTTACATAAGGAAATATATAATGATTTATCCTTTTGCTGTGTAAGCTCCCGTGTTGCTAGATCATTCCTTAATCCTTCAATCACCTTGTCAGAATCATCAAACCGATTGTTTAATGATTTGATTTGAACAATTGTTGCTTTGAGATGACTGAGAAGTTCTGGATTTGTAATCTCTTTAGATGACTTTGTGACAAACTCTGCAGCTCTTTCATTTGAAAAGATAGTATCCTTGGATGACCAAGCAGAATAATACATATCTTGATAATGAGCATCTGTAGCATGTTGAGCAGCAACTCTCTCAGAAGTATCAACAGAGTTTGCAAAAGAATCAGCATTAGAAGAATCAGAAACATCTTCCTCAGCTTCAACTTGAGCTTCCTCACTATTAACAGAATTTGCTACAACAACAGCATCATCTTCCAAAGGAACATTTTCTGCAGCAGTCTCAGTGTTTATCTGCTCAGCTTCATGAATCTCAGAGGTTGCAACAAACTCTGCTTCAACAGGAACATTCTCTGTTGCATCCTTGTCATCAACATCAGGATGTGCAGCAACAGTTTCAGTAGCAGTAGCTTGTAAAGTCTGATCGCCTTCCTCACCCTTTTCAAATTCAAAAGAAATGATTTCAGTGTGAGAAGCCATAGATTCTTCAATTTCAATAGTATCCTGATCAGCTTCCACACCTTCTGTAAAATGTTCAGATTTTGTAGAAATGTTTGCTTCAACTTCCATATCAAATCCTTGTGGCTCAAAAATCTCAGCCTCTGCTTCAGCATTTGCCAAGTCAGGCATAGAGGCTGCTTCAACTATAATTTCAGCATTTTCTGTAGCCTCCTGAACAATAATTTCAGGAGCTTCAACTGCAATCTCCTGATTTCCAGCTTCAGGAGCTTCAAATGTTTCTTCAACATTTGCTCTATCCTCTGCGGACATAGTAGCTTCATTTGCAGCTTCCTGAATCACAACATTTGAGTCGTCTTGTAATTCAGCTTCATCCAAATCATCAAAAAGATAATTTGCTACGAACTTCCTCCTTTTGACAAGCACAGCTGCTTCTTCATTGTCAGCTCTGGATCGATTTGCTCTCCTCTTTTTAGATGTACCAACAGAGTTTGGCACAGAAGATTTTGAGATACCAACTTCAGTAGCTGGCTTAGCAATCCTTGCAGGTTTTGTACCAACATGCTTAGTCCGACCACCAGTCCGTGGTTGAACAGTAGAGGCTTCAGCATTTACTGGTTCTGATGACTGTTGTGGTTGAGGTTGAGGATTTAAGAACTGAAGCACTGTCTCAGGCAACAGCAATTCACCAACACTAACCTTCTTTAAATCCTTATTAGTAAGGTCAGAGAATACCCTTTTGTGCAATTTGAAAGAGGGAATTACGTCCTCCTCATCAATCTCAACATTTGGAACACAAAAAGAGAATGAAATTTGACAAAATCTAGAAAAATAGACTACATGCCTATTCTCTGTTAACTTCTCACCTATGTTCATCAAAACAAGTCTAGCAAAATCATAATTACTGGCAAAGAGAAGTGAATACCCGATTTGCAGACTGTCGATTGGAATCGCATCCCAATTTGTGCATTTCTTCCCGAACGCCCTTGTTATGCAATCGAAAAAGAAACTCCATTCTTTTCGTAAAAGCGGTCGCTTCAGTTGGCCTATCTTCGCCAAAGATCCAGTATACCCAATAGCTTGCATCATTCTCTGAAGATCAGTATCACCAACACTAATGGTGTACGCGTCAGACTCTGCAAAGCCCATTGCTTCACGAACAGTTCCTGGAGTTATGACAAACTCTGTCTCCTGGAACTCAAAAACTATGGATGGGGTACCAGAAACACCACCATCATCATAGACACCAGTCTCCCAGAAAGCTTTGATCTGAGATCCATAAAGCTTTTCAGGCTCCACCAAAGCACGCCCAATTGCTGATTGAGCAAGAAAGTCTTGTATTATATGAAACGCCTCTGGTGCATTGACAATGTTTAATGGGGCTGCATAATTATTAGGAACGAACTCTAACCCAGAAGAAACAAAAGCTGTAGTAGCCATTAGTACGAATTGAGAAGAAAAATCAAAGAAACTGATTCAAAAGCTTCAAAAGAGTTTGTGTGTAGAAAAGTGTTTGTGAATATGCTTGTGTGACAATAGATGTGTGTTGGAGTAAGATGTGAAAAGTTTAGACGAAGGTGTGTGTATTGTATAAATGTAAAATACAAAATTAAAAACTGAACAGTTTTTAATCATTAATACACAACTGTCTTACTCCGTTAACTGTGTTAGTGGGACACGTGGCACACATGCAATGACTATGACAGCAAGAATTGACAGTTTTCAATGCACATGCGCAGTAAAAACATCAATAATTACTACCTGTTATACTTTTCTAGGAAATTAACCTCTCTCCTCTGTTTAAACATTCTTAAACAACTGTCCAATCATACTCTTTTTGTATTTTCAAAACAAATGTCTTTTCTCAAAAATCATAATTTATCTGAAACAAGCAAAATTTATTTTAATCAACAGAGATTAAAATGAAATTACCTCGGCGTAGAGTACACAAATCATCAGTGTTTACCAATCCTCCTCCTTTATAAATAAACTCTTTTCACAAACTGTACAGTTGTGAGTATTTGTGTGTGAATTAGCAGAGTTTACTGAATATGAATATTTAGACCATCTCAAAGTGCATAAAATCCACAGACTAAAGCAGTAAAAACTGATTGCCAAAACTCTCATGTATAACATAAAATCTGATTTTATATCTAAACTCTGTATACTGATATCCTTTCATTTGGATATATCTTTTATTTTTCACCCCCTTTCTATATATGTTTTCATATATATTTTTAATTAATTTTTTTTTTATTATATTTTTCCAGTAATCAGTGGTTGGCACTAGTCACCAAAAATCAAAGATTTTAGCCCTTATTTCACATAATAAGGTCCTGGATCTTCCTAGGCACAACATGATATCAAAGGAATTTGTGCTCTGTTTGGCATCTTTTGATTTGAGGGTGAATTATTTGCAATTTATAATCAGAGTTTAGACTTTTCATCAGTTAATACAATTAATTTATGAGAGAAAATGCAAACAGCTAATACAACTTCAGTGTATAGAATCAATAAACTAAGAGATGCTATAAATATAGAGACAGTATCATGCTGTGTAAAATTTCTGTACATTTTGTAATCAGAATTTATAATACATAGAAGAATTCATGATTACTTACTGAAAATCATGCTTCATACATTTTTCTTCATCGGTCCATGTGTTTCAGAAAAAAAATTATAATCAGAGTTTGACATCAGACTTTAACCGACAGAGTATGACTAACAGAGTTTAGCATCATAGTTTACTTTCAGAGTTTATGACACTGGTACTCATAACAGTTAATACATGCAAGGAATCATGAGCATAAAAATCAAACATGTATAGTTTTTGAGTCTAACCCGTATCTCTAGTCGAAACCAGAGATCATTCCAAGTTCATTTACCAATCTTGTAAAAGTAGCTTCACTCAAAGGTTTGGTGAAGATATCTGCAAGTTGTTGGGCTGTAGACACAAAATGAAGCTCAATGTTTCCTTCTTCCACATGTTCTCTGATAAAATGATACCTTATGCTGATGTGCTTGGTCATGGAGTGCTGTACTGGATTTCCTGTCATAGCAATATGTTAGGCCGATTACACAATATAATCAAGTATGTATACGAGAATAACAATCAAGAACTCTTTTTATAAAACAACAAACTGTAATTATATTAACAGTTTCTCTCTTAGTGATGTTAATGAATCACAAAGAGCTACTAGGTTACAAGAATAATATATTCAATGTTCGCGTCCCTTCTAGGGATAACCTATCTTTGTTTATATAGTACACAGCTACATACAATCCTTATCTAATTGATACTCCTACAAATTAGCTATACAATTATTATCAATTAAGGATTGCTTCAGTCTTCTGTCCAGTCTCCTTAGCTGTATCAATATATTCTGCTTCTTTCCATCTTCAGAATATATTGCTTCTAGAATCTTTATCTTTGCACCGACAGCTAATTCACCCTGTCAGACTTTAACAAACTCTGACCGGCTTCTATGTAAACTCTTCACCCAGTCAGACTTTATCAAACTCTGACTGGCTTCTATATAAACTCTGATATGTACCTGGGACTTAAACACTGATGAACAAACGTCAGCAATTATATCTAACAATCTCCCCCAACTTGTTCATATTAAAATGTACAAGTTAAAAAGATAATTGATGATGTCAAAACATATAACAAATGCAGTGTTTAAAATATGTCAGAGTTTAATTTTAAAACAGAGTTTAAATTTAACTTAGAACAGAAAACATAAAAACTTACAGTCAGACTTTACTGAATTTCTTGGATATCAGGTACAGTCCTGATATAATCTGACAGTAACTTTCTCTCAGCTCGATCTAGTTCAGCAATCATATCCTTCTTCAGCTCCTTCAAATCTGGTTCATCTTCACCAATTTGATAAATGGCAGCCCTTAAAGAATAGATGTTGTTCTTGTTCATTTCATTGCCAAGTCTGATATAAAAAGCCTTATCAGACTCTAGATTGAACTCTAGAACTTTCTTATTTAGTGCAGTCCTGAATCTAGCACTATTTTTCTTCATTTCCACCAACTTTCCATGTGCATCTCTGTACTTAGGAATATAAGCACTGGAAACATTTCCTCCAAAAAGAACTTTCGATTTCATCATTCTGTCTTTTAAAACCAAAGCAGCATTATGAGTATTTCTATTTTTGATCTTCAGGAGATAGAGAACATACTCTAGCTCTTCCCAGAATTTTAGACAAATATCATCTTCTCCAATTCTGTAAACTCTGCCATCAGCCATAAAGTATAATAAAAACTCCTTCTTCAAGCCTCTGTGGTAAATCATCTGAACAGATTCTAGTTTATCAAGGTTTTCTTGAGTAACCCCAACACCAGGTTCTGCCAGTGATGTATGATCTAAAGGACTATTATTAACTCTTTTCTCTATGTGGGAACCCAAACCAGATTTATCATAAGATTGTTTTCCAAGTACTGTTCTGGTTTGTAGAAAGTTCACCTGGCTAGGCTTCAGAGTTTCAGGTAATGAAGATCTTTTGAAACCTTGGAGTGGTGAAGATAGCTGAGTTTGCACAACTTGAGCATTGTCAGAGGTTGGCACATTCTTAACAATAACATCAACTTGAGCAGCGTCAGAGGTTGATTTAGCTAATCTTGTTTCAACTTGAGCAATGTCAGAGGTTGAATAAATCTTCTTAGATAATTGTTCTTTTTCTACCAGTTTACCTTTTCCTTTGTCAGTGTTTTTAATCACAGGCCTCCTTGAGTACTGTAAACTCTGATCAGAGTTTACATTCTCTTTGATAACAATTCCTTTTTCTTTCTTTCTAGGAGCCTTGATTTCCTTCTTTTTGTAGATTCCAGCTTCAAGATTCTTCCTGTGTTCCTCAGCAAGCATTTGCTCTTCAGCTTGGATATATATCTTCAATTGTAACATCTTTTCCATGTTCTGCCATAAACACCTTGGCAGCAATTTCCTCATCTTTAGTAGGCTTATCAGAGATTATCAAACTTTTGAATCTTGAACCACTGGCAGAGTTTGCATGTCCCTTGCCAGAGTTTGATCTTTTATCAGAGTTTGATCTTCTTGAAAGTAGTCTGCTATCAGCATTTCTCTTTCCATCTCCTTTGTTTCCACCATCATTACCATCATCCCTCCGTCTCAGAGTTTGAGTGTCTTTGCATTTGTCACTTGGTACACTCTCCCCCTTTTTGACATCATCAGAAAGTAGTACTGATGTCAACAACTCAATAGCATTAGAAATTGATGTTAGTTGGGCAGACATAGCAGTCTGATTGTCCTCAACTTTCCCAAGCCTCTTCTGAATGTCATCAGAGTCCTTAGCTTGCTTCTTAAACATGGAATTGTAATAAGTTCTATCATTCTTCAGAGTGAGATCTCGCAGACCAACTTCATTCCTCAAAGCAGTGACTTCCTTATGAGACTCATCAAATCTGTTGTGGAGAGATTTAATTTGAATCACAGTAGCCTTCAGACTTGTAAGAATATCAGGAGTTGAAATTGTCTTCACAGAATCACCAAGAAAATCAGCAGCCCTCTGTGCTGAAAAGATACAATCTGCAGCAGCCCATCTATTGTAGTACATATCTTGAAAATGCTCAGCTGTAGCTCGATTGACCTCTCTTAGCTCATCAGAGTTTGCTTGACTCTCAAATAACTCCTCTTGAGAATGATCAGAACTATCATTAACATTATCATTCTCATTCTCTGCTGTAGGCTCTGCAGGAATATTCACATCAGTAGGTTCTGGAATCTCAGAGTTTGCAGTATGCAGGAACTCTGCTTCTTTTGTTACAATCTCTACAACAGATTGTTGTAGAGCTTCAAGAACAAGAACATCCTCAGAGTTTACAACAAACTCTGCTTCAACTGGAACATTCTCTGTTGCATCCTTATCAGCAACATCAGGATTTGTAGCAACAGTTTCTGTAGCATTAACATCCAAAGTCTGATCGACTTCCTCACCTTTCTCAAGATTAAAAGAAATTATTTCAGTGTGAGAAGCCATAGATTCTGCAAGTTCAACAGTATCTTGATCAGCTTCCAAACCTTCAGTGAAATGTTCAGAGTTTATAGAGAGATTTGCTTCAATTTCCATATAAAATCCTTGTGGCTCTGTAGCCTCTTCATCTGCAATCTCAACATGTGCTCTATCCTCTGTGGGCATAGGAGCTTCATTTGCAGCATTCTCAACTACATCATCAGACTTTGATGTAGGAGCTTCCTCTTGAAGAACAGTCTCCATAAAAACTCTGTCCTCAGGAACAATTTCATCTTCAGGAACCTCAATTTCAAGATCTTCAACAGCAGTTGAAGAGATATTCTCAGCACCAAACAGATGTGTTGCTACCAATCTTCTCTTTCTCTGATGAAGAGTTTCTTCATCAGTTTCAGTCTCTTCATCAACAATATCAGACTTTGCCCTATTGGCTCTTCTTTTCTTCATCCTTCTCTTCTGAGGCATATCATCAGCATTTGATGCCCCAACTTCAGTGTTTATCCTGACAGACTTAACAGCCCTTACTTTAGATTTCTTTGACCTCTGTGGTTGAGACACAGAAGGTCCAGCTTCAGTGTTTGCCAGTTGTGGTTGTTGTTGTTGTTGTAAGTTTACCAAGAATTGTTGCACAGACTCAGGCAACAGTAACACACCAACATCTCCTTTCTTGTTATCCTTGTTAGTGAGATCAGAAAATATGCGTTTATGCAATTTAAATGAGAGG
This sequence comes from Heracleum sosnowskyi, assembly GCA_030848705.1. NCBI lineage: Eukaryota > Viridiplantae > Streptophyta > Magnoliopsida > Apiales > Apiaceae > Heracleum > Heracleum sosnowskyi. Next base: position 20,844,703 of record CM061235.1, on the reverse strand, counting down.
ATAACATCATCCTCTACAATCTCAACATTAGGACAGCAAAAGTTGAATATTAACTGACAAAATCTAGAGAAGTAAACAACATTCCTATTCTCTAGCATTTTCTCACCAATATTAGTTAAAACTAATCTAGCAACATCAAATTGACTACCATAGAGAAGAGAATACCCGATCTGTAGACTATCCGTGGGAATCGCATCCCAATTCGTGCACTTCTTTCCAAAAGCCCGAGTAATGCAATCGAAAAAGAAGCTCCACTCCTTGCGCAAAAATGGCCTTTTGAGTTGACCTATCTTTGTCAAAGGTCCAGAGTATCCTATCTCCCTCATCATTCTGACTAACTCAAAGTCTCCAACAGTTGTGAATGCATTGAAATCTTCAAGACCCAAAGCATCACGAACAGTAGTAGGAGTAACAATAAATTCATCTCCTTGAAACTCAAAAATGATAGATGGAGATCCAGACTCTCCTCCATCATCATAAGTACCTGTCTGCCAAAAAGTCCTTATTTGTGACGCAGACAGCTTCGACGGTGCGGTGAGAGCAGTGCCGATATCAGAGTTTGACAAGAAACTCTGAATCAAATGAAACGCCTCCGGTGCGTTCTCATTTGCTAAAGGAGCTGAGTAATTGTTAGGAACAAATTCTAACCTAGAAGCAATAAACATTGTTGTAGCCATTAGAACAGTTTAGAAGAAAACAAACAGAGAATAGATTATAGTGTATGCAGTGAAAGTGTTTGAGACAATGTGTGTGAGTAAAAGCTTATGAAAAGTTGAGGTGTGTAAAAGATTGAACCGTTTATGTGTAGTATATTTAAATAATAACTGTGAAGATTAAAACTCAAACGTTTTAATCATTACTACACACAGCAGGCTTCTTTGAAAAGTGTGTGAGTGGGACAGATGTCAAACATGCATATGCTGACAGCTGTATGTAACAACTTCCAATACACACGCGCAGTAAAAATAGCCATAATTACCGCATGTCACATTGTTCAAAATACTTAATCTCTCTCTCCTCTGTTTAATACAAATATGAACCGTTTGTTATCATACTCTTTTGAATTTCTAAACAAATGTCTAATCTCAAAATTATAAAATGTCTGAAACCAATAAAATTTATTTTAATCATCAGAGATTAAAATTAAATTACCTCGGCGTATTTCACACAATACATCAGTGTTTACCATTTGTCCTTCTTTGTCAATAAACTCTTTTCTCAAACTGTACAGATGTGAAAATATGTGTGTGCTATAGCAGAGTTTACCGAATATTAATATTTAGACCATCTCAAAGTGCATAAAATCCATAAACTAAAGTAGTAAAAACTGGTTGCCTAAACTCTCATGTATAAAATAAAATCTGATTCTTATGTCTAAACTCTGTATTCTGATATCCTTTCATTTGGATATATCTTTTATTTTTCACCCCCTTTATATATATATATATATATATTTATTTTTATTTTTTTTATATATTTTTGTTTTTTTTTTGTTTTTTTCCAGTAATCAGTGGTTGGCACTAGTCACCAAAAATCAAAGATTTTAGCCCTTATTTCATACAATAAGTTCCTGGATCTTCCTAGGCACAACATGATCTCAAAGGAATTTGTGCTCTGTTTGGCATCTTTTGATTTGAGGGTGAATTATTTGCAATTAATAATCAGAGTTTAGACTTTTCATCAGTTAATACAATTAATTTATGAGAGAAAATGCAAACAGCTAATACAGACTCAGTGTATAGGATCAATAAACTAAGAGATGCTATAAATATAGAGACAGTATCATGCTGTGTTAACTTACTGCACATATTTGAGATCAGAATCTATATAACTCTTAAGGATTCACAATTACTTACTGAGAATTATGTTCCATATAAATTTCTTCATTGGTCCTTATGGTTCAGACAAAATTACAATCAGAGTATAACATCAGACTTTAACCGACAGAGTATGACCAACACTTTATGACTAACAGAGTTTAGCATCAGAGTTTACTTTCAGAGTTTATGACACTGGTACTCATAACAGTTAATACATGCAAGGAATCATGAGCATAAAAATCAAACATGTATAGTTTTTGAGTCTAACCTGTATCTCTAGTCGAAACCAGAGATCATTCCAAGTTCATTTACCAATCTTGTAAAAGTAGCTTCACTCAAAGGTTTGGTGAAGATATCTGCAAGTTGTTGGTCTGTAGACACAAAATGAAGCTCAATGTTTCCTTCTTCCACATGTTCTCTGATAAAATGATATCTTATGCTGATGTGCTTTGTCATGGAGTGCTGTACGGGATTACCTGTCATAGCAATAGCACTTTGGTTATCACAGAAAATAGGTATTTTAGAGTACCTCAAACCATAATCCAGCAACTGATTCTTCATCCATAGAATCTGTGCACAACAGCTACCAGCTGCTATATACTCTGCTTCTGCAGTGGATGTGGAAATTGACTTCTGTTTCTTGCTATACCAAGAAACCAATCTGTCACCTAAGAATTGACAGCTTCCACTTGTACTTTTTCTGTCTATCTTACAGCCTGCAAAATCTGCATCAGAGTAACCAATTAGCTTAAACTCTGATTCTCTAGGATACCACAAACCCAAGGTTATGGTTCCTTTGAGATATTTGAAAATCCTTTTTACAGCTGTTAGATGAGGCTCTCTGGGATCTGCTTGAAATCTTGCACAAAGACATGTTGCATACATGATATCAGGTCTACTAGCAGTAAGATACAGTAAAGACCCTATCATTCCTCTGTAGTTTGTCATATCTACTGAGGCTCCTGTGTCTTTGTCTAGCTTTGTTGCTGTAGCCATGGGAGTTGTAGCAGATGAACTATCAAGCATACCAAATTTCTTGAGAAGATTTATGGTATATTTTGCTTGATTGATAAAAATACCATCATCTGTTTGCTTGACCTATAAGCCTAGAAAATAACTAAGCTCTCCCATCATGCTCATTTGGTACCTGGATTGCATAAGCTTTGCAAACTTCTTACAAAGTTTGTCATTAGTAGATCCAAAGATAATATCATCTACATAAATTTGAACTAAAAGCAAATCATCACCAGAATTGAAATAAAACAAGGTTTTATCAATTGTACCTCTTGTGAACCCACTTTCTAAAAGAAATTGAGCAAGAGTTTCATACCATGCTCTTGGTGCTTGCTTTAGTCCATATAATGCCTTGTCAAGCCTGTAGACATAATCTGGATGCTTGGGATCTACAAATCCTGGTGGTTGTTCAACAAACACTTCTTCTTCAAGCTTCCCATTGAGAAAAGCACTTTTCACATCCATCTGAAAGACTTTAAACTTCTTGTGTGCAACATAGGCCAGAAAAATTCTTATGGCCTCCAATCTTGCAACTGGAGCAAAGGTTTCATCATAGTCAATTCCTTCCTGTTGTGAATAACCTTTAGCCACAAGTCTAGCCTTGTTTCTTGTAATCACACCTTCACTGTCAGTCTTGTTTCTGAAAACCCACTTTGTACCTACAATTGATCTATTCTTTGGTCTAGGTACAAGTGTCCAGACTTCATTTCTTTCAAATTCATTTAACTCTTCTTGCATTGCTGTAATCCAATTAGCATCTTGAAGAGCTTCCTCCACTTTCTTTGGTTCTGTTTGAGACAAGAAAGCATGATACAGACACTCATTATTTGTTGCACTTCTAGTTCTCACACTAGCATCAGGATCTCCAATTATGAGATCAGGTGTGTGTGCATGTGTCCACTTTCTTGCTGTTGGTAAGTGGTTTCTTGCATCATTATTGGATCCTCCCCCTTGATCCATGCTCTCCTGATTCATATGTTGACTCTCTGCAGTATCTGAGGCTCCCCCTGAATTGGATGGCTCAGAGTTTGAACTGTCAGAGTTTGAATCAGTTTCCTCAACTGACTCACTTGCTATGTCTTGTTGAGCTTCTTCACGCTCCCCCTCAACTGGTTCTCTATTTTGTTCAATTTGAGAATTTGCAGTTTCTCCAGTATTTACCAGTAGAGGTTCAGAGTATGCTTCGTCAGAGTTTGTCAGAACCGCTTCATCAGAGTTTGTCGGTACTGCTTCATCAGAGTTTACATCATCAGAGAATAATCCTTCATTTTCAAAACGCAGTTGATCATATCCATCTAAGTCATCAAGTCCAGTTATTTTCTTGTCATCAAACGACACATGTATGGATTCCATGATCACTTTAGTTCTCATATTGTAGACTCTGAATGCTTTTGTTGACAATGGATAACCAACAAAGATTCCTTCATCAGCTTTTAACTCGAACTTTGTCAACTGTTCAGGATGAGTCTTCAACACAAAGCATTTGCATCCAAATATATGAAAATATTTCAAATTTGGCTTCTTATTTTTCACCATCTCATATGGTGTTTTCCCATGCTTGTTGATCAGTGTAGCATTTTGAGTAAAACAAGCAGTTTGAACAGCTTCTACCCAGAAATAAGTTCGTAATTTTGCTTCTTCAAGCATAGTTCTGGCTGCTTCAATTAAAGTTCTGTTCTTTCTTTCAACTACACCATTTTGCTGTGGAGTTCCAGGTGCAGAAAATTCTTGTTTCACTCCTCTTTCCTTGCAGAAAGCTTCCATGATTGAGTTTCTAAATTCAGTTCCATTATCACTCCTTATAATTTTGACTTTGTGCTGTGATCCTTTGTCCAGTAGATTTACATGATCCATCAGAGTTTGAGCAGTTTCATCCTTCTTTGATAAGAAATACACCCATGTATATCTAGTATATTCATCAACAATTACTAGAGCATATTTCTTTCTGCCCATAGACATCACATTCACTGGTCCAAAGAGATCAACATGTAGAAGATGATAAGGTTCCACTACTGAAGATTCAGATTTGCTCTTGAAAGATGACTTCCTTTGCTTGGCCTTTTGACAAGAATCACATAGGCCATCTAGACTGAGTATTGATTTTGGGAGTCCCCTTACAAGATCTTTTCGTATAAGTTCATTGATGTTGTTCAAATTGAGATGAGAGAGCTTCTTATGCCAATTCCAACTCTCTTCATTTGACATTTTTGCAGTCAGACACACTGTTTTTCCATCAGAGTTTGTTACCAAACTTGCTTCATAAATGTTGTTGCGCCTGTGTCCAACTAGAACAACTTTTCCAGTAGATTTACTGATAACTTCACAGTGTTCAGTATGAAAATCTGCATGGTTTCCTCTGTCACAGATTTGACTCACAGATAGCAGATTATGCTTGAGTCCTGAGACTAGAGCTACATTGGTGATGATGACACTTCCAAGATTTATATTGCCATATCCCAGAGTGTGTCCTATGTTGCCATCTCCATAGGAAACCTTTGGGCCAGCCTTCTCCTTAAAGTCTGATAGCAGGGCCTTATTTCCAGTCATATGTCCTGAGCATCCACTGTCCAAGATAAGTGTGCTCTCCTTTATACCCTGCAATCACAAACAAACACTAAGTGTTAGTTTTAAGGACCCAGACTTTCTTGGATCCTTTGTCTTTCTTAACAGTGTTAGTTTTTGCAGCGGAATTACTATCAACAGAGTTTAAACTAACATTGTCAGACTTTACACTTGCAGAGTTTGCTCTAACCCACTTCAGATTGGGTTTTAGCTCATAATAGTTGTGATAAATAGCATGATAACTCTTGCAAGTATAAATGGAATGCCAAGTGCTCCCACAGTGTGTGCATAAAGTCTGTGGTCTAACCCTAACATAATCATTCTTTACTCCTGATGTAGAAGGTAAAGAATTGATATTTTTATTCTTTGTGCAGTAATTAGCAAGATGATTAGAACTACCACAATTATAACATGTTTTCCTTGGAGCAGCAACATTAGGCAAATGATTATTTCTTTTATTTATGCCTATCTTTCCATTCCTATTCTTCTTGGATCCTTTTGGTTTCATGGCAGATTTTACCTCTTTGAGCTTATGATTGAACTGTTTTCCTGTCATCAAACCAACATTAACCTGTTTTTCACAAGTTTTTACTGGCTTTCTAACAGCTTCTCTTTCCATAAGTTTTTCTGTTATAATATTTTCCTGTTTTTCACAGGCTTCATCTGATTCCATATCAGCTTCTCTTACTACAACAGATTTTAACTTAGTGGACTCTGGAACAAATATCACAGGTTTAAGTTGTGGTTTAACCTTAACCTTGTCTTTAAACCCAAGTTCATCATTTTCATAATAGCCTAAGCCTACAGAGTCTGTCTGAAACACTTGATGAGTATCTCTTCCAGAGTTTGTCCAAGTCTTGATTATTTTTCTTTCTTTTTCTAGATCAGATTCTAATTGCTTATATCTTTTGAGCAACTCATGTTCAACATAAACAACATCATCTCTTTCTTTTTGAATCTGCTTCATCTTTTCAAGTTCTCCTTCAAGAAACTTGTTTCTATCTTTAAGACTAAGATTCTCAGCTTTAATTCTCTCATTCTCTAAAGTCTGATCCCTATAGCTAACATGTACGCTTTTCAGATATACTCTTAACTCAGATATATTATCAGTATCATAAGCATAAGTAGTTAGGGGTACCTTATTTTTAGATGATTCAGTCTCATCTCTGACAGTTGCCATTAGAGCATAATTTTCTCCATCATCAGAGTCTGAAGTATCTGCCCAGTCTTTGCCTTTAGAGATGAGTGCTTTCTCAGATTTGCCTTTCTTGCACTCTGGGGCATAATGACCCATCTCCTTACACCTGTAGCACTGGATTTCAGATTTATCCTTCTTGCCAGACTTGGTCTCCCTTCCATCAGACTTTCTAAAACTTTTCCTTTCAGAGTTTGAATCTTTCCTTGAGAATCTCTTTCCTTTCTTAAAGTTCTTGAATCCCATCTTCTTGAAGGTTTTCACCATCAATGCAGCCATTTGCATCATCTGTTCTTCATCATCCTCAGAGTCAGAAGCTTCATCAGAGTTTGAGTCATCATCAGAGTTTGATGACTCACTTTCAGATTTAATGACTAAAGCCTTTCCCTTGGCTTTCTTCCTTGATGATTCCTTCTTAATGGGCTTCTCCTCAACTTTGAGAGCAACAGATTTTGTCTTTTTGCTTAATCTTCTATTCCTTTGTTCTATCTCCAGTTCATGAGTTTTTAACAACCCATAGATTTCATCAAGATCTGTATCAGCAAGCTCATAATTATCTCTTATTGTGGTTGTCTTTAAATCCCACTTTTCAGGTAGAGATAACAGAAACTTGAGATTAGACTCTTCAAGTTCATATTCTTTATCAACCAGAGACAGATCATTCAATAGTTTGCAAAATCTGTCATAAGTCTCAGTCAAGGTTTCATTAGGTCTTGAATCAAAGTGCTCATACTCCTGTGTGAGTATTGTCTTTATGTTCTTCTTAATAGCACCTGTTCCCTGGCATCTGACTTCTAAAGCATCCCATATCTCTTTGGCAGTTTTGCAGCCAATTACTCTGTTAGACATAACATTATCTAAAGCACTGTGAAGAAGATGTCTAACCTTTGCATCTTTTGCAATTGATGAGATGTCCTCAGGAGTCATATCTTTCTTTTCCTTTGGAACAGTCTTTTGTTCTTGACCATCAACAACAGGGGACAATTTAGTCGGCATATGAGGACCATCATAGATTCTGTCAAGGTATTCTGGATCTGTAGCCTCCAGAAACATGGTCATCTTCACCTTCCAAATTGGATACTCTACTGGCCAGAGTATTGGAACCCTGATTGTTTCATATCGACTCACAGAATTAGGCTTAACCTGTTCAGCCTTGGGAGCAGTTTGATTTTCTTCAGACATGATTATTACTGTGTTTGAATCGTAAAACTGTATATATTAAACAGCCTTGGCTCTGATACCAATTGTTAGGCCGATTACACAATATAATCAAGTATGTATACGAGAATAACAATCAAGAACTCTTTTTATAAAACAACAAACTGTAATTATATTAACAGTTTCTCTCTTAGTGATGTTAATGAATCACAAAGAGCTACTAGGTTACAAGAATAATATATTCAATGTTCGCGTCCCTTCTAGGGATAACCTATCTGTGTTTATATAGTACACAGCTACATACAATCCTTATCTAATTGATACTCCTATAAATTAGCTATACAATTATTATCAATTAAGGATTGCTTCAGTCTTCTGTCCAGTCTCCTTAGCTGTATCAATATATTCTGCTTCTTTCCATCTTCAGAATATATTGCTTCTAGAATCTTTATCTTTGCACCGACAGCTAATTCACCCTGTCAGACTTTAACAAACTCTGACCGGCTTCTATGTAAACTCTTCACCCAGTCAGACTTTATCAAACTTTGACTGGCTTCTATATAAACTCTGATATGTACCTGGGACTTAAACACTGATGAACAAACGTCAGCAATTATATCTAACACAATAGCACTTTGGTTATCACAGAAAATAGGTATTTTAGAGTACCTCAAACCATAATCCAGCAACTGATTCTTCATCCACAGAATCTGTGCACAACAGCTACCAGCAGCTATATACTCTGCTTCTGCTGTGGATATGGAAATTGATTTCTGTTTCTTGCTGTACCAAGAAACCAATCTGTCACCTAAGAATTGACAGCTTCCACTTGTACTTTTTCTGTCTATCTTACAGCCTGCAAAATCTGCATTAGAGTAACCAGTTAACTTAAACTCTGATTCTCTAGGATACCACAAACCCAAGGTTATGGTTCCTTTGAGATATTTGAAAATCCTTTTTACAGCTGTTAGATGAGGCTCTCTGGGATCTGCTTGAAATCTTGCACAAAGACATGTTGCATACATGATATCAGGTCTACTTGCAGTAAGATACAGTAAAGACCCTATCATTCCTCTGTAGTTTGTCATATCTACTGAGGCTCCTGTGTCTTTGTCTAGCTTTGTTGCAGTAGCCATGGGAGTTGTAGCAGATGAACTATCAAGCATACCAAATTTCTTGAGAAGATTTCTGGTATATTTTGCTTGATTGATAAAAATACCATCATCTGTTTGCTTGACCTGTAAGCCTAGAAAGTAACTAAGCTCTCCCATCATGCTCATTTGGTACCTGGACTGCATAAGCTTTGCAAACTTCTTACAAAGTTTGTCATTAGTAGATCCAAAAATAATATCATCTACATAAATTTGAACTAAAAGCAAATCATCACCAGAATTGAAATAAAACAAGGTTTTATCAATTGTACCTCTTGTGAACCCACTTTCTAAAAGAAATTGAGCAAGAGTTTCATACCATGCTCTTGGTGCTTGCTTTAGTCCATATAATGCCTTGTCAAGCCTGTAGACATAATCTGGATGCTTGGGATCTACAAATCCTGGTGGTTGTTCAACAAACACTTCTTCTTCAAGCTTCCCATTGAGAAAAGCACTTTTCACATCCATCTGAAAGACTTTAAACTTCTTGTGTGCAGCATAGGCCAGAAAAATTCTTATGGCCTCCAATCTTGCAACTAGAGCAAAGGTTTCATCATAGTCAATCCCTTCCTGTTGTGAATAACCTTTAGCCACAAGTCTAGCCTTGTTTCTTGTAATCACACCTTCACTGTCAGTCTTGTTTCTGAAAACCCACTTTGTACCTACAATTGATCTATTCTTTGGTCTAGGTACAAGTGTCCAGACTTCATTTCTTTCAAATTCATTTAACTCTTCTTGCATTGCTGTAATCCAATTAGCATCTTGAAGAGCTTCCTCCACCTTCTTTGGTTCTGTTTGAGACATGAAAGCATGATACAGACACTCATTATTTGTTGCACTTCTAGTTCTCACACTAGCATCAGGATCTCCAATAATGAGATCAGGTGTGTGTGCCTGTGTCCACTTTCTTGCTGTTGGTAAGTGGTTTCTTGCATCATTATTGGATCCTCCCCCTTGATCCATGCTCTCCTGATTCATGTGTTGACTTTCTGCAGCTTCTGAGGCTCCCCCTGAATTGGACTGCTCAGAGTTTGAGCTTTCAGAGTTTGAATCAGCTTCCTCAACAGACTCACTTTGAGTGTTTGAGTCACCATGTTGAGCTGCCTCACGCTCCCCCTCAACTGGTTCTCTGTTTTGAGAACTTTCAGTTTCTCCATTATTTACCAGTAAAGGTTCAGAGTATGCTTCGTCAGAGTTTATCAGAACCGCTTCATCAGAGTTTGTCGGTATTGCTTTATCAGAGTTTACATCATCAGAAAATAAACCTTCATTTTCAAAGCGCAGTTGATCATATTCAATTTCATCTTCAAGTCCAGTTATTTTCTTGTCATCAAATGACACATGTATGGATTCCATGATCACTTTAGTTCTCAGATTGTAAACTCTGAATGCTTTTGTTGATAATGGATAGCCAACAAAGATTCTTTCATCAGCTTTTAACTCGAACTTGGTCAACTGTTCAGGATGAGTCTTCAACACAAAGCATTTGCATCCAAATATATGAAAATATTTCAAATTTGGCTTCTTATTTTTCACCATCTCATATGGTGTTTTCCCATGCTTGTTAATCAGTGTAGCATTTTGAGTAAAACAAGCAGTTTGAACAGCTTCTGCCCAGAAATAAGTTGGTAATTTTGCTTCATCAAGCATAGTTCTGGCAGCTTCGATTAGAGTTCTGTTCTTTCTTTCAACTACACCATTCTGCTGTGGAGTTCCAGGTGCAGAAAACTCTTGTTTCACTCCTCTTTCCTTGTAGAAAGCTTCCATGATTGAGTTTCTGAATTTAGTTCCATTATCACTTCTTATCATTTTCACTTTGTGCTGTGATCCTTTGTCCAGTAGGTTTACATGATCCATCAGAGTTTGAGCAGTTTCATCCTTCTTTGATAAGAAATACACCCATGTATATCTAGTATATTCATCAACAATTACTAGAGCATATTTCTTTCTGCCCATAGACATCACATTCACTGGTCCAAAGAGATCAACATGTAGAAGATGATAAGGTTCCACTACTGAAGATTCAGATTTGCTCTTGAAAGATGACTTCCTTTGCTTGGCCTTTTGACAAGAATCACACAGACCATCTAAGCATAGTATTGACTTTGGAAGTCCCCTTACAAGATCTTTTCGTATAAGTTCATTGATGTTGTTCAAGTTTAGATGAGAGAGCTTCTTATGCCATTTCCAACTCTCTTCATTTGACATTCTTGCAGACAGACACACTGTTTTTCCATCAGAGTTTGTTACCAAACTTGCTTCATAAATATTGTTGCGCCTGTTTCCAACTAGAACAACTTTTCCAGTAGATTTACTGATAACTTCACAGTATTCAGTATGAAAATCTACATGGTTTCCTCTGTCACAGATTTGACTCACAGATAACAGATTATGCTTGAGTCCTGAGACTAGAGCTACATTTGTGATGATGACACTTTCAAGATTAATATTGTCATATCCCAAAGTGTGTCCTATGTTGCCATCTCCATAGGAAACCTTTGGGCCAGCCTTCTCCTCAAAGTCTGATAGCAGGGCTTTATTTCCAGTCATATGTCCTGAGCATCCACTGTCCAAGATAAGTGTGCTCTCTTTTATACCCTGCAATCACAAACAAACACTAAGTGTTAGTTTTAAGGACCCAGACTTGCTTGGATCCTTTGTCTTTCTTAACAGTGTTAGCTTTTGCAGCGGAATCACTATCAACAGAGTTTAAACTAACATTGTCAGACTTTACACTTGTAGAGTTTGTCCTAACCCACTTCAAGTTGGGCTTTGGCTCATAATAGTTATGATAAATAGCATGATAACTCTTACAAGTATAAATAGAATGCCAAGTGCTCCCACAGTGTGTGCATAAAGTCTGTGGTTTAACCCTTACATAATCATTCTTTACTCCTGATGTAGAAGGTAAAGAATTAATATGTTTGTTCTTATTGCAAAATCTAGCAAGATGATTAGAACTACCACAATTATAACATGTTTTCCTTGGAGCACCAGCAGTAGGCAAATGATTATTTCTTTTATTTATGCCTATCTTTCCATTCCTATTCTTCTTGGACCCTTTTGGTTTCATGGCAGATTTTACCTCTTTGAGCTTATGATTAAACTGTTTTCCTGTCATCAAACCAACATTAACCTGTTTTTCACAAGTTTTTACTGGCTTTCTAACAGCTTCTATTTCCATGAGATTTTCTGTTATAATATTTTCCTGTCTTTCACAGGTTTCATCTGATTCCATATCAGCTTCTCTTACTACAACAGATTTTAATCTATTGGTTTCTTGAACAAATTTCACAGGTTTAAGTTGTGGTTTAACCTTAACTTTGTCTTTAAACCTAAGTTCATCATTTTCACAATAGCCTAAACCTACAGAATCTGTCTGAAACACTTGATGAGTGTCTCTTCCAGAGTTTGTCCAAGTCTTGATTATTTTTCTTTCTTTTTCTAGATCAGATTCTAGTTGCTTATATCTTTTGAGCAACTCCTGTTCAACATAAACAGCATCATCTCTTTCTTTTTGAATCTGCTTCATATTTTCAAGTTCTCCTTCAAGAAACTTGTTTCTATCTTTAAGACTAAGATTCTCAGATTTAATTCTCTCATTCTCTAAAGTCTGATCCCTATAACTAACATGTACGCTTTTCAGATATACTCTTAATTCAGATATATTGTCAGTATCATAAGCATAAGTAGTTAGGGGTACCTTATTTCCAGATGATTCAGTCTCATCTTTGACATTTGCCATAAGAGCATAATTTACTCCATCATCAGAGTCTGAAGTATCTGCCCAGTCTTTGCCTTTAGAGATGAGTGCTTTCTCAGATTTGCCTTTCTTGCACTCTGGGGCATAGTGACCCATCTCCTTACACTTGTAGCACTGGATTTCAGATTTATCTTTCTTGCCAGACTTGGTCTCCCTTCCATCAGACTTTCTAAAACTTTTCCTTTCAGAGTTTGAATCTTTCCTTGAGAATCTCTTTCCTTTCTTGAAGTTCTTGAATCCCATCTTCTTGAAGGTCTTCACCATCAATGCAGCCATTTGCATCATCTGTTCTTCATCATCCTCAGAGTCAGAAGCTTCATCAGAGTTTGAGTCATCATCAGAGTTTGATGACTCACTTTCAGATTTAATGACTAAAGCCTTTCCCTTGGCTTTCTTCCTTGATGATTCCTTCTTGATGGGCTTCTCCTCAACTTTGAGAGCAACAGATTTTGTCTTCTTGCTTGATCTTCTGTTTCTTTGTTCTATTTCCAATTCATGAGTTTTCAGTAACCCATAAATCTCATCAAGTTCAGTTTCAGCAAGTTCGTAATTATCTCTTATAGTTGTTGTCTTCAAATCCCATCTTTCAGGTAAAGATAAGAGAAATTTGAGATTTGATTCTTCAAGATCATATTCTTTATCAACTAGAGATAAATCATTCAGCAGTTTACAGAATTTGTCATATGTCTCAGTCAAGGTTTCATTGGCTCTTGAATCAAAGTGCTCATACTCCTGAGTGAGTATTGTTTTCCTGTTCTTCTTTATAGCAGTGGTTCCTTGACACCTGACTTCCAAAGCATCCCAGATTTCTTTTGCAGTTTTGCAACCAATCACTCTGTTAGACATAACATTATCTAAAGCACTGTGGAGAAGATGTCTAACCTTTGCATCTTTTGCAATTGATGAGATGTCCTCAGGAGTCATATCTTTCTTTTCCTTTGGAACAGTCTTTTGTTCTTGACCATCAACAACAGGAGACAATTTAGTTGGCATATGAGGACCATCATATATTCTGTCAAGGTATTCTGGATCTGTAGCCTCCAGAAACATGGTCATCTTCACCTTCCAAATTGGATACTCCACTGGCCTGAGAATTGGAACCCTGATTGTTTCATACCGACTCACAGAATTAGGTTTAACATGTTCAACCTTGGGAGAAGTTTGATTTTCTTCAGACATGATTATTACTGTGTTTGAATCGAAAATCTGTATATATTAAACAGCCTTGGCTCTGATACCAATTGTTAGGCCGAATACACAATATAATCAAGTATGTATGAGAATAACAATCAAGAACACACGTTTGTAAATCAACAAACTGAATTATATTAAAATAATTCTCTCTTAGTGATGTTAATGAATCACAAAGAGCTACTAGGTTACAAGAATAATATTTCAATAACCGCGTCCCTTCTAGGGATAACCTATTTGTGTTTATATAGTACACAGTTACATACAATCCATCTCTAATTGATATTCCTATAAGTTAGCTATAAAATTCATATCAATTAAGGATTGCTTCAGTCTTCTATTCCGTTTCCTTAGCTGTATCAATATATTCTGCTTCTTTCCATCTTCAGAATATATTGCTTCTAGAATCTTTATCTTTGCACCGACAGCTAAGTCAACTATCACCACGTCAGACTTTATCAAACTCTGACTGGCTTCAATGTAAACTCTTCACCCAGTCAGACTTTATCAAACTCTGACTGGCTTCTAGATAAACTCTGATATGTACCTGGTACTTAAACACTGATGAACAAACGTCAGCAATTATATCTAACAGTATTGTCTTGAGCCTAACATTTAATCGTTGAATTTCAACACATTTTCAGGACCTATTTATTTTAAAAATACGGAATTAAAAATTTTAAATATTTATTATAATCAAAATATTTAACAAAAATAAATATTCAAAAAATAAAGTAAATGTAAAAAACAATTTAAAGGTGACCTTACGCGCAATATAGAATAGTAGAGTTAAGTTCTATGAAGACCAACTTTTTTGTGTAGACCTGTAGACCACATTCTGCAATCTAAATTTAGCAAAATATAATATTTTATAAATTATATTCTATGAAAATAACTATTTTCATTTAAAAATTTTAAAATTATATATGTTTTGCTATTGTTCTGCAAAACATGTTCAGTTTACAGAACATTCATGTTTAGTTTATAAAACTTACATGATTTTCAAGATTTTCAATGAAATAGTGATTTTCATATAATATACTTTGCAAAATAGTATGTTTTGCAAATTTTTAATTACAAAATATGATCTATTTTTCTAAATTTAGATTGCAGAATTTATGTGGTGTCCAGGTCTCCGTGATCTTTATAGAACTTAACTCTGGAACAGTATATTATTAAGACCAACAAATATATAATTTTTAATAATTGTTAGAAATTTATAATTTTTTAATCTAAAACCAAACCGTTTTGTACAAAAAAACAGTAGACCCAAATGACAATGGTTGTAATAACCCGAAACTAACCCCAACCCATTCGTGTACTATTTCCCAAGCCATCCCTGCAAGAAAAACATCAAATAAATCAATGGAGACTCGAAAAAAATCAAAGCGTTTATCAAAAACATGGTCAGATAATTCGTATATAAATAAGCTCGATGATGGTTGTCTTATGCATATCTTTAGTTTCTTACTCCCGATCCCAGGTACCTTTTCTTTTCCTATGTTCCCTTTTTTTTTTTTTTTTTTTAGCTCAATTTGATGTTGTTAATTGATTATTTTTGGTACCCTTTTTGATATTTTAGTGATTCATGTGAAAAAGATTGGTGTTTTGTATTGGTTGTGATGTGTTTCTACTTAAAATCCCTAATTGGTTATATAAGACTTCATAGTTTTTTTCTATTTGGCCATTATTTTTTAGGTTAATTGAGTAATTTGTGAACCCTTTTGGATGTTTTGGTGATTTAGAGGAAAAAGATTGTTTTTTTTGTATTGATTGGGATGGAATTTGTACTTGAACCCTTTTTAGAATTATAACTTATTTTGTGTGCCCTTCAGTTTGTAGGACAATTAAGTGTTGTTAGTTGTGTAATTTCCTGACTCCCTTTTGAAGTTTCAGTGATTCGTGTGAAAAAGACCCGATTTTTGTGTTGGTTCTGATGTTTTTGTACTCAATAATTCTAATCGGTAATTTGGAACCCATAATTTTTTTTGTTTGGCCATCAATTTTTGTAGGTTAGTTAGTTAGGTGATGTTAATTTAGTCATTTCGTGAACCCGTTTTGATATTTTAGTGATTCGTGTGAAAAAGTTTGGATTTTTGTATCTGATGTGCTCTGTTTTTAGGCAAAACCCCTAGTAGGTTAATTTCTGAACCCTTTTTGATGTTTTGGTGCTTCATGGGAAATGGATTGGACTTTTTGTATTGATTGTGATGTAATTTGTACTCGAATATGACTGATTTTGTGTGCCCAAAAATCTTTAGGACAGGTAAGTTTCGTTAGTTGAGTATTTTTGTGAACCCCTTTTTGAATTTCAGTTATTCGTGGGAAAAGATTTGATTTTTCTGTTGGGTGCGATGTTTATGTATTTGGTACTTTTATAATCCATATTTTTAATATTTGGCCATTGGTTTTTATAGGTTAATTAGGTGATGTTCAATGAGTCGTTCTGTGAACCTTTTTTATCTTTTAGTGATTCGTGTGAAAAAGTTGGGATTTTTGTATCGGTGTTTTTACTCAAATCCCAAATAGGTAATTCAAAAATTTATATAGGTTAATGAATTTAGTTCACTTAGTAATTTGTGAACCCTTTTCAAATTTCAGTGATATTTGTGAAAAAGATTGGATATTTGTATTGATTATGGTGTATTTTTACTCGAAATCCCTAAGTTGTAGGTCAAGTATTCGTATGTTAACTTTCGTGCCCTTTCTCCTTATGCCCATAAACATAAGCTCAATAATTGTTAATTAAAATGATTTAGTGAACCCTATTTTAGCGATTAATGTGTAAAAGATTGGATTTTTATCATATTAAACGTGTTCCTAGATCTGGTTTAGACTACAACCTGTAAAATGAAGTTCAGCATTATAAAATTTTGAGTTTTCATGTTTGATGTGAAACTTATTTAGGGTTTTTGACTTGAAATTTTTATTAATCTGAAATATCAGATTTTCGTGGTTTTGCTTGTGATTGATTTGGATTTTCTTAACTCATTGAAGTATTGCAGTTACACAAGAAAGTCTGTTGTGATTAGTAAAAGTTATCTTAGTGGTCTATGCATTTTTTGAATACAATAATGAATAAACTGCTAGGTGATTATATTTATATCACTTCCTTGGTCTGAAAGTTCAACCCTAAGAGTACCTTTTGTATCTCTGCAAGGTTCCTGGAATTTTGAACCTACTTTTTGATAACAAAGGGTTTCTAGGTTGCAGGCTTTTAACCTCTACGTAATTTATTGAAAGTTTGATCCAAGATCCCTCTCAAGAATTTAGATAGATATGTATAAATAATTGTTGGCTTCATGAAAGAGAATTCAATCTACAGTTAGATGTTAATGTTATAGAATATTAAGTAGGATCTCGAGTGTGAAACCCTTATTTTCTGTCGTAAACTACGTGTCCGTCGCCTGTGTATATTTCTGAATTCTGATATTTGGCAATGACAATAAAAGATCTTATAGGCACTGTTAATTGCTGGAGTTCATAGCTGAACGCCTTTTGCAGAGCTCCTGGATAGTTATTTAGTTGTGACGTTTGTAAATCTCTGAAGTGGTTTTTTTCAGTTTTATATTTGTAGTTATATTTCTATATCAGCTCATTTTTTATGATGATTTTTTTTTATCTGAGTATTAGATTGAATGTGGATAGCATGGTAGTTGTATAGATGCTTTATTTCAGTATACTGGATATAAATGTAAGACTAAAATGTAGATATAAGATGCTACTTTATGTGGTGCTGTTATGAATGGCTGTTGAGTTTGCAGATCGGTATAACACCGCCCTCGTTTGCCACAGATGGATGTTTCTGGCATGTCACCCTCGTTTATGGTTGCGAGTAGATCGGACGGTCAAAGATTTATCTCAGCCTGGTGTCTTCCCTACTGTTGAAGCGGCTGTCTCTGCTGCGAGGTTAGTGATCTTCAATTAACAGACCTCACTAATCCCTATGTTCGAACCAAACTAATTAAGACATTTGCATGCAGGCCTGGGGACACAATTTTAATTGGGGCAGGAGGGAGCCATATTGCTTCAAATATTCAGATAAAAAAACCACTTTGTCTGGTATGTCCTTGGTTATCTTCCTTATAAGAGCCAAATAGTACATATTTCCTTTGTGTTGCTCGACTTAGTAAAGTGAAATTATTTGTGACGCAGTTTTAGTGTGTTTCATGTAAATTGTTTAACTTTTCTATTTTTATGATACATTGAGTCAAAGCTGGAAGGTTTTTTTTTTTTTTAATGATAATTAGCTGGAAGTTCCCTTTGGCCTGAAGAATTATATTTTCAACTGATGGGGTTGTAATTTGTAGCATCGGGGCCATAGATGTTTATGTGGCCTTACAGTTTCTCTTGGTTTATAATGGTCAAACAAGTTTTACAAATGCTTGTTTTCTTATACTAGTCCTTGTTCAAGATTTGCTACCTAATAATTTTTTGAGTTACCATGTTCTTGATTTTTTTAGTGATTCCAACACAATGTGATGTGCATTTACATTTTTGTATAAATTAATTACAGATTAAAGGAGTTGACATGTAAATTTAGTAAAATATGTTTCTAATATTAGTTTAATAGTGTGAGTGTGTACCAGACTCTAGTGTTGTGTATTTGACCTTTTTCTGAAGACATTTTTTCTTTCTGTTCATCTTTTGTGTATTTTGGTGTTCTTCATGATATATAGAATATATTTACTTGGAGAGATTGATGTTGTGAAATTTTCAAGATGGAATCCCTTTTCTTTGGTAGTCCCCCCTCCCCAAAAAAAAAAAGATGGCAATTGGCAAGCTGGTGCATTTGTTTGGAGTCATTCTATAAAATATCGAATTTACACCTTTTAGTAACACATTTTTTTCTAACTTAATCATTGTGTCGAGCAAAGGAAATTTTTTGTTTCCCTTATCGATTGTTTTGTTTTATGATATAAATAAAGTCTGGTTGGAACATGAAATGTCATATCATCCGGTACCCTTGGCTTCTTCAGAAAGATAATTCACACTCTCGAGTTTGATTGTGAGGTGCTTAAAAACAATCATTTGTAGATATAGTACTATCGTTCCGCTTTCTGTATGGACATTTTTTCAGGTTGGTGGAGGTGATGTCCCTGATGAAACGACTCTGATATGTTCTCGTGGATCAGAGAGGTATGAAATAACTTTTCTTCCCTAATTTTTTTGTTTTGCGATATTTACAAATATATCTAGCTATGGCCTACGAGTCTTCTAAATGCCCTTAAAAAACAAGAAAACATTATGTGGGCCCTTTATTAGCTGAATAAATAGTCTTTACCTGTATTATCCTGCCGATGGGCTAAAAAGCTTGAACAGAATTGATCTATTGCCTTGCCAAGAATTAGTTTGTCTACGTCCATATTTTGTGTGTTTATTCTGTTAGTACTCATTAATTGTTGTCTTTGACCAGTGCATTGGAGTTCCTGTCTACATGCAAACTAGCCAACTTGACTGTAAAAGCAGAGTTAGGTTGCTGTTTGCTTCATCGAAGCGGAAAGCTGATAATTGATTGTTGCTTTCTCCAGTGCGAGTCTAACCCTTTGGACTATCTCTCATATGCTATTATAAGCACATCTAACTGCCCAAAGGTTGCTCCATCATTGCTGAAATGTTGTGGTGATGGCGTGTCGGTTTCTCAAACTCGAATAGAAGGGGGTGCGAAGGCTGTCTTGACAAGTGGAAGCCTAGCATTGCAGCGAGTTCGCGTTATTTATGCTCAAACCTCTATCTTTTTTTGGTTTGACGTAGAGCATCAGGAGCAATGAAGTCATCGCCGCTGTTCTGTTGTACTTCATGTTTCTTCATTTCTGTGCTCATGCATTGTGTTGTAAAATCATCGTCTGTAAGATGTATATTTATTAATCTTTTCAGTTTCAGGTTTCTCGTCTTGTAGGATTCGTTTTCTTTTATGTATTCTATAATAAATTTTAAATGTTCGGGCATGACTGAATTTAATTTGCCCGAATTTGATTCATTTATTAATAATATATTGGGTAAATTGATTTATTCATGAACCAATCTGGAGTTCAATACAAAGCTTATAGTACTTTGAAGTTTGAACTTCGACTTTTGCTTTAGTGATCTTCGATTAACTTAAAGTAGGTTTTTTTTTAATCAGTTAATCAACTATATTGTAATTTGTGAAAACCCAAAATAATCATTATTGGCCATGAACTCGGTCCTCACCGAAATACCATCTGGCACTGGAGACTGCCTACCCGCTAGATATCCCTCGGACAGAAGTGTATCCCACTATCACACCCCTTGCAGCAACGTAAAGATCTGCCCTCGTGCACTCTTGTAAGAATGAAATGCTGACACTGAGACGCTTCAGCAGTCCACCGCCACGTATCTAACGACGACGTCTCTAAAGAGGTAGTATGAGGTGGATGCGGTGGTCGGAAGATACGCCTAGGGGAAGTATGCAACGGATACGTCTCAGGTATGGCATATACTCATGTCTCAGTTTTTCTAGCAACTCAGAGTGGATACGACTCTGCCATTTCCTTTGGATATGCCTCCTCTGTAGACACACAGGAAATTCGAGTGTAAGATGGAAATAATCTAAAACTTCATAAAGATCATCTGCCACGAGTGACCAACTTGAAAGTTTTGCGGTTATTCAAAAATGATTTTTCACTGAGAAGTAGTGATTGAAAATTGTTATACATGTCATTTTTGGAATTTACAATCATGCTTAATATTACGAAATTGTCGATACATGTTTCAAAGGGTAAAAACTAGAGAAATAAAATAATAAAGTTAAATAGTTGGTGATTTGTAAAACATTTGTACAGTCTGTCTTCCTAAAAGAACAAGAAAATAACAAGGACAAACCGCGATAAACTATGAAATGTATGGTTTAAACTATAAACCAAAAACCTCGTAACAGAACACACCTTCTGATTACGAATTATGGATCTTCCACAATGAGAATTATGAATCTTCCACAATACTATTTAAAATAATGATGAATTGTAACATAGAACTTCAGCAGGTACTGAGTTTTGAAGAGTGTGATTAATCAAGGATAATTTTAATCCCCTTGAAACTATGTCATAAGCAACTCTATTACAATTCTACAAGATCTTTTAGCAAATGAACTACAGCAGACATTCTTCACAAAGATTGCTACAAACAGTTTATCAGCCACTGTTGTTAATATAATTTACCTGAAGAATAACAAGGACATGCGCCACTGCTGTTATTATAATTTACCTGAAGAATAACAAGGACATGCATCCACAAATGTCAAATTATCAACATCTCGAATGATATTATATATTTCATCTCAATTATAAATCTATCATTGTAGCCTACAGGATACCTTCTTACAGTCAAGATTTTAAGATTGTGGTGTGTGCGTATTGAAATTACCACGACATAAATAATCAATCAACATGTATACTCAAATGCAAATCGCCAAAAGAAACGATGCAGCGCTTTTATTTCAATCCTAGAGTATAGTCGCATTGCTATACCAAATAACAATACAGTTCACAACTCGTTCGAGTCACGTCTAGAATGGCTCACAAACCTTGAACCATTTTTATTGAATGTAATTGTAGATGCAACCACAAGCAGCCTGTAGGATTTCCATACCCACATAAGCAAATTACTATAACATCATATCCTAGAAAATCACGAATTTACAAGCACAATATACACAATAAGCTTGTATCCTAGTTGCATTAGGCAATCTTATAGCGAATGAAACATTCATAATCAACAAACCATGCACACATTCACGACCAAGAGTTAAGATCAAACCGTAAGCTGCACCCTCGATCCCTTTCCAAATAACTATATGATCAACAACCTAATCCCAAAGCCAACATTCAAGAACAACAAGTCGGACAACGAATCAACCCGTTCTCATTACATTCCATACACCTCTTCATCATATCCTCATCCTCGTCAAAAACCTTCCGACTCCCATCACAATTTACACACGGAATAAACCTAACATCCCCACACGAATAACAAACAAACCCCGGTTCCCTAGTCAATAACCCCTTAAAATGTACCCTCAATTCCCCCGTCTCGTTCAATTGTTTAATAATATCCGCACCACCAATGTACTTTCCCTTTATAAAAACTTGAGGCAACCTAACACTCTTTTCACCCATAATTTTCTCCAATTCATTCTTATAAGCTGAATCCATAGAAATGTCCCTTTCATCGACATCAACACGATAACCTCGTAAAATCATTCTCACAGCATAACAATCCTCAAAAGTCCTTCGAATTCCTCGTAAACTCGTAAAATAAACAACAACCTTATCATTAGGCAAACTAATCGAAAAATCACCCTTAAACGAAACCCTAGAATCAAATCCCACCGATTTCTGACTACTATTCGGAGACTCAGTCTCCGATAATTTCGACAATTTCTTTTCGAATAAATTTCGAATACCTAAAACCTTCCCTTTCACTGCTTCGAAAGAATTAGAGGGCTTTTTCATCGACCCACTTCGATCAAACGATGAATTACTACTGGGGTTCTTCGAATACTCATTGGCCGATGAATTGATGGTTAAAGATCGGTTAAAAAACGATGATTTTAAGAAATTCTCACGAAACCCAGACATGTTTTTGTGTTCTTGAGCTGAAAAAGTGAAGATCAGAGGATTTGGTATGTGGGTGTTGGATTGGTGGGTGTGAATTGAAGGTGGAGATGATGTTGAGAGAGAGAGAGAGAGAGAGAGAGAGAGAGAGAGGAGAGAGATGTTTTTTAAGGCGTAGAATGAAAGAAAGTAAATAGGGAGGAAAAGGGGGAAGGGATGATGAAACCAAATAGCTTTTTCAAAATGTTGACGTTCATGTTTATATACATACATACATGTGTGTCTATAGGTGTATGTATGTACATGCGTGTGTCTATAGTGTTGTATATACATTCATATTGGATTTCTTTTGGTTTTGGAATATGCATAAAGTATTTGTTTGAATATGTGGGCCTTTCTTTTATTTGAAAAATAATAATCTTTTTCAAAAAGAGATACTTATTGGTATCTTATTTCAAATTTGTGATTTAATTAAGTAATATATTGTATACATAATAGTTGAATCATGTTGCTTTTTTCTTGTTTTTTATGAATCATATACAACATATGATTAGTTGAATTCTCAAGGCACAAGTTAAAATATTTCATGTTATATTATTATTAGTACATATTTATAAATGTGACTTTAATTTAGTTTTATATACTCACTCCCATTTGGATTGGACACGGTTAAGGAATATAAGTAAAATATGCAAAAAAATAGGAAAAATGAGTAAAGTGGTGTGACTGGTCAATATTTAAGGTATAAAGTAAGTAAAGTGAAGGAAAGTAGCGGAAGTAGTTGATTTTTATATTATAAAAATTTACTATTTTTGAAAAGTTTTGGAATGTAAAGAAATTGATAGGATATTCCAAAAAGAAAAATGTAAAGAAATGGATGAGACGGATGGAGTATTTGTTAATTTATGAATATGAAATTCTTTATATCTATAACATATATTTAGGCAGGATGTATATGTGATTCCTGGAATAACATTTTAAAGGTTAAATGTAAATATGAGCTCTTATTATTTTTCAAAAAATTCACATATCATGGTCTTATTTGACAATTAGTGATATCAAATTAAATTAATTGCTTTAACTTGCAGATTGAGCTATTTGTTTTAACTAGTGGTTGTTTGTATTTTAACAGACACTAGTTTATAGCCCGTGTGATGCACGGTTACTTAAATTTTATTTATAATTATTCTGTTTATAATTATATTTTTATTATCCATGCAAAACACGATTGTTTTTTAAATATTTATAATTATATTTATTTATGAATATTTTAATATTTAAAATTTATTAGTGTACATGATTAAATAATTGTTAAAAAAGATTTAGCCAAAATAATTATAGTTAAAAATTTAATATTTATTATATTTTACACGCTAAACTATTCTAAAACTAAAAAGAGAATAAAGTGACGAAATTTAATGTTGAGAATTCTATTCGATTTAGGAAATCTACTTATATGTAGTTTAGATTATTAGAATACCCTTCATTAACCGAATACAGTTTTTAATGTTAAATCTTACGGTTTTCACCTATCTATTTAACATTAAACGATTTTGATTATTTTGGTATTAAATGAGTTTCCTTATTTAATTACAACTATTTTTATGTTTTGACTTTTTAGAAAATCCAATCCTAATATAATATCTTTTAACTTATATCATTTTTAGACAATAACTTCTTCTTATATTATATAATCTTGATCATCTATTTTTAAAAGTATTGGATCTAACGGTTGAAAATGTTTTGGCGGTATTTAGAAACAAACTACCATGATAACATCATTAATTTTTCTTAATATTTATAATTTTTTTAATATTTATTTTTTTAAATATTTATTGCTAAAATATAATATACTCTTTTTTGTAATATGTTAAAGATGCGGGAAATTTGAACTTTTGAGAAAATATATTATCAATTAAAATATAATTTTTTTTTTGTAATAGTTCTTCTTTTAAAGTAGTACACCGTGACGATCAAAATTCTATATAAAATTCAGTTTTTATAGTATATCCTATAAATATCAATGTTATTATATTAAAAACTAAATAATGAAAGCTTCCTTATAAGTTTGATCGCTTTGTTTGATCACTTAATCCATAATCGTTGGATGTTTCAAATTAAATTGTTGAAAAACGTTAGATATACCAGTAAAATTATCATGTAGAATGATCTAAAGTTTGAATCTACCAACAACATATTAAAATTTATAGGGTTTTTTTTTAAATAAAGATTTTTTTCATTTTTTTTCTTGAAGACATAGGTTATTTGATAATATTTTTTGTAAAGTACGATTTTTCAGAAAAGTACTATACTAATTGATTAAGAAACTTTTAAAGTTTCGAATTTAATAATTTACAATGTATATATGTTAAAAAAGTTTGGTCTATGTAGCTGAGTCTAAAATTTCAAAATATGGTTTTTTTTTAATATGAATATAGTCCTGCTAACAATGAAATTAGGTATCTATGAGTTCTTATAAAACAAAATCACCATTTACGTATAATTTATTATTTAATAATAAATAATATTTGAATAGTTATGATCTAAAACTTAATAAAATAGGATTAAAAATATGCACAATTTTATAAAATTTTATCCTCGTATTATTATATTCTTTGTTGATTTGAATTTTTCTTAGATTGATTTTAATTTTTGAACATAGATTTCTAAATTTAAAATAGTTAGAAAAAAGTAATTAAATTGGTAATTAAAATAATGATGACATAATAATTATTATTAGAATTTAAATATTCACTTTACTAATTTGGGCTTTATCTTGTGTTTTAAAAATCAGATTTTGACGATTTTATACCCCACATGGAGATAACTAAATTATATTTAATTAAAAGATGGTTTAACAATTTTTATCTAACTGAAATTATCCATGGAAGAGAAAAGAAAGTCACGAATTTTTTACATGGAGAATTCTATTCAATGTAGAAAACTTATTTATATTTGGTTTAAATTATCAAAATACACCTTTTAGAATTTAAATATAATCCTATTATTAATAAAATACATTTTTTAAATATTTGATCTAACGATTTTCATTTATCTAGTTAAATTCTAATGGTCCTTATTAATTTGGTTGTCTACGACCAAAATTTTGGATAAAATCCCTATTATGATTATTATATATAAGGATTTAATATAATAAAGATATCAAGTATATACTGATATAAGTATCTTACTAACTGCTTTTACTTTTAATGTTTCGGTTTTATTTACAGCGTATATAAAATTTTAAAATACATTATTACTTAAAAATTATTAAACAAAATAAAAATTATGTTATGATTATATAAAATTTTATTCTCATATTATTATATTCTTTATCGATTTGAATTTGTTCTTAATTAATTTTTATACTTTTTTGAAAGAAACATAAAATTTCTCCATATTTAAAAGAATTAGTGGAAAAATAAATAAATTGGTGCTAAAATAATAAAAAAATATTTATTAAAATTTAGATACACACTTTACCATTTGGGTTCTATCCCGAGTTTTAGAAATTGAATTTTGACGATTTTACAACCCATGCGAAACTAACGAAATTATCTTTAATTTAATGATGGTTTAATAATTATTATCTAACTTGACCAATTGACCTACTCATAAAATAAACTGAAAAGAAAAGATGGTTAAGAAGTTTTACATAAAGAATTCAATTCAATATAGAAAATTAATTAATAATTGGTTTAAATTATCAAAGCACACTTCTTAGTATTTAAATATAATCCTACCTTTAATCAAATACACATTTTAATATAAGTACTATATTCAAAATTATCGTTTATGAATATGAAAACCTCAATATTTTAATAATATTTTGATATTATCCTTTTATGTTTGGTATATGTAAAAAAATATAATTATAATTTGGATTAATCAAATTGTTATGTTCCTTCAGAAAAAAAAAAGTGTTTAAATTTATTCATGTATAGGAGTTCTCCTAAGTCTGTTATAAACGCAGGGTCCACGTGTATCATTGTAATCGATATTAATTGTTATCTTGATATTTGGTTTAATAATTATTATCTAACTGGAACTATACATAAATTCAAGAGAAAAGATATTTAAGAATTTTTACATAGAAAAATTTTAAATTATCAAAATACACTTTTTATTATTTAAATATAATTCTATTATTAATCGGATACACTTTTTAATATTAGATCTAACAATTCTCATCGATCTATTTAAGATCTAACTATAATTATTAATTTGGTCGTAATCGTACACGGACGATCGATTTTAATTTTTTTTTAAATTGGTTTTAATATTTTATTGAAATAAAAATAGAATTTATAAATTTAAAAGAATTAGGAAAAAAATTAAATTGGTGCTACAATAATAAAAATATATTTATTAAAATTTAGATAATAACTTTACTGTTTGGGCTCTATCTCGAGTTTTAGACAACGGATTTTAACGATTTTACAGTCCACGCGAAGCTTACAAAATTATCTT
Source organism: Heracleum sosnowskyi (assembly GCA_030848705.1). Classification (NCBI taxonomy): domain Eukaryota; kingdom Viridiplantae; phylum Streptophyta; class Magnoliopsida; order Apiales; family Apiaceae; genus Heracleum; species Heracleum sosnowskyi. The sequence continues at coordinate 20,817,806 of CM061235.1, read as the reverse complement.
TAATTTAATGATGGTTTAATAATTATTATCTAACTGGAACTATCCATAAAATAAAGAGAAAAGATAATTACGAATTTTTACATAAAGATTTCTATTCAATATAGAAAACCTATTTATAATTGGTTTAAATTATCAAAATACATCTTTTAGTATTTAAATACTATCCTATTAATAATCAAATACAATTTTTAATATTATATCTGACGGTCCTCATTGATTTGAAGATTTATAGTTTAATAATCCAACGGATCGTATACTTTTGGTAGTACAGTGACCAACCAAAGTTTTGGATAAAATCTCCCTTACGCTTATTATATATAAGGAGTTAATGTGATAATTCTTTAATTGAAATTTTTATTTGAAATAAATTTTGCAAATTTTTGAACCGTACAAACCGTTAACCACTAAACAACAATATTAAAAAATTCATTTAGTCGAACTTCTAATTTAATTCAATTCTCTAATTTTTTACTCAAATCTCTTACTTCCATACACGGACTATGTTAAAATATATACCGTCAAAAATTAATGAATTTTTTGGAACGGAAATTAATTCATTAATAAAAAGTCATACGGCATCTACAGAAACAATCGAGTCGAACAAACGTAAAACAGATCATATCGCTGATTACAGTCTTCATGGAGAAACAATCAAGCGATTTGTTGAAGTTGATATATACACATGTAACTCATTCGTCACAATCAGTTTGAGTTATCGACCGTAATTGCAATCCCATAGAAATCTTCATCACTTAATCAAAATCTTGAAAATTACGCAGATCTAACATCTCGAACGTTAGATTATTCCAAAACACACCAAACTCTCACAAGAGAGGATAAACAAAACTCAAATGAATTGAGAACAAAACTCATCAAGACGAGGTTTAATTAAACAAACTAAAATGACATAAATCCCCAGGAAGGAGAATAATTGGAAAAACAAGAATAAACCAAAGAGTAATGAATTTTTGTAAAACGAACAAAAAGGGATATTGAAATTGTTGTGATTTAAGTATGATTTATACGATGCTTTGTTAAGTAACGTATATGAATTGTGTTTAAAGATATATTTTGATTTTTGATTTTGATTATTATTTTTGTTAAGTTACACCAGCCATGTACGGATATCGATAGCAATTAAAGTGCCAGAACTGGAATAGGGTAGTTAGATGAAATAGATGATCAAAATTTTTAATGTTTTTTTTTCTTTTTGCTAATTAAATGCATAAAATGCACTGAAGTCCATTGAATTAAGCAGTCTTTTAATTTTACCTGTAAAACGTATGATCATTGCACTACATCAATCATTCATATCCAGAAGATTACAAATGTTCTTAATACATAACATTGCACTACATCAATCAAATATTACTCCGCAGACTGCAGATAAAGCCACCAAGTTGAAGAAGTTAGCCCAGGTCTGGATGCTATACAAAATAGCATTGCCATGTATTGGTAGAGCCACCAAGTTGAATTTAGCCCAAGCATTTGGATGCTATACGGAATAGCATTGTCAGATGTTTGAAAACCTGACTAGACGTAAAAGTTATGTCAGGGTTCTGAAAGTCTATCATCAATGCTTACAAAGAATTGGAATTGCAGCAACTCGAACAAAAAGGTAACAATATACAGCTATAAGGGGAAGTGTCATAGATGATAGAACCCGGCAAGTTCAGGAGTACTAACAGTGTCTGTTGTCAAAGGATAAACAACCCTCAGAAAAAACTCTTATCATTCTTCATGGCTAGCCTCCTATGTACAAAATATTCCCAAGACTCATGATTCTTGACAGTCTGCATATAAAAGACAAAGAACGTTCAAATTATATTTTGTACAACACATCTATCTTAAAAGAAAAAGTGAACTTATGGAAACCAAAAACTTACAACACCAAAAAGGCGAGGTCAGGCTGTTGAACCTATAATGACACTAGAAAAGATATCGTATATGGAAAAGTAAAATATTCACATGTTTGAGCCAAAGGAGAGTAAGATTTTCGAGGATATAGTGTCCATATCCCATGGCATGAAGGTGCCAAATAACAATATAACTATTTCGAGAAGATAAGTATGAGCAATCAAATATCACTAATCTGGGAGCATACTTATTATTTTTAAACAATAGGGACTTCAAATGTCTAAGGGTAACTTGAAAGAACTCACAAGGGTATTGCTCCATTTACCAAGCTCTAACAAATTGTTAAAAAAGTATTTGGAACTTGTTAATTAAACTACTAGTCTATCATGAAGCTAGTTTCTTGAATGAACTTGGACTAAATTTGAACTTAAGTTGCATGTACTATAAAAGTAGAGCCTTCACGAACAAAACCATTTTCTTCCCTATAAGACACATTTTGTAAAAAAGATACACAAACCGACATCGACCTGGTAAAGTACTAGAGTGTCTGCCAAACACGCCATTCTTTAACTATATTCTTGTGCACATAGCACTATCTAATATAATTCAATACAGTGAAATACTTGAATTATCCCATAAATCCAGCAGAACAGAACATTCAATGTCCAATATCAATTGAGCCGATAAGAAACCTTTTTAAGGTAATTCGAATTGCAACTCTTGTAATAATTTTACCCACATTACTCTAAATCATCACCCAATGCCAATAAGAGAAACCAAAAACAAACAATCAATCAATTTTTAAGACCGTTAAAATCCCATACTAAATCACACCAAGCATCCCCAACATAAAATTATTCACTTCAAACCACACCTTACAACTGAAACAAGACATAAATCAAAAAACATGTTACGCAATCATGAACCCAACCATGATGCTCATCCCCACACGACGCCAAGTCAACTAAAAGCCTCGTACAAACCCTAGTCGAGAAAATGATAAAAACCTGTAACACCCAAAATCACCCCCACCTTGCGGAACGAATAACGACAATGCAGACAAAATCACAATAGGCAATATACAGTAACCAATCCAACTTAAACACCTACAAAGATCCAAATTACTGTTCCAATCTGCCAACATATTCAACAAAATATACAAAAACAAAGCAGAAAGAGTAACCCAACCCAAAATGTAGCTTCCCATTTTTCCCTTTGCATTTCTACAGCACAACTAAAGATCCTTTTATGCCTAATGACAAATAAAACCATGTGTAAACTTAAAGAATTTAAACCAGGCTTGTCATACCAATGAACATTTGCTCCTGGGATTTTCAAAGCACTTCTAATGAGTTGGTAAGGAAGGAAGGATTACACCTGGTACTCCCTACATGCATAAATAAATAACCGTGTACTGAAATTATTATGACATTATCTAAGACTAGTTACAGTAGAAAAAAGATTTCAGCCAGTTACAAAAGTTACTGTAAAAAAAGATTCTGCATATGACCAACACAGATTACGCCACAGAAAAGAAACAACATAAATGTTGATAACATGAGCATGGTCGACATATTTTGACCGAAATTCCAGAAATGTATTATATTAATACTTGTATTCAAAAAAATTTACAACAATTTTTGTTGAAACACATTCTGAAAAAATATCCCCAAGGCCCAGTTTTAAGACAAATTTTGACATCAATAACTGTGAGTAACTACAAAATTATATGGTACAGGAAATAACAATGTTTTGTGTTCTAATTTTTTACCGAATGAGGAATATCATACCTGCAATATAATTTAAGATGGCTAAAAATTTATTTTATGTTCCAAGTGAAAAATGACATAAATCTCAGTAGAAGTCGCACTTTCAGTCCTCACTACATCAGAAACCTACCACCGGTCTCTAAAGAGAAAACCCCAAAACACTCATAAGCATTTGTTAAAAAAGACTGTTCCAGTCCTAAAAAACTGATAGATCAATTAACAAGTGAGCAGTGTAACAATCATGAATAGACAAATAGCACAAACTTGCTTAAAGCAGAACCTGTTTTTTTTTAACACGAGAAACTGTAAGTTAAGTCTATCTTTGAAGTTTCTCCATTGCCCACCTCCTACCCCTACCAACCAACTCTGTATGTTCAGGTACTTCAGGCCATGCATGCATGCAACCACAGGTACTTCTATTTGCAAGTTTGTCTATAATCATACTAAATAAAAAGGCAGGCATTTGATTCATGATAGACATTGTATAAGCAATCACATATATATGAAAAAAAGCTTCACCTCATCTTCTCCTAGACTCCTAGTATAATGTACATAATAGCAGATGGAGTGTTCATGGATGGATCACCAAGTGGCAGACCAACAACTGCTCGTGAATGCTGCTCATATAATTATGTGAAGCAATATTTAATTGTGTGATGAACACCATTAAGAGGTCTAGGAGCTTTTTCATTTAGTTAAATCTGGTTTAAACAAAACAAACAAAAATAGGAAGACCTAAGTTGAAGAAATTCTAACAATGAAAGGTGATAGATATTAAAACAGGTAGCACACTCTTTCCAAATGAGTAGAAGCCGAAAGCCTTAAAAGAAAACTTGAGTCTTGTTTCAGTTCCTACATGTAAAGTATCAAAACTTATTACCACATAAATAATGAAAACACAGGAAGAAATGCACCGATTCTCTATACAACCTGTTATCAGCAGCCCAAAAATAGCGCTACTGCAAACACGCCAGACCCTTCTAATGAGCTAACAGCTCTGCACGCAACATCACTAGCAAGTTTCATGGTCTTCCATGGCATGTTAGAGGGTGCAATTACAAAGTGACATGTTTTCCCTGTGAATAGGAAAGATTTTATATAATTATATGGTATATATTATAAGTAAATAAAACCCTACATGCTTAGAGAGCCTTAGACTGACATCTATTGGCTTGCCTGCGAATAGTTTCAACAACTGGATTGCACCAAATAGAGTCATCTCTTCCATTCGCAATGATTATAGATAGCTCCTGAATAATTTCCTCGTATATCAGTAAGCAACTGTAGCAACAGGGACTCAAAAAGAAAATAAATATTATCTGCATATAACTAGTCAAACAGCATAGGGCATCAGATGACAGTGTTCAGATGTGTGGAGAAAGCAAAAATCACGGTGCAAAGATTACTAGTTATGCTTAACAGCTCCTGGGTGCTTTGTACACATAATAGTATCGCATCATATTCTAATTTAGAATTGCAAAAGGTTTAAAGCGTTTTAGGACTATCCCCCCTATTGACCATGCCAAGACATCCCTGCATCAGATAGTAATCGAGTGATTGCACCTACCCATGTTCTGGTACTTCAACAATCATGTACTATCACCAACTGAATTAGAAGCGAACTGGCCAGGCAACTGACTCATATTTCAAGTAATAAAAAAGCAAGCATTACATTCTACTAAGCCATAGTTCCGAGATGAAGCAGAGGTGAAAGGCATTCTACTTTGGGACAGAGAGATCTGTAGAACCGCATATTTAAAAACAATTTTCTTAAATTAAGAAAAAAAAACTTTCACTTCACAACCTCAAAGTGTCCGTTCTTTTAATTCTTTACAGTTAGCAAGTACATGGTGCTTCCTATCATACCAACAGTGCTAAAATTCAGACAGAGTAACGTTGTATCTCTTCTTTCAGAAGCTGAACAAGGTCGAACAGAAGAAGTAGATATGTAATCAGCACCCAAATAACCATTAGAAGTCAATATTAATAAGCAAACCTTAAAGAAGATTTGCTAATATACCTAGTCTCCAATTCACTACAACAAGCCAATTCCAGAAGATAAAGGTTAAAAAACATTTAACGTTAAAAACAAATGTAATTAAGTGCTGGCTGGGTAATGATAATTGTACACAGAGAGCTTGCACATATTTTACAAATTGATTTATTTTCTTTTTGATAAATCACAAATTGTCTTTTGATTATAATTAACTTGTACATATTTTTGATAAGATAGTTTTGGGACTTGAGAGATCTCTTCTTTAATATAGTTTTACTTCCTTTATAAACCAATCATATTAAACTGTAAATGAATTTATAAAATGACGGGTACTTACAGTATTTAATTACTATTATTAATCACATCACTGCAACATTTTAAGAAATCAAAGAAAATGAAAGAGTATCAAAAAATAACTAGAAACAGCGTAAGGATGAAGATGTGGGAAGAAAACTCAACTGTATCACCGTGTTTCTACACTTCACAGCATATAGTGTTTTATTTTCCTTTCGTATCTGTTGTGGTGGAAAGTAATTAGGGAAGATTACATTGTTTGTTTTTTATACTTGAAAGTGTAGATCTAATGTTGCAAAAAATGAGAAATGTTTCTTTATATATGGAACAGAGAGAGTATTACTAACAAGAGTAATCACTATAAACAGTGAACTGCCAATATAAGATAGTGCTTATTAAGAAGCTGCTTTGCTGTGCTGCATGAAATAAACATATTGCAGTATGCACGGGACTGTCTAACATGAGATCATTACCATTTTTTAATACAACATATACTCTATTTCACATAATTTGGAGCCTCTTCAAAATCCCACAGTTCTATCCATATGCATTAAAACTGTAAAACTAAACCCCCATGAGTCAAGTAACAGAGCTAAAACCACTACAAGACCTTATCTTGCTGGGAAAAAATCCGAATAAATAGTTGTCAACAAAAAGCTCCCCAAAATTAAGCCAATTCAAAATTCACTATCATTTACAAAAAGTGCCCATTTCTCTGCATATAAACCACAATCAAATCCTCCAACAGCTGCACAAAGTTGTCAACAACGAATAAACTTCAAAATATCAATTCGGGTGAGAAAAAATTGGGTGCTCTTGCCCAAGCAATATAAGCATACATTAGCTGACTTACTTTTCTTACCATCATTATTTAAGCATACTCTACATAGTATAAGGAAAGGGAAAAAAGAATTATAATCTATTTTGCATCCTAAATACAATAAATACAGAGTACATCAAGAGCTTAAACTATCCATAGATATATATTAGTCCTTTAGCGTAAAAAGATGATAAAGCATACTGCAATTGCATTTGCATCATGCACAACAATTAGGAAATATAGAACACATTTAACTTCTTACCTAAATCACATTACACAAGACACCCATGAACATTTAAACTATTTAATGAAAATCTTACCATTTACGGCAGATGCAAGCTCCTTTCTATTTTGCAACAGCACAGCCACGACCAACGTAAGCCAGCCTTCTTCTTTTTTATCATAATAGGGTATCCAAATAGGTCGGCCGACTCTTTAGCACTTTCAGTAATATACAACTGTCACAAAAATAGACATTGTCAAAAGAAAATAGCATTTAGTGTTATTCTCAGAAAAGAAAAGTAACCAGGACCACCTAAATCTTGACCTGCACATATTCAGAAAGTTGAATACCATGTTGGGAAAAGTGGAGTTTCTGAAGATCTTTATCCTGCCAAGGCAAAAGAGAAATACATCTAGTTGAACTGAAGCCAGATTATTAACAGACATTGACAAAACAGATAGAAAAGCAACACTTGGCTACTGTCAAGGACACCTTAGGGTATCCAGGGTCATGAACTCAATCAACGCCACTTCTACTAGTAATAGCCTAATAGGAATTTCGTACCCTTTTTTGAGATGAGCACATCGTGGACCAATAACGTAATTTAATGAACTGGATCTGGCTTGGGCTGTTCAGGAAAAAAAAATATCCTGCGATTTGGCACTTTAGCATTGGGAAAGGACAATATACTTTAGAGACGACCTTCATATCTTAAATATTAGTGCAGTTCATTTAGTTGCGGAGCTATTTAGTGAAATGAAGAGAGAGACGTGTTAAAAAAGAGCTGAGAATCAATTCGCATTAAATAGATTTGGTACATCGTTCAGAGATAGCTACAAAAATTTCGTTCAGTCACCACCCTATGCAAATATTTACATGTAGCACACATGACATATACCATTACATTAATATTAGTAAACACATGGTATAATGGCCAGACGGTGGCTGGGATAATCCTCAAATTTGCGAAGATACCATCTATGTGTTTCTGCTGCTGCAAGTGAAAGATTTGCAACCTGCAATTGAAATTACTTAGTAAAACACATTTTTAGGCTTAGTAAATTATTAAATAAAAAATTACGTTTTTGATTATTTAAAAGTTTCTAAAGAACGGAAAACAATTACCACAAATGCAAAAAGTAACCAGATTGTGAGATCCGTGCATCCACTAGCAACCACAAGACCACCATATATAACCTAGATTGCATAAAGTTTGGTACAAAGCGTAAGGGGAGAAAATGGAATTTCCCTATAAATTTGTATTGGACAACTGAAATATAGGTATAAATAGTGAGAACCGGACAAAATATACAGGTCCAAAGAGAGTTGGTGAAGGTTCACATACAACTAAAACTTACAATTTCTGCCAGATAGTGAGGAGATGAAACATAATTAAACCAATCACCTTCAGGAACTACATAGGCTTCAACTTGTGTTTTGTTCTCTCGCAACATGCCCTACATTAACCAAGAGAATGAGCTTACGAATTACCGAATATACTGAGAAGTCAAGTGCAGAAAGCAGTCTAATTTGACCAAAGACAACATGCATGACAAACAAGATGATGAAATTATTCCGCTATTTATAGACAACCCAACTAACTGGTTTGCTTTTCCATATAGTTCAATGGTAATGCAAAATGCATCCAGAGCGTTCCTTTAATGAAAATCGAGCGCTTGCAAAGGAAATCAACATAGAAAATATGACATTATAGTTAATCAAGAGGAGTGTCTGCATCTAAAACTTACAAGGATTGCATGACATCGTCGTTGGTGAACCCAGCCCCAAGAAAAGAGACCCGCACCAATCCATGTATACCATCTCTGTCTAATAAGAGGAACTATAATTCCCCATTCATTAAATTCGGTGATTATCATCTGATTCCTTCCTTTGACAATAAACTCCTCGATCCAGTTTGTAGCAAATTTGAAAACTTCAGGTGCAAAAGTACAGCAAAGAGACAGAGGAGCAGCCGTATAAAAGCTAATGCAAAAAAAAAGACAAATATCAGCAATACATGTATGTGATTCAAGTTATGTATATTTAGGAGGTGACTGAAAAAATCCTGATAGCAATCGTCCAAAGCATAGCAAACCTACACTAAAACCTTTGGTTGGATTACAGTCATTACCAAAGAAAAAGTTATCAGTTATAAACACAACACATGAATCAATATCTTAATTTCAGGTCTATTGACTTACTGGTCAGTAATTAAACACCAGACTTTCATGAATTTAATTACTAGAACACATTGGTAACTTTGAAATTCAGCTTGAAAATATTGACAGTAAAGGAAAAAATAATGTAACTTTACGATGAAGCAGGGAAAGATTGCAATCAGCATAAACAACTAATAAGAATTAAATGTCACTGTACTTTTTTATTGCTTATCTCGACATGAATAATGTCCTAAGAAGAATTTGAGTCGTGTCATTATCAACTCATTGGTCACTCACACCTAACTGAAATTTGTTGGTTGGAGTATATTTTACAAAATTAAAGAATTATGCCATGGAGAAAACGGAAAAATCTCCCTTGCATATATCTCAAGTTAAATATCTAAATCATACAGTGAATATGACTTAACAAGTACAAAAAAGTAAAAACGTACAACAATTAAGGATGTTATTGAATAATCAAAGAACTTACTATAGGCCAGTAAGATAACCAAAAATGTGCATCCGAGCTGAAGGACTATACTTAAAAATGTACATAGTCTCAAAAAGGCGTCGCAGGACTTGAGCTTCCATAAGCAAAAGAAGAAACACAGATTGCCTGACCTCAGATTGTTGGTTTGTCGATCTTATATGGTACGCATAGCACCAAGTCATTACGAGCAGAAGCGTTGTCCACAGGACAGCGACGATATAGAAGTGACCGAAGAATTTCTGTGGAACGGTGAATCTCTACAATAACCAGGGCATTGTATCAAAACCTTATCCACTTATTAAGATAATATTATATACATGAATTAAATAACCAAGAAAGGATGCAGAAAATTACATAGACTTGGTGTCTACCTAATTCTCGTAACCATGAAAATTTCTACTCATTTATCAAATTATCAAGCTAAACCAAGAACACTTCATTTATCACCCAGAATCAAATACTCGAAAAAAAATCAAGTGGGCTTATACACAAACACACATTTGATGATTTAACATTAAGTCTTCGAGATTCTTTCTTATTCATATATCAACTATTCCAATTTCCAAATAAACACAAAAAATAGCTTGTTTAGTTTTGTCAAGGTCAACTTCAAGTCAAAATGAGTAGCAAATAAAAACAAGCTTAAAGAAACAAACACACAAATGTACATAGGATAAAGATACTTATAGTGGAGGAAGATTGCATAATTTTGCCTCTCTGAGCAAACCCAGATATAATATTACGGAATGAATGGAGTGAATGGAGTGAAGATGATGGTATCAAGGCTATGAGAATAGGGAGAATCCCAGCCGTCCATGCCAATCTTAATAACCCAGAAAGCAGACCCATCTCCATTAATGCATCAAGTTTTCTTGGTTTGTACTATGGGAAATTAGTTCATGCACAAGTAATTGTATGGGGAGTGAAGAGAGCATTGGTTTTAAAGACTGCTCTTGTTGACATGTACTGTAAATGCGCAGAAATGAACTATGCATTGAAGGTCTCGAAGCAAACGTATGAATGTGATGCTTTTAGCAGATTCATGCGCGGGTACTAATGGCTGGTCTGGAAAATGATGTCTCTGTCGGAAATGCACTTGTAGACATGTACATGAAATGTTCCTATACAGTGGAGAATGCTTTAGGAGTTTTCAGAGAAATATCTACACCTAAAGTCATATCTTGGACTTTGTTAGTTGCTGGTTTATCCGAACATGGTTTTCAAGACGAGTCTTTTAGGGCATTTGAGGAGATGATAAATGTAGGGGTGCAACCAAATTCCTTCACGCTTTCCAGCATCCTCTAGAATTGTAGTAGTGTAAATTCTCCTAGTCGAACAAGAGAACTCCACGGGTATATCATCAAGAAAAATGAGACCAGGATATAGTTGTGGGGAACGCTCTTGTAGATGCATATGCTGAATTAGGCATGTTGAAAGATGCACAGCGTGTCATTAAAATGACGGCCAAGAGAGATGTCATCGCATACACAGGTTTAGCCACACGGATCAATAAGATGGGATGTCATGAAACCGCTTTAAGCATTATTCGCCAAATGTTTGATGATAATATAAAAATGGATGGGTATACCCTTGCAACATTCTTATCTGCGTCGGCAAGCTTAGGTGCAATTGAACCTGGAAAGCAGCTCCATTGTTCTTCGCTGAAATCTGGGTTAGACAGCTGGATTTCTGTTTCAAATGGTATTGTAGACTTGTATGGAAAATGTGGGTGCACAGATGATGCAGTCAGAGCTTTTCACTTGGATCCTATGGTTACATTGTACACACAAAGACACAACTAGTCTATCCATTCTTACAACTTTAAACTTCTGCAATCCATCTCTCTATATATAAAGTTAAACCGGTTTCGTACATGAACTCATCAAACACACCCTCTCTACTTGGACACAAAGTGCAAAGCAGTACATACTACATCATTTGAACTACAAACATCATTTGAGCTAGAAAACACACACACACACACACACATAACATAAAATCTGTAGATAACATTTAGTTCCAGTTGAATTCAGACATAACCCAACAACATTTCATACAAAAAGCTTTGATCTTTACCCAACAAACTACATAATCTAAACGGAAAAAATCACAGCAAAAAATCACACAAACACACACAAAAAAGATCAAAAAAACAAACCTCGATTCAATTGACAAAGAGTCAACTTCAAGTCAAAATGTGTAGCAAATAAAAACAAGCTTAAAGAAACACACAATTACACAAATGTATATAGATATAGATACTTACAGCGGATGAAGATTGCATAATTTTGCCTCTCTGAGCAAACCCAGATATGATATTACGGAATGAATGGAGTGAAGATGATGGTATCAAGGCTATGAGAATTGGGAGAATCCCAGCCGTCCATGCCAATCTTAATAACCCAGAAAGCAGACCCATCTCCATTAATATATCCACCTCAATCACCCCAAAGCAAGTACTCATATGTATAGTATGATGTATATAGATTTTGTGTAAATATATTATTAAAGGAATTGTATGCGATTTGTGCAAAGTATTAGATATTTTTAAATATTTAATTTTTCAAATTTTATTAATAAAATAAAATATAATAATTTATAGGATACTTGTATTTTTAGAATAAAACTAGTCGATAAAGTCGCGCTTCGCGGCGGCGTTGTAATTTTTCAAAAAAAAAATTATTTATAAAAAAAAGTTTACAACAATTACTCATTCCTAAGCAGTTCTCCTGTTAAACACGTTTTTTGTTAAAATCGGAATCCTAAATTGTATATATTAAATACTTTTCTTATATATTAATTTCCATGTTAATATACTCATTTTTAATGAATCGCTCTCTTGTTGAAAAAACACTTATATATAAATTTGCACTCTTATTTTACTTCAAATAAAATTTTTAATTATGTCTTACAAATACATATTCTATTTTTGATAGAACTTGTTATTATATGTTTTTCTTATAAATACGAATTTTTCTATTCCATAGATTTGAAAACCAATTCTACTTCTGATAGAAGTTTTAATTGTATGTCTAACCTATTAATTTTTACTATTCTTCTTTATAAATTCAAACATCTATTATACTTAAAATAGTATTTGTATTTATGTGTATTCTCTATAAATTCAAAATGTTATCCTACATAAAATCGAACAGCTTTTCCACTTCTAATATGTAATCTAGTTGAAAAAATCGTGTTTCGCGGCGACATTATAATTTTTTTTTTAAACTTTGTCAATGTAAATTTCTTACAATTACTCATTTTTTTCTCAATAAGTCGTCCGCTAGTTAAACATATTTTTTCCTTCTTTTGTTAAGATCAAAACCCAATTTTAACATAGTACAAAAAGTCGAGAGGATGAAGCAACATAAATATCTTTCTCTTACGAATTTGAAATTTTTATGTACTTCAAACATTTTTTTTCTTATATTCAATATTTAAAATTCTAAAATTCTAAGAAAATTAGACAAATAGATTAAGCCGATTTTAGAAGCGTTGTTTGTCTTTACTATAGATTGAAAAGTTTATTCTACTTCCAATAAAATATTTAATTAATATTTAATCTATAAATTTAAACTATTCTCCATTATAAATTTGAATACCTATTCAACTTGTAATAGAACTTTTATTTATATGTTTTCTTCCATAAATTCAATTTTTTTTCGTTTTTATATTTAGATTTGAACACATATTTTACTTCTACTTCTAATAGAATTTTTAATTTCAATAGATTTTTTTAATTATGTGTATTTGTTATAAATTCGAATTTCTCTCCCCTATAAATTCTAATTATATCTTACAAACAATTATTCCACTTTCAATAAAATTTTAATTATATATCTTACTTACAAATTTGAATTATTATCCTTTCTAAATCCGAACACCTATTCTACTTTAAATGCAACTTTTATTTATTTTTTCCTACAAATTCGAAATATTCTACTCTAGAAATTAGTTACTTTTAAGGCACACTATGATGTCTTTGTATAACAATAGTTACCAACTTTAGTCACCTAGGAGCCAAGCCAGGATGACAGGGGAAAAGTAGACGAAACTAAGCAAATCACACTAACTTAAAATGTAAGCATCATAAAAACTAAACTTTAGTAACTTAAAATTCAAGTTATGAATAGTTTGAAAACTGAAATTTAATAATTAAGTGTACAAATACTTACTGGTTTGATGGAAATTTTAGCTATGCGGAATATTAACAAATAATTTTAAAACTATCATTAGACAAATCGATAATAGTGGATGGTGTACATGGATATTACAGTACTAGCCCTTTTACATAAATTACATTGGCACAAGTTAGGATACAGAATACTATCACGGAGAGAATTTTGGTTTCCGGTTCAGTTCATCGCAGTTCATCGTTTTCTTCATGCACTTGTCCAAAAGCTTTTATTACCTTGAGCTTTCTGCAAGAAAAGAAACTTAAAAGCGTTAGCTAGAGATTTCGGAACAATATAAAAAAAATGTAATCAAGGTGCATATAATTATTGATCAATATTTATTGTATATATATATATATATATATATATATATATATATATATACGAATTTATATTCTTATGTAAGTAATTAATCTTACATCTTCTCTATAAGTTCGAACTCCTAATTCTAATACATTTTCTACTTCCAATATAAAACACATATTCTACTTCTAATATATTAAACTGATGTGGTTAAAGAAAATAAATGCATTTTCTGTAAAATAGAAAATTAGGAAAATCAAATATTGAAACAACAAAAATGGCGCCAAAATCAGTTACAAATTCTGTTGAGAGTTAGTGGTGGATATTGGATGTATAAAGGAAAGGCTGAATGTATGGATTCATTATGAATGTGAAAATATACACTTTTATTCTTGTTCTCTTTAATCTCTCTCTCTCTACAAATCTCTTTGTCTCTTTGGTTAAATATCTCTATCTCTCTCATTCATCATCCATATCACAGTAGCATACTGCATCAATGGTATCAGAACACTCGATCCTGCTCAACTAACAAACTGGCGCCATAAACTCGCAGTTCGTCGTCTCACTTAGCTATGGAGGATCAAATCAAGGAACAATTTCGGTCAATCAACGATCATTTTGTTTCAATTGATCATAGAATCTCAGCTCAAGAATCACGTTTTGATGAAAAACCAGAAGAAATATTACAGAATGCGATCGCTCAAAGAAATTCCAACTACGGGAACGCCTCCAGTAACACATAGAGGAGAATCATCTACTAATCAGGGAGGTAATCCTAAGTTTCTTAGTTTTACACCAAAAGTTGAGTTTCCACGATTTGATGGAATTTGGGCTAAAAGTTGGATTAAGAAGTGTGTTAAGTACTTTATGTTATGCAAGATTCCTGAAGATCAAAGAGTCGATTTAGCAAGTTTGTATATGTTTGATAAGGCTGAAATTTGGGTATCAAATTACTTAGCTGTACGGAAACAAGTGGATTGGGGAGAATTTGTGGTTGATTTAACTGCTAGATTCAAGGATGATATTAGGCATGATATTGTGGAACAGTTTAATAGGTTGCAGCAATTTTCTTCTCTTGAGAATTACATAGATGATTTTGAGAATTTACGCTCACTACTGTTACAAAGCAATCATAATCTGCATGATGTCTATATCTTGGAAAGTTTTGTTGGGGGTCTCAAGCCTGCAATCAAACCTTTCGTGAGAGCCTTTAAGCCAGTAACCATAGCTGATGCTATTTTGTATGCAAGATTGCAAGAGGAATCTTTAAGTAATTCTCAGAAAATGGTTAAAAATGGAGGGTTTTCTTTTAACAGTTCCAAACCATTGGTTGCTGCTCCTATAACTAAACCACCCATTTTGCCTACCCCTCAGTTTAAGCCGGTTTCTCAAGGGTTTAATAGGGAGAATTCTCAGAAACCTTTCAAGTTCATACCTGCTGAAGTCAGAGCTGAAAAAATAGCTAAGGGACTCTGCTATTATTGTGATAAGAAGTATGAACGAGGACATAAATGCCAGTTTCGAGAGGCACAACTCTTTACTGTGGAAATACCTAGTGAATCTATTTTGGAAGAGGAAGATGAGGTAGATCTATGCCATTAAGTGAGGAGCAAAACAGTGAACCTTGTATATCTGTTAATGCTTTAATGGGAAGTTCTAATTTCAATACTATGAGGGTTCAAGGTTGGGTGCAGGGTAAACCACTCCACATTTTGATCGACTCATGGAGCACTCATAATTTTTTAGACATAAATACTGCTCAAAAGTTGGGGTGTAATAAGGAGAGAATTGATTTACAGGCTGTGACAGTAGCAGATGTGAACCACATTCCTTGTCAGTATGCTGTTAAAAACTTTACATGGACCCTTGCTGGTAATACTTTTACTACAGATGTTATGCTAATAGAGCTGGGCAGTTGTGACATGGTATTGGGTGTGCAGTGGTTAAGCACCTTAGGGAATATTCATTGGGATTTAAAAAATTTGGTAATGGAGTTTTTTAGTGATGATCATGTAGTGAAACTGAAGGGTATTGCTGCTCAGAAATTAAAAAAATTCAGAAGATGGTATAATTACAAAAAAAACTTAGAAAAAGTATTATTTTTGATAATTTCTCAACATTTAAATGCAAGTAAGTTCAATCGTATGACTTTAAAATTCACGTGTTTGACTTTAAAATTCGATTGCATGACTTTTAAGTTTAGTTGTAGAACATTAAAATTGTGGTATTGATATAATAAGAGATAATAACTTTGTGAAAAAAAAGTAAGTTCAGATGTAAAACTTTGAAATTCATGTCCATAACTTTTAAAATTCAGTAACAGAACATTGTATTTATACTATGAAACAAATAGGTTCTACAACAAAATCCTATTTTTTCAAAAATTATTTTTTTGTATAAAAGTTTTATTAATATAAAGAAAAAAATTAAAGAAAAACATTGAAATTGAAAAAGCAGCCAAAATATATGTGAGATAAAAATAAAAATTAAAAAAATAAGTAATTAATTTAATTTCTTTTTTTTTTTAATTTTAAAATTAGCTGAATTTGGACAACAATATACAACATACAATATATGTGTTCCATTCTTTGTTGAGTCAAACCCTACAATATACAGTATCACGTCAAAATAGTAGCAAGATGATCACGTATCCAACAACTTACATGAATGTTAACACGATAAGAGAAATGACCAAAATACTATATATAATTTATTAATTTTTTAAAAACGTTTGTAAAAATACAGTTTGCAGATAAATAAAAAACAAAATTTTATTATTTTTTTAAAAAATAATTAAAGTTATTTTTTGTTGCATTAAATGTTGCAACGGTTAATTTAAGTAGTGCTGCTTGTGCAACTCAGAGATATTAAAGTTGCATTTATATTTAATTTTGTTTAATTAAATATCTTACAAAATTACAAAATATCTTTAATTTATTTATAGTTTGACAATTATTATTCAACTAAAAAAATAGAAAGTTACAAATTTTTACATCAAAAATTCTATTCAATTTTAAAAATAAATCTACGAACAGTTTAGAGCATTTAATTTTTCCCAAAAAAATCTACCATATACTTGCATGTCGTATGTGAAATTATGAATTAATAACTTTCCTAATAATTAAATAAATTTAGTTTGGCTTTGAGATATGTTTTGAGAAGTATTTTGTGATATCCTAAATAGTACTAAAAATCTCATCCGTCCAACCAATCAAAACATGACTTGACACAGTATAGCTCTGATTTTAGTTGTAAATCTTCTGCGACGATTTCTTCCTCTACGATTTCACTCCAGCCCTCCTATCAACTAACACAATGGCTCTCTCCTTGCAATGCTACACTTGGTCTGACATCAGACATTTCACTCGATTCCTGAAACAAAGAATTAATAAAGAAAAGGAGATATCGATGTTAGTTGCACTAGAGAAGATTGATTGTTGTTTGCCTGAAAATTTGATTATTGAGATTCTATCAAGGCTATCAATAAAAGTTTTGTTACCATTTAAGAGTGTGTGCAAATCATGGTATGAGATTATTTTGAGCTCGATTTTCGTATCAAAACATCTGAATAACTACTATAACAACAATGATGATTGGTGCGGTTGTCTCCTTGCTCAATTTTATGATACACCTAATGATAATGAACTTGAGCTGCATGAGTTGTTGATAGATGAAACTCCTCGGGTTTTAGGTTCTGAAGTGTTATATGAGGTGCCGTTGTATCCATGTTCTATCAGTACGATTCTTGTGGTCGTTCTTTATGGAATTCGGCTATTAATGAGTTAAAAACCTTGCCTGAGATAATTCGCAAGCCTGATTTTTCGGATGGGTTCATTTATTCTCCGTATGAAGTTTATGGTTTAGGGTTTGATCATGTTAGCGGAGATTATAAGGTTGTTATTATGAAAGGTTATTGGAATGATTATGATGATTATTATGATGATGATGATGATGATGATGATGATGATGATGATGATGAAAGTAATGGGTGTTACATATATGTGAATGGATGTTGTTACTGGTTTGGATCATTCGAAGATATCTCTGTGTAACAGCCCGACATTTTGGATTATTAAATCTAAATACAAAACTTAAATAAAACATAATACTTTATTTGATAAACCAAAATTTACGAAATTCAAACGCAGCGGTCAAACTTAACGATAATCCAAAATCACAAAAATGGAGACGCAGCTCCATAAACCAATATTCAATGTCTAACAAATAATCAAATTTATTCAAATGGTCTTTAAACAAAATCAAATTGCACTAAATCCAAAGTCTACATCCTTATTCTTACTAAGCTTCCACAATGAACCTGAAATATAGGGAAATGTATGAGCTACACAGCTCAGCAAGTACAACTGACAAACAGATAGTCTTAAAATTCAATGGGCGGTTTTAATAAAACAGATTTGGTCAAAATATAATAAGTTGCAAAACCTTTTCAAAATTGACCCGGCCCAAAGTTTACATTTTTAAAATTTCAGAATGCCAGTGACCGGCATCTAAAGTTCAATAATTATGCCCCCTTAATAGGTATCTAAAGTTGCACACTTGTGCGCCTACTAAGGGTATCTAAGGCTAGTTCCGGAACTATAGCGTAAATTACGAGCGGGTTCGAAACGTAGAGACTGTGTTCTAAAATTCAAATACTTATATCTTATAAAATTCGAAACACAATTCTTATATCTTATACGAAAATCTGAAGATCACAATATAAATATATTTTTCAAAAACGAAAAGTAAGTCAAAGGTACTTACCTCGAAAGCGACCGAATGATAAATAAAATTCAACCCGAACTGATCCTATAATTTATTTAACAGAGCACGAAATAATTAATCATTTACTCAGGTTATACATATTGGTATACATGCAAAACAGTCATGCACTTAATTAAATTCATGTAACAATTTCCAGGAACTAAAAACATTCTAGTTGTACTAAAACAAATTAATAAACAAAAGATAATTAACAAATATTCATATGCCTGACCGACATTAAATTAAAGTATATACATGGATCAGACATCACAATTTCCACATAAACGGGACGGAGCCCAGAACTATAAACAAGACCAGTCCAATTAAAGGTTTTGCATGTCTACATATTTAACAAATGAAGAAAGATCACCAATATTTCTAGCTTTGCTTTTATATTTAATTAAGCACTACTTTCACATAACAACGAGTACAGAGTAGTGCTGGCCACACGGGCGGTCCGTCCCGTGCCGTGCCGGTTCACGGGCGGGCCGTCCCGTGTAAACACTAACCCGCGAACGGCACGTTTCTGGAGACGGGGCGGGGCGAGCCGTGCCGTGCTGTAGAATGATCGGCACGTGCACGGTTCCGCCGGGTTGGCGGACGGGTTGCGGGTCGGGGCAGTTTAAATTTTTATTTTTTAATTTTAATTTGATACAAATAATTGTTTGAAACTATAAAAAAAAATGGAATAAAAGATGACAGTACCTCTATAAATTTTATTAATTAAAAAAAAAATTACAATTAATTTGAGAGGACTCCTCTCTAAAAAAACGGAACAAACCGTATTAACATATTAAAACAATTACAAACCAAACAAATTATAAAAATACAAAACAAAACAAATGCTATCCACTATTTGATTATTGTTGTTCGTTGGTAGTTCAGGCGGCGTCGGAATCCGAAGTATCCATTGTCATCCACGGATCGTTTCGTCGTCCGAGTCATCTTCTTTTCTTCCTTGTTGTCTTTTTGCGGCTTGATCCCAATCTTTTTTACAAACACAAATTTTTACTACGTCCGACGCTAAAATCGTTCTCTTCTCGTCTAACACTCTTCTACCTGCACTAAAAGCGGACTCGGACGCAATCGTAGAAGCGGGGACAAAAAAAATATCCCTCACAATTTTTGCTAAAATCAGAAATTGTAACTCATGATTCTTCCACCATGTTAGTATTTCAAAATCTTCATTTAATTCATAATGATAAGAAAAAAATTCCCTAACCATACTATAAGAAGAAGCGGGTACGGGAGATGAAGTGGAAATTTTACATTTTTGTTTTTTAGTCAATATAGAAGAAATTGTAGTATTAAACCTACTACGACCACCACTACTAGTACTACTAGGTTGTATAGAATTTTGAACTTTTGGAGCATAATCTACAAGACGATACAACAAGTCTAAACATTGAGTAACATATAAAACATAATCATATGAAACGTTTAAAACTTCATAATAATTCCCTAAAATTCCTTCTAAACCTTCATTTCTAACACCGGGATCAAGAAGACATGCAACACCATAAATATAAGGAAATTCCGTAAAGTATTCGATCCACTTAATTTTCATGTCAACAATAATATCACTAAAATATGGATCTTTTTCATAATCTTTTAAAGTAGTAACTATATTAACACACTCAATGATAACATGATGTACATTTGGTTCATAAACATAAGAAAAAACCTTAGTAGCATGTGCAAAACAATCAAGTATGTTACGTACTCTAGATGCCAATTCCCAATCAAATTCGGTAATAGGTCCACCTTCGTTTTGGTTCCTAGGGTCTTCATTATATAATTCGGTGATAATGATCTTATATTGAATTGCATCATTTAATAATTTAAAAGTCGAATTCCATCTCGTAGAACAATCGATACCCCACTTCTTCGGCCTAAATCCATTTTCTCTACATAATTTTTTATACTTAGACCTATAGGTACCCGCATAACGTAGATACTTAACTACTTTCCTAATAGGTTCTATTAAATGAGTTATTTGTGCAATTCCCTTTTGGGCCGACAAGTTAATTATGTGAGCACAACATCTAACATGTAAAAATACTCCATCTAAAAGTAAAGGAATATCGTTCTTAACGTAATCCATGGCTTTGTTATTAGAAGCGGCATTGTCTAAAGATATCGTAAATACCTTGTTAAACAAATTAAAATCCTTTATTGTATCTAAAATTCTTTGTTTTATGTTATAACCGGTGTGTGACTCATCCATAATATCAAAAGCAATAATTCGTTTTTCTATATGCCAATCACTAATTCAATGAACCGTAACACAAATATAAGGCTCGCCTTGACCCGAACTCCAACAATCACTAGTTAAAGAAACCATACCATCAAAATTAGTGAAACTTTCAATTAATTGTGCACGTTGAGCATAATACTGTTTTTGTGTGTGACGTTTAAGTGTGTTCCTAGGAATTCTTCTAAATGTCGGGTTTAGTGAATGTTTAACCATGTGCTCTAAATTCGGACTCTCACCGTGGGAGAAAGGTAACTCGTCTAAAGTAATATAAGTAGCAAAATCTTCTATCATTCTATCTCTATTATAGGCAAAAGGCATACCTCCACCGGGAGACGAAGTCACGAAACCACCAATTTGTGTTTGTTGTGAACCTCCACGTGCCGCTCCACTTTCATGACTTTGCTTTGTTATTCCATGGTGATTTTTCAAGTGTCGATCAAGTGTACCCGTACCGCCCCCTTTAGTGTGAACAAAAGGGTCTTGTTTTCGATTATTTTGAATACAAATCAAACAACAAACTTTAAATCGGTCCGGAACTTCCGTTGGATCTTTCGAAAAATAATTCCAAACATGTGACGAATGTCTCGTAGAACTAGAAGAACCACCTACAAAATCAGATAAAATCTGATTAATTTCAAAACATAAAAAATTGAAATAAAAACCAAATAATTTTTTAAGCATGAAAAACAAATCTTTTTAAAAACAAAAAAATAGAACGTTTTTTAAATATAAAAACTGAATATAAAAACCGAATAATTTTTTAAGCATAAAAACATATCTTTTTAAAAACATTTTATAGATAACAAACATTTTTCTAAAACCGAATATAAAAAAACGAATATAAAAAACATTTTCCCGAATATAAAAACTGAATAAAAAAATAAAAATAAATAAATACCAGTTTCGGATCGAGGAGGTGGCATCGATGTTGCTTGGGTTGAACCTTGAGATGATACGGTACCTCTTCCTTCTTCCATTTAAAATTTAAATAGACTCGTCGGAATTTGGCTGGAAATGCTAGAGTTTGGTCGGAAAATTTTAAAGACTCGTCGGAATTTCTAAAACCAGTGAGCACTTAGCAGAGCAGTTAGCAAGTAGTTATAGAGACTAGAGAGTAGAGATAGAGAGTAGAGATAGAGAGTGCAAAATGTGGTGAAGAGAAATGGGGTGCAGAATGTCGTATTTATAGAGGGGAGAAATGGACGTTGGAGACACAGAGGAGCCACAGTAGTGTAGTCGTTGAGTGCGCAGAAGACAGAAGTGTGCAGAAAGCAAAAATAGTCGTTGTTTTTGGCAGTTTTGGATGTGTCGGGCAGGCGGACCCTGCCGGTTCACGGGCCGGTTCACGGCGGTGGACGTGCCGTGCCGGTTCACCGTGTCGTGCCGAGCGCGAATTCAATTCTCCTGACCCGTAAACTCCCCGTTTTCTGTTGCGGTCCGTCGCGGTTCAACTCGCCCCGTTACCGAGCCGGGTTCAACGAGTAATATCGGCGTGCCGTGCCCGGGTTGGCCGGTCGGACCCGCCCGGGTGGCCACCTCTAGTACACAGACATCATGCATGCATGTTAACTAAACTAACCAACTCACGTACACTAAAAAAAGAGTTCTAGCTCTAATCTATTACATAAATACATGTACTAAATTTGAATTATCATGTTTCATAAATAAATAAAATTAAAGAAAAAAAAGAAAAAAGATCACAATTTAAAATTTTCATCACGCTTTCAACATATTTAATTAATTTAAATATCAAGTTATAAAACATATTTTATATATAATCAATTATTTAAAAAGAAAATAATTGATAATTCACTAATAAATTATAGCTTGGCTCAAGATTATAAAAAAAATTGACAAAATAAATAAAAGTATTTATCAATAACAAAATATGTTTTAACGAATAAATATAGGTTAAATAATCGCTTAATCACAAAAGTACCTAATTAAGGTTACATATCACAATTTAAATAATTTAATAGAAAGACACATCATTATTCAATATAAACAAACAAAACGAAATGTATAAAATACTAATTCAATTTCTCACAGTAGCTATTAGGGCTGTGCATTCGGTTAAAACCGAACCGAACCGAATTTTATTTCGGTTAACCGAATCCGAAATTATGAAAAAAAGGCTACCGAAAACCGAACCGAAATAAATTCAGTTTTGAACCGAACCGAAATAAATATTTCGGTTATAACCGAAAACCAAAATTTAAAACCGAAATTTAATACAAGTTACTGAAAATGCATAAAAACATTCAAAAAAAAAAATTCAATTTGACACAAAGTCACTGGAAAGGCCTAGCAATCTAGCATGACTTGTTTAAAGCTCAAACTGAAAAAAAAAATAGCAAATTGCTATATGCTGCTGGTATGCTTTTGTCACAGAAAATACAACATTAAGAAATCTAAAAATGAGTAATGATAAATTGATAATAGTCAATCAGAAGCTAAAAGCTAAAAGTAAACCAGCACACTAAGTCACTAACAGAATACACTTGACACTATATTTAAGGCAGAGAAACACTGGTTCTTCAAATCTAGTTAATGACTTCCAGTGACAGTGAGCAATAGACACTGGTTTGTACAACAGTAAGCAAAGAAAAAACCAGTGGCTAATTAAATTAAATGACTTACTCTGTTTGTGGTTGGCTGATATAAATGTTTTATTTTTTATGTATATAAAGAGTAATGTGGTTATTTACTCGGTTTTTCGGTTAACCGCGGTTAAAAACCGAATTACCGAGAAACCGAATTACTGATATTTCCTTACCGAAAACCGAACCGAATTATGAATATTGGTTAACCGAACCGAAATTATTTCGGTTATTCGGTTCGGTTATCGGTTAACCGAACCGAATGCTCACCCTTAGTAGCTATAGTATTCTATGATTTTATCACTAAAAGGATCGTTAACATATTAAAGAAAAACAATCATCACTGATGTAATTACACCCATCCATTAAACATACTTTATATATAATTAACTATGTATCAGCACCACCAAACTTATACAGGACCTAGCAAAATAGTGTACATGGAAAAACAGATGATGATGTCAACTGGCTCGTTTAAAAACAAACTGATCAGTACACATTAATAAGGCGATCAAGGGATCACATAAGTTTAGTTTAATATTACAAATAATCGAAAACGATCATACAAGTCTTCACCGTACATGAATACACAGAGACAAACATAAATACATATATGTAAAATATAATTCAACATCATGCTAAACAGAGACAAATCACATAGAAATACAAAAACATGTAACAGGCGGCACATACCTGCAGATGCGAGTAAAAGAGTTGTACAAGTCTTTTCTCTAATCCAAGGGTTTAAATATATAAGCACTTAAACCCTATTTTTCTTAAGAAGGTAACCATAATCTTTATTCTTAATATTTTATCCACTCCTCCAAGTAATTCTTAAAATAAAGTATTTTAATTTACACAAATATTCTAAATTTAATGATACAAATTTTCTAAATATTTCCACACTTCTTTCCATCAAATCAAATCTTATCCTTATTCAAATTAGCATAAAAGAAATTCTAGCATTTTATATTTAAAATAAATAAAACTAATATAATATCTAATATTAAAAAAAATTAACGGGATTTTACATTCTGATTTGATTATTTCTTTTGATATGGCTAATTATTTATATAAAGAGATTGATGTTCCGGAATATGCACAACCAAGTTTTAATTGTCTTGCAGTGTGTTTCTGTCTCTCCGTAAGACTGACAAGATTTTTGATATTTGGACATGGAGTGAGGAGGGGTGTTGGACCAAGAAATTTACTCAT
The DNA here is from genome assembly GCA_030848705.1 of Heracleum sosnowskyi. Lineage (NCBI taxonomy): Eukaryota > Viridiplantae > Streptophyta > Magnoliopsida > Apiales > Apiaceae > Heracleum > Heracleum sosnowskyi. Next base: position 20,792,884 of record CM061235.1, on the reverse strand, counting down.
GTTTCAAGACCTATTGGTCACTGGAAGGGCAACACGCTCGTACTGCAAGGTGGGGGTAAGCTACACTTATATGATCCCGACACACATAAAACAGAGGATCTTGCGTTTAAGACTTCGATGCAGTGTCAAGGAGTGTATGCTTACATGGAAACTCTGGTTTCAGTTTCGATCAAAGATAAGACTGAGGCAGACAAGTAGTCTAAAAAAAGTTCTGTTTACAAAACAATCAAGCTAAGTCATTCATCATTCTCTCCAACGGCTTCCTAAGTGTTGTGTGTTTCTACTTTCTACCGGAAAAGCCTGCCTTGAGTTCTTTGGTGTGAGTAAAGACTAAAGAGTAATTCGAGGCTGAAGGGCGTTGTACTAGGCTTAGTAACCTAGTACGAGAACACGAGAATGGTTAGGTGGCGCCTCTCAAATCACTTCCATCTATTTTTTTAATTTTCTAAATTTTTTGAATTATTAATGCTAAAGATTTGAAAATATCTCTATTGTCTTTAAAATCTTTACTAATGAATGAAACTAAATATTCAATTTTAATATTCTTGCCTTTAAAATCTTTAATAACGGAGTAAACTGAATATACGATTTTAATATTCTCCTCTTTTTTTGATTAGAAAATATCTCAATTGTCTTTTAAATATTTGTCAATGAAGAAAACTAAATATACAATTTTAATATTCTTGCTTTTAAAATCTTTAATAATGAAAGAAACTAAATACAATTTTAATATTCTCCTAAATTTTTTATTAATGAATGTACTTACTAGCGTGGGAAACATTATCTTAATATTCTCCTGAATTTTCTATTTAAGTCAAAACTAAGTATACTATATTAATACTTACTCTACGAGTCCAATTTAATTACTAATTTTTTTTATTATCTTTTAATCGAAAAAAATAATAAGGAGACGATATGAGAGGTGTCAGACAATTTGAGAGTCGCCACTCAAATTGCCTTGATCTATTTTTATAATTTTCTCAAAATTTTGAATTAATAATATTAAAGGTTATAAAATATCTAAATTATCTTTTAAATCTTCAGTAATAGAAATCTTATGATGATGAAAAACCCACGTTTAATTTATCTATATGTTATATATATATATATATATATATATATATATATATATATATATATATATATATATATATATATATATAGGGATTTACTTTAATACAAACCACTCTTAGATTACAAACTACAAACTAAATATTTTTTTTTCAAATCGTGTTAAAACATAGCACATATGGTATGGAAATTGATCGTTGGGAGATGAAGAAAAATACGGTGAAGTCGAATTTCAAAAAAAACTCTCCGATTGACGGGAAAAGTCAAATTAAAAATGAAGGGGAATATGTGTGATTGAGTGTGGGAGGGTGTATTTTAGTTTTGTGTTGTGCATATAGGGGGACCATTAGATTAGATTAATCTAAGGGTTTAGATTGGTTCTTAGTTTGTATTTTAAAAAAAAGTTTGTATTTGATCACTAGTGATATGGTCAGAAAAGTAATTATAGAAATATAATTGACAAGTCAACGGAAAGGCTGGTATTTAAGGCCCGACACCCTAATTATTCATTAATTTCGTAATTAATGAATAGGGAAAATATACAGCTCATGAAAAGATCCCAAATTATGGAAAATTAGTCAAAGAAGGATTTGGAATCCCAATTAAAGGCAATCAATGAGTCATAACCTTTATCAACAAGGAAACGAATTCTTCACCAAGAAATACAATACTTATCCAATATCAAAAAGAAGACTTATCCGTTAAGTCTCCTAAACATACCATAAATACTAGGCTCCAAACGCCTATATAAGGTCCCTGATCCTACAATCATAACTACGTCTTTGGCTTGATTCTCAATAACGATTTGAGATACGTAGGCATCTTGTGAGGACCAATTTAGTCCGGATACACGAGTGCAGCCATTAAAGCTCGAAGCTCATTAATCCTAGCATTAAATTCACAAAGCACGTTTTTTAATCCATAACATTTGGCGCCGTCTGTGGGAAGACAACATCAACCATGGCAAACACACGAAGAACAGCCTGAGATACTCAAACTCCTGAGGATCGCCCTGTCACCTCTGAGGCTGATACTCATGGAAATCAACCACCGCCAACTACTGGCACTCAAGGGACGAATATCCCCACCAACACTCAAGGACCGGAAATCCCAATTTCGGTTGAAGGGACGAATCCCCTGCAGATGGTCATTCATGGATCTAATCCACAAGAGACCGTTCACCAGCAACCAATCTCGACTTCTCCACTCATCATGAATGCACCGAGAAGCCTTCAACTCCATACTACTGATCTCCCTCAATACGCGAATCAGACTTTGGGGATGCCAAGCTATGGCATGCCCCCTCGACCCATGGTGGGCGGTAGTGGAACTAATCCAATCTACCATGAGGCATATGTGCCCCCTTATATTCAAGGCCTGGGACCCCAAAACAAACTCGCCAGACCCCTTTCGTTCAAGATTACTCGGGCCCATACACCGAGGATGAGGGTTATACAACTGGAGAGGATGTCGCCCCAAGAAGGAGACGTTCTTCCCAGACAAATAGGGATCAACCCCAAACTACTAAGGAGAAAATTGCAGCCCATGAGGCAGAGACTGCAAGACTCAAGAAACTCCTTACTGAGGAGGAGACCGCTCAATCTCAAGGCCGAACGACTGAAGGGATCCCGATAATCAACTTGGATCCACCGACAAGAAGAACCAAGAGGGCTGAAGCCCCAAGGGGTGATCCTAGTATTCCGTTGCCCCTAGGAGATCCTGATGATCCTACACCACCGTTTACTCAAGACATCATGAAAACGGCTATATCCAGAAAATTCAAGATGCCTTCGATCAAAGCCTATGATGGAACGGGAGATCCCGCAAATCATGTAAGGACCTTCTCCAATGCACTGCTGTTGCAGCCAACCAACGATGCGGTCAAGTGTAGAGCGTTTCCACAAACCTTGACAAGCATGGTCCAACGCTGGTATAGCCGTCTTCCTCCCAACTCAATTGGGTCTTTAAAGGAACTAAGCAAAGCTTTTACCAATCAGTTCATTAGTGGAAGGGTGCATGAGAAAAGCTCTGCATCACCCATGGCAATCCAACAAGAAAAGAATGAAGCCCTAAGGGACTACATCAATCGATTCACTCGAGAGGCTTTGAAAGTCCCGGACTTAGAGGACAGAGTGGCTATGATAGCCCTGCAATAAGGAACTACTGATGACCACTTCAAAAGGTCGTTAGCTAAACATCCACCCGAGAGCATGCTGAAGCTCCAAGATAGAGCCGGAAAGTATATTAAGGCCGAAGAAAGTATGAGAAAATATGAACCCACTACTGGCGGTAGTGGAAACTCAAAGAAAAGAAAAGAAACTCAGGAGTACGACGTCAAGGAAAAGTTTCCCCGAACATCAAAGAACTCCGATTCTCCCCCCAAAAAAGCAATTTTGGGCCAAAATTCACAGAATATGCAAGATTGAATACTCCCAGGAGTCAAATTCTGACGGAGATAGCCAAGGAAGAAGATATCAAATGGCCAAAGCCAATGAGGGCTGATTTGTCCAAACGGAACCAAAATCAGTTTTGTCGGTTCCACAAAGAAGTCGGTCATAACACCGACGATTGTAGGCAATTGAAAGATGAGATTGAGTTTCTGATACGAAGAGGAAAACTCAGCAAATTCACTAAGGATGGAAGCCAGGGGAGCCAAAGAGGGAACTATGAAAGAAAGGATTATGATAGAAGGGACAACGATCAAGATCGGAATCCCAAGCCCCGAGGGCCAGTGATCAACATGATATTCGGAGGGCCAACTGCTGCTGGGTCCTCCCGAAACTCAAGAAAGGCTTATGCCCGAGAGGTAATGACTGTGGTTGGAGAAGCACCGAAGCGTGCCAGGACAGAAGTGTCAATAGGTTTTGACGATTCAGACTTAGAAGGGGTGAAGTTCCCCCATGACGATCCTCTTGTCATAATACCCGTGATAGGCAACTCCGAAACAAAAAGAGTCTTGGTTGACAATGGAGCTTCAGTGGATATCTTGTTCCACGATGCTTTTATCAAGATGGGTTACACTGATTCTCAGCTAACACCCTCAAATATGCCTATATACGGATTCAATGGGGTGGAATCAAAAGTGGAAGGCACTATCCAACTCCCAATGACCATGGGGCAATGGATGAATACGTCTACTCAGATGTTGAACTTCATAGTTATAAAAGCGACTTCAACCTACAATGCAATCCTGGGAAGGACTGGTCTTCATGCGTTCAAGGCTGTTGCCTCATCTTATCATCTAAAAATCAAGTTCCCAACGAGGAATGGGATTGGTGAAGAACGAGGAGACCAAAAGATGGCTAAAAGTTGTTATGTAGCCGCGTTAAGGCCTGATGGAACCGGGGGGCAAGTTCTCCCAATTGAAGACATGAATGTCAGCGACAACGAGGACAGAAGGGGAAACCAGCTGAGGACTTGGTCCCAATTCCCCTAGTCCCAGGAGAACCAGAGAAGGTGACTTATATTGGGGCATTACTGCCCGAACCATTGAAGAGCAAAATCACGTCTTTTCTTCAAGAAAAAAATGACGTTTTTGCTTGGACAGCGGCCGACATGCCAGGGATTGATCCCCAATTGATAACTCACAAACTGAATGTGGATCCTGAAAGGAAGACGGTGAAACAGAAAAAGAGGAATTTTGCTCCAGAGAGGCTTGAAGCCATTAAACAGGAAGTTAATAAACTTTTGGAAGCTGGGTTCATTGAGGAAATCCAATTCCCTGAGTGGTTGGCTAACCCCGTGATGGTCAAAAAGGCTAACGGAAAATGGAGGATGTGCGTCGACTTCACTGACTTGAATGATGCATGTCCTAAGGATTGTTTTCCCTTACCAAGGATTGATGCACTAATAGATGCTACAGCTGGACACGCGATGCTTAGCTTCATGGATGGCTTCGGTGGATACAATCAAATCAAGATGCATGAGGATGACATCGCAAAAGTATCATTCATCACTGACTTTGGTGTTTTCTGCTTCTTAGTCATGGCATTTGGACTTAAGAATGCAGGGGCAACATACCAAAGATTGGTGAAAAAAATTTTTGGACACCTAATTGGGAAAACCATGGAGGTCTACGTAGATGACATGTTAGTCAAGAGCCTCGATAAGGCCGATCATATTAAGCACCTCCGAGAGGCATTTGAAGTGCTAAGGCACCACAAGATGATGTTGAATCCAACTAAGTGTGCCTTTGGTGTAGGCTCGGGAAAGTTTTTAGGCCTGATGGTTTCCAAGAGAGGAATCGAGGCCAATCTCGACAAAATCAAAGCAATTCTAGACATGGAGCCACCACGGACTGTCAAAGATGTCCAGAAATTAACGGGAAGAGTAGCAGCATTGGGAAGATTCATCTCCAAGTCAGGAGAGAAGTGTTTACCCTTCTTTAAAGCACTCAAGAAAGTGAAATTTTTTGAATGAACAACTGAAAGCCAAGAGGCCTTTGAGGCCCTGAAGAAATACATGGCTGAGCCACCACTATTGGCCAAACCAAAACCAGGGGAGGTTCTTTATCTATACTTGGCAGTATCCAACACTGCCCTGGGAGCTGTTTTGATAAAGGAAGAATTGAAAGTGCAGAAGCCCGTCTACTATGTGAGTAAGATTCTACATGGGGCAGAAATAAACTACTCAACGATTGAGAAGTTTGCCTTGGCCTTGATAATGGCCTCAAGAAAGCTACGCCCGTACTTCCAGGCTCACAAGATAGAGGTCTTGACTGATCAACCTCTAAGAAACATCTTGCATAGCCCTCAATTTAGTGGAAGATTGATCAAATGGGCCATTGAATTGGGCGAATTCGACATCAAGTATAAGCCTCGAACGGCCATAAAAGCTCAAGCACTCGCTGACTTCATGGTTGAATGTACCATTGACAACCAAGAAGTCGGGGGGCAGGAAGTAACAATGGAAGACAAGGAAACTGAAGACATAATCTCCAAAGAATGTTGGGTGCTCTATTTTGATGGAGCATCAAAAACAAAATCAAGTGGAGCCGGTTTAGTGCTACAAAGTCCTGATGGATTCCTCATAGAGTACGCACTAAAACTGGACTTCCCAACGACAAACAACGAAGCTGAATATGAAGCTCTGATAGCTGGTTTAGGGCTGGCTGGAGCCTTGAGGGTCAAAACTCTGAAAGTATGTGGAGATTCGAGGCTAGTGGTTTCCCAAGTAAATGGGGAATTTGAGGCCAGAGATGAAGTCATGGCCAAGTACTTGAAACTTGTCAAGGCCATCATGACTCAGTTCGACGAATGCTATGTAGAGCACATTCCAAGGGTAGAAAACATGAAGGCTGATGCCTTGTCTAAATTTGCTTCTTCCGAAATTGAAAACTATGCAGGGAGTGTATACTTACAAGTCCTGAGGACCCCAAACATCAACGGAAAGTTGGTAGCACCCATTGATGTTGCTAGTTGTTGGATAGATCCCATCAAGGCTCATCTGGAAACCGGGTGGTTACCCAACGACACTTCAGAAGCACGAAAGCTATACGTCAGAGCACTAAGGTATACCCTGATTGAGGGAATCCTATATAAGAAGTCTTTCATCATTCCATATCTGAAATGTTTAAGACCTCAAGAGGCAGAATTGGCCCTGAAGGAGGTACATGAAGGAATTTGTGGGCAACACTTGGGGGGCAGAGCCCTTGCTCATAAAGTCACCCGTCTAGGTTTCTATTGGCCAAGCACACTTGCTGATGCTAAAAGCTATGTGAAGAAATGTGAATGGTGCCAGAAACATGCACCAGTGGTTAGGCAACCACCAGAGATGTTGACATCCATAAACTCACCAATCCCCTTTGCCATGTGGGGAATGGATATACTTGGGCCTTTTCCAATGGCAAGTGCTCAAAGAAAGTTCTTGATAGTAGCAATCGACTACTTCACCAAGTGGATTGAGGCTAAACCATTAGCCAAGATAACCACCAAGCAAGTGATGCATTTCTTCTGGGAAAATGTGATATGCAGGTATGGAATTCCACGAGTCCTGGTTACGGACAATGGAACTCAGTTTAACAATGATGAGTTCAAGAAATATTGTGATGAGAACGATATCAAGTTGCGCTTCACTTCTGTCGCCCATCCTCAAGCAAATGGGCAAGCTGAGGTTGCAAATCGAATTATCCTAGATGGACTGAAGAAAAGAGTTGAACGCTCCAGAAACACTTGGGTGGACGAATTGCTCCCCATACTATGGGCATATCGTACTACCTGCAAAGTCACCACTTGAGCTACCCCCTTTCTGTTGGCATATGGGGCAGAGGCAGTGGTTCCAGTGGAGATTACTTACACGTCTCCAAGAATTGAGGCTTATGAGCCAGAAACAAATGAGGAAGGCTTGAGGCTGGCCTTAGATTTGATTGATGAAGTTAGAGATGAGTCAAATGCCAAGATAGTTCAGCATCAGAAACGATCTTTCTATTACAACCTAAGGGTTAAAGAGAGATTCTTTCGACAATGAGATTTAGTCCTCCGAAAGATTGAGGCATCCGGAGTTGGACAAAAAGGCAAGTTGGCCCCAAATTGGGAAGGACCATATCGCGTCAAGAACGTATTTGGTCGAGGCTCGTACACGCTAGAAACCCTCGAAGGGCATGAGGTGCCAAGGACTTGGCATGCCTCAAATTTGAAAATCTATTATGTTTAAAGTGTGTCCTGATTGGACTCACTACTAGGACAAATAGAAATAAGGTTCAATGAAATCATGAGCTTCCTAGAAAGCAAATGAAGGGTTGAAACCCCAGAAACCTAAGACATTCAGTCGAAACCCCATCATTCGATATGCTCAATGAAAGGCTTGAAGCCAAAACAAGACGGTATAAGACATAAAAGGCTTATGCAAATGTCAAGTTAGCCTCGAATAAGGCAAAATCGTCGTAAATGTGCAGGTCGCTCCACACTTTACACCAAGACGATACTCGTGAAACACTAGTGTATATTAAAATCCTCAAAAAAGGGTAGTAAGTCCCAGGTAAGGGATAAAAAGACCCCAAGTCTCGAAAAAGACCGGTATAACTTCTATGAAATCCTAGTGCATTATCATAGACGTTGGGAAGCGCGATCAGCCATTTTAAACCCAGAATTTTCAAAGAAAGCCCAAAATCTTCAAAGAATTCTTCAAAAACTTCAAGTAAGAAACCCAGAAAACGATGAGATTCAACAGAAAATCTCGCCAGGAATCGCCTAGTGACTGGAAACCCAACCGGTTAAGAAAGGGCAACCGTCTATAGCCAGTTAAGGCCCACAAATCCATTTATGGATTATAGAGATTAAAACCCAAATAATTTGGGTCTCAGGCAAATTCGAAGCCCAAACAATAAAGGCCCAATAAGGCCCAAGGCTGGAATAATTTAAGCCCAATTAAAAATTGGGCTAGTTAAGGCCCAAGAAAAGAATGAAATTTGAAATTTAGCCAAGGCAAAATCAAAGATTTAAGGTCGAAAAGACATTAAATCGAAATCGTATGACCGAGGTCGAAAACATATGGGAAAACGAGGTCGATTCCAACGACCTCGCTCCCAAATAAAGTCGAAAAATAATGAAATTGAGGTCGAAAAAACCTTAGAACGACATCGAAGGCTCGAAGTCGAAAATATACGAGGAATTGAGGTCGTTTCCATCGACTTCGCACCAAAAATCCAGTCAAAAAATTGAAAATTCGAGGTCAAAAAGACCCTAGATCGAATTCGATTGATTGAGATCGAAAATACACTATAAATCGAGCTCGAACCCCTCGACCTCACACCCAAGTGAGGTCGAAAACAGAAGGATTCAAGGTCGAAAGAATGAGGTCGAATATGACCTAGAAAACGAGGTCTAAGCGTTCGACCTCATGCCAAATGAGGTCGAAAACGACCTAGAGATCGAGGTCGATATTGACCTAGAAATCATGGTCGAAAAAGGCTGGAACGAGGTCGAATGACCCAGGTCGAAAATGACCTGCAAAATGAGGGTGAAAGTATGAGGAATCGAGGTCGAATGACCCAGGTCGAAAATGACCTGTAAATCGAGGTCGAAAGTATAAGGGATCGAGGTCGAATGACCGAGGTCGAAAATGATTGGGAAGTCAAGGTCGAAACCATCGACCTGGGACCAATCAAGGTCGAAAAAAGGCTGGATCGAGGTCGAAGGCTCGAGGTCGAAGGCTCGAGGTCGAAAAAGACTTAAAAATCGAGGTCGAAACCTTCGACCTCACTCCAGTCGAGGTCGAAATCCAGATCGAATTTCAGGTCAAAAATGACCAGTTTCCTGGTCGAATTTGAGGTCGAAAATGACTTGTTTCCTGGTCAAAAAGGAGGTCGGAAATGACCTAATTTGAGGTCGAAAATGCCCTTAAAAATGGAAAATTTTGAGGAAAAACACGTTATAACTTCTACGAAAACCCCAAGGAGTTTTTCCCAGAAGTTGGGGGGCAAATGATATGGTCAGAAAAGTAATTATAGAAATATAATTGACAAGTCAACGGAAAGGCTGGTATTTAAGGCCCGACACCCTAATTATTCATTAATTTCGTAATTAATGAATAGGGAAAATATACAACTCATGAAAAGATCCCAAATTATGGAAAATTAGTCAAAGAAGGATCTGGAATCCCAATTAAAGGCAATCAATGAGTCATAACCTTTATCAACAAGGAAACGAATTCTTCAGCAAGAAATACAATACTTATCCAATATCAAAAAGAAGACTTATCCGTTAAGTCTCCTAAACATACCATAAATACTAGGCTCCAGACGCCTATATAAGGTCCCTGATCCTACAATCAGAACTACGTCTTTGGCTTGATTCTCAATAACGATTTGAGATACGTAGGCATCTTGTGAGGACCAATTTAGTCCGGATACACGAGTGCAACCATTAAAGCTCGAAGCTCATTAATCCTAGCATTAAATTCACAAAGCACGTTTTTTAATCCATAACAAATATATATATATCTATACTATATTATTAAAGCCGAAACATTGAAAGTTTTGGTTTTCGGTTAACGGTCGATTTTTGGTTTTCGGTACTTTTTCTAATTAATAAATTAATAATAAAATCAAAATTCGGGAAAGTTTTATTCTACATTAATATTTCACTATATTTTACTACATAAAAATCAAATAATATTGAAATCTAATCAAAAAAATGAAAATGTGGGATCTAATTTGTTTAAATTTAGGATACACTGCTACAAATATACTTCTTTCTTTTTAGGATAACGAAAACTACTACAAATCAAATCTTTAATGGAATTGTATTATTGTCAAGTTACCAAAAATAGTAACTAGATTATTGACTTTTATAATTAAAATATATTTTTTTCTAACAAAATCTACTCATTTTCCAAAAATATCATTACAATTATCTTTAAATTAAAATATTTTACCTTTTATATTTGTTATTACTAAAATCTATGTTTTCCAAAAATATGAAGTGCAATCCTTACTTATTTATTTTAAAACCTATTTTAATACTCTATTTAATATATAATAAAATAATATAAAAATAGTAACTAACTGATTGCCTTTTATAATTAAAAAAAATGTAACAAAATCTACTCCTTTTCCAAAAATATCACGACAATTACCTTTAAATTAAAACATAATATCTTTTATATTTGTTATCACTAAAATCTCTATTTTCCAAAAATATGAGGTGCAATCCTTACTTATTTATTTTAAAATCTATTTTAATACTCTATTTATTAAATAATAAAATAATATAAAAATATTAACTAGCTGATTCCCTTTTATAATTAAAACATTTTTTTTCTAACAAAATCTACTTCTTTTTCAAAAATATCACGGGCAATTACCTTTAAATTAAAATATATTACCTTTTATATTTGTTATCACTAAAATCTCTATTTTTCAAAAATATCAAGTGCAACTCTTACTTATATTTTAAAACTTATTTTAATACTTTTAATTATTTAAAAAAACTTACCTATTTTAACAAGTGAACGTATTTTTTTTAACAAATACAATTAATATAATTAAAACACATCATCACTAAAATCCATATTTTCCAAAAATATGAGTTGCAATCCTTACTTATTTATTTTAAAATCTATTTTAATACTCTATTTAATAAATAATAAAATAATATAAAAATAGTAACTAGATGATTGCCTTTTATAGTTAAAACATTTTTTTCTAACAAAATCTACTTTTTTTCCAAAAATATCTCGGGCAATTACCTTTAAATTAAAATATATTACCTTTCATATTTGTTATCATTAAAATCTCTCTTTTCCAAAAATATCAAGTGCAACTTATATATTTTGAAATCTATTTTAATACTTTTAATTATTTAAAAAAAACTGAGAAAATGCCCAAAATACCTACCAAAACGGGGTGTATTGCCCAAAATACCCACCAGCGGAACAGTGCGCCCAAACTACCCGCTGAATACGCATGTGAGACATGCGTAGACTACTTTTACAAAGGATGCGCATGTGAGACATGCGTATTCTTTGTTTTTTCAAAAAGTGAATACGCATGTCTGACATGCGCATCCCGTAAAACATTTACAAAGAATACGCATTTCAGAGATGCGCATTCTTTATAAAAGTAGTCTACGCATGTCTGTAATGCGTATTTCATGGGTAAAAAGGGCGGAACAGTGCGCTGGTGGATATTTTGGGCAAAAAAACTGATTTGGTGGGTATTTTGGGAGCTCACCCAAAAAAACTTACCTATTTTAACAAGTGAACGTATTTTTTTAATACATAAAATTAATATAATTAAAACACATCTAAAAATATTACGTGCAGTTACTTTTTTTTAATTAAAATATGTTAACTTTTCTATTTGTCCTTATTAAAAAAACTTATATATTTTAACATGTCAACATATTTTTTTAATAAAATACAATTAATATAATTAAAACACTTCTAAAAATATCACGGTCAATTACTTTTTTTAATTAAAACATGTTAGATTTTCTATCTGTCCTTATTATTAATATTATTTTATTATAAAATAATATTAATAATACCTCATTTATCTTCCTCGACCTCATTTGTATTTTTTTAATATTTTTTATGTTCCAATGAATATTTAAGTTTCTCATTTTATAATTTATCATATTAATTTTTACTTTTATTTTAATATTTTCCGTTCACATTAAATTTTTTAGTTTATTATTTTTAAGGCCCGTGCCTTGCACGGGTTATAGGCTAGTATTATTAAAGCCGAAACATTGAAAGTTTTGGTTTTCGGTTAACGGTCGATTTTTGGTTTTCGGTACTTTTTCTAATTAATAAATTAATAATATAATCAAAATTCGGGAAAGTTTTATTCTATATTAATATTTCACTATATTTTACTACATAAAAATCAAATAATATTGAAATCTAATTAAAAAAAATGGAAATGTGGGATCTAATTGTTTAAATTTAGGATACACTGCTACAAATATACTTCTTTCTTTTTAGGATAACGAAAGCTACTACAAATCAAATCTTTAATGGAATTGTATTATTGTCAAGTTACCAAAATAGTAACTAGATGATTGGCTTTTATAATTAAAATATTTTTTTTCTAACAAAATCTACTCTTTTTCCAAAAATATTATTATAATTATCTTTAAATTAAAACATATTACCTTTTATATTTGTTATTATTAAAATCTATTTTTTCCAAAAATATGAGGTGCAATTCTTACTTATTTATTTTAAAACCTATTTTAATACTCTATTTAATATATTACCTTTAAATTAAAATATATTACCTTTTATATTTGTTATCATTAAAATCTCTCTTTTCCAAAAATATCAAGTGCAGCTTATATATTTTAAAACCTATTTTAATACTTTTAATTATTTAAAAAAACTTACCTATTTTAACAAGTGAACGTATTTTTTTAACAAATAAAATTAATATAATTAAAACACATCTAAAAATATTACGTGCAGTTACTTTTTTTTAATTAAAACATGTTAACTTTTCTATTTGTCCTTATTAAAAAAACTTACTTATTTTAACATGTCAACATATTTTTTTTAATAAATACAATTAATATAATTAAAACACTTCTAAAAATATCACGGTCAATTACTTTTTTTAATTAAAACATGTTAGATTTTCTGTATGTCCTTATTATTAATATTATTTTATTATAAAATAATATTAATAGTACCTCATTTATCTTCATCGGCCTCATTTGTATTTTTTTTATATTTTTTTATGTTCCAATGCATATTTAAGTTTCTCATTTTATAATTTATCATATTAATTTTTACTTTTATTTTAATATTTTCCGTTCACATTAAATTTTTTAGTTTATTATTTTTAAGGCCCGTGCCTTGCACGGGTTATATGCTAGTATATATATATATTAAAAATCAATAATATTAGGAGAAACATATTGTATGTTATAATAAAATGTCCAAGATAATATTACTGTTCATGATTAATCGTATTTTTTGATAAATACGATTAATTGTATTTGTATTAAACTTCGTATTTTTTTATTATTGATCATGATATAAAATATCCTGATCATCAATAATATTTTGATAAAATATCTTGATCATAAATAATATTAATGTTTAATCTTATGTGTTTGTTTTTCGAGAGTGCGATTCATTAGGAGAATTATATTGTATGTTATAATTTTAATATTGATGTTATATTATGTATTTTAAAATAAAAGTTGAAATAATAATTTTGAGAAAAGTAAAAATGGTTATAAATATACTAAAATTTGATATAATATTAAAATAATGAAAAATATTTAAAAAAATTGACCTTTTCAATATTTATTCAAAATTTCGGTAAATGATCGAGGCGAAACAGAGAATTCAAAAGAAATCTTAATTTTATGTTAGAAAAATTATTTTCTCTAAAAACATATTTTATAAAATATTTTCTAGAAAAATTATTATAAAGCAGCGCGATTTAATAAACTATATTATAGAATGAACGACTTATGGATTGTCAGTATAATTTGAATTCGTTTCGGAAACGAATTTGGTACCGCCTTCAAAATTTTCCTATTTAACTCAGATTTTAGTTTCTCCTGAATCCACAAATCTTCTGCGGCGATTTCTTCCTCTGCGATATTGGATTTCTTCCCAGCAACTAACGCAATGGCTCTCTGCTTGCAAGACTACACTTGGTCTGATAGCAAATCTTTCACTCGATTCTTGAAACAAAGACTTAAGAAAGAAAAGAAGAGATCGATGTTAATTGTACTAGAGAAGATTGCTTGTTATTTGCCTGAAAATCTGATTGTTGAGATTCTGTCAAGGCTATCAGTAAAAGATTTGTTACAGTTTAAGAGTGTGTGCAAATCATGGTATGACATTATTTCGAGCCCGATTTTCGTATCCAAACATCTGAATAACTACTATAACAACAATGATGATTGGCGCGGTTGTCTCCTTGCTCAATTTTTTGATACACCTAATGAACTTCAGTTGTATCAGTTGTTGGTAGATGAAACTCCTCGAGTTTTAGGTTATGAAATTTTATATAATGTGCCATTGTATCCCTGTTATGTTTGTGGTCCTTGTGATGGATTGTATTATGTGTATTCCTACGGTTATGATCCTCCTCGTCGTGCTTTATGGAATCCAGCTATTCATGAGTTGAAAACCTTGCCTGAGATAATTGGTAAGCCTGATCTTCCGGCTGGGTTCACTTATTCTTTGTATGAAGTTTATGGTTTAGGGTTTGATCCTGTTAGCGGGGATTATAAGGTTGTTATTATGAAAGGTTATTGGAATGATAATGATGATGGTGATGATGATGATCTTAAGCATCCTCTGTCGGTCCTTGTGTACTCGTTAAGGACTAATTCTTGGAGGTATTGCGGAGATCTGGCTAAAGCTTATGAGTTGGAAAGAAATAGGTGTTATATATATGTGAAGGGATGTTGTTACTGGTTTGGATCATTCGAAGATAGCTCTGAAGTGATTGTTTCTTTTAATATGGCTAACGATTCATTTAAAGAGATTGATGTTCCGGAATATGCACAGCCAAGTTCTAACTGTCTTGCAGTATATGATGATTCTCTTGTGTTTCTGTCTCTCCGTGAGACTGACAAGATTTTTGATATTTGGACATGGAGTGAGGAGGGGTGTTGGACCAAGAAATTTACTATGGGACCGTTTGCTCATGTTTCAAGACCTATTGGTCACTGGAAGGGTAACAGGCTCGTACTGCAAGTTGGGGGTAAGCTACTCTTATATGATCCTGACACACATAAAACAGAGGATCTTGGGTTTAAGATTTCGATGCACTGTCAAGGAGTGTATGCATACATGGAAAGTCTGGTTTCGATCAAAGATAAGGATGAGGCAGGGCAGCAGCCTAAGGAAAGTTCAATTACAAAACAATCAAGCTAAGTCATTCATCATTCTCTCCAATGGCTTCCTAATTGTTATGTGTTTCTACTTTCTACTGGAAAAGCCCGCCTACATGTGCGGAGTTTTTTGGTGTGAGTAAAGATTGCAGAGTAATTCGAGGCTGAAGGGTGTTGTACTTTATATAATTGCAAGTACATTTAGTAAGGGTGTTTATCCTTGATATTGTAAGCGGCTTGTTCCTTCCAAAACTAGTTACATTTTTGTTGTACGTTCATATAATATATGGAATGAATAAATGAATAAACTAGAGTTACCTGCTAAAATTTATAACATTGCATCATATTCAATAAAATTCTCTGTAGTCAAATTAATATTACAGTTTCATGTTCCATGAGACATTTTATTTCAGCTAGGCAGACACGTCGGATCTCCGTTACCTACCATTAATGTTGATTCGTTACTGGATTTGAAGAATGCTCTGATGATTAGAGATAGAAGGAAACCACTGTTTCCTGCCGGAGGCTTAACTAGAGTTGCAGGCTTTGTATTTTCTACTGTGTATTTGATGTAGTAGAGCCACAAGTATATAATGTAATCTGATTTAAGTGCCTGACCTTTTATTTGTCTTTTTAAATTATTTATAGTAGCTAGAATTTAATTTTGCTAAAAGCTATTGTTAAGTTTTTCAGATTAGATTTCAGAGAATCAGTACTATTCCGGTATTTTTGAGCTATTCCTTTGATCAAAGTTTGTATACAATGATGTGGAGCACAACAAACTTATATTTGAATCACTGCTCGTGTTCAGATAAAGGGCGCCAACATGAATCTAGAAAGGGGTGCTTTTTCACCTGTTTTCTGGTTTTAGAGTTTTGTGTTATGAGTACAGGAAGCAACAGTGACAAAAGACACGAGGTGTGGTGGCCATTCAGAAGGAGCTCATCTTCACATTGTACATCAATCTGATTCAGAAGCCTCTTAGATCTTCTCAAGGTAAGGTTCTCTACATTTTATCATCGCTAGCGAAGAATATAGCTGCATGTATGTAGTTATCAAGTGCATCACTGTAAAGGCTTGGAAAAGTTAAAAAAAATAGAGAGGATCAATCTGAGAGTGAGGATTCAGTTCTAACTGAAATGCAGCGGGGTTAGAACTCTGTCTATCAGAAAATATATGATTCTGTAGTGTTGTGAGAAGGTTCAATTTATAAATATTTTCCGACTGACTATCATTGCAACTGTGTCCAACTGGTACACTAGTCTCATTGTTACCGTCATTCAAAGGGTATCATCAGAAACTGCTGCTATTTGAAATTTCAGAGGTTGTAATTTCATTTGCATTGCATTATTTAATGTCCAGTGTTGTAGTAGGTTATTTAAATTAAGAAATTGCATCATCATTTGTTTGTTTTACCTTTTTTCTGCCTTCCCTGTCTTTTAAATTTTAATTTATTTCAAATATTTGTCATACTCCTTAATATCACAGTGAGCCTGCAGCGACGCTTTTGTCTTTAATTCTTTCACTCTTTAATTGTGAATTGTGATAACTCTATTTGGCAAGATTTATTCAAATATCTACACTGTACGTATAACATAGTTACAATGTATCACTATTCATCAAATATACACTGTAGCTGAGGTAGTCTGCATATCTAGAACATGCCCACGAGCATGCTCTAGACCTGGTAATCTTTGTTATGGCATGTGTGCAACGTTCCTCTGTTGTTTACTATCACCTCCAGTGTCGGAAAGTTATGGTTAAAATACTGTATATGCCAGTCAAGTGGTAGTAAGATTGCAATTCTCCAGAACGACTCATTCACAATATTGCATGTATCATTTCTCGCGGAGATCCCACACCAAGAAAGATAGATTCTTTTTCTGTATTGTGAAGGGAAGCGAGGTCATGGTATCAATATCTTTTTTTTTCTTCTGTTGGCTCCCTAATAGTTTTGTCAGGCTGCAGTAGGTGTGTCTCTAAGACAATGTTGTTAATGGGTATTAAATTGCTCCCTACTGTGCTCCATTCCTCAACAGCCTTTCCCTCAAATGTTTGCTACCGGGTCTTCCAGGACGTCTCTATTTAGTGGACATGGGCATGTAGGGTTTCCATATTTTGAGTCCCTAAAGAAGATAGCATCTAATATATTTAGTTTCTACCTCCCCAAAAGAGGTTGTCAGCACGACGTTCTGGTCTAATTGTTGGTTGTTTGCCTGACTCAACTTTGCCTCTTCATTTCCATTCCTGGGCCTCTTAAAATCCACTAAAGCAGCCTCTCCAACCATAAGCATTGGCATGCATGATATGCCAATATGGTCTAAAGTCAGTTGTAACCGTAAATGTGGGGTCATTGGTTTCCACTGAGCAGTTATCACAGAAGAATTTACCGCTGTAGATCTTTTTCTACTTGGGGCACTTCAGGCATGCATTGTAGGACTATCCATCATATTTTGACACAGCCACAATGGTTCACTAACAAAGGTATATATATCCGCCTCATTGGCATGGATTAAGCAATATTCCCTCTGTATCATTATCCAAATTTCTGGATAGACAAAGAGTATATGTAAAGCATCTACTCTAAATTTCCTACTTTTAGCAGAAGTTTATATCCCAACCTGTAATTTTTTCACTTAATCTTTTGTGTCAAACAATTTAGGGTAAATATGTAGATAGCAGACTATAAGGTACTTTAGTATTCTACAGATTCCCAACAGATCTTATCATTTGAAGTTATGTGATGCATAAGCTTCATTAAATGGAATTATATCCAGAGATTAGAGAACATAACGTGTGCACAAGGTTGTACAAGGTCCAACTAATTTGGACATAGTTCCAAATTTCTAATGATAGAAAAGAGCAACGCTATAAAAATTCTGATAATATAAGTTTAAAGAAGGAAAAAATATGTAAGTTGATAGGTCCATAATTTAATACATTTTTAATACCTATTTTATGTTTGTTTTCGTAATTTTATTATTTAATAAATTGTTTTCTTTTGTTTTGTAGGAAAATAAATAAAATCATATTTCAAGCAAAAAAAGGTGAAAAAGGCAAGGAGATGGAAATACTTGAAGTCAAAAGGTGTTATGGATTAAAAAACGTACTTGTGTATTTAATGCTAAGGTTTAATGAGTTTCGAGCTTTAATGGCTGCACTCGTGTTTCCGGACTAAATCGGTCCTCACAAGATGCCTACGTATCTCAAATCGTTATTGAGAATCAAGCCAAAGACGTAGTTCTGATTGTAGGATCAGGGTCCTTATATAGGCGTCTGGAGCCTTGTATTTATGGTACGTTTAGGAGACTTAGCGAATAAGTCTTATTTTTGATATTGGATAAGCATCGTATTTCTTGCTGGAGAAGTCTTTTCCTTGTTGATAAAGGCTATGACTCATTAATTGCCTTTAATTGGGATTCCGGATCCTTCTTTGATAAGATTTCCATAATTTGGGCTCTTTTAATGAGCTGTATATTTTCCCTATTCATTAATTACGAAATTAATGAATAATTAGGGATGTGGGCATTAAGTATCGAGCCTTTTCATTGGACCGTCAATTATATTTCTATAATTACTTTTCTGACCATATCATTTGCCCCCCAACTTTTGGGAAGACCTCCTCGGGGTTTTCGTAGAAGTTATAGCGTATTTTTCCAAAATTTTCCCTTTTAAGGGCATTTTTGACCTCAAATTAGGTCATTTTCGACCAGGAATTGACCAGGAAATAGTACAATTTCGACCAGGATTTCGACTAGGAATTCGACCAGAAATTAGCCTTTTTTCGACCTCAAATTCGACCAGGAATGGTGTCCCAGGTCGAAGGATTCGACCAGGAATTCCTAGTCATTTTCGACTAGGATCATTCAACTAGGATCACTTTTGTTTTGACCTCGATTTTGGTCCCAGGTCGACTGTATCGACCTCGATTTCCTGGTCATTTTCGACCAGGATCGTTCGACCTTGATCATGGGTCTTCTCGACCAGGATTTCCTAGGTCATTTTCGACCATGATTTCCTAGGTCATTTTCGACCAGGAACATTCGACCAGGAATAGTTCTTTTTTCGACCTCGATTTTGGTCCCAGGTCGTCTGTTTCGACCTCAATTTCCTGGCCATTTTCGACCAGGATCGTTCGACCAGGATCATGGGTCTTCTCGACCTCGATTGGTTGTGAGGTCGAAGCTGTCGACTTCGATCCACAAGCCATTTTCGACCTCGATGTGACGACCTTGATTCCATATATTTTCGACCAGGATTTCCTAGTCATTTTTGACCAGGATTTCCTAGGTCATTTTCGACCAGGATTTTATGATTCCTTGGATTTTATTTTGGTGCGAGGTCGAACAATGCGACCTCGATTTCCAATGTATTTTCGATCTTGTTTGTTCGATCTCAACCCCGTGTCTCTTCGACCTCGTTTTTGGCGTGAAATCGAATGCTTTGTCCTCATTTTCAAAGTCTTTTTCGACTTTGAACCTTCGAGCTCGATCAAGGGTCTTTTTCGACCTCATTTTTATAATTTTCGTGCCTTGTTTTTCGGTGCGAAGTCGATGGATATGACCTCGAATCCTCGTGTATTTTCGACTTCGTTCTTTCGACCTCGAATCCTTCTATTTTCGACCTCATTTCGGTGCGATGTCGAGGGATTCGAGCTTGTTTTATAGTGTATTTTCGACTTGGGTCTTACGACCTCGATTTAAGGTTTTTCGACCTTAAATCTTTAATTTTTTCGCTTTATTTGGGAGCGAGGTCGTTGGATACGACCTCGTTTTTCATATATTTTCGACATGGGTCGTACGAGTTCAGTCCAAGTTCTTTTCGACCTCAGATTTTTGTTTTTGCCTTGTTTTTATTCCAAGATTCATTCTTTTTCTTGGGCCTTAACTAGTCCATTTTAATTTTGGACTTAAATCTTTCTAGCCTTGGGCCTTAATGGGCCTTATTTGATTTGGACTTCGATTTTGCCTGAGACTTAATTTATTTGGGCTTTTGCCTTTGTAATCCATAAATGGATTTTATGGGCCTTACTGGCTATAGACGGTTGCCCTTCCTTAACCGGTAGGGTTTCCAGTCACTTCGTTTATAAAAGAGTGAGATTTCTATTTCATTTCTCACTTCTCACTTTCAACTTTCTAAAATTTCTCTCTAGTCTTTAGCTTTTCTCTCTTTTATTCCGTGGTAAGGCGATTCCCGGCGAGTTTTTGTTCGGTGGTGTTCTTGTTTTTCTGGGATCAATCTTCATCCCTTGAAGATTTCTGGGTTTTAACCTTCATCCCTTGAAGATTTCTGGGTTTTCATCTTCATCCCTTGAAGATTTCTGGGTTTCTTTGAAGTTTTTCTGGGAATTTCTTTGAAGATTTGAAGATTTTTCTTTGAAGATTTAAAGATTTAAAGATGTCTGACAAAGCTGCTCAACGCCTTCAGAAAATGAATAAAGCTTCTAAGAGAGGTATCATCATTCGTTCTTCTCATATGTCACTTCAAGATATGATTTTAGAACGTAGTGATGAATATCCTTCTGTGTCTCACTTAGACTCTTTTGACTGTAGTAATAAATTTCATGAAATCGATAAAATTAGGGACTATAACAAGATGTATAGGATTAAGTCCCCTTATAGGTTAGTTCCTGCCGGCCCAGGGGACCGTTCTTGCCATTGGCGTCCTGATGCTTTATGCATTTACAAGGATGCCATTGTCGCGGGACTCAGGTTCCCTTTCCATGAGTTTATTCCCAGGCTTTTGGCTGATGTTGGGATTAACCCTTGCCAACTTCCTCCAAACGCCTGGAGAATCATTATGTGTTTCATTGTTCTTTGTTTGAAGAACAATTTTCCTTTATCTGTAGCTTTGTTTAGAAAAATTTTCCAATTTAAGAATAGCTCAGCCATTACTTTGGGTTGGGTTTATATCAACCACCGTCATTCCACTCCCCCCATATTTCACCCCAAATCCATTCCAGATAATAACCCCAAATGGAAAGAGGAGTTTATGTATTTGATTTGGGAAGGAGGGGATTGGGGCACCCTTTTCCGTAGCTCCTTTAGTAGGGTTTCAGATGATAGCCCTAGTAATATTATCCTGAATGATGAGGAGGCCCATGCATATGCTGAGCTCACAAAGGATGATTATGCCACATTGGCTTGGGTGCTCCTGGACGAGTTCTAACTTAAGTCCTTGGGACTTTCAAACGTTTCTGATAAGGGTAATTCTCACCTCATATTTTCCTTTGCTTATTTAAGATTATCTTATACCAACTGCTTCTTTCCTTGTGTTTTTTACAGCTGCGGTCTTTATTAATAAGACCAACGAGCCCGAAGATGGGGAGACAGCAAGGATGAAGAGGGCACGTTTGGGAGGGAAGGACTCTCGTGCTTCTAGTGTTCCAGCTTTTATGAGGCCCCATGTGGACCTTACTGATGAGGCTAAGGGGCCTTCCTCGGCTAAGAGTGCAGTTTGGCGCCCCAACTAGGGTCTTAGGAAGAAGGACACTGTGGTGGGAGTGTCCAAGCATGCTGTGGAGTGGTCTTATCACTCACTGACTCCTTGTGATTACAAGGACTTCGTTTCTAACTCCACTTTGGAGGGTGTGGAGCATGCAGGCTCTCAGGCGATTGCTGCTGTAAGTTATTTTTCTCCTTCTTTTCTTTGTAGTTTTTAACATGTTTCAAGTTTGTATCTTGTATTGACTTGTGACTTCTGTGTAGGCTAATGCCTTTCAAGCCAAGGCTTGGCGCTCATCTTCTGAGGCCAACCAAGGCAAGTTTGAGAAGTCCCAGGAGGAGGTGGGCTCGCTGAAGGCCACACTGGCTAGGAAGGAGAAGGAGTTAGCCGACTCCCAGGCTGAGCTGGTGTCTTTGAGGAAAGGCAAGTATGACTTTATCGACGAGTACCTTGACTCCAAGGAGTATGAGGACTTGATTGATAAGCATGACGAGCTCCTCTTCCCAGTTCAGTACACTAAGGGATGGGATGGCGCTCTAGCTGCTGTGTTGGAGAAGATGCCTGGATCTCTCACCATTTCTGATTTTCCAAGCCCTTACCTTCCTACTCCTCTGGAGTTGGCTTTGGCTGGAGAGGACGACATGGAGGAGGATGACAGGATCTTCGACCTAGATCATACCTCTCCACCCGGTCAGACTGCCGGGGATGGTTATGCTGCCACTCACTCAGGTTCCGCTTTAGGGGAAGATGAGGAGGAGGACGTGGACAAGGCAGATTAGATGTAGTTTCTTTTGTTTATGGCCTTTCTTGGCTTGTACCAGTATTGATGTACTTTTGGCATACGGGCTTAACTTAACTCTTATTTAAGTTTTTATTTATACCTTGTGGCCATTCATGGCTTGTGTTGTTTTCTTGCTTCTTGAATGTTTGTCAACACTCATAGTATGTAAGCTTTAAAACATGAAAAATGCTGAATTTATTCATAACTTGAAAATGGGATCAACCCTTACATAGTATCCAAGTTTAAGAACTTGGGTTGGTTTTATCAAACCTTATTCATAGTAGTGAGTCCATTCAGGAAACACTTTAAACATAATAAACTTTCAAATTGGAGGCATGCCAAGTCCTTGGCACCTCATGCCCTTCAAAGGTTTCTAGCTTGTATGAGCCTCGACCAAATACGTTTTTGACGCGATATGGTCCTTCCCAATTTGGGGCCAGCTTGCCCTTTTGTCCAACTCCGGATGCTTCAATCTTTCTGAGGACCAAGTCTCCTTGTCGAAAAAACCTTTCTTTAACCCTTAGGTTGTAATAGAAAGATGCCTGTTTCTGATGCTGAACTATCTTGGCATTTGCCTCTTCTCTAACTTCATCAATTAGATCTAGAGACAGCCTCAAGCCTTCTTCATTCGTTTCTGGTTCATGAGCCTCAACTCTTGGAGACGTGTGAGTAATCTCCACTGGAACCACTGCCTCTGCCCCATATGCCAACAAAAAGGGGGTAGCTCCAGTGGCGACTTTGCAGGTAGTACGATATGCCCAAAGTATGGGGAGCAATTCGTCTACCCAAGTGTTTCTGGAGCGCTCAACTCTTTTCTTTAGTCCATCCAGGATTATTCGATTTGCAACCTCAGCTTGCCCATTTGCTTGAGGATGGGCGACAGAAGTGAAGCGCAACTTGATATCGTTCTCATCACAATATTTCTTAAACTCATCGTTGTTAAACTGAGTTCCATTGTCTATGACCAAGATACGTGGAATCCTGTATCTGCATATCACATTTTCCCAGAAGAAATGCATCACTTGCTTGGTGGTTATCTTGGCTAATGGCTTAGCCTCAATCCACTTGGTGAAGTAGTCGATTGCTACTATCAAGAACTTTCTTTGAGCACTTGCCATTGGAAATGGCCCGAGTATATCCATTCCCCACATAGCAAAGGGGATAGGTGAGTTAATGGATGTCATCATCTCTGGTGGTTGCCTAACCACTGGTGCAAGTTTCTGGCACCGTTCACATTTCTTTACGTAGCTTTTAGCATCAGCAAGTATGTTTGGCCAATAGAAACCTAGACGAGTGATTTTATGGGCAAGGGCTCTGCCTCCCAAGTGCTGCCCACAAATTCCTTCATGTACTTCCTTCAGGGCCAATTCTGCCTCTTGAGGTCTTAAACATTTCAGATATGGAATGATGAAAGACTTCTTGTATAGGATTCCCTCAATCAGGGTATACCTTAGTGCTATGACGTATAGCTTTCGTGCTTCTGAAGTGTCATTGGGTAACCACCCAGTTTCCAGATGAGCCTTGATGGGATCTATCCAACAACTAGCAACATCAATGGGTGCTACCAACTTTCCGTTGATGCTTGGGGTCCTCAGGAATTGGAAGTATACACTCCCTGCATAGTTTTCTATTTCGGAAGAAGCAAATTTAGACAAGGCATCAGCCTTCACGTTTTCTTCCCTTGGAATGTGCTCTACATAGCATTCGTCGAACTGAGTCATGATGGCCTTGACAAGTTTCAAGTACTTGGCCATGACTTCATCTCTGGCCTCAAATTCCCCATTCACTTGGGAAACCACTAGCCTCGAATCTCCACATACTTTCAGAGTTTTGACCCTCAGGGCTCCAGCCAGCCCTAAACCAGCTATCAGAGCTTCATACTCAGCCTCATTGTTTGTCGTTGGGAAGTCAAGTTTTAGTGCATACTCTATGAGGAATCCATCAGGACTTTGTAGCACTAAACCGGCTCCACTTGATTTTGTTTTTGATGCTCCATCAAAATAGAGCACCCAATATTCTTCGGAGATTATGTCTTCCGTTTCCTTGTCTTCCATTGTTACTTCCTGCCCCCCGACTTCTTGGTTGTCAATGGTACATTCAACCATGAATTCAGCAAGTGCTTGAGCTTTTATGGCCGTTCGAGTCTTATACTTGATGTCGAATTCGCCCAATTCAATGGCCCATTTGATCAATCTTCCACTAACTTGAGGGCTATGCAAGATGTTTCTTAGAGGTTGATCAGTCAAGACCTCTATCTTGTGAGCCTGGAAGTACGGGCGTAGCTTTCTTGAGGCCATTATCAAGGCTAAGGCAAACTTCTCAATCGTTGAGTAGTTTATTTCTGCCCCATGTAGAATCTTGCTCATGTAGTAGATGGGTTTCTGAACCTTTAACTCTTCTTTTACCAAAACAGCTCCCAGGGCAGTGTTGGATACTGCCAAGTATAGATAAAGAACCTCTCCTGGTTTTGGTTTGGCCAATAGTGGTGGCTCAGCCATGTATCTCTTCAGGGCCTCAAAGGCCTCTTGGCTTTCAACTGTCCATTCAAAATTTTTCACTTTCTTGAGTGCTTTAAAGAAGGGTAAACACTTCTCTCCTGACTTGGAAATGAATCTTCCCAATGCTGCCACTCTTCCCGTTAATTTCTGGACATCTTTGACAGTCCGTGGTGGCTCCATGTCTAGAATTGCTTTGATTTTGTCTGGATTGGCCTCGATTCCTCTCTTGGAAATCATCAGGCCTAAAAACTTTCCCGAGCCTACACCAAAGGCACACTTAGCTGGATTCAACATCATCTTGTGGTGCCTTAGCACTTCAAATGCCTCTCGGAGGTGCTTAATGCGATCAGCCTTATCGAGGCTCTTGACTAACATGTCATCTACGTAGACCTCCATGGTTTTCCCAATTAGGTGTCCAAAAATTTTGTTCACCAATCTTTGGTATGTTGCCCCTGCATTCTTAAGTCCAAATGCCATGACTAAGAAGCAGAAAACACCAAAGTCAGTGATGAATGATACTTTGGCGATGTCATCCTCATGCATCTTGATTTGATTGTATCCACTGAAGCCATCCATGAAGCTAAGCATCTCGTGTCCAGTTGTAGCATCTATTAGTGCATCAATCCTTGGTAAGGGAAAACAATCCTTAGGACATGCATCATTCAAGTCAGTGAAGTTGACGCACATCCTCCATTTTCCGTTAGCCTTTTTGACCATCACGGGGTTAGCCAACCATTCTGGGAATTGAATTTCCTCAATGAACCCAGCTTCCAAAAGTTTATTAACTTCCTGTTTAATGGCTTCAAGCCTCTCTGGAGCAAAATTCCTCTTTTTCTGTTTCACCGTCTTCCTTTCAGGATCCACATTCACTTTGTGAGTTATCAATTGGGGATCAATCCCTGGCATGTCGGCCGTTGTCCAAGCAAAAACGTCATTGTTTTCTTGAAGAAAAGACGTGAGTTTGCTCTTCAATGGTTCGGGCAGTAGTGCCCCAATATAAGTCATCTTCTCTGGTTCTCCTAGGACTAGGGGAATTGGGACCAAGTCCTCAACTGGTTTCCCCCTTCTGTCCTCGTTGCCGCTGATATTCATGTCTTCAATTGGGAGAACTTGCCCCCCAGTTCCATCAGGCCTTAACGCGGCTACATAACAACTTCTAGCCATCTTTTGGTCTCCTCGTTCTTCACCAATCCCATTCCTTGTTGGGAATTTTATTTTTAGATGATAAGATGAGGCAACAGCCTTGAACGCATGAAGACCAGTCCTTCCCAGGATTGCATTGTAGGTTGAAGTCGCTTTTATAACTATGAAGTTCAACATCTGAGTAGACGTATTCATCCCTTGCCCCATGGTCATTGGGAGTTGGATAGTGCCTTCCACTTTTGATTCCACCCCGTTGAATCCGTATATAGGCATATTTGAGGGTGTTAGCTGAGAATCAGTGTACCCATCTTGATAAAAGCATCGTGGAACAGGATATCCACTGAAGCTCCATTGTCAACCAGGACTCTCTTTGTTTCGGAGTTGCCTATCACAGGTATTATGACAAGAGGATCATCATGGGGGAACTTCACCCCTTCCAAGTCTGAATCGTCAAATCCTATTGACACTTCTGTTCTGGCACGCTTCGGTGCTTCTCCAACCATAGTCATTACCTCTCGGGCATAGGCCTTTCTTGAGTTTCGGGAGGACCCAGCAGCAGTTGGTCCTCCGAATATCATGTTGATAACTGGCCCTCGGGGCTTAGGGTTACGATCTTGGTCGTTGTCCCTTCTGTCATAATCCTTCCTTTCATAGTTTCCTCTTTGACTCCCTTGATTTCCATCCTTGGTGAATTTGCTGAGTTTTCCTCTTCGTATCAGAAACTCAATCTCATCTTTCAATTGCCTACAATCATCGGTGTCATGACCAACTTCTTTGTGGAACCGACAAAACTGATTTTGGTTCCGTTTGGACAAATCAGCCCTCATTGGCTTTGGCCACTTGAGATCTTCTTCCTTGGATATCTCCATCATAATTTGACTCCTGGGAGTATTCAATCTTGCATATTCTGTGAATTTTGGCCCAAAATTGTTTCTCTTGGGGGGAGAATCAGAGTTCTTTGATGTTCTGGGGAACTTTTCCTTGACGTCGTACTCCTGAGTTTCTTTTCTTTTCTTTGAGTTTCCACTACCGCCAGCAGTGGGTTCATACTTTCTCATGCTTTCTTCAGCCTTGATATACTTTCCGGCTCTATCTTGGAGCTTCAACATGCTCTCGGGCGGATGTTTAGCCAACGACCTTTTGAAGTGGTCATCAGTAGTTCCTTGTTGCCGGGCTATCATAGCCACTCTGTCCTCTAAGTCTGGGACTTTCAAAGCCTCTCGAGTGAATCGATTGATGTAGTCCCTTAGGGCTTCATTCTTTCCTTGCTGGATTGCCATGAGTGATGCAGAGCTTTTCTCATGCACCCTTCCACTAATGAACTGATTGATAAAAGCTTTGCTTAGTTCTTTGAAAGACCCAATTGAGTTGGGAGGAAGACGGCTATACCAATGTTGGGTCATGCCTGCCAAGGTTTGTGGAAACGCCCTACACTTGACCGCATCGTTGGTTGGCTGCAACAGCAGTGCATTGGAGAAAGTCCTTACATGATTTGCGGGATCTCCCGTTCCATCATAGGCTTTGATAGAAGGCATCTTGAATTTTCTGGATATAGCCGTTTCATGATGTCTTGAGTAAACGGTGGTGTAGGATCATCAGGATCTCCTAAGGGCAACAGAATACTAGGATCACCCCTTGGGGCTTCAGCCCTCTTGGTTCTTCTTGCCGGTGGATCCAAGTTGATTATCGAGATCCCTTCAGTCGTTTGGCCCCAATATTGAGCGGCCTCTTCTTCAGCAAAGAGTTTTTTGAGCCTTGCAGTCTCTGCCTCATGGGCTGCAAGTTTCTCCCTAGTAGTTTGAGGTTGTTCCCGATTGGTTTGGGAAGAACGTCTCCTTCTTGGGGCGACATCCTCCCCAGTTGTATAACCCTCATCCTCGGTGTATGGGCCCGAGTAATCTTGAATGAAAGGGGTCTGGCGAGTTTGGGGTCCCAGACCTTGAATATAAGGGGGCACATATGCCTCATGGTAGATTGGATTAGTTCCACTACCACCCGCCATGGGTCGAGGGGGCATGCCAAAGCTTGGCATCCCCAAAGTCTGATTCGCGTATTGACGGAGATCAGTAGTATGGAGTTGAAGGCTCCTCGGTGCACTCATGAGCAGCGGGGAGGTTGTGATTGGTTGCTGGTGAACGGTCTCTTGTGGATTAGATCCATGAATAACCATCTGCAAGGGATTCGTCCCTTCAACCGAAATCGGGATTTCCGGTCCTTGAGTGTTGGTGGGGATATTCGCCCCTTGCGTGCCAGTAGTTGGCGGTGGCTGATCAGCCTCGGAGGTGATAGGGCGATCCTCGGGAGTTTGATTATCCCGAGCTGTTCTTCGTGTGTTTTCCATGGTTGATGTTGTCTTCCCACATACGGCGCCAAATGTTATGGATTAAAAAACGTACTTGTGTATTTAATGCTAAGGTTTAATGAGCTTCGAGCTTTAATGGCTGCACTCGTGTTTCCGGACTAAATCGGTCCTCACAAGATGCCTACGAATCTCAAATCGTTATTGAGAATCAAGCCAAAGACGTAGTTCTGATTGTAGGATCAGGGTCCTTATATAGGCGTCTGGAGCCTTGTATTTATGGTACGTTTAGGAGACTTAGCGAATAAGTCTTATTTTTGATATTGGATAAGCATCGTATTTCTTGCTGGAGAAGTCTTTTCCTTGTTGATAAAGGCTATGACTCATTAATTTCCTTTAATTGGGATTCCAGATCCTTCTTTGATAAGATTTCCATAATTTGGGCTCTTTTAATGAGTTGTATATTTTCCCTATTCATTAATTACGAAATTAATGACTAATTAGGGATTTGGGCATTAAGTATCGAGCCTTTTCATTGGACCGTCAATTATATTTCTATAATTACTTTTCTGACCATATCAAAAGGAAATTAGAGAAAAATTGGAAAACTTATCGGAGAAGAAAAAGGAATTGAGGAAATATTTTTAGAATCCGATTTGTAGTCAAAGAGCCCAAACCCATTATTTTTCATATATATATAGATGTCCTCTCTTGTATTTTAGACACCTAGAATTTTGTTTACCTAGAATTTAGACTAGATCTGATAATTAGGAGTAAGATAGATTTATTATTGTCTTTCAATACAAGTTCTTTATATTTTATTCAAACACTTTGCTTGCATTCTTTATATTTAATTGTTTTGTTTTTTCTGCCATGTCTAGCTAAGTTAATTCTTCTAGGATGAAGATGAAGTTAATTTGATTATTGTTGATATCTTCTCGTTCCTATTAATTGGTTCTTATGATTTTTCTTGGTGCTTAATTGGTCAATTGACAAAGTGATTTTGATATATTATTGTTACCAGATTTATTTTTCATAGCCTATGCTTGCTCCATGAAGTTTTGATAGGTTATTGTTAGATAACAAGTTTCATAGTATATGCTTGTCTCGTTAATTGATATATCTTATTTGTGAAGAAAGAGAATTGATTTTAGGGTGAGTTGATATTAATTGTGATTGATTAATGGATTCGGATTCCTAGGTTTACCATATCTGATTTTAATTGTTAATTAGGTTAAACAAATCTCAACTCAAATCTTATTTGTCTAGTTTGCCTGAGTTAATTGTTAGGGTTTTGAAAATTCATAGTCTCTGTGGATCGATCTGTGATTGCTACAACTGAACACTGTGCGCTTGCAGTTTACATTATTTTTACACATCAAGTTTTTGGCGCCGCTACCGGGGATTATTGGTAATTTTCACTCCTTGATATTTAATTCTTCGGATTAGTTTCTTGTTCTGCATTGTTTGTCTTTTAGGGAACAGTGAAGCGGAGGAAAGCTTGGACAAGAAGATTGCTAGAAGGCCTCGTTGTCTCTTGTGAAATTTTTGGAAGCGCTTTTCGGTATTCCGTATCACCTCTCTCTATTTTCTTTCCATCATTATTAAAAAAAAAATCCAAAAAAATTAAATATTTCCAAAAATATTAGTTAGTTATTTGTTAAAAACCAACTTGTTGCATCATTCATTCTCTCACATAGGAGCACATCATCTAGATTTCTTTATTGTCTTTATCGCTTTCCATCTTATACAATTGTGGTGATTTCTGGAGGAAAGAGGTACATACAATTTAGAATAGAACACGTAGTGTAGTGCATCCATAAGTGTTTATTTCTCGTTCTTTGTGTGTTGCATCATCTAATCAATCTTAAGGGCGCCACCCAATTCCAAGATAAGGTGAGGGATTTCATCACTCTTTCCGTGGCCCACAAATCACTAATTCGTTCATCTTGCATTCCTTTTTCCTTAATAAAATTAATTAGATGTTAGCCCCTAGGATATCGCGCTCAACTAGGAAGAGAATCTAGGAGGAACAAATCACTAAGTATTTTTCGGTGGTGTCTAGGACTAGCGAAAGCTTACCTAGCCTTTAGACTGGTGCCTAGAATGGTGGTTAGCCTCTTGGCAATGCTTCCTCCTGCCTGGCCAGTCACGGCGAATGCTTTTTGAGCTGTTACTTTTAGTAGTATCTTATTGTTAGGAGCAAGATCTAGATTTTTTTTTAGGATAAGATAGATTTTTCTTTTGATTTTCCATTTTTGGGTGTTTACTTATAGCTCTTGTCTGCTACGTGCTTAGTTGATTGTTTCTCTTTTATGCAAAGTATTTGGGTTCGAGATAATACATCTAGATTAGTGGGACAATCCGACCTTTCACTACTTGGAGTAGCAAGACAACTCGATTTCTCTTCACCCACTAAAATTGAGTCAAAAGAAGTAGAAGTTCCAACAACCGTCATGGCTGTTTCACTTAAAGAACGTTGTTACCCCGCTCGTACCGCTCAACCCTCATGCATAGTGCTACCAGCAGTAACCGCAAACAATTTTGAAATCAAACATCATAACATTAGCATGTTACCTAGGTTTGCTGGGATAGAGGGAGAGGATCCATATCTTTTCATTCGAGAATTTGAGGAAGTATGTGCTTTACAAAAACTTCAACAACTAAGTGAGGATTCCATTAGGCTCAGACTCATTAACTTTGCTTTAAAAGAAGATGCTAAACAGTGGTTGTATAGTCTACCCGTTAATTCTATTTCCACATGGGAGGGATTTGTTGCTATATTTCTTAAAAAATAGTTTCCCAACCATAAGGATAACATGCTTAGGAATGAAATCAACCAATTTCAACAAAATCCAAATGAGCCTTTTTGGAAATATTTTGATAGATTTCAAAAGTTGTTGTCTAAGTGTCCTCAACATGGTATAGAAAAATGGAGACTTTGTAAAATTCTCTATGAAGCCTTAGATAGCCAAACCATTGCCTTGTTAGAGTCTATGTGTAATGGTAGGTTTATGGATAAAACTGATGAAGAAGCTTGGCAATTTTTTGAAGAGTTAGCTGAAAGAACAATGTTGTGGGAGTCAACTAGGGAACCCAGTCAGGAAACTGAAAAATCTAAGGGCGTACACGTAGTTGGTAATTCTATTGCAACCGAAGCTAAGTTAGCTACTCTCACTAGACGTCTAGAAGCCTTAGAAACCAACAAGGTGTCCTCACAAGTGTTTCTGTGTGCAAATTGTAATTCTCCTAATCATTTGATAGAAAATTGTCCTGAAATTGAACAAGCCAATGCCATGTTTCAATCTAGAGTTAGGAATGATCCTTATTCATCCACATACAATCCTGGTTGGAAAAATCATCCAAATTTCTCATGGAACCAAGGTCAATACAATCAATATAACCAAAATTCTCAACCTGCTTTTCAAAAGCCCAATCCTGGTCCATATCCAACTCAAAATCCTAACTCATATCCTCAACAAAATCTCGGTCAATATCAAAATTCAGTCCCCTTGAATCCTCCTAGTTTTGCCGAATCTGATAAAAGATTTACTTCCATTAAAAAGAGTTTAGAGGCATTGCTCAAATCTCAACAAAATTTCATGAACACTATGACCCAAGATAGGCAATTGCTAAATTCCAACGCTCAAGCCATATCTAAGCTAGAGGTCCAAGTCAGTCAATTGGCAAACACCATCAGTGAGAGAGAGAAAAATCGATTTCCTAGTCAACCCGAGACTAATCCTAAATTTCATCCAAATCAAAAGTCTCATGAAAATGTGAATTTTGTTATCTCTCTAAGGTCTGGTAATCAATTCAATAATCATGCTGGTGTCAATACTCAAACAGAAGATAAGCTTACATCTGAACCAAATCCGTTACTCTTGAATCCTAGTCTTAAACAATCTTCCAATCCCCAGAGTCCTGAAGAAGTTGAATCTAATGAGTCATCACCCTCCGATGAACCACCTTCAAAACCCCAATCTGATGTGTCTATTGAAAAAGTCTTTAAGCCAAAAGCTCCGTTTCCTCACAGACTTACTTCAAACAAACAATCTGCTCAATTAGATAAGATTTTGGAAGTCTTCGAACAAGTCAAGATTAACATTCCTCTTTTAGATGCAATTCAACAAGTTCGCTCTTATGCTAAGTGTCTAAAAGATTTGTGTACTCATAAAAGAACCACTCATGTTCCTAAGAAAGCTTTCCTAACATCTAATGTTAGCTCTATCTTGTCAAATCAAATCCCTTTGAAGTATAAGGATCTTGGTTGTCCTACCATTTCTTGTGTCATTGGTAATACTTTCATTGATAAAACTTTACTCGATCTAGGAGCTAGTGTGAATCTTCTTCCATTATATGTCTATCAAGACCTGGGTTTAGGTGAACTTAAAGAGACTACTATCACTCTTCAGTTAGCTGACCGTTTTGTCAAAATTCCTAAGGGTATGGTGGAAGATGTGTTGATTAAGGTTGCTGATTTTGTCTTCCCTATCGATTTCATTGTTCTAGAAACCGAACCTATCCAAAATCTCAAAAATCAAATTCCCATCATTCTAGGAAGACCTTTTCTTGCCACCTCTAATGCTTTGATTAACTGTAGGAATGGATTAATGAAACTCACATTTGGAAACATGCAAATTGATCTCAACATTTTCAATGTAGGAAATCAACCCAATGAGCTTTTTGACCAACCCATAGAAATTAACATGATCGATGAGTTAGTTGATAATGAAATCATGAATGTTGATGATGTTCTTAACTTTTGTCAAAATTACTTTGGTCAAGATTGGGATGATACTGGTCATAAAAATGAGGTTAATGAAATGTTAGAGTCCACTATTCCTAGTTCCAATCGAGAGTTAGAACCTTTTCCTTTGCCACTTTATGAAGCTAATGAATCAGTTGAGACAAGTCCACCGGAATTAGAACTTAAACCTCTTCCCAAAACTTCTAAGTATATGTTTCTAGGTCCTTCTTCTGAGTCTCTTCCATTCATTCTTGAGGATAGTGCAATTGTGTCTTTTCTTAAGAAAGATATTTTGTTGGAGTATGAGAGCACTAAAGAACTTCATGAATTTTTTAAGTCTTCTGTTGGTGAGCCACCCCCACTTGATTTTAATATATCTTTTTCCACTCTTGATCACTCTTTGGTAGTTAATAATGAAACTCATCATGTTGTTATCTCTAGTGACATAGTTCATAACCAAAAATTTCAAGTAATTAATCTGCTTAAACAACATAAAGAAGCATCTACTTGGTCTATGAATGATGTTAGTGGTATGAGTTTTATTCTGGTTCAAGATCATCTTTCTCTAGTGGATAATGTTGTCTTTGTGGGTGAGTTTCACATGTTTGATGATTTCGTTAAGAAGGTAGTTTTTCCTCGATCTGGTATTGGTTAGTAAAAGTTTTTGTGTGTGTCTCCCATAGTCAAGTGTAGGTATGGGGGAGTGTGTGTGTGTTTGTCTATTTATTATAGGTCTTATGAATCTCCATCATTCCCTTATCAGGTATTCTCGTCCTTTTACTCTATCATTTTTCTCTCATTTGCATACATTGAGGACAATGCATGATTTAGGTATGGGGGAGGGGTTTAGTAGTATTATTTAAAAACAAAAAAACCAAAAAAAAATTGAAAAATGAAAAAATCCCAAAAAGAAGTTTAGTGTTGTAAATTGTAGAATTCTAGCCTTGTGAAATGATTTCTTGTGGCTTGATGCACCCTTACATGCTATAGTAATCTTGTGTTTCTGATACTTTTGATTGAGAAGTGATTTGCTAAGTTCTTGTTCACACACATACACTAGCAAGTTGAAACTAGTAGACTTACTGAATGTTGCAAGTAATTAGAAGGACATGAATATGTGCAAGATGATTTGATTTCCATGCTTTGAGTACAAGTTGGTGCATTAAAGAGATTTTTACTTGGGATTGATTATGTTTTTACCACCAAGTGAGTTTTTGAGCATATATGCATATCTTTTGCATTTTACATTCGTTTGCTTGAGTGTCCAAATGTTGTTTGCATTGCTAGCACTTGTTTGAGACCTTTCTTGAAACGCATGACATTATTTGTTGATAAGATAATAAAGGCATTTAGGAATAACCTATATTTTCCAAATTACCACACCATTTTTATATGATCAATTAGTTACCCTCTTGAGCTTAATCCTAATTTTTTCGGTGACATACCACATTATGTGCCTAGACCTTTTTCTTGTTTAGCCTTACTTATGCTTGATCCCAAATTGTCAATGGCTAGTAGGAACTTGAGGGAGTAATAAGGTGTGTAAGATGGGTTTACTTTTGTTCATTACTTTTGAGGAAATATTGAGTTTGGTTGCATACTTGTTAGTCGTTGTTCAAGAAATTTTTGAAGGAGGATTGTGGTTGCTTATATCTATCTCTTAGCTCATGAAAAAAAAGAATGAAAAAAAATGAAAAAAAAAGATGAAAAAAAGAAAAAAAAATATATGAATAAAAAAAAAGCAAAAAGAAATAAATATATTATACGAGAGCATACTTATGTTTATGTGATCCTTCTTCATTCGACTAATCAAGCCTTTTGTTGAAAGAAAATTAGAAAATTCAGTTGTGGGGAGGATGTTTGGTGATGTATATGATTAATTATGGTGCCTACTAGCTTTTGACACTTCACCTTCTTTGGCCTTACTTGACATACCTTGTCCCTAGCCCCATTACAACCCAAATAAAGACCTTTTGATTATCATCATTGATGTATGTTGTGTTAAAGTTAGATTGATACCAAATGTCAAGCATGTTTATGATTTTGCTGGAATAGAGTGATACACTTAACCTTGTTCTTGAGTGAATATTCTTTTGTGAGTGAAAGGTGAGTTATTGCTTGTTTCTACATTTGAGATTCCAAGTTTTGACTCAAAGTTGTACTCTTGTGGGCTTAGCATGGTTACCAACTTATTCTTACACTTGACATGGACTTTTGAGCACTTATGCATATTTCTTTGAGTAGACTATATGAATCCTTGCACATTCCACATCAAGACATTGTAAAGTCATTTTTGATTCTTAAGTTGATGCAACATGAGAGGACTTGTATGTGTGCCGTTGCATTGCCATGCGATCTTTTACATGAGCTAGATGGATTTTGTGGGTACATTCACTATAGGCCCTCACGAGACCTCACTCGTCCACTAGGGCTGCCTAGGGGTTTAAAGGGCTTGTTGCATATGCCAAATGCAACCGTGATCACCTACGGAAGTGGTATTATCTATTATATAGTAGTTTATATTATATTAGTTTTTCTCGAGGACGAGCAAAAGATAGGTATGGGGGCATTTGATAGGTCCATAATTTAATACATTTTTAACACCTATTTTATGTTTGTTTTCGTAATTTTATTAATTAATAAATTGTTTTCTTTTGTTTTGTAGGAAAATAAATAAAATCATATTTCAAGCAGAAAAAGGTGAAAAAGGCAAGGAGATGGAAATACTTGAAGTCAAAAGGAAATTGGAGAAAAATTGGAAAACTTATCGGAGAAGAAAAAGGAATTGAGGAAATATTTTTAGAATCCGATTTGTAGTCAAAGAGCCCAAACCCATTATTTTTCATATATATATAGATCTCCTCTCTTGTATTTTAGACACCTAGAATTTTGTTTACCTAGATTTTAGACTAGATCTGATAATTAGGAGTAAGATAGATTTATTATTGTCTTTCAATACAAGTTCTTTATATTTTATTCAAACACTTTTGCTTGCATTCTTTATATTTAATTGTTTTGTTTCTTCTGCCATGTCTAGCTAAGTTAATTCTCCTAGGATGAAGATGAAGTTAATTTGATTATTGTTGATATCTTCTCGTTCCTATTAATTGGTTCATATGATTTTTCTTGGTGCTTAATTGGTCAATTGACAAAGTGATTTTGATATATTATTGTTACCGGATTTATTTTTCATAGCCTATGCTTGCTCCATGAAGTTTTGATAGGTTATTGTTAGATAACAAGTTTCATAGTATATGCTTGTCTCGTTAATTGATATATCTTATTTGTGAAGAAAGAGAATTGATTTTAGGGTGAGTTGATATTAATTGTGATTGATTAATGGATTCGGATTCCTAGGTTTACCATATCTGATTTTAATTGTTAATTAGGTTAAACAAATCTCAACTCAAATCTTATTTGTCTAGTTCGCCTGAGTTAATTGTTAGGGTTTTAAAAATTCATAGTCTCTGTGGATCGATCTGTGATTGCTACAACTGAACACTGTGTGCTTGCAGTTTACATTATTTTTACACATCATAAGTAAAACCAAATCAAAGCAATTAGTGGGAGATAAAAAGTAAAGGTAACCAAAGTGTCTAACAAAATGTCATAAGTAACACATGAACATAAATAACTTGTACTATTCATGTAATTAGGGTCCTGTACCATGGCTTTCATTGGAAGATTCCAATCTGTTACAAACGCCTCTTCCTCGAGCTTGCCAGCAATTACTTCTTCCTGGATGATTGTGTAACAGTTTCTGGAGAGAACACAAGGAAACAATAGCGTCTCTAGAGGCTGAGGCGCGACTGCGCTAAGATGGTGGCCAAATGCTAATTCTGCTGACATGGAGGAATACATGAATGTTGACATTGAATATAATGTCTCATTAAAAGGGTATGTCGATGTATTATAGATCCATCCATGAAACAACTCACATCTTCAAACATCTCATCTGGTGTAGTAAATGTAACATGATAAAGCAGTTTTAAGAAATCTTTTTTTTTTTGCTAAGTAGTTTTAAGAAATCTTCTTTATTTATTTATTAAACAATTATCTTCAAAACTAAATAATAATTGGAGCATGGACATGGATGCATTATTTCCACAATTCAGATCCCACAAAAATGATAGAATCATAGTCATATATTTATCCTGATGGACACATCCATGTCTGTGATTATTATCAAACATTAAGCACATCTAACATTAGCCACTGCATTTAATTTAAAGCCATTAACTTCACCTGCGTTCCTAGGCAAACACATACTATTGTTAGATAAGTAAGACATGTGGTTTGGTTCCTATTAAGAGATTTAAATATCATGCAAAGCTCAAAAACGGTCGCCATCTCCATGAAGCTCATAAATTCAAAAATTAAAATATATATCGCAAAACCTGATTTTTGAGTGTTTTTCAATTATCTGTTATATGAACGATGTTTCAACCTAAATTATAAATTCAAGGTATATTAGTAGCAAATAACTTCTCTTACTTTTGCAGCATAGCAGGACGCATGAAAGAGCTCTGTATCATCTGGCAGTGGAACCACGTTCCTTCAACCTCTTTTTTTTTTAAATTTAATACGAGCACCAATATATGTAACACCATCCACTGAAGTTGTCACAGTCTGCTTCATCAACTTCCTGTCTACCTACGAATTACCAATTTCTTGAATCAATTACGAAATGCAATAAAGCAAAAGCAGGTCAAAAAACTTAATGAGATGACCATAAGTTGAGGTAACCCGCATGTATATTCTAAGAAGTGTTCAGTTTTGTGGTGGATGTTAGAATACTTTACCGAAAAATATAGGTAGACCTGTTATTCGAAGAAGTGCTAATAATGTGTGGGTTAAGTTGGTATAGTGGTTTCTGAAAGTTTTCAAGATCTTTCTTTCACAGCACATAATTAACATACGTTCTACCAACTGAAAATGATTCGGCTAGTAATGTTGTTATTATAGAAGTATTATAAGTGGTAACTACCTGATTGACTAAATTTCTTGCACACAGTGCTTTGGAAAAGATCGCAAGATCTTTTTTCGCATAATCCTTTACTATTTTAAGAACTCTGAAATAGAAAGAAAAATTGTATTGTTAGCTAAATAATCTCATTTACACAGCAATTGATAGCATGTCAGTTTTGCAATTGTTTGTCTGTTGTATTGAAAGGAAAATCAACATAGTACATACATAACAATTTTGACATTTAGGTATTCTATTGTTGTGACTTGACAATCCATGAAACCATGCTTTCTATTGCAGAGTTCGTAAAATAGTACAAGATGACGCGGAGAAAGATCTTGAGATCTTTTCTGAGGCACCATGTGCAAGAACTTGCCACTTGACAATCCATGAAACCACCTTGAAACATAGCACTTGATACCACTTAAGTTAGTATGTCAGTTGGACCTTGAAATTGTTTCTTAATTCAAAGGGAAATCATAATGATAAAGATTTAATTCATAAAACACTAAATCAAACACATAGTGACACTCCATGTTTGATCGTATAGGTTCACGGATCATCAATTGTATTTTGTGACTTGAAACATTAGCTACATATTTATCTTAAGCAAATTGAAAGCTATAATGTCATCAGCCAGAATATATAAACCTCAATTTGATTGGACTACGAAGGGAAGGCCAAATTTTACTTCCCGGCACAAAAGAGCTGCACCTACAGATCAACCAAATAAGTAGAAAGAGTTGTCACAAAATCTAACCAGTACATCACAAATAAAATTGAGATTGTACCATTTTGGAGAGGAGAAGCAACATTACATACTATATGCATATACATGACTTCTCAAATGAATTCCATGATGGGGGTATTGGAGCATCATCGATTTTGTTCAATGATTGAGCAATCAAAAGGGACCCTAATTTACAGAGAAAACGACATAAGCACATAAATTATATCTCTAATTTGAGGGAGTAAATTAAAGTAACAAAGTAGTATTCGCGTGATAGATTAATACCTAACAACGACACTCTTGTTAAGTCGGCTTGACTGGTCTGGCGTTTCACTATGTAGTAGGTGATGATAGTTGGAATGCTTCAGAAGATGTACTATGTAGTGGCAGAAGAGAGAAAACTGAGAAGGTGTATATAATATACATATATAACGTTTATGACATAAAACGTCGCTAGAGCATCTGATGTGGCGCTGATGTGGTTGGGTGAGCTGGAATAAAATGGTTCACCAAACCCCCTCTTGCTTTATTAAATATATAATAGATGTAAATGTGTAACTGATGTCTTATGCACAGGCTGAATCACTACCAGAGATGACCCTTCAACACAGAGAAAGATCCCACTCACCACACAACCTATATTGCATTTCACTGCATACAACTTTACATGATATCCATACTTTTGGCCACAAGTGTAAGCGGTGGCTTTTAATGGTAAAATTCTTGGGAATATAAACAAATAACATTGTAGCAAACAACTTTATATATAATTTGATGCAACATGCTAAATATATGTATTTTGGTCAGGAAAATGAAAATTTCCCCAACTTGCAGAAGCACAATACTTAGTGAACCAACTCCGATGAACTAATTATGGACCTTAACTTTAAAACTCAAACAAATTAGAGGAAAATTACCCCTCTCCCAAATGAACCAACCAAAAAAAGTTTTTTTATAAATTAACAAACTAAAAGTCAAAATGGATCATCGCAAATGGGTTCTGCTGCCCTGCCAGTAACATAGGCATTGCCAAACATACATTGGAAAAAATCATCAACCTATTGTACCAGAAGCAGAATGTAATCAAGGAATTTTAAAATTATCTATTCAGACTTTATATAAAATACATAAATACATAATTGTGGCCCAAATAGGCTCTGAGTAGTCCACTAAAGACTGATACAAAAGTTAGGGTACAAGCCTTCATCCTCCACACAACTACGTTTACTGTTTATTTGTCAAGAAGTGAATATGGCACCTAAAAAGTCAAGACAGTTGCTCAGTCTTTTTGCATTAATTTTCAAATTACTTAGAAACGCAAAATAAAATCAAACATTTGAGGAAGCACAATACTTTGTCAACCAAATCTGATTAACTAATTGTGGACCTTAACTTTTTAAAACAAACAAATTAGAGGAAAATTACCCCTCTTGGTGATTAAAATGCAACCAGAGTTTAACTATGTTGGTTCTGACATCCTCTCCTAAGGGAAGCAGTGCAGATACTTGCAGTTGTTAAAAGGTGCAAAATCCATTCATCTAATAGTCTCCTCTAATAACATGATTATACATCGAGTTTCAAGGCAAACAAAACCGAACTAACATTTGAAACAAAACACTTCAGTAAGGTCAAGTAGGCATAATATCAAACAGGTGATGGTGTTCAAGGGAAAAAAGCATATGTGTGCTTTTTAGGTGGACAGATTAAAGATTTACCTGCATAGTGTTTGTTTGTCACTCACAAAAATGTCGATGGCATCCTCCTGGTCATCCCATCTTTCCCTTCTCAAATGGCTGCGACGTTTGATAAATGTACCAGTGTAAGAGCAGGCCCAAAGGTCAGAAGAAGCGGAGGAGTTATGATTGCCAAATACATTAACAGGTACCAGACTTCAAAACTGCGAAATAAAATGGACTTGACGTGGCTCTTGACGTGGCTATGAGCCGGAATAAAATCATTCACAAACATGCATGTTGCATTATTATATACTTACTAGCATGAAAACCCGTGCAAGGCAAGGGTCACTATTTAGCATAATTGTTTTAATTTCTAAGTAGTTCGGTGTTTATGATAATTTATAAATCGTTTGATAGACGTCTCACTGTGGGTACAAAAGCTGGACTTGATCTCTGTAGTGAGATAGTTAGCGTTGAAAAGTATCCTTGTTTGAGGTGTTTTTGAGTTAACAAATGAGTAAATTCGATACTTATGATATTTGTTATGTGTAAGATCTATGTCAAAATATGATGATCTTACATACAAGACATTAACCTACACGATTTTACTAATTTAGGTCATTGAGCGAATGATACATTTTCTTGTATGTGAAATGTAATTTGCATTGTATAATGTGTACAATGAAACATTTTCTTGTTTGTGAAATGTAATTTGCATTGTAGAATGTGTACATGCATAATATTAAAATTTAATATATAATGAATTTTCTAGTATGTTCACGTGAATTAAGTACCTTTCCAATCCAATCAATGAGAACCGTTAGATCAACAGTCGTTAGATCTTTCCAATCAAATCAATGAGAACCGTTAAATAAAATACTACAAATTTTATATAGAGTACCTTTTATATTTTTTATAACTAAAATTTCTCTTTTCTAACAACATTATCTATCTATACTATCTATACTATTATATAATAGACGGAACAATAAAAGTTTGGTTGATAGTCTGGTCCCCCATGGTTTGTTCACTCATTCCACAGCCATTAGATATTTCCAATCAAATTAATGAGAACTGTTAGATAAAATACTAAAATTATTATATAGAGTACATTTTATATTGTGTATAACTAAAAACATTATATAGAGTACCTTTTATATTTTTTCAACTAATTTTTTTCATATAAGGACAAAATAGAAATCAATTAGAACCGTTAAATAAAATCCTAAAAATATTATATAGAGTACCTTTTATATTTTTTATAACTAAAAATATTATATAGAGTACCTTTTATATTTTTTCAATAGTTAAATTATCTCACCTATTATAAGATTATGTTAATCGATATAATAATAGATACCAAATACTCCTCTACTCACGCGACACACACACATACATATAATGTGTTTGATAGAGAACACGTATGACTGAATATTGCAATGGTAGGGAGATAAACAAATTATTGTATAAACCTAGGGCTGAGCAAAACCGAACCGAATCCGAAAAACTGAATCGAAATATGTTATTTCGGTTTGGTTCGTTTCCAATTTTTTGAACATTCCGGTCATTTCGGTTATTCGGTCCAAACCGAAATATATTTCGGTTCGGTCCAGTTTTTAACAAAATATTTCGGTTCTGGACCGAATAAACCGAAATATACATATATCACATATATTTATATTTTATGTATATAATATATTAATTTGTATAATTATTTAATAATCTAATTATCTATTATCTAGTACCTAATCGATTCAAACTCAGTCGTCACTCCCTTGAGTCACTTCACGTTCGTGAATTCTTCGGAGAAAATTATTGGACAGTTCACGTTTTTAATCAAAATGGTTGACAAGCTTCGGTTGGAATGCACCAGATGAATCACCTAAGATATAAACTTTAAGATATAAACTTGATATCTACTCAATTGTAGTAAAGCTTGATGTTACTGGACATTATTTTCAACTTTATTTTAAGTATAATCACAATTCAGATTTTTTTTAATTTTATAATTTCGGTTAAAAAGAACCGAACCGAATAGACCGAAATATTTCGGTTCAGTTTCTAAGATAATTCGGTTCGGTTCGGTCTTAAAAAAATGCAACATTTCGGTTTTCGGTTTTCGGTTTTTTCGGTTCGGTCCGGTTTTGGACCGAACCGACCGAATGCTCAGCCCTACATAAACCTAATTTGGATTCCATTCATTAACAATTAAAAAAAAAAGAGTAAACACGGGGGAAATTTAAATATTTTAAATTAAATAAAATGTCTCGCCAATTTAGATTAGATTAATTGTCTCATGAATCATTGCTTTTATTGGGTTATAATAAAATAGATATATAATAATAATAATATCAAATATTTCTCTACTCAATCGACACACACACATATTATGTGTGTAATTGACAACACATGTAATTGAGTGGTGTGGTGGTAAGAGGAGGTGCAAATTATTGTATAGACCCAACTTTGAATACACTCAACAACAATTTTTTTTGAAATAGTAAACACAAGGGCAATTTGGACATTTCAAATGCATTAAAATGTCTTGGCAATTTAGATTGAATAAAATGTTCCACCAATTATTGCCCCATGTTGGGCTATTATTAATAGAACTAGCGTAACAGCCCGTGCAAGGCACGGGCTTGCATAGAGATGTCAATAATTTTTATTGTGAAAAAGTTGGTCGTGATCGATTTATTAGCTTAAGGATTGTGTAGTCTTAAGTTTGAGAGCGTAAAATGAGAAGTATGGTTCATTCATAGTGAGGAGTAAAGAATTTTGTTGGCGAATAGTGTAATTACTTTGAATCACAAACGTAACTATGTCAAGGCTCTAAGACTTGTTTAAAGTGACTATTATTGATTTTGAGACCAGATTGAAATAGTGTAGAATTTGAAGCACGAGTGTACTATTGTTCTTCTTGCGATTATAAGCAGGTTTACCTGAGTTTTGTGTGTCAGAGAAAGGATAGTTTGTAGATTGGTAATTTGTGTTAGAGAGCGGTTATTATCTGTTTTTCAGGAATCGATTGGTTTTTTTTTTTGCAATCTAGATTATGAATAGGTTATATGCATGCAATGTTGTTGTAATATAATCGAACATGCATGAATGAGATAGGGGATTTTAAAACGAAGCTGAAGGCCGACGCATCTTTGCACACCCTCACATCACCCAAGTTTGTGATAAACACCTTGGGAGATGAACATCTATTACAGTTTGGAGTATTTATGTCACCTATTTGTTTTTGGTTTTTTACTTGGGAACTGATTCTGCACTCCTTTCATGTGTTCACCTTTATATTAAATTATATTAACACACTTAGTAAATGCATTAAAAATGTGTTTGGAATATCGTTTTACAGTTACACATTTTAATCCAATTTATTACTATATATTAAACCTCAACACAAGGGCAAAAA
Source organism: Heracleum sosnowskyi (assembly GCA_030848705.1). Taxonomy (NCBI): domain Eukaryota; kingdom Viridiplantae; phylum Streptophyta; class Magnoliopsida; order Apiales; family Apiaceae; genus Heracleum; species Heracleum sosnowskyi. The sequence continues at coordinate 20,748,811 of CM061235.1, read as the reverse complement.
TTTCCAATTAAATGGTCGTCACAAAAATGGCACTCATATATTATTATGCAAAAATATATTAATAGTTGTTAGTACAAAGAAACAAACCTCCAACCTCCTTCTAAAATGTTCATGGGTTTAACCATTATTCTACATGCATTTTTGAGTTTACTTCAAAAAATTTATTAGATAATCCACGTCTTTCTTCTCTTATCTTATATTATTTTTACTTTGATGTTTAAATAAATAAAATATTGGTTTGTATTATTTATATGAATCAGTTTTTCTTTTCATCTTTTCGTAATTTTGGTCAAAAATTTTATTTTCCGGACACCCCAACCGGTATCACGCCAGACCCTAGAGTGCAGGAAGAATTCCCCACGCTCCCATGAATCAAACCTTGAATGCTTTGGTCAATAACCAGTGCTCTCACCAACTCATCTACAGGCCCAGAGGCTTCTTTTTGTAATTTTATATACTTATATATTCAATCACTGAATTTTATTACAATTGTATGTTTTTGATTAAATATATATATATATTAATTATGTTGTTTAAAATTCATACTTTTATATTATATATCTTTATTATACTTTATTTGAATTAAACTAATTATTCATACATAAAATATACTATTGAAATTCGACCTAATATAAGAAATATTGTATATGTTGTAGAGGATGTCGTTAAGGATCCACAAAACCTATTTAGAATTTCATTTTATCAAAATGACTATATGGCATTACGAATCAATTTAATGTATTCTATAAAGTTTGTTATGAAAGATTATACTTTTTTTTAACATCGTACAATAATTTTTGGAATACAATTTGAAAATCTATTTTCAAAATTTTTAATTTTCAATTTTCCCAAACTTTATCGTCTACTAACAGTCTGACTAATCATTATGTAATTATATACTATGTAATATCCTATATTTTAAAAACTCACCCCGATTTTTTACACGAACGTCACTGGGGTTGAAGGGGAGGGGGTTAGAAAGGTGAAAAAAAATATAGATAAGTTAATAAAGAATGATATGTTACTTTAGAAAATGTTAACAAATGAACAATACATTCTGGAAAAGAAAATTGTTAAGAAATGGATGCGACGAACAGAGTAGGTAGACAAATTTTTTGTATAATTTGAATGCTAATGTTCTTAATTTAAAAATTATAGAAATAACTAATAATGAGAGATATAATGTGTATAATATTTCTTATATTAGATCGAATTTTAATAGTATATTTTATGCATGAATAATTAATTTAATTCAAATAAAGTATAATATAAATTATGAATTATAATCAACATAATGAATATATATTAAATTGAAAACATACAACTGCAATAATATATAGTGATTGAATATATAGATATATAAAATTACGAAAAGGAAAAAAAGAAAAACAAATTTGAAAGGCATATGAAATAGCCTATTTGTAATTCGAGGATTCTACTCAACTTAAACAAGAATGTAATAAGTAAATATTAGATCAGATATCACAGGAATCTCAGAAGATTATATCTGTCAAAGAATGAAGATTAAAGTCATCTACAGACTTGAAGTGATTCTACATTGAAAGAAGCTCAATTTATTGATCAAGCCTCAATGAAGTATTCAAGCTCAGTGGATTTATTAAAGTGACGGAGATTTCAAGTGGTGACAGAAAAAAGATACTGGTTACAGAGTTCTTGAATGAGAAGGAAGTGAATCACTGCTTAAAGTTAAACAGATAAAGAACAGACATTGTCGTTAGTCACTCATGAACCAGACAGTGCATCGAGTGTCAACGTACTATTATGTTTATTCTTTATCTAAGTTTTAAGTGATTCTGGAATTTATTGAGAAGTCAATTAATTCTATTTATTCTCTTATAAATAATTAATACTATTGAGTAAATTATTTATTAAATTAATTCTGTAAAGAATTAATTTAATACATAATTTATTTAGTTAATTATTTAAATTAGAATAAAAAGAAATTAATTGAGAAGTCAACTAATTCTATTTATTCTCTTATAAATAATTAATACTATTGAGTATATTATTTATTAAATTAATTCTGTAAAGAATTAATTTAATACATAATTTATTTAGTTAATTATTTAAATTAGAATAAAAATGAACTAGGAAGACTTAGGTTTGAACTAGGAAGACTTAGGAAAATGAACTAGGAAGACTCACAAGTGAGTCTTCCCGATTGTCTTCCTAGGCCAAGCCTTGTCTTCCCGAAAGTCTTCCTAGGCCAAAGGGTTGTCTTCCCGGTTGTCTTCCCCTCACAAGCATTGTCTTCCCGAGAGTCTTCTAAGGCAAAATCATAGTATTTCTGCTAGTCTTCCAAAGGCAATTTCTTTTCTGATTTAGTGGCTTGCACGTGGACTTAAAGAAAAGCAAATGCAGTGATATATATTAAAAAGACAGAAGACTGAAGACATTATCAATTACAAACACAACAGAAGCAAAAAGACACAACATCAAAGATATTTCATTTCTCTCTGTCTTCTTTACTTCTCAACAGCAAAAGCATTCATTTCTTGCCAGTGAATTAATTCTTGATTTGTTCTTAACATTAAATCCATAAGAATCATTTCACTTGTACTGCTTTAGATTTCTAGCGGATCATAATCCCTAGATTTTATATCGAACTACTTTTTAGTATTCGATCCTTTTTATTACAAAAATAGATAAATTCATGTCGAATTTATTCTAGATTTGTTTTATCAAGTTCTTTATAATCAGTGATCAAAATTGTAACACCCTTCAAGTTTAATAGAGTTTTATTTAACTTGAATATTGTTTCAGTTTTATTCCGCAATAATTTGTTCTAAATTTTTAAATCTTAAAAGGACAAATTCGATTAAACGGTATCGTTTGTATTCAACCCCCCTTCTACAAACTTATCAGGACCTAACAAAATTTATATAAATAATTCAAACCAACATTTTATTTATTCAAACATCAAAGCAAAAAAAAAATATAAGAGATAAAAGACGTGGGTTATCTAATAAGTTTTTTGAAATAAACTCAAAAAGGCATGTAGCATAGTGGTTAAGCCCATGGATATCTTGGAAGGATGTTGGAGGTTCGAATCTTTGTAGTAACACATCTATTAAAAAAAATTTGTATAGTAATATACGAGTGGCATGAAAAGGAAAAAAGAAAAACAAATTTATATAAATAATTCAAACCAACATTTTATTTATTCAAACATCAAAGTAAAAAAAAATAATATAAGATATAAAAGACGTGGGTTATCTAATAAGTTTTTTGAAATAAATTCAAAAAGGCATGTAGCATAGTGGTTAAGCCCATGGATATCTTGGAAGGAGGTTGGAGGTTTGAATCTTTGTAGTATATTAAAAAAATTTTGTATAATAATATTCAAGTGACATTTTTGTTATTTTTCAAAAAAAAAAAGAGGGTAAAATGGTAATTTCGCTGAAAAGGAAAAAAGAAAAACAAATCTATTATCTATCTTATACTGCAACAAAGACTTTGTGAAACATTTTATTCAACAACTTGAAATTACATAATTGCCCCTCCAAAGTCAAATGTTATAAAAATGTAAGAAAATTTTCATCTTGATGGGAATCGAACCTAAGACACTTCAATACTAATTACTAAGAATTTCAAGTCACCAATTTAACCATTGAGCTACTTGGGCTTTTTTGTTGTAATATAAAACCCATTAGTATGGTAATGTCTTTCACAAATATTATTTTACACTTTAGTTTTTATTCAAGATTCTTTCATGATAATTTCATTTGTCTGATTATTAATAAAAGTGGTTATTGGTATAAAGTATATCCAATAGACACGTATCACTTTAATTAAATTTAATTATGTTTCTTCCTTTGTATTCACAATTTTAAGACAAAGTATAAATGCATTTTTAGTAACATAATATCACTTTTTAGTCTGAGCATCCAATAATACAAAATAGTAATCATTTTGTCTCAACTATGTTCATACATATCAAATAATATAAGTAATAATATAAGCACCTCTATAGTTGTTACCATGAATAGAGATGAACGTAATCCGGATTCTGGTCGGATTTTTCGATATCTGATAGGGTCGGGCTTTTTTAAATCGAGACAAATTTCCTCTAAAATATTTATACCTGTAGATAGGGTCGGGTCAGGAGGGGCCAAATCGGATTTTTACAAATTATTTTAGATATTGATAACTTTAACTTTAACTTTTTTTTATTTTTTCGGATTTAATTAAAAAATTTAAGCTTTTATCCGAGATTTAATTGAAAATTCTAACTTTTTGGATTGGACTTTTATCCTGATCAAGACTACGTCCAAATCGAGATTAAATTTGGATTTATTCGGCTCAAACCGGATCGAGGTTTTGTGAAAAATATGCGATCCGTTTAAGCCTGCGGGCTGGATACAATTGAGGTGGACTTTTTTTTAATCAGATTTTTTCCGAATTTTTTAACCAGTTCGAACAGTTTTTTTCGAATACGAATTTGTGTGCATCTCAATCCCGCCACCTCATGCATTAAGGACAAGTATACTACTCCGGCCGCTTATAGAGAATTATGGAGACCGGAGAGTATTGGTACTTTCGAAATGGAGCCTTTATTTGACACCTTTAACTAATTCCTATCTGATTATTAATTAGCTTATAAAACTAATCATCAAATACATTCAACTAAGAACAAAATCTTCTTCGGACTAATACCAAACCGATCTTCCTTGCATAAGTATATTCACAACTGTACAATTACTGCATTCATCGTGTCTGCAGGGAGACCCTTCTTAAAACGGGCAAAATGATATGCATTCGTTTAAATGGTATATCCACATATACTAATACAACTTATATTTCTACACTTTTACTCTATTATACACACCGATCAAATATTACAACATCCACCTAACGGCTACCCCATGAACTACAAACAGGTAAATGGAGTGTCAATGTTCCCCCAGTCGAGAGAGAGAGATCAAAATATAGATCCAAAACAAAAGTTGAGAAGAAAAAGTGGAGGAGACGGGGAAAAAGGAAAGAAAAGCCAAAGAGACAGTAAAAGAGGGATAAAAAGGATAAGAGAGTGGTCTCCAAAGAGTGACGTCGAAAATAGAAGGCAACCAACACCGTAGGAGGAGGCATGAGAGAGACAAATAACATAAATAAATTAACCCCAAAAAAAGCACAAACTCGACAATATCGATAAAGAACAATTTGTCACTACCAGCTCAAACAACAACCCATGACAAATATTTACTTTATGAGCATACCAACCCCAAGTGCATTTACCTGCACAAAGCCTACAAATTTGGTTCAAGCATTCCATCAAACACATAATACACACTCTAAATAAACATAAACTAAACAGTCAAAGATTGCATTTGAGTAAATAATTATGACGCACACTAAATAAACAAAGCATAACATGCATTTCAGTAAATGTGTTTTAATATTGTTATGGATTAAAAAACGTACTTTGTGAATTTAATGAGCTTCGAGCTTTAATGGCTACACTCGTGTTTCCGGACTAAATTGGTCCTCACAAGATGCCTACGTATCTCAATTAATATTGAGAATCAAGCCAAAGACGTAGTTCTGATTGTAGGATCAGAGACCTTATATAGGCGTTTCGAGCCTAGTATTTATGGTATGTTTAGGAGTCTTAGCGAATAAGTCTCCTTTTTGATATTGGATAAACATTGTATTTCTTGCTGAATAAGTCTTTTCCTTGTTGATAAAGGCTATGACTCATTAATTGGGATTCTGGATCCTTCTTTGATAAATTTGCCATATTTCGGACTCTTTTCATGAGTTGTATATTTCCCTTATTTATTAATTACGAAATTAATAAATAATCATTGTTTCGGGTCGTATTCTTGGACCAATCTAGGTCTAATTAATACATCATTAATTACACATCTAGGGTTATTTTTAGCCCATATCATTTGCCCCCCAATTTCTAGGAAAACTTTTCAAGTTTTCGTAGAAATTATATTGACCTTTTTCGAGATTCGGGGTCTTTTTATCCTTTACCTAGGACTTTATTTACACCAGTGTTTCACAAGTATCGCCTTATTGCAAAGTGTGGAGCGACCTACACATTTACGACGATTGTTGCCTTATTCGAGGCTAATTTGACATTTATATGAAATATTCCTAATATTTAAGGAATTTTCAAGTACCCACGGGTATTTTTAATAATTTTTCCTAATATTTTAGGAATTTTCATGTACCCACAGGTATTTTTAATAATTATTCCTAATATTTTAGGAATTTTCATGTACCCGCAGGTATTTTTAATAATTTTTCCTAATATTTTAGGAATTTTCATGTACCCGCAGGTATTTTTAATAATTATTCCTAATATTTCAGGAATTTTCATGTACCCGCAGGTATTTTTAATAATTATTCCTAATATTTTAGGAATTTTCATGTACCCGCAGGTATTTTTAATAATTATTCCTAATATTTTAGGAATTTTCATGTACCCGCTGGTATTTTTAGAAATATTTTTGAAATATTTCAAAAGTGCTAACTAGCATATACTTTTTTCCCAAAATTAAGAAAAATTATTTCCTATTTTTTCAGGAATTTTATGAATTTTCTTTTACTTTTCTTTTTATTGTCTCCTTTTGCATATAGCTGGCTTCAACTTTGTTCCCCGTGGGGGGACAGACCATAATTTCTGTTTGGGGGACGGACCAGTCTTCGTTGTTTGTTTGGCCAGGGGAATGCGCGGGTGGCGGGGCTTATCCCCGCGTATAAGACAACCAAATAAACCACGCGTATAAGCCAGCTTCCTGGGCGCTGTTCGAGATTTTTTTTTTTTTTTTTTTGAAAATCGTGGCCAATTCCTGTTGTCTTCTGGGCGGGGTTGAGCACCGCCTACAAGGTCCATTCGTAAACCGCGCGCAGGAGCCTGCTTCGTAGGCGTGTCTTGATTTTTAATTAATAAATTATTTTTTTTCGCCAATTCATTTTATTTGTTTTAACATAATAAAAAGAGAGGCTGGTGCGTGGGTAATCCCCGCGTTGAAGGCTGCTTTTCAGGCGTTTATTTCCAATTTTTTGTTCGTCTTGCTCTTGTTTTCTGGGCGGTGTTCACCCCCGCGTACAAGACAGGGTTGGGAACCACGCCTCCGAGGCTGTTTCCTAGGCGTTCTTCGCGCTTCTTTTTTAGCTAAATTTTCTTTGTCTCCTGGGCGATGTTCACCCCCGCGTACAAGACGGGATTGTGAAACACGCGTGCCAGACGGTCTCTTGGGCGTCTTTGCCTCCTAGTCGTTTTTCAATCCTTGATTTTTTAAATGTCTTTTGAACGTTGGTCACCCCCGTGTACAAGACGGGGTTGTGAACCACGCCTCCCAGACGGTCTTCTAGGCGTTTTTCGAGGTGTTTTCGACCTCAATTTTCGACCTCGAGCCCAGTCGTTTTCGACCTCATTTTCGACCTCGAGACCAGTCGTTTTCGACCTCATTTTCGACCTCGAAAGGTCATAGGTCGAAGTCTTCGACCTCGTTTTTCCGTGCTTTTTCGACCTCGATCGTTCGATCTCAAACCCAGTATCCTTCGACCTCTTTTTTGAGGTATTGTAGACCTCAATTTGGTCCCAGGTCGAGCAATTTGACCTCATTTTCGACCTCGGTTGGCTCCAACAACGCCAAACGTGGCTTATAGATACAAGAACTAACTTGAGTTCTGACACCTTAGACCTCATTTGAGGTTTCAACAACGCCAAACGTGGCTTATAGATACAAGAATTAACTTGAGTTCTAACACCTTAGACCTCATTTGAGGTTTCAACAACGCCAAACGTGGCTTATAGGTAGAGGACCTGATTTTGAGGTTCAACATCTTAATTTTCACATCGAGAGGTCTTCATGAACGAAGACAGACATAATGTTTCACTTGTTTCTTTAATTTGAGCTTCCAGTATATCGAATCGAAGCTCGTTCTGAGCTCTACTTCCTCGAATTTTCAGGGGTTTCAACCCTTATATTAACCTTCTTCCAATAGGCCTCTTTAGGCTTTTAGTTGAGCTTGTAACATAACTCTTTGATCCTTCGGGATCTTCTATCCATGCATGTTATTTATGCATATTATGTTTCTTCGTTCTTGCATTCACTTATATTTATTTAGCTTTTCTTTTGTAAGGCAATTCCTAGTACTTGGCCTCTTGAATGGGCTGGCACCTTGATCAAGTGTTATTGGTACAACTTGTTCTTTAGTAGAACAATAAGGAAATACTCAAACAAAGATAAGTAATAAAACAGTGAATGAGAACTTGAAATATTTCCTTTGAAAAAGAGGGTTCGACCCTTACATAGTGCTTTACTTCCTACTAAGAGCTTAAGAGCTCAGAATGGTTTCGTCGACCTTATTGCTACTTGTACTATTAGTGGATCCCTTAAGGAAACACTTAAACATAATAAACTTTTTAAATTTGAGGCATGCCAAGTTTTTGGCACCTCAGCCCTTCAAGGGTTCATGCAACAATGCTCCAATGTAAGTGACTTTGTCTGGTTCTCCCGGGATTAGGGGAATAGGATTTAGATCCTCGGCTGGCTTTCCCCTTCTTTCTTCATCGTCCTTTGAATTCATAACCTCGATTGGGAGAACCTGCCCCCCGACTCCACCAGGCCTTAACGCGGCTACATAGCAATTCCTAGCCATCTTTTGATCTCCTTGTTCTTCACCAACCCCGTTCCTTGTTGGGAACTTGATTTTCAAATGGTAAGTTGAGGCAACAGTCTTGAATGCATGAAGGCCTGTCCTCCCAAGGATTGCATTATAAGTCGAGGTTGCCTTTATCACCACGAAGTTCAGCATTTGAGTTGTTGTTTGTGAACCTTGCCCTATTGTCATAGAGAGCTGAATAGTTCCCTCTACTTTAGATTCAACCCCATTGAACCCGTATATGGGCATGTTTGAAGGAGTCAGTTGCGAATCGGTATATCCCATCTTGATGAAGGCATCATGGAACAAGATGTCCACGGAAGCTCCGTTATCAACCAGAACCCTCTTGGTTTTAGAGTTACCTATTACAGGTATAATGACCAACGGGTCGTCATGGGGGAACTTCACCCCTTCAAGATCAGAATCATCAAAGGTAATAGCCACTTCTGTCTTGGCACGTTTCGGTGCTTCTCCTACAACAGTCATTACCTCTCGGGCATAAGCTGTTAGGCCGAATACACAATATATAATCAAGTATGTATGAGAATAACAATTAAGAACACAGGTTTGTAAATCAACAAACTGAATTATATTAAATAATTCTCTCTTAGTGATGTTAATGAATCACAAAGAGCTTCTAGGTTACAAGAATAATATATTCAATGATCGCATCCCTTCTAGGGATAACCTATCTGTGTTTATATAGTACACAGTTACACAATCCTTATCTAATTGATATTCCTACAAATTAGCTATACAATTGATATCAATTAAGGATTGCTTCTTATCTTCTATTCTGTTTCCTTAGCTGTATCAATATATTCTGCTTCTTTCCATCTTCAGAATATATTGCTTCTAGAATCTTCAATTCAGCACCGACAGCTAATTCAACTATCACCTTGTCAGACTTTAAATAAACTCTAACCGGCTTCCTTTAAACTCTTCACCCTGTCAGAGTTTAATTAAACTCTGACCGGCTTCTGATAAACTCTGGTCAGTACCTGTTGCTTAAACACTGATAACAAACGTCAGCAATTATATCTAACAATCTCCCCCAACTTGTTCATAATAAAATGTACAAGTTAAACATATAATTGATGATGTCAAAAACATTTAACAAATGCAGTGTTTAACATATAACAGAGTTTAATTTAAAACAGAGTTTAAATTTGACTTAGAATAGAAAACATATTAAAAACTTACAGTCAGACTTTACTTGATTTCTTGAATATCAGGCACAGTCCTGATATAATCTAACAGTAGTTTCTTCTCAGCTCTATTCAATTCAGCAATCATAATCTTCTTCAGCTCCTTCATTTCTGGTTCATCTTCACCAATTTGATAAATGGCAGCCCTCAAAGAATATATGCTGTTTTTGTTCATTTCATTGCCAAGTCTGATATAAAAAGATTTATCAGACTCTAAATTGAACTCAAGAACCTTTTTATTTAGTGCAGTTCTGAACCTAGCACTATTCCTTTTCATTTCTACCAACTTTCCATGTGCATCTCTGTATTTAGGAATGTATGCACTTGATACTCCAGCTCCACTCAAAACTTTGGATTTCATCATCCTTTCCTTCAAAACTCGAGCAGCATCATAAGTACTTCTATTCTTTACTTCAAGTAGATATAGAACATACTCTAGCTCTTCCCAAAGTTTTAACTGGATATCAAATTCACCAAATCTATACACTCTGCCATCAGCCATAAAATATAACAAGAATTCCTTTTTGATTCCTTTGTGAAAAATCATCTGTACAGATTCCAGTTTGTCAAGGCCTTCTTGAGTAATTCCAACTCCAAATTCTGCCAATGAAAACTTGTCTTGAGATCTGTTATTAGTTCTTCTCTCTCTGTGTGAACCCAGTCCAGATTTGTCAAAGGCTTCTTTTCCCAATACTGTTCTGGTTTCTGAGAAATTCACAGCTTCAAGCTTTAAGTCTTCAAGAATTTTTGATTTGCTGAATCCTGGAAGTAGTGTAGATTTCTGTACAACTTGAGCAACGTCAGAGGTTGTCATGTCTTCAATAGAAACATCAACTTGAGCAGCGTCAGAGGTTGATTTAGCTAATCTTGTTTCAACTTGAGCAATGTCAGAGGTTGAAATATCTTTCTTCTTTAGGTTAGGCTCTTCAATCATTATGCCTTTACCTTTATCAGAGTTTCTAATCACAGGTCTCCTTGTATTTTGTACACTCTGTTGAATATTCTCTTTGATAGAAATACCAACTTCTTTCTTTTTAGGAGCCTTGATTTCCTTTCTCTTGTAGATTCCAGCTTCAAGATTTTTCTTGTGTTCCTCAGCAAGCATTTGCTCTTCAGCCTGGATATCTTCAATAGTTACATTCTTTCCATGCTCTTTCATGAATATCTTAGCAGCAATCTCTTCATCAGTAGATGGATTAGTTGAAACAACTAAACTCTTGAGATTTGAAGTAGATTGACCACCAGAGTTTATCTTTTCAGAGTTTATTTGTCTACCAGAGTTTACTCTAGTCCTGCTTTGCCTTTGAGCAATGACCTTTCCTTTATTTCCTTTGCTTCCCCCATCAGTAGAATCATCCCTCTGTCTCAGAGCTTGAATGTCTTTGCATTTGTCTTTAGGTACATTCTCCCCCTTTTTGACATCATCAGAAAGTAATACTGATGTCAGCAATTCTAGAGCATTAGAAATAGAATTCAATTGAGTAGACATTTCAGCCTGATTCTCCTCAACTTTTCCAAGCCTTTTCTTGATTTCCTCAGAATCCTTGGCTTGCTGCTTGAATTGTGTAGAGTAAAATGATCTGTCAAGCTTCAAAGTTGTATCCCTGAGAGAAAATTCATTCCTTAGATTTGTAAACATCTGTTGATTCTCATCAAATCTATTATTAAGAGATTTGACTTGAACAACAGTTGCCTGTAAACTTGTAAGTACATCAGTATTGGATATCTTCTTGATAGAATCAGATAGCAAATCTGCAGCCCTTTGTGCTGAGAAAATGCAATCTGCATCAGCCCAATTTTTGTAGTACATATTCTGGAAATGCTCATTGGTCTGTCTATTAACTTCCAGTCTTTCATCACTATTGACATCATCAGCCAATGAAACTTGAATGCTAGGATGTGAATGAGAACCCTCAGCATCATTTCCAGCTTCGTCAATATTATCTGCTGCATTTTCAGGAAGAATATTTTCAGCAGTAAACTGTGCAGCTTCATCAATTTTCTCTTCTGCGACAGCTGCAGGAATATCAGAGTTTACCTTAGTAAAAACCTCTGCTTCTCTTTGAATCTGATTAACCTCCTCACCTTTGTCAAGATCACAAGAAATAACTTCAGTATGAGTGGCTAGAGATTCTTCTACCTGATCAGTGACTTGATCAGCTTCCACACCCTCTGTATAATGATCAGAATAGATAGAGGTGTGTGCTTCACGATCAAAAACTCTGCTATCAGAATGAGTAGCAGCTTCCTCAACTACATCATGAACCTTTGATGTAGGAGCATCGAAATCCATAGTAGCATCAGTATTTAATCTGTCTAGATTGACAGCTTCAGCATTTGCAGCATCCTCCTGAACAAACACTTCAGGAATTTCAGTGTTTACAAACACTCTGTCCTCATTAGCATTGAAAATATCCTCCTCAACAGCAATTTCAGGAGTAGCTTGAGGAACAGCTTCTGCTACAATCTCCTCATTCTCTGATGCAGGAGCTTCAGTGACCTTAGAGACTCTGTCCATGGTTATATTTACAGCACCAAAAAGATGTGCAGCCACTAGTCTTCTCTTTCTCTGATGAAGAGTTTCTTCATCAGTTTCAGTCTCTGAGTCTGCAATAGAATCAGTAGCAACAGACTTTGCCCGTTGGGCTCGCCTTTTCTTCATTCATTTTCTCTGAGGCACAGCATCAACATTTGATGCCTCAGCTTCAGTGTGTTGCAAACCAGACTTAACAACCTTTACCGTAGATTTCTTTGACCTTTGTGGTTGAGACACAGAAGGCCCAGCTTCAGCATTTGATGGTGATTGTAGTTGTTGTGAATTGATCAAGAATTGTTGCACAAGCTCAGGCAACATCAAAACACCAACATCTCCTTTCTTGTTATCTTTATTGGTTAGATCAGAGAATATTCGTTTATGTAATTTAAAACATGGAATCACATCATTCTCAGCTATCTCTACTTCAGAAACACATTCAGAGAATATTAATTGACAAAATCGTGCAAAATAGACTACACCTCTGTTTTCAGTCATTTTCTCACCTATATTATTTAGAACTAGTCTAGCAATATCAAAATTACCTCCGTAAAGAAGAGAATACCCGATTTGCAGACTATCAGTGGGAATTGCATCCCAATTCGTGCACTTCTTCCCGAACGCCCTTGTTATGCAGTCGAAAAAGAAACTCCATTCCTTTCTCAAGAGCGGTCGCTTCAACTGACCAAGCTTTGTCAGTGGTCCAGAATAGCCTATTTCTCTCATCATACGAACTAACTCAGAATCTCCAACAGAGATTGTGAAAGCATTAAAGTCCTCAAGGCCCAGAGCATCACGAACAGTAGTTGGAGTCACTACAAACTCTTCTCCTTGAAATTCAAAAATTATGGACGGAGACCCAGACTCTCCTCCATTATCATAAGTGCCTGTCTGCCAAAAAGTCCTTATTTGAGATGCAGACAGCTTCAAAGGATCATTCTTGAATGATGAAGGGCTCATCGCTGATGATGAGATAGCTGAAGGACCTATCTCCTGTTAGAAAATTGATAGTTTAAGGATATAATTAAGTATATTCTTGATATTAATTCAAGTTTCTAATGATTGGAAGTTGTTCCTTGCTATGGGAACTTAAACTTTCATGTATGGGTTTAATAATTTTCTTGTTTAAATCCATAAGAGAAATTGAGATGAAGGTAGTAGCTTGAAAAAGCTTGTTATAATGATGTTTCATTTATCCCACATAGAAAAGAATAAAGGGACTTGGTGGCTTTATATAGCATTACACACATGAGTAGTATACAACTACTAAGGTGTGTGATGGTGCATGGTGTTGGTGTGTGCTTCACGCGCACACACACACACACGCGCGCCGCCGCCCGCCTCGCCACGCACCGCACCGGACCGGGTCGGGTCGAAGGGCGATTTGGGCGAATGTCTCGGCGTCTCGCGTACGCGAGGCGACCTGGGCGAGAGTTTTTATCTATGTGATTTAATATTTTATTAGAATTAATTTATCAAATTGGGCTGGGTTATCAGTTGTCAAAATGGGTTGGGTTATCAGAATTTAACTAGTAAACTCTGATGGAGTTGGTTTATCAGTATTTAACTAGTAAACTCTGATGGAGTTGGTTTATCAGTATTTAACTAGTAAACTCTGATGGAGTTGGTTTATCAGTAAACTCTGATGGACAACTAGTTAAACTCTGATGAACAACAAGTTAAACTCTGATGGTCAACAGAAACTAAACTCTGATGGGAAACAGAAACTGATATGAACCTGGACATGATTTGATGGATATGTTTAAAATAAATATTAAATCTGTATATGTGGATAAACATGAAAAGGATGTAACAGCTCAGGTTATTAAATTTAAATCAAAAACGTTTATTCATTAAATGGTCAGTTTTGATTTTTTATTTAATATGATCAGCTGTTACGGAAAGAATTAATGTGTATGCTTCAGTTACAGAAAGGAACCACTATAAATAGTGGCCCTTGTAGCTCAGTTGAGAAACACAGAAGTTTGAAAAACACACTTCTCTCAAAAACTCTCTCTGCCCTCCCTCTCCATATAGTATTCTCTGTAGTTTTTCTGGTTCTCCGGCGACTGAGGTGCTGGTCGTAGTTGAGTGCTGGTGTTGCTGTGAACACCTTGCTCGGAGCTGTTTTATCCTGGAAGTAGTATCTCGCCGACAACCTGACACAGTAAGTGGGGGCGAATAACTCTTCAAGAACAGTCAGGGTTTCTCGAAGTCCTGACGACTCAGCTGTTGTTATCTTATTACTGTTCTTATACACTGTTAAGCTATGGCTACAGGTACTGTTTCTGTCTCCCTGGTTATTTATCAGTTTCTGATATGCATGCTTTCGACCTTCATGCTTTGTTTTGTTAACTTTGGTCTTGGCCTGTCAATGCTATATCTTTTATATAACTGTCTCCATGTTGCTGTAGTATTGATTATATCCAACATTCTTGAAGAGTTATTCTGTTATATAATATTTAACATTATGGTTAATGAAACTGGAGTTACTGTAGATGGTAGTACGTGTAATGTGTCTGCTGGGGTCATTGATTGGACCACTTACCGTTTCCCACAACCCGTTGAACTAACGGGCTTACCTGAGAAATTCAACGGTGGTGTCGGCTTTTCACGCTGGCAGAAAAGGATGAAATTGTGGTTAACTGTAAAGGGTTTGTGGCCTGTTGTGGAGTATGAGAAACCGGTGGTGATTCAAGAAAAAGCTGAAACAGTTAAGGCTTATGCAATGTGGGCTGAGAAGGATGGGGTGGCTAGGGCAGCCATTCTGGCAGCCTTAACGAACACTCTGTTTGATGTTTATTCATCTGATGCCTATAGTGCTAAGCTCTTATGGGAGAAGCTGGACCTCACTCACAATACTGACTCTCAAGGTCTGGAAAAGTATTCTGTAGCGAGGTTCCTTGAATTCAAGCTGGTAGACAACAAATCCATGACTGAGCAGGTGCATGAGTTCGAGATGATAGTGCATGCTTTGAAGGAATCTGGCATGGATCTCCCTGATAAGTTCAAGGTTATGAGCGTGATTGAAAAGCTTCCGAAGTCTTGGGAAGAGTTCGCTCTCTCCCTGAAAAGACAGAAAGGAGAGATCACCTGGACCAACCTTATGCTGGACATCTCGGTGCAAGAACAACACAAGTCCAAACAGGGACATGTGATGCCATCTGAACACGGTAGCTCGAAGGTGAATGTAGTAACCGTAGGACAGAAAAGGAAGGCTATAGCTGGAAGGGTAATGTTAATAAACCTAAGATAGACAAGGATAAGACCAAGAAACCAAAGGCAAACAAACCATGTTGGTCTTGTGGGCAGGTTGGGCACTGGAGTAAGGACTTTCCTACAAAGAAAGCGAAGAAAACCGAGGTGGTAGCGCAAGCGAATGCTGTACTTGGAACCACAAGTGGGCCTGTAGTGAACATGGTTGTTGGTGAGGCTTCGGCTTCTGAAACCAACGAAAACCGGTATGTGACCTACAACCCTGTACTATTTTCCACTTATCTGTCAAATGAATGGTTGATTGATACTGGAGCTAATGTGCATATTTGTGCTGATATTAGTTTGTTTGTATCTTATCAACAGAGTCATAGCATGACAGTGACGATGGGGAATGCGAGTGCCGCTCAAGTTCATGGAGTGGGAGACGTGGACCTGAAGTTTCCTTCGGGGCGTATTCTATCCCTGACAAGAGTGCATCATGTTCCCGACATGCGTAGAAATATAATAAGTGGAAGCCGTTTAGTTACGAATGGTTTTGAAATTTCCTTAAGATGTAATAAAGTAGTTCTTATTCACACTGGTACTTTCTTTGGCAAGGGTTACTTGTCAAATGGTTTATTTGTTATAAATGCTGAGCCTGTTTTGGGCACTTCCTTTAATGAACTTACACCTTCTGTTAATTGTGTAGAATCATCCAACTTATGGCATGCTAGACTTGGTCACTTAAATTTTGGTGCTCTTAAAAATATGATGAACTTAGAGTTGATTCCAAAACATACTATAGAAAAGAATTCTAAATGTCAAGTATGTGTGTCTGCTAAACAAATAAGGAAACCTTTTCATAATGTTGTTAGGGATTCAGACTTGTTAGATTTAGTACACACTGATATTTGTGAATTTGGTGGTATGTTAACTAAGGACCATTTTAGATACTTCATTACTTTTATAGATGATAGTAGTAGATACTGTTATGTTTATTTACTTAAACATAAGGATGAAGCACTTAGCAAATTCATGATTTATAAAACTGAAGTTGAGAAACAAACTGGTAAGGTACTTAAAAGGTTGAGATCAGATAGAGGTGGTGAGTATACGAGTAACTCCTTTAATGAATTTTGCGCAAGCAATGGAATAGTTCATGAAGTTACTCCACCATACACACCTGAGTCTAATGGGGTCGCTGAGCGAAAGAACAGAACGTTCAAAGATATGATTAACAGTATGCTTATTAACTCTGGGTTGCCTAAATACATGTGGGGAGAGGCTCTGAATACGGCTTGCCATATTCTGAACAGAGTCCCTCTGAAACACATGGATAAGACACCTTATGAGTTATTGAAAGGCAAGAGGACTAGTCTCAAGTATCTTCGAGTGTGGGGGTGCCTTGCAAAGGTACTTGTCCCTGAACACAAGAGGAAGAAACTAGGTCCGAAGACGGTTGATTGTATCTTTCTGGGCTATCTTGAAACCACTACAGCTATGAGATTTTTGGTAATAAAATCTGACATAGATGGTATAGTGGCTAACACGATAGTTGAATTTCGTGATGCTACATTCTTTGAGGATGTCTACCCTATGAAGACTGGTATACCTCAAGGTGCTTCTGAGGAAGATCTCACTCACACATCAAGTTCTATTCCTGATCATGTGGAAAAGATGACAAATGTGGGGGCGGAACCTGGTAGTAGCTCTACTCCTATGGAGGAAGAGGAACCTAGGAGGAGTAAGCGTGCTAAGGTAGTCAAGGACTTTGGAAGTGATTTCATCACTTACAATGTCGAGGACGAACCTTTAACTTTCCGACAGGCTATGGACTCCTCGGAGTCTAGGCACTGGAAGGGCGCTGTAAAGAGTGAAATTGACTCTATTGTTTCTAACGGAACATGGGAGTTAGTTGATCTCCCTCCTGGGTGTTCTACTATTGGGTGCAAGTGGATCTTTAAAAGGAAGTTGAACCCTGATGGCTCAATAGAGAAGTACAAGGCTAGACTGGTGGCTAAGGGTTTTAAGCAAATGGAAGGAATTGATTTCTTTGATACATACTCTCCTGTTGCCAAAATGATAACAATCCGAATGCTTGTAGCATTGGCTTCCGTACATGGTCTGATCATCCATCAAATGGATGTAAAGACAGCTTTTCTTCATGGTGAACTTGAAGAAGAGATTTATATGGACCAGCCTGAGGGGTTTGTTGCATCTGGCAACGAAAGGAAAGTATGTAAGTTAATCAAATCTATTTATGGCTTAAGACAAGGTCCCAGGGACTGGCACAAGAAGTTCGATGAAACGATTGTGACATTCAGTTTTGTTAGTAATGATAGCGATAAGTGTGTCTACTCAAAAGTTAAAGGTAGTGAATGTGTCGTATTATGCTTATATGTGGATGACATACTACTGTTTGGAACCAATATTGAGATTATTAACGAGACAAAGGATTTCTTGAAAAGGCACTTTGAGATGAAGGATATGGGTGAAGCTAACGTGATTCTTGGTATCAAGCTGACTCAGTCAGCTGATGGAATAACCCTATCGCAATCTCATTATATAGAGAAATCTATACTTGAGAAATATGGTTATTCACAATGTAGAATCGCTAGTACACCCTATGATCCTAAAGTTGCCCTTGTCAAGAATAGTTCAGGAGTCCCTGTGTCTCAGTTAAGGTATTCTCAGATTATTGGAAGCTTGCAGTATCTTGCTAACTGTACTAGACCAGATATATCATATTCTGTGTCTAAGCTAGCTAGATATACAAGCTGTCCGAACAGAACTCATTGGGATGCTCTTGATAGAGTGCTTAGATATCTGAAAGGCACAATGTACCTTGGATTACACTATAGGAGATTTCCTGGTGTACTTGAAGGGTACAGTGATGCAAGTTGGATAGCTAAGAAGTCTGGTTCCAATGGAGTGACTGGATACGTGTTCACCCTAGGGGGTGGAGCAATATCCTGGAAGTCGACAAAACAGACAATAGTAACTCGGTCTACTTTTGAGGCTGAGTTGTGTGCACTTGATGCCACTGGGACGGAGGCTGAATGGTTACACGGACTGATGTCCGTGATACCTGTAGTAAGCAGACCGCTTCCTGTTATTGCTATTCATTGTGATAGTCGAACAACTATCGACAAGATTAGCAGTAAAAAGTACAATGCTAAAACAAAGAGACACGTCCAAGTTAGACTTAAGTCTATAAGGGGATTAGTGTCTGATAGGATTATAGCTGTAGAGTTCATTGGAACTCAGGAAAATATAGCTGATCCTTTGACTAAAGGACTGGAACCTGCAGTGGTCCTTAAGTCGAGGTTGGGGATGGGACTGACAACCCATCACGACTCATCAACAGTGGGAACCCAATACACATGAGAGGAGATCCCTCAAAGTGTATTCAATGTGGTAATAACAAGCTGTAAGGATGAGTTGGGAGTACCTTGATACATAGATGATACTTAGTATCTGGGTCTATCCCCTGTAAACCTATAAGGTACTGAAACTGCTGAATAGTAAGAGTTTAAGAAATCTGAATGGGGTCAAGTCATTTGACGAGATGGTTGCAGTACATCTCTGGAGATGCCCAACTAAGCGAATGTGATTGTGAGGTCACAATTAGAGGAAAGGGTTATTCCTTGAAGCATTCGACGAACAAGATCGAGACAAGACCATTAATGTCTCAAAGCCGTAGATTGGCACCATAGCCTTTGACTTGTCGTCGTCTATGGAGAATGGTTACACTTAACGGATTAAGATTCAAGGTGAAATAATTCCATCTGAATCCGGTAGCCATCGAAGTAGGGGACTTAGGAGGGTTCAAACCCGGAAGGGTACCGACTCTGAAAAACCAAGTCATGTTAAGAACCTGTCTACAATTCTATATGGATTTGTGGGGGATTGTTAGAAAATTGATAGTTTAAGGATATAATTAAGTATATTCTTGATGTTAATTCAAGTTTCTAATGATTGGAAGTTGTTCCTTGCTATGGGAACTTAAACTTTCATGTATGGGTTTAATAATTTTCTTGTTTAAATCCATAAGAGAAATTGAGATGAAGGTAGTAGCTTGAAAAAGCTTGTTATAATGATGTTTCATTTATCCCACATAGAAAAGAATAAAGGGACTTGGTGGCTTTATATAGCATTACACACATGAGTAGTATACAACTACTAAGGTGTGTGATGGTGCATGGTGTTGGTGTGTGCTTCACGCGCGCACACACACACACACGCGCGCCGCCGCCCGCCTCGCCACGCACCGCACCGGACCGGGTCGGGTCGAAGGGCGATTTGGGCGAATGTCTCGGCGTCTCGCGTACGCGAGGCGACCTGGGCGAGAGTTTTTATCTATGTGATTTAATATTTTATTAGAATTAATTTATCAAATTGGGCTGGGTTATCAGTTGTCAAAATGGGTTGGGTTATCAGAATTTAACTAGTAAACTCTGATGGAGTTGGTTTATCAGTATTTAACTAGTAAACTCTGATGGAGTTGGTTTATCAGTATTTAACTAGTAAACTCTGATGGAGTTGGTTTATCAGTAAACTCTGATGGACAACTAGTTAAACTCTGATGAACAACAAGTTAAACTCTGATGGTCAACAGAAACTAAACTCTGATGGGAAACAGAAACTGATATGAACCTGGACATGATTTGATGGATATGTTTAAAATAAATATTAAATCTGTATATGTGGATAAACATGAAAAGGATGTAACAGCTCAGGTTATTAAATTTAAATCAAAAACGTTTATTCATTAAATGGTCAGTTTTGATTTTTTATTTAATATGATCAGCTGTTACGGAAAGAATTAATGTGTATGCTTCAGTTACAGAAAGGAACCACTATAAATAGTGGCCCTTGTAGCTCAGTTGAGAAACACAGAAGTTTGAAAAACACACTTCTCTCAAAAACTCTCTCTGCCCTCCCTCTCCATATAGTATTCTCTGTAGTTTTTCTGGTTCTCCGGCGACTGAGGTGCTGGTCGTAGTTGAGTGCAGGTGTTGCTGTGAACACCTTGCTCGGAGCTGTTTTATCCTGGAAGTAGTATCTCGCCGACAACCTGACACAGTAAGTGGGGGCGAATAACTCTTCAAGAACAGTCAGGGTTTCTCGAAGTCCTGACGACTCAGCTGTTGTTATCTTATTACTGTTCTTATACACTGTTAAGCTATGGCTACAGGTACTGTTTCTGTCTCCCTGGTTATTTATCAGTTTCTGATATGCATGCTTTCGACCTTCATGCTTTGTTTTGTTAACTTTGGTCTTGGCCTGTCAATGCTATATCTTTTATATAACTGTCTCCATGTTGCTGTAGTATTGATTATATCCAACATCTCCAATCCATATGTGCACATCATCCGTCCTGGACCATATGATGTGCCCATCCTTGCAGACGATGATGCTGTGGAGATTTGTATGATGCTCTTTTATCAGAGCTACTTGAAGGGTTCGAAGAAGACAGTCATCTTGGAATCCTGCAAGCTGCAAAGCAGAAAGAGAATCCGAGAAGATGATGATGATGATTCATCTTCAGGATGTTGTCAAGCAATCCCAGATGGTATAATGATCAGATGAACAACTGGGTAGCTATCTTCAGAAGTAATAGAGCACAATAGCTTCTGGCTCTAGCTCTTCTGCTTCAGATATAGCATTCAAATACTTATCCTGGTTAAAATAGATCTTCTCTTTTGTAACCATAGTGATTAGTATGTACCAGAAAGATTAGCTAGTCATGAGTATGTAATTGTCTGAATGTAAATAGAGTTTGAATCAATTAATGAAAAAGACC
Source organism: Heracleum sosnowskyi (assembly GCA_030848705.1). NCBI lineage: Eukaryota > Viridiplantae > Streptophyta > Magnoliopsida > Apiales > Apiaceae > Heracleum > Heracleum sosnowskyi. The sequence continues at coordinate 20,727,426 of CM061235.1, read as the reverse complement.
CATTTTGTTGCTTTACATTTCAGTATTATCAATATTGCATAGTAATTGTAAAGTGAAAGAAAAGATATCACTTTGAACAATAAACTAACATACTCAGCAGCATAACTAATTACTATCAGGACTTATCGAACACACTCTTTCTTTTCTCTGTTCAATCATACTTTTTTGAAAAACAAATGACTAAACCCAAAATCATAAAATGTCTGAAACAAAGAAATTATTTTAACCATCAGAGATTAAAACAAAGTAACCTCGGCGTATTTCACACAATACATCAGTGTTTACCATTTGTCCTTCTTTGTCAATAAACTCTTTTCTCAATCTGTACAGTTGTGAAAATATGTGTGTGCAATAGCAGAGTTTACCGTAATCAATATTTAGATCATCTCAAAGTGCATAAAATCCACAAACGAAAGTAGTAAAAACTGGTTGCCTAAACTCTCATGTATAACATAAAATCTGACTTTATATCTAAACTCTGTTTTCTGATATCCTTTCATTTGGATATATCTTTTAATTTTTCACCCCCTTTCTTTATTTGTTTTTTTTTAAATTTTTTTTTTTTTTTTTTACTTTATTTTTCCAGTAATCAGTGGTTGGCACTAGTCACCAAAAATCAACGATTTTAGCCCTTATTTCATACAATAAGTTCCTGGATCTTCCTAGGCCCAACATGATCTCAAAGGAATTTGTGCTCTTTTTGGCATCTTTTGTTTTGAGGGTGAATTCTTTTTAATTAAGAATCAGAGTTTAGACTTTTCATCAGTAAATATAATTAACTTATGAGAGAAAATGCAAACAGCTAATACAGACTCAGTGTATAGGATCAATAAACTAAGAGATGGTATAAATACAGAGACAGTATCATGCTGTGTTAACTTACTGCACGTAATCGAGATCAGAATCTATACAACTCTTAAGGATTCACAGTTACTTACTGAGAATTATGCTTCATACAAATTTCTTCATTGGTCCAAATGTTTCAGACAAAGTTACAATCAGAGTATGACATTAAACTGTAACTATCAGAGTACGACCAACAGAGTTTAGCATCAGAGTTTACTTTCAGAGTATGATTGACACTTCACAGAGTTTATCATCAGAGTTTAACATGCTGGTTCATATAACAGTTAACACATGTAAGAAATCATGAACATAAAAAGTGAGTCTAACCCGTATCTCTAGTCAGAACCAGAGATCATTCCAAGTTCATTTACCAATCTTGTAAAAGTAGCTTCACTCAAAGGTTTGGTGAAGATATCTGCAAGTTGTTGGTCTGTAGACACAAAATGAAGCTCAATGTTTCCTTCTTCCACATGTTCTCTGATAAAATGATACCTTATGCTGATGTGCTTGGTCATGGAATGCTGTACTGGATTACCTGTCATAGCAATAGCACTTTGGTTATCACAGAAAATAGGTATTCTAGAGTACCTTAACCCATAATCCAGCAATTGATTCTTCATCCATAAAATCTGTGCACAACAGCTACCAGCTGCTATATACTCTGCTTCTGCAGTGGATGTAGAAATTGATTTCTGTTTCTTACTGTACCAAGAAACCAATCTGTCACCTAAAAATTGACAGCTTCCACTTGTACTTTTTCTGTCTATCTTACAGCCTGCAAAATCTGCATCAGAGTAACCAATTAACTTAAACTCTGATTCTCTAGGATACCACAAACCCAGGGTTATGGTTCCTTTGAGATATTTGAAGATCCTTTTTACAGCTGTTAGATGAGGCTCTCTGGGATCTGCTTGAAATCTTGCACAAAGACATGTTGCATACATGATATCAGGTCTACTTGCAGTAAGATACAGTAGAGACCCTATCATTCCTCTGTAGTTAGTCATATCTACTGAGGCTCCTGTGTCTTTGTCAAGCTTCGTTGCTGTAGCCATGGGAGTTGTAGCAGATGAACTATCAAGCATACCAAATTTCTTTAGAAGATTTCTGGTATACTTTGCTTGATTGATAAAAATCCCATCATCTGTTTGCTTGACCTGTAAGCCTAGAAAATAACTAAGCTCTCCCATCATGCTCATTTGGTACCTGGATTGCATAAGCTTTGCAAACTTCTTACAGAGTTTGTCATTAGTAGATCCAAAAATAATATCATCTACATAAATTTGAACTAAAAGCAAATCATCACTTGAATTGAAATAAAACAAGGTTTTATCAATTGTACCTCTTGTGAACCCACTTTCTAAAAGAAATTGAGCAAGAGTTTCATACCATGCTCTTGGTGCTTGCTTTAGTCCATATAATGCCTTGTCAAGCCTGTAGACATAATCTGGATGCTTGGGATCTACAAATCCTGGTGGTTGTTCAACAAACACTTCTTCTTCAAGCTTCCCATTTAGAAAAGCACTTTTTACATCCATCTGAAAGACTTTAAACTTCTTGTGTGCAGCATAGGCCAGGAAAATTCTTATGGCCTCCAATCTTGCAACTGGAGCAAAGGTTTCATCATAGTCAATTCCTTCCTGTTGTGAATAACCTTTTGCCACAAGTCTAGCCTTGTTTCTTGTAATCACACCTTCACTGTCAGTCTTGTTTCTGAAAACCCACTTTGTACCTACTATTGATCTATTTTTTGGTCTAGGTACAAGTGTCCAGACTTCATTTCTTTCAAACTCATTTAACTCTTTTTGCATTGCTGTAATCCAATTAGCATCTTGAAGAGCTTCCTCCACTTTCTTTGGTTCTGTTTGAGACAAGAAAGCATGATACAGACACTCATTATTTGTTGCACTTCTAGTTCTCACACTAGCATCAGGATCTCCAATTATGAGATCAGGTGTGTGTGCCTGTGTCCACTTTCTTGCTGTTGGTAAGTGGTTTCTTGCATCATTATTGAATCCTCCCCCTTGATCCATGCTCTCCTGATTCATATGTTGACTTTCTGCAGCATCTGAGACTCCCCCTGAATTGGATGGTTCAGAGTTTGAACTGTCAGAGTTTGAATTAGTTTCCTCAACTGACTCACTTGATGTGTCTTGTTGAGCTTCTTCACGCTCCCCCTCAACTGGTTCTCTATTTTGTTCAATTTGAGAATTTCCAGTTTCTCCAGTATTTACCAGTAGAGGTTCAGAGTATGCTTCGTCAGAGTTTGTCAACTCTGCTTCATCAGAGTTTATATCATCAGAGAATAGATCTTCATTTTCAAAACGCAGTTGATCATATCCATCCTTGTCTTCAAGTCCAATTATTTTCTTGTCATCAAATGACACATGTATAGATTCCATGATCACCTTAGTTCTTAGATTATAAACTCTGAATGCTTTTGTTGACAATGGATAGCCAACAAAGATTCCTTCATCAGCTTTTAACTCGAACTTTGTCAACTGTTCAGGATGAGTCTTCAACACAAAGCATTTGCATCCAAATATATGAAAATATTTCAAATTTGGCTTCTTATTTTTCACCATCTCATATGGTGTTTTTCCATGCTTGTTGATCAATGTTGCATTTTGAGTAAAACAAGCAGTTTGAACAGCTTCTGCCCAGAAGTATGTTGGTAATTTTGCTTCATCAAGCATAGTTCTGGCTGCTTCAATTAAAGTTCTGTTCTTTCTTTCAACTACACCATTTTGCTGTGGAGTTCCAGGTGCAGAAAATTCTTGTTTCACTCCTCTTTCCTTGCAGAAAGCTTCTATGATTGAGTTTCTGAATTCAGTTCCATTATCACTCCTTATAATTTTGACTTTGTGCTCTGATCCTTTGTCCAGTACATTTACATGATCCATCAGAGTTTGAGCAGTTTCATCCTTCTTTGACAAGAAATACACCCATGTATATCTAGTATAATCATCAACAATTACTAGAGCATATTTCTTTCTGCCCATGGACATCACATTCACTGGACCAAAGAGATCAACATGTAGAAGATGATAAGGTTCCAGTATTGATGATTCAGATTTGCTCTTGAAAGATGACTTCCTTTGCTTGGCTTTTTGACAAGAATCACACAAGCCATCTAGACTGAGTATAGATTTTGGAAGTCCCCTTACAAGATCCTTTCTTATTAGCTCATTGATGTTGTTCAAATTGAGATGAGAGAGCTTCTTGTGCCAGTTCCAACTCTCTTCATTTGACATTCTGGCTGTCAGACACACTGTTTTTCCATCAGAGTTTGTTACCAAACTTGCTTCATAAATGTTGTTGCGCCTGTGTCCAACTAGAACAACTTTTCCAGTAGATTTACTGATAACTTCACAGTATTCACTATGAAAATCTACATGGTTTCCTCTGTCACAGATTTGACTCACAGATAGCAGATTATGCTTGAGTCCTGAGACTAGAGCTACATTTGTAATGATGACACTTCCAAGATTGATATTGCCATATCCCAGAGTGTGTCCTATGTTGCCATCTCCATAGGAAACCTTTGGGCCAGCCTTCTCCTTAAAGTCTGATAGCAGGGCTTTATTTCCAGTCATATGTCCTGAGCATCCACTGTCCAAGATAAGTGTGCTCTCTTTTATACCCTGCAATCACAAACAAATACTAAGTATTAGTTTTAAGGATCCAGACTTGCTTGGATCCTTTGTCTTTCTTAACAGTGTTAGCTTTTGCAGCGGAATCTGTATTATCAGAGTTTAAACTAACATTGTCAGATTTTACACTAGCAGAGTTTGCTCTAACCCATTTCAAGTTGGGTTTTAGCTCATAATAGTTGTGATAAATAGCATGATAACTCTTGCAAGTATAAATGGAATGCCAAGTGCTCCCACAGTGTTTGCATAAAGTTTGTGGTTTAACTCTTACATAATCATTCTTTACTCCTGATGTAGAAGATAAAGAATTAATATGTTTGTTCTTAGTGCAAAATCTAGCAAGATGATTAGAACTACCACAATTGTAACATGTTTTCCTTGAAGCACCAGCATTAGGCAAATGATTATTTCTGTTATTTATGCCTACTTTTCCATTCCTATTTTTCTTGGACCCTTTAGGTTTCATGGCAGACTTTACCTCTTTCAACTTATGATTGAACTGTTTTCCTGTCATCAAGCCAACATTAACCTGTTTTTCACAAGTTTTTACTGGTTTTCTAACAGCTTCTACTTCCATAAGTTTTTCTGTTATAATATTTTCCTGTCTTTCACAGGCTTCACCTGATTCCATATCAGCTTCTCTTATTACAACAGATTTTAACTTAATGGCTTCTGGAACAAACTTCACAGGTTTAAGTTGTGGTTTTACCTTAATCTTGTCTTTAAACCTAAGTTCATCATTTTCACAATAACCTAAACCTACAGAATCAGTCTGAAACACTTGATGAGTGTCTCTTCCAGAATCTGTCCAAGTTTTGATTATTTTTCTTTCTTTTTCTAAATCAGATTCTAGTTGCCTATATCTTTTCAGCAACTCCTGTTCTACATAAACAACATCATCTCTTTCTTTTTGAATCTGCTTCATACTTTCAAGTTCTCCTTCAAGAAACTTGTTTCTTTCTTTAAGACTAAGATTTTCAGTTTTAATTCTTTCATTTTCTAAAGTCTGATCCCTATAGCTAACATGAACACTTTTCAGATATACTCTTAACTCAGATATATTATCAGTATCATAAGCATAAGTAGTTAGGGGTACCTTATTTTCAGATGATTCAGTCTCATCTCTGACAGTTGCCATAAGAGCATAGTTTTCTCCATCATCAGAGTCTGAAGTATCTGCCCAGTCTTTGCCTTTAGAGATGAGTGCTTTCTCAGATTTGCCTTTCTTGCACTCTGGAGCATAGTGACCCATCTCTTTGCACTTGTAACACTGGATCTCAGATTTGTCCTTCTTTCCAGACTTGGTATCCCTTCCATCAGACTTTCTGAAATTCTTCTTCTCAGAATTTGAATCTTTTCTTGAGAATCTCTTTCCCTTCTTGAAGTTCTTGAATCCCATCTTCTTGAAGGTCTTCACCATCAATGCAGCCATTTGCATCATCTGTTCTTCATCATCATCAGAGTCAGAAGCTTCACCAGAGTTTGAATCATCATCAGAGTTTGATGACTCACTCTCAGATTTAATGACTAAAGCCTTTCCTTTGGCTTTCTTCCTTGATGATTCCTTCTTAATGGGCTTCTCCTCGACTTTGAGAGCAACATATTTTGACTTTTTACTCATTCTTCTATTCCTTTGTTCTATCTCCAGTTCATGAGTTTTCAATAACCCATAGATTTCATCAAGATCTGTATCAGCAAGCTCATAATTATCTCTTATTGTAGTTGTCTTTAAATCCCACTTTTCAGGTAGAGATAACAGAAACTTGAGATTAGACTCTTCAAGCTCATATTCTTTATCAACCAGAGACAGATCATTCAATAGTTTGCAAAATCTGTCATGAGTCTCAGTCAAGGTTTCATTAGGTCTTGAATCAAAGTGCTCATACTCCTGAGTTAGTATGGTCCTCCTATTCTTCTTGATAGCACCTGTTCCTTGGCATCTGACTTCTAGAGCATCCCATATCTCTTTGGCAGTCTTGCAGCCAATTACTCTGTTAGACATAACATTATCTAAAGCACTGTGGAGAAGATGTCTAACCTTTGCATCCTTTGCAATCGATGAGATGTCCTCAGGAGTCATATCTTTCTTTTCCTTTGGAACAGTCTTCTGTTCCTGACCATCAACAACAGGGGATAATTTTGTTGGCATATGAGGACCATCATATATTCTGTCAAGATATTCTGGATCTGTAGCCTCCAGAAACATGGTCATTTTAACCTTCCAAATCGGATACTCTACTGGCCTGAGAATTGGAACCCTGATTGTTTCATATCGACTCACAGAATTGGGCTTAACCTGTTCAGCCTTAGGAGCAGTTTGATTTTCTTCAGACATGATTAATACTGTGTTTGAATCGTAAAACTGTATATATTAAACAGCCTTGGCTCTGATACCAATTGTTAGGCCGAATACACAATATATAATCAAGTATGTATGAGAATAACAATTAAGAACACAGGTTTGTAAATCAACAAACTGAATTATATTAAATAATTCTCTCTTAGTGATGTTAATGAATCACAAAGAGCTTCTAGGTTACAAGAATAATATATTCAATGATCGCATCCCTTCTAGGGATAACCTATCTGTGTTTATATAGTACACAGTTACACAATCCTTATCTAATTGATATTCCTACAAATTAGCTATACAATTGATATCAATTAAGGATTGCTTCTTATCTTCTATTCTGTTTCCTTAGCTGTATCAATATATTCTGCTTCTTTCCATCTTCAGAATATATTGCTTCTAGAATCTTCAATTCAGCACCGACAGCTAATTCAACTATCACCTTGTCAGACTTTAAATAAACTCTGACCGGCTTCCTTTAAACTCTTCACCCTGTCAGAGTTTAATTAAACTCTGACCGGCTTCTGATAAACTCTGGTCAGTACCTGTTGCTTAAACACTGATAACAAACGTCAGCAATTATATCTAACATAAGCTTTCCTTGAGTTTCGGGAGGACCCAACAGCAGTCGGTCCTCCAAATATCATGTTGATGACAGGCCCTCGGGGCTTAGGATTACGATCTAGGTCGTTGTCCCTCCTTTCATAGTCTTTTCTTTCATAGTTTCCTTGTTGATTTCCTCGATTCCCATCCTTAGTGAACTTATCGAGTTTTCCTCTTCGGATTAAGAACTCGATTTCATCTTTCAGTTGTCTACAATCGTCGGTGTCATGACCAACTTCTTTATGGAAACGGCAGAATTGATTCTTGTTTCGTTTCTCCAAGTCGGATCTTAGCGGCTTTGGCCATCGAAGATCTTCTTCCTTCAGAATTTGACTTCTTGAGGTGTTCAACCTTGCATATTCATTGAACCTGGGTCCGAAGTTGTTCCTTTTAGGTGGAGAGTCGGAATCTTTCGCTGTCCTGGGATATTTGTCCCTAGCGTCATACTCTTGAGTCTCCTTTCTCTTTTTTCCGTTTTCACTTCCCTCAACAATGGGTTCATACTTTCTCATGCTTTCTTCAGCCTTGATATACTTTCCAGCTCTATCTTGTAGTAACAACATGTTTTCGGGGGGATGTTTAGCCAAAGACCTCCTGAAGTGGTCATCGGTAGTTCCTTGCTGTAGGGCTATCATAGCCACTTTATCTTCCAAATCTGGGACTTTTATAGCCTCCTTAGTGAATCTACTCAAGTATTCTCTCAACGTTTCATTCTTGCCTTGTCGAATCTCCATAAGAGAGGCGGAACTTTTCTCATGTATCTTCCCACTAACAAATTGATTGATGAATGCCTTACTCTGCTCTTTGAAGGATCCAATAGAATTGGGCGGAAGGCGACTATACCAATGTTGAGCCATGCCCGCTAGGGTTTGTGGAAACGCCCTACACTTTACAGCGTCATTGGCAGGCTGCAACAGCAGTGCATTTGAGAAGGTCCTTACATGATTTGCGGGATCTCCCGTTCCATCATAGGCTTTGATCGAAGGCATCTTAAACTTTCTGGATATAGCCGTTTTCATGATGTCTTGAGTAAACGGTGGTGTAGGATCATCAGGATCTCCTAGGGGCAACAGAATACTAGGATCACCCCTTGAGGCTTCAGCCCTCTTGGTCCTTCTTGGTGGATCCAAGTTGATTATCGGGATTCCTTCAGTCGTTCGGCCCCGAGATTGAGCGGCCTCTTCTTCAGCAAGGAGTTTTTTTAGCCTTGCAGTCTCTGCCTCATGGGCTGCAAGTTTCTCCCTAGTAGTTTGGGGTGGCTCCCGATTTGTCCGGGAAGAACGTCTCCTTCTTGGGGCGACATCCTCCCCAGTTGTATAACCCTCATCCTCGGTGTATGGGCCAGAGTAATCTTGAATGAGAGGGTTCTGACGAGTTTGTTGATTTTGGGGTCCCAGACCTTGAATATAAGGGGGCACATATGCCTCATGGTAGATTGGATTAGTTCCACTACCGCCCGTCATGGGTCGAGGGGGCATGCCATAGCTTGGAATCCCCAAAGTCTGATTCGCGTATTGAGGGAGATCAGTAGTATGGAGTTGAAGGCTTCTCGGGGCATTCATGAGCAGCGGGGAGGTCGTGATTGGTTGCTGGTGAACGATCTCTTGTGGATTAGATCCATGAATGACCATCTGCAGGGGATTCGTCCCTTCAACCGAAATCGGGATTTCCGGTCCTTGAGTGTTGGTGGGGAAATTCGCCCCTTGTGTGACAGTAGTTGGCGGTGGCCGATCAGCCTCAGAGGTGATAGGACGATCCTCAAGAGTTTGATTATCCCGAGCTGTTCTTCGTGTGTTTACCATGGTTGATGTTGTCTTCCCACAGACGGCGCCAAATGTTATGGATTAAAAAACGTACTTTGTGAATTTAATGAGCTTCGAGCTTTAATGGCTGCACTCATGTTTCCGGACTAAATTGGTCCTCACAAGATGCCTACGTATCTCAATTAATGTTGAGAATCAAGCCAAAGACGTAGTTCTGATTGTAGGATCAGAGACCTTATATAGGCGTTTGGAGCCTAGTATTTATGGTATGTTTAGGAGTCTTAGCGAATAAGTCTCCTTTTTGATATTGGATAAACATTGTATTTCTTGCTGAATAAGTCTTTTCCTTGTTGATAAAGGCTATGACTCATTAATTGGGATTCTGGATCCTTCTTTGATAAATTTGCCATATTTCGGACTCTTTTCATGAGTTGTATATTTCCCTTATTTATTAATTACGAAATTAATAAATAATCATTGTTTCGGGCCTTGTTTATTGGGCCGTATTCTTGGACCAATCTAGGTCTAATTAATACATCATTAATTACACATCTAGGGTTATTTTTAGCCCATATCAAATATATTACGTCTTCCTGAGGATCATCACATAAGAGAGGGGTCTCTAGAGAGTGACACCGAAAATAGAAGGCAGCCACCATTGGAGGGGGCATGAAAGGAGAGAGAGAGCGATCAAAATACAGATCCTAAACAAAAGTTGAGAAGAAAAAGTGGAGGAGACGGAGAGAAAGGAAATAAAAGCCAAAGAGACAGTAAAAGAGGGATAAGAAGGATAAGTGGGGGGTCTCCAAATAGTGACGTCGAAAATAGAAGACGGAGAGGGGGAGATTTCAGGATGGGGTGGAGAATGCAATAATTTTTAAATGAACTAAGAATTTCAATGAGTCAATTTATTCAATGCGAAATGATAATTATACTCTCAAATTTCGAAATGACATTTTAATCTATATTAGAATTATCTCATATCAATATATCTGTAACTCATAAAATACGTTGAAATTAATAAAACTTACGCAATATTCTAGAACATGTCCGTGCCTCGCACGGGCTATAAAGCTAGTTTATATAAATAATCCAAACCAACATTTTATTTATTCAAACATCAAAGTAAAAAAAATAATATAAGAGATAAAAGACGTGGGTTATCTAATAAGTTTTTTGAAAAAAATTCAAAAAGGCATGTAGCATAGTGGTTAAGCCCATGGATATCTTGGAAGGAGGTTGGAGGTTCGAATCTCTGTAGTAACACATCTATTAAAAACTTTTTGTATAATTGGCATTTTTGGTATTTTTCAAAAAAAAGGGTAAAACGGTAATTTCACGGCCATTTAATTGGCAACTTTTGCCCTTGTGTTGGCCTATTATATATAGTAGTAATAGATAGATAGATAGAAGTAATAGATAGATAAATAGATTTTGCTGAAAAGGAAAAAAGAAAAACAAATTTATATAAATAATTCAAACCAACATTTTATTTATTCAATCATCAAAGTAAAAAAAAATAATATAAGAGATAAAAGACGTGGGTTATCAAATAAGTTTTTTGAAATAAACTCAAAAAGACATGTAGCATAGTGCTTAAGCCCATGGATATCTTGGAAGGAGGTTGGAGGTTCGAATCTCTGTAGTAACACATCTATTAAAAATTTTTTGTATAATAATATAGAAGTGACATTTTTGTTATTTTTCAAAAGAAAAGGGTAAAACGGTAATTTCGCGGCCATTTCATTGGCAACTTTTGCCCTTGTGTTGGCCTATTATATATAGTAATAGATTAATAGAAAGATTACTAGCTTTATACCGGTTTAATAAGTTATTTTATTTTAGTGTTTTTATAATTTTATTTATTAAAATCTTTGTGTATTTTCATAAAAATATAAATTCATTAAGTTAATAATATGTTTTTTCATATGTAATATATTATTTCGGTTTATGTTGTACTTCTTGAAATAATAAAAATTACGAATTTTTTATATATACAAATTCACTAAAATAATGATTATTTATAAGTTTATTCATTGTTTTTATAAATTCAATTTTAATAAATTTTAGTGTAAATATTTAAAATATTAAAATTATACTACTTCTATTATTATTATTATTATTATTTGCTAAGTTTCTATTATTATTTACTTTTATAGAAATATTATTTTTTCTCCAAAGTAGAGCATTATTAATAACTCTAATTACTCTAATTGTGTAATTGTTTTATAGTAGAGAGTTTTTAGTTTATAGTAGAGAGTTTTTAGCTGTGTAGAACCCGTTTTATAGTAGAGAATTTTTAGCGATTTAGGACCCGACCAAACCAAACCATACCATTTAAGTGTTTTACACTAGTTATATATAAAGATATAATTATAGAATAGGGCCTTGTTTGGTTTTCCGATTTTAGAGTTACACAGTAACTTGAAATTATCAGGAATCAGGTTACATTGGCTACTTACGGGAAAAATAAAAAACATGTGTTTGGTTTATAACCACGTAATTAGTAGTTATATTATTAATAAATTAAAACTTTTGTAATTAATTTTTTTTTGTACAAATAAATGGATATAAAATCTAATGATATATCATATAAAAACTAAATAATTATATAAATATTAGAACATGATAAAATTATTATAAAATTAAAAAAGTCGTAAATTTGAAATAATACTTTTGTTAGAAATAAATTTTAAACATCAATTTGTATATTTAATCTATGATAGTATTAGCGACATCTATTTGAAAAAAGTAATATTTTATGACGGTTAATTTTAATTTAATATAATTTGGTTAAGATTTTAATTTTTTTATATAGTTTTTATATTTAATTAAAAGTAGATGTGTTGATCTTGAATTTAACATTGTTTTTTATTTTTAATAAATAAGATGATACACCTAACAACTATGTAACTCAAAAAAACCACGTCGGTAATTGGGTTACGTACTTTGTAGTAACTTGAAAAGTATTGGAACTCTAGGTTACTTTACTTAACTATAAAATCACACTACCAAACACGGGAAAAAGTTCCAAGGAAGTTTGGGTTACGGTGCTGAGTTACACTGAACCAAACAAGACCTAGATAAATGTATCACTATTCATCAAATATACACCGTAGCTGAGGTAGTCTGCATATCTAGAACATGCCCAGCAAGGCACATGCTATAAAGCAAAACTAGTTTAATACTCTTGCGTCCCATAATATGTGAGATAATCAACAAGGCACGCTTTTTAATGAATTAATATTAGACTTCAATTTCAACCGTAATAAATTAGATAATGGAAGTTAAATATATACTATACTATTAAAATTAAATCCTTATATATAATAAGCGTAAAGGAGATATTATCCAAAATTTTGGTTGGTCCTCGGTGTGACGCCCCCAAATCTGGGGTCAGGATTTGGTGCCACTATCGCTCTGAATAAAACATGATTATACATACGACCCCTCAACAAAGGATCGATCACAGGTTATGGTATGAAACAAGAAGCTAAAATATCAAAGTTTATTACAACATCTAATTCAGTTTTATTACAAACCATAAGCCACCATCTAACCATTGGTGAGAACTAACATGAATTCTATCTGTCTGGAAACATGGAGCCTAAATTCTCGAATCAGGCCTTCTCACGGTCCTCTTAGCGGTTACTCGAAAACGGCATACTCCATTCCTAACTGAAAGGTTAGGGAATAATAAAAACAAGAGTGAGCCAAAAATTTGCCCAGCAAGTGAAATCAATGTAAGCAGTTTTCATTTGATAAATCCATCAACTAGAAATTCATTAGTAATCAAATGGTAATCAAATGGTAGTCAACTGGTAATCAAATGATAATCAAATGGTAATCATATGGTAATCAGTTTCAAGATATACATTTCTGTTCAAAGAATAAGATTAAGCAATTGAATTGGAACTTCCGGTAAGACGGTACGAGCTATACGGGTGATCAGCCACGTAAAGCTCCAGACCATGTTTTCACAAGGTCCTAACATTCAGGATCCATAGGCACACATTGGCCATAAAATACATACATACATAAGTAACCAGGACCGCCGCCACGGTCAAAGTTCGTTCCATTCATAAGTAATTCAACAAAAGGGGTTAGATGAACAAGAAGATTTCAACATTTCCAATAATCATTTCAGGGTATAAGCTAATTCAAGATTTTATTGCAAGGGTTTAAAGAATGAATAATTGAAAGGCATGATAAGTAAGTGAGCAAAGAAATAAGTAAGCTACGGGTGTCAGAAGTTAATAGAGGTCAACAAAGTATAAGTCAAGGAAAAGGCTTATATGAACAAAGCAAAGGTAAAGGAACAATTATAGGTTTAATATGAAAGAACAAGGTAAAAAGGGTACAATAACATAGTATTGAGAACAATTGCAAGATGATAAGTAAAGGATAAGTAAAAGTAGGACGTATACTTGCAATAGAATTCAAGGGTAACATTCACATCATAATTTAAGAGAACTACCACTTGAAAAATAAGTGGAGGGAATAGACACTTGCCTCAAAAGCAGATAAACTAACTCAATAACTTGTACACCACTCCGACTTTACGTACACGGGCTCCTTTCCTGGCCTCCTACTTGTACCTATATAAAGGTATAATATCGTCTTAGTCTTTATAACTTAGTACCTCAGCTTTGTTTACGTATCTCTAAGTACTTCTACCCCATCGTCATACAGTCACATGTACTTATATATATATACAATCAAGAAGCACATAGTGTCTTCACAACTTTAATTAACACTTAGATATGTAGTCACTTAACACATATTTGCTTAATGACATCAACAATTCTAGTCAAAATGACCATATAGACTTTCAACACATTCAACCTTTACGACATAACCGACCTTTAATCATTTAACACGCACCATATGACGTCACATGACTTTCATCAACATATTGATGAAAGGCCTCAAGATAAAGACTTCTAACATTTCTATCTAGTTCCTTTTGACCATAAATAACACTTGATCACATAAAGCCACTTATACTCACAACATGTTTAGTTAACCAATACATAACAACTTACGACCAATTTATAGTTGACTAACCAAGTCTAGATTCAAGTTACTATAACAATGCTAATTCTAATTAAAGACAACCATATTGGTTCAACACATATGTAATTATTCAAATTACATCATAGCAATGTCTTATACCAATTAAAATACAATTAAGCAACTAACACATAATTGTTCTCAGATTCGACACAAAGTTCTAGTTAGTACGATCACGGAAAAGAATACCTTTAATAATTAGTTACTCTACCCTTAATATAAAGACTTATATAATTCTTAAAATCTATATACTTAACCTCCATACGAGTTTTAAAGTCCACTCTAGCGGGTTAGACTTGAAAAATCTCAATTAACCAATAAAATATCAAAACAGAATTTTTATAAAACTGTGTTACCAACACACAAACATTTTTAATAAATCAAAAATTCATGATATCTGTTTGAAATTTTTGTGAGACCTTAATAAACCTAATGAATTTCTACAGAAAAAGTTTCAACTTGAAATTCAAAGATTAAGCAATTAAAACGTAGCTTAGAAAATCAGAAACCGTAACAGTTTTATACTCTGCGCGTACACTACCAAAATAATCATAATAAATAGCTCAAAAATCGGATTGCTTCCAAATTTTCGCGTGGTTACACTATATTCTGAGGAGCTCATGAATCTCAGAGAATTGCAACCCAAGGGTGACCTTGAGCTGCTCGAAACAGAGCTCCAACAGAGCAGTGCTGCTGCAGAAATTTGAGCGACTATGGACTTATGTAATTACAACTCACACAATCACACACTACTCACACATTATTCACACATTACCTACACTCACCCACACACACTACACTCACCCACACACACGCACGCTGCACACACACACTCACCTCTACACACACACCCGAGAGCACACACATGCACACAACACAATTTTCTACACCTTACTTCTCCCTAAATTTGACCATAACCTCTTTCCTTTAATCCCATGCACCTTAACTCCCACTCCAAAACCATAAACCATTTCACATACATCAACATCATCTCAGATAAAAATCAATTACAAAATTTCAAACTATACCATACTTCACTTTCACTACAAAACACACATACAAGTCTAAATGTTCACCACTCAACACTTTTACTCAAAAAGAATCATGACCCATTATCAAACTATCACTCAAATCACTAAAGCTCACAAAATTAGTGACATGCAATCACTAACACTCTTAGTTATTAACTATCCATCATCAAACATAACTATATACTAACAATAATTGAAACCCACTATCAAACTCTAGCTAAAATCATCAAATATCACCAAATGAATAACATGCATCCATAATCAATACCCAAATTATCAAAACAAACTTGAATTAAACTAATATATACAAAAATCAAGACTATGGCTCACCATGATCATCGCCAATGGTCGGGTTTCTTCTCGGATGAGTCCAAAATGATGGATCTCACCGAGAATCATCCATATTACTAATAATCAACCATTGCATGTAAGTTTTACACAAAGAGGAATGAAAATCCGAAAATTCTCAATTTTCAAAGTTGAATCAAAACTTGATATTGACACAAGAGGGTTGTAGAGATTTGAGAGAGGAGTGTTTTGGTTACTCACACTTGAAATTTGGATAAGAGAATCACAAGTTTTGGTGGGTTTAATTTGTGAAGAAATGAAGAACAATGGAGAGTGTTTGGGAGAGTGAGGTCTCGGGAGAAAAAAAAAGAAATGGGGAAGAGAGAGCCGAGAGAAAATGAGAGAGAGAAGTGATGGTGGGCTTTTTAAAGAAGTAAAATGGAAGTGTGTAGAAAGTGATTTAAATGTAATGTAAAAATAATATTATCTATTACATAGTTCTAGAAATAGATTATAATTTACAAAATTGTCCCACTAACTCCATTGCTAAATTAATAAAAACAAGGGCTATGATGTAAATTCATAATGCCCACTCTAGATCAATTAGAAATATTATTCTACAAATAACTTTTGTAGATTAGATAATTAAAATTGCATTTACATAGAAATAATCAAATAAAATACCTTTTTATCTCAAAAATAATTTTAAAAAAATTTACCATTCTCTAGGTAACTAAATAAATTACCCACTGAAAATAAATAATCTAGAAGGTGTAGCATCCCTCAAAATAAATATTTAAAAATAAATGAATGATTTATAAAATTTAAATCATAAGTTTAAAAATAAAATAAAATAATGGTAAGAAATATTTTATGCTGCTGAATAAATAATTCAAGCATACTCCAAATCTAATATAAATATTTTATGACTCAAGTAAATTCTCAGAGCACTTAAATAAAATTTAGAAACCACATTCATGATTAACTAATTATTCACCGGGCACATAATTCACATTTTAAGCACGTAACATTTATTGCACATAAAGAAATTTCAAAATTATAGGACTATATCCAAGAAATATTTTTATCTTAAATAATTATAACTAAATATGAGCTTACACATAAATCTCCTTATACCAAGATCATCACTGCTAAATAAAATATCAAGAATAAAATCTCAATTGTTATTTCTAGCAATAAATGTTAAATAATTTTAAACAACTCTTATTAACAAAATAAATTTAAGGTTACCTAATTAGCACAAAGAGCCTATTAAACAATTATCACACACATATATAAAAATAAAATTAATCGTATTCACATATTGGTAATAATTTACAAGTAAAAAATTTCTAAGGCGTTACAACCTTCCCCCCTTAAAAGGATTATGTCCTCAGAATCTATTACGTAAACAGCTGAGAGTACTTTTCTAACATTTTAGTTTCTAACTCCCAAGTTGATTCTTCAACCCTGGGGTTTCTCCACAACACTCTTACTAGTTCAACTATTTTATCTCTAAGCACTTTCTCTTTCCGATCTAAAATTTCTATTGTTTGCTCAACATAGTACAAATGAGTTTGAATCTCTATCGACTCATATTATATTACATGGTTAGAATCGAAATAATACGTCTTAAGCCTAGATACGCGAAATACATTATGGATATGTTGCATATATGGAGGTGAGGCTAGCTCATACGCAATCTTACCCACGCGCTTTAATATCTCAAAAGGTCTAACTAATTTTCGGGCTCCGCCGTCCTTACTTACCAAGTCCTGCTAGTCTTTTTCATGGTGACACTTAATATGACTGACTCTCTTACTCTATAATCTATACCTTCCCAGGTTTAATCCTCATATTACAGTCGTCGATTCCGAGTAGCTATTAATCCTTTCTGGATGAGCTCAATGGTTCTTTGGTCTGATACATTAACTCTGGTTCCAATCTCGTGCATTTATCAACTTCTTTTCAACCTATTGAAGATCTACATCTTTCTCCGTACAAGGCTTCATAAGCTGGCATTTCAATATTCGCGTAATAGCTATTGCGGTAAAAGAATTCCACTAATGACAAACGATCATCTAAATTATCTTCAAAATTCATCGTACAAACTCTAAATTTGTCTTCGATTGTTTGAATAGTCTATTTACTTTGACCATACGTTTGAGGATGATACATGGCACACATGTTCAACTTGGCTTATGAACATGCCAACAACTTTCTCCAAAATCTTGAATAAAATTGCGGGTCTTGGTCAAATTCGATTAATACTTGAATCATATGCCTCACTGCTATCTCTTATAGTCGATAAACCAATTTATCTAATGAAAGTTTCTCGTTGATGGGAAAGAAAGGTACCAACTTGGTAAATCCGTCGATCATAACTCAAATGGCATCATGAGATGTTCATTCTTAAATTCAGGAATTTCTAATGGTTGTAATAGTCCACTAAATCTCTGATGTTCGGTTTTAACTCTCTAACAGGTGAAACACTTACTCATACGAAATCATATTTTGAAATAACACACTCACACTTTTACAAGATTATGTTTTTGAATGACACACACACACACAAAGTCACATTTGTGAAAAGAACACGTTTAAAAGATTACGCACACACACATCTTTAAATCGTATTTTAAATTATACTCATAAAATCTTATTTTTGAATAACACACTCACACCTTTAGAAAATCATGTTTTTGAACAACTCACACCAAAATCACATTTTAAAGTACACACACACCCAAAAACACATTTTGAAAGTACACCTACCTACTCACTCAAAATCCCATCTTTAGATTTCTACCTAAAAGTATACATTTAAGAAAACTCTTTCTTTATAAAAACTTACTACTTTCTTTAAACAACACCCACACCTCAACACCTTCATGAAAGATTTCACACACACTTTTAAAATCGTATTTTGAAAACACACAAAAGTACATTTTAAATTTACACACATAAAATCAACTTAAATCCTCTTTTTCCTAAGATCTTGCAATTGAATTGCTAACCTTTACATTTCTACTGGTGCCATTCTATATGGTGCCTTTGAAATTCGTTTTAATCCGGGTGCTAAGTCTACAACAAACTCTATTTCCATTTTGGGAGTTAACCAGAAAGATCGTCGAGAAATATCTCCGGAAATTTATCAACCACTGGAATCTATTCCCCTTAGGTGTCTCTTTACTGGTGTTAACCACATGTGCTAGATATACTTGACAACCTTGGCGCAATAATCTCCTTCCCTACATGACAAGTTAGAATTTCTTTGTTTGTTTCTGACCTAGGAGCACAACTTCTACTTTATCAGTGGCTCGCAATTCCATTTTCCCATACCCTGTTAACCAATCCATTCTTAGAATTTACATCAAATCTCCCTAACTTAATGGGAATCAAGTAATCCTAAGAAAATGGTGATCTGTCATATCAATCTCACAGTGAGGAAAAGCTAGATGAATCGATATACGCTCCTGATTAGATATTCCTATAGTCAAAGCTTTACTTAGTAGTTGAATCATACAACGCGGCTTATGAGCAAATTTTATAAAGATAAAAGACTTGGTAGCTCCAAAATAAATTAACACTTTGGCATTTCCGTAATCTATTTGAAACGTATCTGTAACTACATCCTTATTTTCACTATATCGCTCATGGTCATATTAAGGGTTCTTGTCCTTGGTTGCTTAGTAAATGGTGGTCCATTCATCCTTAACATTTTGCTTACTGGACTTAACGATTGCAATCTCTTAAGAAACGTCACACCTCTCCATGCTTGTTACACGTAACTCTAGCCTTCGGTTTATAGCTCTCATTGGCGTAATGTCCTCTCTGATTACACTTGTAACGTACTACATTGATCTTATTACAAAATCCCAGTTGTTTATTTCCACAAGTTCTACATTCTAGTATCGGAGGTCTCATAGGTCTTTGTTGATCCAAATCTTATGGACGGTTCCCTTGCCCATCACTTCTAGTTTCTAGTCTTCTATATCCAACATTCCTATTTGACTGATACTCAGGCCTTATATTGAAACGGTTCTGAAAATTCCTTAATTATTGGTCTTCTTCCCATGTCTCTGCCTTCCCTTTTCTAGCTTCTTCTATTTGTAATCAATAACTTTACTCCTAATCCATGACCTCACTTCATCCCGGAGCCTCTTAACTCTCTCCTCATCGATATTCATGTATTCAGACACAAACCTGGCTAGCTCTATAAACTTTGCTTCATACTACGTTATGCTCAACTTATCCTACTTCGGTTCTAAAGTTTACATCCAATATGTGGTCTCAAGACGTTCAAAACCTTGTAATGATCTAACTACCATATTCAAAGTGAAGTATAGAATAAACAGGTGCTTATATATATATACTTGCCCGACAAGTAGAATAACAGTCTTCCATCAACAATAACCAATGCCTCTCCAATGTCACTTTATTTCATACTTCATCATGATTAGTATTGGTATATCCTTGTTACCTTCTCCTTATCCGTACCAAATTCTCGTTAATAATAAACCTTGTAATCGTGTTGTAAGTCTAATGAACAATCTGGCTCGACGTTCAGTCCTCCTTTTAAAACAATTTCCCAAACTCGATCAAAACAAATTTCCAGTCAATGTAAGTACAGCTTAACACTCAGAATACCGTCATTTTTTCCTTTGCGGCTTCCAATCTTTGATACCTCTAAGAGTCGTAAGAGTTTCCGACAAAATGAACCAATAGATACGAAGGTGTCAACAAATATGGAAATATAACCAGCATGTTTAGTAAGAATTTCTGATAAAAAGAATTTAACTAAGAGATCAAGATGATCATCGAACTTTATCAGGTTGCATTTGTCATTTTAAACAACACGGTACAGAAGGTGGCCAACCTTTAGTACTTCCATGACAAACACACAACTAGTGGCGTCCCACCGGACTTCTATCACACAGATAGAAAGTCCCTGAATCCCCTATATATATAGGGTTGTTCATCTCAGTTACAACAAGGAGGATAAAAAATTTAAGAGGAATATATGAAAGGTTTAAGAGTTTCAAAAGTTTATATAATATTGGATCAAGTAGCCCCTGAACAATAGAGGTATTTCGTAAAGAATAAAATAATAGAAGTGAAAAATTGAATCTTTGAAAAAGGTAAATTGAATAAAATCAATGACTAGTTGTGAATAGACTTATCCTTACATCGAACGAATGGAGGTAATCACGCCTTGTCTCATGTAGGTAGTTCTTAGGGAAGTAAATTTCTAGTATGAGCTTATAGGTATGTCCCGCTAGTAAATCAACTTGTGCAATCTTGTATAAAGAAGGAATTTACACTTTAGCCGCTCCTCTGGATGAATGTCCCTATCACGGGGATAAAATCGTTATCATATCACAAGGAATCTATCTAAGTCTTTCTAGACGTTATCTTAGAGCTTCTACTCTCAATCGACTCTAACTATACTTGGTTCGGAACTCTGCGCGGTGTTTCCTATAACGTTCGCGATGTAGCCGAAGTCGTAGATGAAATTCTGGAAAGTACGTAAAGATCTGCAGCTGATGTCTCCCGAACTGGTAGCTCTGACTCTCCGATTGACTCCTCCAGCTTCGAATTAGTTGCCCCGTCCGTAACCCGATCTTCAAACGGTTCAAGCGTATACTTACTCGATATGTCGGAATACTATATAACATGGAAGTGTGTAACTTAAGTTAATATTTCTACAGAAAATTCGGCATGACCTATTCGTAAAATGGACTATGCCCTGTTTTAACAATATCTCAAATACTTACTCAATCATCCACACATAATCCATAATTCGTTCAATATTCCATCCATCTCCAATCCCTTTCATTCTACATGTAAGAAATAACTCTGCCTTGTCATGCAGCTATACTATTAGAAAATAAATTTACCCAAGGGGTAATGGAAATCTCCACTTGGTCGGGTGCATGCACTGATACTGATATTGACGACTCTGGCTTAGGAAAAGGAATCTCAGATGAAGGTTAATCTCTCAAAACAGCCATTATCTATAACCACACAATAATAAACCAAGAAGATACTTAAACGGTAAAGGGTTATCTTAATTCTACTAATACTCATCCTAAAGGTAACCTACATCTACAAATCCTATCTTACCTATGAAGCTTAAGTCCTAGAGCGAACCTATCCTATTGGTCAAAACTATATTCATAGATCCTAACTTAAACTCCATGTGAGTTTTCTCATTGTTTTTCCTATCTTAGACTCTTCTACCTATTCTTGTTTCAGTGACCAATAACCTGTAGCTCTGATACCAACCTGTGACGCCCCCAAATCCGGGGTCAGGATTTGGTGCCACTATCGCTCTGAATAAAACATGATTATACATACGACCCCTCAACAAAGGATCGATCACAGGTTATGGTATGAAACAAGAATCTAAAATATCAAAGTTTATTACAACATCTAATTCAGTTTTATTACAAACCATAAGCCACCATCTAACCATTGGTGAGAACTAACATGAATTTGAAGGAATATAAGGATGAGCGGAAGCATGAAATAACATTTTATTTCGTAAAATCCATATATCGCACATATAGAAAACTGTAAAATGATGTGGAATCAAAATCTTACCTTGAAAAATCGAAGCTTTGAATCGAGATGATCGTTAGCAGTAGCTTCTCAGAGTGTGAAGCCCTCTACCGGTATCCACCAAGAATAATTCTTCGATGAAGCTTTTTATAAAACTTGAAGCTTTATAAAAATGGAGGTTTTCTTTTTTCTTTTTGAGAGAGAGAGAGAGATGAAGAAGAAGGAGAGGCAACTAGGTTTTTCACAAAAACAAAAGTGTATCTAACTCATCTCATCTCATCCTTTATATAGGGCTCAAGTAGGGTTAATATATTTAATATATCAATATATATTAATATATAAATCCCTCACTTTCTCTTATAAAATGTTTAAATAATAATTAAAACTATTTTAATCATTATTATTATTCTCTCTCAAAATACCTTCATCAATAAATTAATCTTTTTATGGTGTGACCCTGTAGGTTCAATATTAAGCCGGTAGTAGAAATAAATAATAATAAACTTTTTATTTATTATTTATATGAATTCTAAAATTCATTAAATATAATTAACTGATTAATTATATTTATTCTACATCGTGAGTGATGCTTCTCAACATATCGCGACTATCCGGATAATATGAATTCACTGCTTAGAATACCAAGAACCTGTCAGTGACTAGTTACAGTACAATCAATTCCTTCTACCCTACAATATCCCGATTAAATACAAGGCACGGAACTCGTGTCAAGCCTATCAGATTTAATCATATGATTTCTTATTCATAATGCAAAGTTCATATTAATGCAAATTAGAAACTCCTTTCTAATTTCATTCACTCTGGCCAGAGATTCCAGAACTCGCATACTAAGAATAACATAGGATATTCACTTCCTATACTGGAAGGGGTAGATCCTCTATTGACGTTAACTATCTCCATACACAAATCCCTATGCCCAGAATAGACCTAATGGATGTCCTTGAGACTAAGGACTAAACCAAAGCACAGTTCATTATATACAAGATAACTTTAACGATCTCAAGTCTAAGGACACTTGTACAACTATCACTCAGTGAACAACTATCGACACGTGAGTAATCTCCATTAGTTGTCCAACTACTCGAGTCATGTTCAGTGAACTTATTCCCTAATAAGCACCTACATACTAGCTATAGTGTCACCACACAAATGCCTATGAGAACAGACATCCTCCTGAAGGGAGCAAGCATAGTATGTACCAATCTTTGCGGATTCACTAACTTCCGATTAGTTATCCTATGATCAGGAACTGTTTAAGTCTAGAGTTATCATCTTCTAGATCTCACTATTACAATCTCATTATAATTCTAGAAGCTTTACTCTAAACTATGGAACATCTTATTTAAAAACACTTTAAATAGATAAAGCCCGTAATAAAAACAAAACAAGTCTTTTATTAATATAAACGAAATCAAATAAGAATACAAGAAAGTTCTTCCTAACTCATCATACATGATTGGATTTAGGACAAAACACTTTCAATCTCCCACTTGCACTAAAGCCAATCACCCTGGTATCTAATACCCATCTTCTCTTTATGACGATCAAAGTGAATCTGAGACAATGACTTTGTGAGTGGGTCTGCTACGTTGTTATGTGTGTCAACTCTCTCAATTTTGACATCTCCTCTTTCAATGATCTCCCTAATCAAATGAAAGCGCCGCAAAACATGTTTGGTATTTTTATGAGACCTAGGTTCCTTGGCTTGTGCTATTGCTGCGTTGTTATCACAATACATCACAATAGGCTCCTCAATGCTAGGAACAACTCCCAACTCAGAAACAAATTTCCTCATCCAAACGGCTTCTTTTGCAGCCTCACTTGCAGCTATATACTCTGCTTCCGCTGTGGAGTCAGCTGTTGTAGACTGTTTGGAACTCTTCCAACTAATCGCTCCACCATTCAGAGTAAACACGTACCCTGACATGGATGTGCTATCATCATTTTCTGATTGAAAACTAGAGTCAGTATAACCCTCTATTTTCAACTCAGATCCACCAAAAACAAGAAAAATATCCTTAGTCCTTCGTAAATACTTAAGGATGTTCTTCACTGCTTTCCAGTGGTCTTCACCTGGATTGGACTGATATCTGCTCGTCACACTAATTGAATGAGCAACATCAGGCCTAGTACATAACATCGCGTACATGATAGATCCTATTGCCGAAGCATAAGGAATCTTACTCATACGCTCCCTTTCTTCAGGTGTCTTAGGAGACATCTTCTTGGAAAGGGATACTCCATGGCTCATTGGTATGAGACCTCTCTTGGAGTTTTCCATGCTGAACCTTTTAAGCACTTTCTCGATGTATGTACCCTGGGTAAGACCTATCATTCTTCTAGATCTATCTCTATAGATCTTCATACCGAGAATGTAGGATGCTTCTCCCATGTCCTTCATAGTGAAGTTCTTTGATAGCCACACTTTGACTGATTGTAGCATCGGTATATCATTTCCTATAAGAAGTATGTCATCCACATACAATACAAGAAATGTTACCGCGCTCCCATTAACCTTCTTGTAGACACATGGTTCATCTATGTTTTTGATAAAACCAAACTCTTTGATTGTCTCATCAAAACGAATGTTCCATCTACGAGAAGCTTGCTTTAACCCATATATGGTTCGTAGCAACTTACACACTAGGTGTTCATTCCCTTTGGAAACAAAACCCTCTGGCTGTGTCTATACACTTCCTCTTCAAGTTTCCCATTGAGGAAGGCCGTTTTCACGTCCATTTGCCAGATCTCATAGTCGTAGTAAGCAGCAATCGCAAGCAAAATCCGAATTGATTTTAACAGGGCTACAGGCGAAAAAGTTTCATCAAAGTCAATCCCTTGCCTTTGTCTGAATCCTTTTGCCACGAGCCTGGCCTTATAGGTCTCCACCTGGCCATCTGCTCCAATCTTTCTCTTGTATACCCATTTGCACCCAATAGGCTTCACATCTTTAGGTGCTTCAACCAAAGTCCAAACTTGGTTGGTATACATAGATTCCATTTCGGATTTCATGGCACTCTGCCATTTCTCTGAGTCAATACTACTCATAGCCTCATTAAAGGTCATAGGGTCGTCATCATCAATGATTGACAACTCATTGTCATTCTCAATGACAAGGCCATAATACCTCTCAGGTTGGCGAGACACTCTCTCTGACCTACGAATGGGTTGTTCCACAGAAGGTTGTTCTTTCTGAATAGGTACTTCCTCTTGAACCGTAGTAGTTTGTGCTTCTTGAACTTCATCAAGTTCAATTTTGCTCCCACTGTTTCCTTCAAGGATAAACTATTTTTCCAAGAAGGTAGCATGTCTGGAGACAAACACCCTATGATCGGTGTAAAAGTAATACCCTAAAGTCTCTTTAGGATATCCCACAAACCTACATTTTACGGATCGAGATTCCAGCTTATCAGGGTCGACTTTCTTGACATAAGCTGGACATCCCCAAATCTTAACGTGTTTAAGACTCGGTTTCCTTTCTTTCCATATCTCATATGGAGTTTGAGGAACAGATTTGGAAGGCACCTTATTCAGTAAATATGCTGAGGTTTCCAATGCATAACCCCAAAGTGATACTGGAAGATCTGCATAGCTCATCATGGATCGAACCATGTCTAACAAAGTTCGATTTCTCCTTTCAGATACCCCATTCAACTGTGGAGTATATGGAGGAGTCCACTGAGAGACTATACCATTTTCTTTGAGATAATCTAGAAACTCTCCACTCAAGTATTCACCACCTCGATCTGATTGAAGAGTTTTAATACTATGTTTGGTTTGTTTCTCCACTTCATTCTTATATTCTTTGAACTTTTCAAAGGCTTCAGACTTGTGTTTCATCAAATACACATATCCGAATCTAGATCGATCATCTGTGAAAGTAATGAAGTACAAAAATCCACCCATGGCTTGCGTAGACATCGGTCCACATACATCTGTGTGTACCAATCCTAGCAAATCTGCAGCCCTCTCTCCATGTCCACTAAATGGAGATTTGGTCATTTTACCCAATAGACAAGACTCGCATGTAGGATATGATTCAAAATCAAAGGGTTCAAGTAACCCTTCCTTATGCAATGTACGAAGTCTATTTTCACTAATATGACCAAGTCTGCAGTGCCACAAATAGGTGAGATTTTCATCATCCCTTTTCCTTTTATTAGTACGTTCAATTTGTAGTAAATTATGCTCTACGTCACATACATACATACCATTATTTAAAATACCACTACCATAAAGAACATTATCTCTAAGAATTGAACATTCATTATTCTGAATAACAAACGAAAATCCAGCCAAGTCTAACATGGGAATAGAAATAATATTCCTCACAATCGAGGGAACAAAATAACAATTATTTAAAACAATAGTCTTGCCCGTAGGCATATGTAAATCAAATGATCCTACAGCTTCAGCAGCAACTCTTGCTCCATTTCCCATCCGTAGAATCACCTCCTCTTCCTCAAGAGTCCTACTTCTCCTTAGTCCCTGCAACGAATTGCAAATGTGAGAACCACAGGCGGTATCTAATACCCAAGTAGAAATTTGATTTAATGACATATTCACTTCAATCATGAACATACCTGAACCAGAAGCGGCAGTCTCACTACCCTTCTTCTTTTTCAACTCTGCAAGGTAAGCCTTGCAGTTCCTCTTCCAGTGCCCCACCTTGTTACAGTGGAAGCAAACAGCTTTGCTCTTGGGGTCTTCAGCTTTTGGTGGAACCGGCTTTTTCTCACCTACTTTCTTCTTCTTGGGAGGGTTCTTCTTCCTTTTCTTAGGATTGGAACCTTCACCAATTAGAAGAACAGAACTCTTCTTAGAGGGAAAATTCGATTCCGCAGTCTTCAACATGTTGTGGAGTTCAGCCAGGCTGGCGTCCAACTTATTCATATGAAAGTTCACAACAAACTGCGAAAACGAACCCGGAAGTGATTGCAAGACCAAGTCTTGACTCAGCTCCCCATCCATGTTGAAACCAAGTTGTCCAAGACGTTCAATCAAATTGATCATCTTAAGTACATGGTCATTCACAGACGATCCCTCAGACATCCTACAGCGGAACAGCTCCTTCGATATATCATATCGAGCTGTCCTCCCTGCCACATCATACAACTCTTGTATATGCGTTAGGATAGTGTGAGCATCCATATGCTCATGCTGCTTCTGTAGCTCAATGTTCATGGAAGCTAGCATGATACATTGAGCAACATTTGCATCATCTATCCACTTACGATACACAACATGTTCATCATTATGTGCATCGTCAGCAGGTTCAGCAGGCTTAGGTGAGTTAAGCACATATTCCAGCTTCTCAACCCTGAGAACAATTTTCAGGTTTCGAAGCCAGTCAGCAAAATTAGGACCAGTCAATTTGTGAGCATCCAGTATGCTCCGGAGTGATAGTGCAGAAGACATAATGTATATAGTAAATCTGTAAATGATAAACACATAACAACACTTAGCAAATATTCAATTTCATTTTAAAACACTATATGAATCGGGTCTTTATTCATAAGTGGCTCCCACTAGTTTACCTAATTTATACAACCCCTAAGTGAAAAATTAAGCATTCATAATGCTAGTGGGAATAGGGATCCTACATTCCATCACACAACCTCGGCTGTGGCACGAAACGCCATGTGATGTTCAGTAGGCAGACAACTCTTGTCAATTACATCTCATGTTATTCCCTAATAAAACTTTAGCCTCTTGAATAATTGAGTCACGGCTGTAGCACGACAAACTCAATATTCTAAGTCAAGTCTAACCCAACATTTCGTACAATTGAATCAGTCTCCAATAGCCCACGGCTGTGGCACGTAACGACCATTAGATTCTAATTCATTGTACACATCTCTATGTAATAGACAAGTATTTCTTATCTCGAAATCAAAGCCCTCGGCTGTAGCACGAAACGACAATGATTCAAAAATAAGAACTACTCTCTACCATGTTGGAAGGCTATGACCGACACAAGCCCGTTGTGTCATTGGCCAATTACTACTTGATATTATTTAATTTTAGAGGGATTATATTATGTTACAACCATAATCATATTACTAGGAGATTCTCTTTTTCTTGAACAAAATACAATTATGATATTTAAATGAAAAATTCCCAGTGTGTTGGAGGGGTCACATCGGTCCCGCTTAAAACCCAACGGCCTAGACAGAAATTTTCATTTTCAACATCAAAAGAGTATTTCACTCTATGTTTCATAAACATAAGAATCTCATGGTTGTACTCATAATATTATTGTTAAGGCAAGAAACGATTCCTATTCTAGATTTTCTAGAGCACGCCTTATATTGATTTAAGTTCACCTAAATCTATCATCGCATGGTAAATCTAGGCATATATCTCATATATAAAAATAAATAAACAAGTAAGCATGCAAGTAATATCATGTCATACAATGATATAATGATGTATGGATTTATTATAGTATTTAAAAGCAATTAAAACAATTAATACATGCTTTAAAACACATCCGGGAATATAAACAGTTCCAAACTTTTATATAAAAAATATTTGACCACTCCATTAGATCCGTCTCGAAAAAACGAATCCAACGGTATATTGCACGCCCAAAACGGAGTTACCAAACTCCCAAAAAATCAAATTTAATGTGGACAGAGGGGCTGTAACGCATGACGCCCATGCGTTACCAGGTCTGTAACGCATTCCCGGAATGCGTTACACCCTTCCCAGCGAGTGCGTGCCACGCGCGCGCGGCCAGCAGCAGTTTTTTTTTTTTTTTTTTTTTTTAATTTATATTATTGTAACTCCTCTAGCTTTTATTACACTAAAAAAACATAATTAATAAAAAAAAACATTTTTTTATTTAATGCTAAGTAAGTTACAACATTTCTATGCTATAAAGCATTTAAAACACACAAAAAAAAAAACTGCCTAGCCATTAATGCATTTATTGTTATTATTATTTCATTTTAATATTAATAAATTAATTAACAATTAATTAATAAATTAATAAAAAATCAAAATAATATGATTTCTGAAATCAAACAAAAGCAAAAATAAGCGGAATGCGTTACACCCTTCCCAGCGAGTGCGTGCCACGCGCGCGCGGCCAGCAGCAGTTTTTTTTTTTTTTAATTTATATTATTGTAACTCCTCTAGCTTTTATTACACTAAAAAAACACAATTAATAAAAAAAACATTTTTTTATTTAATGCTAAGTAAGTTACAACATTTCTATGCTATAAAGCATTTAAAACACACAAAAAAAAAACTGCCTAGCCATTAATGCATTTATTGTTATTATTATTTCATTTTAATATTAATAAATTAATTAACAATTAATTAATAAATTAATAAAAAATCAAAATAATATGATTTCTGAAATCAAACAAAAGCAAAAATAAGCGGAATGCGTTACACCCTTCCCAGCGAGTGCGTGCCACGCGCGCGCGGCCAGCAGCAGTTTTTTTTTTTTTTAATTTATATTATTGTAACTCCTCTAGCTTTTATTACACTAAAAAAACACAATTAATAAAAAAAAACATTTTTTTATTTAATGCTAAGTAAGTTACAACATTTCTATGCTATAAAGCATTTAAAACACACAAAAAAAAAAACTGCCTAGCCATTAATGCATTTATTGTTATTATTATTTCATTTTAATATTAATAAATTAATTAACAATTAATTAATAAATTAATAAAAAATCAAAATAATATGATTTCTGAAATCAAACAAAAGCAAAAATAAGCGGAATGCGTTACACCCTTCCCAGCGAGTGCGTGCCACGCGCGCGCGGCCAGCAGCAGTTTTTTTTTTTTTTTTTTTAATTTATATTATTGTAACTCCTCTAGCTTTTATTACACTAAAAAAACACAATTAATAAAAAAAAACATTTTTTTATTTAATGCTAAGTAAGTTACAACATTTCTATGCTATAAAGCATTTAAAACACACAAAAAAAAAACTGCCTAGCCATTAATGCATTTATTGTTATTATTATTTCATTTTAATATTAATAAATTAATTAACAATTAATTAATAAATTAATAAAAAATCAAAATAATATGATTTCTGAAATCAAACAAAAGCAAAAATAAGCAAGTATCTATGGGGTCCTTGTGCAAATTTTAATTCATATATTTCAACATGCATAATTATTTTATGAATTTTAATTAAAACAATTTTTAAAAAATTCATATCAAATAATCTACACATCACAAAATTATGAAAAAAATACCTAGATGATCCACAACACTTGTAGAACCCAGATCAATGGTCAAAATCTCATGCAAATCATATTTCGAATTAATTCATAATTAAATCTAAATATACTTGCAAAAATCATAATAAATCCATACATGCATCAAAAAATCTAAAATTTTCACATGATTCTCTATATGCAACAACCTTGCTCTGATACCATTGAAGGAATATAAGGATGAGCGGAAGCATGAAATAACATTTTATTTCGTAAAATCCATATATCGCACATATAGAAAACTGTAAAATGATGTGGAATCAAAATCTTACCTTGAAAAATCGAAGCTTTGAATCGAGATGATCGTTAGCAGTAGCTTCTCAGAGTGTGAAGCCCTCTACCGGTATCCACCAAGAATAATTCTTCGATGAAGCTTTTTATAAAACTTGAAGCTTTATAAAAATGGAGGTTTTCTTTTTTCTTTTGAGAGAGAGAGAGAGATGAAGAAGAAGGAGAGGCAACTAGGTTTTTCACAAAAACAAAAGTGTATCTAACTCATCTCATCTCATCCTTTATATAGGGCTCAAGTAGGGTTAATATATTTAATATATCAATATATATTAATATATAAATCCCTCACTTTCTCTTATAAAATGTTTAAATAATAATTAAAACTATTTTAATCATTATTATTATTCTCTCTCAAAATACCTTCATCAATAAATTAATCTTTTTATGGTGTGACCCTGTAGGTTCAATATTAAGCCGGTAGTAGAAATAAATAATAATAAACTTTTTATTTATTATTTATATGAATTCTAAAATTCATTAAATATAATTAACTGATTAATTATATTTATTCTACATCGTGAGTGATGCTTCTCAACATATCGCGACTATCCGGATAATATGAATTCACTGCTTAGAATACCAAGAACCTGTCAGTGACTAGTTACAGTACAATCAATTCCTTCTACCCTACAATATCCCGATTAAATACAAGGCACGGAACTCGTGTCAAGCCTATCAGATTTAATCATATGATTTCTTATTCATAATGCAAAGTTCATATTAATGCAAATTAGAAACTCCTTTCTAATTTCATTCACTCTGGCCAGAGATTCCAGAACTCGCATACTAAGAATAACATAGGATATTCACTTCCTATACTGGAAGGGGTAGATCCTCTATTGACGTTAACTATCTCCATACACAAATCCCTATGCCCAGAATAGACCTAATGGATGTCCTTGAGACTAAGGACTAAACCAAAGCACAGTTCATTATATACAAGATAACTTTAACGATCTCAAGTCTAAGGACACTTGTACAACTATCACTCAGTGAACAACTATCGACACGTGAGTAATCTCCATTAGTTGTCCAACTACTCGAGTCATGTTCAGTGAACTTATTCCCTAATAAGCACCTACATACTAGCTATAGTGTCACCACACAAATGCCTATGAGAACAGACATCCTCCTGAAGGGAGCAAGCATAGTATGTACCAATCTTTGCGGATTCACTAACTTCCGATTAGTTATCCTATGATCAGGAACTGTTTAAGTCTAGAGTTATCATCTTCTAGATCTGACTATTACAATCTCATTATAATTCTAGAAGCTTTACTCTAAACTATGGAACATCTTATTTAAAAACACTTTAAATAGATAAAGCCCGTAATAAAAACAAAACAAGTCTTTTATTAATATAAACGAAATCAAATAAGAATACAAGAAAGTTCTTCCTAACTCATCATACATGATTGGATTTAGGACAAAACACTTTCAGAATTCTATCTGTCTGGAAACATGGAGCCTAAATTCTCGAATCAGGCCTTCTCACGGTCCTCTTAGCGGTTACTCGAAAACGGCATACTCCATTCCTAACTGAAAGGTTAGGGAATAATAAAAACAAGAGTGAGCCAAAAATTTGCCCAGCAAGTGAAATCAATGTAAGCAGTTTTCATTTGATAAATCCATCAACTAGAAATTCATTAGTAATCAAATGGTAATCAAATGGTAGTCAACTGGTAATCAAATGATAATCAAATGGTAATCATATGGTAATCAGTTTCAAGATATACATTTCTGTTCAAAGAATAAGATTAAGCAATTGAATTGGAACTTCCGGTAAGACGGTACGAGCTATACGGGTGATCAGCCACGTAAAGCTCCAGACCATGTTTTCACAAGGTCCTAACATTCAGGATCCATAGGCACACATTGGCCATAAAATACATACATACATAAGTAACCAGGACCGCCGCCACGGTCAAAGTTCGTTCCATTCATAAGTAATTCAACAAAAGGGGTTAGATGAACAAGAAGATTTCAACATTTCCAATAATCATTTCAGGGTATAAGCTAATTCAAGATTTTATTGCAAGGGTTTAAAGAATGAATAATTGAAAGGCATGGTAAGTAAGTGAGCAAAGAAATAAGTAAGCTACGGGTATCAGAAGTTAATAGAGGTCAACAAAGTACAAGTCAAGGAAAAGGCTTATATGAACAAAGCAAAGGTAAAGGAACAATTATAGGTTTAATATGAAAGAACAAGGTAAAAAGGGTACAATAACATAGTATTGAGAACAATTGCAAGATGATAAGTAAAGGATAAGTAAAAGTAGGACGTATACTTGCAATAGAATTCAAGGGTAACATTCACATCATAATTTAAGAGAACTACCACTTGAAAAATAAGTGGAGGGAATAGACACTTGCCTCAAAAGCCGATAAACTAACTCAATAACTTGTACACCACTCCGACTTTACGTACACGGGCTCCTTTCCTGGCCTCCTACTTGTACCTATATAAAGGTATAATATCGTCTTAGTCTTTATAACTTAGTACCTCAGCTTTGTTTACGTATCTCTAAGTACTTCTACCCCATCGTCATACAATCACATGTACTTATATATATTTACAATCAAGAAGCACATAGTGTCTTCACAACTTTAATTAACACTTAGACATGTAGTCACTTAACACATATTTTCTTAATGACATCAACAATTCTAGTCAAAATGACCATATAGACTTTCAACACATTCAACCTTTACGACATAACCGACCTTTAATCATTTAACACGCACCATATGACGTCACATGACTTTCGTCAACATATTGATGAAAGGCCTCAAGATAAAGACTTCTAACATTTCATCTAGTTCCTTTTGACCATAAATAACACTTGATCACATAAAGCCACTTATACTCACAACATGTTTAGTTAACCAATACATAACAACTTACGACCAATTTATAGTTGACTAACCAAGTCTAGATTCAAGTTACTATAACAATGCTAATTCTAATTAAAGACAACCATATTGGTTCAACACATATGTAATTATTCAAATTACATCATAGCAATGTCTTATACCAATTAAAATACAATTAAGAAACTAACACATAATTGTTCTCAGATTCGACACAAAGTTCTAGTTAGTACGATCACGGAAAAGAATACCTTTAATAATTAGTTACTCTACCCTTAATATAAAGACTTATATAACTCTTAAAATCTATATACTTAACCTCCATACGAGTTTTAAAGTCCACTCTAGCGGGTTAGACTTGAAAAATCTCAATTTACCAATAAAATATCAAAACAGAATTTTTATAAAACTGTGTTACCAACACACAAACATTTTTAATAAATCAAAAATTCATGATATCTGTTTGAAATTTTTGTGAGACCTTCATAAACCTAATGACTTTCTACAGAAAAAGTTTCAACTTGAAATTCAAAGATTAAGCAATTAAAACGTAGCTTAGAAAATCAGAAACCGTAACAGTTTTATACTCTGCGCATACACTACCAAAATAATCATAATAAATAGCTCAAAAATCGGATTGCTTCCAAATTTTCGCGTGGTTACACTATATTCTGAGGAGCTCATGAATCTCAGAGAATTGCAACCCAAGGGTGACCTTGAGCTGCTCGAAACAGAGCTCCAACAGAGCAGTGCTGCTGCAGAAATTTGAGCGACTATGAACTTATGTAATTACAACTCACACAATCAGACACGACTCACACATTATTCACACATTACCTACACTCACCCACACACACTACACTCACCCACACACACGCACGCTGCACACACACACTCACCTCTACACACACACCCGAGAGCACACACATGCACACAACACAATTTTCTACACCTTACTTCTCCCTAAATTTGACCATAACATTTTTCCTTTAATCCCATGCACCTTAACTCCCACTCCAAAACCATAAACCATTTCACATACATCAACATCATCTCAAATAAAAATCAATTACAAAATTTCAAACTATACCATACTTCACTTTCACTACAAAACACACATACAAGTCTAAATGTTCACCACTCAACACTTTTACTCAAAAAGAATCATGACCCATTATCAAACTATCACTCAAATCACTAAAGCTCACAAAATTAGTGACATGCAATCACTAAAACTCTTAGTTATTAACTATCCATCATCAAACATAACTATATACTAACAATAATTGAAACCCACTATCAAACTCTAGCTAAAATCATCAAATATCACCAAATGAATAACATGCATCCATAATCAATACCCAAATTATCAAAACAAACTTGAATTAAACTAATATATACAAAAATCAAGACTATGGCTCACCATGATCATCGCCAATGGTCGGGTTTCTTCTCGGATGAGTCCAAAATGATGGATCTCACCGAGAATCATCCCTATTACTAATAATCAACCATTGCATGTAAGTTTTACACAAAGAGGAATGAAAATCCGAAAATTCCCAATTTTCAAAGTTGAATCAAAACTTGATATTGACACAAGAGGGTTGTAGAGATTTGAGAGAGAAGTGTTTTGGTTACTCACACTTGAAATTTGGATAAGAGAATCACAAGTTTTGGTGGGTTTAATTTGTGAAGAAATGAAGAACAATGGAGAGTGTTTGGGAGAGTGAGGTCTCGGGAGGAAAAAAAAAAGAAATGGGGAAGAGAGAGCCGAGAGAAAATGAGAGAGAGAAGTGATGGTGGGCTTTTTAAAGAAGTAAAATGGAAGTGTGTAGAAAGTGATTTAAAAGTAATGTAAAATTAATATTATCTATTACATAGTTCTAGAAATAGATTATAATTTACAAAATTGTCCCACTAACTCCATTGTTAAATTAATAAAAACAAGGGCTATGATGTAAATTCATAATGCCCACTCTAGATCAATTAGAAATATTATTCTACAAATAACTTTTGTAGATTAGATAATTAAAATTGCATTTACATAGAAATAATCAAATAAAATATCTTTTTATCTCAAAAATAATTTTAAATAAAAATTTACCATTCTCTAGGTAACTAAATAAATTACCCACTGAAAATAAATAATCTAGAAGGTGTAGCATCCCTCAAAATAAATATTTAAAAATAAATGAATGATTTATAAAATTTAAATCATAAGTTTAAAAATAAAATAAAATAATGCTAAGAAATATTTTATGCTGCTGAATAAATAATTCAAGCATACTCCAAATCTAATATAAATATTTTATGACTCAAGTAAATTCTCAGAGCACTTAAATAAAATTTAGAAACCACATTCATGATTAACTAATTATTCACCGGGCACATAATTCACATTTTAAGCACGTAACATTTATTGCACATAAAGAAATTTCAAAATTATAGGACTATATCCAAGAAATATTTTTATCTTAAATAATTATAACTAAATATGAGCTTACACATAAATCTCCTTATACCAAGATCATCACTGCTAAATAAAATATCAAGAATAAAATCTCAATTGTTATTTCTAGCAATAAATGTTAAATAATTTTAAACAACTCTTATTAACAAAATAAATTTAAGGCTACCTAATTAACACAAAGAGCCTATTAAACAATTATCACGCACATATATAAAAATAAAATTAATCGTATTCACATATTGGTAATAATTTACAAGTAAAAAATTTCTAAGGCGTTACACTCGGTACCGTCAAAATAATCTCAACTGTTGAATTTAATATTTTTAAAAATAGACGATCAAAATTATATCATATAAAATATAAATTATTATCTAAAAAGGATATGAGTTAAAAGTAGAAGTATTAGTCTTATAATTTGATTAGAAGTAATTATATTCTATTATGTTAAACGATTTCAACCGTTGAATTTAATATTTTTAAAAATAGACGATCAAGATTATATCATATAAAATGTAAATTATGTACTACATATAATAAAAGTAAGATGAATAATAAGAAAGTATTACCAAAGGTCTCGATACTCATTAACAACTTATTATTTTTACGTGCTAATTTTGTATTGAAAACAATGTGTATTTCGTCTATCACTATATTTAGAATTAGCTTTCTACAGTAAATCGGTAATAAAGTTGTTGTCTACACTACCGTTCTATTTGATTAGATGAATATTTAAAATTTAAAAAATCAGGTTGCCGGTAATCAAGGGGTGCTTCGTACACGAACATTGGCAAGCAACATACAATTAGACATGAACTAAATAGTTGTGTAAAAAAAAGACATGAACTAAATAGGAACCCAAGTACATATTGTGCTTTCTTCTTTTGAATCCATATTACATAGGAGTATTAAAATTATTGGAAAATTTATTTTATTTCAAATTTTCTTATAACATTCTATTACATTTATAGGATTAATTTTAAATTAAAATTTATTTTTAAATTAGAATTTAAGATTAATATATGTCATAAATTTTGTTTAATGATATTAATTCGTTCTACTGCAATACATAATATATTAATTTCATTTTGCTTGAAAACTCAACTTTTTTTGTGAACTAAAATATGGTGTACTTATACATTACACATTATATACTATTAAATTAAATTCTTATATATAATAAGCATAAGGTAGATCTATCCAAAACTTTGGTCTGGTTCTCGGCACCGCCAAAACAATCTCAACCATTGATTCTAATATTTTTAAAATTAAACGATCAAGATTATATTAAATAAAAATAGAAATTATTATCTAAAAATGATATCAGTCAAAAGTGAAAGTATTAGTATTAGAATTGGATTTGAAGGCTCCGTTTGTTTTGTTGGAAAATATTTTCTGAACTTTCCGGCATTTGTTTGGCCTTTGGAAAATATTTTCCAGGAAAATGTCTTTTGTGTGTTTGTTTGACGTTTTAGAAAATATTTTCCAAGTTTTCCTGTGTTTGTTTGGTTTTCGGGAAAATAAAATATATTCCAAGAGTAGAAAATTTCTTTAAGAAAGTGATGAGTTTTTGGAAAATGACTTCCTCTTTTCAGAACGGGAAACTATTTTTCAAAATGAACAAATTTTCACTTTTATTCATAATTTTTTATGGAATTTTTTTCAGAGATATTTTTCCCAGGAAATTTTTTTCACGAAATTTCTTTTCGAGAAATTTTTTCAGGGAAGTTTTTTCCAAAAAAAAAAAAATTCGGGAAATTTTTATCGTGAAATATTTCCCTTCCGGAGAAATTTTTTCTGTGAAATTTTTTTTCTGGAAATTTTTTCCCGAGATATTTTCCCGAATTTTTTTTTGCCAAAAACTTTTTCCAGGAATTTTTTTCGGACTCAATTAATTTTCCAAGAAAAACTTTTCAAGAACATTTTGGAAAATATTTTTTGGAAAAAATATTTTCCAGAAAAATAGTTTACATGAAAAATATTTTTCCAAAATCAAGTTATTTTCCGGCAAACAAACGGAGCCGAATTTATTATAACTATTACATTAAATCCTTATATATAATAAGCGTAAGAAAGATCGTATCCAACCAACCTACTCCAAATTATCTAGGAAGGGGAGATGACTAAGAAAATTTGTGTGTTGAAAAGTACGATCACTGGGAATCAATATAACAATTTTGTGAAAGCAATGACTATTGTATGTGCAAGTTTCTGTAAATAATGTTATTTGTCAAATCTCGATCAAATAAATTATATCTTATATATAATAACCATAAGAGAATCTTATTCAAAACTTTTGTAGTCCAGTTCATGTACGATCATTGTACAATCAAATTAATAAAAATCGTTAGATCATAAATGATATATGAGAATAGTTAAATCTAATATTAAAAATTGTACTTGATTAATAGTAGGATTATATTTAAAAACTAAAAAGTGAATTTGATTAATAATAGGATTATATTTAAAAACTAAAAAGTGTATTTCGATAATCTAAACCAAATATAATTGGGTTTTCTATATTGGATAGGATTCTCTATGTAAAAATTGGTAACTATTTTTTCTCTTCAATTTTTGAGTAGTTCCACTTTGATAATAATTTTTTAACCAAATTTTGAGATATCGATTCATATCAATTAAATTATTAAAAATTCTCAATATAATACTCATGTATACCATTGCTAACAATAATATACATGCACCATATGTTATAAGAGAGATGTAAGAGAAATCATGTACATGAATTTATGTTTCAAATTTTACTATATATTTGACAAGTAAAACGACTTAATAATATTAACATAACACTTTTTTTAAGGAACATACAATTTGATTCATCCAAATTATATTATATTATTATACATATAACAAATATAAAAGGATAATATTAAATTTTATTAAAAATTGAGAGTTTCATATTTTATTAACGATAATTTTAAATATAATATTACAGAGAAAAATGATCATAAGGTTAATCTCATCGTACTTTTTCTAAGATCACAATACATGTAAACAAATAAATATAATCATCTATTGTTAAATATTTACATAACATATATTTTGATTTATTTATAAATTAGAAAAGTGAGTAATTAGATACTTGATATAATATACTCAAATGAACAGTTATGGTTCTTTATTCTCATATTCATAACATACTAACAAAAATTAAAGTTTCAAATCACCTCAATAACATATTAATATTACATATTTCAAAAAATCACAAAGAATAAAATTTTGAATAATATAAATTTGAATAAATATATATAAAATATATATCTTTTGTACAGGATAAATGCAGAAATAATTGGAAATTGGATGAAGTTGGTGGGGCTTGCTAAAATTAATGAAGAAAAATATACCATTTTATGAAATGTTAATAATTGGATGAAACATCTTAAAAAGGAAAGTGTTGACAATCTGTTGGGACATAGGGAGTATATTTTATCCATAGTTCTGGTCATCACGGTACAATAGCACAAAAAATAAGAATAGTTCAAGTTTAAAATAAATAGATGATAATCGTGAGTTATTCGAATTCCATCAACGACTTATCAAATATATAAATTAATATTTTTATTTTTAAATATATTAAAAAAGAAAGTCCGGAGTTTTGGTCGTTAAAGGACGATAATATTACAAAAAAGTAAGTATCATTGGATCTTAAAATAAATAGATTAGAACCGTTTAATATAATGTCAAATAATATTTTATATGTTGATAGATAAATTATTTTTGTTAAATCCCAAGATTCAAAATTCGCCAATAAAATATTAAAAAGAAAATTGTATTTTAGAATTATAAATATTAATAAAATTACAAAATTAAAAAGAATATGAATACTAATAAAAATTAGGAATTAATATAATAAAAAATATTGAAAAAATATTTGTGCATTGCGCGAGATATAATCTAGTATTATTAAAAACAAAATATTAAAAGTTTGGTTGGTACGATACCTGTATTTTGATAACTCGTGTTTTTATTTAATTACTCTTACTTATCTGTAAAACAAATATTATTAAATAAAAATAACTTTAAAATAAAAAAATTTCAGCTAAAGCACATTACTTTTCTATTTTTTTCTTGTTAGAAAAAAATTAAAAAAAAAAGTAATGTATTTTAGCTGAAAAGGTAATTGGTTATAAATAATGTAATTATTTAGTGATAGTTTTTTAAAAAAATAAGTAAGGGTAATTAAGTAAAATCACTAAGTACCGACCGACCGACCGTCCGACTACCAAACTTTTAATGTTTCGTTTTTAATAATATAGCTTAAAACCTGTGTGATGCACAAATTATTTTTAATAACTATGATGAACTTTCTAAATATCAGCTCAGCTGAATTGTTACTAACTTCATATAAATTCCTAATAGTTTGCGGAATTGATTTTAACATTTATATTTACTATATATACATGTTTATACTAAATTATAATTAGAAATTATGGTTATAATTGTTGCCAGTTTGGTTCAACATAAAAAGCATATTAACAGTTAGATCTTTAGTAAATAAATTAAAGTTTTACCCGTGCTACGAACCGAAAGATAATTTTACTAATTCTTAAAATATTAAAAATTTATAATTATTATATTTATCACAAAATTACTTAATAAATTGTCTTAAATGCTCTTTATCCATGATCATAAGCTCGATATACTGTTTTCCAAAAATATCGTCCTATTTAATTTACTCACCAATAACGCAAGACAAACATTCCTTTTTTTAATCCAGAGTAAAAAGCATGTGCCAATACCATTTGTGTTTTCTCTGAGTATAGGAGGTATACGTAGATAATTGGTTCACGCTTCTCGTGGGTGCATGTACGTCGACTACTCCTGGCATAGATGCAAATACATCGACAACATTTCACGTTCACGCATTTTTCAGCCACGAGTCTCATGTACTTCACCCATGTCTTTCTGGGACATGTGTACTGTAGTCGGATCTGAGCACGCTTTTGGCAGATGCGTGTATGTTGGCCACATTTTCCTTGCATGTGTGTTCAATGTTATTGTTTTTTTCTATATAGGATCTGGATATCCACACCCTTCCTTGATGCGTGGAGGTGCCCACGTAGCTACTGAATGCGTGTAGCTAGAAAGTTGGTGACTTAGAGATGTGAGAACATGTATTCCAAGCATACATTTACAATTATCACATTTCCAACATATGTGTGTGCATGTCACTATTATTGCATGATTTCTATATAATGCACTTCAAAAAATTTAAAAAGTAAAATGAGTGACCACGCGTAATAGGCATGGGTTCATTAAGGGCCGTAATCACAAGCAAAAGATAATATGAGCAACATATACTAAAAAAATATGTAAAAAAGGCTTTCTCCCTTACCCTCATTTTTTTTTGCCAATTAAATGAAAATTCATTAAAATCTCAAATTATTCATCAAGACGTTACAGAGCTTTGGGTGGGCATTCCCCCGGCTCCATATACGATCAGTTATAGAACT
The DNA here is from genome assembly GCA_030848705.1 of Heracleum sosnowskyi. Classification (NCBI taxonomy): domain Eukaryota; kingdom Viridiplantae; phylum Streptophyta; class Magnoliopsida; order Apiales; family Apiaceae; genus Heracleum; species Heracleum sosnowskyi. Next base: position 20,685,889 of record CM061235.1, on the reverse strand, counting down.
ATGTATCTCGCTAAGAAGTGAGCTACTTTGTTCGTGGATCGTTTTAAAAACTTTAACGTCACATGGCGTTCTTTTAATTCGGAAACTAACATCTTGCACTCATCTAGAACCCTACCAAGATAAGATAAATTGACAGAGGTGCATCGAATTGTCTGGACAATCGTTAGGCAGTCCGTTTCTACCACTACGGGCTGCCTGAACCTTCCTTTCACCCAGCTCAAAGCTTCGCGGATTCCTATTGCTTCTTGTTAGGCTCAAGGCATGTCTAATTACCACCATTAACAAGCCTAATCATTGTGACTATGTCACTCTACATGACCTAGTGAACTCTTTCACTGGGATATAGTATAGGTCTCCATTGTACTTGTCTTGTTTTCATGTACTTAGCTTTATCTTGTATGCTCAAGGTTATAATGAGCTTAGTAAGCTTCCTATCTAGAATGTACATAGACCATGGAATAATTATCTTGGTAGAAGTTCAGAAATGTTCATGCATCAGGATGGAGATGAATAAGGCCCTGAAGAAATAAGTTGTAGAAGTTCTTCTAAGTCATTATATCGTGAAGTCAAAATAAAGCTATGTCGTGAAGTCTAAAAGTATCCATGTCGTGAAGTACTGAGATGGCATAGTCCTAAATGAACTATGATGTGAAGTCTTCATTACTCATATCGTGAAGTGTTGATACCGCAAAGTCAAAATGTACTGGATCGTGAAGTCCTCAAAAGGCCTAGATCACGAAGTCCTCAAAAGGCCTAGATCGCGAAGTCCTCAAAAAGGCCTGGATCGCGAAGTCCTCAAAAGGCTTAGATCGCGAAGTCCTCAAAAAGCTTAGATCGCGAAGTCCTCAAAAAGCCTAGCTCGTGAAGTCCTTAAAAAGGCTATGTCGCGAAGTCTCCAAAGGCTATGTCACGAAGTCTTCAAAGGATACATCGTGAAGTCAGGAAAATACTGGAGTTCACGATATCAACACTTAGCCGTTTATAACAAGACAAATCAAGGTACAGAACCAAAACTCAAAGGAGACAAATACTGAAACATCTGTTCTGGTAAGGTGGTCCAAAGAACAGATGGAAAATCTACAGCTAAACTTGGAGAGAAAGATAAGAGACAAGCAACTACAGAAACGGGAAAGACTCCGAAAAGCAAGTGGTCCTTCCTGACACAGTGAACTTCTTATGACAAGACAAGTTGGACTTTCAGTTAGGGGTAACTGTGTAATTGAGTGTGTGCACTAGTTTTGTATAGGACATTATATATTTTGCACACCCTACTGTTAGCTGCAAGAGAGATACACATAGATTAATCTTAAGCACTCTTTCTCTGTAAGAAAACAAGATACAAACTGTTCTTGTTTAGAAGCCAGAAATTCATCTATGAATTCTGGAAAGTTGTAGTATTTAATTTGCTTAATACAAAGTAGATTAAAGTGATTGTGTGTGTGTTCTATTTATGTTCATTCCTTATTTTACACAACATAATCTCTTACAGCTTATTTAGATTTCAAGAATTGAAAAATCTCAAAACTATGCATTCACCCCCCCCCCCTGTCTAGTTTCTAAGTGGTATTCATTTCTTACAAGTGGTATCAGAGAAGGCTGTTAACATACAAACATGAAAAGATCAAGAATGAGTTCACAGAAACTAAGTAGTATCAAGATTCCTCCCTTTAACAAGGAGCACTACAGTCTTTGGAAGAAGAAGATGTTGTTTTTCATCAAAGCTTCAAATCCCATGTACTTAGACATTCTAAAGCATGGTCCCTTTACTCCAATGATTGAGATTGCTGAAACAACTGTTGGCACTGAGATAATACCAGCAAAACATGTTCCTAAAGATCCATCTAAATACACTGATCCTGAAAAAGAGAAAGTAGCACTAGATGGACATCTCCAACTTATCATCTGTGAATCTATGGATTTCAACATGTATGGCACTGGTCTCACAGTATGAAGCTTTCATGGCTCAGCCAAAAGAGGGAATCACAGAAGTGTTTGAGAGGTTCAACAAGCTGATAAATGAGCTCAAACTCTATGACAAACACTATGAGACAGAAGAGCTAAACATGAAGTTCTTGTTAACTCTACCAGATCACTTGGAACCAAGGATCTCTTCCCTTAAAGAAAAAGATCTAACAAAGATTGATTTTGATGTTTTGTATGGTGTGTTAAAAACATATGAGCTAGAATTATTTCAAAAGAGATCCATTCAAGCAAAGCAAGGATTAATGGCAAATACTTAATGTGCCCTTATTGCTGACAACTTAGGTCAAAGAATGGAATCTCTTAAAGTCAGTCAAGTCAAGATTGAAGAACTGGAAGTTGAAGACACTGGTGATGAGACTCAAGTTGTCTATGATTTGCCTGAGGAAGATGAGTTCTACAACATAGATGAGCTGGACAAGATGGAAAACAAATCTTTTGCATATATGGCTAGGAGATATCTTAACATTAGGTTTAAAAGGAAGCAGCCATTTAAGTCCAAGTTTAATGCTGGAAACGCTGGTGGATCTAGTGGCTCAAACTCATTCAATAAAGGAAAAGGGATTGATGGTGCTGCTAAAGGAGGATACAAGACTGGGAGTGTGGATAGGACCAAGATAAGGTGCTATAACTGCAATGAACTTGGGCACTTTGCCACAGAGTGCAAGAAGCCCAAATAGGTCAAAAAGGACAAATCATACTTAGAGCTTGAAGCTAAGTATGAATCTCTACTCAAGAAACAGCAGGGTAAAGCTTTTATTGCAGAGGGAAAATGCTGGGATGATTCTGATGAAGAAGAAGAATAGGAGTACTCAAACTATGCCTTGATGGCATTTTCTGATGATGGTGATTCTTCAAATCAGGTACCCATTCTTACTTCTCTTGATATGACTCCCTTTCAATATAAGCAAACTGTTGAAGATATGAGTATTGAGATGTTCAATATTCATACTAGCATGTTAGCTGCTAATGAAGAAATTGATAGGCTAACTGCTAAAAATCTTGAGCTTACAGAAAAGAATGAGGAACTTGAGTTAATGGTTGTGAGCCTTGATGGTTTGAAGAAAGAGATTGAGTATCTTAAGAACAAAGTGGTTTGTGCTGAACAAATAGAAAAAGCTCTTAGAGAACAAATTGCTGAAAATGAATTAAAGATAAGAAGTTTTAAGTACTCCTCTGAGCTTATTCAAACCTATCACAAGGAACACACTGAAGACTGCAAGGTTGGAGTTGGTTTTGATTATGAGAATGATAAGGGAAGGAAGAAGGCCAAGGGAAAAGGAAAAGAATCTTTTACAAACAAAAATGCCCCAACCATTTTGTCAAGTGTTGAAAAGCCCATCTTCAAAAAGAGTGTTGTTGAGTTTGATGAAGAATTACTGGTCATCAAACAACAACTAATTGAAGAAGATGAGGCTGCTAAAGACACTTATTCCTCTCCCAAGTCTGTTGTTCAGAAAGAAACCAAAGACAACCTTGTCAAGAGTCCTAAAATCAAGAAAGAAGTTGTTAAGAAGAAGAAACAAAACAGAAATGGTAAGATAGGTGTCAACAAGAGCAACAATTATGCTTATGTGCCAAATTCTCCTAGGAAACAGTGTCAGAAATGCTTATCTGTGAATCATTTGACTCATAAGTGTAATAAACCTGTAAATGTTGAAGTTGATAACCTGAGTAACCATTCTGTTGGCATGAACTCTGTCCATGATTCCTTCTGTGGTAATTCTAACTGCATGACATGCTATGTGACTGTGATTGTTAATTGTTTATCTCTAAAGCATAAACTTGACTCTGCACAATCTTGTGAATCACACACACATATGCACACTCACAGGACAGGATCCCCAATCAAGGTTGAGAGGGTGAAAACTTCATGTGAGCCTAAGAGTGTAAACTCCAAAGCCACAAACAAAGTGAAGTCTCCTACTGTGAAGAATGTTGTTTATGCTAGAAGAATCATTAACACAACTGTTTCTAAATCAACTGGACCCTACCAAGTGTGGGTACCAAAAACAACTTAGTCATTTTGTGAATGCAGGGCAACAAGAATAAAAGAGTCATATGGATCTTGGACAGTGGATGCTCAAGTCACATGACTGGTGATATAGCCCTATTATCACATTTTGAGAAGAAGGCTGGCCCATCAGTAACCTGTGGAAATGACAACATTGGTTATACATTGGGATATGGCAGTGTTAAATCTGGGAATGTCATTATTGAAGATGTATCATTTGTTGAAGGACTAAAGCACAACCTCTTAAGTATTGGACAATTCACGAACAGGGGTTTCAAAGTGGAATTTGATGAAGACCATTGTCTAATCTCAAAAAGAGGAAGTGGTGAAGTTTTTTTAACTGGTGTGAAGAAAGGAAGCTTGTTTGTAGCAAATCTCAAGGCTGCAGACCTGCAAGGGAGAAATTTGTTGTTTCTACACTAAAGCCACCAATGAAGAATTCTGGCTATGGCACAAGAAACTGTCTCACTTGAATGTTCAAGCAATGAACTCTCTGGTAAAGAGAGAACTCATCAGAGACATGCATGCTTTGGAGTTTGTGCAAGATGGAGCATGTGAAACATGTCAAAGAGGAAAGATTAAAAGATCAAGTCACAAGAACAAGTTGCTCAATTCAAACTCAAAGCCTCTGCAACTAATTCACATGGATCTATTTGGACCTGTGAATGTAATGTCCCTTTCCAAGAAGAAATATGCTCTAGTGATGGTTGATGATTATTCAAGATACACTTGGGTGGAATTCCTGTTCTCCAAGGATGAAGCACCTCAAGTAATTATAGAGCATATTAAGAGAGTTGATAGAGAAGCACAAAGCACTGGTTCCTCTGTAGTTGCTTTGAGAAGTGATAATGGAACTGAGTTTAGAAATTCAACATTGTATGAGTTTTGCAAAGATAAAGGAATTTCTCAACAGTTTTCAGCTCCTTGAACTCCTCAACAAAATGGAGTAGTTGAGAGAAAGAATAGAACTCTCATTGAAGCTGCAAGGACAATGTTGTTGGATGCAAAGCTACCTACTAGCTTTTGGGCTGATGCTGTTAACACAGCATGCTATGTGCAAAATAGAACATTGATCAATAAGAAGTCTGGAAAAACTCCTTACTCATTAATGACTGGCAAACGAGCATCCTTCAAGCATCTTCATGTGTTTGGAAGCAAGTGTTTTGTGATGAAAGATACTTCTGAACATGTTGGAAAATTTGATGCTAAGGCATTTGAAGGTATCTTCATTGGATACTCTCTGGAAAGGATAGCATACAGAGTGTTTGTACCTGAGCAACACAAAGTAATGGAAAGCATGGATGTTACCTTTGATGACAAGAAAACTCCTGGATTTGCAACAAGTGAACAAGACAATGTGCCATTAAGATTTGAAAATCAGGGATATCTTGAGGATTCTGAAAGTGAGGATGAACCACCTGTTCCAACTATTCCACATAATGAAACTCTTGAAGTTGATGATCCTCTTCAAACACCTGTTCAAGGGAACACAAACACAGGGGGAGAAGAAGAGAATGCAATTGTCAATCAAAATGATCCTGGAACAAGTCAAGGAAATGAACAGGGTCACATAAGAAAATGGGACAGAGCCCACACTAGGGAACAAATCATTGGAGATCCTGATGAGGGAGTTAGAACAAGGAGGGAAATAATGTATACATGTATGTATAGCTGCTTTCTGTCACAAGAAGAACCAAAAGTAATTGAAGAAACTTTGAAGAATTCTGACTGGATTGTTTCCATGCAAGAAGAGTTGAATCAATTTGAGAAAAACAAAGTATGGGAACTAGTGCCACCTCCTGAAGGAAAGAATGTTATTGACACCAAATGGGTGTTCAGGAACAAAATGGATGAAGAAGGAGTGGTGATAAGAAACAAAGCAAGGTTGGTTGCCAAAGGATACTGTCAACAAGAAGACATTGACTATGATGAGACATTTGCACCTGTAGCTAGACTAGAGGCCATCAGGATTTTCTTGGCTTTTGCAGCCCACTAAAACTTCAAGGTGTATCAAATGGATGTGAAAAGTGCATTTCTCAATGGTGATCTTGCTGAAGAAGTTTATGTGTCTCAACCACCTGGCTTTGAGGATGAAAACTTCCCAGATTTTGTGTACAGACTGCTCAAGGCACTTTATGGACTCAAACAGGCACCAAGAGCCTAGTATGAGACTCTATCTCAATTCCTTCTTCAACATCAATTTACTAGGGGTATAATTGATAAAACTCTATTCTTCAAGAAGCATGGAAATGATATCATTCTAGTTCAAATTTATGTGGATGATATCATCTTTGGCTCTTCAAATGAAAAAATCTGTGAAAGGTTCTTTAAGCTGATGCAAAGCAAATATGAGATGATTATGATGGGAGAGTTAACCTTCTTCCTAGGCCTGCAAGTACATCAAAGGGAGGATGTCATCTTTATAAATCAATCTAAGTATGTTAAAGAAATATGGTTTAGAAGAGTCATCCCCAGCAAAAACTCCTATGTCCACTGCAATCAAGCTTGATGAAGATAAGAAGGGCAAGAGAGTTGACATCAAGGTCTATAGGGGAATGGTTGGATCATTACTCTATCTCACTGCTAGCAGGCCAGACATCATGTTTGCCACATGCCTTTGTGCAAGATTTCAATCTGACCCTAAGGAATCTCACATGATGGCTATCAAAAGAATCTTCAAGTATCTGAAAGGGAATCCTAATCTTGGGCTATGGTATCCAAAGGGCACTGGATTCAACCTGGTTGGTTACACAGATTCTGATTATGCTGGATGCAGAATTGACAAGAAAAGCCCCTCTAGAAGCTGCCAGTTCTTAGGTCAAAGGTTAGTGTCCTGGTTCAGTAAGAAACAACAATCCACATCAACATATACAGCTGAGGCTGAATATATTGCTGCTGGAAGCTGCTGTGTTCAATTGCTTTGGATTAGAAATCAACTCATGGATTATGGACTAGTGTTGGAACACATTCCTCTGATGTGTGACAATACTAGTGCAATATTCATTGTTGCCAATCCTGTTAATCATTCTACTACAAAGCACATTGAGATAAGGTACCATTTCATTCGGGAACATGCTGCAAATGGTACTATAGCAGTCTCTTATGTTCCAACTAAGAAACAATTAGCTGACATATTCACTAAACCTCTAAATGAAGCTGTCTTCAACAAACTTGTGAGTGAAATTGGAATGCTCAATCCTTCATTTAGTTGTTCTAAGTAAGTATGCTAGTTAATTGTTGCAGAAGTAAATTTTCACTGTATTTAGATGCTCTATATATCTGGAGTGAAAATTAGCTGAGATATGATTTATAAATATTTCAGTATTTTACTGCATATGTTTCAAATCATACTCTTATGAGAAGTTATGAGCTTTTAAGACATCTCTACATAGGTGATCTTGAGAGTTCACGACTTAGTTCAAATAAAACAGACTTATATCGCAAACTGTTGAAATTGTGAGACTTCGCGATATAGTTCATTTCTTGAGTTTGCGACATAGTTCATTTTATGACTTCGCGACTTAGAATAACTATATCGACAAGTCTTCATATTTGACAAAATTTTGATTTAAATTCATTTTATTTCAATTTTTGATTTAAGTCTGACAAAATGCTTGGAATTCCAAAAAGAGAGTTTTAGACAAGGTATTTATACTATATCGCAAAGTCCCCCCTTTCTTTCTACCTTCAAGACTTTGCGACATAGTTCATTTCTGGACTCTGTGATATACTTTACAAGACTTCTCGATATAGGCTGTTTTGAGACTTCACGACATCAAAATAACCTGTACAAATTCATAACTCTATATCGCAGTGTCTCTATCATATAAATACTCTTTTCTAACCGTTCACAAATTTTCATCTTGTCTTTTACTCTCAACTCTCAAACCTAAACTCAAATTCTCTTCTCTCTCTTTTTCACTCTCAATTTCTAATGGCACCCAAATCTCAAGCAGCTTCTTCCTCAAACCCTTTAACCATACCCAGAGAGACCAATCTTCTCACCATTCCCTCAGAGGCTGAAGCAAACCCCCGGTACAAGTGTTTTGTACGGTTCTTAAACACATCCTACCTTCGCCAAGCTTTAACAATGAACCCCACTCTGTACGTTGATGTTTTGGAAGGATTCTGGAGAACGGCTTTGGTATCTACTCTGGCAAAGGAGGATGGGACTTCGTTTCAGGAAATTAACTGCACAATTGGGGGCAAGCACCTGCAATTTGGAGAAAAGGAAATTAATGAAGCCTTGGGGTTCAAGGTTGAAGGTCATGATGCTGAAGCTAATGATGCTGAAATGGTAGCATTCTTGGACTTAATCAAGTATGCAGATGAGATAGGCATGGCTAAGCTGAACAAGAAGCATGTCAGGAGGGAGTGGTCATTTCTGTTTGATGCACTCCAGAAGGTGTTTTTATGCAGGAAGACAGGATGGGACCACATCAGTCACATTGTTGTGAAGCTAGCCTACTCCTTAGCTCACAATCAGGAGATCAATGTAGGAGCAATTATTCTCAAAGAATTGGCTCAAAGGCTAGGCAGGACCGTTCGTGAGAGAGGTAATGAAATCTTTTACCCTCGTTTTCTTTAGTGCATTTTAAATTATCTTGATAATAATGTGCATGAATTAGATGGTATAGATAAAACTAAAATGGCTTACTCCAAATCCATGTCCAAAGTTCTATTTGGTTCATTGGATACAAGGAATCAAGTGGATGTGATACTAAGTCCGACCCAGCATATGCAGGACACATTTGCATCCTATCCACTTGATAAGTCCATATATCATGAACTTTCTTGGAAAGGAAAGGCTAAGACTGAAGGAGCCTCAATGTCTAACCCAAGCCTTCCTAACCCATCTAATGACCCCCCCTTCAAACAGTACAATAGTGATTAGGGAGCCAAGTGCACCAATCTCCCAAAAGGTTAATGTCACTAAAAAGAAGACTAAGAAGAGAGCCCTTGTTATCAATGATGAGTCTGTAGATCTAGGTAGTGGGGAACCTGAGTCACAGCTCACTAGACATAAGAAGAAATCCAAATCAATAACTACCACTAAATCCTCCCAACAGGATTTAGATGTGCAAAAAGGGGCATTGGCATTGAAAAGAGTAGTCTCCCCAATACATTCTGTCAAGAGTCAGCACAGGGTCAAGAACTCACTCTTGACCCTAGTGGAAATAAGGGTGATGCTACACAGAGTAGAGAGCACATCAACATTGAAACTCCTCCTTTTTCTCAGGGGGAGTTGCTAAAATCTAGTCTACACTACACTTCTCTTCCAGAATCTACATCTAATATTTCTTCTCAACAGAAAAGTCATTCTCATAACAATTCTGCACTTGATCAGTCACAATCTCAATCTATGACTGAGCTAATTTCAAGTGACATGGTGCTTGACACTGTGCTCACCACCCAGGACCCTCATTTGGTTGGTCAGGAAATGCACGCTGGAGCATATTCTAATGACACCAATACAAACATAGAGGATTCACCAGTCTTTACTGGAGACTCTGTGCCAAACTCTCCAAGTCTTATGGACTTGGACATGCCTTCACAGGCACATAGAGGTGATGATGTAACACATCCCATTTCAATGGAGACAACATCAGACTTTACAGTCATTCCAAGACTGGAGGAAACTCAATCACCTATTACCCATGAAGTGCCTAACACTAGCTCTAACTTGGCTCAGGCCACAATGTCACAATGGCTGGAGTCTGTGCACCATGACAGGCCTTCAGGATCATCTTCTGTGCCCACACAATTGACGGATGAAGCACGTGGCACAGATTGATGAGTTCTCAAAGATTGCCCAACATCTCCTCATAGCTGGACTACCAAATAAAGATTATGAAGCTATTCTGCTCTGTCATAAGGAGGATGTTGAGGCTCAGAAGGAGAAGATTGTGGATGAGGCACAACAGGATGGAAATGTGGATGCCTGGTTGGATGCAAATAGGACAGTAAGGCTGAAGGAGGCTCTAGCTTTTCTCAGGGAGGACTATCTCACAGCTTTGGGGTCAAATGCCAAAAGTCTCTCTCCTGCAGAAATCTATGAAGTAGTAAATGAAGTATACAAAACTCAGTTGAAGGCTCTGCACTTCCTTGGGAAAGGTCTTCAATCAGAAATCTCTACTATCAAGGAAGAAACTGACCACTCCCTGGTTCAGCTAAGGAATACATATCTTTCTGATTTTCCCAAGGTGGATGACATCCTCAAAGAATTAAGGAAGACTACTTAGACTGTCTCTACTATGGATCTTACTCTAGCTGTGGTGACTGATAATTTGAAGAAAATGTCCACCAAGCTAGAGAATCATCTGCAATCCAACATAAACATCAACTCAATGCTCTCAGTACTATGGAAAAACTAGTATGGTGACAAGCTGGTGGATGAGGTTCCAATTTCCAATATCTCTAAATTTGACTTCTCTAAGCTCAAGGACCAGGCTCTCAATCCATTCAAGTCTGAGCAGCTATTTTCAAAGGTTGATAGATTGGAGAAAGAAGTGGCTTCCCTAAAGTCTGAAAACCAAGGGATTTCTCATTCCTTGGAGCTCTTAAATGCCAAGTTGGATGACCAAAGCAACTCCAATTCCAACATTCTGCTAGTCCAACAACAGATGATGACCTCGATGATGAGAAGAATGAATCTTCCTATTCCTGGAGAAGCTCAAGACATCTTGTCTGATCCCAAGCCTAAGGGGGAGAAAGAAAGGAAAGGAAAGGAAGTGATTCTGAAAGGGGGAGTCTCTGCCAAGCTTAAGGGCAAAATAACTGAGAAAGACACAAGGCCAATAACTCTTCCTACTGTTTCTGTCACCAGTTTAGCTGGCCAGAAAAGTAGAGTGACTACAAATTTTTATCCTGGCACAATGCCCATGGATGATCCTGCTCCCCTCATCTCAACAAGTGCTCAGCCTATCAAAGCTAACATAATCATTGAGGCCAAGCTACATGAAGTTGCCAAATCAAACATCTATCATGATGTGGCCTTTCTGGAGTTTCTGAAAGCCATCCAAATCAGTGTACAAGGTGACACCAAGGACTATAGGAGAATGATCAAGGAAAACATCAAGTACTTAACTGTGGTAGTCAGGAATGTCAAGAATGCCTATCTAAGAGAAATTATCATGGTATCCAAAGAAAATGACTTATGGAATTTATCTTTTGAAACTCTGGAGAAGCTGAGATATACTGAACTGGACATCATACTAGAGCTAATAGAGAAGAAAGGTGACAACACCAGAATACTGTATGATGATTTGAAGAAGGACCAATTTTCAAGATTGCCTGAGGTCATCTCAAAGCCAAGAACAGTAATTTTCCAAAGCACCTCCAAAGAAAACTCTATTGATCAGCTTATAGTTCCTGCACAGTTGGTGATGAAGAATAAGGACAGGATAAATGAGGTGCTTCAAATGCTCAGAGCAAAAAGAGGATTCAGAACTGCTGAAGAGCTAGAAATGATCCAAATTCTACAATCATTTATCATTCATGGCAGAATTCCTGAGTCTCTAAAAGAAAGAAAAGACAGGAAAGATGACAAGGATGATGATGAAGATAAGAGCTACAAAAGAAGAAGTCAATCCAGGAGTGATAAGGATGGGGCAAGTGAGAGCAGCAAGGGCAAAACCTCAAAGAAGTCTAAAGATGCTGATGATGACAAGAAGGACTCTCAGGGAAAAAAGGAAACTGTTAAGAAGAGAAGTGGAAATCAGCAAGTCAAGGACATTGCTAGCAGTACCTTAACCACAACACAAGACTCTAAGTCTAGGGTGGGCACTGTTAGTAATGATCCTCCAAAATCATTATCCAAGACTTCTGAACCTGATTTACCACAAAAGAAAATTGAAGCCACAAAAGAAAAATCAAAAAGACACTTCCACAAAGTCACAGCTAGTGGAGTGTTACAGTGGATGAAAGGGAAATGAATGAAGCTACTTCCAAATGATGTGGCACTGAAGACTAAATATCCCTGTTCCAGAAAGCTACCTCAAGTAAAGCATTTGAAGATCAAGAGTGTAGCCAGAAGGACAAGGATAACAAAGAAGACTGGGGTGATCACTAATGTAGTAGGGATCAAAGTACTTCCTCTGGATGAAGACTATGATGCAGATGCCCTAGAATTTCTGAGAGCCCAAAGAATCTTTGAAGTCAAAGTGAAGCAGAATCATCTAGAGATCAAATACACTGATGGAAGAGAAAGAGAAATGAAGCAAGGGGGCTGGCAATACTTCTCACAATATGAGCTTGAAAGAATAAATGCATTGCTAAACTTTGAAGAAAATGAGGAGAGATTGTGGAATATTGAGGTTGCCAGATTCTTGAAGATGCACTATGATTATAAGGAGAACTTAAGGAAGCTAAATGAAGAGAAGAACATTCAGAAAGAGAAAGAGATGGCTGAGATGGAAGAAAGGGCTAAAGAGCTAAGGAAGAAAGGGTTGTGTAACGTAAAACAAAATCCTTATGTTGTGGAATACAAAAATAAAACTAGAGGGAAAAGCAAGATAAGGATGGAGTTTTTAGATTCTTATGTGGAAAGTGCTCTTAAAGCTGCAATTGAAGATCTAGAAGACTCACCTCTCATTGAGGAACTAATTGCAAGAGATGAACTTCAAGCAGCCCTTGTAGACATGAAGAGAAAGGAAGAAGTGAGAAAGAAGAAAGTTTATGATGATTATCTTGAGAAACAAATGGAAACTGAAGCTGTTGAGCAACAAAGATAACCTGTAAGCTTTGAACTTCATTATGTAATCAAATCTCTGTTCATTATGTTCATATATTGTTATCTCTGTTACTTAATTCCTTTTATGTAAGTTAGGCTTGTTATCAGACATGAAATTGTGCCTAAGTTTCTTACTCACAATTTGGGGGAGATTGTTAGGCTCAAGGCATGTCTGATTACCACCATTAACAAGCCTAATCATTGTGACTATGTCACTCTACATGACCTAGTGAACTCTTTCACTGGGATATAGTATAGGTCTCCATTGTACCTGTCTTGTTTTCATGTACTTAGCTTTATCTTGTATGCTCAAAGTTATAATGAGCTTAGTAAGCTTCCTGCTATCTAGAATGTACATAGGCCATGGAATAATTATCTTGGTAGAAGTTCAGAAATGTTCATGCATCAGGATGGAGATGAATAAGGTCCTAAAGAAATAAGTTGCAGAAGTTCTTCTAAGTCACTATACCGTGAAGTCAAAATAAAGCTATGTCGTGAAGTCTAAAAATATCCATGTCGTGAAGTACTGAGATCGCATAGTCCTAAATGAACTATGTCGTGAAGTCTTCATTACTCATACTGTGAAGTGTTGATACCGCAAAGTCAAAATGTACTGGATCGTGAAGTCCTCAAAAGGCCTAGATCGCGAAGTCCTCAAAAAGGCCTAGATCGCGAAGTCCTCAAAAAGGCCTGGATCGCGAAGTCCTCAAAAGTCTTGGATCGTGAAGTCCTCAAAAAGCCTAGCTCGCGAAGTCCTTAAAAAGGCTATGTCACGAAGTCTCTAAAGGCTATGTCGCGAAGTCTTCAAAGGATACATCATGAAGTCAGGAAAATACTGGAGTTCACGATATCAACACTTAGCCGTTTACAACAAGACAAATCAAGGTACAGAACCAAAACTCAAAGGAGAAAAATACTGAAGCATCTGTTCTGGTAAGGTGGTCCAAAGAACAGATGGCAAATCTACAGCTAAACTTGGAAAGAAAGATAAGAGACAAGCAGCTACAGAAACGGGAAAGACTCCGAAAAGTAAGTGGTCCTTCCTGACACAGTGAACTTCTTATGGCAGGACAAGTTGGACTTTCAGTTAGGGGTAACTGTGTAATTGATTGTGTGCACTAGTTTTGTATATGACATTATATATTGTGCACACCCTACTGTTAGCTGCAAGAGAGATACACATAGATTAATCTTAAGCACTCTTTCTCTGTAAGAAAACAAGATACAAACTGTTCTTGTTTAGAAGCCAGAAATTCATCTGTGAATTCTGGAAAGCTGTAGTATTTAATTTTCTTAATACAAAGTAGATTAAAGTGATTGTGTGTGTGTTCTGTTTATGTTCATTCCTTATTTTACACAACATAATCTCTTACAGTTTATTTAGATTTCAAGAATTGAAAAATCTCAAAACTATCCATTCACCCCCCCCCCCCCTCTGTCTAGTTTCTAAGTGGTATTCATTTCTAACACTTCTGCCAACTCCGGGGAGATGCTGCCATGCCTATAACTAGACACTGCCTCCACTAAATCCCCAGCATGGTTATGAGTTAGCATAGAAAAACTATAGGAACTGGAGTCCTCAAAAATTGCAGCATCAACGTTGACCTTAACTGTACCCTCCTGTGGCCGCTCCCACTGCTCATTGTCGTCCTCTTGAGTCATAAACCCGAGATAATTGTCAAACGACCTATCTTGAGCTCTCTTTCATTCGTTAAGGAATAGTTTTGCTGACCTACATGTTGGAAAATATAGGTGAATTATGGTATGGGTGAGTTAATTGATTTGGTAAAATCAATTCCATTTTTAACTTCGGATTTTTTGCAGATATGACTTTGATTTTGAGTTATCTGATAAAATCATTGATTTTGAGTTATCTGATAAAATCATTTTTGTTTTTAAATTCAGATTTTTTGCCATTGACGCGATTAATTAGCTTGAATAATTAATTAAGGAAATTGCCACCAACATAATTGCCACCGATGCAATTAATTAGCTTGACTAATTAATTAAGGAAATTTCCAATTGATATAATTGATTAACGCGGTTAATTAATTATGGCAATTGTTTAGCACGCAAGTTTTCCTAGCCTATATAAACTCGTGTATAGCTTTAGGATTATTCATTCGAAAATACATTCTCTCTTACACACATCTCTCTTCTCTTCCTCCGGTGACATTTCTCTTGTTCGTATCAAATTCGCCGAGAGTGACGCTATTCGACAGCCTCACTGCAAACCGTTTTATCCTGGGAAACAATTCGCTCGCACATACGGTGAGGGCTAATATGCTTTAAGAAGACAGTCACGCACTGGACTCAGTTTTGTTCCTTGTCTCCTTATTTTTATTTGTTTATTGGGAAAATGAATTTTTTTATCACTGAACTTTATATACTTTTAAAAACCAACCACTGAACTATAAACTTTTAGAAACCAACCACTGAACTATAAACTTATTTGTTTATATCACTAACGTTACTCTCGAATTTCAAAATTAGCATTCCGTTAAATGATTGGCCAACGGATGTTCAGATTGGGGCTTAATACAAACTAGGGTTGAAGCACCAATCTAGAATCAATTAAGCATTCCTTCACTGATTTTTTAACGGAATGCTAATTTTGAAATTCGAGAGTAACGATAGTGATATAAACAAATAAATTTATAGTTCAGTGGTTGGTTTCTAAAAGTTTATAGTTCAGTGGTTGGTTTCTAAAAGTATATAAAGTTCAGTGATAAAAAATCTCATTTTTCTTTGTTTATTTGTTTTATGTTTACATACACCTTATCTGTTATTCACACACGCCCACGTTGTTTTATGTACTAATATCACAGATTTTCTGACACCACAAACCTCTGTGTACTCAATCCCACCTTGATTTCAAACTATCTCGTTCATATTTTTCCATATAGACCAACATAGCATGACAATTTCTTTAACCTCCCCCGTTTCGAATTTCTGAAAGACTCCAGATATCTATAGAATAAAGTTTTCTTGTGCCCTCTCAACACTCATATACCCCGAATGATTCCAATATTAACTAGCGAAAGGACACAAAGCCAGAGCATGAATCACAGTTTCTGGTTCGTTGTTACACACTAGGCACATGATATTAACCGGAACTCTCTTGACCACCAGTTCATCCTTCGTAGGTAAACACCTCGTGAGAGCTCTCCATATGAAATGTTTGTCCTTCAGAGGTACTTTTAGATTCCAAAGCTGTTTCCACTTTCCATAGGCTAGAGTGTTCATTTGAATGATTACTGACTTTAGCATCTTGGATTACTGAATAAGCGCTCTTCACTGTGTAATGACGCATCTTATCCTAATTCCAGAACCATGAATCTATATATGTGTGACTTAGAGGGATCGACAAAATCAGCCCAGCATCTCTCCCACAAAATATATCCTTTATTAGATCGACATCCCACTGATTCTGACATGGGATCATCAAAGCATCAACTGTCCTTCCATTCAAAGCCACATGCTCAGTGTGCACGTAAGGGTCTTTTTCGTGAGGTAACCATGGATCTTTCAGGATATCTACACTGTTTCCCGATCCCACTCGACGCACTGCTTCTTGCTTTAACAGTACCTAAGCGTCTACGATACTCCTTCATATATAGCTCTGGTTACTACCAATTTTTGCTGTTAAAAACGAACCCTCAGAATAATAACGCGCCTTATACATCTTGCTTACAAGGCTATCCTGCTGAGTAATAAGTCTCCACCCTTGCTTTCCTAAAAGGGCCACATTAAAATCATGAAGCTTGCGAAAACCAAGACCACCAACTGACCCTTATTTAAATGAATTATACTGATTTTATTATACTTAAACTTAAGCATAAATTTAATTAAAAAAAGTTGTTTAGTTGAACAATCTATACTATATTATTAAAACGAAACATTAAAAGTTTTGGTCGGTTGGTTGGTATTTGAGTCGGACCTATCTATAATTTGGGTCGGACCTATCTATAATCAATTTATTTATAATCAATTATTTTTTCAGCCGAAACACATTACTTATTTTATATATTTTTCTAACCAAAACAACTCATCTTCTAAAAATAAAATAGGTAACATATATATAAAATGGTAATATTATTACATATTTATAACTGGTTACCTTTTTCACCAAAAACACATTATCTTTTCTACATTTTCTAACTAAAACAACTCATCTTCTAAACATAACACATGGAAAATAAATATGTAATGGTAATATTGTTATATATAATTATTAATAAATAACCACTTACCCTTTTCAGATAAACACATAACCTTTTTTATTTTTTATAACTTAAACAACTAATTTTCTAAAAGTAACACGAGCAACATATATATATAAAGGTAATATAATTTTATATTTTTTCAGCTAAAACACATTACCTATTTTATATATTTTTCTAACCAAAACAACAAATCTTCTAAAAATAAAATAGGTAACATATATATAAAATGGTAATATTATTACATATTTATAACTGATTACCTTTTTCAGCAAAAACACATTATCTGTTCTACATTTTCTAACTAAAACAACTCATCTTCTAAACATAACACATGGAAAATAAATATGTATTAGTAATTTTGTTATATATAATTATTAATAAATAACCACTTACCCTTTTCAGCTAAACACATAACCTTTTTTATTTTTTTATAACTTAAACAACTAATTTTCTAAAAGTAACACGAGTAACATATATATATAAAGGTAATATAATTTTATATTTTCTAATTTAAACAACTAATTATCTAAAAGTAACATGGACAACATATATATAAATGTAATATAATTTTATATCAATACTATTATATAATACACGAAACATTAAAAGTTTGGTTGGTCGGTATGGTACGTTGTGATTTTACTTAATTGTCCTTAATTAATTGTACTTCGTATTTTTACTTAATTAACCTTACTTATTTATAGAAATATATTACTAAATAATAATATTACCTATTTATAACCAATTACATTTTTCACCTAAAATACATTATTTTTTTCTATTTTTTCTAACAAATTCCCCTACTTTTTCAAATATATCACGGACAATTACCTTTTTTTAACTAAAACATGTTAATTTTTCTATTTTTCCTTACTAAATCCCCCATTTTCCAAAAATATCATGGACAAACCTTTAGTTATTTATTTTTAAACCTATTTTAATATTTTAATTATTTTTTAAAAGTTTACCTATTTTAACATGTCTACTTATTTTTCTTAACAAATGCAATTACTAAAAATATTAAAATATAAATAATCAAATATCTATTTATAACCAATTAACTTTTCAGCTAAAACACATTATATATTTTTTTCTAACAAAACTCCTCATTTTCTAAATATATCACGGTAAATTGCCTTTTACAATTTAAATTTTCTATTGTTCTCACTAAAATCCGTTCTTTTTCCAAAAATATCACAGGAAACCATTTACTTATTTATTTTAAAACGTATTTAAATACTTTTAATTATTAAATTTTTAAACCTCATTTTCCAAAAATATCACACGCATTTACCTTTTTAAACTAAATATATGTTACATTTTTTATTTTTTCTTACTAAAACCCCTCATTTTCCAAAAAAATAACGGACAAACTCATACTTATTTATTTTAATGTTTTTAATTAATTAAAAGTGTTTAGCTATTTTAACATGCCTACTTATTTTTTGCACAATTACAATTAATAAAATATTAAAAAATAATAATAATATAACAATTAACAATCCGTGCATCGCACGGGTTTTAAGCTAGTAATTATTAATAAGTAACTAATTATCTTTTTAAGGACATTGTTTGTTTTATATTTTTTAAGTAAAACAACTCATATTCGAATTAAAAATAACACGGACAAAATATAGATATAATGACAATATTATTATATTAAACTTATAAAATCTGGGTTTAATATAATTTTTTATAACATACAATTTAAATAAGATAATTAATAAAAAAAACAAAAGTAATAGCATATGTTACAAGAAACTCGGTACATTACGGAGCACATATTTTTTTATTTGCACTTTAGTCACATTTAGATTTTTTAAGAGCAAATAAATACAGACCGTTAGATCTATTATTTAAAAATATTTTATATTTTAATATCTTAAATACAACTAAAGATTACGTCAACAATTTATTATATTAAATTATGTATATTATTAGATATATAAATCCAATTTATTATATACACATATAAATATATATTAAAATTTCATAAAATAATATATAATTACAAAAAATAAAAATAAAAAATAATAAAATATTAAAGAAAACCGTGCATCGCACGGGATATAAGCTAGTATTATATATTTTTATATTCATGATCGATTTATTCATCAATTATCATATCTTTGAAACATTGCAAATTTTATTGCAAGTTGAATTCATAATTATATAGATCAATAGAATTTGTGCATTGAGATTTTTAATTTTAAAGATCTCAAAAAAAAAATTATATGTGACGTGCATGTGCAATTGCGTACGTACCCCGGAGAAGAAAGAATCATGGTTGGCTAGATTTTTGGTTGACTTATAAATCTTGACTTAATAAAGAAATTTTGATTCAAAATTTGAATACTAATTTATTTGTTTTGTTTTTCATATATAAAGTTTTTGATATTATTCTACTAAAATTTAAGCATAAATTTTATTAAAAAAAATTGTTTAGTTGAACATTATTATATTTTTTTTATTCATCGATCGATTTATTCATCAGTTATCATATTTTTGAAACATTGTGAATTTGATTGCAAGCTGAATTTGTAATTATATGGATTAAGAGAAATTTGTGACATAAAATAATATGTAATATATGGATATGTTAAATCAATTAATTATTATATTTAGATTAGAATTGTGTAATACATGGATATGTTAAATCAAGTGAATATAAAATTTAAATTAGAATTATTAACTAACCATGGTTAGTATAAGCGGATGAGAAAGGTAAATAAGGAAAACTTTTAATATAATTTTTTTTTTGAAACGGAAATTTATTCATTAATGAAAAGTCATCTACAAAAATAATTGAGTTGAACAAACGTAAAACAAATCATATCGCTGATTATATTCTTCATCGAGAGACAATCAAGCAATTTGTTGAATTTGATATATACACATGTACCTCCTTCGCTACAACCAGTTTGAGCTATCGACCGTAATTGCAATCTCATAGAAATCTTCATCTCTAAATCAAAACCTTGAAAATCACACAGATATAACATCCCGGGCGTTAGATTATTCCAAAATACACCAAGCTCTCACAAGGAGAGGATAAACAAAACCCAAATGAATTGGGACCAAAACTCATTAAGATGAGATTTAATTAAGCAAACAAAACAGAATTAAAATGGCATAAATCATTATCAGAAAAGAGAATTATTGAAAAAACAAGATTAAATCAAAGACATTAATTGATTTGGGGTTTTCCACCGGTAAAAACCGATGGAAGCCCGGCCGGCCGCTAGGAGAAAAAGAAAAAGAAGACTGTGAAAAGGAGGGTAATATGTACTTTTAATATAATTTTATTGGTCTAAATTTTAGGACTGATCTCTAATTGGTCCTAAAATAATCAATAGTTTTCTGATTGGTTAACTGCATACTAACCATATACATGGGTAGACTCAATTATTATAATAAATGATTTATTTTGTATTTCATATGTAAAGTTTTAAATTGTGATTAATTAACCACAATAGGGTTGGGTTAAATATCTTTAGTTAAAAATTTTAAATTAACTTAATATTATTAATATAACAATAGGGTTAGATTAATAATATTCAATATTATAAATATTTTTTGACATAAAATAATATGTAATATATGGATATGTTAAATCAAGTCATTATTATATTTAGATTAGAATTATGTAATACATGGATATGTTAAATTAAGTAACTATAAAGTTTAAGTTGGAATTATTAATTAACCATGATTAGTATAAGAGGATGAGAATGTAAATAAGGAAAACTTTAATATAATTTGATTGGTCTAAATTTTAGGACGGATCTCTTATAGGTCTTAAAATAATTAACAGTTTTCTGATTGGTTAATGTTAGGTCCAAAGTATCGTAGAAGGGGGGGTTGAATACGATACTCACAAATAATTTAATTTCGTTCGCGGATTAATCTTTCAGTTCTATAACGAAATCAAACACACCAAACCAAATCAAGTTTCGGGGAATATATCTTTTTATAAATATAAACCTCGAGGGGTGCTACAATTTCTAATCCGTAGATTAGCGTCAATGAGTTTAAGGTAACACAAATACAAAACAATAATCAAGTTCTGAGCACTATTAATTTCTCTGATAATTTTCTCCGACTCTTCTCTCTCTCAGTAATGTCTCTGTGTTAGAAATCCTTAACTGAAGAAGACACACTCTTCTCTCAGTATTAATTGTAGACTTGATTTGAAAAACCATCGAACCATTTAGAATAGAATATTCTTGGCCGTTGGATCTTCCTCAACCGTTCACAACAAGTCACTTTTCACCTGCTCCTTGAAATGCAAAACCATCGAATGGAATTAAAAAACCATCGAATGGAATTACTTTATTTACCATTCGATAGTTTTTAATTCAAAACTATCGAATACTAAATAAAGTAAAAGTGGTTTGCCAATAATTACTTTAACCACCATTCGATAGTTTTCTCAATTGAAAAACTATCGAATACTTTTCCTTGTCTTTTGTCCTTTAGTGATTACTCCTGAGCTCCTGGGTGTTTAAGTTTTAGATTGTATCAATTTCTTCTGAGACGATAAAACAACTTGATCTTTTCAGTGCCGTCACCTAGTGCAACTGGTCTGGTTCACAGATGAATAACACTTGATCAATTCTTATTTTATGTCTTCAATACATTGCTGCTGATACGTCCCTTGTCGTTCTGGTTGCTTCATCACTGGAATCCCGTGGTACTGAACCCTAAATCATTCACATACTTCTGTCGTCTTGAAAGTCTTGTTTCTTTTGTTGTCACTGAGGCTTGAACATTTTCATGAACTTCTTTCCGTGACCTGTTTACGGACTTCAAGAATACATAACGTATTTTGATTTTTTGAGTTTACCTTTTCTTCTTTGATTCTGGATTCCTGTGCTTCAGTTAATATTATTGTCTGTCTTGTCCTTTGTTGAGTTGTAGTTATCTCTTTTAGATCTTATGTTACATTATGCTTTACAATCTCCCCCTATTTGATTGGATAGAGTTCGACAAGCAAATACTTCGAGGATAACTCAACTAACTAAGGAAACATGAAACTACTTAAAGTAAGACAGCGTAATAATATTAATGCATTCTGGATCAGATATTTATACATTTCCAGATTTCATAAATCAAAAAACAATTAAACTTTATACAATTAAGTTGCTCCTCTAGACTGAGCTGATAGTTCTTTTGTTCTTTGCTTCTTGTCTTCAGTCCATTTCAATCTCACCTTCTTCAATCACTGGATCGGAGTTAGCAGCTTGATAATCAATCACTGATGGATAGTGCAGTGGTTCTCCAGGTTTAAGGATTGCTCCTCGGATGTGTCTTCCAATATACTCAACCTCTTGACCCACTCCAGCCCACAACCATGCAATGTTAACATCTTTCTTGTTTAGCTTTGGCATGTTTGGCAGTCTGGTATGCACTTCCAATCCTCTTTCCACTCTTTTCCTATAGTAAGGAACATTCTCCATTAGAAATCTTCTAAGAGTGTCTGCTGCTTTGTCCTTCTCCGTTGATGAGAATCCAGTGGATCTAAGATACTTCTCAACTGAGATTAGATAGTTACTTGGGTAGTCCCTCAGTTTGTCCTCAGCCAAATAGCAGATTCTGAACAAGTCATTCGTCATGAATCTAACCATTGGAGGATCTTCAGTAATCTCTGGACTGACTTTCATCACGATCTCCTTAACATGCTCTCGGAGCAGTTCATTTAGCCTTGTGGTTCTTTGGATCTTGATGAGTATAGCCTGCAATTCTGTATATGTCCTCTGTTCTAAAAACTTAGTAGAAATCACAAATGTACCTTTCTCCAGAAAACTGATTAATAAGCTCCAGGCACCATTTGCTTTAACCCCAGCATTCAGACATATTATAGAGCTTCTCAGTGCTTTGAAGTAAGTCTGATCATCAAGATTAGCACTTCTGATGTCCTGAATAATGACTTCCACCTCCGCATTGTCGTTGACTTGTAATCCGTCTTCAACTCCACAAAAGATTTTATAAGCCATTTCCCATTCAGTACCATCTTTCTTTGCGAGATCTATCATCTTCTTCTTCCTCACTTCATTATACACCTTTATTCTCTTTAGCTTTTCACTTCTCAGAATTGCTTGCTGTTTTTCTTTCTCAGCTTGCCTGGCATCTATTGCAGCTCTCTGAGCTCGTATTGCTTCCAAGGCAGCTTCTTCTTCAGGTGATAGAGAATTTGCTTCTTCCATATCATCATCCAAGATAGGATGTTCTATTGGCTCAGGATAATATGGTTCATGCTCCTCTTGAATAGGTTGCTCTTGCATGAATTCAAATTCCTCTTCACTCTTCTCTTCCTCCACAAGTTCTTCTATCCAGTACTGCCTGATAGGAATAGCTTCAACTGTTTCCCAAACTCTCCATCCATCCGTCTCCCCTTCTCCAACTTTCTCCCCCTTAGTTGAGGAATCCTCGATAAAAGCATCCTCAGCATAAAAGACATTAGAAGGATCAGGTTCCTGATAGGAAGGACCAGGTTGTCCAGATTGTTGGTTCTTCAGCATACTCCATATAGACTGTACTCCATCGCCTTGATTCTCCAAGAAATCCATAAGCTGCTTATTAAAGTCATTTATAGAAGCTAACGACAGGTCAATGTTTTCCAATCTTGAGTTGGTAGTCTTTTCCATATGATCGAGCCTCCTGTTGAGTCTAGACTCCACTCTTGAAAGGTTGTCCATTGCATCCTTCACCCGCGCTTGACCATCCCGGATAACCAGAACGTCCTCTTTCAAAGCTTCATGTCCCTGGGACAGTGCAGTTACTTCATTCATGAATCCATCTTTAAGCTCCCTTACGTCCATCCTCAAATCGACCAGCTCTTCCATAGCTTCCTTCTTTAAGGAGTCCACTGCCTGCTTCGTACCTGTTATAGTGCCAGATGCACTGCCAATGACCCTGAATGTTCTTCTGGAATCAGCTGCAGCCAAGTCAACTTTCTCTTGAATAGACTTTAAAGAAACATTGTCTTGACTGGAGGAGATTCCTTGGTCAAAGGAAGGTCGCAGTGGAACCTTGAATAATGGATTTCCTTCTTTATCATGAACTGTCATCTTCTTGAGGGAAGATTGAACTTGTAGCTCTCTTTCTGTTGGTAACAGCAGATCATCAATATGAGTTAGGGTTTGGGTGTCACTCCTCACGTTTGGCTCTGGGTGTTCACTCACAGTTTCTGTTAGTGTTTCACTCATTTTTCCTTTCCCACTCAGGCCTGGTGTAAGTGTTTGTGTTTCACTCAAATCCATTGTGCTGGTTGTACCTGCAGAAGAAAACACCGTAGCCGTCCTTAAGGAGGTCACCGGTGGTGCAATGGGGCTTCGCAAGTCCCCGTCCTTGGTTAAACCAAGTTGCTGATCATCCGTAGATGATATATCCTTTGTAGGATCTAGAGTTTGAATCTCTAGGGGGTTAGAAACAGGCTCTTTTAACAGCAGAGATCCCGAATCTTCCCCGTGAGTCTGTAAAGACTTCACCTCAGTTGACTCCTCAATAGTAATTGATTCACTGTCAACGAGTTGTCGATCTGCACCTACGTCAGACCCTTTACCCGCAGGATCCAGATATGTTCCATCTGGGGAGGTAGACAATGACCTTTTAGATTGTGCATTTTGGTCAAAGCCTTCTCTCGACGTCTGTGAAGACCCTTGGTTCAGAGAACCTTCAACCAGTGAACCTGACCGTAATATGGTCGGAACACCAGTTGCTTCCGTCAATTCTTCCTTACTTGATTGAGCTATTGGTTCAGATATTGCTTTCGTTAGCGTAGCCCAATCAGCATCAGAAAAATCAGTAAAGGGCTCTTTGAATGAGAGAAATGAAGTATCAGCAGTTGCCTCGGTTTCTGTTCTTCTCCTTTTAGAGGAAGGCAGAGCTGCTGTTGAAGGGTGTATCTCCTTATGTGGTGCTGCTTTGGCACTATCTCCCTCTACACTCAGGGATGTTTCTTTACTGGGTATAGGAGAGGAAGGAGCATCATTTATGTTTTCATTTGGCTCGTTCAAAGGCTCTTCGACCGTGGTTAGAGGTTGTGGGTTTGCAACCTCCTGGTCTGGAATGGCCACTGAGGGCTCTGGATCAACATCCATTGGTTCAGGACCAAGTTCAGGTTCAGGTTGAGGAAAGTTACCTTCATTTACCTGTTCCCCTGGGGGTAGAAGAGGTAGGGGCACCGTTCTTAGATATTCAGTGAGAACAGTGGGTACCCCTGGAAGATAGTTGTCCTTCCTAATGAGAGCGGTTATAGCATTGCTCTTCATTCTCATGCACTCCTGGTTGGCTTCACCTTCAAAGATCTCCCGTTCATCATCTGTTAAGATATCATTGAGAATTAGCTGTAGGAACCTAGGATAGAAACAGAGCACATCTTCATTTATGCCTGTTCTTTCATCCAGTGGTCCCATGCACAGAATTACTTGATCAATCACTATCCGTCCTATGTTAATATGCCTGTTGTTCGCAATGGCAAACCCTATCTTTTGAAGGAATAAGGGAATGCCATGCAGATTTGTTAGCTTGGCAGTAAAAACATGTATCAGGGTATGAAAGAAAAAGTTCCATGGCTTTGGCAGGTAATGCTTTAGGAACTCTCCCACCAAGAAGTTAGGTTGTTGACTTCTGATAAGAGTGAAGAAAGCATGTATTTCCTCAGTTGTGGGATCCGGAACAAGGTTTTCTGTTGGAAAATGTAGAATTCTATTGAAGTCATGTTCCGTCACCCTTATTGTTCTGCCCCCTGGCACAACAAAACTGAAGGACCGTATGTTATTCTCAGTTGTATCCGTGTCGGTTGTGTACAACGCAGTCAATTGATCAATGTAAAGGACCACGGGAGTACTTACAGCGTATGCCACTAACGAACGTGTATTCACAAACTCTGCCCATGCACGAATTTGAGGATTCGTTATGGATTGCAGATTTTGAAACGAGACATGATTAGTCTTGGTAACAATGAATTCTCCAGCCATTTGTTTAAAATTTCCAGAAAATTTAAATAACCAAACTAATTTTTCACTTAAATTAATTAATTATTTCTAATTAATCAACCTTGACACAAAATTACCCTAAAAACAAACTTAACACAATATACCCCTTTTCTTTAATAAAACAACCTAACCAAAAACAACTTCCTAAGGTTAGAATCCTTAAAATAACTTGATAATTGTTAATTGAAAGTAATCCTTAAGAACCCTATTGAGAAATCAATAGAGTACTCTTTTGATTCGACTTATCAAGGTATCCAAAGATCAACTGTATCTCTCTCTCTCGATGGTTTTCACTGGAGACCAATTAAAACAAAAACAGGAGTCAAGTATACAGTGATTTCTCAGTTAAAAGAAGTGACTGCAGTAAGAATGAATTCCTGAAGGTTTAAAATCAGTAAACAGATCCAAAAACTATCGAGTATAGTCTTGTTCTTGGTTATGTATCTCTTTTGTAAGTATAAATTAGGCTATAGCTTTTCTTGAGTGTATAAAACAATGAAAAGAAACAAAAGACTAAGGCAGAATTATATACTCTTTAAAACTGACAGGGGTATAATGGACTTTCTATTTTCGATAGATTTGAAAATGTACATTCGATAGTTTTTCATAGGGGCAAACCTGTCATCTTTACTTCGATAGTTTTTGGAAAACTATCGAGGTTTTTTGAAATACAGAATTTAAAAAGGTTTTCAGAAAAACTATCGAACTTTGAAATCTTGAAAAAATCTATCGAACTGACTTTTGGAAAAACTATCGAGGAGTTTAATTATAGAAAAATTAAATCCTCTCGATAGGTTTTTCACTTTGATTTTAAAAACTATCGAGAATTAAATATAGACTTGATATTAATTCACTTCGATATATTTTTAAAAGTTACCTCAAAAACTATCGATAAATGTTTTCGATAGATTTCATTTTTCCTTTTCAAAAACCATCGAAATTAATTTCGATAGATTTATCATTGTACTTTGAAAAACTATCGAATTTCCTTAAATTCGATATTTTTGCTTCTGTCTTCCTTTTAAAACCTGTTCTTGTTTTAAAATTCAGACTTTTTGTATTTCCTGTCAAAATTTAATTTTAATAAATCTGTTAAAATTCACCAAAATCAATTCTTAACAGAAAATTCACAATTTTCTTAGAATAAAATCAATTAAGTATCATTGAGTGATATTAATCAATTAAAATCCAATCAATTATGCTGCATTAATCTACAATGTTAAAAACAAAGCAAATTAATTCAAATTAAATAGATGCTTTAATATTTAGAACAAATATTAGCACCTAAATAATTTTTAGAATTAATAACCAATTAAATGCCAGAAGATATATCATCCATAATTATGACATAAAATTAGTATAAAAATCCTAACTACGAGAATTGCTCCAGAAAATAAACTCACAAGTCCAAAGGATATAGCAATTCTTGAACTCATGTATTTACCAGGACTCTCTGCAGTTACTGACTTCTAATCAAAATCAATTAGAAAGATTTAACATCCCAAGTTCACCAACCAGCTTATTGAAAGTGGATTCATCAAGTGGTTTAGTAAAGATGTCTGCAATTTGATCCTCTGTGGGTACAAAGTGTAACTCCACAGTTCCATTCATGACATGCTCTCGGATAAAATGATACCTGATGTCGATGTGCTTCGTCCTCGAGTGTTGCACTGGGTTGTTTGAGATTGCTATGGCACTTGTGTTGTCGCAAAATATAGGAATCTTTGTCAACAGAAGTCCATAGTCACGGAGTTGGTTTCTCATCCACAATATCTGAGCACAACAGCTACCAGCAGCAATGTATTCAGCCTCAGCTGTTGATGTGGACACTGAATGCTGCTTCTTTCTATGCCAGGAAACTAATCTTCTTCCAAGAAACTGACAGCTTCCTGAAGTACTCTTCCGATCAATCTTACAACCTACAAAATCAGAGTCTGTGTATCCAATAAGATCAAATCCTGTATCTTTAGGGTACCAAATTCCAAGATTTGGGGTCCCCTTAAGATATCTAAATATTCGCTTAACAGCTATTAGATGAGATTCTTTAGGATCAGACTGAAATCTAGCACACAAGCATGTTGAAAATATTATATCTGGTCTACTTACAGTGAGATAAAGTAATGAGCCTATCATACCTCTGTAGCCTGTGATGTCAACCTTCTTACCAGTTTCATCCTTATCAAGCTTAGTGGCAGTTGGCATAGGAGTCTTTGCTGTAGATGAGTCTTCCATTTGATACTTCTTAAGAAGATCCTTGATGTACTTGGACTGACAAATGAATATACCATCTTGTTTCTGGTATACTTGCAATCCAAGAAAGAATGACAATTCACCCATCATGCTCATTTCATAACGACTCTGCATTAACTTAGCAAATCTCTTGCATAGATCATCATTAGTAGAACCAAATATTATGTCATCAACATATACTTGCACCAATATCAAATCATTTTTATGCTTTTTGACAAAGAGAGTTTTGTCTACAACACCTCTTGTAAAATCATTTTCAAGTAAGAATTCAGAGAGAGTGTCATACCATGTCCTCGGAGCTTGTTTGAGTCCATAGAGAGCTTTGAATAGAAAGTACACAAAGTCTGCCAGTTTTGAATCCTCAAAACCTGGAGGTTGTTCCACATACACTTCTTCTTCTAACTCCCCGTTCAGAAAAGCACTCTTCACATCCATTTGATATACCTTGTAATTGGAATGTGCAGCAAATGCCAGAAACATTCTGATGGCCTCAAGTCTTGCTACTGGTGCATAGGTTTCATCATAATCTATACCCTCTTCTTGAGAGTAACCTTTAGCAACCAGTCTGGCTTTGTTTCTCGTTACAATGCCATCTTCGTCCAACTTATTTCTGAATACCCATCTTGTTCCAATAACAGATTTTCCCTTAGGCCTGGGTACCAGCTTCCAAACTTCTGCCTTTCAAACTGATTGAGTTCTTCTTGCATAGCAATTACCCAATCTGGATCATCTAGAGCATCTTCAACTTTCTTAGGTTCTGTTTCTGAAAGAAACCCAGAATAGTGACATTCATTTTGTGATGTTCTCCTAGTTCTCACTCCTGTGTCTGGATCACCAATGATCAAGTGAAAGGGATGATCTCTATTCCATACCCTTTGTCTTGGCAGATGCGATCTTGATGATTCTCCTTGTTCTAGATGTTGTGGAGTGTGACTAGTTGATCCTTCTCCTGCTCCCCCTGAGTTGTTGACGGTTTGATCTGTTGATTCTGAAGACTGACTAGTGGATCCTGTATGTTGAGGATTTCCACTTTGGTCACCACTTTGTCCAGAGTCATTATCATTATCATTATTATTAATAACTGTAACAACTTCAGGTACTTCTTCATTGTCAGAGAGATCTCCTGATAGATTTTCAAATACCAAGGATTCAGAGTTCTCTCCAGTTTGCAGGCCTGGTCTTTTGGTGTCGTCAAATGTTACATTAAAGCTTTCCAACACCTTCTTATCTTCAATCACATATACCCTGAAAGCCTTAGATTCCAGAGAATAGCCCAGAAAAATGCCTTCATCTGCTTTGGCATCAAACTTGCCAAGATGTTCTCCATCTTTAAGTACAAAGCACTTTGCACCAAACACATGAAAATACTTCAGTGTTGGCTTCTTGTTGGCCATTAACTCATACGGAGTCTTTTCATGATCTTTGTTGATCAGGGTTCGATTCTGAGTGTAGCAAGCTGTATTCACTGCTTCAGCCCAAAAGTAAGTGGGAAGTTTTGATTCACTCAACATGGTCCTTGCTGCTTCAACCAAGGTCATGTTCTTCCTTTCCACTACTCCATTCCGTTGAGGAGTTCTTGGTGCTGAAAACTGTCTTGATATTCCTTTCTCTGAGCAGAAATCATTTAGAACTGCATTCTTGAATTCAGTTCCATTGTCTGATCTGATTGTCCGCACAGGTAGCTTAGCTTCCACTTCTATCTTCTTGATGTGATCAATGATTAGTTGTGTTGCTTCATCCTTTGTTTGTATGAACAACACCCACGTGTACTTGGAGTAGTCATCCACCATCACCAATGCATATCTGTTTCTTGAAAGTGACATAACATTAACTGGACCAAATAAATCCATATGAATCAGCTGTAATGGTTCAGTAATGCTTGTCATTCATTTGCTTCCATGTGATGCTTTCTTCGACTTCCCCTTTTCACATGCTTCACATAGTCCCTCCTGATTGAATTCCATCAGGGGCAACCCTCTCACTAACTCTCTCTTTACCAAAGAGTTCATAGTTTTGAAGTTCAGATGTGAGAGCTTCTTGTGCCATAGCCAACTTTGTTCTGAAGATGCCTTTGCATAGAAACATGTAACTTCTCCTTCACTGGTAGAACTTAAGTCAGCTATAAACAAATTTCCTTTTCTCACTCCCAGTAGAGTAAGCTTCTCATCCTTCCTGTTGGTGATCAAGCACTTGTCCTTTCTGAAATCTACATTGTAGCCTTTATCACAGAACTGACTGATGCTTAGAAGATTGTGCTTTAATCCTTCAACAAGAGAGATGTTTTCAATGATGACATTTCCAGCTTTCAATTTACCATATCCCGTAGTGAATCCTTTGCTGTCATCTCCAAAGGTTACAATCGGGCCGGTCTTCTTAACCACCTCTGTAAGCAGGGACTCTTCACCTGTCATGTGTCTAGAACAGCCACTATCCAGAATCCACACAACCTTTGAGCTTTTAACCTTACCCTGCAATCACAGATTGATTAAGCGGACTTTGGTACCCAAAATTGTTTGGGTCCTGAAGGTTTAGATGATTTAACAGGAGTAACATTCAATTTAGTCTTACCCTGTTTGATATTCATAGTATCTGTGGATTTAACATTACTAGAGCTATTGCTACTATCAGACATCAACTTAAAATAAGCATGCATGATGTTGTACTTACATAGCAAACACTCTTTCTTTCCACAGGGCTCATGATTATCAGGCATGTCAGACATGTTATGCATTTCAGAAGTATTAGCAGTTTCTACTTTAACCTTTTTACATGCATGTGTAAGGTGTCCAGCAGAATTACAAATAGAACACAACTTCCTAGATGCAATGGGAGAAGATGGAACCAATTCCTGATTAACAATCTTTTTCCTCCCATTCCTGTTCTTTTTAACATTACTAACTAAGGAACCTACTTCATTTTTAGGTAAATCAGGTTTAGGTAAAACATTCTTTACTGATTTCCTAGGCAACTTAGTCTTTACCTCTTTTTCCTTCACTAAATCCTCCTCAAGCAATTCTTGAGCTATGAAAAGATCATCCTCATAAAAGAGAGGTGGAAACGGCTTAACAAAAACTGGACAATTAACATTCTTAAGAACATGTGGAGTATTCCTTTTGACAACTGAAGGTGTCACAGGGAATTCCAAAATCTTCTTACCAGCTTTCTTGTTATAGTCAAATCCTATAGCAGTTTTATTCTCTACGGCCTGAGTATCAATGATTTCCTTAGCCACTAGAGCGGAATTCTTAAAAGCATTCAGCTTCAAATCTAGATCTGAAATCTGCTTCCTGAGGATAGTCTCTATCTCATCATTACACTTGACCTTGTTCTCTAAGTACGCATTCTTTTGCTTAAGATCTTCTAATGTGACAGCTACAAGCTCTAGTTCTTCATTTTTAGATTCTAGCTTTTTAATCTTAAGAACTAGTTTAGCACTTTCCATTTCAGATGCTAGCATGCTTGTGTGTACATTAAACAATTCTACACTAAGATCTTGCACAGTTTTCTTGTACTCGGAATTAGACATATCAATTGTAGTTAAGATAGGTACCTGAGATGATTGAGGTGATTCCTCTGAAGAGTCAGCCATTAGAGCAACATTTACATATTCCTCCTCTTCATCCGAATCAGTATCATCCCAGTGCTTTCCCTCTGCTATGTAAGCCTTCCCTTTCTGCTTTCCAGAGAATGCCTCCAACTGCTGTTTAAGCTTGGCATTCTCCTTCTTCAACTCATCATAAGAATCCTTCTTTCCATAGACATCTTTCATGTCTCTTGCTTGACGAGGCTTCCGGCATTCAGTGGCGAAATGCCCTAACTCATTGCAGTTATAGCATCTTGATTTGCTCCTATCAATCATGCCAGTCTTGTAGCCTCCCTTAAAGCCTGTACTAGGTGTATAATTGCTCTTCTGGAATCTGTTGGTTGAGCCCTTGAACTTGTACTTAGGGTTTCTCTTGAAATGAATATGACTAAACTTTGCAGCTAAGTACGCCATGGTTTTGTCTTCCATTTGCTCAAGCTCTTCTAGGGTGTAGTAATCACTTTCATCAACACCCAGATTCACAGAATCCATTTCTGCTTCTATTATCACCTCCTTTCCAGCTCTAGGGGTTTGAACCTGAATCTCAGAAGTTATTGGTTCATCCACTACAAGTGCTGCTGATCTCACAAGTGCATTGTGCTTGCTGTCCACTGTCCCTGATCCGTAGATTATCACCCTTTGTTCCTGTTCCATCTCATAGGTCTTCAACTTGCCATAGATCATCTCTAGTGGCATCTTTGTGAAGTCAATTCTTTCCCTAATGGATGATGACTTGTGTTCTACATGATGGGGCAGCGTCATCATGAACTTCCTGTTCGATTCTCTCAGTGGATAGGTCTTTCCTTTCATTGCCAATTCATTGAGGAGCTTAGTATACTTCTCAAAGACCTGAGTTATACTTTCTCCTGGCAGTGACCTAAACGCTTCATATTGAGAAGTCAGAATGTCCAATCTGTTTTCCTGCACGTCTTCAGTTCCTTCCATTATTAGGTTAATGGTATCCCACATATGTTTCCCGCTTGTACAGTTCATCAACTGATAGCTCATTTCCTTGTCTGCGGAGTCCGCCAATATCAACATTAAACCGGTGTCCAATCGAATCAGTTCTTTGTCAGAATCTGTAAATTCACTTATATCCTTAGGTTGGGTGCCTGAAGGAATCCTGCTACCATCAGGAGCTGTAGATTCACTAACTGGTTTCATTGGTACAAACGGTCCGTTCTCTAATATGCCAATATACAACGGATTAGATGCCTTGATAAATAACAACATCTTCATCTTCCACAAACCGAAATCATCTCTAGTAAACGGGGGAACTTTAATACCAGCGGTTGTCTTTGGAGCACTCATGGTTTCTGAAAATTTCAAATTGTTTAAAATTCAAGAAATTCCAATTAAATGAAAAATTTTGAAAGTTAAAAAAATTGCTTCGAATTTTCACGCTACGTTTGATTTTGGTCTCATTCACCGGATCTGATTCGTATATCAATTAAGTAGCTCTGATACCAATTGTTAGGTCCAAAGTATCGTAGAAGGGGGGGTTGAATACGATACTCACAAATAATTTAATTTTGTTCGCGGATTAATCTTTCAGTTCTATAACGAAATCAAACACACCAAACCAAATCAAGTTTCGGGGAATATATCTTTTTATAAATATAAACCTCGAGGGGTGCTACAATTTCTAATCCGTAGATTAGCGTCAATGAGTTTAAGGTAACACAAATACAAAACAATAATCAAGTTCTGAGCACTATTAATTTCTCTGATAATTTTCTCCGGCTCTTCTCTCTCTCAGTAATGTCTCTATGTTAGAAATCCTTAACTGAAGAAGACACACTCTTCTCTCAGTATTAATTGTAGACTTGATTTGAAAAACCATCGAACCATTTAGAATAGAATATTCTTGGCCGTTGGATCTTCATCAACCGTTCACAACAAGTCACTTTTCACCTGCTCCTTGAAATGCAAAACCATCGAACGGAATTAAAAAACCATCGAATGGAATTACTTTATTTACCATTCGATAGTTTTTAATTCAAAACTATCGAATACTAAATAAAGTAAAAGTGGTTTGCCAATAATTACTTTAACCACCATTCGATAGTTTTCTCAATTGAAAAACTATCGAATACTTTTCCTTGTCTTTTGTCCTAGTGATTACTCCTGAGCTCCTGGGTGTTTAAGTTTTAGACTGTATCAATTTCTTCTGAGACGATAAAACAACTTGATCTTTTCAGTGTCGTCACCTAGTGCAACTGGTCTGGTTCACAGATGAATAACACTTGATCAATTCTTATTTTATGTCTTCAATACATTGCTGCTGATACGTCCCTTGTCGTTCTGGTTGCTTCATCACTGGAATCCCGTGGTACTGAACCCTAAATCATTCACATACTTCTGTCGTCTTGAAAGTCTTGTTTCTTTTGTTGTCACTGAGGCTTGAACATTTTCATGAACTTCTTTCCGTGACCTGTTTACGGACTTCAAGAATACATAACGTATTTTGATTTTTTGAGTTTACCTTTTCTTCTTTGATTCTGGATTCCTGTGCTTCAGTTAATATTATTGTCTGTCTTGTCCTTTGTTGAGTTGTAGTTATCTCTTTTAGATCTTATGTTACATTATGCTTTACAGTTAACTACATAATAACCATATATCTGGGTAGACTCTGGTATTATAATAAAGGATGAGAGTCGTTAGATTTATACTAAAAAAAAATTCTATATTTAACTTACTCTAAAGGTCTATGTTTCGAATTCTCTAAACAATACATGTC
This sequence comes from Heracleum sosnowskyi, assembly GCA_030848705.1. NCBI lineage: Eukaryota > Viridiplantae > Streptophyta > Magnoliopsida > Apiales > Apiaceae > Heracleum > Heracleum sosnowskyi. The sequence goes on along the minus strand of CM061235.1, from coordinate 20,651,366 downwards.
ATTAATTAAACTGTGATTATTATTACTAATATTATATCATAAAATAATTATAAAAAACAATTGTATACAAATTATAATAGAAAAAAATTATGATATTAAAAAAATCTCGTGCATCGCACGGGTTATAAGCTAGTTTGTTATAATAATCGTTACTCACTTCGTCCCTTTTTAGTTGTCCCTCCCGAAAAAATCACACATATTAAGAAAATGTTAGTTGGATAATTAGTTTCTTTATTTACACATAATAATTGCATTAAATTAAAATGAGTTGTTAGAATGTGTAATTAGTCAAACATTGAAAATAGAGGAAAACCTTTATAAATTAATATAACTAGGACCAACGATTTTTATTAATTTATAAAGGCTATTAATTAATCGAGGTTAAATTTATATTGTCAGCATTATGTTGAGACCAAATATCTGCATAAAAAAGATTAATTTATCGTGGTACCGAGTATTAATTTAACGAGGTTATATTGTAGTAGTTATTTTTTGAAAAAATCTTAAAAACATCGTGATGAAAAAAAAGAATGACAACTATTTAGGGACAATTTTTCTTTCAATGGGAACAATTAAAAAGGGACATATAGAGTATTTTTTTAAGAGTGGGACGAGGACACGGGGACGGTATTCAGTGTCACAATGTAGGTTAAAAATTTAGTGTACTCCTTTGCAAGTGAGACCATGAATTGTTTATGTCATATCAAAAGATTCTCACAATCGAATACCTAATTGGAATTTGAATTTTGTTTTAAACTTTTTAAGGTCATTTTAGAAGAAAACTATTACTAATATCGTAAAATTACACATTTCTTCGTTTGTTCTTACATCAATCGTTATTTTTTGTTTCGAATAAAAAAAATTTAGAACGGAAAAGAAAATCATGTTGCATATAGTATTATTGGCGCATAGACTTTATTTTGGATATTCTTTGACAAGTATTTACGAGTCACGATTCATCGACTTAAAGTTGAAATTTCAATTACCAATGGTATTGACATGATTTTCACCTTTTTGTGACTTTTAAAAATGAGAAGAGCAAAACTTTATAATATTTTGGGGTCAAGGGCATGATTAGTTGATTATTAAAAAGACACTCATTTTGTCAAATATTGATATCAGTCATCCGTCATTTACAAATCAGTTGAAAATCACATACTTGGGTATTTGACACAAGTGAGATGAGACAAATTGAGTAATATATAGCATTTAATTATTACTGATCGGGATGAAAATTATGCCATGAAGTTGAAGCGGTGAGGGAGTTAATTGAATCTCATTGTAAAATAAGAAAAACTTGCTCGAGTTACGTGACTTCACATTAGATTAGAAATAAAACTATGATGACTTAATGAATGCCTACATTTCTCGGATACGCGCTTGCAAATTGTTAAGACAACACTATTACACCTATTGATACTTTGAGAACATTGGCCTATTAGAAAGGTTTTATCACTATCCGATGTGGATACGATTCATGCATTCTTGATTGTACATTTTAGCAAATTATAAATTATTTGTGTCAAAAATTGTAGAGAACTAGCTGAATAGCTAGCACACATCTCACAAAAGATTTTAATTCAATCGGAAAAGGATTTCAAAAACCTGAAATAATTCTCAGATTTTTAGCTAGATTTGATATTGTCAGCAAGATTTTATTAAAAATTATCTACAAAATTAAAATTTAAAATAAATTAAAGTCATTAAATCAATACTAGAAATTTTGCAACACATCAGTCATCAGTTACCATGTAGAGAAATATAGTTACCTTTTTTATCGGGTTTTCACCGAAGGTTTAGTACATTAGTTCTTGTTTCTGTTCTAATATGTATAAATCATTTGAAAAGTAAAATTACATGATATAAGTTTAATATTAATTAGGTATGACTATTTTGATATATTTAAACATAAGACACAATACACATAAAAAAATGTATCACCTCATTTTGAGAAAATGAAAGATGTTAGTTTTTATAATAGACATTTGTTTCCCAGTAATTAACAATTGTAGAAGGGGGGTTGAATACAATTGTATAAGATTCTCGACTTTAATAAACACAAATATGACTAATAACAGCTTTATTAATTCTGATATAAAACTGTTACAAAACTCTCTCAAGAAATTCTTATGTTCTTGAAAACTGCTAGGTACAATGATACTCGTGTATGCGATTGATCTAAATCAAAACCTAAACTTTGTTTATATAGTACACACAGCTGCTCTATCGATTACAAGATAAGACCAAATCAATTACAAACAATATTGATACATATCCTAACTGACAGCTTCATTTCTATAAATAAAGAACCGACAAATCTTCTTTCCTTATTTTTCTGAAATCGATAGTTATCTTGAAGTAACAATCCTGATCAGCTTCCATTCCCGATGATAATCCTGATCACAGTCCTGATAGCAATCCTGATACTGACGCTCGTGCAATATTGATGATGTCAGCAATCCTGATCAGTAGTCCAGATCCTGACGATCATTGAATACTGATCTAACAATCTCCCCCAATCTCATACTTTGTAAAATAAAGTATAGATTCCTAGATTCAATGATGCCAAAAACATATTTACAAAATGTACAAGAAACATCAGTAGCAACTTATCTTTTTAGATTCTTTGATAGAACAAATTCATCTTCAAGAAGTCAGATAATAACTTTTCTTCTTTGTCTTCAAGAATTTGAATCAGTCTGTCTTTTAGATTTCTGAGCTCTTCATCTTCCTCATCAATCTGATAGATAGCTGTTTTGAGATTCTGTATAGAACTTCTTTGTAGATTGGATTCTTCAACCAGGAGATAAGCAATTTCCTTCCCATCAGGATTAAGAGTCAATTGTTTCATACCAAAAGACATTTCTTTAACAGCACTGCCTCTTTGCATTTCAACTTCTTGATCTCTCATATTTAGATACATGGGAGTATAATCACCATTATAATTCCTTCCTTCATCAAATCTTTTTGTTGGGATTTATGGGTGATAGCATAGAAACATCTTAACTTTGATTGTACTTAATTTTTTAAATTAAGCAGAACATACTGTCATAGCCAAAGTATGTTCTTGTAATCAGTATGTAATGTTATTCTAGTTGTATTGTTTGAAAGAAGTTCACTTATGTGTTCAAGCCTCAAAGAATGCTTTTTGGATGACAACATGAATAAAGGTTACTGTCCTAAAGCTGTGACAGTAAGATTACAAGAAGACAGAATGTTGCAAGTCACGACAGCATATTCACTCTGACAGCAACATTGGCGGAAGACTACGCGACAGCAACTATTGCCCTCGACAGCAAGTTTGGGATCCTCGACAGCACTCTATGCGGGGAACTCATACTGTCACCAAAAGATCATTCCTGTGACAGCAAGCTTTGCGGCAAAAGTAACTGTCTCAATAAAGATCCTTATGCTAGGTATCTTTCTCAGTCAAATCCCGTGACAGTTTAAATGTTCAAGAAACAGGCGTGATGCAGCATCCCTAAGCTGCACCAAGTCTGCAAGACTACGACAGAAGCTTCAAGGCACTACAAATCAAAAGCGAATCAATTCAAGAGCAAGGTCAAGTCTTTATCTGCTGAATTGGTTTAGCTGGAAATAGAATGAATCTAGGTTGCTTTCTTTGTAATGTATATCTGACATGTTAGCAATTTAGGAAAGTCACATGGGTAAGACAATCTGTAAGAAGCTGCCACTTGACAGTGACAGCAGCTTCACAAACCCGTGACTGATAGTGATAGGGTTAGTCCTATACCTTCTATCAACTCATTCTAGAAAAGTAACGAAGACAAGCAAGTGTCTTTGAAGAAAACCCGAAGCTCGAGAATTCTTTCTTGAGGTTGTAGCAACACTTTGCAAAATAAATAAAACATTTATTTTGTGAATCTTGTTCTTACTAAATACTGTTCGTGATTGCATATATTGCTGATAACGTTTAATCTTGATTTTAGTTGTTGAAATTTAGATTGAATTTTATCAGTATTGCATTCATCCCCCCCCCCTTCTGCAATACACAAGGACTAACAACTGGTATCAGAGCTTTCAGATTAACATACATATCTGAGATCCCGGAGAAAATGCAGAAATCAAACAGTATCAAGATCCCAGCTTTTGATAAAGAGAACTACAGCATTTGGAAAAGAAAAATCTTGTTGTTTATCAAAGCTGCAAATCCACTATACCCAGGTATACTCGAGAATGGTCCTTTAATTCCAAGAAAGGAAATTGAAGCCACAACAGTGAATGGTGAGATTATTCCTGCACATTGGGTTCCCAAAGATCCCTCAGAAATCTTGGAACCTGAAAAGGAGAAAATGGTGCTAGATGATCATTTGCAACTTATCTTGCTCGATTCTCTCACGCTGGATAAAGCCATGTGTGGAAGTGTAATAAGCTGCACATCAGCCAAGGAGATGTGGATCAGGTTAGCCTTACTCTGTGAAGGAAGTGAAGAGGTTAAGGGCAACCAAAGGCAAATTCTAATATCTCAATATGAGGCATTCATGGCCAAGCCTGGTGAAGACTTAACCTCCATGTTTGAAAGGTTCAGTAAGCTCTTAACTGAATTACAGATACATGGCAAGTACTATGACAGAAAAGAATTAAATGTCAAGTTCCTGCTCACACTGCCTGATCACCTTGAACACAAGACAACAGCCATACGAGAAGGAAGAGATCTCAACACTATAACCTTTGAGACACTTTATGGTATTCTGAAATCTTATGAACTCGAACTCTTTCAAAAGAGAGCCATACAAAGTGGAACAAGGAACAAGATGGCTAATATGTCAAGTGCCCTAGTAGCACATGTGCCAAGGATCACACAGCCAAGTGAAGTACTACAGATCACACAATCAACCCCAACACAAACCTTGAAGATAGAAGAGGTGGTTGAAGATGATGAGAAAGTGGTACTACAGCTTAAAGATGTGGAAGATGAAGACTTCTACACAATGGAGGAACTGGAAAGCATGGACAACCCTACGATGGCTTACATGGCCAAGAAGTTCAAGAACTTTAGGTTCAAGAAGGATAGGTCATACAAGCCTCAAGGCCAAGCATCCAAGTTCAGCAAAGGAAGCTCATCAAAGGCTGCTGTGGGAAGTTCAACCAAAGGAGGATACAAAACTGGATTTGTGGATAGATCAAAGTTCAAATGTTACAACTGTGGAGAACCTGGTCATTTTGCTACTGAATGCAAAAGACCCAAACAGGTTCAAAGATATGAGAAAGGAACTGGTGGATACTCTAAGAAAAATCAAGGTAGAGCCTATGTGGCTGAAGGAAAGTGTTGGGATGATTCTGATGATGAAGAAGAGGAAGAATATGTTAACCTAGCTCTCATGGCTAGCACTGATGAGGTAGCATCAACACCTTCAAGTCAGGTACCTTCACTTGTCTTACTTGATATGTCTACTGATGAGTATAAGAAAACCATTAAAGACTTAAGTGCTGAAATGTTCAATGTCTATACTAGCTTATCTGCTGCTAATGAGGAAATCTCTAGACTAAGTAAGCTAAATGAAACACTTCAGTCTGAAAATGATTCTCTTTTTCTCAAAACCAGTTCACTAGGCTCTTTAGCTCAAGAGAATGCTAAACTTAAAAATGAATTAAAATGTGCTAAGGAGGTTGAGGAATTCCTGAGGAATGAGATTGCTGAAAATGAATTTAAGATTAAGGCCTATAGAAACTCATCAAAGATAGTTCAGGATTACAATGATAAGCATACAGAAAATCAGTCTGTTGGTATAGGTTTTTCTTATGGTAGAAGACCTGGAAAGGAAACTGTGATTCAAGATTGTCCTGGAGTTGCTGCTGTCAAACCCACCATTCTCAAGAAAGTTAAAACTCCTATTTTCAAAGCTGCTGAAATTGAGTTTGATGAAGAAGCCATGCTCATCAAACAAGAAATTCTTGATGAGGATGAAGGTGTTGACAGCACATTCAAGGAAGGAAAGGATACTGTCACAATCCCCAAGACAGTAAACTTACCAAGCAATCAGACAGTAAGTTCAAAGGATGCTGTCACGATTGGCAAGACAGAATCTTTCAAAGATACTGTCAAGAATGATTCCAAGATAGTAACTCTCAAACCTTCTGTCAAGACAGTAGGAATAAAAGATACTGTCAAGGATAGTTCGACAGCAACTTCTGAACATACTGTCAATCCAGTAACTCCCAAGTCTAGAAACAGGAATGGTAAGGTAGGTGTCAATAAAGGAAATGGATACACTAATGTTGGAGGTGCTTCTAGGAAACTATGCAATAACTGTGGATCTACACATCACTTAACACATGTTTGTAGGAAACCAATTGAGGATAAGATCAATGCAACTGAACTCAATGGTAACTTACACAGAACCCCCCTTATGCATAGAACTATGAGTGTCTGTAATAACATTGATTGTATGCCATGCAAAATCACTGCCATGAGTACATGCTTTAACTTACCTGTTCTCTCTACTGAAAAATGCTCATACCTAAACACTGTTGAGACTTCTGAGCCTGCTGGCAACAGCAAAAAGGCTTCATCCACTAAGTAAAGGACCAAGTCCAATTCTAAACCTAAGTGGGTGAAAAGAGAAGTCAAACAGGAAGTCTTTGATAATGCTTGTGATGTTGTGACTGAAAGAAACTCAGGAAACACTGAAACTGCAGGACCCAACAAAGATTGGGTACCATATGCAACTTAGAAACATTCTGTTTTGCAGGGTAAGAAGAAAAATCAGGTCATGTGGATAATTGACAGTGGTTGCTCAAGACACATGACAGGTGATAAAGCCCTGCTATCACATTATGTAGAGAAAGCTGGCCCAATCATAACCTTTGGAGACAACAGCAAGGGTTACACAGTGGGATATGGCTGTCTGGAAATTGGAAATGTTGTCATTGAAGATATTGCTCTTGTGGATGGATTGAAGCACAACCTACTCAGTGTCAGCCAATTCAGTGACAGAGGATTTAAGGTTGACTTTGACATGATGGTTTGCAACATCTATCACAAGAAGGATGGAAGCCTCTCTCTAAAAGGGGTCAGAAAAGGAAGCTTGTTTGTTGCTGATCTAAGCTCGACAAAGAAGGATAAAGTTTACTGTTTTTACAGTAAAGCTACTGTTGGTGACAGTATGCTTTGGCACAGGAAGCTCTCACACCTCAACTTCAAGACAATGAATATTCTGATGAAGAAGGAGTTAGTGAGAGGTTTGCCCCAACAGGAATTCTGTCAAGAAGGACTGTGTGAAGATTGTCAAATGGGCAAACTGAGAAGAGCTGTGCACAAGTCCAAGCAAGTAAACACCAACACAGAAGCACTCAAGTTAATTCACATGGACCTCTTTGGACCAGTCAATGTACCATCTATGGCCAGAAAGAGGTATGCCTTGGTAATGGTGGATGATTACTCAAGGTACTCTTGGGTGAAATTTCTTGAATCCAAAGTTGAAGCTGCTCAAGTGATTATTGATCAAGTCAGAGTTCTTGATAGAACCCCAAACTCAAAAGTTCAAATCTTGAGGAGTGACAATGGTACAGAATTCAGAAATGCCACACTTGGAAATTTCTGTAAAGATGAAGGAATTGTACAACAATTCTCTGCTGCAAGAACTCCACAGCAGAATGGAGTTGTAGAAAGAAAGAACAGGACTCTCATTGAAGCAGCTAGAACTATGTTGCATGATGCTAAGTTGCCAACATATTTCTGGGCTGAAGCTATCAACACAGCCTGTTATACTCAGAACAGAACCATGATCAACAAAACTCATGCAAGTACTCCTTACTGTCTGTTAACTGGAAAGAAACCTACTGTCAAATATTTTCATGTGTTTGGGAGCAAATGCTTTATGATGAAAGACAACCATGAGAAGAAAGGAAAATTTGACACCAAGGCTTTTGAAGGATTATTCATGGGTTACAGCACAGAAAGGACTGCCCATAGAGTTTATGTTATGGAACACAGGATTATTGAAGAAAGTGTTAATGTCACATTTGATGAAACCAAGTTTCCAGGACTGCATGAAGAAGGAAAGATGCAGACATTCAGATTTGAGAATCAAGGATACCTGGAAGCTGAGGAGATTGTAGATGAAGAACCTAGCTTCACCCAAATTGTTGAAGTTGACAAAGATGCTGTCAACACCACTACTGTCAATCAAACTCCAGCTCAATCACACACCATAACATCTAACATTCAGAACAGTGTTGACACTGGAGACAATGAAGAACATGGTGGAGACAATGGTATTGATGAGCATTCAACTCAACAAGCTGAAGCAAATGTTCCTGTTCAATCAAGTAGCTTGCCCAGAATCACCAGGTGGACCAAGGATCACACAAATGACCTTATAATTGGTGATCCTAATTTTGGAGTGAGGACAAGGAACAAAGTCTCTGCTGACAGCATGTTTTCATGCTTCCTGTCACAAATGGAACCCAAGACAATTGATGAAGCATTGTTGGATTCTGACTGGGTGATAGCCATGCAAGAAGAGCTAAATCAGTTTGAAAGAAACAATGTATGGAAATTGGTTCCAAGACCTAAGGGAAAGTCAGTTATTGAGACCAAGTGGGTTTTCAGAAACAAACTTGATGAAAATGGATTGGTGACAAGGAACAAAGCAAGGCTAGTGGCTAAAGGTTACTGTCAACAGGAGGGAATAGATTATGATGAGACATTTGCTCCTGTTGCCAGACTTGAAGCTATAAGAATCTTTCTAGCTTATGCTGCACACTGCAACTTCAAAGTATTTCAGATGGATGTCAAAAGTGCCTTTCTAAATGGAGAGCTGGAAGAAGAAGTGTATGTGGAACAGCCACCAGGGTTTGAGGATGCTGACATGCATAACTTTGTGTACAAACTCTTCAAAGCTTTGTATGGACTAAAGCAAGCACCCAGGGCATGGTATGACACACTTTCCACCTTTCTTCTGGAAAACCAGTTTACCAGAGGAGTTGTAGACAAGACACTTTTCTACAAGCATCATGGCAAGGACATCATTCTGGTACAAATCTATGTGGATGATATCATTTTTGGTTCTACAAATGAGAAGCTGTGTGAGAAGTTTTCCCATCTCATGAGTAACAAATATGAGATGAGCATGATGGGAGAATTGTCATTCTTTCTAGGGTTACAAATTCTTCAACAAACTGATGGAATCTTCATAAGTCAAGCTAAGTATATCAAGGAACTTCTCAAAAAGTTCAACTTGGAAGATTCATCTCCTGCAAGAACACCAATGTCCACAGCAACCAGTCTGGATCTTGACCCTAAAGGAAAGAAAGTTGACTCAAGCACCTATAGAGGCATGGTAGGATCTCTCCTATACCTAACTGCTAGCAGACCTGACATCATGTTTGCTACATGTCTCTGTGCAAGGTTTCAAAGTGATCCAAAGGAGTCACACTTGGTAGCCATCAAGAGGATCTTTAGATACTTAAAAGGCACTCCTAACCTAGGCCTTTGGTATCCTAAGAATACTGGATTTGATCTAATTGGTTACTCAGACTCAGACTATGCTGGATGCAAGATTGACAGAAAGAGTACTACTGGTAGCTGTCAATTTCTTGGTGGAAGATTGGTCTCATGGTTTAGCAAGAAGCAGCATTCAGTTTCTACCTCAACTGCAGAAGCTGAGTACATTGCTGCAGGCAGTTGCTGTGCACAAATTCTATGGATGAAAAGTCAACTTCTAGATTATGGTCTAGTGTTAAGAGAAATTCCTATTTACTGTGACAACACTAGTGCCATAGCCATCTCAGACAATCCGGTTCAACACTCTAGGACAAAGCACATTGATATAAGACATCACTTTATCAGAGAGCATGTTGAACAAGGAACTGTGAAGCTGATTTATGTCCCAACTGACAAGCAACTTGCTGACATCTTCACTAAGCCATTGGATGAAGCAACCTTCAACAGGTTGGTAAGTGAATTGGGAATGCTGAATCTGGTATGTTAATTTACTAAGGTTTCTAAATTTTCAATTCTTATTGAAGCTCATGACAGCAACTTCAAACCTGCTGTCAAGAGAAGTTACTGTCTACTTGGTTTATGTCTGTTATGTGACAGCATGTGTTGATTTGACTTCTCATGTCAGTATTTTTGTGCCAGTCTCATACTTTTAAACCGTGTATGACTTTAATGTGGTTATCTGTTAAGTTTGAGAGTTAAAAATCTGTTCCATTGGACTTTCACACTCTTTTGCATTAATCTGTAGGATTAAAGGAGGACACGACCATTAATTACTTTTGTGGTAGTTGTATGGGTACTCTAACTGTTGACCATTAGACTTTAATCCTTAGACGGTTTTGCCTATAAATTAACCTTAGGTTTCATCAGTCTGCTCTCAGTTTTAAAGTAAATAATGGAAAACAAAGTAGGAATTGAAGTTGGTCTAAAGAAGTGTGATAGTGAACCCGACAATGAAGAGATCGACGAGCTCTTTGAAATGTTGTTGGACGCCATGGATGAGATAGACGAGGAAAAGGAGGCCAAGGCTAAGGAAGAAGAAGCCAAGGTTGTGGAAGAAGAGAAGGAGCTTCAGGCACTTCTTGAAAAAGAAGGCCGCTCTGAAGAAGAGATTAAGGAAGAAGTCTTAGAACTAGTTGATAAAATCATAGAATGATGTACTCAATGCTCAATTTTAATGATTTTATTAATAATAATAAAAGTTCCTGTTTATGTGGTTATTGAGTTTATGATTTGTCTGTGTTAATTGCTTAATATCTGTGTTCAAAAGATTACATTGCTAAATCCATAATTTGTCAATATTAAGTTAAGTGTATGAATCAAGCATTCTAATAAGTTCATGACAGAACCATTTACTAATCGAAGTTACTGTCGTTAAGAAGGATACTGTCATGTGTTTCTTGACAGCAACCTTCTTGACAGCAGGAAAAGACTTTCTGTCAAGACTTGTAAAGGATACTGTCATTCATATGCTTAACGGTGACAGCAAGTTTTTGCGCAATAGTTGCTGTCGCGCAAAACCTACTGTCACCACCACTTCTTACTGACAGATTGTTTCTAGCGCACAGGTTACTGTCAACAATAGTGGACCGTTGTAATTGGATATTCACCCCACGATTGACAGTGAATAACGGGCAGTAACTCACGTGTTAAGAGAGTGGGTTAAGACACGTCCTTTAACTCCTATTTTTGAGCAAGCGTTTGAGATACCCATATTTATTCTCCAGTTACTCAGACATATCACTCTCACAAAACTCAAGGCAAAATACTTTTCTTCAAGCAAAAAGCTACTTTCTCACTTTCTTCTTTTCTTGAAATCTCCATGGCCCCCAAACAGACTCTCTCTCAAACAAACTTTGCTGGCATCTTTTCCCCAAATGATGTTGGTGACGATTTCAAAGGACTGGTGTTTTTCTTGAACAAGTCCTATCTTCGTTCAGCCATTACCTCAACTCCAATTCTCGACCTAGACAAACTTGAGGAATTTTGGCGAACTGCTGTTGCTCAAACTGAGGGTGAAAACCCAGCTATTCAATTTCAGATTAATGGGCAACAATACATTCTCACAGCTGAGGTCATCAATACTGCTCTTGGAATTACACTGGACGCAGGCCAAAACTTTGCTCCACTTGCTAATGATGACACTCTGAAGAAGCTCTTCTTGAAGATTGGGTATGCAGGCCCTATTCTCGAAGAGGGAACAACCAAGTGGTACCCGTCTGGTGAAATGGACAGGAAGTATCTAAGGAAGGAGTGGAGCATGGTATTTGATGCAATGGTCAAGGTGTTCTCTACCAAGTCCACAGGCTGGAATGGGATACCCTCCTACATCAAGAAACTGACACATTCTCTTGTCCATGGATACAAGGTGAATGTAGGAGCTCTCCTCATGGCACAACTCAAAGCTGCCATAGGTAAGAAGGTATCACACTACCCTCGCTTTCTTATGATGTGTATCAATTCTTTCTGTGATTTTAATACTGATGTCCCTCGTCTAGAGGTTTGCTCTGTCTTGAAAAAGAACACACACACACTGTTATCTTCACAGGATCTAAATGCACATATTCCACTTTGCTTCACTCAGCACATGGTTGATCAAGTGACCAACCCTGATTATCCATTACCCACTGGTTATGATTCTTTTTCTCTTGAGGATGAAGCTGGATTAGACCCAAATTCAGCTAACCCACATTCAACACCATACACTCAGCCTAGGCCCTCTAGACTTCCCAAAGCCCAAAGAGAAGCCTTGCAAGAATCCAGAAAAAGATCCTTAGAAGCTGATGTTGGTGGTAGCTCTGTTAGTCAAGAGGGAGACACTGCACCTAGTGCAGCAAATAAGGAAGGTAGTCACGAAGAACCCACAGTGGTTCCCCCTGAGCCTAAGAAGAAGAGAGCTAGGAGGACCAAAACCACTGTCAGCCACCCTGCAGTCTCCCAAAAGACTGTAGAGGAAACCAGGGAAATAAACTCCTCCCTAGATGTGCCTTCTCAACAAGGTGCTTCTATTGAAATTGGCCTGTCTCCCAAGGCACCCTGTACAGAGTCTGCACAAACTCATGGTTCCCAACCTGAGATACCCCCACTTGAAGAAACACACAGTGAGTTAGGGCACAGTGAGGATTTCTCTACTCCTATTGATGGTTCACATGTTTCATCTGTGAATCAGCCCCCACTCTCTACTACACTTTCACCTTCTTCCTTCCCTACACATTCTTTTGTTTCTTCTCCACAACCTAGAGAAGGGGACAGTCCCAACCCTTCAGGTTTTGATCATCCATCTCCAATCATGGATGAGCCCCCATCTAGTGGTCCACAAGAACCCATTTCTCAAAGTGAGATGGACACCACTCCTCCAAACACTGAGCTAGGGCAAAGTGGTATTTTGTCAGAAAATGAAACAGCCAACACTTTGTCTGACCTCCAAGGAGCATCTTACCTTCAGGAAGATGCTGTCACAGCCTCTGTTGCTGTCAAAGACACTGGGGATGCTACTGTCCTGGGCACAGCTACTGTCAAAGGTGGAGAGAAAGATACTGTCACTACAGAACATACTGTCACTCCACCTCCCAAAGATGCTGTCATGCCAGAACCTGCTGTCCAGACTACAACTGACAGTAACATTCCTACTCAGTATGCTATCAAGCCCTCCCAGCCTAATTTTGATGCTGTACTGGTTGAGGATGCCTCTGATGATGACCTACCTCTTGCTAAACTCCTAAAGGTACATTCTAAATCTTCTCCTTCCATGCATGTTAGTACTGCTCATACCCATGCATCTAGGTTGAGTGAGGGTGTGCAAAAGAAAAGAGAGATAAAAGAAAAGAGAGGTGAGCATAAAAATGAGAGGCAGCCAAATGAGCTGGCAAAAGGAGAGGGACTTGAGCATGTCCAGAGAGATATTGAGGGAGCCCACATTATTCAGGCCCTAGGCCTTGAGAGTCAAACTGTGAGGGGTGATGAGATCACTCAAAAACACCCTGAGAGTGTGAGAACCCCCATAGCCTCCAAGCCCCTGTCTTTTCCTTCCCCTCCAAGAAGGTTAAGGTCTGGTGGCCCCTCTGCTACTTTTGGTGACAGGATTGCAGCTCTTGAAGGACAGTGTATTACTTTGGACTCCAAACTGGACTCTCTCTCTCAACTGGTGGTTGATGGTTTTGCTGCTACTCAACTCTCTATTCAGTTCCTAACTGACCTGGTAGCTGCCAACTCAACTAAGGGGGAGAAGGTAGCAAGATCAGAATCTTTGCCTATTCAAGAATTAGGTGGAACTCAGGGGGAGCCTGTAGCTGTGAAGACCAGAGGGGGAGCTAAAAGGAAAGCAATGTCTAAGGGGGAGCAAGTCAAACCAAGCAGTGCAAAACCACAGGATAAAGCTGAACAGCCTGTTGAAGTGGAAATGGATGGAGAAAGGGTGTTAATGTCAAAGGAAACTCAAGATGCATTGCACAGAAGACCTGCATCTAGACATCCAATCTTGCCTCCTGTGGTGATTAGAGAACCTATTCAAGAAACTCAAGAAACTGCTCTACAGAAGAAATGGAGAGAAATGGAGGAACAAAACAAACTTGGGAAAGGTAAAGGGAAACTGCCTGAATCCATCCATAAAGGAACTACTTGGTCCAATGGTACTGAGTATGATCAAGAGGAAGCCAATGTCTTGATGGTGGATTACAGGGAGAGCACATTACACAACCATGACAGTGAGTTTAGCAGTTTGGTGGAAGAAGCAATGAATGCTCCTAGCAACCGTCCAACCAACACCACAACACTGTTAAAGGAACAAATTATCAGTGTCAGTGTAATGGTGAATGATGAGAAAAGATGGGCTGTAAGTATTTATCTAACTTCTGGCATATCTTACTTCATCACAATGCAGCTATTGCAGAGTCTGCCAGCAAAGGTGTTGTGTGCTTTGAAGGGAAAGATCAGGGCAACTCAAACACCATTCAATGAAATATTGGATATGCAAATCCAGAACCTGATCATGCAGAAGCTACCTGAAGTCTACTCAAATCCACCATGTGTTTTCTACAGATCTAAAACTAAGGATGGCACAAGTAGGAACAGCTACATGAATATTGGTAGCCCATCCAAAATGGAAACCAAGTCAATTCTGAAGGTACTAGATGGAATACTCAGTTCAAATGCCAATCCAGGAAGAGTTCATGCTGTTCAAGAAATCTACAAAATGCTGGTGTTGAGAGACAAGGCACTGGGAGCTAGAATGAAGGAGCTAATCACTAGAGCCAATGCCAAAAGAAATGATCAAGGTGGAAGTTGCTTCTATAACATTCCTCCCCATGATGATGATGATGATGATGATGAAGATGGTAAGGATGGAGGTGGTGAAGCTTCTGGAAATGCTGGAAATGCTGGTGGAAGTAATTCTGGGAATACTGGTATTCAATCTCAGAATGAAGGCAATGAAGAAACTCCTAGCCAGGAAAAGAAAGATGCTGGTGCAACAGATGAAGAGGAGTCAAGAATACTGGAAGCTTTGGAGGCAAGCATTCTTAGATGTGCTATTGATTGCATAAATGCTGAAAAAGATGCTGTCACCAAAGGTACTGTCGACAAGGATACTGTAATAGAAGATGCTGTCGACAAGGATACTGTCAAGGAAGGTTCTGTCAAGGATGAAACCAAAGCTGCTGTCAAGCCCAAGAGACTGAAAGCTAAAGCAAAGGCATGGTTTACTAGACAGAAACCAACAGGGAAGCACAAGTACTCAGGAAAGGAAAAGGCCACTGGATTTGGCAGGAATCTCAAAAAGCCAATTCAATCAATTCCTCCCAACAGTCTTAAGATTCAACAAATGAAATCAAAAGAAATTAAGAGTGTTGAGGTTAAGCTGGATGCAAATCAAGAGGCCACTGAGTACATTCTGTGGTGGGAAGAATCAAGGTCTGCCAAGATTGACAAGGACTTCAATCTGGTAGCCACATCAACCAAGAACAGCACATCAACCATAGATAAAAGAAGAATTGAATTCTTCTACCTGGAAAGAATGGTAGAGTTGCTGGAGAGCTATGATAATGTTTCAGAGGCTGTCATGGAACATGTTCTAAAATATCAGGCAGATAGGGATGCTGAATTTTATCAGAAATTTGGCTATAACTTTGCAGATTTTGATGATGCTGATATTCTTACTGATCTCCCAGCCTCTCCTATACCATACCACTGGTACTATGAGTTTGATGACTCACCCACAGAAGAAGGGCAAGCCCAACCAACTCAGGAAGGGCAACCCAAGCCAAGCAAAGGACCTGAATCTTCTGCATATTCTCAAGCTCAGACAGAACTTGATAAGAAGGAAGCTGAATTACTAGAAATTCACAAGGCCTCTAACAAGGCAGAAAGTGAAGCTCCAAATTATCAACCATATATGCTGGAAAATCCCCTAAGAGTCAAGTTCCTAAAAGAAGAAATCTATGTTTGCAGCTTGCATAAGCTTAAAACATCCACTCTGAAGGATTTACAGTATATGGTAGCTGGTTCAATTCATCCCTTGGAACAGATTTGTTCTGATGAGATAGAGAAGTTATTGGAAGGGAGAAAAGGAGAAGACTCAAAGCTGGACAAGCAAAGAAGGAAGTCTCTCAATGCTTATCCTGGAAGAAGATTCAAGCTCATTAATGAAGAACTTCATTTCAGAACCTATCCATATGATATAGAGCAATGGCTGAATCTCAGGGATGTCAGCTCTCTCATATCCCCTTCCATAAAGAAGATCATTGATGAAGTAGAGGATGATGCAGTGTCTGCTGCTGAAATTTCTCTTGTAGAAAGTCTAAAAAGCTGCTTGGCAGAAGCTCTCAAAAGAGAGGATGCAGCAAGACAGAAGAGGAAATCTCAAGCTAAGTGAAAATTCTTGAATTCTGATCTTGTTAGTTAAGTTGTCAGCACATATTGTAAATTTGCTGTTATTTTCCATAAAAACAAATTGGGGGAGATTGTTGGGATTTATGGGTGATAGCATAGAAACATCTTAACTTTGATTGTACTTAATTTTTTAAATTAAGCAGAACATACTGTCATAGCCAAAGTATGTTCTTGTAATCAGTATGTAATGTTATTCTAGTTGTATTGTTTGAAAGAAGTTCACTTATGTGTTCAAGCCTCAAAGAATGCTTTTTGGATGACAACATGAATAAAGGTTACTGTCCTAAAGCTGTGACAGTAAGATTACAAGAAGACAGAATGTTGCAAGTCACGACAGCATATTCACTCTGACAGCAACATTGGCGGAAGACTACGCGACAGCAACTATTGCCCTCGACAGCAAGTTTGGGATCCTCGACAGCACTCTATGCGGGGAACTCATACTGTCACCAAAAGATCATTCCTGTGACAGCAAGCTTTGCGGCAAAAGTAACTGTCTCAATAAAGATCCTTATGCTAGGTATCTTTCTCAGTCAAATCCCGTGACAGTTTAAATGTTCAAGAAATAGGCGTGATGCAGCATCCCTAAGCTGCACCAAGTCTGCAAGACTACGACAGAAGCTTCAAGGCACTACAAATCAAAAGCGAATCAATTCAAGAGCAAGGTCAAGTCTTTATCTGCTGAATTGGTTTAGCTGGAAATAGAATGAATCTAGGTTGCTTTCTTTGTAATGTATATCTGACATGTTAGCAATTTAGGAAAGTCACATGGGTAAGACAATCTGTAAAAAGCTGCCACTTGACAGTGACAGCAGCTTCACAAACCCGTGACTGATAGTGATAGGGTTAGTCCTATACCTTCTATCAACTCATTCTAGAAAAGTAACGAAGACAAGCAAGTGTCTTTGAAGAAAACCCGAAGCTCGAGAATTCTTTCTTGAGGTTGTAGCAACACTTTGCAAAATAAATAAAACATTTATTTTGTGAATCTTGTTCTTACTAAATACTGTTCGTGATTGCATATATTGCTGATAACGTTTAATCTTGATTTTAGTTGTTGAAATTTAGATTGAATTTTATCAGTATTGCATTCATCCCCCCCCCCCCCTTCTGCAATACACAAGGACTAACACTTTTCCTTATGGTTGACAGAATCATATCAGACCATTCCTTGCACACTCTATTCTTCCACTTGAGCAGATAATGAACATATTTCAGTTCCTTTGTAGTTTTAACCAGCAGCTCCTGAATGGATATCTTCTTTACACTTCCATCCTTCATGAAGTAAAGAAGCTTCTCTTTCTTTTCAGCACCATCGTGATAATCTAAAACTATATCCACAACTTGTAAATTGTTCAGGTGTTCAGAAGTTAGATTACCTCCAATTTCAGTCAGTGAGTGAGGATCAACATATGGCATGTTCAGAAATTCAGCATCTCTGTGACCTATACCTCCTCTTGTATTGTGTGGCATTTGATTTAAGCTTGAAAACATTTGTAACCAGAGTGCTTTATATTTTTGTAAACCAGAAAAGTCTGCAACACTAGAAACATTTGTTATGATACCACCTGACTGAAATATGATAGGTCTATCACACCTTATAGTGTCAATGTGCTTCCACTTCTTATCCTTCTCCTTTTCAAGAACATAGCTCTTCTCTAGCTGATGTTGTTGTCTTCTTCCATTTCTCCACAATAACTTACTTGATTTGATCAGCCTTTGCTTATAAAGATTAAAATCTCTATCAGTTGTTCTTTTGATCTCTCTTCTTCTAGCTTCTTCTTTTTAATCAACTTCCAGATTATGAGAATCAACCACAGTAGAAAGAATTAACAAACCAACCTCTTGTAAAATATCAGATTCATCAGGATCTTGAACAGTGTCAGGATTAGAATCTTCAATTTGAGTTGTATTACTGATGAGAGTTGGTTGTCTTGATCTTCTTCTCAAAATAATTTGAGGTTCATATTCTTCACCTACTCCTTCATCATGAATGGTAGTTCTGATAATTTGAGTATCAGGAACTATTGGAGTTTGAGTATCAGCATGAATTTCTTCAATTCTTAATCCTCTAGACCTTGTCTGTCTAGGCATAGTTTGAGTTGATGATCTTCTACCTCTTCTAGCACCTCTCCTACCTCTGCCTCCTCTTCCTCTAACAGGAGCAAGGTTATTAAAACTTTCCATGATCTCTTTTTTTTGTCTCAGAAATTCTTCATGAGAAAGATCAGGATATTCTTCAGTAGCAGTAGAGAGAGCTTTTCTTGCAAATAACTGTTGAACTTTCTTATCAGTGTGATAAAGAGTAACAACATCACCATCTCTTGTTTTGAACTTCTGGAATATATTAGCAGCATCCTCAGGATTTTCAATAAGCAAATCTTCATCACCTTCAGGAATAGTAGATAAAGTTCCATGACCAGGCGTCAGGATTTGATCACTTGTCAGGATTTGCTCTTCCGTCAGGATCTGAGATTTCACTAAGGTCCTTAGTGTTCTAACTCCAGAATCATAAACATGAGTTGACTGCATGGATTGACTTTGAGTAGTTTGTCTTATAGACTTCACCATAGCAGCATCAGAGGTTTCTCCTTGTCTTACCATGTCATCACCATCATTTCCAGAATTATCATCATCTTTTCTTAAGACTAGATCAGGTGTACATTTTGTCTGACTTACTTTCTCCCCCTTTTTGGCATCAGGATTTGATAATAAATTTAAAATCAAAGAGAGAGAGGCTTGAATATCAGTTACCTTGGAATCCAAAGAGTCAATTCTGCTGTTGATATTGGACTGTTCAGTGATTAAAGATTTGACATGAGAATCCACTACTCTGAGTTGAAGAGCAGTAGGTGCCTTTGCCAAACTTTGAGAAATATCAGTCCTCACCAAATTATTTGCAGCCTTCACAGAATCAATCTCACCCTTGAGGCTCTTGCTTAATAGAGTGGTAGCCTTCAAGTGATTCCTTATGTCTTCATTTTGAATTAGACTTGCAGGAAAAGAAGCATGTTGTAGAGAACATGGGTAGCTGACAGGATCAACATATCTATACCATTCATTTTCCCATTCATGCCTTCTTAGCTGTTCAGCAGGATCAATTACAGAAGGACCAGAAAAGTCTTGACCAGAAGCTTTTCCTGTAGTAGCCTTGCCAGCCATGAAAGTGCTTGAAGAACCAAAATTAGTTCCAAGACTAGATTGAATTGCAGTGGCAAACTGATCCTTCTCAACATCATCATCATCATCATCATCATCACTATCATTATCATCAGAATCATCATTATCAGTAGGATCAGGAATAATAACACTTTCAGCTTATCCTGATGATCTGAGATAGAGTCTTTCATTGGCCTTGAGCTAAGTGGTTTTATCAGGATTGGCTCAGCATCAGGAGCACCACTTGCGTCAGGAGCAACACTGTCAGGATTTGATATGCTTGCATCAGTATTTGATACTAATGGTTCTTGTGTAGCTTGAGGTTTAGAAGCTGCTTCAACACTTTGAGTTAAAGGTTCTTGTGTGCTTCCCTCAGTGACAGTGTTCTCGACCAAAACTTCCATTTCAGGAATACCAGAAACCCCTTGAGCATTGTCAGGAAGTTCCCCATATACTGTAGCTGTTGTGCCTGCATCTTCACGAATGTATGTGTCTGCATTCTCCCTTTGAGAAAATGGTTCTTGTGGGACCATTCCTTCAGCTTTTGTAACAGCCCCAGATCCGGGGTCGGGGATCCGGTCGTTACGGTCTCAATTCCCATTAATAATACTTGAACTTGAATCAAAACAATTAAACTACATGCTGTGACCCCACAATAACATCACCATACACACACAACTAGTTATAGTCCCAGAGATGAAATTTAAATAAGCATCTAGTCATAGGATCCACAAGTCTTAAGTTATTACAACCCAAAAGATTATAGAGTGCATTTAAAAGTTCTTGCCGTTGATTACATTAATCATAGATATAATTAAGTCTGAAACAAAAGTTGTAGCCTAGGCTACTGATTACTACTACCTCAGCTATGGCGGCCACGACCTCAGCGGGTAGATCTCTGACGACTGCCACTCGCTTGCGCGGAGTGTTCTCGAACCGGGCCATCTGCTCTAGCTGTTGTTGTGATATAAAT
Organism: Heracleum sosnowskyi; assembly: GCA_030848705.1. Classification (NCBI taxonomy): domain Eukaryota; kingdom Viridiplantae; phylum Streptophyta; class Magnoliopsida; order Apiales; family Apiaceae; genus Heracleum; species Heracleum sosnowskyi. Next base: position 20,630,883 of record CM061235.1, on the reverse strand, counting down.
AAATAAAGCAAGGGTGAGTAATAGAGCCCACCAAAAATAACTTATAACAGATTACCAAAATATAACAATTCAAAGATATATTGTAGCCACATGTTATGCCTTCAACATATAAGAAACTAGTATAGCGTAAAGGATGAAGTTACGAGGAAAATTAATGTAATATTTCCGTAACCCATAATTTACTTGTGCACATATAATCTGAGTAAAGCTTCATCAGAGTCATTCTTATAAAATCAAAGATGAAGTTGCAAGGATTTATTGTAACTTTATTTTGAACACTTTTCGACCCCCTGCCAACATGACCGGTAAACCTGTACCACGGGTGTCATCCTTGGTCCCTTTCAATACATGTTGCAGACTCCCTCTGCCAACATGATCGGTAAACCTGTACCAATGGAGCCATCCGTGGTCCCTTTCAGTACATGTTGCAGAATTATCCAAAATGGATGATGAACCAATACTGGAGCCTTCTCCGCGCCCGTCGTACCAACCTTACTATGATCAGTAGCAGGTTGTACAACAAAATATATGTTTTCTACATGTAGATGGAAGTATCACGACAGCCTGACATGGTCTACCGCCTTTCTGGATCTCCCGGCCCATTTGGGGCAATAAGGTGATGGATCGGCGCGACTCGACCTCTTACACATGCTCCTAGTTCAGATGAAATCCATGACTCTGAAACGTAAAGATCGTCTTCCTTTCCCCAAGTGTAATACTTGTTGATACGACTCCACTCAGTAGTTATATCTAGGTTGGAAAGGAAGATTCTCCAATATTTCCCAAGCTATTGCTTGTTAATGGACATCGACTTGTTCCATGAATTTACCCCTCGATCGTTGAGGTGGTAACACAATATTTGACTTGCAGCAACTAAATTGCTTCGAGAAAATATCGGTCCCCTGACAGTTTTGAGTTGAGAGTTTAAAAAGAGTAGCAGTCACTTAAATCAGGTTTCCCATATTTTTGATAGTTGAGCGAGCATTTAAATCCTCTTAAAAGACGGACTTAAATGGGAAAAACATTGTTATGGGAACCACTTTTTGATTTGAAAATAATTAATAATATCTATTAAATAAGTAACCTTAAACGAATATTTGAAAATAATATTCATTAAGTAAGTAATCCTCAAATGAATATTTGAAAATAATATTCATTAAATAAATAATCCTCAAATGAATATTCAAAACTAATATTCATTAAATAAATAAATAATCCTCGAATGAATATTCAAAACTAATATTCATTAAATAAATAAATAATCCTCGAATGAATATTCAAAACTAATATTCATTAAATAAATAAATAATCCTCGAATGAATATTCAAAACTAATATTCATTAAATAAATAAATAATCCTCGAATGAATATTCAAAACTAATATTCATTAAATAAATAAATAATCCTCGAATTAATATAAATAATATTCTGTAAGTCGATAATCCTCAAATGAATATTAATAAATAATATTCTTAAAATGAATATTAATAAATAATATTATTAAAGTCAATAATCCTCCAATGAATATTCATAAATAATATTCCTTAAATAAAATAATTAACCCTCGAATAACAGTTACCCGATATCTTTATCGGAAAATAACCTTTAACATATATCGAAATATAATTACTTCTGATCTTAGAGAAAATCATCCGCCCTTATCCTAGGGCATATATACAAAACTGGCTTATAACTGATATCCCATATCTAGCTTATAAGCCCCACATCAAATCATATCCTCAAGTATTGCTATATATATATATAGCAGTTCAGAAACAAGCATGCAATTTATATATCGCATTTACATAACATATATGCAAACAGTTTATTATCACAACAACAGTAGTTTAGGTTTTGAAAACTTGTCTGGTGGTGAGGTAGGGGTAGTGTGCCTCGAGTCAATCCGGCGATCTATACATAGTCAAAAGATCCAAGGTTAATCACTTAACGCTCTTATGAAACCAAGTACGTACTTTACTTAACTAAAACATGATTTCTAGTTAACTCCTTAAGAATCCTCTTGTGCACGCTTGACTCGAGCATTTTTATAAAATAGAGATTAAATCCTTTTAACACGAAATCTTCTCTAGGGTCTTCCTAGACATACCTAGCATGTTAACACAAAGTTTCATATTCTGATTAGTCACTTAAGGGGTTTGATCATTGCCTCAAAGTTGGCTAAGTGGTATAGTTCGATTTCTCGAAACATCCTTAATTAAAACACTCGTTTCTCCTAAACCGTAAATCGGATTCACATGATCTTTATACCAAAACGAACCTTGAAACAAGACCTACACTATACTAGGCAGTGGTGACCTTGGACAGAAGTCCTTATGCTCGGGTATCACAAACAAAACATGGTTACGGAAAATCGGGCATTATAACGGCTATGTTTTAGCGATTCCAAAGTTTAATCATAAACTTTACATACACAACCAAACCAAATCACCAAGTCAAATCTTCAACATCAATACTAATCTATAATCATCACCAATCAGTCAAAACCAACATCTACTTGTTTATCATCAAAACAACATCAAACTCTCATCAAACATTCGTCAAAACCACTCAATCATCCTTATGATCATACCAACTAAACTATACTTAAAACTAACCATATAAATCAAATTATAACTAAAGGTTTCAAGAGTTTATACCTTCCTTGGAGTGTATATGAGCTTAACAAACCTTGTATACCCTTAAGATAGCTTGAATCAACCAAAGAAATCAAGAAACCAAAGTTAGTTCTTGAAATCACTATTCATTTCACTATTCATGTTCATCTTTGACCTAGGATTTGAACATGATACAATCCATGGATGATGCTAAGATTAAGAGCATACCTTAGTTTGGAAATATGGAAGGTTTTGAATCTAAGAACAAGATTTATGGATGAGTGGATGATTGATTCTTGAAAAAGTATCTTTGTATTCTTCAAAATAGCCGAATGGTTTCTTTTCTTCAAAAGTGTTTCTTTTCTTGATTTCTTGCCTTAGTCACTTGATTAGAAATGCTGATTTTTTTGTTAAAAAGTGGTGAGTCATCACATTTTGGTGAGTCACCAGGACACGTGTCGCGCATGCATGCGTTTGGCTAAAGTAGCTTTACTGGTTTGCTTTACCGGTTTGTTTCCTTTCACATGGATGATCCAAATGTTGCATTCCTCGAATTAATCTTGTTACATGTTACTTCCATGTCTATATTTAATCCCGTAAGTGTCCCGTGGTTCTGGCTCCGTTTAATCGCGTAGAATGTTCGCAGGGTTTCTTAGGGGTTCTATCGAAGTAGTCTACCGTAATCGTTCTTGATATCTCTAATTCTTTTATTAAATCCATATCCCTGAAGTTGGTAATTTAAATCCTCAAATATTTTAAATAATCATTAATCCGCCCGTTATTGGTGAAATTTCGGAGAAAACAGAAATGCTATTTTTCCGATTCTGACAGCTTTTGCATTCCTTCATTTTCATCGTAGATCACTAATACAGCTTTGAAAGTTCATTATATCGTCCCGTATATAGGGTGGTCTGAAAAACTTTTTAAATGAAAAAGTTACTATTCATCAGTGGTTTTTTTTTTATTAACAAAAGTTACTATTCATCAATAGTTCTTAAATAAGTACAAATTTGGGGATATTACAGTCTCCCCTCCTTAAAAGGATTCCGTCCCGGAATCAGTTTGAAAACAAATGGGGGTACTTTTCCAGCATAGCACTTTCTAGTTCCCAGGTTGATTCTTCTACATTATGGTTTTGCCACAAAACTCTGACTAGCTTGATGACCTTGTTTCGGAGCACTTGTTCCTTTTGATCTATGATTTCCACTGGTTACTCCACATAGGTTAGGTCTGGCTGCATGGAAATCTCAAACAGCTTTTCGGTACCGTGTCCGGTCACCTTCACTTCTATTTCCATCTTTTCAAATTCTCTAATCAGCTCTTCTGATGACATTATCATCTTGAGTCTCTCTTTCCTACTAAGGGCGTCAGCCACCACATTGGCTTTCCCTGGGTGATAAAGAATTTCACAGTCATAATCCTTGATTAGCTCTAACCATCTTCTCTGGCGCATGTTGAGCTCCTTCTGGGTAAAAATATACTTGAGGCTCTTATGGTCAGTGTAAATTTCGCACTTCTCTCCATACAAGTAGTGCCTCCAAATCTTTAAAGCGAAAACTACGGCTGCTAATTCTAAATCATGAGTAGGATATCGAATCTCATATTCCTTCAATTGTCTTGATGCATACGCGATTACTTTACCGTGCTGCATTAGCACGCACCCTAATCCCTTATGCGAAGCATCACTGTAAATCACAAAATCTCCTTTTCCATCTGGCAATGCCAACACAGGGGCAGTTACCAACCTCTTCTTTAACTCTTGGAAACTCTTCTCGCATTTTTCCGTCCATTCAAATTTCTCAGTTTTATGGGTAAGTCGGGTTAACGGGGCTGCGATTTTCGCAAAATCCTTGACAAATCTTCTATAATACCTTGCTAATCCTATGAAACTCCTTACTTCCGTTGGTGTGGTTGGTCGTTCCCAATTTGAAACAGCCTCTATCTTGGAGGGGTCAACCAATATTCCTTCCTTGTTAATCACATGACCTAAGAACTGAACCTCGTTTCGCCAGAATTCACACTTTGCGAATTTGGCATACAACTGTTCCTTCCTGAGTATTTCTAGGGCTATCCTCAAATGGTCTGCGTGTTCTGCCTCTGTCTTTGAGTAGATAAGAATATCATCGATGAAAACTATGACGAACTCGTCCAAATACTTCTTGAACACTCTATTCATTAAATCCATGAAAGCTGCTGGGGCATTGGTCAATCCAAACGACATCACCAAGAACTCATAATGTCCGTATCTGGTACGGAACGCAGTCTTTGGGATATCTTCGGGTTTAATCTTTAATTGGTGATATCCGGTCCTCAGGTCAATTTTAGAGAAGTACACATCATCCTTTAGCTGGTCGAACAAATCGTCTATTCTGGGTAATGGGTACTTATTCTTAATGGTTAGCTTGTTCAACTCTCGGTAGTCGATGCATAACCTCATACTCCCATCTTTCTTCTTAACAAACAACACTGGTGCCCCCCACGGCGACACACTGGGTCTTATCATACCCTTTTCCAACAGTTCTTTTAACTGGGTAGCTAGCTCTTTCATTTCTACTGGGGCTAACCGGTACGGGGCCTTCAAAACTGGCGCCGTCCCCGGGGCTAATTCAATAGCAAACTCAATTACCCTATCGGGTGGTAATCCTGGAAGATCTTGTGGAAACACATCTTCGAACTCATTGACTACTGGGATGTCCTATAACCTAGGCGCCTCTTTCTGGGTGTCTACAACATATGCTAAGTAAGCCTCATTTCCCTTTCGTAACAATCTTTTGGTCTGCGCCATGGTTAGAAATTTCTGTGTCTGTTTCATTCCCTTAAACACTATTTCCTTCTTTCCTGGGGTATTCAATCTAATCTTCTTCCCTTTACAATCTATCCGCGCGTTATTGCGAGACAACCAATCCATCCCCAAAATGACATCAAATTCTCCTAATTTAAAAGGAATCAAATCCACATAAAAAGATTGCTCCCCTATTTCCAATTTGCAGTTTGGGTGGATTCGATTAACTGGGACTATTTCGTGGTTAGCTATCTCTACTTGTAGGGAATCCTTTAATGGTTGGGCTTTAAGTTTCAATCTACGCGCAAAATCCCTCGATATAAAAGACTTAGTTGCTCCAGAATCAAATAAAACATTTGCGCTAACTGAATTCAGAGAAAAGGTACCTGCTATCACATCCGTGTTCCTCACGGCATCCTGTACTGTCATGTTGAAAGTCCTAGCAGTTGGTGGTTTGTTGGAGGCAGCTTTGCTGGCCCCTGATGCTGCGGGTCGGTTCGTGGGGCAATCCTTCTTCATATGACCTTGACGTCCACACTGAAAACAAGTGAGGCCTTGGCTGACACTAGGGTTAACTGCGGTACAATTGGTAGCATAATGGCCCCTTCGCCCACACTTGTAACAGGTTATCTGTGCCTGGTTGCACACCCCGAGATGTCTCTTCCTACAAGTTGTACATACTGGTAATGGAGGTCGAGATTGGTACGAGTGGGACACTCTTGAGGGGTTGCCGCCCTTGTTTACGCTTGCGCTCACGGATCGCTTGAACCCCATATTCCTCTCAGGTAGGGAGACTGCCCCTCGGTTGAACCTATTTTGGGGGTTTCCTCCTGCAAAACCTCCACCCATACTTGCATGTTTCCTTTTTATCCCCCCTTTCTCTCTTTCCTTATGCATTTGATCACTCCCTGCTTCCACAATTGAAGCCTTTTGCACTAACGTGGCGTAGTCTGAAATTTCCAAGACTGCCACGCGATTCTGAATCCATTGTTTTAACCCTTGTTGAAACCTATTAGCTTTCTTTTCTTCGGTATCTACAAACTCTGGCACAAACCTTGATAGTTCGGTAAATTTTGCCTCGTATTCAGCCACCGTTAGATTATTCTGTTTCAGTTCCAAAAACTTAAGCTCCATCTGAGTCTTCATAAACCTTGGGAAATACTTTTCTAGAAACAATTGCTTGAACCTTTCCCAAGTCACGATAATATCCGTCTCCATGTTCTTCTTGGCCTCCCACCAATAGTTGGCATCTCCCTTTAGTAGGTAAGTGGCAAAAACAGTCTTCTGTGCCTCCTCAATGCTTAAAATCTCAAAGGACTTTTCCATTTCCTTTATCCAGGCTCTTGCCTCAACTGGGTCAGCCGATCCTTGGAATTCTGGGGGCTTGAGTGACTTAAATGCCCTGAAAGAGTTCGCTATGGTATTGTTGTTTCCTTGGGGTGGTTGGGGATAACGGTCCAAATTTTGCCTGAGTAGATTCATGAACTGACCCATGGGGTCTCCACCCTGGTCTCCTTCTCCTTGTTCCGCTTGGACTTCCTCTTCTTCATTCTCAATGTCCGCAGTGAAAAAGGATTCATCAGCCTCTCCATACTGGGAGTCGTCATGTTCATTATAATCCTCATCCATTTCTTCATTATACTCAGGGTCTTCCCTATTTTGATTGTGGCTTTCTTGATCATCAGATTCAGGGGGATTAGCCCTAGTTCCCACTCTTCGTGGAGGCATCTTACTGAAATTTGGAAAATTCACATTAGGCTCGTTTACTGGGTTACAAATACAGTTGTTGCATAATTGGAAGTAGACTTCCGCAGTTCTATATTTTATCGCAATTTAATCGTATGGTGCAGACAACAGTATAATAGACTTGTGATCTCGTCACACAGAACTGGATTCAACTGAAAGGAAACAAATATATACATGGTACCAAAGATACATAGTCTGAGTCGACATCGACAGTTTTACAAGTACAACCATCCTAACAACATCTAGTCAAAAGTGAAATACATGGTCTATCCTTCTAGTCAGAAAGGGATACTATATACAATGGAACAATCCCACCAAAAATCGGCACTACTATGTCCGTACATGACTAGAAGACTAGACTACTATATCACCAACTCTGAAATCAGCCACTGGTGCGGTTCCAGGCCCTCACTCTCGCCATGGTTATGCGGAAAATCTCTTCAGCATCAACCCTGGATACCCTGCCATCGCCATCAGTAGGCAAAGCTCGAATCCTCATCCGTGCCCTCAGCTCAATGCGAGTCATCGCCCTCCGGGCAACCCGAGGGGGCACAGACCTCCCGCCGCCCTGGCGCACCATCCTGGCATCTCTCTCCGCTGCTAGCTGCATCCGTGACTCTGCTAATCTAGCCTCAGCCACTACCAAATCTGACTGAACTCTATTCACGATCCAGTTATGCACACATACTGGTATCCCCTCTAACGGAACATGGGGTGGGGTAACCGGGTCGGCTGGTGGTGCATCCTCTGTCTGCTGTGGCTCAGGGGTAAGCTCCTCAAACTCATCAGGGGAAGGGTTCAAAGGCAGTGGTGGAGGGGTAGGGGTTCTCTCGATAGGAAGTGGAATCTGGTCCTCAGCATCTCCCTCCATAGCCTCAGTGTCAGCTAGGGTCGGGTCCTCCTCGGGATCCTCATCATCAGAATCCTCAACAACCTCGGTGTCCGCATCCGCCTGGACCTCCTCCCCAAAACCCTCATAGTATGGATCTGTAGTCCGAAGCAAGTCCTCGTCGTGCTGTCTCTCGTAAGCCTCAGGGTCAGAGATGTCGCTCGCCTACACAATAACGAACTATGTTACTATCATGATATTAAAGTTCCCATAAGGGTTTTAATCGAACTTGGCAAGAGTTCTTATTATCTTAGTGAATTTATTATTGTAACGTCGCATCATCTCTGGGGTTTATAACTCTAATTCTCTGATACCATTTCTGTAACAGCCCTAGATCCGGGGTCGGGGATCCGGTCGTTACGGTCTCAATTCCCATTAATAATACTTGCACTTGAATCAAAACAATTAAACTACATGCTGTGACCCCACAATAACATCACCATACACACACAACTAGTTATAGTCCCAGAGATGAAATTTAAATAAGCATCTAGTCATAGGATCCACAAGTCTTAAGTTATTACAACCCAAAAGATTACAGAGTGCATTTAAAAGTTCTTGCCGTTGATTACATTAATCATAGATATAATTAAGTCTGAAACAAAAGCTGTAGCCTAGGCTACTGATTACTACTACCTCAGCTATGGCGGCCACGACCTCAGCGGGTAGATCTCTGACGATTGCCACTCGCTTGCGCGGAGTGTTCTCGAACCGGGCCATCTGCTCTAGCTGTTGTTGTGATATAAATAAATAAAGCAAGGGTGAGCAATAGAGCCCACCAAAAATAACTTATAACAGATTACCAAAATATAACAATTCAAAGATATATTGTAGCCACATGTTATGCCTTCAACAGATAAGAAACTAGTATAGCGTAAAGGATGAAGTTACGAGGAAAATTAATGTAATATTTCCGTAACCCACAATTTACTTGTGCACATATAATCTGAGTAAAGCTTCATCAGAGTCACTCTTATAAAATCAAAGATGAAGTTGCAAGGATTTATTGTAACTTTATTTTGAACACTTTTCGACCCCCTGCCAACATGACCGGTAAACCTGTACCACGGGTGTCATCCTTGGTCCCTTTCAATACATGTTGCAGACTCCCTCTGCCAACATGATCGGTAAACCTGTACCAATGGAGCCATCCGTGGTCCCTTTCAGTACATGTTGCAGAATTATCCAAAATGGATGATGAACCAATACTGGAGCCTTCTCCGCGCCCGTCGTACCAACCTTACTATGATCAGTAGCAGGTTGTACAACAAAATATATGTTTTCTACATGTAGATGGAAGTATCACGACAGCCTGACATGGTCTACCGCCTTTCTGGATCTCCCGGCCCATTTGGGGCAATAAGGTGATGGATCGGCGCGACTCGACCTCTTACACATGCTCCTAGTTCAGATGAAATCCATGACTCTGAAACGTAAAGATCGTCTTCCTTTCCCCAAGTGTAATACTTGTTGATACGACTCCACTCAGTAGTTATATCTAGGTTGGAAAGGAAGATTCTCCAATATTTCCCAAGCTATTGCTTGTTAATGGACATCGACTTGTTCCATGAATTTACCCCTCGATCGTTGAGGTGGTAACACAATATTTGACTTGCAGCAACTAAATTGCTTCGAGAAAATATATGTCCCCTGACAGTTTTGAGTTGAGAGTTTAAAAAGAGTAGCAGTCACTTAAATCAGGTTTCCCATATTTTTGATAGTTGAGCGAGCATTTAAATCCTCTTAAAAGACGGACTTAAATGGGAAAAACATTGTTACGGGAACCACTTTTTGATTTGAAAATAATTAATAATATCTATTAAATAAGTAACCTTAAACGAATATTTGAAAATAATATTCATTAAGTAATAATCCTCAAATGAATATTTGAAAATAATATTCATTAAATAAATAATCCTCAAATGAATATTCAAAACTAATATTCATTAAATAAATAAATAATCCTTGAATGAATATTCAAAACTAATATTCATTAAATAAATAAATAATCCTCGAATGAATATTCAAAACTAATATTCATTAAATAAATAAATAATCCTCGAATGAATATTCAAAACTAATATTCATTAAATAAATAAATAATCCTCGAATGAATATTCAAAACTAATATTCATTAAATAAATAAATAATCCTCGAATGAATATTCAAAACTAATATTCATTAAATAAATAAATAATCCTCGAATTAATATAAATAATATTCTGTAAGTCGATAATCCTCAAATGAATATTAATAAATAATATTCTTAAAATGAATATTAATAAATAATATTATTAAAGTCAATAATCCTCCAATGAATATTCATAAATAATATTCCTTAAATAAAATAATTAACCCTCGAATAACAGTTACCCGATATCTTTATCGGAAAATAACCTTTAACATATATCGAAATATAATTACTTCTGATCTTAGAGAAAATCATCCGCCCTTATCCTAGGGCATATATACAAAACTGGCTTATAACTGATATCCCATATCTAGCTTATAAGCCCCACATCAAATCATATCCTCAAGTATTGCTATATATATAGCAGTTCAGAAACAAGCATGCAATTTATATATCGCATTTACATAACATATATGCAAACAGTTTATTATCACAACAACAGTAGTTTAGGTTTTGAAAACTTGCCTGGTGGTGAGGTAGGGGTAGTGTGCCTCGAGTCAATCCGGCGATCTATACATAGTCAAAAGATCCAAGATTAATCACTTAACGCTCTTATGAAACCAAGTACGTACTTTACTTAACTAAAACATGATTTCTAGTTAACTCCTTAAGAATCCTCTTGTGCACGCTTGACTCGAGCATTTTTATAAAATAGAGATTAAATCCTTTTAACACGAAATCTTCTCTAGGGTCTTCCTAGACATACCTAGCATGTTAACACAAAGTTTCATATTCTGATTAGTCACTTAAGGGGTTTGATCATTGCCTCAAAGTTGGCTAAGTGGTATAGTTCGATTTCTCGAAACATCCTTAATTAAAACACTCGTTTCTCCTAAACCGTAAATCGGATTCACATGATCTTTATACCAAAACGAACCTTGAAACAAGACCTACACTATACTAGGCAGTGGTGACCTTGGACAGAAGTCCTTATGCTCGGGTATCACAAACAAAACATGGTTACGGAAAATCGGGCATTATAACGGCTATGTTTTAGCGATTCCAAAGTTTAATCATAAACTTTACATACACAACCAAACCAAATCACCAAGTCAAATCTTCAACATCAATACTAATCTATAATCATCACCAATCAGTCAAAACCAACATCTACTTGTTTATCATCAAAACAACATCAAACTCTCATCAAACATTCGTCAAAACCACTCAATCATCCTTATGATCATACCAACTAAACTATACATAAAACTAACCATATAAATCAAATTATAACTAAAGGTTTCAAGAGTTTATACCTTCCTTGGAGTGTATATGAGCTTAACAAACCTTGTATACCCTTAAGATAGCTTGAATCAACCAAAGAAACCAAGAAACCAAAGTTAGTTCTTGAAATCTATTCATTTCACTATTCATGTTCATCTTTGACCTAGGATTTGAACATGATACAATCCATGGATGATGCTAAGATTAAGAGCATACCTTAGTTTGGAAATATGGAAGGTTTTGAATCTAAGAACAAGATTTATGGATGAGTGGATGATTGATTCTTGAAAAATTATCTTTGTATTCTTCAAAATAGCCGAATGGTTTCTTTTCTTCAAAAGTGTTTCTTTTCTTGATTTCTTGCCTTAGTCACTTGATTAGAAATGCTGATTTTTTTGTTAAAAAGTGGTGAGTCATCACATTTTGGTGAGTCACCAGGACACGTGTCGCGCATGCATGCGTTTGGCTAAAGTAGCTTTACTGGTTTGTTTCCTTTCACATGGATGATCCAAATGTTGCATTCCTCGAATTAATCTTGTTACATGTTACTTCCATGTCTATATTTAATCCCGTAAGTGTCCCGTGGTTCTGGCTCCGTTTAATCGCGTAGAATGTTCGCAGGGTTTCTTAGGGGTTCTATCGAAGTAGTCTACCGTAATCGTTCTTGATATCTCTAATTCTTTTATTAAATCCATATCCCTGAAGTTGGTAATTTAAATCCTCAAATATTTTAAATAATCATTAATCCGCCCGTTATTGGTGAAATTTCGGAGAAAACAGAAATGCTATTTTTCCGATTCTGACAGCTTTTGCATTCCTTCATTTTCATCGTAGATCACTAATACAGCTTTGAAAGTTCATTATATCGTCCCGTATATAGGGTGGTCTGAAAAACTTTTTAAATGAAAAAGTTACTATTCATCAGTGGTTTTTTTTTAAACAAAAGTTACTATTCATCAATAGTTCTTAAATAAGTACAAATTTGGGGATATTACAGCTTTGCCTTCACTCACACTTTGAGTAAGTGGTTCTTGTGTGGCAGGATCTTCAGTAGTTGTTGAACCACTTTGAGGTTCAGGTTCTTGTGGGCTAGATCCCTTCAGTTTCTTCTGTCTCTTGAAAACTATCTCAGCTACCTTCCTTTTCTTTTGTAATGGAGGTGTAAACCCAAGCTTGGAAGTAGTATCAGCAACCTTCTCCCATGAAATTTCAACAATCCTTGGAGATGGAGAGGCTGGAGAGTCTGAGATTAAGACAGTCTTGTTTTCTTCATCAGGAATACCAACGTCAGGATTAGCTTGAGCATCAGGATATGATGACTCATCAGGATTTGAAGTGGCCTGAACATCAGTATTCTGCTCCTTCAAAGGAATATTATACCTGCTCTTAATTAATTTCCTTTTCTTCTGTGGCTTAGCAGATGGTGCCACAGCTTCACTAGAAGTATCAGCAGCTTCCTTTTGAATCTTGAACTTCAAAGATAGTGGAAGTTCATCCTCAGAATCAGTATCATCACCCAGAATCAACTTTCTCTTAGCAACAACCTCCTCAACCTTATCAGCCTTCTGCACCAGGACCCCTTGTACACCCCCTTGTGTCTTCTTTTTAGTGAGTGGTGTAGAGGAGAAATCCTTTGATCCTGGTTGTCTTCCAGACACATCAGATCTAGTTGATTTCTTTGGTTTTACAACCAAAGTCTTTTGAGAGACATTAGAGGTGGCTGTAGATTATTTAGAGTGTTTGGGTTGGATGCTTGGGTCAGGAACAAGGTGTGATTGGCCTTGTCCCATAGCATCAGAAACTGATCCATATTGAGTAGGAATTTTCTCTTTCAAGAAAAGCCTGACCTCATCAGGAATGTAGGCATTGCCTAGAAAACCATTTGCCTTATCACTGTTGACTAAGGACTTCAAATTATTCTCAGTAATTCTACAGATAGGTAGAATTACATCCTCTTCAAAAATCATGACACAAGTGATAGAATATTAATTGAAAAAATCTAATAAAATAGACATAACCTAACTTAACTGCTTTTCTATCACTTAAAGCTTTCAACACAAATGACCCATAATCAAAAACTTGAGAGTAGATAAGAGAGTACCCAATCTTTAGAGATCCTGATGGTAGAGCATCAAAATTCGATGTCTTGTTCAGGAAACATCTGCTGATTGTGTCAAAGAAGAAATTCCACTCCCTTTTAAGCTTTGTCCTGAAGAGGTTTCTGTACCTCTTGACCTCGCCATTATAGCCCAACTTGGTAACAAACTCAAAGAGATTTGAGTCTGTAACAGTATCAAGAACATTGTCACCCAGAATCGGCAAATGAAGTGCCTCTTCAACAACAGCAGGGGTAACATGATATGTAACACCTTTGAATTCAAAATTCATCAGTATTGTTCATGTTGGTCCTTTACCAAATACCGCCGTGTTCCATACCTGCATCACTGACTTAAAAGATACACTAGCAGGTTCTGTTAGAGCATACTTCAATGGGCTTGAAGTAAAAAAATCCTGAATAATGTGAAACTCAGTAGGCAAGTCCTGATGATCTAAAACTGCCACAAAATTATTAGTGGCAAAAGTAACACCACTAATCACTTTCTGTTTGTTCATGAATGATGAAGACGCCATTGATACAATAGAAAAATTGAGAATTGAGATTTAGAAATTAGGGTTCGTAAGCACAGGGAGAGAAGATGAAGATGAAAAACTGATGCAGTGAGAGAGTAGTTTGAAAATTAGAAAACAAATTGTATTTTGTTAATACAAAATATTACTCTCAATGACAGGTGGCAAAATATGATTTGTGCACAAATAATTAGTGGACCAAATTACGTGCGTAATTAAACATAACTGCACCACTTTTTATGTGTATCTATGTGTATGTATCTATCAGTGTGACACACGCGCGCATACAGTTGTCCAACTAAAACTCAAACGTTTCTCATCAAATACTGACGAAAAATCATACACAAATTAAGCAAATTAAAAATGCTGACCTGTCCATCAGGATTGACCAATTGACTTCCTGTCAGGATTGTGTCCTATCAGGATTCGATCAAAATTACATACCTTACTGAATGACCATCAGGATTTGAAAATCATCAGGACTTCCTCTCTGTAACTTTTCTCAGTAATTCTCAAAGTTCATCATTCCAAGTTCATTCACCAACTTGTTGAAAGTAGCTTCAGGTAGTGGCTTGGTGAATATATCAGCTAGTTGTTGATCAGTAGGTGTTAATCCCAAATAACCTAACAGAATTGTAGAAGGGGGGGGTTGAATACAATTCTTGATATTTCTTTAACTTAAAAACAACTTACAATATAAAACTGAACTTATAAAATAAAAACACAAGCACTTAAATAATTTCAGTTGGATTGTTTGATGATCCAACTGAAGTGTTTTTATTGCGGAAATAATCTGTGATACAAAAGTACACAGCTGCTCAGTTACAAGAATGTAGAGAAGTATGCTCTCAAAGATAGCTAATACAATCTATTTGTTTTTCTTCTCTTACTCTATTTTAACTGCTACACTTGGTTATATAAACATTCCCAAGTTTACAAAGCTATTTTTGGCTACACTAAAAGTACAATGAGTAACCGCCAATAGTTTGCTTTTCATCCCTTTGTCCAGTGGTCCTTGGAGATCTTTGCTTTTGTCTTCATGCTTATTATGATCACTTCCAAGAGCCCAATTGGAAACTGGGATGTTTCCTTATTTCCAATGTCCATTTTAATGGGTTCCAATGCAAAGTACACTTCCATATCTCCTTTTGATCTGTCAGATAACTGTCACTATCACTTTGTCAACTATTCAGAAAAGCAATAATGATTCGTTGATAGTAGGGAGATGTGTTTCGTTGATAGCTTTATTCTTCATTTCGTTGATGAGTAATCTTCGTTTCGTTGATGAGTAAACTCCATTTCGTTGATGAGTAAACTCCATACCGTTGACATAGTAATCTTCATGCCGTTGGCATGTCTTCACTTAGGCAAAATTACATGGCATAATTTATTTACAATTCACCAACCTATTTTGCCTATCTAGTACTTAGTCAACATGACTTAAAAAACTTATCTAATACATACAACAAAATGCCTATCAAACTGTGAAGTATTGTACAGTGCAATTGCTACATCACTCATTTCGTTGATCAGCTTCTTGTCAACGAAACGCTGCAAAGCATGCCATTTCGTTGACAGCTACAAATTACTTTACACAAATTCTACTAAGTGTTTTATGTTCATCATCAAGAACAACATATTCCTAACAATCTCCCCCAATTTATGACTGATAGAAAAACAGCCATAAATCAAGAGACTTGATGATAACAAAAACACTCAGATACATCATAAATTACAAAAGTAGAAAATGCATTAAGCTTCATAATATTTTAGACAAAATACAAGACTTACAAGACTAATGCCCAAAAGTGCTCCTCTAGTCTGAGCAAATGATTCATTTGTGTCTTCTTTGTGGCATAGTCTTCTTCCCTCTCTTAGAGTTGTTTTCCTCAATTTGGACCTGTAGCCTTCTGTAAAAGATTTTCTCCTCTTCATCTTGATCACCAAGCATGGATTGCATAAACTTTAGAGTTTGATTAGATGCCTTATCCAGCTGGTCTTCCATCTTGAAGAATCTTCTGCAATTGTCCTTGTCCTTAAATTCCATCATCCAGTATGGTTGAAGATGGATCTTCTTTCCTGTTGAGGGCACTCTAAGCATCCTGGGAAGAGCCTCAGGCTTGTTCCAGCTAGCCTTTATCTGACAAATTTTGGAGACCACCTCAGACTTGGCTGTTTTGGTGAAGCCAAAGTCCTTTTTCAAGCATCTAAACACTGAGAGTAGTGTTTGATAGTCTTCTCCTAAAATTCTGTAGAGAGGCCACACTTGTTCTCTACCACCCTTGAATACAAAAACTAGTCTCTCAGGCAATTTTTGAGAAGCTGCAATGCCCCTTACTTCCACCAGGTTGTCTATATCAAGATGTAAACTGGATTCTTCCCTGATGTCAGCAATGTACATGCAGTCCTCTGGATTTGCAGGGGGTTTCTGAGGTTGTGGCTTTCTCACAAACACTGGCTTTGCCTTGACAGCCCTTTTCTTTGTCTTCATTGGTTGATCCTTCTCAAATAGGAACTTTGGAAAGTAGGCCTCATCAAATTCAAAAGGCTCATCTTTTGGCATTATTGGTTGATCATGAAAGTTGACAGGATGTGCAGGATCACTAGCCAACTTTCCCTCAAGAGGTAGATCAACAGGAATTTGATGTGCAATTGTTGTGGAAGAGTCTTGAGCAGTGTCCTGGGAATCATCTTTATCAAAGTTCAGATTCCTTTTAGCTCTAGCCTTTGGTTGCCTTGCACTCTTCCTTTCCTTTCCAGCTTCCTTAGCTTCATCCTTAGCCTTTTCTTCCTGTAGGGTTTCTTCATCTTCAAGTGATTGAGCAACTGCAAGTGCTTGCATTGCTGCCCTTTCAGATTCTTCAGCTTTGGCCTTAGCAAAATTTGGGTGACCAACCCAAATGCAAATTTCCTTGCTATCCCTGTAGATGATGGCCCTTTTGTTCCTTATGCTTGGATGATTTCTCTCTTTACTTTCAATGATCAGTTTCCCTAGGACTTTGAACTCATCTGGCTTAGGTGGAGGATAAAATATCTTTGCAATGTTTTTGCCCTTGGGTTTGGCAGGTGATAATGGAGATATCCCTCTTGCATCCACATCCCTAAAGCATGAAGATTGCCCTTTCTCACTCCTTGAATCTTGAAAGACTCCATGTTGAAGGGGTTCTATAACATATGAACTCTTGAACTGTGGCTCCATTGATACTATCACCATTGCATTTGTTGATGGTTCTGTAGAGGTAGCTTGATCCGTTGATGGCTGATTTGTCTTTGCAGTCTCAGCTATCTTCTTGACTCTTGCTTCTATGTTAGACCAGTGGTCTTTGATCTGTTCTGCAAGTCTTAGCCGCATAGAAGCATCCTGAATCAGGTCTATTGCATCCATTTTCTTCTTTCCTGACTCCCCCATTACTAATGGCTCCTTTGGTAAGGAAATGGCTGGGACCAAAACCTTTGTGATTTGTATATCAAGCTCCTTAGATTTCTCCCCCTTTTTGTTATCATCAAGAGAGATGATAGGGAGTCCCTGAGCTGCCAAAAGCTGAGTTAGAAGTTGAGTCTGTTTCTCCTGTTCCTTTTGCATTTGAGAAAGTGTAGCCTCTACTTTGTCCACTCTAGATGAAAGAGTCTTCAAAGATGAGGACACTTCAGGTTCCTTGGAGAAAAACCTGTTCATCTTGGATACAGTGAGAAGGGGAAGCTTTTCATCTAGCCTCCTGTTAGTAGCATCCTTAAGATTGCTAATGGAGTCCTTGATTTCTGTAGCTTCAATCCTTGTCTACAACATTTGTAGCCTTTGGACTTCCAGTGAATCCATAATAGCCTTGTAGAATTTCTTGTCCCTGGCATTTGCAGACTCATGAGCTAGATATGCCTCATTGAGTAGCCTAGTAATAGCAGCATCCAGGTTGCATCTTCCTTGCATATCCTGAGAAAGCCAGTTTGGTGTAGGAGGCACCACAGAAGTCCCAGTCTGTGAAGTAGTGGCCACCTGTAGATTGTCACCAAAGCTGTCCTCATCATCAGAAAAATCAAAGTCACCACTAGCTGCAGCTTCTGGAGATAGATTGGTCAAGGCATCCTTTGCTCTTTGCATTGATGCAGTTGTATGAATTAGGTTTAGTGACCTCTCTGCCTCCACATTGCCCTGCTGAGCCATAATTTGATAGGTTGGCACAGGATGAGTAAAGGTCTCAGGATCCAGAGAAATACTATCCAGAGTTTGTTGATAATGCTCTTGGAAAGTAAGTTCCCTTTCTCCCTCATTGACCTCCATTAACTCACTAGCAATGGCTGCTTCCTCCCTTATGACTCCTGTAGTCCCTTCTCTCTCTCCACTCTTTTCTTTCATCATGGGCTCCCCATGGCTCACACCTCTCACACCCTCACCTTCACCTACTAAGGTGGTACACTCAATCTCTCCTTTTGCCTGGCTGGAAGAAATAGCCAGCCTCTCACTCTCAATCTCTCCTTTTGCCTGGCTGCAAGCCAGCCTCTCAGTTTCACTCCCTCTCAAACCTAAAAGTGTCTCAACTACCACCAGGTCATCTACACTAGTTGTGGAAACAACTTGATTTTCAATAAGGGGTGTAGAATGACCTATCAACGGAATAGTAGTTTGAACTGTCAATGGTATGGATACTGTTGATGGAGAAACACTTGTCAACGAAAGAGGCTGTTTCGTTGATGAAGTCAATAAAACATTTTGAGAAAGTGAAAGTACAATTGAATCTGTGGTGATTGATATGAGATTGGGGTCCACAGATTCTCTTGCAGCTTCAGAAAAAATTGGTTGATGGCCCAACAAATCACTTAACAAGTGATGACCACCAGCTTCAGAGTGGGGCTTCTCCAAGATAAGAGTTGGAGAATCAGGAATAGATGAATGGATCATGTCCACATCTAATGACTGAGTTGGTGAATTTTGTGTAGTTGGTTCAAGATTGATGTTTAGAGAATGGGACTGTAACCCCAGAGTAATAATAGGGGTTACATCAAACTGAATTTGTGAAACTGGAAGTGTGGCTTCCAGAGTGTGTGCACCCTGTGTACCCTTGGATTTTTGCTTCACTCTCCTTTGGTATTGGGAAAATGTAGACTGTGGGCTTGAAGTGTCCCTTACCCTCTTGGAGTGTGCTCTTGGAGGAGAGCTTGTTTCAATAATCACATCCTTTTGGGAGGATGCAACTAGACTTGAGTTTAAATCCATTTTACTCATTGTGCCTTGTTAGGAAGACACAATGGGGCTTGGCTGGGACACACTATCCTTTCCTTCCTTATTCTTGGGGTTTCTTTGATGTTCACCCCTTCCCTCACCTCTCACAACTCCAGAATCACTCCCCTTTGGTTGTGAAGTAGTTTTTGCAACAGGTGCCTTTTGAGAAGCACCTGAGGTTGGATTGGAGGATTTCTTAGATTTAGGTTTTGCTGCTGGGGCAGGAGCCTGTTGGGACACAGCTACAGACTCCATAGCAACATGGGTGGGTGAAACAATAGAAGTAACAATTACACTAACAGGGTTAGATGTAGTTACCTCAATGATGGGCAGATACACCACTGGGACATCACCATTGTGGTTAAGTCTCAGTATATCTGTCAAAACTCTCTTCTCTTGTACAAAACAATCAAACCTAGAAACAGGGTTAGAGATAACTAATGGTGCTGGACTAACGTGGTTAGCCAACATCATCAGAAATCTAGCATAATAGATATTTTTCTTCCTATTTGCCTTATCACCCAACTTAGCACCAATTTCATACATAAGTTGGGTGCTAAAGTTGTAATATCTATCAGTTAGGAGCATGGTAAACAGAATCAACATTGAATTAGTTATGCATCAAAATTACTAATTTTACCAGAAAATACCTTTATGAATGCATCAGCTAAATAACTGTATTCTCTAACCAAACCTCTCCTAATAATCTTACCCAAATTATCAGTAGGCAAAGAGTAGTTTATAGAATTTAGCATGTTAATCATTTCAGTATATGTGGGCAAAGCATTACAGTTATTTTCAGGAATATGTAAGCATGCTTGCAACACATCAGAATTGACTATGTACTCATTACCTTGGATGGTGAATTGCAAGGTGCAATTTGTCCCACTATACTCACATGAGGTCCAAATCTCCTCGATTATCTCATTGTAGAGTGGTGTAGAGTGAAACATTGCGTAGCTCATCTTGCAATTCTTCATGAAATCCATCATTTTGAAAAAGATGCTGTTCGGGCTTTCCTTGACAACAAAAGGGATGGAGTTGTTCTTCTCATAGATGAACCCTCCAGCAGACATGAGTTTCACGATGGGTGCCAATGTTGAGTAAAGAAAGCTTGAACTGTGATTTTGCTTTGAGAGAGAAAGAGTAAGAAAGCCTTTGGAATTTTTGAGAGCAGGTAGAAAAGAATTAAAGAAAATGAAATTTCTTAAATACTCCCCCAAAAATTCTCAGAAATTAAGTCCAATAATCAATGTAAATTACTGGATTGGCTTAAAAAATATAACCGTTACTTTTAGAGTATTACCACGATTTATACTTACAGGGGTGTATGTATAGATCGTGGTAAAAGACGTGACAATTTCAACGGTTGAGATTAAAAGCGCTATATCAACGAATCAGAATTGGCCGTTTAAGGTCCCGTCTATTTCGTTGATAAAGCTGCGTTTCGTTGATATAAAAGAGCTATCAACGAAACACCCAGAAAAATGCTAATACTGTCAACGAAATGGTGTGTTTCGTTGACATAGTAATTTTGACTTAGACAAAATTGCACCTTTTCCTGAGAAAATTAATTCACAGAAAAACATAGCAAATTTATGGCTGCATTGTAACTTGCAAATATCTCATAAATAATTAAGAGTAATTTAGCATACCTAGCTCACTTACTAATCTTGAGAATGTTGATTCATCAAGTGGCTTGGTAAAGATGTCTGCAAGTTGTTGTTCACTTGGAACAAAATGTAACTCCACAGTACCATTCATAACATGTTCCCTAATGAAATGGTACTTGATGTCAATGTGCTTGGTCCTAGAATGTTGTACTGGATTCTCAGTTATGGCAATGGCACTAGTGTTGTCACAGAAGATAGGAATTTTCTCAACTCTTAATCCATAATCAAGTAGTTGATTTTTCATCCATAAAATCTTTGCACAACAACTTCCAGCTGCAATATACTCAGCCTCAGCTGTGGAGGTGGAAACTGAGTTTTGTTTCTTGTTGAACCATGACACAAGCTTGTTTCCTAGGAATTGACAGGTGCCAGTTGTGCTTTTCCTGTCAATTTTACATCCTGCATAATCTGCATCTGAATAACCAATTAGTTCAAAGCCAGATTCTCTAGGATACCAAATGCCAAGGTTTGGTGTTCCTTTGAGATATCTGAAAATTCTTTTAATAGCAACTAAATGGGATTCCCTAGGATCAGCCTGAAATCTAGCACATAGACATGTAGCAAACATAATATCAGGTCTACTAGCTGTTAAATATAAGAATGAGCCTACCATGCCTCTGTAACTTGAAATGTCCACAGATTTTTCCTTAGTATTCAATTCAAGTTTGGTGGCAGTAGGCATGAGAGTTTTGGCAGGAGAGCATTTCATTAAGTTAAATTTCTTTATTAAATCATGAATATATTTTGTTTGACTAATGAAAATGCCTTCATTAACTTGCTTCACTTGGAGACCAAGAAAATAAGTTAATTCTCTCATCATGCTCATTTCATATTTACTTTGCATAAGCTTGGCAAACTTTTGACAAAGTTTTTCATCTGTAGACCCAAAAATTATGTCATCTACATAAATTTGAACAAGTATAGTAGAGCCATCCACAATTCTATGAAAGGGAGTTTTATCTACAGTACCTCTAGTGAAGTGATTCTCAAGGAGGAACTGTGAAAGTGTGTCATACCAGGCTCTAGGTGCTTGTTTCAAACCATAGAGTGCTTTGAGGAGGAAGTATACATATTCTGGAAAATCATCATCTTCAAAACCAGGAGGTTGACTTACATACACCTCCTCTTCCAATTCCCCATTCAGAAAAGCACTCTTCACATCCATTTGATAGACTTTGAAATTGGCATGGGTTGCATAGGCTAGGAAAATCCTTATTGCTTCTAGTCTTGCAACAGGAGCAAATGTTTCATCAAAATCAATTCCTTCTTCCTGTGAATAGCTTTTTGCAACCAATCTAGCTTTGTTCCTTGTGACTATGCCATTTTCATCCATCTTGTTTCTGAACACCCATTTTGTGCCTATGACACTCCTGTCCTTAGGCTTGGGCACCAGCTTCCAAACATTGTTCCTCTCAAATTGGTTTAGCTCATCTTGCATAGCTAAAACCCAATCTGGATCTAGAAGTGCATCCTCAACTTTCTTTGGCTCATCTTGAGACAGAAAGCTACTATATAGACATTCTTCTTGAGTTGCTCTTCTAGTTTGAACTTTTGAAGAAACATCACCTATAATAAGTTCAAAGGGATGATCTTTAGTCCATTTCCTTGAGGGAGGTAGATTTGCTCTTGAAGAAGTAGCTTCATGATCATGGTTGCCTTGATTGGATATTTGTCCTTGAGAAACTCCCCCTGAGTTTGTTGTCCCTAATTGATCACTTCTAGAGGCATTTCTGTGACTGTCAACGGTATGACCATTTTGACTGTCAACGAAACGCTCATTTTGACTGTCAACGAATCCTTCATCATGATTGTCAACGAAATGACCATTTGGTCTGCTAACAGCTATTCTTTTCAATCTCAATGCAACAATTTCATCTTCACTGCTGCTTTCATCTGTGCTAGATACAACAACTTTAGGTTGTTTCTCAATAGCCTTGACATGATTCACTTGATCTCCTTCCTCATTCTCAAAAGAAAGACTTTCATGGAAACCTTCATCATAGAGACCTTGAATTTTGAGATCATCAAAAACAACATGTACAGATTCCATAACAATGTTGGTTATGAGATTATAGACTCTGTAAGCTTTCCCTGCTGCATATCCCACAAATATTGCTTCATCTACCTTTGCTTCAAATTTCCCCAAATGCTCAGCTTGATTTCTCAGAACAAAGCACTTGCACCCAAAGACATGAAGAAAGTCCAATAGTGGCTTCTTTCTTTTGAGTAGTTGATAAGGGGTCATTCCCTTGGCCTGATTAATCAAAGAAATGTTTTGAGTGAAGCAAGTTGTGTTAACTGCCTCAGCCCAAAAATAAGTTGGTAACTTTGATTCATCTAGCATTGTCCTTGCAGCTTCAATAAGTGTTCTGTTTTTCCTTTCTACAACACCATTTTGCTGGGGTGTCCTTGCTGCAGAAAACTCATGCAAAATACCATTTTCTTCACAGAACACCTTCATGCTTGAATTCTTGAATTTTGTCCCATTGTCACTCCTAATCCTTCTTACTTTGAAATCAGGATGATTGTTTACCATCTTGATGTGATTGATAATGATTTCACTTGCCTCATCTTTGGAGTGCAAAAAGAAAGTCCATGTAAATCTAGAAAAATCATCAACAATCACAAGACAGTATTTCTTCTTTGAAATGGACATGACATTTACAGGACCAAATAGATCCATATGAAGCAACTCAAGCTGTTGGACAATTGATGACTCTGTCTTGCTTTTGAATGATGCCTTCTTTTGTTTCCCTTTTTGACAGGCATCACACAAACCATCCTTGGAGAATTCCACCTGTGGAATTCCTCTAGCAAGATCTTTCCTTACCAAATCATTCATAACTTTGAAATTCAGATAAGATAATTTCTTGTGCCATAGACAACTTTCATCCTTGCTTGCCTTGCTGAAAAGACAAGTGATGGTGTCTGAACTTGTGCTACTAAAGTCAACAATATACACATTTCCTCTTCTGAATCCAGTCATGACCACATTGTTGTTTCCTACCTTAGAAACAACACAGGCTTCTTTTGAAAAAGTAACTAAAAATCCTTTGTCACAAAGTTGGCTGATACTAAGCAAGTTGTGCTTAAGACCATCCACCAATGCAACCTCATCTATGATGACATTCTCTTTTGAAATCAAGCCATATCCCTTAGTGTAGCCTTTGCTGTCATCTCCAAAAGCAATACAAGGGCCAGCTCTTTCCTGAAACTCTGTGAGCAGGGTGGAATCACCAGTCATGTGTCTTGAACAACCACTATCCAAGTACCAAAGATTCATTTTGTCTCCCTGCACACAATAAAACCAAATCAAGTTGATTTTGGTACCCAAGCTTCCTTGGGTCCTGTTTTGTTAGCCTTTGCTTTTCCTTTTATATCATTTTTCACCTTGGGCTCAGATTGATTTAAATCAATCTTTACCTTTGGTGTTGATTTCTGAGGGTTGCTCACATTTTCATTCACAGCATGCATAGTTGGAGGAACAAACATGTTATTCACATTCCATGGCATTTGTGGCATATTAAACATATTCATGTATGGATTAGGCACAAATGACATGCTAGCATATGGATTCTGAAATTGTGCATATGGAGCAAACATGTTAGGCATAACAGGCATTGTAGGCATAGAACCATTCATTACAGGCTTAGGCATTTTCACATTAGCAGTCTTCTTAACAGATTTGCAGTTAGTAGATAAATGACTAACACTTCCATAATTGACACATGTCTTTCTAGGAGCATATTTATCAGGTGTGTAATTGTTGTGTTTGTTAATCCCTACTTTGCCATTCCTGTTATTCTTTTTATTTCCCTTAGCCTCAACTTGAACTTTCTCTAACTTGTCTTTCAATTGCTTGTTAGACAAGTGACCTACATTAGCTCTCTCAACAGGCTTCTCAACTTTCTTTGATTTACTAGACTCACCTTGAACAAAATTCTTGGTGACAGGACCATACTTGTTATTAAGTCTAGTGAGTTCATCTTTTCTTTTCTCTGTCAACGAAACAGCCTGATCGGTGGTTCATCTGTCAACGAAACATTGCATTCCGTTGACATATCAACCTTCAACAAATGATCATTGTTGTTTGTTGACTCTACTTTTGATTCTAAGGTTTCACCAGCATACCCTAGCTTCTCTTTGTTCTTTTTCCATGATTGCTCACAGAAAGATTCCATACCTTGAACATTAATGATGTTGGTAGCAACATTCCTGGCATCTTTCCATTTTGCAATCACACTTTGTTCTATTTCAAGTTGTGTTTTAAGAATTTCTTCCCTTTCTAACACGTTCTCAAGTTCCTTCTTAGCATCCCTACTAACACACCTCATTTTCTCAAATTCAATGAGCTGTGCTTCTAACATGGCATTCCTGTCACTTAAGAGCAAATTAGTCTCTTTTATTCTTGAATTCTCCTTGGTAAGTGATTTAAGAGTAACACGCAAATTATATAGTACAGTAGACATTTCATTTACTACACTATCGCATTCCTCTTTAGAAAGCTCAGAAAGATTAGTAATTGTTACCTGGTTGCTTGAGGAGCTTGTTTCCTGCTCATGATTGTTAGCCATAAGAGCAAAGTTGACATACTCAACATCATCATCAGAATCTTCACCATTACCAGCCCAATCATACTCCTGAGACATGAAAGCATTTTCTTTTTGCTTGAGAAGTTCAAAGTATTTCTTTTTATAACCGACATGCTCAAATTTCCTGTTGCCCTTCTCAACCTTGGGCTTTATGCAGTCTCCAGCAAAGTGACCAATCATTCCACAATTGAAACATTTAGACTTAGACTTTTCAATCCAGTTAATTTTGCTAGGTTGAAAGTCTCTCCTTGGTGGCCTTGCTTCTGAGTTTCTCTTGAACTTGAACTTAGTGAATTTTCTTGACAGAAAAGCAATGTGTTCATCAATCTCATCTAAGTCATCCAAGATGGCTGGTTCTGGTTCCTCTTCTTCTGTCATCTTGCCTTTACCCTTGCTAACCTCACTCCTACAACTAGCTCGACTAGTTGTGGCTTTTGCAGCTTCTTCATTGTCATCTTCCAGTTGGTTCACAGATGCAATCAATGCAATAGATCCACCTTTCTTCTGTACCTTTTCAATTTCTTCATCTTGCTCCATTTCCAACTCATATGTCTTTAAGGTTCCATAAAGCCTTTCAAGAGTGTAGTCTTTGTACTCTTGAGTGTTTCTGAGAGAAACAGTCATAGGCTTCCATTCTTTTGGAAGAGCTCTAAGAAATTTAAGGTTTGAATCCTTGGTTTGATAGATCCTCCCATACAACTTTAATCCATTCAAAAGCTTTTGAAACCTACTAAACGTGTCATTTAGGGTTTCACCAGCTTTAAAATGAAAATGCTCATATTGTTGTATAAGGAGTTGCATTTTGTTCTCCCTGACTTGCTCAGTTCCTTCACAGAGTGTTCTAATAGTATCTCATACTTCTTTAGAGGTTGTACAGTTTATGACATTGTCAAACATCTCTTGTTCCAAACCATTAAACAAAATGTTCATGGTTCTCTTATCTTTATGGATTTCTGCAACATCTTCAATAGTCCATTCTGAGACAGGTTTTGGAATCTCTACATCAGGAGCATCATCTGGCAGTCCAACTCTAGATGCAAAAGTCATGGGAACGTGTGGACCTTTCTCAATGCAGTCTACATACCTCTCATCCATAGACATGAGATGTAAATGCATCTTTACTTTCCAGTGAAAGTAATTGTCTTTATCAAGAACTGGTATCTTTACTCCTGCATCCTTCTTCACCATGGTTACTGTTTTGGTCTTGAACTTTAAACTTCTTGTATGTTAGAAGCTTGCTTTGATACCAATTGTTAATCCCAAATGACCTAACAGAATTGTAGAAGGGGGGGTTGAATACAATTCTTGATATTTCTTTAACTTAAAAACAACTTACAATATAAAACTGAACTTATAAAATAAAAACACAAGCACTTAAATAATTTAAGTTGGATTGTTTGATGATCCAACTGAAGTGTTTTTATTGCGGAAATAATCTGTGATACAAAAGTACACAGCTGCTCAGTTACAAGAATGTAGAGAAGTATTCTCTCAAAGATAGCTAATACAATCTATTTGTTTTTCTTCTCTTACTCTATTTTAACTGCTACACTTGGTTATATTGTGACGCCCTCCCAATCTGGGGTTATGATTGGGGAGTCACTACAACCTCTATACTTATAAACCTGTGAATAATAATATAAACCTGTAGACGCGACCCCAACTTTACCCTGGATCTTTAACAGGTAATGGTATGAAACAAGCATCAACTTTCTACTTCATTTTATTACATAATAAAAGTCTCAAAAGTTATTACAACCGTGTCTCAAAAGCACTACGTTCCCTATTACAAAACACCTTCTACAAGTGGTCATCACCTACCTGAGCTGGCATCCCAAATATAACCCTACTAGAAGACTTCCTAGCTGTCTGAAAAGTGCGTACCATCTTCTCGTTTAACTGTGGGTTAGAACAGGGAAAAGAATGAGCCAAATGCTCAGCAAGTAATAATATAACCAAATAGTTAACCACTGTGAAACAGTTTCCAATATCAATCTGTATGTCATGGGTATAGCAGAATCCATATCAAGGGATTATCAGAACAATGAAATGAATATACAATTTCAAAGGGTAAACAAATTTCCTTATATAGATATATGATTTCAAGAAAAGCAATAAGTAATTTTGAGATTTTTCACAACGCACAATACGGGTGATCAGCCACGTAAAGTCCCCATACCGGACACACAGTCCCTCTAGTCCTTGTATTGGGTCCCAATAGGCACACATTGGCCTTTAGACTAGTCCATCCCTAGTCCATTTATTATAATTAAAAAGTGTTGGGCCGGCGTCACTCGGCCTCTTACGCCTCCAATCTTAGGAATCCGTGGAAACCATAAATCAGAATTTAAATGAATCCAAACTTTGAAACTTCCTTTCTTTTAAAATCTTTCTTATGAAAGAAATCCTTTATAAATCATTGTATGTGTGTTTGTATAGTACCCAAGTGAAGGTTCATGTATTCTCAATTTCAAGTAAGTATGTGATTCATAGGTACAAGTTCAAATCTAATGCAATAGCATCTCAGGTTAAAATGTAAGTATAATCAAAGGATAATGATAAGGTCTGAAGAAAAGTTTAAGCAAGATATGGTCCACAAGACATTGTGTTGTGTCTATAATGTTTGTATATAAAAGAGTCTTTTGGGAATTGGATAAGTTCAATCTGATCAATCTGGATTTCTATCAATGGGAAATCAAGAAGTAAATGTCATAGGTATGTTTTGGATATGTACTAAAATGTGAGTTCTGGTATATTCACCTTTGGGTGTAAAGGTTCAAAGAAAGAACTAAACATAGTATGGTGTATGAACCAACAAGGTATATGAACAGAAATAAGGATTACCAAATGAGCATGATATGTTTTCAGGATTAAAAGGGTATATAAACAAGATAGCAATTCATATATGTCAAAATGAAAGAATGGAACTTAGAAGCGAAAGCAAGTCAGAATTACTTGCCTTAAGTAGCTAAAAGGGTAATGAGAAATCACTGGTTCTCCACCTTGGTCTTTCCTTTATCTCTAAGCTCTACTTCTTTGGATTCTTAAGTAGCTTTTTGAACAAACCGTACTCACTGAATTTCTGCCTTCGCCTTGCCTTTATCTCTATGTTCCACGTCTCGTGACTCTACAAAAGAGTATATACTATCTCAGAATGATCCTCTCAAAATTCTAATCCTTATTCTAAACTACCCAACGTTCCCTAAACGCGTAAACACATAATATTTATATCACTTATAACTCTTAACCATATAATAAGCACAAAACTCACATAAGCGCACATTGCCATTTAGGTTCATATAACATACTCCTTTAACATATATGTATATATCCTGACTTTCCGTTTATACCACACTTGGTTATCCCTTTAAATCAACTTGACCAATGCTAACCATATCCTTAACACCTTTACAAACAATGTTATCATCTCAAAAGCTGAAAAATCTGCTGTGCATGCCTTACCAAAACATTTTTCATAAATCCAAAAGTAATCAAACAAATACCACATTTGATAGGCAACTTACTAAATACTAATACAACTTAGAATAAAAGTTTCAACTTCAGAACAATTCATTTAGATTAAAAACGAACTGGTTAAATTAGGTACTGAAGCACAGAAAATTCCTGCTGCGCAACTTTACTAAAACATTTTTCAGAAATCCAAAAATAATCAAACAAATACCACATTTGACAGGCTACTTCCTGATTACTACTCCAACTCAGCATAAAAATTTCAACTTCAGAACAGTTTTTTTTTTTTTTTTTGCCATAAAAGAGGTGTACTTTATTAGCTTAAATCTTCCAGAAGTACAGTATGAAAATCGAGATGGACATCTCCCATCCTCCAAACACGATCAGCAACAGAACAGTTGTATCTCGCTAAATAGTGAGCTACTCGGTTCGCAGACCGTTTTACAAATCGAAAACAAATGTTTTTGGTAACCAAGCTTGCTAGCATGTCTCGACACTCCTGAACAATCTGTCCCAAGTAAGAATAACCAGGAATAGAGCTACGGATTGCCTGAACAAGCAGCAAACAATCAGTCTCAACTATCACATTACTCCGACCTTTGTCAATAACCCAGATCAGAGCTTCTTTAATGCCAACAGCTTCCGCGAGCTCAGGATTTGTTTGTCCGCTGCTGCACTTAGACATAGCTTCTATGAGCTTTCCCTCATGGTCACGAACTACTACTGCATAACTAAATCTGTTAGGTTCCTCGAAGGTAGCTGCATCAGTATTAATCTTAATACTATTGACGTTTGGTTTGCTCCAGCGTTCTGCACCATCATTTTGAGTCATAAGACCCATAACATGGCTAAATTTTTTGTCTTGAACGCTTCTCCATTGATTAAGAATAGAGTATGCTGACCGTACAACCTCCGTGATTTCCAAGCCACGCTGATTCCAAACAAGATTATTGCGATGTTTCCATACCGTCCAACAGACTAAAAGCGAACAGGTTAAAGTATGAACTGAAGCACAGAAAAATCCCTGCTGCGCAACTTTTAGTAAAACATGCATAACTCTTTACTCGCTAACTCTATCGATACAAGGTTTACACCTGAGCAAACTAGACTCCAACTAGAACAATTTCCTCTTATACTTACTGTCTAAAACAGGTAGCAAACAATTGCAATTAACCAAAACAGAACAGACAGTTCTGGGCATCTCAACATTCTGCACATAAACCTTTAATCACTAACATTCTTATTGCATAACCTATGATACAACTAATCAACCATTCTCAACTACTTAGGCTTCCACAACACTCACAAATCAGACCTTTAAGAAGAAGTACTCAATTTATAAATTAAAATCAATTAGCATCAACAATCACAAACACTACACTTCTAATCCGACAAAAACCCCAAATCAAAACCTTCAACTTAAAATCAAATATCAAACATATATAATCCAAAATTCTCTAAACTTAACACAATAATTAACATGCAATCACTATAATATGAAATTATCAATTAATCATCAACACCAATACTTCAAACCAATTTTTATAAAAGGGGAAAATTGAAAATACACACATGCATTTCAATTCCTCAACATGCAATCAAAATTACATCTAAATATAACTATCAATATAGAAATTTGGAATCAAGAACATCATCATCATCCCCGTCGGCTCGCTGGAGCTCATTACCGACGGCGACATGGTTCAGAGGTGCCCGGAATTCGGGTTTCCTTCAACAAACCTCACCAATTAGCAATTTAAAACAAGCAAATAATCACGGAATCATCACAAAGCAATATTTTGGTAATGAATTAAGATCAAATCACCAAAACCCCTTGCATGCAAAACTGATACACACACATATACACACGGCCATACACACACACACAACCACGATCGTATATGTATGTGTATATATATATATATATAACAATTGATTGTGTGGAGAGAAAAGAAGAGAAGGATGAAGATTTTTACAGAAAATGAGAATAGCCGAGAGAGAGAGCAGAGAAGAGAGAACAGAGGTGTCGACAATAAGAAAAGGGGGAGAATGCTGGGCTTGAGGGTTTTATAAGCCCCAAGGGCAAAAAAGTAACTTCACAATTAAAAATCTGATTTTTAATAAAAGAAAACCAATATAATGCCTTTCTAAAATCCGAAATAAAATGAAACTAATATCTAAAAATCAAAATTTTATTTTTAAAACATAGAATACAAATTTACAAGTTCACACATATTTTTAAAATATTTTTATGATCAAAATTGAATTAAATATGAATTTTCAAAATTTAGATCACATAAATGACATTTAACTCATAAAATCGTTTTTAAATCCTTAAACCCAAAACTAAATTCCTCCATTAATTTTAGAAAATAATAGAATATAAAATAAAGGTTGTGAAAAAGATTTCACAATAAAAAGAATCTCCGATGATTTTATAAAATTCCCGGAAGGTCAAAAAGAACTAATTTTTAATAAGAAATTCATATAAAATGCAATTAAAAGCATACACATATATTTTAATCCATACCATTCACCAAGTAAACATCTAATCATCACATTTTCAAATATCCACCTTTCACACAATATTCACATATCATAGATCTCAAATATTATTAAATATTAATACTGTACAAGCGTTTTTCTGAGTCGTTATATATATAAACATTCCCAAGTTTACAAAGCTATTTTTGGCTACACTAAAAGTACAATGAGTAACCACCAATAGTTTGCTTTTCATCCCTTTGTCCAGTGGTCCTTGGAGATCTTTGCTTTTGTCTTCATGCTTATTATGATCACTTCCAAGAGCCCAATTGGAAACTGGGATGTTTCCTTATTTCCAATGTCCATTTTAATGGTTTCCAATGTAAAGTACACTTCCATATCTCCTTTTGATCTGTCAGATAACTGTCACTATCACTTTGTCAACTATTCAGAAAAGCAATAATGATTCGTTGATAGTAGGGAGATGTGTTTCGTTGATAGCTTTATTCTTCATTTCGTTGATGAGTAATCTTCGTTTCGTTGATGAGTAAACTCCATTTCGTTGATGAGTAAACTCCATACCGTTGACATAGTAATCTTCATACCGTTGACATGTCTTCACTTAGGCAAAATTACATGGCATAATATATTTACAATTCACCAACCTATTTTGCCTATCTAGTACTTAGTCAACATGACTTAGAAAACTTATCTAATACATACAACAAAATGCCTATCAAACTGTGTAGTATTGTACAGTGCAATTGCTACATCACTCATTTCGTTGATGAGCTTCCTGTCAACGAAACGCTGCAAATCATGCCATTTCGTTGACAGCTACAAATTACTTTACACAAATTCTACTAAGTGTTTTATGTTCATCATCAAGAACAACATATTCCTAACAGTAGGAACAAAATGAAGTTCAATTGTTCCTTCCAGTACTTGTTCTCTTATAAAATGGCACCTGATACTGATGTGCTTAGTAAGAGAATGATGGATTGGATTTCCTGTCATTACAATAGCACTTTGGTTATCACAATAAATAGGGATTTTGGAGTATGACATGCCATAATCTAACAATTGATTTCTCATCCACATTATTTGAGCACATCAACTTCCTGCAGCAATGTACTCAGCTTCTGTTGTTGATGTAGAGATAGACTTTTGCTTTTTACTAAACCAAGAAACTAGTCTACTACCCAAAAACTGACAACTTCCTGAAGTACTCTTCCTGTCTATCTTGCACCCTGCAAATTCAGCATCTGAATAACCACACAAACCAAAATCTGATTCCCTAGCATACCAAAGGCCAAGTGAAGGAGTGCCTTTGAGATATCTGAAAATTCTTTTGACTGCAATCAGATGAGGTTCCTTGGGATTTGCTTGAAATCTTGCACAAAGATAGGTCATATACATGATATCTGGTCTACTTGAAGTGAGATATAAGAGTGAGCCAATCATTCCTCTGTGGTGAGTTACATCCACCTCAGTACCTTGATCAGGATCAAGTTTGGTAGCTGTAGCTATGGGAGTACTTGCAGTTGCACTATCTTGCATGTTAAACCTTTTCAATAAATTCTTTGTATACTTTGACTGATTGATAAAGATGCCATCATCAGTCTGTTTAACTTGAAGACCAAGAAAGTAACTCATTTCTCCCATCATGCTCATTTGATATCTTGACTGCATAAGCTTTGAAAACTTCTCACATAGCTTATTGTTTGTTGACCGAAAAATGATATCATCAATATAAATCTGAACTAAAAGCAAATCCTTACCATGATTCAAATAAAACAGTGTTTTATCAATAGTACCTCTTTTGAATCCACTTTCCAGTAAGAATTGAGCTAAAGTTTCATACCATGCTCTTGGAGCTTGCTTTAGTCCATAAAGTGTTTTATCCAATCTGTAGACATGATTTGGATATTTTGGATCAATGAAACCAGGAGGTTGTTCAACAAGACTTCTTCCTCCAGTTCACCATTTAAGAAAGCACTTTTTACATCCATCTGGAAAACCATGAATTCCTTGTGGGCTGCATATGCCAGAAAGATCCTGATGGCTTCTAGCCTTGCAACAGGAGAAAAAGTTTCATCATAGTCAATTTCTTCTTGTTGAGAATACCCCTTTGCAACTAGCCTTGCTTTATTCCTGATTATTACTCCATCTGAATCTGTCTTGTTCTTAAATATCCATTTTGTACCCACAATTGGCATGTTCTTTGGTCTTGGCACTAGTTTCCCGACTGCATTCCTTTCAAATTCATTCAACTCTTCTTGCATTGCAGTAACCCAATCAGCATCCTTAAGTGCATCTTCAACTTTCTTAGGTTCCTCCTTGGATAGAAAGTTATGATAGAGACATTCATTTTGAGTTGCACTTCTTGTCTTAACACCTGCATCAGGATCCCCAATTATCAAATCAGGAGTATGACTTCTGGTCCATTTCCTTACTGGTGGTAAATTATTTCTAGAAGTAGATGATCCCCCTGGATTGGTGTTGTCTTGATTAAAAGAGCTTGAATCAGTAGAAGCTCCCCCTGAATTGTTGTTGTCTCCTCCTAATGAATTATCAGGATTATCACTTGAATCAGTATCTGATGAATCTCCTGATGATTGAGTAGTTTCAGTAACAGTTTGTTGTTGCTCCCCATCAACATTTGCACTGTTAGTAGTATCATCAGTAGCACCATCAGTATTTGGTGCTTCATCAGGATTTGGTGTGTCACCAGGATTTGGTGTGTCACCAGGATTTGGTGACCCATTAGTATCTGATGAAGTGTCAGTATCTGATTCTTGTTCTTCAGGTTCCTTGGTAGCTTCATTTGCAAAGATTAAACTATCATGAGAGTCCTCAGCAATTCCAGTTATCTTCTTATCATCAAAAGATACATGTATTGACTCCATGACAGTCCTTGTTCTCAAGTTGTAAACTCTAAAGGCTCTAGAGGCTGGATAGCCAATAAAAATTCCCTCATCAGCTTTGGATTCAAATTTCCCTAGCTATTCAGGATGAGTTCTGAGAACAAAACATTTACAGCCAAACACATGCACATGCATCCAACTAGGTTTCTTCTCCTTGAGCATTTGATAGGGAGTTACACCATGTCTGTTTATCAGTGTGAGATTTTGAGTATAGCATGTTGTATTGACTACTTCTGCCCAGAAATATGTAGGCAATTTAGCTTCTTCCAACATAGTTCTGCCATCTTCAATAAGAGTTCTATTTTTTCTTTCAACTACTCCATTTTGCTGGGGTGTGCCAGGAGCAGAGAATTGTTGAATTATTCCTTTGTCTTTGCAGAACTCTTCTGTTGTTGGAGGAATTTCGTAACAACCCAAATTGGAGGTTGCTGAAATAACGAAATATGAAAATAGGGGGATTTGGGATTTTTGGATGTTTGGGGGTTGAGCTCGTATGATGACTCCTCAGAAATTGAATAGAGAATGGGTTCTTTCTCTTCATCTTTCCCGAGTGTCAATTGCCGTGTACCACTGTACCACTGTGTCATACAAGGTGCCTACGTACCCATTTATATAGGGATCAAGCCTCACGTAGTTCTTGGAAAACAAGTCATTGGATAAGTTCATTAAGTCCAATCCCATAAGATAGTCAAGATTTATGTTCCCATAAACAGCTCAAGGATTATCAATCCACCTCAAGTTCCCATAAATAGTCCAAGGATTATCAATCCTCTTCAAGTTCCCATAAATAGTTCAAGGATTATCAATCCTCTTCAAGTTCCCATAAATAGTTCAAGGATTATCAATCCACCTCACGTTCCCATAAATAATCCAGTCTTCACACGTTTTCCTAATATCTTGCGGCATCTCCGCATTTCTTTCCATGATTTGAAGAATATCGTTTGGAGATATTTTCCGTTATTCGTTGATTGAGATTGATTCTTTCCTCATTTCAGAGAGAGGATATTGCTTATTGGTTAAACAATTAATTATTAATCTGAATTAATAATTATTAAACGGAGAAATTTGGACCATGCCAAAATATGGCATAACAACAAGCCCCCAGTTCTTCAGTGTAGTTTGCTGTAGTGGAGAACTAAAAATCTTCGAGCTTCCAAATTTCTTCGGTCGCTTAGAGTTTTGTATATAGTCTGAATTGGCGTACACACTTTTCAAGTGTTATTGCCCACATAAGGATGTGTTTTCGATCATCCGCGAGCCCCCGAGCCGAGACTTTAATAAGATACCCAATTTCAAATGTCAGGCTTTCAGCCCATATCACATCCGGTCCCATACATTTTCCTACAATCTCGCGGCATCACCGCATTTCTTCCTGTGATTGCAAGAATGTCCCATGTCAACCATATCACGTCCAGTCCCACACGTTTTCCTGCAATCTCGCGGCATCTCCGCATTTCTTCCCGTGATTGTAGGAATGTTTCATGTCAACCAAGAAATATCCATCTACCAATGGGCCTTCAATAATGTAATTATATCCATGAACTCTCCTCTGAGAGTAGGATCTTCAATATTAATCCTCCTTGGAAAAGAGAGATTTCGAAAACATTACCCTTATCAGATAAGGACCTTCCACACTTATTTTTGTCCATGCACGATCTAGTGAAGTAATCAAATCACGCGCTACGAATATTGTATCACAATTCTTTAACATCTCCATGATTCAGATTCTGTCCAGATCTGTTTTTCACCTTTCTGACCCTGTAAACGATGTTTTCTTGGAAAACACAAAACATGAAAATTGTAGAAAACGAAAAGAGCTTTCCGATGATATATGGCTCGTTAGAAACAGACTTATAATGAATCGGTAATCAAATAAAACATCTGCTGATTAACTTCTCAATACTGAAAAACGGGATCTGATTATGTTTTGTGATTTCGAGAATAGATCGAAACATAATCTCATAAAACAACAAGAACGAAAGTTGTAGGAAATCACAAAAGCTTTCCGGATCATAAAAAATTATCAAAATCTGACATGTATTCAATTTACTACGAATTTTATAAGATAACTTATGTATACGGATAGAAACATAAGAAAACTTATCTTAATTTTGAAAATAATCATGAATCACCGCCTCCATCGTTCTGCTCCTCCATTAAAGCCGCTACAGATCCGATAAAACCCCCCTTGCGTATGATGTAGATGATTTGATTGTCCTCCACAATCAAAAAATAATGCCCCTCCTTCTAGCGCCAATTGTTGTTGGAGGAATTTCGTAACAACCCAAATCGGAGGTTGCTGAAATAACGAAATATGAAAATAGGGGGATTTGGGATTTGGGATTTTTGGATGTTTGGGGGTTGAGCTCGTATGATGACTCCTCAGAAATTGAATAGAGAATGGGTTCTTTCTCTTCATCTTTCCCGAGTGTCAATTGCCGTGTACCACTGTACCACTGTGTCATACAAGGTGCCTACGTACCCATTTATATAGGGATCAAGCCTCACGTAGTTCTTGGAAAACAAGTCATTGGATAAGTTCATTCAGTCCAATCCCATAAGATAGTCAAGATTTATGTTCCCATAAACAGCTCAAGGATTATCAATCCACCTCAAGTTCCCATAAATAGTCCAAGGATTATCAATCCTCTTCAAGTTCCCATAAATAGTTCAAGGATTATCAATCCTCTTCAAGTTCCCATAAATAGTTCAAGGATTATCAATCCACCTCATGTTCCCCATAAATAATCTAGTCTTCACACGTTTTCCTAATATCTTGCGGCATCTCCGCATTTCTTTCCATGATTTGAAGAATATCGTTTGGAGATATTTTCCGTTATTCGTTGATTGAGATTGATTCTTTCCTCGTTTCAGAGAGAGGATATTGCTTATTGGTTAAACAATTAATTATTAATCTAAATTAATAATTATTAAACGGAGAAATTTGGACCATGCCAAAATATGGCATAACATCTTCCATCACTGAATTCTTGAATCCAGTACGCGCAAACCTTGTGTGAAGAGAGTTAGCGAATAAAAAGTTATGTTTGTTTTACTAAAAGCTACGCAGCAGAAATTTCTGTGTTTCAGTACATACTTCGAGCAGTTCGTTTTTAATCTAAATGAATTGTTCTGAAGTTGAAATTTTTATGCTAAGTTGGATTAGTATTCAGGAAGTATCCTGTCAAATATGGTATTTATTTGATTATTTTTGGATTTATGAAAAATGTTTTAGTAAAGTTGCGCAGCAGGAATTTTCTGTGCTTCAGTACCTACTTTAACTAGTTCTTTTTAAATCTAAATGAATTGTTCTGAAGTTGAAACTTTTATGCTAAGTGATATTAGTAATCAGGAAATATCCTGACAAATTTGGTGATTGTCTGATTATTTTTGGATTTATGAAAAATGTTTTAGTAAAGTATGCGCAGCAGATTTTTCAGCTTTGAGATGAAAACATTGTTGGTAAAGGTGTTAAGGATATGGTTAGCATTGGTCAAGTTGATTTAAAGGAATACCAAGTGTGGTATGATTTGAAAGATAAATTATACAATTATTTATATATATATATATATTTAAAAGGAGTGTATTATGTGTACTTGAATGGCAATGTGCGCTTATATGAGTTGTTGCCTATTACACGGTTGTAAATGTTATGTGATATAACTATTGTGTGTTTACGCGCTTAGGAAGTGTTGGGTAGTTTAGAATAAAGGTTAGCATTTTAAAGAGATCATACTAAGATAGAATTTATTCTTTTGTAGAATCTAAGGAAGTGGAACTTAGAGATAAAGGCAAAACCAAGGTGGAGAACCAGTGATTTCTTATTACCCTTTTTAGCTACTTAAGGCAAGTAATACTAACTTGCGTTCGTATTTCAATTCCATTCTTTCATTTTGACATATACAAATTGCTATCTTGTTTATATACCTTTAATTCTGAAAACACATCATGCTCATTGATAAACCTGATTTCTGTTCATATACCATGTTGTTCTATATACCATACTTTGTTCAGTTTTCTTTCCTTAAACCATTATATCATGTTTATATCCATGTATCGAAACCTGATAACCTATGATTCTATAATCTGAATTTGATCATCTAATTATGCATTCCTTTTGTACCTGAAAGTGAATATATCTGAATATGTTTTAAAAAGGAATAAAGTTTAGTTTCATTTAAATTCTGATTTATGGTTTCCACGGATTCCCAAGATTGGAGGCGTAAGAGGCCGAGTGACGCCGGTCCAGCACTTTTTTTTAAATATAATAAAAAGACTAGGGATGAACTAGTCTAAAGGCCAATGTGTGCCTAATGGGACCCAATACAAGGACCAGAGGGACTGTGTGTCCGGTATGGGGACTTTACGTGGCTGATCACCCGTATTGTCCGGTGCATTGTGAAAAATCTCCAAATTATTTATTGTTTTCTTGAAAACAGATATCTTGATAATGAAATTGGTTTACCCTTTTGAAATTGTATATTCATTGCATTGTTCTGATAATCCCTTGATATGGATTCTGTTATACCCATTGATATTGAAAACTGTTTCACAGTGGTTAACTGTTTGACTATATTATTACTTGCTGAGCATTTGGCTCATTCTTTTCCCTGTTCTAACCCACGGTTAAACGAGAAGATGGTACACACTTTTCAGACAGCTAGGAAGTCTTCCTATAGGGTTATTTTTGGGATGCTAGCTCAGGCAGGTGATGAAGACTTGTAGAAGGTTTTTTGTATAAAGGAATGTAGAACTTTTAAGACATGGTTGTAATAACTTTTGAGACTTATGTTATGTATTAATATCAATTAGATAGTTGATTCTTGTTTCACACCATTAATTGTTAAAGATCTAGGGTAGAGTTGGGGTCGCGTCTGCATGTTTATATTATTATTCACAGGTTTATATGTATAGAGGTTGTAGTGACTCCCCAATCATGACCCCAGATTGGGAGGGCGTCACACCATAGGTAAAACAACATTTTCTTGGTGCATTTAGGATAAATTTATAATTATTCTCTTTATTAATCCCAACTTTACCATTCTTGTTTCTTTTGACAGTAGGAGACTTTTGTTTCCCTGTTTCTTCACAAACTTTATCCTTAAGTTGTTTTTGAGACAATAAACCTACATTTTTCTTTTCAGTTTTCTTGACAGGTTTAGACTTAGAATTTGAGACTGGTTGAGCAGAAGTAGATCCCTTTTCAAAAGTTGAATTGGGATCTTTACCAAATACAAAATCAACAGGTTTAATCTTAGATTTGGTTTTGTCTATTACATGTCTGTAGGTCTTTGGACTGACTGTCTCATCTATAACAACTTTCTTTTTCAATTTCTTATCTTCATCTGACTTGTATCCTAGACATTCTTTCCAATTCTTAGAAGTATTGATTTCATGAAATTTCCTTCCAGAATCTGTCCAGGTTCTGATTTTCTCATTAGCATACTCAAGTTCTTTTTCAAGAGCTGTACATTTAAATTGCATCTCATGTTTCATGTGTTTAGCATTATCACACTCTTTTTGTACCTCTTGCATGAAAGGTACTCAGTTGCTTGAAGTGATGAGTGCTTTAGCCTTCTTGCACTCAGTTGCAAAGTGCCCCATTCCATTACACTTGTAGCATCTAACCTTTGACTTGTCAAATTTGCCACTCTTGCTGTCCTTCTTGTTGTACTTGTCTTTGTCAGCATTGAAGGTCTTTTTCTGGAAGTTGACTTGTCTTCTAGCCTTCTTGAACTTCATCTTCTTGAAGCCCTTGACTATCATAGCAACCATCTCTTGCATGTCAGAGTCAATAGAGTCATCATTAGTATTGGCATCAGGATTGCCATCAGTATCTGATGATGAGTCATCAGGATCTGACTCCACCATTCTTGATTTTCTTCTAGAGACCTCCACAGCTTTTCCTTTTGATTTTGCCTCAACATTCAAGGCTACAGATTTTGCCTTGCTGCTCTTTTTGTTCTTTCTTTGTTGAACCTCAAGATCATATGTTCTTAGCATTTCATAAACCTCATCTAGAGACACAGTGTTCAGATCATACTGGTGCCTAATGATTGAAGTTTGAGTATCCCATTCTTCAGGTAAAGCTCTCAGAAATTTGGTGTTTGAGTCTTCAGTTACATACTCTTTGCCAACTAGAGATAGATTATTCAGTAGAGTCAAAAATCTATCATGCATGTCAGTTAGGCTTTCATCAGGTCTAGCATCAAACTGTTCATACTCTTGAATGAGTAAAGCCCTCATGTTCTTCTTGATAGATGCAAATCCCTAGCATTGAGTTTCCAAGGTGTCCCAAATTTCCTTTGCTGACTTGCATGCAATCACCCTGTTTGACATGACATCATCAAGACTATTGTGGAGAATATTCTTTACCTTTGCATCCCTGAGAACATGAGCCTTTTCTTCAAGTGTCCACTCACTTTTCACCTTAATCACATAGTGCTCAAGAACAATGTATGTCTGACCAATAAGTCTTTTAGGGATGTATGGTCCATCATTGATCATGTCCAAACACTCAGGATCTGTTGCTTCCAGGTACATTAGCATCTTTACCTTCCATGTAGGATATTCAGATTTCTTCAGCATGGGAATTTTGATACTTTCATATTTGAATGTCGACATCTTAGATCGTTTCTGATTCAAATTAAATCAGGTTGCTCTGATACCAATTGTTGCCCAGTAATTAACAATTGTAGAAGGGGGGTTGAATACAATTGTATAAGATTCTCGACTTTAATAAACACAAATATGAATAATAACAACTTTATTAATTCTGATATAAAACTGTTATAAAACTGTTACAAAACTCTCTCAAGAAATTCTTATGTTCTTGAAAGCTGCTAGGTACAATGATACTCGTGTATGCGATTGATATAAAATCAAAACCTAAACTGTGTTTATATAGTACACACAGCTGCTCTATCGATTACAAGATAAGACCAAATCAATTACAAACAATATTAATACATATCCTAACCGACAGCTTCATTTCTATAAATAAAGAACCGACAAATCTTCTTTCCTTATTTTTCTGAACTCGATAGTTATCTTGAAGTAACAATCTTGATCAGCTTCCAATCTTGATGATAATCCTGATCACAGTCCTGATAGCAATCCTGATATTGACGCTCGTGCAATACTGATGATGTTAGCAATCCTGATCAGTAATCCAGATCCTGACGATCATTGAATCCTGATCTAACAACATTGCTATTTTAAAGCGAACCATTGTTTGAGTTTCATTCGCATATTGTATGTGAAAATTTTAACAATATTCGAAGAGTAAATGATGTGTACATATTATATTTAGTGAAAGAAGATATAACTAATTTGTAGAAGTCATGAAGTTTTTTATATTATTTGCATTTGAACCTATTAACATTAACTTTAGTATGTTGAAAAGAAAGTTAACATTTTGAGTAGTTTATAATTAATATCTTCTAGTTTGCATAATAAACTCATTTTTTAGATATATTGTCAATGTCGATTTTTCTATTAGCATAAGATCTAAAACGCATAAAATTTTTGTTCCGTAATTTCAAGTGTGACTGCTTTTGATTATTTGTATCTTCGTTTTTTGGATGAATTCTTTTAAAATAAGTTTACCTTAAAAGTACTTTGTTGGCTAACACCAACGAAAATTTCAAGAATTTTCAAGCCCTATCATTTACAAACTCGATGACATATTACACTTAACCAAACAGATAATCAAAAAATTATTTTTATCGACTAGCTAAAAATTTAATGACATGTTTTGGGGAATTTGTTTTTAGAAACAACAATTTCTATGTGAACCATTAAATTATACTTGCATCTCGCAAAACCAAACATTAATACAAGATTTCATCGTTCCACTCCAGCTCCTACAAGTTAAAACAACTATATTAATATCTATTAGATATTAATTACTTAGTTAATAAACATATTTTACTCAAAACTAAAGTACACATATTTTCCCGAGACACATTGTTGTTGATGCAAGACCTCATCATCTTCAATAACTTATGGAGTAATTCTTCACTGTTTATTTCAATTAAGAAAAATCACAAGTGATTAATTAATGAACTAAACAATGAAGAAAATACTCCATAAATTACCAAGTTGAACATTTTTACACTAGTAGTTGACACAAAAATGGACAGAAAGATGAATATTGAGGTTAAGATGCATATTAAGAAATAGATTACAAGTGAAATCATTATATAGAGGATATGTGGAGGAAAAATTGAAGCATGATTTGTTTGAGACCTAAACTCAACTGCTATATGTGTATATATACATGTAAAATCAGCAGTTACGAGTGAATAACTGATATGATCGACGGTTACATAGGTGTAACTGACGGTTGCATGTGTAGCACATTTGCTGGCTAATCAACGGTTATATGGGTACAATGTGTATAATGTATAACAATGGTTACGTATTTATAACCGACTGTTGCATATGTGTAACCGACAGTTATATATGTGTAACTGACGGTTGCATATGTAACACGTGTGATGACTATATTTGTATAGTGTGTGTAATCGATGTAACCGACTATTACATGTGTAACACGCTTGATGACTATATACAAATAACGCATCTGATGAATACATAGACGTGTATAACGCGTCTTATGTATAGTTAGATGTGTTGAGCATATATAATAGTATGTGTATAATGTATATGCTTAATGATTACACATGTGTAAAAGTTAGTGACTC
The DNA here is from genome assembly GCA_030848705.1 of Heracleum sosnowskyi. Classification (NCBI taxonomy): domain Eukaryota; kingdom Viridiplantae; phylum Streptophyta; class Magnoliopsida; order Apiales; family Apiaceae; genus Heracleum; species Heracleum sosnowskyi. The sequence goes on along the minus strand of CM061235.1, from coordinate 20,587,738 downwards.
CAATAGCATACATTTCATGAACTTAAAAAAATTGATGAATTTTTTTATGATTTGTTTTCTTATAATATTACATGTCATTTTGCTAGGTAAATTGAACTCGTGAACTTCAAATATATATCTATAGAATGAATATACCAGATTTTAATACAAATTTAATATCCTTTCACTAGAAACATTAAACTCATCATATTCGATAAATTAAGGAACTTTTTTTCACTATTTATTTTAGTTTTTACAAATCACGTGTAATTAAGAAAGATGAATTAAATAATGAAGAAAATACTTCATAAATTACGAAGTTTGAAAATTTAATTTATAATTTACATAAAAATGGAGATTTTATAAATATGTGGAGAGACTAAGATGTATATGAAGAAATATAGTGGAATCCTTATCTAGAGGAAAGGCCGAACGAACAATTAAATTTTATACTTGTAATGACAAGATCTCAATATATTCTGGAAAAGATTTCACAGATATTCACTTTAATAGTAGAAATTTGAAGCACATAATCTTCTATACCTTCTACTTATATATATTAAATAGTGGGAATCGAAGCACCAACCTCCTAATAAGAATTTCATGTCTTCACCACTATGATATCTTACATTTTGGGTTTACTAATCATATTAGATAAATCACGTCCTTTCGACTTATCTTATTTTTTTTTTTTTAGTTTTTGAGTAATTAAAATTTAAGTTTATATCTACTTCTATATATTAAAAGTCAATCAAGGGCAAAAAGAGCTCAAAAGTGGGTGTGAATTTACAAGTTTAGCCTTGTATTTTTATAAATTTTAAAAATACTATCCATTTATTTTTAAGCTAAAAAAGGTTAAATTTGTGTAAACATTGAGAATCGAATCCTTGACCTCCTCGTATCATTTCATACCATAATCAAGTGCGTTACATTGAATTTTGAGATTTATTTAAAAATATCATTAGATAAAGTACATTCTCTCATCATATTCTCTTTTATTATTCCAACTTTTAAGTAAGTAACGTGTTGTTCTATATCATTTATATGACATGTCAATTCATATTTTTTAAATGTTAGTCTCTATTATTTATTAACTCCATTTTTTAGTTTTCGTAGTTGTGTACATAATTATATACTAAATTATCTTTATAAATTTTTATTTCACTTATATTTCTGGATTGAATATCAATTTTGTTATTAATTGTTGTATGACATATATTTCAATATAATACTATGTCAATTATAATGCTTTGCAAGGATTATTCAGGTATCGGTACAGAAATATAATATTAAATTTTGATTTAATAAACATATTAAATGTTGTTTATATATTTTTTAGAAAAAAAATTGAATTGTACGTAGTATCGTAAAAAGTGAGAATCGGAGTTATAAGTGTTCATAGGTCGGATTGGTCAGGTTTAAAGCATTTTTGCAGCCCCAATTAAATCGGTTTTGAAATTTTTTAACCTAACCTACTAAATATAAACTCTTGACCCATTCCTACTTATCGTCCATCGATATGAGATGAGTTGGGTCGGTTTAAATGAGTAAAATAATTTGATTAAAAGAATTTTAATATCATACAATGTCGCTTATTTTGACAATCGAAGTAAAACAAAAATATCTTTAACTTACAATTTTAGTTTTAATATTTTATTTTGATTAACAGTATAATGTTAGTAATGGTAAATTATTTCGTTAGTCGTCTGTTAATATAATGTGTTTGTGTTACATATATATATATATATATATATATATATATATATATATATATATATATATATATATATATATACGATTTTTAACTTAAAATTGGATTGGGTTGGGATTAACAAAAAAAATATAAAACTCATACCCAACCCATTTAAATCTATTTGAAATTTTTCTAAACCATTTAAGAATAAGATTTTTTTTTATCGGCTTGGTCGGTCGAAGAGATGATTGAGTTGGTTCGGTGTGATCGGATTGGTAAACCATGAACACTATAATTGGTGGATGCGCCGTTTAAGGATTAAACGAATAATTGACAATTATTGGGTGAAAATCAATATAATATTATTTTATATATGTAATTGTTGAATTATTTAATTTTATAAATATAATTATCATATGGTTAAACAAATATATTAAAAGATATTTAATGATTGCAATAAATAAAATTTATAGATCTAACTTTTCAATTGATAGGTAGTTTGTGAGATAAAATTAAAAGGATTCGTGATTTAACCATCTAAAATAGGAATTATGCATATAAAAAAAATGTTTTTCTTATTTTTTATTCAACTTTCAGCCATTTTTTATTTCAATTGTTTCCTATATATTTACAATTTTTAATAGATGAGGCTGATTTTCAATAGATTGAACCAATTTTTATTCGATTAGACCGAATTTTATGACTTCTTCATCATTTTTTTAAAAATTTAATTTTTGACCCGATTTTTAACATAATCGAATCGATTAGTCACCGTTTAGCGATTAATCAATGAATAATCATGATTAATCGTTGGCTTTTAGAACATAGATTTTACATAAAAATATAACCGAGTTTGGATAAAAAAAATTAATTACCTAATAATTTCTCTAAGTAGATTTCAAACTATTTAATCAAATTTAGTATTCATAAAAAATCAAATATTAAGATCAAATATTAAAATCGATGGGATAAAGTTTTAAAGTTGAGTTAAAAAATGATTAGAAATTGCATATAAAAATGTCTCAGTGTGTAACTTGATTAATATGATCTCAGATATTGTGTAATAAACACAAAACTAAAATAGATAGTTGAGTTTAAAAGTGTATATAAATATGTAAATATGAAAAAAAAACTAAAACAATCCCCTGGTTGACCTTTATATTAAATGACTATATTTAATGATGTGTTCATCGGTAGTCTTACATAAATGGTAACTTTATATTTTACAAATATGCTATTATTTTATTAAAATCATATTAGTTTACATACGTCTAAACTACACACGAACAAAAAAAGTCTTAAATACGTGACCAACATTGTATTTACAAATATATAGTTATTTCTTTAAAAGTGCATGAGTTTACATACGTTCATGTTATACATGAACAACTATACTAAAATAATCATTTAAATTGTATTAAAGTTCATTTCACATAATTTAAAACTAGATTAATATTTTAGGAATTAACAATAATTATTTGATCTTTATTTTCAAGAAATTTGTCCAAATTTTATGAAATCTAATGAAATTAAAAAGAAATTTGAAAAAATACAATACAAATTTAATATGAATTCGAAATACTATTATTTACAACAATTTTAATTAAAAAACTATTTCAATATATGCACATATTCATGCGAGAAATTCGTTAAATATATAAATAGGCCCTCGCACGGGTTTTTATGCTAGTAAGTATAGTTTATAAATGTGTTGATAGTAATAATCTTAAACGAATGTTATAAATGGGAGATTCATTCTTTTAGGGACATTCAAAAAAGAAAAGTAGTTCACATAAATAAAAATGGTACTAGACAGAGGGGTCTAGAGGGAGTAATAATAACCAAAATTTCTCATACAAGTTCAGTAACCCCCCTGTTGGAGGTCTACGCCCGATTACTATTGGGCCGAATGGAAAATTTAAAAGCCCATCGATGTGGTTGGAGCCCATCATTAAGTTGGGCCGAATGAACTGAGCTCAATAGCCCAAGAAGACCGATGTTGCAGGTTCCTCACGAAGGCCCATATCAAAGCCTGTGATCAACGGCTCGAGGATTGAGTCAAACACCAACTGCCCACGTGTGAGGAGAATCCCACATCCCGAACGTAGGGATCGGGAAAAACTGGTAAAAGGATAATCATGTTTGAGTTCATTCATTCATACACAGAACAATTACAATATTTGTACGTTCATTTACTCACAAAAAGCCAGTTTAACTGATTCTCACACCGGAGGTGAATCGGGGAGCACATCCCTCGCATTCTTCTCCTTGCAGGTCTGACCGGACGACGGAAAACTGGTTCCAACATTTGGCGCCGTCTGTGGGAACGTACGATTTACTTGTGATTAAAGCTTACTATCATCATGACAGTAGATAGACCGCATGTGTTCGACGATTTGGGCCGACTGGGCAGTTCAGCCACTGTCACACCGTTGATCAATAGGACGTTGAATTTTGACTCTGAGGGGGACGACGGACCTATGCCGACCCCTGAAGAATAGAAGGAATTACTCCTTAAGTGGAGACAAGAACAAGCCACCAAAAAAGGTAAACAACAAGAGTCTGATCAGGCGGCGAAGGAGGCTCAAATACGAGCGAAGAAAAGAGAGGCTGACCTCCTGAAACTACAGGCCCTTAAGCTCCAAAGGGAGGAGATTGAGATGGAGGAAAAGGCCTTGAGAGATTCAGTGGAAATAGATGAAATCCCGTTGATTGAGCTTGAGGTTCAAAGGGAGAAACGATCCCATAACGATGAAGACGAGTCCACAGACTCCGAATCGCGCCATAGGAGGACCCGGTCCAAAATCGCAGTGTCCTCCGAATTGGAAGACGAAGATGACCCTCATGTCAAAAGTCGCCTCAAGAGAAATTGTCAACAACGAATAAACATCAAATCAGGTTAAAGAAAAAATTAGGTACTCTTGGCCAAGCGATATAAGAATACATTAGTTGACTCACTTTTTTTACCATCATTATTTAAGCATACCCTACGTGGTATTGTATAAAAGGAAAGGGAAAAAAGAAGTACTGTATAAGCTATTGTGAAATTAAGAGAGAGAGGGAGAGAGATAGCTAAAAAAGAGCCGAGAACCAATTAATATTCTGATTTTATGTCATACCTTTTGAGCCGGCGCCCATTGCGGTAAATACATATAAATTTAAAATTCTAAAATTAAGCAATAATAAAAATTTAAGTATTAACCACCACTTCAAATTTCAACTATTTGTATTATCACAAAAATTACAAATTTCTTAAATATTCTTACACGTTATACTAAAACTTTTTAGTGCGTACATGTGCATCATTATAATATAAAAGGTTTATCATGGAAACATAATGGATTTTTATATAATCATTGTCTTTCTTGTGAATTTGAATGTAAATAAGGGATTTCAATTTTAGTTTAGTTAAGAAAAAAAATTAACATTTGTTAAATTGAATTTTGAACATGATTGACATTTATATATTTATTGTTTTTACTATAAATTTGAACGTAAATAAAGAAAATCAATTATCTAGACATAATTAATTAAAAAAATTTGAGATGATGGTATTGAATAACTCTAAGTAATTCCCAAAATTACAAAAAGAATATATATAAAAAATTATATACAAAGATAACATTTAATATAATTATTATTAGATATAGAATTCAACTAAATTTGTGTTCCAAATTTGTGCCCTATCAAGACATTTATACCTAACATATAGTTTGTGTATGTTCTTGCTCTGCTAAGTATGCACATATATAACATATAATATACAAAACCTCAAGTTACATATGTTAGAAAGAAGAAAATAAATTAAAATATACAAACACTTAGCATCAATATGCAATGTTATTAATGCACACGAATTATCATAAAATCCTCAAATTTGTGACGTGAGGAAAACTAATAAGTACGGCGAGAGGTTTCTTTTGTATCCTATCCATATCCTATCCAGAGTGTGTTGGGACTCATCGTGTCGAGAGGCGATGTCATGCTTTTAGAGGCAATTTAAGATATAATATAAAGATATAATAATTAAAGATTAAATTCCAAATAGGAATATATTATAAAGATTTATTAGAGATTAGATCCTAAATAGGATTGTAATATAATGTTATAATAAAGATTAAATTCTAAAAATATAAATTTTTATATATTTATTGTCTTCCCTATAAATTCGAATCTAAGTATTGAATTAAAATAGAGTAGTTCTAGAAAAATATATTAAAACTTAAATAGGATGTAATTTAGTTGAGAAAAGAAGTTAATTTTGTTTAATTAAATTGAAATAGGATTGACATTTATATATTTAATGTCTTCCCTAGAAATTCGATTTGAATTAAAATAGTGAAATTCTAGAAAAATAGATTAAAACTTAAATAGAATTTAAGTTAGTTGAGGAAAAAAGGTAATATTTGTTTAATTATATTTTAAATATGATTGCCTTTTATATATTTGTTGTCTTCCCTAAAAATTCGAGTGTAAATAAGAAATATCTTCCCTAAAAATTTGTATATAAATAAGAAAATTTAATTTTATTGAATTAAAATTGAGGTAATATTTTTTGAATTAAATTTTAAATAGGATTGACTTTTGTATATTTATTTTCTTCCCTAAAAATTTGAGTGTAAATAAGAAATGTCTTCCCTAAAAATTCGAATGTGAATAAAGAAATTTAATTTTATTGAATTAAAATTAAGGAGCTCTCGAAAAATAGATAAATATTTTTCGGACGATCTGAGAGCTCCCAGAGATTTTCCTTTATATATATAAAAGAAAGATATTGATTGGATCAGTAGAGGGCATTTAGGAGAAAATTAACATACTATATTTAGTTTCCTCCGTTAGAAAAATAGTAAGAATGAAATTGAGAATTTATCTAATATTATAAAAACAAGAATATTAAAATTGTATATTTACTTTCCCCCATTAGTAAAAATTTAAAAGACAATTAAAATATTTTCTAATAAAATAATTTATGAGACTATTAAAATTGTAAATTTAGTTTCATCCATTAGTAAAGATTTTAAAGACAAGAGCATTAGAATTGTATATTTATTTAGTTTCCTCCCTTAATAATAAAAAACTAGCATGAAAACCCGTGCAAGGCACAAGTCACTATCTAGCATAATTATTTTAACTTCTAAGTAGTTCGGGGTTTATGATAATTTATAGATCATTTGAAAGACGTCTCATTGTGGATACAAAAGCTGGACTTGATCTCTGTAGTGAGATAGTTAGCGTTGAAAAGTATCCTTGGTTGAGGTGTTTTTGAGTTAAGAAATGAGTAAATTTGATACTTATGATATTTGTTATGTGTAAGATCTATGTCAAAATATGATTATCTTACATACAAGACATTAACCTGCACGATTTTACTAATTTAGCTCATTGAGCGAATGATACAGTTTCTTGTTTGTGAAATGTAATTTGCATTGTAGAATGTGTACAATGAAACATTTTCTTGTTTGTGAAATGTAATTTGCATTGTAGAATGTGTACATGCATAATATTAAAATTTAATATATAATGAATTTTCTAGTATGTTCACGTGAATTAAGTACCTTTCCAATCAAATCAATGAGAACCGTGAGATCCACAGTCGTTAGATCTTTCCAATCAAATCAATGAGAACCGTTAAATAAAATACTACAAATTTTATATAGAGTACCTTTTATATTTTTTATAACTAAAATTTCTCTTTTTTAACAACATTATCTATCTATACTATTATATAATAGACGGAACAATAAAAGTTTGGTTGGTAGTCTGGTCCCCCATGGTTTGTTCACTCATTCCACAACCATTAAATATTTCCAATCAAATCAATGAGAACTGTTAGATAAAATACTAAAAATATTATATAGAGTACCTTTTATATTGTGTATAACTAAAAATATTATATAGAGTACCTTTTATATTTTTTCAACTAATTGTTTTCATATAAGTTTTACAAATAAGGACAAAATAGAAATCAATTAGAACCGTTAGATAAAATCTTAAAAATATTATATAGAGTATCTTTTATATTTTTTATAACTAAAAATATTATATAGAGTACCTTTTATATTTTTTCAACTAATGTTTTCATATAAGTTTTACAAATAAGGACAAAATAGTATAATACTACAGTCTTATCATCCATGATTTAGCGATTTCTTATTTTCCCCGTACATCCTATATACACGGGTTATATATTATATATACACGGTTATCTTTTTTACCTCTTACTCAATACAACAGCATTTGTCTTAGAATCCTAGCTGAATTCTCTTCGTTTTTATGTATATTTTCATCTCTACTTAACTCAGGGTGATTAAAATGGTCTTTTCATTGTATTATGTGACCTTAACTCTTGATGTTGTTGACATTACATAAAAAATAATCCGACAAGTTGGGGGCGGTCAAGGCCACGTCCGGTCTGAATGTAGGTTCGCCCCTGCACACATATGTGTATGATTCACAACATATGTGCCTTTGTGCTTAGTGGTATGAAAATGTACAAGTTAAAGATATAACCTAAGTTCAATTTAGCTACATAGTTATTTTTATATATTTTGAAGTTAAATAAAATGTCTTCTATCAAATGACACTCACATATTTCGCGTGAAGTTCTAAAAATCTGTGATTTTATAGTCTAGTGATATAAAGATGTTTCAGTTAATAGATAAACTCAAGTTCAATTTCTACAAACAACTTTTTCTAATAAATAATAAACACAGGGGTAAGTTAGTTAGTTCAAATCATGCACACAATATCTCATAGTTAAATTATCTCACCAATTATAAGATTATGTTAATCGATATAATAATAGATACCAAATACTCCTCTAATCACGCGACACACACATATACATATAATGTGTTTGATATAGAACATGTATGACTGAGTAGTGCTATGTTAGGAAGATGAGCAAATTAGTGCATAAACCCAAGTTCGATTCCATTCATTAACAATTTTTTTCTAGAAAAAAGACTAAACACAAGGAAAATTTAGATATTTTAAATTAAATAAAATATCTCACCAATTTAGATTAGATTAAATGTCTCATGAATCATTGCTTTTATTGGGCTATAATAAAATAGATATATAATAATAATAATAATACCAAATATTTATTTACTCACACGACACACACATATGATGTGTGTAGACTCAAGTTCGAATCCACTCAACAACAATTTTTTCAAAAATAGTAAACACAAGGGTAATTTGAATATTTCAAATACATTAAAATATCTTACCAATTTAGGGTGAATAAAATGTGCAACCAATTAACTGATGGGCTATTATTAACGGAAAGATTAGAAGGCCGCATATGTCAATTGTCAATACAGTATTACCAAACATATAATTAAAAATAATTTTTTTAGCATTTTTCATATTTTTTAAAGAGGATCGGGGGTTCTGAGAAAAATAAATCCTAGAAATATAACATACAGAGCATATCCTCTCACTCACTTCCCAAATTCTAAAACTCTATCCTAGGGTTAGGGTTTTACGATTCCAATTCACTCTCCCCCAACTTCACAATGATGTACGGCGATCCTCAGCAGCAGCAACAACAACAACAGCAACACGCGCCGCCGCCTCCGCCACCGCAGCACCACCAATTTCAACAACAACAACAGCACCAACACATGGGAGACTTCCCGCGGGGCCCACCGCAACAGCACCACCACCAGCAGCAACAGCAACATCCTCCGCAGATGATGATGCGACAACCGTCCGCTTCGTCGACGACACTCGGTGGAAATCCTCAGGAGTATCATCATCACAATCAGAATCAGAATCCACACTCCAATTATGATGGTACACTGATTTAAACTCAAAATGTAGTTCAATTTCGGTGTTTACGTGTTGTTTTCGTGTTTTTTTGGTTTAGTTTGATTTATAACTGATTTTTGGTTTCTCGATGGAAATTAAGACTCTAGTTGTGAATTTATGTGAATTGAGCTTAACTTAGTTAATAATTGTAATGTTATAATTTCGTGTTTTTCGTTGTGGTTTGATTTAGAACAATAAATTTGGTTCAATTATCCCCGAAAAATAGATTAAAATTTTAGTTTATGGAGGTAGTGGAGACTCTAATTGTAAATTTACATAGTTATTTGATTTAAGCTCACAACGTAGTTCAATTTCGGTGTTTATGTGTTCCGTTTTTTTGGTTTAGTTTGATTTATTACTGATTTTCGGTTTTTCGATAGAAATTAAGACTCTAGTTGTGAATTTCTGTGAAAGAGCTTACCTTGGTTAATACTTGTAATATTATGATTTCGTGTTTTACGTTTTGGTTTGATTTAGAACAATAATTTTTGGTTCAATTTTCTGGAAGAATAGATTAAAATTTTAGTTTTTGGGAGGAAGTGGAGAGTCTAATTATGAATTTACGTAGATTGGGCTTATGGTAGTTGATGTATTTATTCAAAATTGCAGAATGTCTATTTTGTATATGTAGATAAATTAACTTTTTTTACTGCAAAGCTTTTAGCCTAGATACCTGTAGTTTTGCTTTTGCGCCAAATAATATATATGATCTATGACGTTAGAGGTATCAGGTATGTAGCTGCTCTAGCTATATTTAGCTCCAACAATGATTTACACGTTAAACTGCGTGAGGGATTAGGTCTCACATCTTTTGTGGTTAGTTATTTTGGATGGGAGTTGTAGGGTTTTTCGAGTTAAGTATATTACATTAGTAAATCTCTTATAAGAAAGCCTGTTAAGTTTATTTTGGATTCTAAGATCAACGAGCAAGGGACTGAATTCAGTACTAGGATGAAATTTTCTTGGCTAGCGTGTTGAGTCTTTCACAACCACTCACTGTACAATTACCTTTTCCAGTGCTATCTCCTGACCAACCTCATAAGCACCAGCAATAATAAGCCCTTAAACAATCTTTCCTACTTTAAAAAATCTTGGTGAAGAACATGTAACAAAGCCCTTAAACAATCTTTCCAACTTTAGAAAATCTTGGTTAAGAACACGTAACAAAGTAAGATGGCAACAGATGTATGTGCTCATAGGCCATACAAATATATAAATATTTTCTAGTGATGCAAGGCAAAACAAGAAGTTGAAAGCTACGAACCCAAGCCCACAGTTCTGCAAACCAAATGCCACCTAAATTTTTTGGTAGCAGAGCCACCTTCAAAGGTAGATATCGGAAAGAATATATATATATATTCTCGATTTCTCGTTTAAGGGATTTTTTACCTCTTGACTTTACCTTATTAATAGTCAGTAGCACTACAAACTGTTAATAACCCAAATGGTGCTTCTAATGCATATCTACCTGGTTTGCATATATCATTTTATAGAGATTTTGGTGGAAACTACTTTAGATAACCAAAGTTGCTTATAAGTTTTATTCAAAATTGTGTAATAGCTGTCGTGCAGAAAAGCTTCGCCAAGTTTATGAGCTCATTTGTATAACAAATTTGGCAACAATTTTTCAGTTACTTCGATGGGTAATTATGGTTATGTCATGCAGACCAAATAATATCCTATATGAAACAGCTTGTTACTTGTTTTTTGAGAACGTTTCTGCTACTTTTTGAAATCATGGGGTCTATTTGGTTTCTCCATGGTTATTGTGCACAGAGGAGATCAACTATTTGGTCTTTTCTTAGTGGTTCACCATCGGATGATTGTAGGCAACACTATAGATTCTTTATTTTCTCTTGGAAAGTTCTAAATTTAATTAGTCAATAATACCCATCATTTCATAAGCTGCTAGAAGTCACAGTCTAGTATAATTATATTTTGTATGTGATAAGCTAAAGAGGGAACGTAGTCCTACCACCAAATGATTATAAGCTGTATATGGACCGTTAGATGTATTACTAATAGATGCTCTAAATATTGTCTAGATTAAAAATTTTGAAAGTGCAAAGATCGATTATAGCAATTACAAGAAATTACATAATTTCTTTTCTATTATTCGAAGTAGAGATCAAAGATTTGATTCCTAACAACTACAACAAAAATAATGTGATATCTATTTAATATTAAGAAACTAAAGGCATGGCTGAAACAGAATAATCCCTTCTATGTATAATAAAGAAATGCTATCCATAATGTTACTTAATTGTGTGTAGCGACAGTAACAAATATTTATTTTAAGAGCATGTAGCTAGAATTGTATTAGATAATCTTTTAATATTATTTTTATGTTTCATATTTTATATATATATAAATAAAATAATAAAGTTATTATCTTTTAATGTTGACTACATGATTTTAGAAGCATTATTTTTTTTTGAAGATTTAATAGACATCACCTATCATTTCAAAATTTATTATATTATAATTTGAATCATAATATATATATTTATCCCCATTTACAAGGTTTTTTTTGGGGGAGGGGGATAGTGGGGAGTCGTTGATGTGTATATTTTTATCCTTTGTGCTGGAAATGATGATAAACCAGCTTTATATGTGCTGATGATTTGGTTCCAATGCATGTTGCAGCTCATGCAGACAGTTTTGCTACAAAGAGAATGAGAAAGATTGGCCAAAGGAGAGCAGTTGATTATACAAGCACTGTTGTGCGGTATATGCAGGTAACATACTCTACATAAATCTTGTTGTCATTTATTTTATGTAGCACATATCCTGCAAATTAAGACTACATCAGCCTGCCAATAGTTGTATGGCTAGATGTTCCAAGCACTGTTTGATAGAGAATGTTCATGTATCTGTCTCTGTGGTGAAATTCTATATTAGCTATTTGATTATCATTTGGAGAGAAAGTTCCTTAACAACTCTTAAGTCTTATCACGTTTTGACATGGCACATGAACCTGCTGAACGAGTTACGTAGATCTCTTTTGATCCCACAAACATTGTGTTATCATTTCGGAAGAAACATTTATTAGAAAATGCGTAGAGCTTTACTTTATGTCATGAGAATAGGGTGTTTTACTCCTACTAACTATCGAGAATCCTCATAGATTACTATTACCACCTACTACAGATATACTTTATAACTAATGCACTTGCATCTTCATTATGATTTTATTTTTTAAACATTATGATTATTTTCTGCTTGACATCAGTGGCCATCTTGATCTGTTTACATTTATCTTCTTCCCTCAATGCTTCTTACTCTCAAGTCACATAATTTTCATGTCCCTTCTCTTTCGAACGTATCAAACATTTTGAGTCCTAATCTGTTTCTATTATTTACTTCCTGCCTTTCATCTTTGACTTACTGCTGAAAACAAGAAGTGCCATTTTAGGCTCGCTAGTTGGTACCTTATTTGTATTTGTAGCAATACTTTAGCAGCTTAACGAGGAATTAATATTAAGTGGTAGGACTAAGGAACGGGGGAAGTTTTCTTTAGGATGTAGAAGCATTTTGATTGCAGATGGTGATTTTTGGAAGAGAAAGGGAAGTCATAACTACCTCAAGGGCTTGCTTGCAGGCACAGACTATTTAGCTTTTGCATTTGCTATTTAGACTGAGTTCCCGCATACAAAATGAACTGCAATAAGACTAAAGTGAGAGTTAGTAGTAGTTAAGAAAGATGGATGTTTGAACGAATAAGTACCATAATGAAGGTTGTTTATGGATCCGATTCTGTACCTTTGTTTTAATTATACCTTAAGTTTTTAATGTGTAATTTCTGGCCTCGCTCATCTGCTCGATGACATTAATTTAATGAATCTCTTCTTGAAAAAGATTTCATCATGTTATGATTCTCTAGCTCTGGCCAATTCATAGTTGTAATGCTATAGCTCGAGGACAGAGGGAAATACATCTAATTTAAACTCTCTTTTTTCTTCAATTGTTGGGTGTTGATTTTGAGCAAGGAAATCTGTGAGGATGGTGAGAAAGAACCGAAGAAAGTAAGAAATAAGAAGAGATAAGAGTGAAATGTGTGCGAGACAGAAAGAGAGAATAAATTAGGAATTGATAGGGAGAAAGGATGTGAGAAGTAGAATTTAAGGACCAAATATGCGCCTAGGAAAATCAACACTTAAATATTCTTTACCGGGAAGAGTAGGACTGGATGCAATGTTTTTTAATTTTCGAAAATTGGCATGTAACATGTTAGCTGCATTGAAATAATGACCGGAATCACAGTGTTATATGGAATACAACTTATTGATGCCCATTTCAAGTCATTTTATGTAAAGTGAGAACTTAGTAGAGAATTGCATTGGATAAATGGTAAAAAATTTAAGCTTTTTCCACGAGTCTGTAGACCAATTTCATTGGCTGTTAATCCCACTATATTTCTCATCTGCGTGAGATGTTCAAGATGCTAGTACAATTTGTAGCGCTTAATTTCTCTCGCTGAAACCTCAAGTGATCAATAGCTTTGATCGGGTGTCTACCTCAGAGAATGGTAGAACTGGTGGCTTATTAGATCCTTGAGAACCATCGCATTTTAAATCAGTTGATCCTCCTGGAACTTAATTTATGCTTTCATCACCTTGAACCACCTCAATTGCATCATTATCATCATTGCTTTTCAGTTTTCACTGTGATGTCATGAAGTCAACAGATTTTTGGATCTGGTCACCTACACACTAGCCCTCCTCATTGTACCCATGAATGGGGAATGGTGGTGGAGCAAGTGGCACCCGTGAATCTATAATCTAAGACCTTAAAATGGTTTTTATAACATTATATATGATAGATGCAACTTAATATAATTCATGATAGGTGCAACTTAATATAATTCGGTACTTAGCTTTTTTTGTTTCTTCATGTGTTGTACCAAGTATCTGGTGTAAGATACAGTAATATGTTCTTTACTGATTCTGTATTTAATTTTGAAGTTTTCCATGCTATCTACTGGTTGAATTAGAACTGTTTAAGAATCAGTCATGCATATGTGTATGTAGGTAGTTCAAACTTAAAAGTATGACTTGTTTTACTAATCTCTTATATATGGTTTGCAGACTCGTATGTGGCAGCGGGATTCGAGGGATAGAACTCTACTACAACCGACTCCAGCTGCAGCAATAGATGTCAGTCACAGTTAGCATTTTCCATAGTGTAGACTTATCTTGCTAAGATCCATAACCTTGTCTTTTTTTATAGCTTTAATCTTTGAGGGTTGATATCTTGAAAAACAAAAACAATATTTGAATCGTTTCGCACAGTATTTTTTTGATTGTATCAGCTTCAATACCTTCTGTTTATGTTGTATGCAGATGTTGCCAACGGTTGCCTATTCAGATAACCCATCGACCAGCTTTGCTGCGAAGTTTGTTCACACGTCTTTGAACAAAAATCGATGTTCAATTAATCGTGTAGTGGTGAGCTAGACAGAAGATATTCTTATTTCTGTATCTGTTTTTATATCTACCAGTCATAATGATCAGCCTGCGTTGCGCCGTTGCCTGTATATAAAAGTATTAGAAGACGCATCGTACCCTGCTTGTCCATTAATACTGCCCTGGTTTGACTAATTTTGAATCAAGACTTACAATTAGTCTTCTGAAATTTTAAGTGATTTAAAAATTAAGTATTGCAGTAGAGTAGACGCATCATAAACTCATCAACATTTTAGCTGTTCTTACATAAATATGAACTAATGTTCATGGCATAAACGGTCAATGTATGTTTGAATCATAAAAGTCAAATCAAGCCACCCATTCAATTGCAAATATGTAGTGAGAATACATAGTTAGTTTTGATGTATGCTTAGTGTGTGAGCTGGTGAGTTCCAATCCCCAAGAGGGTTTCTATGAACATCTGAATTCATGATGATAAAGCCGTATAATAGCTCAGACTAGAATGTGTTCTACTTCCTGTCAAGCAAGCAAAATGTGGCATACCTGCCAAGATCAAGATAATAGCCCCTCTGAATGTCTGCTTTTATTGCAGCATATTTTATCAAGCAAAACTGTTAGTAACTAGAACATTTAAAATTTTAGTAGAGAAAATAAATGTTAAATTGTTCAGTAGAAAAGGAAGTTAGACTAACAAAAATATTATTGCGGAACAAGGTGGCATCGGTGATGCATTATGCATGAATCGTCATATACAATTTTTTTAAGTATGCATATGTTATGTGGTATGTTAACAAGACTCACCCAACTCAAAACCAGTGCTTAGCTGTTGCAGGAGACTCATCATTACATAGCATAGAGCTATATTTGCTCGTTTTTTTGTTAATTACAGTTGTTTTTTAGTAGTTCCCCGAAAATAATACTACAAAAAAATTTCTTAAATCAATAAACACTCATGTTGTGTTGTAGTCCAACATCAAAACATATTGAATTAATGCAGCCACAATAGTTAACTTTATTGCAAACAACTTCGTCACGTGCTTTTATGAATTTATATGCACAAATTTAATTATGCCTTGACAATCTTTTATACATAAAACCATAGCTATTTCTGAAATGTTGCCAAATAATTTAATACAATGTATATTAAAGTGTGTTAAGGTTGGATAGTTCATAATTGTTGTAGCTTCATTCTTAGACCTGTGGTACTCTGTGTTTTTCCCATTTGAGTGTTGACCTAACCCAGTTTGCCACAGAAGTAAATCTGAGTTTGTCCTTTTTGTTTATGACATTTAACATTTTTTCAGTTTCTGATAATTTGAATATGGTTTGTAGGAAACTTGAAAACTTACTTCATTGGTCCCAGCCGTTTATGTTTAGCTTCTATATATCAGAAAGAACAAGTTATAGGGAAAATAAGAACGATGAAGGTTTTCCTAGCTTACGTTAGATTGTAATATAATCTTTCAGAAAATTTTATCTATCTTTTAAAAGTACTAATATCAATGAATCAAGATAAATAAACAAAATAAGCCTTTGTATTCTAGTTAGTATTGGAATCCGTGGCCTGGGCTTTAAAATGTGATATGTTGATGAAAATTATCTTGAATCACTGTTATAAACACCTTCTGCTGTTATCTCCTGACAAAAATCTTTGTTTAAAGTGGACACCCACCGGCAGGCGGCTTATTACCGGCTCTCAAAGTGGAGAATTCACTTTATGGAACGGGCAGTCGTTCAATTTTGAAATGATATTGCAGGTATTAGTTTTATTTCTTCCTATCAATCACCATTAAGAGAGTCCAAATGGATTTATGTTGCTATATATGTGCAGGCTCATGATCAAGCAATCAGGTCTATGGTCTGGAGCTATAATGACAACTGGATGGTCACTGGTGATGATGGAGGCTCCATAAAGTAGATACTCTTAGAAAGACATTAACTTGATCATAATATTTTATTTAATACAGAACTTTTATTTTCGCAAAATCTGACTTGCATTTGTTGGATTTGGTAGATATTGGCAAAACAACATGAATAATGTGAAGGCTAATAAGTCCGCTCATAAAGAATCCGTATGTGACTTGAGGTAATACTGGTTTTTAAAAAGTGAATACTGGGTTCCTTGTCCCTCAGCAGTCAGCACCATCTGGTGACTGTTTTGGTTGGGGCGGGGGCGATAAATTTATAATTTCTATCTTAGACCTGCACCTGAATAATGTGGTAGATTTCATATATCATCGGGGTTTAACATTGCCACTGTTTTACAGCTTCTGTAGAACCGATTTGAAGTTCTGTTCTTGCTCTAATGATACTACAGTCAAAGTATGGGACTTTGCTCGATGTCAGGAAGAGCGGTCTTTGTCTGGTAATGTGCTTCAAGTTGTCACTCTTTAAAAAGAAATGAATTGTTGTTTCCTCATGAGACTATATAATATATTTTAATGGGCTGCTAACAAGGAGCATGTTATTCGTCTTTATTTGCAATTATGCTGCCTCTAAACCCCTCTAAATATGTGCTGTTTTCCTTGTATTTAACACAAATTATTATAGGAAAACACACTTACGGCCATCTGTGTCCTTATTCTCTGTTTAACTGTTTTGCACTATATTATGTGAAATGCACAAATGAGCCCATGGAGGCCTGGCCCGTGAACTTGTGAACCTGCAGGTAACTTCTTTTGATAAGCAAGTCTAGTTGGGTCCTATGGAACTTACTTCCGTTCTAGAGTCGTATGAACTTACCCAAGAAGGGTGTACAGAATAATCATCAAGCATGTCTTCTATTTTCCCTCCCCTTACCCCCCCAGCCACCACTTGTATAACCACTTGTACTATTACTACTGCCACCTAATAAACTAATAAACAAAATTCTATGGTCTTTTTCCTTGTTTACCCTTGTAAACACGCCCTGCATAAGTCAAAATCGCAGGAGTTTTGGGTAGCCCAACCTGAGTCATTTTATTGAAGACCATATTGAGTTTCTTGAAGATATATAAGGATGTCGAGGTTATCTGAATGTACTATGGTTTGTATATATAAGATTATAGATTAAGTAAGATCCTTGTTTCTGGTTAAAGAAAATATGACAAGAGCGTGAGATTCCGAGTATTTGTCTTTGGACATGAAAGGCACTATATTTTCGAATAGGATATTAACTGTCATCTCTTAGTTGCTGTTGGCAACAGTAATTGGTTGTTGTTTGAGCTGCAAAAAATCTAGTAGACATTGCACATTTAGATTCAATAGCTCAAGTCTAGGATTCAAATAGGTGGATCCTTTCTGAAATGACATTACAGTTTAGCTTCGCACACAAGAAGTGTTGGGATTAAATGCTATATTTGTACCTACTGGGAAACCAATGTTAAAGTTGTAATATGGAAAGCTACCTTCCTAGATGTTCAAATCATTAGGGTCGTTTCTTCCACAAGAAATGTTCTAGAAGGCAATCGAAGTATGCAAGCATTTTTACTTTTGATCTGTTTATACTATGATAGATATCCTCATCTTTCAAAAGTGATCTGCCCATCCTTTACATTAGTGTAGGTGTCTGTAATGGCATAGCTTAGTAGGATTTGAAGGAAAAGCAGTTGAGGAGAGTCGTAGACTGTCATACAAACTTGTGCCTTGTATTTGATCCATTTGTTTCTATTTACTCTCTATATACGGTCTATATTTGATCCCTTGGATTGGTATTCAATATCCAAAAAGAAATTTAAAGATCGATTGCATACCTCCAAGGATTTATCCATTTCTTGGAGTAGGAAATTGTGTATTTAGTTTTGAGACTATCTTTCCCATAGCTTTCATATATCCCAAAATACGGGGTGTTCCATCTGAACTTCATAAAACTATGATATTTTCTTACAGAAGTTGATTTGTCCTAGAGAAGAATATATTTTTTCTTTACGGAAACTTGAGAATTTATATTTCCGTAGTCATGGTGGCTGGATTTTTTATACGACTAAACGTTCCAAAAGCACAGCCTTCTAAGCTCATTTGAGCAGATTGTTCTCTCTGTCAAGTTCAAATTCATGCATGCAAATTCCAGTTCTTTTTTTTTTATAATTTTCACTTCTAAATAAATCACAAGGCCTGATATCTTTAGTTGCATTATAATTTATTCAAGCATGTTTACTGCATGTTATGCAGAAGTACTCAAGTACATTAATATTTGGTTTAAAACTGCTGTAAGTCGTTACTGGTTCGTAGATTATATTGTCAAATTAAAGTTTCCCTGACATAACCTAAGGGTCTTTCTTTGTGTGGGTTAAACTCAGGCAGGCCATGGTTGGGATGTGAAGAGTGTTGACTGGCACCCTACCAAGTCTTTACTAGTTTCAGGTTTGTTGTTTAATGAACTTTTTCTTGATTGTTTATCTTCATGTGGCAGTGCTTGCAGCTAATCTGTTTGTGTTTTTTTAGGTGGGAAAGATAACCTTGTGAAACTTTGGGACACAAAATCTGGGAAAGAGCTAAGCTCATTGTTAGTATCAATATTGAATGTCCAACTTTTTCAGGTTTAATTAATTCATATTCAAATTGCAGCTTTTTAAAAAATACTCTTTTTTATTCAGCCACGGTCACAAAAACACTGTTCTTTGTGTAAAATGGAATCAAAATGGTAACTGGGTGCTCACCGCTTCGAAGGATCAGATCATCAAGGTGGCAGTTTGTTCTCTTTTTTTTTGTCTCTCTTTCCTAGCTATGATATAGGCTGAAATTGCATTGAAGCATCTCAACTAATATTGAAGAATAAAAATATACATATTTCAGCTTTATGACATACGGGCTATGAAAGAACTCGAATCTTTCCGTGGCCATCAAAAGGATGTTACTGGTTAGTGCAGCTTTCTTTTAATTTATATATGGGTGATGGAGCAATATATGTACATACTATATTTACTTTATTCCTAAGGTTTTTATACATATCATACTATTACCAATACTTACTATTAATCATAGCACACGTAATAAAGCAGAAACAATCCCTAAAAAAGGAGAAATTTAGTGCAATGGTGGGGGAAGGTTAAGAGTGGGGCCGTCCTGTAAGTAGGTGAACATGGGCCTCATTATAATAAGGCACGCCTTGCCTGAGCCTTAGCAGGGGAAGCAGATACCTCTTTTATGTTGCCTTGAGCAGGTGAGGCAAGGTTAGTGCACTTTGCCTTATCGTGCTTATGAGAACACTGCTCTCAGCAGCAAAGAAAAGGAATTAAAAAGGGAGCTATGAAAAGTTCAAAACACACCTGATTTTCATATCCTGCTTGAAGTTATTATAGAATCATATGACCCAATTCTTTAATGCCACATTTACTTCCTGGAAGCTGATTCATATACTAGGTTTTGAGTTCTGACTAATGGCATGAGTGGGATTCGGAGAAATATTATGACATTTTTCCATAGAAGCACTCACATAATCAAGTTCTGTTATTTTTTGTTCATCCTCTGTGGTATTACGTCACGTGTACATACTACATCTAATGTAAAAACATCGCACTTATATAATTGTTGGACTACTCTGCCTGGCTAGTGGGATTAGGTTCAATTATTGTCAAAATTTTAAACTGAAAATGTCAATTATTTAATGAATGAAATAGATTATTAAGTTCTAGTTGAAGGCCATGTCTACTAGAGAACTCAAGGGTGCAAGGTACGCCCTCTGGCCAATATGGGTCTTATGCAGGCCTATGAGTGGACTAGTAAATCACATTTGTGTTCTATGCAATCTGATTACTGCGGAAACCACGAAAGTGTTCATTGGCAAATAGAAGTATATATATGATAATATGATTGATAATATGTTGGCCGTGTCCTTACTGTACTGTATTATATGATCTTCACCATATCTTCATCAATGTTTTTACTGACTAGCTCAATTGCTATTTCTTTCATGCATGCTAATTTACAAGTTGCTGCTTTTTTTGGAATACAAATGTGCTACTTTGTATTAAATTTTCCTCAATGTGGCAGCATTGGCATGGCATCCTTTCCATGAAGAATATTTTGTTAGTGGGAGTTTTGACGGATCTATTTTCCATTGGCTAGTCGGGTACAATACTTGAACAACCTCAATTTTTCTGGATCTTCTTTCTGCTACTTAAAGCATAATATTCTCTGTATATTGCTCATGTTTAGAGTTTGTGTATTTAGGGGGGTTGACGACATTATTAATTCCATTCGATATCTCATAGCTTTTGTTGTTTACAAGTCACCCAAGTTGATTGTAATCTTAAGTTTTCTGAAAATATAGAGTGATGAACATAAGAATGGTCATAAAGTAGACTAGTAATATATTATCACTAGACTTGGTGATTTTTATCCTGAGATTAACAGGTGTCCATCATCCAGTCTTTTTGATAAAGCTGATTTAGCTTCAAGGAAGTTTGATATGCCTGACTTGAGTATGAACAAGGTTTTGATTTGGTAACACTTTTTTTTTGTTTCTAGGATCACTTTAATATATGATTGAGTTGTATATCTATCTGACCCTCCTGTTCCCAGGATTAGTTTTTTTTTATATATATGCTTTTGTCCATCTGTTAGAGCCCATAGTATTGCTTGCTTATATGCTTGAATTGATTAGGAACTCTTTTTTTATTAGATGCCTACTTCTTGGTCCTAGGATTACTCTTTAACAGGAATTATACTGTAATTATTTTTTGTCAGAAGTGTTTTGACTGTAAGTTGGGCTAGAATTTTAATTTTTTTTTTATATTTTACAATAGATTAGTGTGAATTTTTATCGACTTAATTGTGGCTGATTTCTTCTCAAAAAAGGGATTGTATGAATTGGTTTAACAATTCTAATAAAAACAAGTACTTCGATTATGAAAAATTACTTATAACCATACACAACTATACATAATGTAATTGTACAATTAAAGCTATTTTTAAGTTAAATCACGATAAGTTTTTATATTATATGTAATGTGATATCTATGAAAATGAAGTATAAGGTACGAACTTGTCTTGTGATATTACCCTTTACAATATATACTTACCCCTGCTTGCACAGGGTGTAGTGTATTGCAGTCATGTATGATTAGCTGCGGCTCTCCTACGTATTTGTTTTCTATGAAGACGGTAGAAATATTTGCAACATTTCCTCATTGATTTTTATGGATTTGTTTAAATTTTTGTTCAGCTATTTTAATATTTGGCTACAATTTTTGGTCAGCTACTCCTGACATTGAAAATTTGATGCAGGCACGATACTCCTCAGGTTGAAATTTTAAATGCACATGATAGTGGTGTTTGTGACCTTGCATGGCATCCTATTGGATATATATTATGCAGGTATAGTAATACTTTCTTTCTGTTTTACATATTCGAATACCTTGTTCTTGTTGGTAAAAGATATTTGTGGCTTGTGTGTTAAATTTTGTTCTTTGTCACGGTGAAATTTCTGAATTAGAAAATACTAATTTTACCAATATATTGCAGATTATTCTTTGATTATCTTTAAATTAAAGTTAGGTATAAATAGTATAATATGCATTTAGAAAGAGAATCCAAAAGTTTAGAATTTAATCTGTTATTAAGTAACTAATAAATTGTTGGGATAACTCCCACTATATCTTGGTTTTGTGGTTATTTAAAGTTTAAGATGACTCTCAGAGTCAATTAAAAACACCGATGCCCAGGACAACTCCAGCAGTCTATCTTATTTTAGTTTTCATTTTCCCGAAGGAGCTTCAGCCAGATTTTGGTATGTAGACTTTACTCATTATAACAGATACATAATACATACCCATGTTCCTCAAGACAATATCAAAGATTGGCTCCTGTGTTCCTCGAAATGATACTTGAATCTTGAGAAGGTTTCTTAAAGGGTCACACAAATGGTATACCTAGTACAATTCACAAGTAACCTGAATGTAAAGATGGGCTACTAAGAATATGGTTTTCATCACTTAATGTTTCAAGACCTTAGTATGAGAGGATTTGACTTCCTCTCTCATGAAGGGACCTAAAGTTTGATATGTTTTTATTTGATTATTAACATTGATGGGAACAAGTTATCTACATTTAACTTACTGTGTCTTTTGGTATTACTGTGATTTATATTTATGTTCAGTCTGTATATATATTTTGCAGTGGTAGCAATGATCACACAACAAAGTTCTGGTGTAGAAATAGGCCCGGGGATCCTGCTCGAGACAAATATAACATGGGGCAAAACCAAGGTACAGTGCACATGCCTACATAATGTTCTTTAATACTAAAATATTTGAATTGCTCTCAATTCGAAGAGCTCGTCTGAAGTTATATATAGTTGATAGTACAGGTGGTTTATTAAATGTTGTGATCTTTACAGGTTATGGTGAGCAAAACCCTGCACTTGCCAATCGCATGGCTGGTAATTTCCCTGGATCCGAGCCGCCAACAACTCCGGGATCATTTGGTGGTGGATTGACTCGGAATGAGGGAACTATTCCAGGAATTGGGATTGCAATGCCGCTATCCATACCATCGCTGGATACATCAGCTCAAGGAGACCAGAAGCCACCTATATCAGCTTCAATTTCATCTGGAGCTCCTCCTCTGCCACCTGGTCCTCATCCATCTCTCTTTGCAGCCAATCAACAACAGTCCTATCAGCAAAATGCTCAGCAGCTCCAACATCACCAGTTGCACCAACAGCAAATGACGTCTTTACCCCTTGCCCCTCCTAACATGCCACAGCTTCAACATCCCTCTCATTTGCCTATGTTACAACATCCTCAATTACCTCGCCCTCCATCTCAGCTACCTTCCCATAATATGCCATCAATGCCTATGCGGCCAATGGTACTTGTCACATGCCTTCAGCTCTTTTATCGTATCATGCTGCTATTTTTCTGTGTAATGAGTTGCATTATCTTAAGAAAGTTGGAATAACTTAATAAAGGAAAAAGAAAAAGAAAAAAATAAAGTCGGCATGGCTTAATTATTGTATATTTATGACGACACATTTCACTGTGGTGCTGTTAATATAGCGCTTGGATTGACATTTATTCTTATGCCAGGGAATGCAAAATACGATGAATCAGATGGGGCCTCCAATGCCCCAGAACCACTTTATGAACATGAATCATATGCATTCTGGATCACCCGGAGGTCCACCTCCAGGAGGAATTCCCAACGGAATGCAAAATATGCAGGGTTCTTCAAATGCAGGTGGTAACCAAATGTATCCACAAGGAGGTTCATTTAATCGGCCACAAGCTCCACAGATGCCGCCAATGCCAGGGCTTAATCAATTCCAGGTTATTTGTTATTAAAGACAACTCAACACTGCATGTTGAAAACTACATATTTTGATGATATTACAAATGATGCCCTCAATTATCTGTGAAGTTCATTTATAGTTCCCTAGGTTTTCTGCCCTACTGGGCCTGTTCGGTATATACATAGACTTGCACGTATTTTGAAATTGTTGCCATAACTAAAGATACTAGATGTGTAATAAGCCTTGTTAAATTTTTGGATTAGTGATACCATAGAATTGGTGATAGAGGAATAGAGATTCATGGAGAAATCAGAGAGATGGACATGTAGCTTTAGATTAAATAGAAAACCAACATGTAGTTAGATTATACTCAATCGCATTAACATATGTTTCGATAAAAATTGTCTGTTGAGAAGCTTTTCTAATGTTTTTTTTTCCTTTTATTTATGTAGTCCGGGAATCCAAATATTAATGCGATGGGAGCATTGCCACCTAATTTTGGCATGCCATCTGGTATGCATCCCCCGCTGCCTCCTGGTCCTCCCCCACATGGCCAACAACCTCAGTAGATGCCAGTTGTTCTAATGAAGTCCTGTAATATTAGAAAGGCTAGTTGTCTGGGATTAATGGAAAATCAGTTAAGCTGCTACTGGGTCATTCCTTTGATTATAGATATGTAGTTGTATATCGTTGTTGTAACAAAACTTTGGTGCACAATCTTTCATTTGCCTTGGGCTTTTATGATTGAGCTTCTTGTAGCAGGGTGAATTAGCTTCATCTCAATCCAGTAGTTGGTTAAATTTTAGCATCCTCTAATCCTGAAAATAAACTTCTAGTATTGCAACATTTATTTAGCAACAGATACTGATCGGTTTTATTGAACTATAACAGTCAATGTTGACTTTAAAGTTTTGCTTTGCAATGTTTCGAGACTATTTGTTTTTCGATTTTAAAGCTGCGATTTGTTATTGGATTAGTATTTTATGGATCACGCATTGATATTCTGAATGTTGGTGGGACATGTTTTCCATTCTTATATTTGTTTGATTTTACATTCAGTCCAAAATTTATTGTATGCACTCTGTTCTGGAAGAAGTATGATTCACCAAATGTTTGTTCTCTTTCCGGGTCAAAATCGAATAAATTAGAAAAGATAAGAAACTTGGCCATTTGGGTCCATTGAGAAACTAGGCTCAAGCCAAAATTTTAAAGATAAAAATTAAATAAAATCAGGTGACTAACTTTAGATATGGGTTAAATGGCATATAGGTCACTGTACTGACTGTTAAAAGTTTCAATTAGGTCACAAATCAGATAAAATTTTTTAATTGGGTCATCCAACTCAATCAGGTCACCTTATTTCTAGTCCATGGTTATCCTTTAATAAACCTTTAGAAGCTAAATTACTAAATTACAAATCAATTAAAAAAGAGCTTAAGCAAAAGTCCTCAAATCTCTTTAATGGTTCAACAATTATTATGAGAAAGAATTAGCATTGATCAAGAATGAAGCCAGTCTCAACTGAAAAGAAAACGACCTCTCCTACTCAAGTAGTCAAGTTACTAGTGAATCGACTTTGAAGAAAATACAGATAAGTAATCACATACAACAATGGTCATTTGTCTTATTTTTCCTAAACATTATAGAAATTACCTCCAGCCAAACATTTCAATACAACACATGAACTTCAAGACAAGAACTGAATAACAAGGAATCACGAAAACAATTATGCATTGTCCCGATTGTTTTACGCGAAAACCACATCATTAATCGTCAAATCAATTAAAAAAGAGCAAAAGTCCTCAAATCTCTTTAATGGTTCAACAAATATTATTAACAGGCTTCTCACTTTGATAACGGAAATGTGAACAAATGGAGGGATTAAATTATGAGAAAGAATCAGAGCATTGATCAAGAATGAAGCAGTTTCTGGTACTCAAGTTACTAGTCAATCGATTTTCAGGAAAATACAAATAACTAAATAAGTAATCACAATTCACATAAAACATTGCCCATTTGTGTTATTTTCCTAACCATTGTAGAAATTACCTCCACCCAAACATTTAACTACAACACATGAACTGAATAACAACGGCAAAAGAAATCTATATATTTGACTCCCTGACCATTTTCCGAACTTCCAGAATTTGATAGGTCGTTCATTCTTTAATTCCGGCTGGCATTCGCTGATGATAATGAGCTTCACAGAAAGCAGAAAGTCTTTTTTCATACTCCTCTGACCTTTCATCATCATCATCATCTTCACTAATCGTCAGCATCCTCATCCTATTTAATCGCTTCTTCATCAATAAATCATGGAATACTGATTGCCTATTAGAATTTTGTTGCCCAGATTCCTGTGCTCCCTCTTCCTTTACATCCATTACAAACAGACAGCAGCTGTATAATTACCTTTGGGAAACACCAAAATCGTCAACAAATATTGAACGCGAGCGAGAGAAGTTAGGGTAATCGGGTAGTATATATAATAGGAGTTAGGACCCGGTTGTATCTTATTCACATCCCGACTTGTATTTGGATTTTGAAATTAATTTAATTTTTAAATATTTGATTGGATTTGGTCATTTTTTTTTTGGGTTTTATCTCAAAACTATTTGAACAAATCGTGCTTCAATCAATAAAATTACAATAATTAATCATTTTTTTCTAATAAACCGTCCTTCCATAAAATACGGTTTCTTTGTTAAAATCGAAATTTCAAATTTAATATATTAAATATTTGTCCTATATATTAATTTTAATTTAATGTTAAAATACACATTTCTAATGAGCCGCTCTCTCGTTGAAAATACATTTATATAAATTTGCACTCCTATTTTGCTTCCAATTTAACTTTTAATCATGTGTTACAAATATCTATTCTCCTTTTTTTTTTTGCCAAAAATAGAGCAGATTTCATTAATACTTTGAAAGAGATTCAATCGGGACAAACCCCCAACTGATCATGCAACTAGGTTGAAAAACAAATAAACAAACTAAGTAATTAGTTGTTTTGTTTCCGGATTGCTTAACTAATTGAATACAAATATTCTTAAAATTAAAAATGAAGATAACAGTTTCCCGAGCAATCCAGCTTGCATCTCCCCTGAAAACAGTAGCTTCACAATTGACCTTCACATTAACTTCATGGATAGTGCAATGTTCAGAGGACTCAGTTGCAAAAACTAAGCTTAAATACCTCATGTTATGAACAAATATTTTTTGTGAGAGGTGAGCACATGCGATTTTCACCACCGTTCCAAACGCACCCCAGCTATCTACTTGCCGGACACCAGCTATAAACCTGCCGAAAGTGGTGTTGATGCGAGATATCCAGATCTCCCAATACACCGCAAAATTCATTTTCAACACAACCAACACATCGCACAAAGCGAGACACATCGCACAAAGCAAGACAATCAAACACACACCTAATAACTCAAACAGAACGAAATGAAAAAACCCAAATGGATTTTGCGAGTAGATCTGAAAACTAAAGTGAAGAAACTCAAATGGATTTTGCGAGTTTTGTGAAACAAATCTCGATTTTATTGAAAGAAAATTGAAAAAACAAGAGAAGAGGTGTTGTGTGGACAAAGATGGGAAGAAAGGGGATGAGGATGGAGATGGAGATGGGAAGAAAGGAGATGAGGATGGGGATGAAGATATTGGGGCTAGGATTAGGGGAAGATGGGTCGCCGACTATCATCGAGTTTGGTTGCAATTAAATATATTGATCATAATATTTGTTATCTATTCTCCTTTTGATTGAACTTTTAATTAAAAGTTGCTCCTCATTAAAACTTTTAATTATGTGTTACTATAAATAACATCAGTCGTGCATCCATGTGGTACGTTATTATGTTTTGCCCAACATCATTGCTCATCTGTTCCAGGTGACTCCTGTTTAGATCTACATCTGTTCCTTCTATTGTTTGCTGACACATTTGTTCGTTCAAGTTTCCCAAATATAATACTACAAGAAATTTCACTATATAGGTTAGACACCCATGTTTTGTTGTAGTCCAACATCACAACAAACTTGAATCCACTAAATAAAATGAATAGATGCTTGGTGTTGTTGATTATCAGGAAAGATTATATTGATTCGAACAGTTGCTTTAAAATTTGTATGCTCGACGACGATTTTTCATATGATAGCTTGTCAACACACATGATTCCTGCTAATGGTGTATCCAGAAACAACTCAGTTCACCATCAGGGTTTGTAAAAAGAAGAACTATAGCTATTAGCCTATTAGCTATAGCAGGCTGAGGCTCCTCCTATAGGCCAAGTGAAGTGAAGAAAAAGATGGACCCTGCACGCGTTGTGTAAAACTGCAATAGTTGTGCAGTAATATCTTTTAGCTTTGGACTGTGTGCCAATTTTTTACGTACCGTTACCTATTTATTTGTCTTTTTTCATGCATTGCTGACTACCAATCAAATTATAGCTAAAAGACAATGGGATGCGTTTGATCTTATTAGTTGTAGCCTAATTGCTTCCTCAATAGATACATGAACACCCTGGTATTAAGTTAACCAAGAGAACGGTTGAATCTCGATTAAGAAATAATTAATAAAATAATAATTTTGTTAAAATAATATTTTGTTTCGGTTCCAACATAATAGAGACATTATAATTTTATTTTTGATAAAGTAATAAACTCGATAAAATAATATTTTTTTCTCGGTTCCAAGGCTATTACTTTAAAAAGATTTAACTGTACTGGGCAAAATTTAAGACCAGAAGTAAATAAAACAACATTGTAAGTTCAATCAGAACACAATGATCTGAGCATTTCCTAGAATTAAGACTAGAAAGCTTATAATTAAAAGGCTTAATCAACGATTACAGCATGCAAATCTTCGGATTTCAGTTGCCAAATGTAGCTACACTGCTGCTGCTCTGTATATCGCAACTTCGAGCAATTTTTTAGAAGGCTTCACCATCTCAAAAACACATACATCACCTACTGCTAGTGCATTGTCCTCTGCAAATTGCTGCCAACCACAACCCATTTTGACCCTTCCCGACTGAATACGACACTTAATCAGCCAAGTTTGTCCTCCAAGACGAAGAATAAGAACTTCAACGTTGTCTCTCATATAGGTCTTCAGATCAGCCTTCCTTGCATTCTGCCAGAATAACAGTTACACAACCCACAGATTTTACAACATTTGCTAACAGAAACCACAGACCACAGATATCTGTAAAATATGAAATTTGCATTTGCTTACCCATCCATTTGTTTTACCAACAAACGAGGGTTGCATAACTTTAATGAAAAAGGGGTAGCTGGATTTGAAGGCATTGGCGGAAGCAAGTGCTTTATTACACTCTTCTTTACTTGCTGATCTACCCCCTCCTTTAGCTGCATGCAAATTATTTGCCATGAATACATGAAATTTATCTGAATATAATTTCGAAAACAGAGGAGCTAACTTGCCTCTGACATTATCATGCTGCTGCATTGGTTTATTTAAATCAACCTCTAATTTTATAGGTTTCTTCATCCTGCTAGTACTATGTCGATTGCCATTTGCATTACTTGGTATCTTAAAGTCTGCAGATTCCTCGTCCTCACTGCTCGAGATAATTTCCATGTCAGATGAAGCTTTTGCAAATTTTCCTTTCTGCCATTTCTGCATCAAACAGTCACCAGAGTGTCCTCTTGTTCTTTTCTCCGGTTGTAATGGATAATCTATCTCGGTAGCACTTGGATCAAATATCACAACCTTGAAATTGCAATTTCCCTGATACACAAAAAATATAGAATGGCCAAAACACAGAGAATAAAATGTTGCGAATTCGGGCCAACCCTTTCGAAGCCAAATCTTGCCTTTTTTTCTTTGCACATCCACTCGCCAAGCTACGCTACCTGGAGCCTTTAATTGAACATGTCTTCCTAGCTCCTCTCCATACTTTCTCGCAAACTTTTCAGGAATCATCTACCATTCAAAAAAATAACAAAAAAAATCAAAATACACATAACATATAAATTACATAATGTCTTATGAAGGAATATGTTTGCATGTGAGATTCTTACCAGCTTACTCTCTGAACTGATTTCAGAGATGATAATTTTGAAAAAACAGTGAGCTTTTGCATGATGATCAGATGTAAAAGAGGACTCCATCTGGTTTGTACTTCCAACTTTATCTGGAGTTTAAATTATAGAAGATTCAGATTTGTGGTTTAGTACTTCGAGATATAAAAATGGAGAGACACCCTTTTTCGAGTTATGTACCCCATATTTTATAAGATGCATGTTGCGTATGTGATATGCCTTTTTACATAATGTGTGTTACTAACTTACGATATGCCCTAGCGTTTTACAGTAACTGAATATCGAACCGAAATAATCAAAACAATTCGGTTCGGTTAATCGAACCAAAATAATTCAGTTTTAATTCGGTTTTAAAAATATGTGTTATTCGGTATTTTGGTTATTTCAGTTTTTTTACCGAATTATCGAAAATATAAAATATCATAAATAATATATATTATATTATATATTACTAGCCTATAACTCGTGCGAAGCACGGATCGAGAATAAAAATTAAATTATTAAAATAAAATTTGAATATTGAGTATAAAAATAATTAATAAATATTAATTTAAATATGTTGATATGTAGAATTCAATGTGAAATTTAAATGAAAGTTTATAATAAATAAAAATTATTTAATTAAATAATTATGATAATCGAATCCCGGTGAAATCAAAGAAGTTTAATTTAATAAATAAATAACTTGTATAATTATGTAGTAGCAACAACAAATCCAACCTGAGTTTTAGTACTATTGTGTTTCAATGAAAATAAGTTTCCAAATTATTTCTATATATCTGGTCATTCCCGCTCGAACTCGAACAATTCCCCAAATTTCCGACCCAATTGGGGTGGTGAACATATCGAGATCGGGCAGATGAAATACACATCTGTAATAGTAAGAGAGATAGTAATTACTCCCTCCGTCCCATAATAAACGTCCTAATTTTTTTCAGAGTTCATTTCACGCATAAAAAAAATGTAGTTCTACATATTATTTTTTCGAATTTTTTGTTATGTATAAAAGTTTGAACATCCTATTTTTATACAAAATGAAAAAAATGAGAAAATAATTTCTACAAACATGTTTTTTACGTGCGTGAAAATACGTGAAACAAACTTGAAAAAAATTAGGACGTTTATTATGGGACGAAGAGAGTATCTTAATAGAGAGTTTTTGTATAACTTATAGTATAAAAGGTAATAGTTATAAATATAGCGTATATATTAATTGTATTATTATACAATTTTATATTAATTGTATTATTATGCAATTTTATATTAATTGTATTAATCAATTTTTTTTATTAATTGTATTATAAATTTTTATTATGCAATTTGTTACAAATTTGAAAGTAGAAATAAATTATTCTTATTAAAATAATTATTATTTTACTAATAAAGAAGTGTTTCTTGTGTATTGGTGGGTGTTCAATCAAGAACTCTTGTGTGTAGTGTATAGGTAATGTTAATGGATGATGTTTTTATTTACTCACGTAAAATATTTCTTAAGTTTATCAATTACCAACTTACCATTATGCGTATTAAAACTTTTTAGTAGCAAAAAATCATTGTACGAGAACAATGTAATATTTGTGATGAGTTTACTTTCAAGTACATAATGTTTTAAGTGTTTAACTATGATATTTATCCCTCCTCGATATCAGTTCAAACAATCTTCCTGATATCAGTTCAAACACCAAATTGTTGGTAGATTTCTAGTATACAACTTGGCTATTGTTGGTAATTAATTTAATCTTATAGTAATAATTATATTTATTTTGAATTAAACTAATTACGCATTAAATTAATTAAACTAATAATTATATGTGTATACCGCGGTATACATAATGTATTATACCTTTAAGAGGGATTAAGAGGGGGTTATGTTTTTAAAAAGTATAGATTAGTTTATATTTTAATAAAAATAATTAAATAAATTTGGAATTAAGCGAACAATATTTTTAAAACTAATTAAGTTAATAATTATGTGTATATCGCGGCATATGTGACATACCATACTATTAAGAGAGAGTTTCTACTTTAAATTCAGAGATTAATTTTTAATTAAATAATAATTAATATGAAATTAAATCGACTATATTAAGCTAATTAAACTAATAATTATATGTACATTGCGGTATACATGGCATACCATACCATTAAGAGGGGTTTCTGCTTTTAATATAGAAAAATATAGATTTCTTAAATTTATCAGTTACCAACTTACTATTATGCGTATTAAAAATTTTTAGGAGCAAAAATGCATTGTATGAAAACAATGTAGTATTTTTGATGGAGTTTACTTTTAGTACATAAGTATGATACTTCAGGATGAATCCTGATATCAATTCAAACACGTTGCTCGTAGATTTGTAGTATGTAACTTGACTATTGTTGACAATTAATTTAATTTAATAATAATAATTATATAAATTTCGAATTAAACTAATAATTATATGTGTATATCGTAGTTTACATGACATATTATGCTTGTAAAAAGTATAGATTAGTTTTTATATTAACAATATTTTTAAAACTAATTAAGCTAATAATTATATGTATATCTACATGACATACCACACCATTAACAGAGGGTTTCTAGTTTTAGTAAAGAGATTAATTTTTAATTTAATAATAGTTAATTTGAAATTAAATCAATTATATTAAACTAATTAAATTAATAATTATATGTATACCGCGGTATACATGGCATACCATTAAGAAGGAGTTTCTGCTTTTAGTATAGAGAAAAAGTATAGATTAGTTTTTATATTAACAATATTTTTAAAATTAATTAAGCTAATAATTAAATGTATATCTACATGACATACCACACCATTTATAGAGGGTTTCTAGTTTTAGTAAAGAGAATAATTTTTAATTCAATAATAGTTAATTTTAAATTAAATAAATTATATTAAACTAATTAAATTAATAATTATATGTATACCGCGGTATACACGACATACCATTAAGAAGGAGTTTCTGCTTTTAGTATAGAGTATAGATATGTCATTTGTACTATAATTTTGGTTATATATGATTGTTATTTTGTTTATTTCTGTGTGTTGCGTTGCTTGTTACTTGACTAGTGATCGCTGATTGCTGGCCTTGAGTCTTGTTGCTGAGTTGTTAGTGTTTTGTCTGTTGCAGTTTGCTATCAAGTCTGTAGGAGACTGGGACTCACTTTATTTTATTTAGAAACATTATTTTCCAAACTTTATGTATTGGTAGAATTTTATCTCATATTGAAACTCCTTATTTGTATTAAAAGACACTACATGTTTGATGTTTCTATTAACAAACGATTTTAATTCGGAATTTTTTTTTCTAATTCGGTAATCGGTTTTAACCGAAATAATTAATTTGGTTCGATAAATAACCAAAATTATTTCGGTTCTTAATTCAGTTATAGATTTTATTTTTATTCGGTATTTGGTAACCGAATTATAATTCGGTTCGGTTACCGAATAACCGAATGCTCAGCCCTATTTTACAGTGAGCATGGACCGCTAAGATATTAAACCATCTGTTCATTTTTTTCTTTTTTAATTAAAATAATTGTTTTGATTATGGGATAAAATTATTAATTTATAAAGTTATATTAATTTAGAAAGCATTTAGTTTTTAGCTAGTATTAAGAATAATAATGTATTTAATATGAATCATTAAAAAATAAATTTTCAATAACATTAATTTACATCTGTAGTTGAATTGTTAAGAGAATTAGGAATATATACATAGATTTAACTCATATTATTTCGTAGATGGAACAACATTTGTAGGTGATCTACTGGATAATAAAAAGAGTTCAATATCTAACTTTTTTTAGTTTATTTAATACAAAAGGATAGACAATGACAATTTTTTTTTTAATATTATTAAAACTTGATTTATTGAGATTAAAATAAATTATTAAGATAATACTTTTATATATAAACTATGATTTATTTATAACTTAGTTAATGACTGTGAAATATGTTTTATGTTCGATGACTACATTGCAAATAAATTGCTAATCATAGCTCTAGCTCGACTAGAAATGATATTATAAACATACTAGTAAATGATATTACAAAGAGAAAAGCAGTTTTGGTTGAAGGAAGGTGACCAAAACACTCAGTTCTTCCATAATTTTGCATCGAGACGAAAGCGAAACAACCAAGTGAAGGAACTAATGAACAAACATGATGAGTGGAAAGAGAAGGATGAGGACGTTCAGGATATTATTGTGGATTATTTTTTGAATCTGTTTAAAGCTTCAACAGAGACAACGGACCTTACAGAGCGAGAAAGTGTTCAGGTATTATCGAAGGAGCAGAATAGCAGACTTGGGAAGTCAATTACAAGCGAAGAAGTGAGAGCAGCGGTCTTTTCTCTGCATCCTGAGAAGTCACCAGGAATGGATGGCTTAAACTCGGCGTTTTTCCAAACTTACTGCAGAATTGTTGGGTTAGATGTGACAAAATTCTGTCAGGATTTTTTTGAAACAGGGGAGCTCATTGGGGGAGTTAATCGAACATTAGTATGCTTGATACCGAAGGTAGAGGAGCGGCGGATTTGCGACCAATCTCATTGTGTAATGTTCTAATGCGCATTCTATCGAAAGTTATGGCCAATCTCTTGAAAGGATGTTTATCAAGCCTGATTTCTGAACAACAAAGTGCGTTCGTGGAAGCAAGGCTACTTACGGACAATGCATTGATTGAGTTAGAGTTGAATCATTATATACAGAGGCGTAGGCAAGGCAGAACTGGTGTGGTAGGCATGAAACTAGATGTGTCTAAGGCTTATGATCGTTTGGAATGGGGTTTTATTGAGGGTATGTTACACAAATTTGGGTTTAATCAAATTTGGATTCAGAGAGTAATGACTTGTGTTCGATCTGTGACATATACTTTTCTAAAAAATGGAACTGAATTTGGAGATGTGAAGCCAGAACGTGGAATTCGGCAGGGAGACCCTATCTCCCCATATCTATACATTCTCTGTGCAGAGGGACTTAGTGCGATTATAAGAAGTAATGAAAATTCTGGGCTCTTACATGGTTGTAGAATTGCTTGAAATGCTCCTGCTGACTTAATGCGATTATAAGAAAGAATGAAAATGCTGGGCTCTTACATGGTTGTAGAATTGCTCGAAATGCTCCTGCTGTATCACATCTGTTCTTTGTAGATGATTGCTATTTCTTTTTCCGAGCAACAGAAGTAGAGGCAAGAGTTATGAAGAACATTATCCAAATGTATGAAAGTATGTCTGGCCAAGCAATTAATCTTAACAAGTCCAGTGTAATTTTTAGTCCGAACACAGATGTTACCAATAGAAGACAAATTTGTGACATTCTCGGAGTTACAGAGGTGTTTGATCCTGGAAAATATTTGGGGATGCCAATGAGAATTAGAAAGAAGAAAAATGAAGTTTTTAATTTCTTAAAGGATAGAGTTAGCCAGAAGTTATAGGGGTGGGTAAATAAACATATTTCTAAAGCTGGAAAGGTCACACTGTTGAAATCGGCAGCCCAATCTATCCCAAACTTTTGGATGAATCTCATGTTGATACCAGATGACATTTGTAATGGTATTCAAAGCCTCATGAACGGGTACTGGTGGGGGAGTGGGAACAGTAGAAAGGGAATTAGATGGAAGGCTTGGGAGAAAATGTGCACGAGTAAGGAAGGGGGAGGATTGGGGTTTCGAGAGCTTAAACAATTTAACTTGGCGATGCTCACAAAGCAAGGGTGGAGACTTCTGAAGAATGAGAATTCACTAGTAACGAGTTTAATGAAAGCTCGATATTTTCCGAATGGTGAATTTCTGAGTGCAACATTGGGAAATAACCCTAGTTATATGTGGCGGAGCATTTTAGCAGCTCAAGAGTTTGTAAGTAAGGGTGCAGAAGAAGAATTGGAAACGGAGATAGTACGATGGTCTGGAAAGTACTATGGCTTCCAAGTGTAGAAAATGGCTTCTTAACGACAAATATGCCACTTGAACTTCAGAACATCACAGTACAAAGTTTAATGGTGCCTGGAGAAAGTAGATGGGATGAAGATGTTCTAAATGATATATGTAATGCTAGAGATGTGGAACTCATTACAAAAATCCCTTTAACAGTAACTGATAGACATGATTCATGGTTTTGGAGTCTGGATGACAAAGGGGTGTTTACGGTTAAGAGCTGCTATCGAAGAATTCAAGGGGAGCACAGCAGAACTCATTCAAGTTTTTGGAAGAAATTAAGGTCGTTGAAATTACCAGGGAAAGTAGTTAATTTCTTATGGAGAGCTTGTCGTGCATGTATTCCCACAGCAGTAGCTTTACTAACGAA
The DNA here is from genome assembly GCA_030848705.1 of Heracleum sosnowskyi. Taxonomy (NCBI): domain Eukaryota; kingdom Viridiplantae; phylum Streptophyta; class Magnoliopsida; order Apiales; family Apiaceae; genus Heracleum; species Heracleum sosnowskyi. The sequence continues at coordinate 20,551,229 of CM061235.1, read as the reverse complement.
AAAAAGTATAGGTAGATGTTAAATGCCCTTGGTGTCGAGTAGAAGATGGGGATGTCATTCATGTACTTTTTAGTTGCTCGTTTGCTAGAGCAGTGTGGGAAGCAACTAGTGTTAATGATCTGATCCAAGTATTACCAGGTGAAAAGGTTTTGGATGTTCTACAGAGAATTTTCGCGACTGGGAATTCAGAACAGTTAGTGTTAATAGCATTATTATGTTGGAACATATAGAATCGTAGGAATAGGTGGGTGTGGAACATGATAGATATGTCGGTGTTTGGAGTTCGAGAAGGGGCGATGAACTTACTATATGACTGGAGAAAAGCACAGTCCGAGGTAAGTAAAAGAACTCAAGCTGTAGTTGTTAATCCTAGACAGTGGAGGAAACCAGAGCGGGGATGGATCAAAGTTAATGTAGACGCTGCCAGATTTGAGGAGACGAGGAGTATTGGGGTTGGAGCAGTGATTCGGGATGATCAGGGAGAGTTTGTGCGGGCTCGTAGTAGAAGGATTAAAGGTCTGTTACAACCAAGAGAGGCAGAAGCAATGATCTTACGGGAAGCTCTATCTTGGGTTAAAGAGTTGGGGTTCCGAAATTGTGTGTTTGAAACAGATGCAAAATAATTGGCAGATACTTGTAATGGTGGTGGTGGAGAGTCATATTTTCACACAATAGTTCTGGATTGTGTTGATTATTGTAAGTACTTTGAAAACGTGCTAGTTCAATTTAGTCATAGATCTGCGAATGTCGTTGCTCATAAATTAGCAAGAGCGACAAGTTCTATGTTAGATTTGCAGGAATGGATTACTATCCCTCCTGAGTTTATCATTGAAAGCCTTGTAATTGATTCTATTTGATTAATGCAAGTACTTATTTTCTCAAAAAAAAAAAAATTTGATAGGTCCCGGTCAAAGCTAATTAATTTTAGTATGCATATATTCTACTTCGGGTGAGAATGTACCACAAGAGTTTTGTTGAGTTTGAATTTTCTTGCTTTATTTGTGCACTGATATCAAAATATATACAAAACAATACCTGCTCTTACTTGTTTGCATCTCCAACCGACCCAAGCCCTTAGCAAAAGAGTCTAGGTGGCAATTTCATGATACATATTATACACTGCTCTTACTTGTTAGCATCTCCAACCGACCCAAGCCCTTAACAAAAGAGTTTAGGTGGCAATTTCATGATACATATTATACATAACCATACAAAAAAGAACCCTTTCAACCATTCATTCCCGCAAAAATTATAGCCAACCAGGTTTCATTGGCCAAATTTAGAGAAGCACTACAAATCTGTACAAATCTGTAGTGAAGGGCCACGTCAGTTTTTGCTTGCTTTCCGTTAACCTCTGTGCATTTTTTGACTGTTACACAAAGACGGTCATATGCTTTGCATCTAAGTTAATCTATTTTTTCAATTTGCAAAATATAATTTTAATTAATCTTGTTGAAATTGTAGTTTTACAAGTATATTCATGTACAAATTTTTAATTTTAAAATTATAAATTATATGACCAGATTTTAAACATTAGTTGGTGTTAATTAATAAGTAATCAAATTTTAATTTTTGTTAAAAAATATTTTCTAAAATAATAATAAAATATTATTTTTAAAATATAGTCAATAATATCATTGGAGCACAACACCTTAGCGATTCAGCAAATTTTAACCAATCAATATTTTATAATATTTTTGCCAACCATTTTGGTAATGCCTCCGAAGATGCTCTTAGGCCATATCGAGAATTAGGCACTACAACTGATGGCAATAAAATAGCCGCGAAATGCAAATAACAACTAAATAGACCTATTCCTATGCAAGCATAATGCTACTGTTACTGCTCTCTTATACCAAATATTTAGGATTTCAAAATGAAGTTTCCCTTTACTTTAATTTTATTTGCCAAAGTGTTAAACCATAATTTCACATTATTGTATAGAGAAAATATACGGAATTGATTCATTCCTTTCTTCTACATTTTCTCTTGTAAAATTTTCTATAATACAGTAAATAAGAAGTGGCTAAAAATTGGGAGTTAAAGCTATTTATGAAAATGTAAAAATGCTAACAGTGAAAATGTAAAATTTATGAAAATTTACACACAAACGCTAAGATTCCAAAAATATGCAGAAATGACCATTGTCCAATTCCCATTTTTCTGGTATAACAAAAAAAATGACAGGAATGGGCAGTTCATAAGACAATCCTCTAGTGTTGTTCACCAACCACGAATATGGGATGAACTGAACCCAAATTCTAAAGCTATGGACTTCTACCTGAAAAATGGGGTATATAAACTATAGAGTGAGATAAATCGACTTCATATACTTCAGTACCTTTCTTCTTTTGCAGATTCGTTCAGGCTCCTCCACATTGCTCAAACCATGCCTTCCTTTGAACTTCATTCAACCTTCGCATATCTCCACCTCACACCACCTTGCTGTTCTGCTTACAAAACCAGTCACTGCGGTTCATTTTAGGTTCTTACTATGCAAGCTTGGAATTCTGAACACTTACAGCAGGCATCCAACTGTCAGGTCACCAAAGTCTAGTGTGTAGCTAAAATATAAATTAGTTTACATTAGAAAGATACAACATACATGGTTTTAGTAGTAAGTACTTTTTAGATTGTTGTGAAATGTATGAGAACAAGAAGTTCATTTTCTAGCTTTCTGCACCTTAAACCACGTATGTCAGCAGTTCGTCAATCTGTGTTCTTTTGCAGTAATTGAGTCTTCTATATGCTGGATGATATAATACGAATTTTAAGTATAATCAACCACAATTATCATAACCACAATATGATATAATCTCATATTGTTGTTCGAGATTTTGGAACAGAAATGTAGATACCTTCTGCATTCCACCATAACACCATTAATATATCATAATGCAGCTTGACACACAACTGCAGATAATGAAATTGTTACCAATAATCATTGCATGAACACTTTCCTTCCTGGAAATGGTGAAACCGTACTCTGTCTCTCACAATGATCACTCGCTTGTAAATGCTAGAGATCAGCTTCAAGGCCATATGACAATCTCTGCACACACGCAAATTCTTCACCACTCTGATTGGTGACTCCTTAGGTAATCGCAACAGAGCATACGCTACAGCAAGCCTCTCACTATGAAGGCCTAGTGCATTTTCTTTTTCTTCATCATCTATATCATGCAACACGTCAGTAGTGGTCACTATGTGCCCCACTTGTTTCAGTTTTCTAGCTATTCTTTCAAGCATATGATGGATTTCATCACTCTCTGGATGTGATTTATCCCCCATCACGAATCGGTGCACTGTGAAATCCAGCTCTATGGAACTCCAACCATGTCCCTTCTTCACTTGCTTGTCTTTCATTAAATTTCTAAGGTTGCTCACACTTGACCACTTACCCAGCGACGCATATACATTCGACGCAAGAACATAATTATCACCACCACATGGTTCTAACTCAAGTAAGTCTCGGATAATACATTCCCCCAGCTCTTCATATTTGTAAGTCTTGCAAGCGGTGAGCAAGGTTCGCCAAAGAACTGCATTAGCCTTAATGGGCATTGTTCTAATAAATTCATATGCTCGAGGCACATCCCCCGAGCGACAAAATAAATCAACCATGCATCCATAATGCTCCAACTCTGGAGAAAATCCATACTCCAGTTGCATGCTATTAAAATGTTTACACCCCTCATCAAGTAAACCCGAGTGGCTACATGCAAACAGGACACTAGTGAATGTGACAATATTAGGATGTACATTAGCTTTTACCATGCTATCAAACAATTCTAAAGCTTTGTGACCATATCCATGTACAGCATACCCTCCGATCATAGCAGACCATGCAGTAACATCTCTCTTTACCATCGTCTGAAAGACTATGAGGGCATCATTTAAACTTCCACATTTTGAGTACATGTCAACTAAAGAAGTACCCAACACAACATCCATTTTGATATTATTTAGGTGAATATAAGAATGCACCCATCTGCCCAAATCTAAAGCACCCAAGTGACCACAAATCGCAGTTACACTAGCCAAAGTAAACTCATCCATATGAACACCCTCTACTTGCATATATTTAAACAATGCTAATGCTTCACATTCCATATCATTCTGTGCATACCCCGAAATCATTATACTCCACGTTGCAGTATCCTTGTCGCGTATTTCATCAAACAGATGGCGTGCAAACTCAACGCAACCACAAATACAATACAATTTCATCAAACCATTCATAACTGGTACCTCAAAACCAAATCCCATTTTCAGAATCTGGCAATGCAGCATTGTACCCTCTTTCAGCATTGACAACTTGCAAAGTGCTTTAAGAACAAAAGCAAGTGTAAAAGTGTTTGATGAAATGCCACTAAGATGCATATCCCTGTACAACGTGATAGCTGTGGTTGGTGAATTACTAAGTGAGTAGCCTCTAATTAAGGTGTTCCACATGAAAACATTGGGGTGGTGGGTCCAAGAAAAGATACAATGAGCATAAGCCACGTGGCGCCGGAGCGTAATGGCTGCAGCAACTATCAAACTGCTGGTTAAAATGGTGTCATGGGCTAAACCAGCACGAATTATAGAAGCTTGAATGATTTTAAGGTCTCTAGAGGTGGTGCACTTTTTTATTAAGGACACTAACAAGCTCTTGTCTTGAACTACTGCTTTTATGATTCTATTTCTTCTCATTTTATATAACCAGCACATTTTTAAGGAAACACAACGTTGTTAAAAAAAACGTCGTGCTGGATATAATGATACTCCGTAACCAAGCTTAAATTCCAAGAGGTTACATGATACATTGAATAAATACGAAACCATAGGCTAGGTATTTGAGATCACACCTATATATTATAGTTAGCTTCATTCCAAATTAATACAGTTATTAGTTAAATTAATAAAAAAAATTATTCTTTATTAAAAGCATATTTCCTCTTGGTATGTGACGTATATTGTGTGGAGATGTACAAAAAATTCATCGGGCCGGATCTTAAAAAGCCCATGTTTTTTAAGAATCGGGCCCGAGTGACCCGGACTTTGTCTAAAATATGAGGTCCATTTTAGACCTTCGTGCGAACTGTGCTTTTATTCGGATTTTTTTTAATATATATATACACGTAATTTTTATCATTTTTTGCAAAGCTAATATATTAATATACCGAAAAGAAAACTTTACAAAGGAAATAACACATAAAGAGCTACACCCCTAAACTACTAAAATTCAGAATACATAAGAAGAGACACCACAAAACTTAATACTAAAAAACTACTAGCATAATATTTGTTTTGTTATAAAACATCAATGCAACTCAAAAACTTTTTACTTATAATATGTGTTATTGGACTTAAGCAGAAGTGAGGAGTGAGCTATATGAATCTTCTCGTACGTAACCATTTCGAGAAATATATCATATACACTCAATAATTCTTTTGAAAAAAAGGATTTGTTCAGCATATTATTAATTCTTCTTAGACTCGTGATCCTTCACATCCCCTCCATCGAATTTTAATATTCTTAAAATTTATTAAAAATATTATATATTTTTTGATTTTATCTATAAAAAAATCGGGGTTTTATTCGAATTTCATAAAAAGCCCGGGTTTTTATCCTGGCTTTTTAAAAGTCCGGATTTTATCCGAGCTTTCAGGCTTCGGGCCGGGCCTAATGAACATCTTTAATATCGCGGTATACATATAATTATTAGATTAATTAGCTTAATATAATTCGCTTAGTTCAAAATTAATCTAGCTTAATTTTTTTTTCTAAAAGTATTAATCTAGCTTAATTAGCTTAATATAATTAGCTTAATTATAAATGAATATAATTACATTTTTGAATTTATACCCTTTATTAAAAGGAGAAACCGTATGTTATGTCATATATACCGTGGTATACACATAATTATTATATTAATTAACTTAAAATCATTCGTTTGATTCCAAATTAATATAATTATTAATATTAAATTAAAGATTAATCGTCAACAATAGTTAAGTTGTATACTAGGGAGTTTACCAACTACAGTATAATCTCGATAAATTAATAGCCTTGAGATCGGTAAATTTTATTAATTTATCGAGGTAAAATATACATTAACTCTATTATATCGGGACTGAAAAGTTTTATTAATTTATCGAGATTATTAATTTATCGAGGTTTTACTGTATAAGGAGTGTTCCAACTAAAAGAAACATTTATTTATTAATAAAATAAATGCATCTTCTAGCGTCTATTATATTCATCCATATTTATCCTCAGCTTCCAACTAATGATTAGTTCACAAAGTAATCAAGATTCTTCTAGCATCTATTATATTCATCCATCATATGCATCTTCTACTCAACTTATATATGTTAAATTTGATGGAAACAGTTTTAACAACTGGAAAAGGTCTATGATGTTGACTCTATCTGGCAAGAACAAACTCTGTTTTGTGAACAGAACTATTGTAACTCATGTACCTACTTCCCCTGAGTACAAAGCTTGGTCTCGATGTAATGATTTAGTTATTTCCTGGCTGATTTTCAATCTGGAAGAAATAATTGCCAAGAGTGTCTTGTTTCTTCCCACTGCCCAAGAAATATGGTCTGATTTGGAAGATCGTTTTGGCTATGCATCCATGACTCAAGTATATTCATTGGAACAGAAGATTTCAGAAGCTTCACAGGGCTCTCAGAGCATTTCTGAATTTTATACTCAAATGAAGACTCTCTGGGATGGTATTTCATATGCAAATCCATTACCTCATTGTACTTGCAACAAGTGCACCTATGATCTTACTCAAAGAATTCAACAGAGAGAACAAATGCAGAAGCTACTTCAATTCATGATGAAAGTGAATGATAATTTTGCTTCAATCAGAACCAATTTGCTAATGATGCAACCCTTGCCAAATGTTTCTCAAGCCTACAGGTTGTTTACTTAAGAAGAAAGACATAGAGAACTATCTCAATCTTCCACTGGTGCTGAATCACTTGCTTTTGCTTTTAACAAGAACAGTGGAACTGGTTATAGACATTATTCTAGCTCTTCTCAGGGAAGGTTCTCTAAAGCTTCTACTCCTAGACAGAACTTCATTTCTGATGTCAAGAAAGTGGGAAGGAAACCTGGCTCTCATTATTATTGTACACATTGCAAAGTCCCTGGTCATAGCATTGACAGGTGCTTCAAAATTCATGGCTATCCACCCAACTTCAAAGAGAACAAAAATAAGAAAATTGCTGCAACTTTTACACAATATGCTACATCTGACTTCTCAGAACAGAATAATCCTGAAAATTCTTCTGAAATCAATAGCATTTCTGTGGACCAGTATAAACAACTAATGGATCTGCTTCAAAAACAAAACCTCAATGGTTCTGCATCAGCTGATGTCTCTACTAGCAATTATGATCATACTTCTTTGTTGTCAGGTAAAGCATGTCTTCTTTCCTGTTCATTCTCTAATTGGATTATTGACAGTGGGGCAACTGATCATATTTGTCCCACCTTAACTGATTTTGATACTTATATGTCTGCTTCTGACATTGATAATTCAATCACAATTCCTGATGGATCTAAGATTCAAGTTTTACATGTTAGAACTGTTATTCTTTCTAATGGGACTACTTTATCCAATGTTATTCATGTCCCTGCTTTTCAGTTCAAACTGATTTCTGCTCATAGACTATGTAAAGATCTAAATTCTCATCTGATCTTTACTAATAATCAATGCTTTCTTCAGGACCATTCTCTGAAAGGTCCATAGATTATTCTTGGTAGTTTGAGAAATGGCTTGTATAGTGTTGAAGAGACAAGGATGCAGAAACTTGGGTTGTCTTCTTCACACAGTCAAGATTCTTAGACCACTCTTACTTAAGCTCAACTCTGGCATATGAGGCTAGGCCACTTGCCAATATCTCAAATTAAACTACTTTTTCCTTCTCATAATATCAAGTCTTTTGTTGATACTCACATTTTTCAAGTTTGTCCTTTGGCAAAACAAACTAGATCTGTGTTTCCTACTAGTAGTATCAAAACTACATGTATTTTTCAGTTTCTTCATGTTGATGTTTGGGGACCTTACAAGTTCAAAACCGAGTCTGGTTGCAATTAGTTTTTAACAATTGTTGATGATTTTAGTCGATTTACATGGGTACATTTGTTAAAACAAAAATCTGATGTTGCTGAAGTCATGGAAAATTTTATCAATTATGCTGCAACTCAGTTTCATTCTTCTGTTCAATGTGTAAGATCTGATAATGCTCCAGAATTAATTGCTGGCAGATTAAAACAGTTCTATTTGTCTAAATAAATTATCAATCAAACCACTAGTGCTTATTCTCCACAATAAAATGGTGTTGTGGAGAGAAAGCATCGACACCTTTTGGAAACAGCTAGGTCTTTGTATATTCAGTCCAGAGTTCCAGCAAGATTTTGGGGTGATTGTGTTCTTTGTGCTACATATCTTATAAATAGAATGCCACTCAAGAGTATCAACATGTGTACTCCTTACTTTAAACTTCGAAATTATGAACCTTCTTTGGATCATTTGAGATGTTTTGGTTGTTTATGCTACATTGCTACTAGTAAAGTCCATAGAACCAAGTTTGACCAAAGTGCTATTCCTTGTGTTTTTTTAGGATATCCACCTCAAACTAAAGGATATAGTTTTATATCTTAGCACAAATAATGTTGTCATTTTCAGAGATGTAATCTTTCATGAAATGCATTTTCCCTTTCATCTTTCCAGTGTCACACAAATTGTTCCCAGTCAATCTACATTTTTACCTGTCATGACAACACCTAATTCTAACTACATTGAACCTTCACCTCTCATTCAAACTGATTCTTTCACTTTTGAACAAAGTTCTTCCACTACATCTCTACATGATACTTCTTCCACAACAGTTACAGACATTAGTTCTCAGCTTCCTGTTAGACAGTCAGAAAGGGTGAGAACTCAACCTTCTTATCTTAAAGACTGTCATTGTAATCTCACACACACTACTCCTTCTACATCAACTCACTGGTGCAACTTAGTTTCTAGTGATACACTTCCACCTGTACATCACTCTTTTCTCAGTAAAAGTTCTGAAATATCTGAACCTCACAATTACTTAGAAGCATATTCTCATCCTTTATGGATAGAAGCTATGCAGAAAGAAATAAAGGCTTTAGAAAGTAACAATACCTGGACTTTAGTTGATCTCCCTCCTGGTAAGAAGCCCATTGGCTGCAAATGGGTCTACAAGGTTAAACTCAAATCTGATGGAACATTAGAAAGGTGTAACGCACGATTAGTTGCAAAAGGATTTACTCAAAAGTTTGGGATAGATTATGAGGAAACTTTCTCTTCAGTGGTTAAGATGAGTACAATCAGATGTGTTATTGCTTTGGCTGCCTCAAAACACTGGAAACTCTATCAACTTGACATAAATAATGCCTTCCTTCATGGTGATCTCCATGAGGAAGTGTATATGAAAGTACCTGAAGGTATAGATCATCTGTCTAACCAGGTATGCAGGCTACAAAAATCCATCTATGGCCTAAAGAAAGCTTCCAGAAATTGTCATGAAAAGTTGATGACTGAATTACTTGATCAAGGTTTTCATCAAAGTAAGAATGACTATAGTCTGTTTCTTCATAAGGATGCACAAGACATTACTATAGTAGATGTGTATGTTGATGACATTATAGTAACAGGCAGTAACTTGTCTAAAATTGAAGCTCTTAAGCATCACTTGGATGTTAAGTTTAGTATCAAGGATTTGGGTCTACTCAATTACTTTCTGGGATTGGAAATCTCTTATTTGGATACTGGCATTGTCCTCAGTCAAGGTAAATTCACTAAGGAACTGTTAAGTTTGGTTCTAGATGATCTTTCTAGGAATGTAGTGACTCCACTTTGTCTTAACATCAAGTTAAATGACACAGATGGTGAAGTTTACTCAAGTCCTGAACTCTACAGGTCTCTAGTAGGTAAATTGAATTATCTTACCAACACACACCCAGATTTGGCTTTTTTAGTTCAAATGCTCAGTCAGTACATGCATTTTCCACGTAATCCTCATTATCAAGCTCTGTTGCATACACTACGATATGTTAAACATTCAGCTTGTCAAGGGATTATTAAACTTCATGCATCTTCCAGTCTCACTCTACAGGCATTTTCTGACTCAGATTGGGCTTCCTGTCTCAATTCTAGAAAGTCTGTGTCATGGTACATTTTAATATTTGGCAATTATGTTATTCCCAAATAATGAATCAAGATTGTAGAGGGGGGGGGGGGGTTGAATACAATCTTTAAAATTTCTTTGATTCTTGATAATGAAGATATGAAATTAAAACAAGAACAGAAAATCAAACAAGATAAAATCACAAGAATTAAAAATTCAGGTGGATTGTTTTTGTCCACCTGAGAGATTTTATTTGAAGAAATCTCTGTGATGTTTATGAATAAACACATAGCTGCAAATACACAATTCTAGCTTCAGCAATTTACAAAGGATATTGCTTTGTGCTCTCTAAATTGCCTAACTGATTTCTCTGTTCTAGAATTATGCTACTTCTTGGTTATATATCCCAAGTTTACAAAGATATTTGAATAGTCAATAATACAAAAAGTAAATCTATTCAAGATCCTTGTTTCTCCATTCTGAGTAGTGGTCCATGCGTTGGTAGCTTGCCCTTCTTGGTTGATTGTCTTTTATAGAAATACTACTTTTGACCATACAGACAGAATGCTACTTCTTCTCGTGACCTTTCCAGAAATCCTGGCTTCCATGCTTTGTGTAGTTTGTCAACCCATGTACTCTTTCTGAACTGTCCCTTTCACAAGTACAGTGTGTATCCTTAGAAGCTTCTTGAGTTGTATCCGTTGACAACATCTTGATCACATCCGTAGACAGCAAGTACTGTTATCCGTAGACAATACATTGTCCACATCCGTAGAAGGCTAATTAAGTTATCCGTAGACAATCAATTTCACTTATGCAAAATTACAAGGCATTAACTATTTACAATTAGCCTCCCTATTCTACATATCTATTAATAGTCAACATGACTTATTCAGCCTTACAAGACTACTTCAACTTCAACATCAGGATTACCAATCAGGAATACACATCAGGACTGCCCATCAGGATTGTACATCAAGATTGCATATCAGGAATGCATCTCAGGATTATTCCTCAGGATTGCATATCAGGATTGCATCTCAGGATTGTACATCAGGATTACATAAGCAAGTTACATTGAGTCTTATCCGTAGATAAGCTACCCATCTACGGATACTGTATAAGCATGTTATCCGTTGATGGCTACATTTTACTTGTACAATTTTTACTAAGTTAATTTAGTTATCATCAAGAAACAACATAGTTCCTAACAATCTCCCCCAATTTATGTCTGGTTGAGAATCAGACATAAATTAAGAGTCTTGATGATAACAAAACCACTCCTAATAAATAAACAGTAAGCAGTAAAAATTGTATTAAAGCTACATTATGAAAATACTGAAGAGTAGAGATAGTTACATAGAGAGTGCTCCTCTAGACTGAGCATATTTAATTCACTTTCTTCTCTCTTGGGGGTTGAATCTTCTGTCTCCCTTCCTTAGCATAATTTGCCTTGATTTGATCTTGAAGCTTTCTTTAGAATGCATCTTCTTCAGCAACTTTTGGATTTAGCATGCCTTGCAACCATCTAAGATACTTGGTGCTAGCCTTATACAATTGATCTTCAATCCGGAAGAATCTTCTACAGCCCTTGTCATCCTTGAATTCCATCATCCAGTAGGGTTGGAGATGGATTCTTTGTCTATTAAAAAAGGGATCTTCAGCTTCCTTGGCAAACTATCAGGAGAATTCCAGCTGCTCCTGATTTCCTCAATTTTCTTCAACACAGCACTCCTGGAAACCTCAGAAAATCCCCTTGTGTTTTTGAAGCCTGAGAAGACTTTCACCAAGGTAGAATATCCTTCATTCAGCACTTGTTGCAGGGGCCATGCTCTCACATTTCCTCCTTTATAGACAAAAGTCAGTCTTTCAGGCAAATCTCTGAACTTGTCTGTGCCTCTGATTTCACTAACTTCATCAAGGAATAGATCCAAGGTTGAGTACTCCTGTATGTCTTCAATGTACAAAAAGTCTGCCTTGTTCTCAACTGGCTTGGTAACTTTTGGTGCAACATTCAGCTTGATTGGCCTTTGTTGAGTTCTCTTGACTTGTTCCCTTTTCTTTGACATCTTTTCTGCTTCAATTATGAAATTAGGGAACACCAAGTTTTCAAACTCAATAGGTTCTTCTTTAAGCTCTACAGGAGTCTCATGAAAGGTGGTTTGTGATTGAGTTGAAGCTATGGTAGGGTCTTCAAAAATAATCCTCCTCCCTGTATCTCTCTTCTCTTCTACTTTCTCAGGAGAGACAGGCCTATGTGATATTTTCTTCCATCTGGTTGGCTTGGATTTAGGCACTGTCTTCCTTTTCTTCAGTCTCTTCATAGTAGGGGCCTCTTCCTCTACAACCTCACTACTTTCTTCCTCCATTTCGCTCAATAGTTCTTGGGCTAATCTAGCCTGTTTTTCAGGTGTAGATTCATAACCCTGGGGATTGGCTTCTCTCCTTATCCTTGAAATCTCTTCTGTTTTTGCTTCATTGAACCTAGGATGGCTGCTTCTGATGTGAATTTCTTTGCCATTTCTGTAGCTGACAACCAATCCTTGCCTCAGCATAATATCATTGGTATTCTTGAGATCCCTGATAAGAGTTGCTAACATCTTAGACTCATCAGGCTTGGGGAATGGGTAGTCCACCTCTAGTTTGTTCTTGACATGATGTCTAGGTGGTGATCCAGTCCTGCCACTGAAGATAGGTTCAAACTCCTTGACACTAGAATGTCCAGCATCAAAGTTTCTTTGTAGAACAATGGTGTCAGGAGTGAGGACCCTCAGAATTGTTGTGTGGACATGATGGCTACTTGAGGATGAAGTCACAGCCTGGAAGATGGATTCCTTGATCAGCTTCTCTGAGTTGAGAAAGACTTGGACATCCTTAGCTTGAGGAGAGAACACCTTTGTGAGTTGAAACTCACTTGGATTGGCTATTATTTGAGGTGAATCCCCTTGGCTTGATGGCACACCTTTGGTTACTGGTACAGAGACCACTAGTGCACTCTCCCCCTTTTTGTTATTATCAAAGGTTGGAGTGACACCAGTAACCTGCAGTAACTGTTGCAGAAGCTGAGTCTGTAAATTCTGGTTGGCCAGGAAGGTGTCCATTTGTTTCTCCATTTTATCCATCCTCACAGTGAGAGCATCCACATCCTTCACCAACTTGTCTTGCTTATACCTCTGAGATGTGGAAGGAGCAACAACATCAACTCTTTTTGCCAAAGCATCCTTCACTTCATCCAGATGGTTCTTGATGTCATAAGTGTTGGCTCTTTGCTGAAGGATGTGGGCTTGATGAAGCTGAAGTGATGCCACAAAGTTTTGAATTGTGGTGGCATGCTGTGGATTTGATGTCTGAGCTTCACCATGTGCCCTTTGATAATTCCTGAGAATGACTGCCTTGGTGTCATTGTGGACAAAAGAGTTGGAAAACAACCAAGTAGGCATCTCTTGGAGAGTGGAAGGGCCTTAATCTCCTCCTTCACCACTCTTAGAATCATCATTGTCTTCATCATAGCTGAAATCTTCACCAGCTCCTGGAGGTAAATTCTGAATAGCTTCCTTTGCCCTAGACATTGATTCAGTTGTGTGTACCAAATTCAACATCCTTTCTGCCTCCACATTGCCATGTCCAGCCAAGACTTGATAGGCTGGATCAGGATGAGTAAATGTCTCAACATTCAGGTTGACTTGATCCAACTCATTTTGATATTCAAGTTGGAACAGTCTCTTCCTGTCTGCATCACTGACATTCATTGACTCACTTGCAATGGCTGAGTCTTCTATCCTTATATCTCCTGTACCTGCTTTTCTCTCAATTTCTCTCTGTTCTTGCATCATGGGCTCCCCCTGGCTCACACCTCTCACACCCTCACCTTCACCTACTAAGATGGAACTCTCAGTGCTCACTTTTACCACACTGGAAGAAGTAGTCTGTCTCTCTTGCTCTCCCTCTCCTTTTGCCTGGTTGCAAACCAGCCTCTCACTCTCAGTGGCATCACTCCCTTCCCTCAAGCCTAGAAGTGTTTGAACTACTACTAACTCATCCACACTTGAAGTAGAAATACTTGAAGTTTGAAGTGCAAGTGTGGAAGGAGTATCCGTTGAGGTAGTAGAAGTATCCATTGGCTTTCTGGATTTGGATTTGGGAATTCTAGAGGTGGCCACTTGGGTAGGAGGCTGTTGGACAATTCCAACCTCCATTGCGGCACTGGAAATCAAAGAGATATCAACAGAGGTAGGAACAGTTGAGAAGATTACCTGACTCACTTGTGCCTCTTGAGCTGCATTGAAAATTGGTGGATACACCAATTGAACCTCCCTGTTGTGGTTCAGCCTATTCAAGTCCTCAATGACTCTCTTATTCTGAACCCAACACTCCTTGGAGTTTGCAGGGAATTGGATCACCAAGTTACGTTCTACATGATTAGCCAGCAACATAAAGAATCTAGCATAATAGATATTCTTACTTCTAGATGCTTTATTCCCTAATTTAGCACCTAGTTCATAAAGAATTAAGGATCCTAGGTTATAAAAGCTGTCACTAAGAAGCATATAAGCAATATCTAGCATGAAGAAAGTAACAACATCATAGTTTCTAATCTTACCAAAAAATACTTTTAAAATGGCATCAAAGAAAAAGCTCCATTCTTTGACCATGCCTTTCCTTTGAATCTTACTCAAATTATCAGTAGGTAAAGCATAGTTAATCAAATTCAGCATGTTAACTATATCAGTATCACTATGCTTTTCTAAACTACCGTTATCAGGAAAATTCAAGCAGGCAGAGATAATGTCAATATTAATCACATGTTCCTTACCTTGAAGAACAAAAGTAATGGTAGCATTCACAGAATCAAAAACAGCTGATTCCAAGATAGCTTCAATTACCTCAAAATAAAGAGTGGGGGCTTCGAACATAGCCTTGGATAGCTAGTTCTGGAAGAACCTCATCATAGTGTGATATGATGCGTTCTTCTCCTCGAAGTCCACCAAAGCTGTGAAATTGTTCTTCTCGTATGTGAACCCAGTGAGTGACATTGTTTTGTTGGTTGGTGTCATTGATGAAAGCTTTGAACTTATAGAGAGAATTTAGCTTTTGAGAGAGAAGAAGTTTTCTTGCCTTAGAGAATTTTTGGAAAATGATAGAAAATGATTAACTGATAGTAAAATTTAATTTATACTCCCCCAAAATAATTCACTAATAAAATCAGAATAATTGAAAGAAATTATCTGATTGGGCAAGAAAGTAACCGTTTAAAAGTAATGGATTGAAAAGTAAAGCCACGAATTTACTGTAATTACATACACGTACTGTACGCAGGTAACTACGGATAAGATTGTGACTTTAACTGTTACGATTAAACTAAACTATCTACGGATAGGATTTTACCTTTTGGAATTCGATATCCGTAGAGGTGTAAAACCGGTATCCGTAGACAAAGAAAATCCAGTGTCAGAAATGACCATCAACGGATAGGGGTATTCGTAGACGGAGAAATTTTGACTTAGACAAAATTCTTCTTTTTCAGAGAGTTTTAATTCTCATGAAAATCATGTTGACACTGGCTGCATTACAAATCATCAGAAATTTAAATAATTCAAAAGTAGTTAAACATACCTAGCTCACTTACCAACCTTGAGAATGTTGATTCCTCAAGTGGCTTAGTAAAAATATCTGCAATTTGCTGCTCACTTGGAACAAAATGAAGTTCCACAGTACCATTCATCACATGTTCCCTGATGAAGTGATACTTTATGTCAATGTGCTTGGTCCTTGAGTGTTGCACTGGATTCTCAGTTATGGCAATTGCAATAGTGTTGTCACAGAATATTGGAATCTTATTAACTATTAGACCATAGTCTATTAGTTGATTTTTCATCCAATGTATATGTGCACAACAACTTCCAGCAGCAATGTATTCTGCCTCAGCTGTAGATGTAGAGACGGAATTTTGCTTCTTACTGAACCATGAGACAAGCTTGTTTTCTAGAAATTGACAGGTGCCTGTTGTACTTTTTCTGTCAATCTTGCAACCTGCATAGTCTGCATCTGAATAACCAATTAGATCAAAACCAGATTCTCTAGGGTACCAAATGCCAAGGTTTGGTGTTCCCTTGAGATATCTGAAAATCCTCTTGATAGCAATTAAGTGAGACTCTCTAGGATCAGCCTGAAATCTAGCACAAAGACATGTAGCAAACATAATATCAGGTCTACTAGCTGTTAAATATAGAAGTGAGCCTACCATGCCTCTATAACTTGAGATGCCCACAGATTTTTCCTTAGTATTCAATTCAAGCTTAGTGGCAGTTGGCATAAGTGTTTTAGCATGAGAGCAATCCATTAGATCAAACTTCTTTAATAAATCAAAGATATATTTAGTTTGAATAATAAAGATTCCTTCTTTCACTTGCTTAACTTGTAAGCCAAGGAAATAGGTAAGTTCACCCATCATGCTCATTTCATATTTACTTTGCATAAGTTTGGCAAACCTTTTGCAAAGCTTCTCATCTGTAGACCCAAAAATTATGTCATCTACATAAATTTGAACAAGTATGCTAGAGCCATTAACATTTCTAAAGAAAAAAGTTTTGTCAACAGTACCTCTAGTGAAGTGATTCTCTAAAAAAAACTGTGACAGAGTGTCATACCAGGCTCTAGGTGCTTGCTTCAGTCCATAGAGTGCCTTGAGTAGGAAGTAGACAAATTCTGGATGGTCTGGATCTTCAAAACCAGGAGGTTGACTGACATACACCTCCTCTTCCAGTTCCCCATTCAAAAAGGCACTCTTGACATCCATTTGATAGACTTTGAAATTGGCATGGGCTGCATAGGCCAGGAATATCCTTATTGCTTCCAATCTAGCAACAGGGGCAAATGTTTCACCATAATCTATTCCTTCTTCTTGAGAGTAGCCTTTAGCAACCAGTCTAGCTTTGTTCCTTGTTACTATGCCATTTTCATCCATCTTGTTTCTGAATACCCACTTTGTACCTATAACACTTCTGTCTTTAGGTTTGCGTACCAGCTTCCACACTTTGTTTCTTTCAAATTGGTTTAGCTCTTCTTGCATAGCTAATACCCAATTTGGATCTAAAAGAGCATCCTCAACTTTCTTTGGTTCTTCTTGAGAAAGATAGTTGTTGTATAAACATTCATCCTGAGTAGCTCTTCTAGTTTGGACATTTGAGGATGCATCACTAATGATCAGTTCAAATGGGTGATCCCTTGTCCATTTTCTTCTTGTTACAGGTGTAGGTCTTAAAGATGTAACATCATTCTCATCAACATGATCATGTGAGGTTGATCCTTGACTCAGAGAAACTCCCCCTGAGTATATTGGGGTGGTAACTCTGTGTTGTGATCCACCTACGGATGCTCCATTTTGGCTTCCTACGGATGCTCCATTTGTCCCTTCTATAGATGGCTCATTTGAACTTGAGTTATCCATATTTGGAGGTACTGATTCATCCACATAATCATCATCTTCATCATCATAATAGAGACCTTCCACCTCATTCTCAAACCTGAGAGTTTCATGAAAACCCTCATCAGTAAGACCTTGTATTCTGGCATCATCAAAAACAACATGTATAGATTCCATAACAATGTTGATTCTGTGATTAAAACCCCTGTAGGCTTTTCCAGCTGCATATCCCACAAAAGTGGCTTCATCTACCTTTGACTCAAATTTTCCAAGATTTTCACCTTGATTTCTCAATACAAAACACTTGCATCCAAAGATATGTAGAAAATTCAAGGATGGTTTTCTTCCTTTGAGCAATTGATATGGAGTCATTCCTTTTGCTTGATTGATCAAAGAAATATTCTAAGTGAAACATGCAGTGTTAACTGCTTCAACCCAGAAATAAGTAGGTAACTTTGATTCTCCTAGCATAGTTCTTGCAGCCTCAATTAGAGTCCTATTTTTCCTTTCCACCACTCCATTTTGTTGTGGTGTTCTTGCTGCAGAAAACTCATGGATGATTACATTCTCCTCACAAAACAGCCTCATTGTTGAATTCTTGAACTCAGTGCCATTGTCACTCCTGATTCTTCTTACTTTGAGATCAGGATGATTGTTAGCAACCTTGATGTGATTGATTATGATTTCACTTGCCTCATCTTTGGAGTGCAGAAAATATGTCCATGTAAATTTAGAAAAATCATCCACAATCACAAGGCAGTATCTTTTCTTTGAAATTGACATTAAATTTACTGGTCCAAACAAATCCATGTGTAACAGCTGTAGAGGTTGCTCAATTGATGAGTCCAGCTTGCTTCTGAAAGAAATCTTCTTTTTCTTTCCTTTCTGGCAAGCATCACAAAGTCCATCCTTGGAAAACTCCCACTGAGGAAGTCCTCTTACTAGATCTCTTCTTACCAAATCATTCATAGACTTGAAGTTCAAATGTGACAGTCTTTTGTGCCATAGCCAAATCTCATCCTTGCTTGCTTTACTCAGAAGACAAGTGATAGAATCTGAACTTGTTGAGTTAAAGTCAGCTATATACACATTACCTTTTCTGTATCCTGTCAACACCACATTGTTGTCTTCTTTGTTGGAAACAACACAGGCTCCTTGATTGAATGAAACTGAGAAACCTTTATCACACAGTTGACTAATACTCAGCAAATTATGCTTAAGTCCATCAACTAGTGCTACTTCATCAATGATGACATTCTCCTTTGAAATCAAGCCATATCCCTTAGTATAACCTTTGCTGTCATCTCCAAAAGTAATGCTAGGGCTAGCTTTCTCCACAAACTCTATGAGCAAGGTAGAATCTCCAGTCATGTGCCTAGAACAACCACTGTCTAAGTACCATAGATTCTTTCTGTATCCCTGCACACAACAAAACCAAATCAAGTTGATTTTGGTACCCAAGTTTCCTTGGGTCCACTCCTGTTAGCTTTGCCTTTCTTGTCATTTTGCACCTTAATCCCAGGTTGAGTTAAATCAACCTTGACCCTGGGTTTTGACCTCTGAGAGACAACATGCTGAGGATGTTCATATGCATACATGTTTGATACAGGCATTTGACAGTTTTGTGCATACATAGAATTCATGTGTGGCATGCTCCATGTCATTTGTGGCATTGAGAATGCATTCATATAAGGATTTGAAACAAATGGCATGTTGGCATACAAATTTGATGCTTGGTCAGTATGTGCAAACAAGTTATGCATAACAGGCATAGGCATATTAGGTACAAGCATTGGCATTTGAACAAATGGAATTTTAACAGTTTTGCAATTGGTAGATAAATGATTAACACTACCACATTTTACACAAGTTTTCTTAGGAGCATACTTGTCAGGAGTATAGTTGTTATGTTTGTTAATCCCTACCTTACCATTTCTATTCTTTTTCTTTTTCACCTCAGCTTTGACCTCTATATTCTCAACCTTGTCCTTCAATTGCTTGTTGGACAAGTGACCTATGTTGACATCCTTAGACTTGGTTTTGCTACCTTCTCCCTGAACAAATTTTTTGCTGGTTGGACCATACTTTTTGTTCATCTTCTCAAGTTTCTCTTGACTAACACTAGATGTACACTTCTTTGGACAAGTCACTTCCGTAGAGGTGTTGTCCATCAACGGATGCTCACTATCCATAGAGGTATTACCCATCAACGGATGCTCACTATCAGTAGAGGTGTCATCTCCTAGACTCTCAAAATCTAGTTTCTTTTTATCTTTTCTTGCAGATTCCTTGTAGAATGTATCCACACCTTGAGCCTTAATAATGTTTGTGGCAACATTCCTGGAATCAGTCCATCTAGCTATTGTTTCATGTTCTTTAGCTAACTGTGCTTTGAGAATTTCTTCTCTTTTAAGCACAATCAACAAATCATCCTTGGCAACTTGACACTCTACTCTCATTTTCTCAAACTCAATCAACTGAGTTTCCAGAACTGCATTCCTATCACTCAAAAACTGATTAGCATCTTTAATCCTGGTGTTTTCATTAGTAAGTGATTTAAGAGAAATACGCATATGATACAATTCAGTGGACATGTCATTAATTGCACTATTGCATTCCTCAGTAGAAAGCTCAGAGAGATTGGTGGTAATTACCTGATTGGATGATGAACTGACCTCCTGCTCACTTGAATCAGCCATTAGTGCAAGGTTCACAAACTCAGTGTCCTCCTCAGAATCATTCCCATCTTCAGCCCAGTTATAGTCCTGAGTTATGAATGCTCTACCCTTTTGCTTGAGAAGATCAAAGTATTTCTTCTTGTAATCAACAGGCTCAAACTTCCTGTCACTCTTCTCAGTGATAAGTGGATTTCATATCCATTTGGATCGTCCAAAATTGGCTTAAATTGGTTGTTTTGTTCTCAAGTTTCTGGTGTTTCCTTAGGATTGCATATCAGGATTGCATCTCAGGATTGTACATCATGATTACACAAGAAAGTTACATTGAGTCTTATCCGTAGATAAGCTACCCATCTACGGATACTACATAAGCATGCTATCTGTTGATGGCTACATTTTACTTGTACAATTTTTACTAAGTTAATTTAGTTATCATCAAGAAACAACATAGTTCCTAACAAATTCTCCTGTTTCTTAGAAATCCAAGAAACAAAGTACAATATCTAGATTATCTTCTGAGGCAGAGTATAGGGCAATGGCTTCTGCAACTGCAGAAGTAACTTGGACAGTCAGATTATTGGAAGAACTTGGTGTGCAAAACTTACAGCCGGTCACACTACATTGTGATAACCAGTCCGCCATTCATATAGCCAAGAATCCAATCTTTCACGAACGTACTAAACACATCGAAATAGACTACCATTTCACTCGTGATAAAGTACTAAAGGGTCTTTTCCAACTCACCTATCTACCTACTACTAGTCAGCTTGCAGATGTTTTCACTAAAATCATTCCTTCTCCACATTTCAAAGATCTACTTTCCAAGTTGGGATTGTCTGCTCTTCCACTGCATCCATCTCCCATCTTGAGGGAGGGTATTGGTGATATACACCCAACAGTAAATTAATTTATATTTTAGCTTTGTACATAAGGCAACAAAATAGTTAGTTCCAAGTTTCCCGCCAATAGTTAGTTACAGTTTTGTTGATTTGGAAAACTTGTATATAACACTTTCTTTCCTTCTCTTGTAAGTAAATTTCAATGAATGAAATTCTTTCTCTCTTTCACAGAAAATAAAAATAATCAAGAGTTATAAATACTAAATTTATAATTTAGTATTTAATATAGATAGATGTGATATACGGGAATACATAGGTAATATTTAGAAGTAGTAATTATTGCTGTAATTTTTTAGTACTGTTATGCCATATTTTCAGTTGCCTCAATTATCTCATAATTTCCCAATATGAATCTATTAACAATCAACTTAATTCCTAAGTTAAATATTTCCTCTCTCTGAAACGAGGAAATATCTCCAATTAATTATAGAAAATATCTCTAAACGATATCCTTCAAATCAGGAAGGTATCCCAATCTAAATCTAAAAAGATAAAATAAACTAATTCCAAATACATCCCTAATAATCACAGGGATTAAAAACACAATCCTATAACAGAACTGCGTTGGCTTGATCCCTATAAATACAGGGTACGCAGGCATCTTGGAGTAGGATCCGACACATCTAACAAGTCGAGACACCTTTCAAGTCCAGCCCCAAACATTCAAAAATCCCAAATCCCCCTATTATCACAATTCGTTATTTCAGCAATCCACGAAATTTGTTATCACCAAATTACTTCGTTAATAAGTACTAATTTTATACCCATACAAGGTATAGTAAACTTTATAAATTATTTATTAATTTATTTGATTCTTTTTAAAATGTCACTAAAATAAATATAAGTCGTTTACTAATTTTTAGTTTTAGAATCCTCTGTACTAGTCACGAATCGAACCTTGATCCCATTTTTTTAAGAATAATGCTAGAGATACCGAATTGAGGTACAAAATTTAGGTTCCGAATGACGTGGAATTGATCATATGTCAATTTGAAATATTTTAATTGGTGATATTGATGTGAATACAGGGGGGTCCATTAATTTATAACCAAACAGACAATGACACGTGTCATTTTGTAAAAGTTTTTGTACCAAATTTGGTACCTCCAACCGACAAAAAACTCGCTTATACTATCCTTATAGTACTAACTAGTTTACTAAGTCGCGCTTCGCAGCGGGCTTGTAATAATTTCTCTAAATGTTTTTAAAAAAACATTTTACAAAAAATATATTTAAATAACATAAATAATAATATTTCTAACATAAGGTTTCTTATGTGTTTTTCATGTCATATTGATCATTCATGAAAATTCTGAATAAATATAGAAAAAGGTAATTACTTAATATTTTAATATTATGTTGAATATTATAATACTGATTACCATTTATATTTTCTTCAAAATTTAAATTCTAGCTTATATTTTAAAATACATAATATAATATCAATATTTTATTCTAGCATATAATACACCGCTCCTAATGAACCGCCCTCTCTTTAAAGATTTTTCCTCCCAGTGAGTCGCTATCTCGTTAAAATGTAACATATAACACATTATTCTACTAAATAAATTACATAATTTTCAAATTTAATTTGTATTTTTGACATATAATATAATAATTATAAAAGCTTACATTTATAGCCTTGAAGATAAGTTTTTTCTAAATGCAAGAATATTAAAATTGCATATTTAGTTTCCTCCATTATGAAAGACTTAAAAGACAATTGAGATATATACTAATAAAAAATTTAGTAGGATATTTAGATTGTATATTTACTTTCCTTCATTTGTAAAGATTTTAAAGAGCAAGAATATTACAATTGTATATTTAGTTTCCTCTGTTAGTAGAGATTTAAAATGCAATTGAGATTTTTTCTAATCTTAAGCCTTATTAATTCAAAAATTTGAGAAAATTAGAAAAATAGATCGAAGCGATTTGAGAGACGCCACCTCACCGCCCTCGTCTTCTTAATAATTTTTCTAAAAAATATTTTACAAAATATGGTTTTAGATAATATAATATTTGTAACATTAAATTAGGATTTATTTTGAATTCTCCGTTTAATCTTGATCAATTACCAAAATTTTGAATTTTGAATATATAAAGAAAAGGGCAAATGTTAAATATTTTTTATTATTTTAAGATTATATATTACGTAATGAATCGCTCCTCGTAATGAATCACTCTCGTTAAACATGTTTCCTCCCAGTGACCCGCTTTCTCGTTGTTACAAAATCTAAAAAGATAATAAACTAATTTACTAAATAAATTACATCATCTATATCTATTAATCAATTTTATTATATCATAAAATTCAATTTAAATATTTTTAAATATTCTAACTTTTATTATTTAAAATAAAGGTATTCGAGAAAATGAATAAATTACTTTTATATTTGTTTTTATTTTATTAAAACTTGCATTTTTTGTAAGTATTAGCTTCTCTATTAAATTAGAAGGTAAAACTTAAAAAAATAATTTTTTATATCTATACTATTATATAATAGACGAAGTAGTCTGGTTCTTCATAGTTTGGTCACTCAATCTACAACCGTTACATCTTTCCAATCAAATCGATTAGAAGCGTTGGATAAAATACTAAAAATATTATATATAGTACCTTTGATATTTTTTAACTAAAATTCCTCCTTTTCTAATAATATTACGAGTAATTTTGTTTAATAAAATAAAATAATAATAATAATCTAACTACTAATAAATAACGAATTACCTATTTCACCTAAAATACATTATCTTTTCTACTTTTCCTAACTAAAACCTCTCATTTTCCAAAAATATTACGACCCCATTTAATAAAATATAAAAAATAATAATATTATAACTATTAATAAATAACTAATTACCGTTACTTATTTATAAAAAGATATTATTACACTACACCATAGATTGGCTATTGCAACGCGCATTGAAAAAATTGCTTAAAAATCGTTGCTATTTAATGACAAGTTTTGACAAGTTTACAACTAGGGTAATGCTTTTTAATATCGTTACAATTGGATTTCATTTTTGCAAAAATTAAATTTTATTGCAACGAATATAGATAAACGTTACCATAAGTTCAAAATTTTGGGGTAAAATTTTAGCGGGCTGTATAAAAAAAGAAGCGGGCTTGGAAAATTATTTTGCCCGGGCTTTCTAACACTAACATTTTGACTAAAATATTTTGACTAAAAAAACACTCAAACACAATCGGACACAGAGACAAGCGAGAGAGAGAGAAGGCGGTAGGGAGAAATTGAAGCTCGAAGATTCACTACACCATAAATGGCCTACTACAACATTTTGAGGTCATGTTGCCTTTGCTTATGTTGGCTTTGCTATGCATATTTTTGGCTACTACAACATTGTCATTTTGATGTTGGCTTAGGCACGATAAATATGTTGCTGTAGAATCAAAATGTTTGCATGTTGCAATAGGTAACAAAGATGTTGCCATAGTTTTGTAATAGGCAAACTTTTCTCTTTCTTAACTAAAAATAAAAATTTTCATTTTTTAAAACATAAAAACTAATTAATTTTGATAAAAATAATTAAAATTTTCTTATAAAAATTAAGAACTGCCAGAAAAGGTGATTAATAAAATGAAAAAGGTAAAAATTATTTTTGAGATTAATAATTATATTTTTATAATTACAAAAATACACTACACCATAAATGGCCTGCTACAACATTTTAAGCTCATGTTGCCTTTGTTTGTGTTGGCTTTGCTATGCTATTTTTTGGCTACTACAACATTGTCATTTTAATGTTGCCTCGGGAATCAAAGAATGTTGTTGTATAATAAAAGTGTTTGCATGTTGCAATATATATAAATTTGTGTTGCCATAGTTTTCTACATGATATGAAAACTAATTGATTTTGATAAAAATAATTAAGACATTTTTATAAAAATTACGAATATGCTAAAAGATGTTAATAATTAATTAGAATCTTTTCTAAGATGAATAATTTTTGTAATATATTGTTAAAATAAATTATTTTATTATATGAGTAAAAAAATTATAAGTGACATGAAAATTAATTGAATTTGATATTAAGAAGTTTCTATATAAATTAAGAATATACCAAAACAGTGAATAATTAATTTAAAAATATTAAACCGAGTCTTTGAGATGTATAATTTGATTATATAACCAATTAAGTATTATATATAAACTTTAAAATGAATATTTAATTTTCTAAATTTTTTAATATTTTATCAAATTTTAAAATGAATATTTTTTATCCAAAAATTTAGAAATTTATTTTTATATGATATGGCAATTAGTTGATTTTGACAAAAATAATTAAAAAGTTATAAAAAGATTATGAATATGCATAAAGAAGTAAATAATTTATTAAAAAAAATTTAAAAAGTGTAAATTTTATTTATGCACATGAAAAAGTATATTTGTAAATCCTGATATGAAAATTTCTGCACACAAACCCATGAAAATTAGAGAGCGGCAAAAAGGCCGCCCTTTCTAATTTGCACTCTTCAACAAAAGACCGCCCTTTCTAATGTTTTCAGTCCGTCTTAATCTCTCCCTCTCTCTCATTCACCCTCTCTCTCTGTTAGCTCTCTCACCCTCTATATTCTACCTCTTTTTCATACCCCAGAAATACTATGAATTAAAGCGTTCTTCAGTTAAAAGCTTGAAATTGGTTTAATTGCTTTTGGATTCGGGCCTTCTTCGAATTAGGTTTTCTCAGGTTTCGGTTCAAATTGGCTTCAATTTTTATGTTTAATCGAAACCTTATGTTTAATTGGTTATAATTTGGATTCTCTCTCTCTTTATTCCAGGGCTGATTTGGATTCGGGCCTTTTTATGTTTATTCCAGGGCTTCTTTTATTTCAATTTGGGCTTCGATTTGGGGTTCAAAAGTAGGGTTTGGATTTGTAGGTATTATCCTCTTCCTTTTACGGGTTGTATCATGTTTCGCATCTTTGATATATGTATAAGTAATTATGTGTAAACGTTATGAGTTGAAACTTGATTGAGTTAAACAGATTGATGAGAATGGAAGGAGTGGAAGCATTAGTGATAGTAGGGAGGGGGATATGTGGTGCTGGAGAGAGCTGAGAGTCTTAGAACCACTGGTGCTTCTTTAGCTCTGGTTTCTCGCAATTTCAATCTTTTTTACTCTTCTTTAACCACGTATTACTTTATTCTTTTTATAATTCTAATTAAGTTTTAATTTTGTTCACTTTTAAATTTTTACAGTTCATTGACCTTTGATTTGATTTTTATAGGAGTGTTTATAAATTTTTCAGTCATGATAATCTGCCTTTGGTTCCATAGTTTTGTATGTAGATAAAAATTTGCAAGAAACAGACTAACCAAATTTAGCCATTATATTGTTTACCGTTTCCCAGGAGAAATAATCTTTCCCTAATGCTAATTATAATTTTGATCATATGTTATTATGCTAATATGTTTACAAGAATGATCCAATCATCTAGGACCTAGGGTAGGGAGTCAGGGAGAGCAGCAAGACAGCAAGATCCTCTTGGAGCCTAGGGTTGGGCGACGGGAGGACGACGGGAGGAGGAGCGCGAGCACACTGGAAAAGATAATTTGAGTAGATGTATTGATGTATATATGCATGAAATTGGTTGATTAAACTGTACAAGTAGACCAAATTAAGCACATCAAAGAGAAATCTAAAAACATTTATATAAATGATAAAGAGAAATTAATTGGTTTATTAAAGGCAACTTGTGTTATGTTTAAATGTTCTTACCGTTTGTTGGTGTTATGCAATGCAGAATGGAAGGTGCTGAGATCAACAAAAGCATGTTTGCACTGAAAGAATATATATAAGAGCTCTTGACAATGATCAGGGTCATATTCCTTTTAGAGGCAGTAAATTAACTGAAGTACTGAGGGATTCATTTGTTGGAAACTCTCAGACTGTTATGATCTCTTTCATTTCACCAAATGCTGGATCGTGTGAACATACTCTTAACACCTTGAGATACGCTGACAGGTAGAAATTGTATTTGGATTTTTTTTAATTGCAGAATTGCAGATATTTTTGCTATTCTATAATCAATTTTTGCTATACTATGATGCATCAGAGGAATTCTATGAGCCAGAGAAACCGTTGTGGAAGAAAAATATGAAACCTGAAGCATCATCCTATGCTACAGAAGATAAAATGAGGAGATATAATGGCCAGACAAAACTGAAAGAGCCAGCAAAATTCGATTCAAGAAATTCACAGCCTGACGACGATCTGAATGCTCTATTAAAGGTTTGAGCTGTAGCAGAATCAGTGGGATTATACATCCCACTTTTTCATTTATTACTACATCATTTCCACGCTTTTCTTTTTCCTAACTATAAGCAGGGATTTGTAACACATCGAGATTCCTGATGCATTATATGAGCTTATTAATTTCTCTTTATCAGTGGAGATTGCAAGCATTTCTAGAGATGTT
Source organism: Heracleum sosnowskyi (assembly GCA_030848705.1). Lineage (NCBI taxonomy): Eukaryota > Viridiplantae > Streptophyta > Magnoliopsida > Apiales > Apiaceae > Heracleum > Heracleum sosnowskyi. The sequence continues at coordinate 20,523,620 of CM061235.1, read as the reverse complement.
TTTGATTCGCTGTGTGTGATGCGTTTAATTCCTTGGTAATTTTGCATGAGCAGGTTATCGAACTTGAATGAGCAAAATAAAATTGTTTTTTTAAACGGTTGGCTTGACATCCACATTCATGATGCTGAATTTATTCTTCGGAGACCATTACTTATTGCAGAATTTGGAAAGTCTTCCAAAGATTCAGGCTTCAGATCCTATCATAAGGCATGGACACATCGGCCAAGTTTGGAAGATGCTAGTCCCATGATTGGTGGCACCAAGTCTTAGTTTAATACTGGAATATCTTTATGTTTTAGACTATCACCTTTTGATGTTACTTAGTAACACATTACGCTTAACTAGTTTGTGAAGTATTGTGTTTGGATATACTTTTTTAGTAAGTTGATGATTTTGTTTAGAAAAACTCTTGTAGTTGGTTGAATCTGGATTGTTGGTTTGGATTATTATGTAGTATGATGTTGTCTGGTGGAAATGAAAAAAACAGGTTGTGTTGTTGATTTGGAATCTATATATACAAATTGTGTGTTTTTAATTGTTAATAGAAAAGTGTTGCCACTGATGCTAAAAAGTGTTGGAAAACATAATAAATAATGTTACAAAATGTTGCAGTAGATAAATATTGTGTTGACATAAAAGTGGGACCCACACTGGTCCCCTGTGGACCCCACATTGCCCCACATGTGATGTGGGCCCCACATTCATTTTACAGAAAATATAACACAACAGCAACATAGATATTATGTTGGTGTAAGGTAATAATATTGTTGCTATAGCAGTCTATTACAACACCAAAACTCATGTTGCCATAGAGAAGTATAATGTTGGCATAGACCCCAAAGGCAACATCAAAAAAACCAACACAAGAAAAGTGTTGGCTTTGCAATTTTTGGACCTACAACAACATATTTTGGACATACGGCAACAGTTTTCAAGGCTTGCCGTAGGCCATTTATGGTGTAGTGATACTTAATAAATGTTAAATGATTTTTGCACAAAAGTTTGATTATTTTTCGGACAAAAAAAATTTGGCTGAGCGGCAAAATTACCGCCCAATCCAAAACTTTTCGGACAAAGGCAAAAAAAGCCCACCCACTTTCATTCTCTGTTCTTCATTCTTCATTCTTCACTTTACTCTCTCTTTTTCTCTCGCTCTTCCTCTCTCGCACTCTCACTTTACTCTCTCGCTCGAACACACCTCGTAATTACTTTTAATCTATACATACATATGCGTACATACATCTATAACTTCATGTAATATATAAATACATACTATAAGTACATATAACTACATTTATTTGAGTTTAGGGCATTTTTAATTCGATTTAAATTATGTAATTATGTTGATTTCGTTTTGAAATTTGTTTCTTATGTTGATGTTTCAGGGCTGATTATGAAATTTGAGCTTCAATCGGGTTTAATTTGGGACTTCAATCGGGTCGGGTTTAATTTGGGGCTTCAATCGGGCCGGGTTCAATTTGGGGCTTCAAATCAGGGCTTCTATCTGGTGGAATTGGGGCTTCTGTGTTTTCTGTGTTTAAGGTACTTCAATATTTTCTCTCTTCTATATTTGGGACTTTTATAATTTGAATTGGGTCGGGTTTAATTTGTTTAGTTTTGTGGGTTGTAGCATGTTCGATTTTGTTTCGTGGGTTTAATTTTTTTAGTTTTGTTTTGTTTCGTTTAGTTTAATATATACGAATTTGTTTTGTTTAGTTTAGTTTTTATATAGCTTATTAACTCAGGATATGTAAATCTTACATTCAGTTCTGGACATTATATTTCCTTTGGCCATGTAACTAATCTGGTGACCCTTTAATTTTATGTAACCTTGCGTCCATGCCTACCCATTGCACTAGGGAGCAGTGACAACTTTGGAATACATTACCGGACATAATATTTTCATGCCTTGTTAGTTGTTGGAATTCTGGCTACTTACTAATCACAAGTAGGCATAAATTGAGAAATTATTAAACTTATATTTTCCAAACTGGTTTGATCAGCAGATACCTGATACAGAGAGCTGTCTGGAAAGCAAAAGATGGTCTAGGGATACCTTATAAAACTTAGTATTAGCTTAATTGGTTGTTTCGTTAATTAATTTTATTTAAAAAATGACCTAAAACAGCCTTATGATTTGAAATTTAAAAGCTGGATGTGTCTTATTCTATTTTCACCTCTTGATTTTGTAGTTTGAGTTGCACAAAAATCAAAATTACCCTCACAGTATGTAATTCCGAGCACTTTTATGTTAGGTTGTCGCTTTTAAATTGTGATAATTCATAAGTTATACATAATCAACTACTTTTCTGGCTTATAAATTGATTTATTTGAAGCGATTATTACATAGTTGTGATTTATAAAAAGAAAAAAGATCTACTCATAAAAGATAAATTTAGTTCAAATAACAAGTAACCTTTAGCCTGTTACAGGTAGTCCACTAGCTTCTTTATTAAGTAAATTCTATCAGCTATTAAAATGCGTTGAAAATATTGTAACAAAGGATGTGGTGCTAACTGTCTATATCTCTCTTCTAGGGTTTCTACCTCTAAATTTTTCCCTTTGTCTCTGTTTTTGCCCTGTTGCTTCTATATTCTGACCTGCTACTATCAGGATACTTTTAATTTAATATATTTGGCTTTCTTTGCTGGCAAAGTTTTTCTATATATGTTTACGAAATACATTTTTTGAGATAAATTATTACTTGATTGACAGGGATTCAGGTTGTTTCTTCGTAGTTTTAAGTAGTATACTTATTTCATATATGAAAATAAAGTGGTTTAGTTTTAGGTTCTTGATATAGTTTGACTTTTCTTTGGGAGTGCCATGAATGCAATAAAGATTTTGGTTTCCGTACTTTCTGTATGGGTGTATTTTGTGCTACCTAGACTAGTCCGTAAGTGTCTAATATAAAATGTCTGAGTGTTGGATGACTTAGCAGTATTCTTATAGTTTTGCATGTTTTTTAGCCAAGTGATGAGTGTCCATAATATAAAATGTCTTTTTTGGTCTTCTTACCAAGTATTGCCTGGGTAAATATGACAGAATAATGCCACCTCTCTCTATCTTTCTCAATAAACTTTTTAGTTACATTACGTGATGAACAGACTTGTAGTGCTGCATAACTTGATTCTGAATTTCTGACCTAGCCAATTTCTGACCATTCAGGTTTTTTATATATAACCCTTAATCCATGCTATTTACACTTTTTCTAAGTAATTTACTTAAGTATCAATGTTTATCTTATTCTGGTATGCGCAGTGATAATCATTTGCTGGTTTTCAACGGATTTTGATAGCTAAAATAAAGATTTCTCTTGTTGTTTGTTTCTTGCTTTTCAGGTGAGTTTTGGATTGCATCTCATCGAGTTTTTCATCAGTTTGTTGGTGTTCATCTACAACGTTTTCCAGAAGGTTTTTGGAGAAAAATTCAGGTTGGTCCTTGTAGCATTGCTTACCAAATTTTCTGGGCAGATTGTTGTGAGCTTCAGAGCAATCTCGGACCTCTGTTTTACAAAACTCTTATATTGGTATTACAGTAGCTTTTCGAGGTATGATTTTGAGCTCATCGGTTGTCTTTTTAATGCACAAGAACTTTCCAGAGCACAAAATAAATATATTCCCAACTTGTACACTGAAGTGGCTTAAATATATTCCAGATGTATCTTATTGGGTACCCTAAATATATAAGGAAGCTATATCTCAAAAAGGAACTAGTAGTTAGTAGACACGAAAAATCAAGTATTTACTGAGTTTCTTTGGTGCAGGTGATGTATGAACAAGCCAGTCAAGTTGCGAACGATGCGGTTGGCAGTATAAGAACTGTTGCATTATTTTGTACTGAATGAAATCAGGAATTAGGCTTGAAATTGTGAGTGGTGCTAGTCTTGGCGTGGGTTCTTCAGTTCTCTTCTTGGTTAACTCTTTCATTTTCTACATTGGATCGGTCCTGGAAAAGCATGGGAAAGCTACTTTTGCTAAAATTTTCAGAGTAAAACCTTACAACTGTTTTATAACCTAACTTATGTTCTAAGCATTTAAGAAATAGTTATTTTCCCATTTTTTGTTTATTATTTCCAATTCACATTAAGGTCAGAACATATACACAACATGATGTCGCTCAAAATCTATAACGAATTATTGATATATGATGAAAGATAAGTTAATTATACTGAGTAATTGGTATACCTGTGTGTAATTAGTTTGTTTTTTGATGAGGGTGTTGTTTGTTTATGTAATTCGATGGGTGTTTTATATTGGTAAGATGAGGTGATTTAATTTGTTATACAGTTATTACGGATATTTGCATCATTGTGTCAGGTTCTATCTTCTTCGTGATGAGTTAGTCCCTAATGCTTATTTGTTACTCATTTTCAACAGGGCTGGTGGTGGTACTGAGAAAAAGAAGTGAGTAGCAGGGGTGGATCCTATCTTTGCAGTTTTAATGAGATAATAGTAGTTGATAATTTTCTTTAGTTTGTAATTTTGTTGTCACAGTTGAATTCTGTTGGTGAAATTTGTGACTAGTTTAAGACAGCGTGTTACATGCAATCTATCATGTGAAACTATGTTGCACTATTCTTAACTGTCGAGTTTAGTTTATATTGTTGCTGGTTGTTTAGTTATGACTTTCAACTGCAAAAATCTATTACATTACTAAAATTTACATATAATTAACGTCATCTTCTTTAACGTCATCTTCTTTTTTGTGTTTGTCTTACAACATATATGAGCAGCATCTTCAGGCCGTGCCTTGTTCTAACAGTAAACTTCAGGAGCAGGTATGCTCATTTTGACGCATCCTTGTGTTATGCTTTTGCTATAATTTTAGCGAATGTCTATTGTGCAGGCAATGAAGCATTTTAATGGATTAGTTTCACTTATAATATTATCGGTAGCAATGTCGAAATGTGTTAATGGACAGTGGTCTAGTGCTCATGCAACCTTCTATGGAGAAGCTGATGCTTCTGGTACAATGGAGAAGCTGATTATTTTTTGTCCTTGTGTTTGGAGATACTCTCGTAGTTGGTTGAATATTGTGTTTAGAGATACTCTTGTAGTCGATTGAATTAGAATTGTTGGTTTGGATTATTATGTAATATGATGTTAAATAAAAAAATAGGTTATATTGATTTGGTTGTTTTAGAATGCATATATACAAATTATGTATTTTTTTTATACAAAAAAGTGTTTTCATTGATGCTTAAAGTGTCGAGAAAAGAACAATTGATGTTAAAAAGATGTTTCTGGAACATGTGAGCCTCATATTGGAACCCACAGGTGGGGCTCAGGTTGTGGGCCAACGGTGGGTCCCACTTTATTTTATTGAAAATATAACACAAAGGCAACATAGATATTATGTTGTTGTAGGATAATAATATTGTTGCCATAACAGTCTATTACAACACCAAAACTCATGTTGCCATAGAGGAGGATAATGTTGGCATAGACCCCAAAGCTAACATCAAAAAAACCAACACAAAAAAAGTGTTGGCTTTGCAATTTTTGGGCCTACAGCAACATATTTTGGACATACGCCAACAGTTTTCAGGGCTTGTCGTAGGCCATTTATGGTGTAGTGATTCAAGAACACTCAAGCTTGAAAATTCAATCTGAAAGAACACTCAAGCCAGAAAAAGGTATCTTCTCTCCCCAAATCGATTTTAAAATCAATTTTAGATGTATCAATTAGAGTTTAATTGTTAATTGGTGTTTTTTTTAAAATTGATTTATACGACTAATTTTTTAATTAGGGTTGGATTGAGATTTTGTTTAAGTTGATTTTTAGAATTAGGGGTTTTAAATTAGGCATTTTGTTTAAGTTGATTTTTAGAATTAGGGGTTTTAAATTAGGCATTTTGCACTTAGTTTCTTTATGTACATCATTTTAATTCAGTTTCTTTATGTGTTCATAAACTTTTTTAGTTTTGATATAAAGTTTTTATCTTTCTGATTCGATATAAAGATAGTGGTTGTTATCGAAATACTTTCCTTTTTTTCCCGATAAACTAAAATTGTGTATGTGTATGCTCTGTTTATAGGTCACCTGCAATATAAGTGCAGTAGAATTTGAGTCTACTGTGTATGCTCTGTGTATGTGTATGTGTATGCTCTGATTCAACACTGAATTTGACACTTTAATACCACTTTGGTCTCGGTCGTACAGTTATGCAGAGAGTTTAGTTGGTGTCAATGGAATTCAATTGACACGGAATGAGGCCAAAAACAAGAAGGTTCAACCTGGGAAGAAAACCCGGTATCCCCATTTATGACCTCTTATTTTTTTCTGTGTTTCAGGAGTTTTGTCATGCAATCTATCTATGCTTACTTTCCTGAAATCGATGATACAGATTATGCTTACTTTAGTCGCTGCAGTATTGTGGCAGTGACAAATGTGATTCCAGTGAGGTGATAATCAAGAGAAACTTGAAAAGAAACACGATACAGAAAATGTTAGAAGTGTAGTCGTGTTATATTCATTATCAGTCCAATCCGTGCTCGGGCTGCATAGAAATCATCTATATTATATAGCTAGCTGATAGAATATGTAATCATTATTAACTCTGACTACCTTTTTCATATAGAATATGTAACCATTATTAACCAGTGTAGATTTGTTTAACAGATACATGACCACTAATTTTTTGCTGTAGCTTAATTCTAATTCCGTGTTTCCCTTTGAAACCCCTTTAACTTAGATCTGGTTTATGTTTCTTTATAGAATTTAGCTACATCTAATATTCTTTATTGTATTGTACCTGAGACACTATGGTGCAACATTATTCAACCAATTAATTATTTTTGTATTAAATTTAATGTCCTTTTTAATATCATACATGACAGACGTTTTAATCTATAATTACTAGGTAAACCATACAAAATGGCAGTTGCACAATGTCTTTATCAGAAAGCTGTATAGGTATAAAGAGCAGACTTCTAATACTCTAATCATGTTATCAATTAGATTTAAGATGCCTTATTTTATTTTTCTAATTGAACATACAAATCCACCAACTTTGCCTCTTGCACACTCAGTGAAGGAAGTGAGGGGACTGAGGGAAATACCACAAGAGCAGAAACCCTTTGGTTTCATTTATATGTAGTTGTTGAGGTGGCAGCCTGGTATCTATGTCCCTCTATTAATGCCCAACAGAGTTACTTAATCAGTGTATAGTTTCTCCAGATGTTGATTTGTGTGACAATTCTGGAACTTTTTAAAATATGTTTGTTTAATTGAACAGACACAACCTACTTGAAGAGATGTTACGAGAACCTGAGGAGGTGTCAATTAAAAGGAAACGTACCAGCGAAGCTCTACATGTTCTTCAACAAGCTTTCCAGGTACATTCTTATAATTTATCAACACATAAATAAACATATATAAAAAAACATATATTCACCTATCTTTATAATAGACAAGGGGAGGATGTAATTTATTCTATAATTTATATATTCACTTTTACTTTCTCTGAAGGCCTACAAAACTTAGTACTCTTGCTTGTCCCAGAGCTCCACATCGTTGATTACTTGTTAACAACAAAATCCTGTTTAATTAAATCAACTAATCTTACTTTTTTAACATAGCTACTCTCGTAAACATTGGATGAATCACCACTTGAAGCTGATACCGTCGAGAGGGGTTACATCCTGCCTACTGATCGGACATGCCTACCTAAAAGTCCCGGTCTTCAGCTCCACTTGTAACATGATGGACGTATGTCGGATGTGAAATAAATTAATTATTCAACCAATTGTTTACATACTGCTTGATTTTTGTTAAATATCTAGTAGTCTACTTTACTTCACTATTAGTCTAACCCTGCCTTGTAATTATTCAACCAATTGTTTACTTGTTTACATACTGATTTGTGTTGATCTGTTTTTTCAAACTTTGGACGTGTTATTGGTGGAGTCTATTGTCTTGATTTTGAAGTTTTTTAAAACAGTAGGTCTGAAAGGTTGTGAGGTTATAGGTCAGGATTGCTGATTTATCTTATGTAGCATGTAACACCCCCAGATCCGGGGTCGGAGATCCAGGTTGTCACGTTCCTTATTCCATACAAACACTTGATACTTGAATCATAATAAAATAAATCAACACACATGGTGACCCCACCATCAGTATACTTAACTTGTAAAACAATTGAAATAGCAGGGTATATCAAATTTAAAACTGAAAACTTTAAAGAAACTGAAATGAACGAATATATACATAAGTGACATAAAGTCACGAGATACTGAAAGTCAAGGTTTCAACAAAAGCGAACACGTCGCTGAAATACATCATCCGTACAACAGTCAAAAGCTAAGTACTACCAGTCAACATCTACTAATGTCAGTCTGATCAGCCTATCTCTAACCCAGAAAGGATACTACTATACATCGGAACCATCCTACAAAATTGGCACTACTAACCGCCGTCTGAGGTTAGAGAACTAAGCTATCCATCATCTATCAAGGCTCCCCCTCCGGGCGGGTCAGGCTCCTGACACGCGCCATAGCATCTGCCCAAATCATCTATGTGGCTAGTCGAGGTACCAGTCCCTCAGCAATAACAGATAGGCCTCCCATGCGGACCATAGCTCGCCACTCAATGCTGGAAATCTCACGTCTCATCTCCCTAGGAGTCATAAACCTCATCTCGTCCTGATAGGAACGACGGGTCTCTCTCTCTGCAGCCAACTGTCTCCTCAGCTCATCAGCTCTAGCCTCTGCCGCTGCCAAGTCAGTGGTCAGCCGGCCAATCATCCAATCATGGATCACAGTAGGTACTCCAGTAGGTGAGGAAGGAGGTGTGTCCGGATCAGTCATGGGCTGGTCCTCCTCATATCCCTCAGGGGCGAGGTCATAGTCATCGTCTGATGGTAACGGGCTCAGTGGGGGCACATGAGGGGTAAGGGCTCTCACAGTAGGTAGAGGGTACATCCTGATGCCTCCTCGGCTAGCGCTGTCCTCAGAAGTCTCATCATCCTCCGTGGTAACTACATCAGGCACAACCTGATCCCTCTCAGTGGAATCATCATCCTCAATCGACTCTCCATCAATAGTGGGAGCGGGAGAAGTAGGAAAGTCAAACACAGTCACGGGGTCCTCTTCCGGATCCTCGTCCAGGCCCTCTGTATCCTCCTCGGGATCCTCATCTAGATCCTCCATGGGGTCATCCTCAGCCGCCAGCAGAGCATCGTCATGCTGGGTCTCAAAGTCATCAGCCTCCTCGGCCGCAAACACCTATACAAACGAAAGCTAGGTTACTTACTGTGAAATAAAAGTTCCCTTGCGGGTTTTAACGGCCAGTGCTACATCCGATAGCACAACCATGAACTCGATGGGAGTTCATATTATTATTATAGTTGCATTTATTATTCCTAACGCCCTATCGTTTCTGAGATTAATAACTATACGCTCTGATACCATTTCTGTAACACCCCCAGATCTGGGGTCGGAGATCCATGGTGTCACGTTTCTTATTCCATACAAACACTTGATACTTGAATCATAATAAAATAAATCAACACACATGGTGACCCCACCATCAATATACTCACGCCAGTTATGTCTCAGAAACGAAATTACAAAAGCAGTAGTCATATGATCCATAAGTTAAAGTTATTACAACCCAAAAGTAAAATGCTCGAAACCTACTGCCAGTATGATTTCTACTTGAAACCAGAAAGGCAGCGCAAACGTTTGTTCTTGTTCATTAATATACATAAGTGATACTTATAAATAAACCGGAGCAACAAGAGTTGCACTCCGAACCAACTCAATACTTCTACTTGAGGTGCTGCAACTGCCATCCTATGGGCGGTCTGCGCGGCCCAGACGCTCTTCCGAGCGGTATGGCGAATCCTGGCCATCTACTCTAGCTGTTGTGTTGTGATATATATAAAAGAAAACAAGAGTGAGCACTAAGCCCAACAATAATATAAAACAGCATAATCATATATGTAAGCTTATATCATAAGGGGAAACCTTTTAAAACTTCATTTGTATACAGAATGATATAATGAAATATTCTTTTCGTCAAAACATATCATACAGTTCAAATGCTATACACGAAACATCATTGTTCAATTACTGTCACATTATCGGTAACTTAGCACCTAGGCTTTCGTTACAATGTGCAGCACAATTCAAGTGGAAGAAGGGGACATTCTGGAACACCCGATACACGGTGATCAGCCGTTGTATCGTAACATAACTTTTCTACTAGTAGAAGGACGATTTCCTGTTCGGTTATCACCCTGGTCGCATTCGGGCCCATTGTGCTACAAGGTCACTACATCGGCACCTGTTTCATTGTCGTGAAAGCCTTTGCACGCAAGGTCACTACCTCGGCGCCTGTTTCATCACCGGGAAAGCCTTGATAATTATGGTCACTACCCCGGCACCGGTTTCATTGTCGGGTAAGCCCTTCCAGTCCCAGATGAAAAATCAATGAAACAGGAATCAGAATTTAATCCTGATTCCCCCAAGTACAGAATACTTGTCAAAACTTTGCAACAGTTCAGATTTTCTTACTCCAGAATATTTGAAAGGAGTAAGTCACAATGTGGGTTGACATCAGTCAACGAAACAAAAAACGTTTACCAAGTATTTTGGAAATCATGACCTGGGAGTTTTTGTAAAACATCTTTAGTTCTGATAATTCAGAACCCAAAATATACTCACTTTCAATGAAAGAGGCAAGTGAAATCATATGTTCACTTCCTGGAATGGATTCCCAATAATTTCAAAACCATAGTCATCAATTGAGGCAAATAATTAAAGTAGTTGGGAACCCCTACTATACTCAAGTAAATATTCTTGAGATCAAAAATTATTTTAAATAACTATTGGAACCTTACGTAATATTTAAATAAGGTTCTATGATTTTTAAATCATATTTGGAATATTTAATAAATATTCAAATAATAATTATTGAATTATTATTCAATAAAATTCCACTTAAGTGAATATCCAAAGTAATATTCACTTAATTAAATAAATATTCAATTAATAAATATTGAATTATTATTCAATATAATTCCACTTAAGTGAATATCCAAAATAATATTCACTTAATTAAATAAATATTCAATTAATAAATATTGAATTATTATTCAATATAATTCCACTTAAGTGAATATCCAAAATAATATTCACTTAATTAAATAAATATTCAAATAATATATAATAATATTATTTAAATATCTCACATTAAATATCCAATAATATATATTGGAATATTTAATCAACATTTTAAAATATAGTTGTCCCTGGAACCCTCCAGCTTCTGACAGTATAATCAAGACAAAATAATAAATTTGACTCCCAGTCTAATGCTTTAAAATCATCGTACGAGTGCTCTACCGTTAGAGCCTTTAAAAACCTCGGTTTATATCTAGTATTTACTTAGCATATAAACCTTATATCTCGCAAAGCTTTTTATCAAAATCGTAATCAGTTTATAATTCTATTCACAGCATTAAAGCAGAATATATCACAAGCACAACATTAAATCACAACAGCATCTCTATAAGATGTAGGGTTTGAAAACTTGCCTTGGTGTCTCGGTGAAGTGGTGGTGGAGGCTTGGGAGTGTGCTCGTCGATCTATAATAAGATACACAATACACAATCAGTGCCCTAGAACCAATCAACGTCATATTAACTTAAGCACTAAAGTTCTATTAATGAAAATCAAACGTCTCGCTCTTGGTCACTTATTACCTCATGACATTCCGTAAACTCCTAAGTCAAAATTTTGGGTGAAAATCTATTCACAAAACCCAAGTACTTTACCATTGCTAACTCATCGTTTTAACCATCCCCTTAAGGGTATTTCACTCGCGCAATTTTTGTTCCCGCATTTTTATAAAATCGAAAAATCATCTTTTTAACACGAAACCTTCTCGGTTCCTTTCCTAACTGTCCATGATAGTATCCACTTTAATAACACGACCCAATTCTATTTTTAAAGGGTTTGATCACAAGCTCAAAGTTCATATAGTGAACTACTTAGTTATCTGAAACCGCTTTCACTAAAACGGTTGTTTCTCCTAAACCGTAAATCAAAACGATACTATTCTTTCGCCAAAACAAACTACAACCCAATACCTACATGATAATGGTCAGAAAGTCTTATGGTTATGTCTATAAGGTAACCGTGGTCTCTGTCCAAACTTCCTAAGGAAAATTCGACATGGTAACGACGCTTAATCGTGATTCCCGTTTAAAACAGTCCAATCAATCCACCAATCAATACCCAAGCAATCATAACTCATGGTTCTCATCTAAACCAACTAATTTCTGTCTAAACAAGTTCATAACATTATTCACAAGTCCAACCATCAACCAATCCACTAAACATCATACTTATCATGTATATCATCTCTACATCACACTATCACTAATCATTATCAACTATATCACTAATATCAAAGTATAAACACAAGTGTGAGAGGGTTTATACCTTCCTTGGTACTTAATATAGACTATGAATGGTTAGTATGCCCTTCCTTGCTCCTTGATTATCCTTTACAAGCCTAAAACTTCAAGATCAAAACAAGAAAATCAAACATTACTATTCATTCTACTATTCATCATCAACTTTAGCTCAAATTTTGAGCATGATAACAACCATGGATGAATCTAGGATCAAGGATTTACCTTAGTCTATGGATGAGGGTTATTTAGAGCCCAAGATCATGATTTATGGTGGAGTAGAATTGGAGGAAATTTTTTTTTTATCCTTGGTTGAAGAAAATGGTTGAAAGTTTGATGGTGGTGTGATGCATCTCTTTTGATTTTCTTTTCTTTTCTTTTTTTTTTTGTCTAATTAACTCTAATTACAAGCCATTTAATTGTGTGGCCTTAAGTGGGTTTTGTCGTCCAAGGACACATGTCAAGCTACTTGTGGTTTTGTGGTGAAAGTGGTGACAAGGTGGTGATTCATCACCTTGTCATCACTTTGTCATCACCTATGTCATCCTCCTGTGTCATGCTTATGTCATAATTTGTATCATCAATCCTTTTATATGTTGCACTTGATGATCTTATATGATACTTCTCCTTTGGTTAGGGTTTAATCCATAATTCGTTACGCTTTTGTTTTGTCGCTAAGTTTCGCGATAGGTTCAAGTGATTTTAAAAACGTTTCTCTGTACCAATGATAGGAGATACTTCCTTGATCTTTTCATAACCTTGGTTTAATATGTGATTATGGATTTCTCATTCTACATACTTTCTCAAAACGATCAAATCAATACATCCTTGATTGTCCAGTGAATAGTGATTTAAAACTCGAATGGAAATCTTCTGATTCTGATTGCGTTTACATTCACTTATTCTCCTTATACATCAATAATATAACTTCGAAACATCCATTCCATGTCATCCACATAGTGTGGTCTGAAAAATATTTTCATCATCAAATTTACTATTCATCAGGGTTTCAAATATTACAAAATTTTGGGATATTACATAGCAGGTGCGGGACTGATATCAAAACAGTAGGCCTGAGGTTCCATTTTTAGTTTTTGATTTTTTTTGTTTTGTACTTTTTTTTGTTAATATTTGAATTCTGTTTTGTACTAAAATCGCAAACCTTATCTTGAATAGGAGAACTTGAGTAGCAAATCCTATCTTGGAACAATAAAAATGCAAGTGATGGAAAACCTTTGCTGCATCCATGCTCCAAGTGTACAGATTCTTCAGCTCTGGAAGTTCCGGTTCAAACCTAGCAGTTCTCATATAACCGTATCAGTTACTCGCAGTTGCATACTTAGGTTTATTATGTATTTTATGAATCAGTTAGGAAGATTTGACTTCTATGTGATCTAGCTATTTACCTTTTGGATGGTTTCTATGACGATGTTGGTGCTACTTTTGAACTGTTGGTAATTAGTGGTCTGTATGAAATGATATTGATGTTTTGTTGTTGCTTGGATTTGTGGCTTTTATGCCTGGCTAGTTGTATATTCAAATGGAACCATGCAATTTTATTTTTAAAAATTGTTGCAATTATGTCAAAAATATGTTGCAAATAATGTTACAACTGCTATAAAATTATTGCAATAAGGGCCTAAACTGTTGCAATTTGTCTAATAAATCCATTGCAATTAGACTAATATGTGTTGCCTTAAAGTGACTTATTTGCCGACCATTTGCTACTGCAATGATTTTTAAATGTTGCTGAATACCATAAAACGTTGCTACATGCCTGTATTGCAATGATTTTTAACGTTGTTGTAAGGAGTTGAAATTGTTGCTAAATGGCTCTATTGCAACAGGGGCGGATGCAACGGTGAAATTTTGTACATTCGTTGTAATTAAATCTAATGCAACAAATATAGGCCGTAAGGCAATATATTTGTGTTGTTGCAATATGTCATCTATGGTGTAGTGTTAAATAATAATATTACATATTTATAACAATTACCTTTTTCAGCTAAATCACATTAATTTTTCTATTTTTTCTAATAAAATCTCCTCGTTTTCCAGAAATATCACGGGCAAGTACTTTTTTCAAATAAAACATGTTACATTTTCTATTTTTCCTTACTAAAATCCTTTTTTCCCAAAAATATCATAGACAATTACCTTCTTCAACTAAAAATGTTATCTTTTCTATTTTTCATTACTGAAAACCCCTCTTTTTCCAAAAATATCACGGGCAAACCGTTACATATTTATTTTAACATACCTACTCTTTTTAACAAATGCAATTAGTAAAATTATATCTATCGAAGCGATTTGAGAGGCGCCACCACCGCCCTCGTCTTCTCCTTTAGCATCATTAATTCAAAAATTTAAGAAAATTAAAAAAATAGATCGAAGCGATTTGAGAGATGCTACCTCACTGTCTCGTTTAATCTTTATATAAGTATACTAGTTGACAAAGCCGCGCTTCACGACGCTTCACGGCGGCATTATAATTATTTTTAAAAAATTTATCTATAGAATTACAATAATTATTCATTTCTCCCTAATAAGCCGTCCTCCCGTTAAACACATTTTCTTTGTTAAGATCGAAATCCTAATTTTTATACATTCAATACTTGTCTTACATATTAATTTTCATGTTAACATACTTCTTTCTAATAAGACACTTTCTCGTTAAAAAACACATATGTAAATTCGCACTCCTATTTTACTTTCAATAGAACTTTTAATTATACATGTCTTACAAACATCTATTCTACCTTCGATAGAATTCTTTTTTTTAATATGTATTTCTTATAAATTCAAACTCTTTTACTATATAAATTTGAAAACCTATTCTACTTCCCATAGAACTTTTAATTATATGTTTAACCTATAAATTCCTTATTAATTTGAACTCTTCTACTCTATAAATTCCAATACATTTTCTACTTCCGATAGAACTTTTAACTATGTCTTACCAATGCATATTCTATTTCTAATTAAACTTTTAATTGCAAGTATTTCTTATACATTTGAATTCTTCTTCTCTATAAATTTGAACATCTATTCTACTTTGAATAAGACTTTTAATTCTATGTTTTACCTACAAATTCGAACTATTTTCCTCAATAAATTCGAACATCTATTCCACTTCTAATATGTTAAAGGATATTTTTTAATTTATTAGTATTTAAAATTCAAAAGTTCTAGAAAATTAAAAAAATAGATTGAGACAATTTTAGAGGCGCCACATATTTATATATTTGAAAGGAAAAATAAAGAATAATATATGTGTTCAATCAAGATAAGACAATTTCATTAACAACTCGAATGTGTCTAACCATCTCCAATGCATAACACTAAAATGGTGTAGCTTTTACACTATTTTAGTGTTAAAATAACACCATCCATATAAAAAACTCCAATCCATCTACATTATATCTTACACTAAAAGTTTAAAAGAAAACATGTTTAGGATATAAACAGGGTATGAAGGGAATACATTTGTTTTTGTTAACTAGTACGAGGGTATAATAGGCAATATGAAAGACGCCAAATTGGCGTAAAAATTACACCAAATGTACTTTTGACACCAAATTTGGTGTCACGCTATTCATTTGATGTAATTTCTACATTATTATAGTGTTGCATTAGAGTGGATTTTACACCAAAAGTTACACCATTTTGATGTTATATTGTTGCATTTTACTCGAGTTGTTTCGTTCAATTATACAAGTTGATAATTATTTTTGGCTATTTGTCATTAATTTTTTGTGACACTGTTTTTGTCTTTTTCAATCAGAAATTTCCATAGTTGAAATCTTGGAGCCTGTATGACAATACCCCCCATCAGTTTTTGCAAGCAACTTCTCAAGTTTGGTACAGTTCTTTCACTCCTGATCTTGAATTTACTGTTTTTTTTGTCCATCACTGATATCATTTATGCATGTTTGTGAGAAGATGATTGGTACATGTTTTGCTTCTTTGATCTAATGAGGTTACTTTGAGTTTTGGTACTATTTATGTGTGTTTTCAATGCATGAATCTATTGATAAACTATATTAATTGCACTTTAATTAGTACTTCCTCCAGGATACTCCATAGTCCATATTATAAAGTTTGAGTTTGGTTTTTTGTTGATTTTAGTTTGATCTTACTTTTAAATTTGCAGAAGATTTAGTTGAATAAGATGGAAGTAAGTCAAGTAACCAATGTCATGGAGTTCGAGGCAATTGCAAAGAAGAAATTGCCCAAGATGATTTACGACTATTTTGCATCAGGTGCTGAGGATGAATGGACTCTCAAAGAGAACCGCAGTGCATTCTCCCGGATATTGTAAGCATCTTTTGTAGCTTGCTCTTTCCTCTTTGTCTACTGATTTGAATTTCAGTGATAAGATTTGATGCTATTATATTGATCGTATTTCAAAAGCCACCATTTGGAGGGTTGAAATCTTGTTTTCTATCAGGGATTGAACTTCTACTTTGAAATTAGTTCTGCAGCTAAGCAAATTTCTACTTGCCTTTTTGTAATTATCTTGCAATTTTTTAATTTCTAAAACAGGTTCCGACCCCGCATCCTCATCGATGTAAGCAATATAGACATAAGCACAACTATTTTGGGCTTCAATGTTTCAATGCCTATTATGATTGCTCCCACTGGTATGCTAAAAGGGGCTCATCCTGAAGGTATATACACCCGATATGTCGGCATTGACCTTTTCTCATTCGGGATGCTCTAGTAATGTACATTGTCTTTGTGCAAACATAGAGCTATAGGATGCCTACGTATCCTTGCACATGTGACTAGAACTTAAAATTTGAAGTATATATGCATACTTTAGAATGTTAAATAAGTGATGTAATTGAACTGAAACTCTTCTAATAACTTCTAGCGACTAAGGCCTGTATTACATGTGCAGCTTCATTGGAGATTGTATACATTAATATTATACTCAATTGTGTCATGTATTCCTTTACCACACTTACCTTTCTTTTGCTGGTTGCAGTTTTAGCTGACAAAATATTCTTAGGCTTTTTTTGTAAGAGAACTTATACTCTAATAATTATTTGGTTTGGATCTAATAAGAAAGTTTCATATTCGTGCAGGAGAGTTTGCAGTTGCACGAGCAGCATCTTCTGCTAGCACAATCATGGTTAGTCTGTCACTTGCGCTTATCTATTAATTATGCTAACAATTCAGACTTTACACCGCCAAAAGGTCATATTCGAGGTGCACCTTTGTGCTCATGCGACATAGTATATTATCCTACCTGCAAATGCTCTTCCATTTCACTTTCCGCATTTGGTTTCTACTTATGTGTGACTATTTATTGCAGACACTGTCCTCATTGGGAAATTCCAGCATTGAGGAGGTAGCGTCAACTGGACCAGGCCTACGGTTTTTCCAGCTCTATGTAAGATATATAATTCATTTTTGGTTTCTGAACCTATTGAAAACAATTCCATAGATTTTCTTGGAATAAGTTTAGTTATGTAAATAAGAGCACAAGAACCTAAAATGCACGCAGTTTCCAAATAACCCGACGAATTCAATTTAATCATAGAAAATTATGTTATCACCGTGCCAGTAACTTATAGGTGTCTCTTATTGTTTCCTCAAAACTCAATTTTTAAAGTTCTTACTAAAATTTTAAATACATCCCCCCTTGTTCGACGATATAATCACTTCATCCTAATTCAGATTTCGCTTACATATTATTATTGCACAAAATGAGCATCTCTTCTTTTTATCCATGACCTATCTGATCATACTTCTATTCTGAATTCAGGTTTACAAAGACAGAAATATGGTAATAAAGCTAGTGAAGAGAGCTGAAAAGGCTGGGTACAAGGCAATTGCCCTTACGGTAGATACTCCGTGGCTTGGGAGGAGGGAAGCAGATATTAAAAACAGGTGCACTGTGACAAATAAAGACACTTGACGGGCTTCGCTGAAGTGCCGTTGTTTATTGGATTTGATAGCTAGCTAATGTTTATTGATTCTTCTGCTTTGATATAACTTTTCATGCCCTGTCTCTATCAGATTCAATATGCCTCCAAACCTAACATTCAAAAACTTTGAGGGTATGGACATTGGAAAATTTGACAAGACAATTGTAAGAAATTACTGGTAATGCCAACACAAAGTGATTCTCGTAATTAGTTCATTCATGACAAATATTATGTGTTTGTTTACACAGAATGCAGATTCTGGACTTGCCAAATATTATGCTGGTTTTGCTGACCGATCTCTTAGCTGGAAGGTAATATCGATTTTTATTTTTAGAGATTTGTGCACTGTATGCAATTCGTCCTTCAAATTACTAATGTTTGAAAGTTTTTGAACAGGATATAGCATGGCTTAAAACGATTACTCACTTGCCAATTCTAGTGAAGGGTGTGATAACTGCTGAGGATGGTGAGAGTTATCTAATAATTTGTTACCCATTTTCTCTTGGTACACTGTATGCTCCCACCCCATTGTGACCCCTTCTCTTAATTTTCTTTGTCATTTTGCAAATAATGCAGCTAAGATAGCAGTACAAACCGGAGCAGCAGGGATAATTGTCTCAAATCATGGAGCACGACAACTTGATTACGTACCTGCAACTATTATGGTTTTAGAAGAGGTCTGTCTGCTTGCTTTAATTTGATAACATTATTATGAGTACTTTTTCTCTTGAGAGAGAGGGTTTAAAACATAGTTTGTGAATTAAAAAAAACAACTTGGGAAGTTGGAACATATTACCAATAGATTTTTCCATATGAGGGACCATATTACTTGATCATCTTGTTGTCTTTAAACATAGTTTGTGTATTTAGGGCTATCTACTTATATAATCAATTATAAAGCTTACTTATTTTACTATCCATTTATTTCCTTATCTTTTGAAATTTATGGTCCTTTAGTTCATGATCCTAATAGGTAGTTCAAGCTGTACAAGGAAAAATTCCAGTTTTTCTTGATGGCGGGGTTCGACGTGGAACGGATGTCTTCAAGGCATTGGCCCTAGGGGCAGCCGGCATATTTGTAAGTAAATAAATGTTTTCACTCTCATCTGTAACAACTTAAGTAGTAAATCACATCTGCTGACCAATTCAGTTCAGTTTCATTAGCACATGAGCTGCAATTTTGGTTTCTTGTAAACAGATTTTTTGAGCAGTCAATTGCTGGACGTTATTAATCCATACAACATACAACATTTTAAGCCACAAAAGTACAATATATAAAAATTTTCTAATGATATTGATGTCGTACATTATCCTTGATCAAGGTTTTACTATGATCTTAGATCTTTTATCATACATGAAAATGCTGACAGCAGAGTGAGTTTGTTGTCCGAGTAGTAAATTACCAACAACTTACCACTTGAAGTTTCTATTTATTTTCTCTTTTCAGGTTGTCTAGAAGGACATAGGCTTGACTCTGATTTTTGTTTGTAAGCTAATTAATTATGCTGTAATTTTAGGTTGGGAGGCCAATAATTTGGTCGTTGGCAGCTGATGGCGAGGCTGGTGTGAGAAAAGCACTTCAGATGCTACGTGAGGAGTTTGAGATAACCATGGCATTAACTGGATGCCGTTCACTCAAAGAGATCACCCGCAAACACATTGCAGCACCATGGGATCGTGCTCAGATCACACCAAGGTTATAAGTTCTGTCATATCAAACAGAGTGGACGGAACATTGCCTTTCAGGAGCTGCCCTTTTCTATTGTTCATTGTACTGCCCCTTTCATCTTGTAAGACTTGAAGTGATTTTTGAATTTTTATGTCTCTTTGAATGTTAAAAATGTGAACTTAAAGGCTCCACCCAAGAGCTAATGGGTTACTTCATGAATTTTTCCAACTCGAAAGGGACTTGGTAATAAAATGGATAAAGAGAATCTATCTTAGAAAACTTCTCTACCTACATTATAAAATTATAAAAGGGTCCTCGTCCCTGACAATTGACCCTGACAATCAATTGTCAGGGACGATTTATCTGTTTCTCAACTGTTGGATTAAGATTTTAACGATCAGGATTAGAATAAATTTTTTAGTCACTTCGTTATAAATTTTCGCTGAGCTGTAGTTGTCCGCTTTAAACATATATGTGAAAACCACCTGGGACATAGCAAATTAATCTAATAATTATATGTATAATGTGATATTAGAGATATTCATTAGGCCCGGCCCGGTCCTGTTAGGTCCTGATAAGTTTGTAGAAGGGGGTTGAATACAAACTTTACCGTTTTATCAAAATTTGTCCTTTGAATAATTTAACAATTAAGAACAAATTAATGCGGAATATAAATGAAACAAAATTCAAGTTAAATATAAACTATATTAAACTTGAAGGGTGTTGCAAATACAGTACGGATTACAAAGTATTTATCTCAAACTAATTAATACAAATTTAGAATAAATTCGACATGAACTTTTCTAATATTTGTAATAAAAAGATCGAATGCTAAAAGCAATGTTCGAGATAAATTCTAGGGATAAAAATCCGCTAGATAATCAAAGCAATACAAGTAATCAACTTCTAGTGGTTTGGATTTAACAATACAAACTAGAATTAATTGCTTGAGAAGAAATGAGATCAAATGCTTTTCTTGTTCTTCTTTTGCTGGAGAGAAAGTTCTGTAAGATTTGATAATTCTGTCTGTTTTCTTTTTGTCCAGCCTCGGGTAACTACACTTGCATTTCTTCTGTATGACCTTTTAATTAGATCAAAATGACCTAATTAAACTAAGAAGAACCTGTTTTAACTGTGCACAATACTTGTATGACCATTCAGTAGAACCATGGTTCACCAATAAAACCTGCAGAAAATGCTCGGTATGACCTAGCATACATCTACCAACTCTCGGTAGAACCTTAGAAAAGCAACTTGTATGACCTCAAGTATTCTGACAACTATTTCGGTAGAACCTGGGAAAGTAATCTGTATGAACTATCAAAATGACTTTGTATGACCTGAAATAATTCGGTAGAACCTAGCATCTTTACAGAGCAGGTCATACCGAGTTTTATTATACAGGTCATACCGAGTTTTATAAAACAGGTCATACCGAGTTTTTACAGAACATCCTTTTAAATAATTTAGATAGATTAAATTAAAGATTAACTTAATTCTTTTATATAATTAAGTTAATAAATAATTTAGCCAACTAAATTAGTTAATTTAATAAATAAATTAATTCTTATAGAATTAATTTATTAATTAAATTAATTTAACATGAAAGGAATATAATCTAAAAACCAAGCTTCCTCTATCTTCTCAAAACCACTGAATATAGATGATTTAATTCCACTGATTGATGTCGTCATTCGATGCACTGTCTGGTTTCATGAATGACTGACTTCAATGATAATTCTTCATCTTTAAAACATTTAAAGTTGTGGTTTCTTTTCTTTAGCTCTGAATAAACTCTGTATCCTGTACTTCTTCTGTCACCAACTAGAAATCTCTGTCACTGTAGTAAATCCACTTCCTTGAATACTTCACTGAGGCTTGAACAATAAATTGAACTTCTTTCAATGTAGAATAACTTCAAGTCTGTAGATGACTTTAATCTTCAATCTCTTGACTGATAAAACTCTCTGAGATTCCTATGACCTTTAATCTAATATTTACTTATTACATTCTAGTTTAAGTTGAGTAGAATCCTCGAATTAAAAATAGGCTATTGCATATGCCTTTCAGGCCCGAAGCTTGAAAGCCCGGATAAAATCCGGACTTTGAAAAAGCCAGGATAAAAGCCCGGGCTTTTTATGAAATCCGGATAAAATCCTGATTTTTTATAGATAAAATATATAATATTTTTAATAAATTTCAATAATATTAAACTTCAATGGAGGGAATGTGAAGGATCATGAGGCTAAGAAGAATTAATAATATGCTAAACAAACCCTTCTTTTCAAAAGACTTATTGAGTGTATATGATATATTTCTCGAAATGGCTATGTATGAGAATATTCATATAGCTCACTTCTGCTTAAGTCCAATAACACAGATTATAAGTAAAAAAAATTTGAGTTGCAATGATGTTTTATGACAAAACAAATATTATGCTAATAATTTTTTAGTATTAGGTTTTGTGGTGTCTCTTCTTATGTATTCTGGATTCTAGTAATTTAGGGGTGTAGCTTTGTATGTGTTATTTTGTTTGTAAAGTTTTCTTTTCGGTATATTAATATTTTAGCTTTGCAAAAAATGATAAAAATTACGTATATATATAAATTAAAAAAAAAATTGGATAAAAACCCAATCCAGTCTAAAATGGGCCTCATATTTTAGATAAAGTCGGCCCGATGAATTTTTTGTAATCTCTACACAATATATGTCACCTACCATATCATCAAGAGGAAATTATTCTTTTAATAAAAAATAATTTTTTTATTAATTTAACTAATAACTGTATTAATTTGGAATGAAGCTAACTACTCCCTCCGTTTCTTTTTATATGACGTTTGACTTTTTTGCACATATTTTAAAGCGCTTTGACTAAGTACTTAAAATTAGTATTTTTAAAATTTTCTTTTTTTGAATTAAACTATCATTTATATACTTTTATTCAAAAAAAGAAAATTTTAAAAATAATAAATTTAAGTACCCAGTCAAAGCACCTAGAAATATGTGCAAAAAAGTCAAACGACATATAAAAATAAACGGAGGGAGTATAATATATAGGTGTGATCTCCAATACCTAGCCTATGGTTTCGTATTTATTCAATGTCTCTGGAAATTTGTATGGAATTTAAGCTTGGTTACAAGAGTATCATTAAATCATATGCAAAATATTTTGTGGATTTTAATTTATAAGTTCCACCAATGCAATTCAACAAAATGGCTGCTGAAGGACGCAAAGGCTCTATAGGTACCTGGAACTTTAGAGCATCTATAAGAGCATCTCCAATGCTACACTCTCCTTAGCTAAAATAATGATGCCAACCATCTCTCCTCTTGTCTAAAAATTTAGATAATTTGTTACTAGTTGACCATATATAGCCAATGATACTTATATAGATGATGAAATAGTCAATAAGTCAACTGTAACAAAGTTAGTTATAGAGTAGTGTTAGTTAGTTACAGAATGTTGTATATAAAGTCAGAATATCCCTTATGTAAACACAATCATCTCTTTCATCTTCTTGAATACAATTAAGAGACTTTATCTCTCTTCTTTTTTCATGGTATCAGAGCCTTGATCTATCATATTTCTGCTTCCGCTATCTTTACTTACATACAGCTATACATATCTTAATCTTCTTTTCTTTATTTCTGGTGGATTTGCTGGTGTAAATTGTGTGAATTGCTGGTTTTTCAAAGTCTCACAAATCTAGGGTTTTCAATTGTGTTCATACTATTGATTCAAGTCAATAATTCATGGCGATGAACTATGCTGCTGCAACTTCCGGAACAACATCGAATGTTACTGGTAATCAATCAAACTCGCAAGTAATTGACTCAAAGCATCCTTACTTCCTTCAGAATTCTGATAATCCAGGTACTCCGATTGTCACACAACTTTTAACTGAGCAGAACTATCATCATTGGAGTAGATCTATTGCAATCGCACTTTCTGCTAAAATGAAATTAGGTCTGATTGATGGATCTCTGGTTAAACTTGATGTTAATACTCCTCATTATGCTCTGTGGATTCGATGTAATAATATGGTGTTATCCTGGATTTTGAACTCTATCTCCACTGATATACGCAATAGTGTTGCATATTTTACTACTGCTAAGGAAATTTGGGATGATCTAGCAGTTAGATTCTCTCAATCGAATATGCCTCGTACATTTCAGTTACGGAAAGAACTAGCTTCTATACAACAAGGCAATATGAGTATTACAGCCTTCTTTATTAGATTTCGTACTCTTATAGCTGAAATTGATAACTTGAATCCTATTCCGAAATGTGTCTGTGTTAATAGCATGTGTGCTTGTGATAATGCTCGAAAACTGGATAAGTATGAGGATGCTATTAAGTTGAGTCAGTTCTTGATGGGACTCAATGATCAATATACAAGTGTTAGAGGACAGTTAGTGATGATGACACCTATACCTACTCTGTCTCAAGCTTTCTCTCTGTTGCTTCAAGAAGAATCTCAGCGAGATTTTGCCAAAATCACTCAGTCACCTATATCAGATGCTATGGCAATGAATGTCAAGGTAACAATCAGTTCAGGATGAAAACTGGGAATTCTGTCAATCCTACTGCTAGAAAACAAGTTAACAATGATTTGTATTGTGACTATTGTCAAAATCCTGGTCATACCAGGGATAAGTGTTTTTGTTTACATGGCTATCTAGATTGGCATAGGTTATTTGGCAAGCCTAAACCTAAGCCAAAGAAACTATCTCAATATACATCTGTCAAATCTGCAGCACAAGTCTCTAACACTCCTTCTGGATCTTCTGGGCTTAGCTCTACATCTACTGATACAGAGTCTCTTGATGCTTCATTATTTTCAGCTGCTCAGTGCCAACAGTTATCAAAGATGATACAAGACACTTTAAAGCAAAGCAATAATTGGAGCTCTAATCCCTCCTCTTCTCAGATGGCTGGTAATTTCTCTTGCTCTGTGGTTAGTGCATATTCTGTACTTAGTACTACTATTGACCTTCATGCCTCTTGGATATTGGATTCTGGTGCTACAAATCATATAACTAGTCATTTACATTTATTAACCAATGTCAAGCCTTTATCTGCTCAATTATATCTACCTTATGGAAATACATCCATTATTACTCACATCGGAGATGTGTGTTTGACTTCTGAATTAATTCTTCATGAGGTTCTATGTGTCCCTCAATTTCAATGTAATCTCATTTCCATTGTCAAACTCACCACTGATCTCTCTTGTCTGGTGTTTTTCTCCTCCAATGTGTGTTATATACAGGACCCTATTTTGAAGAAGGACAGGGAGATTGGTAATCTGCATGATGGACTTTATAAACTCAACTCTTCTGTGCTGTCCAATACTCAATCTCAGCTTACTGTACCTAGTTTCAATTATCAACCCTACTCTAGTTCTCATGTAATGCTCAATAATAGTATTAGTCCTAAAAGTTGTAATGCTACATCAGTTGAGAATGCTATATTGTGGCACTCAAGAATGGGACATCCTTCTTCTGTCATTCTTCAGAAATTAAAATTTGTGAATTCACATTCCTTAAACTTTGATGCTTGTGATGTGTGTCATATGTCTAAACAACATAGACTTCCTTTTCCTTCTAGTACTTCTCACAGTTCTGAACTATTTGATCTTATTCATATAGATGTTTGGGGTCCTTACAAACAGTGTACTCACAATAATTGCACCTACTTTCTTACTGTAGTTGATGACTATTCTAGGGCTACTTGGGTGTTTCTATTTCAACATAAGACTCAGGTGCCTAATCTCATTCGAAACTTTATTGCCTATGTTACAACTCAATTTCATAGAGTCATCAAAGTAGTAAGATCTGATAATGGTACTGAATTCACCAATCAGGATCTTACTACCTATCTTCAATCTCTTGGCATTTTACAGCAAACATCTTGTGCCAGAACTCCTCAGCAAAATGGCAGAGCTGAAAGAAAACATCAACATATGTTAAATATTTCTAGAGCACTTAAATTTCAATCTAATCTTCCTAATTCTTTCTGGGGTGATTTCATATTAACTGCTACTCATATTGTGAATCTCCTACCTTGAAAATTACTTCAGTATAAAACACCTTTTGAATTGTTGTTTGATAAAGAACCAAATTATTTGTCAATCAAAGCATTTGGTTGTTTGTGTTATGCTACTAATACAAATTCTTTGGACAAATTTTCTTCTAGAGTTATCAAAGGAGTGTTTATTGGGTATCCTCATGGAAAGAAAGGTTTCAAAATTTATGATTTACACACAAAAAAGTGTGTACTATCTAGGGATGTTTTCTTTGTAGAAGATGTATTTTCTTTTAAATCTTCAGAATTATGTCCTTCTTTTGATTCCACTACACCAGATATACCTTTGTTTCCCTTACAGTCATCTCATTTCTCTCCTGAGAATGATTCCACTCATTCTTTTAATTTCACCTGCTGTGGTCTCTGACACTGCTGTGGACTATGACACAACTGAGGTGTCTGCCACTACTTCTTCTATTCCTGCCTCACTTGTATCATTGCCAACTACCAGACCATCCAGGGTTAAACAATTACCTTCTAAATACAAAGATTTCATTGGTCTTCCTTCCACTCATGCAGTTACATCTCTCTCTCCTACTTCTTCATCTGGGGCAGGTATGGCTGTTTGTACTTATCCTATCAGTAAATACTTATCGTATGATAGATTTACTCCTCGTTATCAAGCTTTTGCTGCTGCTATTACTCCTATTCGAGTACCTTCTACATTTGCACAGGCTGCTCCTGATCCTTCCTGGCTTCAAGCTATGAAGTCAGAAATAAGTGCTCTTGAGCAAAATCAAACATGGCAACTTTTTCCTACTCCTTCTGGTCATCACATTGTTGACTGTAAGTGGCTCTTTAGGATTAAATATCTGCCTGATGGGTCTATTGATAGATATAAAGCACATTTGGTTGCTCGGGGATTCACTCAAACACAAGGTTTGGATTATTTTGAAACGTTTGCACCAGTTGCAAAAATGAAAACTGTATGGATTCTTCTTGCTGTTGCTGCTTCTAAACAGTGGGATGTTTTTCAAATGGATGTAGCTAATGCTTTTCTACATGGTGACTTGAATGAAAAAGTATATATGAGGCTCCCTCCTGGTTATCAGTATCTTACAGCTATAAAGATCCCTCTTAATGTAGTTTGTCTGCTCAGAAAGTCTCTGTATGGTCTGAAACAGGCTCCTCGTTGTTGGTTTGTTAAACTCTCTCAGGCTCTTCTGGATTTTGGGTTCATACAGTCTCATAGTGACAATAGCTTGTTCACATTTTGCAAATCTGGGAAGTTTTGTGCTGTGCTGGTTTATGTAGACGATATCTTAGTTACTGGTTCTTCTTCATCTGTGATCAATGATGTTAAAAGCTTTCTGTTATCCAGGTTCAAGATAAAAGATCTTGGCCTGCTTCACTATTTTCTTGGTTTGGAGGTTGCTCGCTCGAATGCTGGGTTTTATATCAATCAACGCAAGTATGTTTTGGATTTGTTGACAGAGACTGGTATGTTGACTCTCCAACCTTCTTCTGTACCTATGGAACAAAATCATCATTTGACTGAGAACTACTCTGAGTTGTTATCTGTCAAGAATGCTTCTTTATATAGACGAATTGTGGGCAAATTGGTCTATCTTACTATTACACGACCAGATCTTTCCTATTCGGTACACATTTTATCTCAGTACTTAGCCAATCCTCGTGAGGATCATTTACATGCTGCTTATAGGGTTTTACGATATATTAAGCAATCACCTGGTCAGGGACTTCTCATTTCTTCTGACTCCTCTCTTGACCTTGTTGCTTATTGTGATTCTGACTGGGGTGGCTGTAAGGCCTCTCGTCAATCTCTTACTGGTTATTGTATTATGCTTGGCAATTCATTGATTTCTTGGAAGTGTAAAAAACAACACATAGTGTCACAATCTAGTGCTGAAGCCGAATATAGAGCAATGGCAGCTACTTGTGGTGAGGTTACTTGGCTTGTGGCTATCCTTAAGGACTTTCAGGTGTTTCCTAAACTACCAGTACCTTTTCATTGTGACTCTCGTTCTGCTATCTACATTGCTTCGAACTCTGTGTTTCATGAGCGCACGAAGCACATAGAGATCGATTGTCATGTTGTTCGTGAAAAACTTCAGCAAGGTTTAATTTCTCCAGTTCATATCTCCACTACTTCCCAACTGGCTGATATGTTTACAAAGGCGTTGGGTGCTATTTCTCTTCACAACTTAAGCTGCAAGTTGAATGTCTGCAACCTATTTCAGTCATCCAACTTGAGGGGGGCTGATACTTATATAGATGATGAAATAGTCAATAAGTCAACTGTAACAAAGTTAGTTACAGAGTAGTGTTAGTTAGTTACAGAATGTTGTATATAAAGTCAGAATATCCCTTATGTAAACACAATCATCTCTTTCATCTTCTTGAATACAATTAAGAGACTTTATCTCTCTTCTTTTGTCAGCCAATATCCAAATTTTTTTACACAAGCTCTAAAGTGAACACATCATCATGACATCATTATTTGCATGTATTTCTAGTATATATCCAATCATTTTACCAATTTACCTAACACCATTGGAGTAGTTTGTGTTACAGTTTAAACAAATTTTACAAAACCACTGTTTTACATAATGAATATACATAACACCATTGCAAAACCACTGTTTTACATAATGAAACACAATGGACTGGCAGAAACGATACAACATAATACTTGGTATTGCTAGGGAACTTCTATACCTTCACCGGGATTCAAAGCTAAGAATCATACATAGAGATCTCAAGGCCAGTAATATTTTATTTGATCATGAGATGAATCCGAAGATTTCAGACTTTGGCATGGCAAGAAGTTTTGGAGGAAATGAAACTGAAGCAAATACATCTGGGACATAGTAAGAATTTATATGACTCTTCTATTTACTGTTTCCTTTTTGTAACACTTTTGCTTGCATTACTTCTGATAACTGACAGCCCATACCTTTTTATATCTTGCAGTGGTTACATGCCCCCGGAGTATGCTATCGACGGACAATTCTCTATTAAATCTGATGTATACAGCTTTGATGTTTTACTACTAGAGATAGTTAGCGGAGTAAAAAACAGATTATTCGGTCATTCTATCCACAGCTTAAACCTTCTAGGCCATGTAAGTATGGGTATCTTATGACAATATCTAAACTGTAGACTTATCTACCACTGATAATTCACATAAATTAATTGTAGGCATGGATATGTTACAAAGAAGACAAACTTTCGCAACTAATCCATGGGGTAATCTTGGAGTCAAGTAACTAGAGTGAAGCTTTCCGACTTGTCCAAATCGGATTATTGTGCGTTCAACATGATCCAAAGGACAGGCTAGCTATGTCCCAGGTGGTTTTAATGCTGAGCAGTAATATCATAATTCTAATTTTAATGATTAAAATTATTTTTTAGTCACGCCTAAAGCTCTGTTTGGTATTGCTGTTAAAAATTGATGTGCTGTTAAAATAAGTGTTGTTGTGAAAATCAGATAACTGTTTGGTAATATTTTTGATATGTGCATGTTTTGGTGTATAATATAAAAAATTAATGTTTTTGGTGAGGTTTGATGTTGAAACCAGTAGCTGCTTCCCGCAAAAGCTGAAAAACAGCTTTTTTCAAAAGCATGAGGGGACCTGCTTTCTCTAAAAGCAGCTTTTCAGCCAAAAGCGCTTTTCAGAAAAGCAGCTTTCAAATTTTACCAAACACTTTTTTAGCTGCTTTTCAGAAAAAAGCTGTTGTTGCTGTCTGCAACAACAATGCCAAACAGGACCTTAGTCCTAGTAAGCTCCGCGCTTCGGATGGGCTGATACTAAAAAAACTAAGCTAAACCTAACAGTTAACATTTTAAACAACTATATATCATTACTTTTAATTATTTTAATTGTTCTTTCCCTAAAAAAATATTTTAATTTTTCCTAATTGTTTACCCACAATTAGTTATCCTAAAAACAGTTTTTATTGTTTTTAAATTTACATTTTGAATACACTAAAATAATCACCTAAATAATTTTATAAATAAATTAAAGATGAAAGCTTAAAAAAATATATTATATTTTGTATAATTTTAATTAAATGACAAGAAGTATACCAAATATAATAGATTGATTGCAAAAATATTGTATTAGTATCTTAATTTTTCTTAAATAATATGATCAAGTATATAAAAAATTTATGTTATCCGCTATAATTTTATTAAGAAAAATTAGAGTAAAAAAATTATTTTATAGTTACTTTTTATAGAATTAGTTTGTTTTTTTTTTAAAATGTAAGTTTTATAGTAAGAAAAACTGTAAAATTATACCAAATAATTATACCAAAACTGTAAAAAACTATAAAATTATAATTATACAATATTTTTACAATTATAATTATTACAATTATAATTATTTTCAAATAATTGTAGTTTTTACAATTAAAAGTAATGATTACACATGTTTAAGGTGACTACAACAAGTTATTTAAGGCTAAAGTAGTTAGGTTTATCTATCCGTGAAAAAGAAGCGCGAAGTTACTAAGCCCAAAACACATCTCCGCGGAAAATTATAGCGCACAACTAGGGCTCCGCGGAAAATTATAGCGGATGCAACAAAAAACTTGTTTTAATCCTGATCATTGAAATTTCAATCCAACGATTAGGAAGCTGATTGTTAGATAAACAGTCCCTGACAATAATTGTCAGGGACCAGGACCCGTAAAAGGGTTAGTCAATTGTGAGGGACCAGGACCCGTAAAGGGGTTAGTTAAAATGGTATAAAATAAAAATTATGTAAAATTTGATGAATCTGTAAGGTATTGTGCTCCAGGAGTTGGCTATAATGACTAGCTATATTTTAAAAATAGTATATTTTTATTATTTCAAGTTCTTAAAAATAGAATATATTATTTTAATATGGTAATAGGTGATCTGGAATCTTGCTACAGGTCTCTAGAGGTTTGACAAAAATAGTCAACATGAAGGAGTTGACTAAAATTTTAGCTAACAATAGTGTACCCCATTGAAGATAAATTATTTTTACATAATCTCTAAAAATTATATTTATGACATGCCACATAAAAGTTTAGCTAAGGACTCTTAATGGTTAAAGCATCTCCAATGGTGTTATGTATATTCATTATGTAAAACAGTGATTTTGTAATGGTGTTATGTATATTCATTATGTAAAACAGTGGTTTTGTAAAATTTGTTGAAACTGTAACACAAACTACTCCAATAGTGTTAGGTAAATTGGTAAAATGATTGGATATATACTAGAAATACATGCAAATAATGATGTCATGATGATGTGTTCACTTTAGAGCTTGTGTAAAAAAATTTGGATATTGGCTATATATGGTCAACTAGTAACAAATTATCTAAATTTTTAGACAAGGGGAGAGATGGTTGGCATCATTATTTTAGCTAAGGAGAGTGTAGCATTGGAGATGCTCTTATAGATGCTCTAAAGTTCCAGGTACCTATAGAGCCTTTGCGTCCTTCATCAGCCATTTTGTTGAATTGCATTGCTGGAACTTATAAATTAAAATCCACAAAATATTTTGCATATGATTTAATGATACTCTTGTAACCAAGCTTAAATTCCATACAAATTTCAAGAGACATTGAATAAATACGAAACCATAGGCTAGGTATTTGAGATCACACCTATATATTATACTCCCTCCGTTTTTTTTATATGTCGTTTGACTTTTTTGCACATATTTCTAGGTGCTTTGACTGGGTACTTAAATTTATTATTTTTAAAATTTTCTTTTTTTGAATAAAAGTATATAAATGATAGTTTAATTCAAAAAAAAGAAAATTTAAAAAATAATAATTTTAAGTACTTAGTCAAAGCGCTTTAAAATATGTGCAAAAAAGTCAAATGTCATATAAAAAGAAACGGAGGGAGTAGTTAGCTTCATTCCAAATTAATACAGTTATTAGTTAAATTAATAAAAAAATTATTTTTTATTAAAAGAATAATTTCCTCTTGATGATATGGTAGGTGACATATATTGTGTAGAGATTACAAAAAATTCATCGGGCCAACTTTATCTAAAATATGAGGCCCATTTTAGACTGGATTGGGTTTTTATCCAATTTTTTTTAATTTATATATATATATGTAATTTTTATCATTTTTTGCAAAGCTAAAATATTAATATACCGAAAAGAAAACTTTACAAACAAAATAACACATACAAAGCTACACCCCTAAATTACTAGAATCCAGAATACATAAGAAGAGACACCACAAAACCTAATACTAAAAAATTATTAGCATAATATTTGTTTTGTCATAAAACATCATTGCAACTCAAAATTTTTTTACTTATAATCTGTGTTATTGGACTTAAGCAGAAGTGAGCTATATGAATCTTCTCATACATAGCCATTTCGAGAAATATATCATATACACTCAATAAGTCTTTTGAAAAGAAGGGTTTGTTTAACATATTATTAATTCTTCTTAGCCTCGTGATCCTTCACATTCCCTCCATTGAAGTTTAATATTATTGAAATTTATTAAAAATATTATATATTTTATCTATAAAAAATCGGGATTTTATCCGGATTTCATAAAAAGCCCGGGCTTTTATCCTAGCTTTTTAAAAGTCCGGATTTTATCCGGGCTTTCAGGCTTCGGGCCGGGCCTAATAAACATCTCTAATATCGCATTATACATATAATTATTAGATTAATTAGTTTAATATAATTCGCTTAGTTCAAAATTAATTTAGCTTAATTTTTTTTCTAAAAGTATTAATCTAGCTTAATTAGCTTAATAATCAGCTTAATTATAAATGAATATAATTACGTTTTTGAATTTATACCCTTTAGGAGAAACTGTTAATCCCAAATGACCTAACATAATTGTAGAAGGGGGGGGGGGTTTGAATACAATTCTAGATATTTTAAACTTAAAACAACTTTCGAAATAAAACTATACTGAAAAATAAAAACACAAGCAAATATAAAATTTCAGTTGGATGTTTTGAGGATCCAACTGAGATGTTTTTATTGCGGAAATATTCTGTGTTACAAATGTATCACAGCTGCTCAGTTCTTGATACAGAGTGAGAGTGCTCTTGAAAAGCTAATACAAACTATTTGTTAGGAATATGTTGTTCTTGATGATAAACATAAAATACTTAGTAGAATTTGTGTAAAGTCATTTTGTAGCTGTCAACGAAATGGCATGCTTTGCAGCATTCCGTTGACAAGAAGCTCATCAACGAAATGAGTGATGTAGCAATTGCACTGTACAATACTTCTAGTTTGATATGCATTTCATTGTAGATACTGGATAGGTTTTCTAAGTCATGTTGACTAAGTACTGGATAGGCAAAATAGGTTGGTTAATTGTAAATATCTTATGCCTTGTAATTTTGCCTAAGTGAAGACATGTCAACGGAATGAAGATTACTCTGTCAACGGTATGGAGTTTACTCATCAACGAAATGAAGAATAAAGCTATCAACGAAACACATCTCCCTGCTATCAACGAATCATTATTGCTTTTCTGAATAGTTGACAAAGTGATAGTGACAGTTTACTGAACAGATCTAAAGGAGATGTGAAAGTGTACTTTGCATTGGAAACCATTAAAATGAACATGGGGAATAAGGAAACATCCCAGTTTTCATTTGGGCTCTTGGGAGTGATCATAATAAGCATGAAGAAAAAAGCAAATATCTCCAAGGACTACTGGACAAAGGGATGAAAAGCAAACTATTGGCGGTTACTCATTGTACTTTTTAGTGTAGCCAAAAATAGAGTTGTAAACTTGGGTTTATATAACCAAGTGTAGCAGTTACTTTAGAAATGAGAGAAGAAAAACAAATAGATTGTATTAGCTATCTTTGAGAGCATTTTCTTCTCTACATTATTGTAAATGAGCAGCTGTGTACTTTTGTATCACATATTATTTCCGCAATAAAAATCACTTCAGTTGGATCATCAAACGATCCAACTGAAATTATTAAGTGCTTGTGGTTTTTATTTTATAAGTTCAGTTTTAATTTGTAAGTTGTTTTAAGTTTGAGAAATATCAATAATTGTATTCAACCCCCCCCCTTCTACAATTCTGTTAGGTCATTTGGGATTAACAATTGGTATCAGAGAAAGCTTCTAACAAACAAGAAGTTTAAAGATCAAGACCAAAAACAGTAACCATGGTGAAGAAGGATGCAGGTGTAAAGATACCAGTTCTTGATAAGGACAATTACTTTCACTGGAAAGTAAAGATGCATTTACATCTCATGTCTATGGATGAGAGGTATGTAGACTGCATTGAGAAAGGTCCACACGTTCCCATGAAGTTTGCATCTAGAGTTGGAGTGCCAGATGATGCTCCTGATGTGGAAATTCCAAAACCTGTCTTAGAATGGACTATTGAAGATGTTGCAGAAATCCATAAAGATAAAAGAACCATGAACATTCTTTTTAATGGTTTGGAGCAAGAGATGTTTGACAATGTCATAAACTGTACAACCTCCAAAGAAGTATGGGACAATGTTAGAACTCTTTGTGAAGGAACTGAGCAAGTTAGGGAAAATAAAATGCAGCTCCTCATACAACAATATGAGCATTTTCATTTTAAAGCTGGTGAAACCCTAAATGACACATTTAGTAGGTTTCAGAAGCTTTTGAATGGATTAAAGTTGTATGGGAGGATCTATCAAACCAAGGATTCAAACCTTAAATTTCTTAGAGCTCTTCCAAAAGAATGAAAGCCTATGACTGTTTCTCTCAGAAACACTCAAGAGTACAAAGACTACACTCTTGAAAGGCTTTATGGAACCTTGAAGACATATGAGTTGGAAATGGAGCAAGATGAAGAAATTGAAAAGGTACAGAAGAAAGGTGGATCTATTGCATTGATTGCATCTATGAACCAACTGGAAGATTACAATGAAGAAGCTGCAAAGGCCACAACTAGTCAAGCTAGTTGTAGGAGTGATGTTAGCAAGGGTAAAGGCAAGATGACAGAAGAAGAAGAACCAGAACCAGCCAACTTGGATGACTTAGATGAGATTGATGAACACATTGCTTTTCTGTCAAGAAAATTCTCTAAGTTCAAGTTCAAGAGAAACTCAGAAGCAAGGCCACCAAGGAGAGACTTTCAACCCAGCAAAAATAACTGGATTGAAAAGTCTAAATCTAAATGTTTCAATTGTGGAATGCTTGGTCACTTTGCTGGAGACTGCAGAAAGCCCAAGGTTGAGAAGGGCAACAGGAAATTTGAGCCTGTTGATTATAAAAAGAAATACTTTGAACTTCTCAAGCAAAAAGAAAAGGCTTTCATGTCTCAGGAGTATGACTGGGCTGGTAATAGTGAAGATTCTGATGATGATGTTGAGTATGTCAACTTGGCTCTTATGGCTAACAATCATGAGCAGGAAGCAAGCTCCTCAAGCAACCAGGTAACAATTACTAATCTTTCTGAGCTTTCTAAAGAGGAATGCGATAGTGTAGTAAATGAAATGTCTACTGTACTATATAATTTCCGTGTTACTCTTAAATCACTTACCAAAGAGAATTCAAGAATAAAAGAGACTAATTTGCTCTTAAGTGATAGGAATGCAATGTTAGAAGCACAGCTCATTGAATTTGAGAAAATGAGGTGTGTTAGTAGGGATGCTAAGAAGGAACTTGAGAACGTGTTAGAAAGGGAAGAAATTCTTAAAACACAACTTGAAATATAACAAAGTGTGATTGCTAAATGGAAAGATGCCAGGAATGTTGCTAACAACATCATTAATGTTCAAGGTATGGAATCTTTCTGTGAACAATCATGGAAAAAGAACAAAGAGAAGCTAGGGTATGTTGGTGAAACCTTAGAATCAGAAACAGAGTCAACAAACAACAATGATCATTTGTTGAAGGTTGATATGTCAACGGAATGCAATGTTTCGTTGACAGATGAACCATCAACCGATCAGGCTGTTTCGTTGACAGAGAAAAGAAAAGAAGAACTCACTAGACTTAATAACAAGTATGGTCCTGTCACCAAGAACTTTGTTCAAGGTGAGTCTAGTAAATCAAAGAAAGTTGAGAAGCCTGTTGAGAGAGCTAATATAGGTCACTTGTCCAACAAGCAATTGAAAGATAAGTTAGAGAATGTTCAAGTTGAGGCTAAGGGAAATAAAAAGAATAACAGGAATGGCAAAGTAGGGATTAACAAACACAACAATTACACACCTGATAAATATGCTCCTAGAAAGACATGTGTTAATTGTGGAAGTGTTAGTCATTTATCTACTAACTGCAAATCTGTTAAGAAGATTGCTAAAGTGAAAATGTCTAAGCCTGCAATGAATGGTTCTATGCCTACAATGCCTGTTATGCCTAACATGTTTGCTCCACATGCACAATTTCAAAATCCATATGCCAGCATGCCATTTGTGCCTAATCCATGCATGAATATGTTTAATGTGCCACAAATGCCATGGAATATGAATAACATGTTTGTTCCTCCAACTATGCATGCTGTGAATGAAAATGTGAGCAACTGTAACAGCCCCAAATCCGGGGTCAGGGATTTAGGGTTTTCACAATCCATGTACTCCTTGCCTTACCTGTATTACTCACACCATTCATAATTCACCTGCTCATGACCCCACAACATATGTCTCACACACACACACACAGGTTAGAGTCTCAGAAACGACACAATACAACAACTGCGGAATAAATAATTTTTATTACAATACCCAAATGTCTTTTGAATCTGTTACTGATACAATTTCTAAGTATTGTTACATTACCAACTTATCCTTCTGATGCTCACAATCCTGTAATACCATTCATGTCTATACATAAGTTGAATACCAAAAGCCGTAGCCTGATTCGATTGGTTCGTACTATTCCCGGGATCACTGCTAGAAACTGTTTATGGAAACGCCTTGCGAGGTATGTGCCGTCCCATTGGCATCCTGCTTCGCTGATATATAATATATATAAAATAATAGCAAGAGTGAGCGATAGCTCAGCAAGGTAATGAAAGTATGGCATAATTCTGCCCTTAATTCAACCCAGAAATAAAGCGGGTATAAGACAATAATTTGTCAAAATATCTCGATACTGAAATCATTTACTTATCGGAATGTATTCCAAAAATAGTACCATTGCTGTATTTCAAATATCATTTCCATAATACCCTGCAACTTTCGATATTCATACTATGAACATAGTTCTAGTATATTATAAACGATGAAGTAGCAAGATAACTCAGTATATCCTTTTCGTAAAATATCTGCTATATAAAATATAAGCAGACTATCAACATATAACTTAAAAGATGAAGTTATAAGGAAAATTCAATATAAGGTTTCCATAACCCAAAATCCACTTATGCATATATATCCTTAATCAGGTTTTATCAGAGTCATAACTCGTAAAATAAAAGATGAAGTTGTAGGAATTTCCAAATATCATCTTTCATATCAAACATTTATCTCATATCATATTCTGGAAATAAAGACAAGGAAAAATATTTCCAATCCACTTTCTAAACTTGAATAACTTGAATAGCTTGAATAAACTTTTCTTTTCTGGAAACCTGCTTAAAACATGTTCTTTCATGGATGATGAACTGTAGACGGAGATTCTAGGCGACAGGGATACCCCTGCGATGATCAGTCGCAAGGCGAATCCCCACTGCTGTTTTTCTACGTAGAAGGGAAAATAGACAGACGCTAACTGACCTACCTCCCCGCCTTCGGTTGTAGGGGGAAGAGCAGACCCGTTCATAGACCGCCGGTCTGATACTCTTCTCTGGGTGGGAAAAACAGACCCGTTCATAGACCGTCGGTCTACGAGTAATTCCCTCCTCTTACCCTACGGTCGGGCACATACTGATAATCTAAGGGAAAAACAGACCCGTTCATAGACCGTCGGTCTACGCATAATTCCCTTAGGGGACAGGCGCCACTCAGTCCCTTACATATTCTCCGAGTTCAATTGAATCCATAATTCTGAAACATAAAGTTCCTTTCCCTTTTTCCCCTAGTATACGACTCCACAAAGTAGTCATATCTGGTTGGAAAGGAAAATTCACCCATATTTCCCAAGCTGATGCTTGTTCCTGGATACAACTTATTCCACTGATCTTACTCCTCGAGTCTTGAGGAAGTAATCAAAATCATTTTGATGGTAGCATACAAAGCTGTTAAATGAATAGTTTCAAAAAGATTTAGGACTGGGCAGTCCACTTGGGACAAACATAAAATCTTGAGAAAGGTCCCATGAGTCTTTGTAGTTTGAGCGAACATTTAATTCTTTCTGAATATAGACTTAAAAGGGAAATAGATTTGGGAACCTTCTCTAATTATGTGTATAATTGCCTGAATAAAACTTTATTAGTTATCTAGGGTTACAGAATAGTTTTCACAAAATACTTTCTTAAGAAGTAGGGCTTTAAATAATTAATGAAACTATAATTAATAAAGAATATTTATTTAGAAGTAATTCCCGAATACTTTCTTAAGAAAATAATGGATAATAGTATAATAATATAATCCCTAGATAACAACTGATACCATTCCCGGTCCGTAGAATAAATACAGAGTATATACCCCATACTGAGGGTTTTTCTTAAAACATCGGCTTATCAATATTGCCGTAACCATTGCTTATAAGTCCAACTTATACCAATAGCTATTACTTAGCATCATCAGTACCGTTTCGAAATCATGAACACATAGCATATATCTCAATATCTTTTATTTATCACAACAACAGTTTATAGAGGTATAAGTTTGAAAACTTGCCTCTATCACGTGCATATATTATATCCCAACATTTTTAATACCGTTACATCTATATACGATGTAAGGTTTGAAAGCATGCATCTATCATATCATATGCGTCATCAGTATAATGTAATCTGAAATACATCATGGGATTAGAAAACTTGCTCGATACTTGGAACAAAGAATATATATATAGATATATTTCTGAATCAACAAGTATTAAACATTCAAAAATATGCCCACTCTAACAATAGAGTAAGGGTTAGTAAACTTGCATCTAGTATATGCATACTTCAAAATATGGTTTTAGAAACTTGCCTGATGCTCGTGAAGTGATAGGGGTTCGCGACGATGCCGGACAATCTAGACAAAGTCAAAGCAAACGCACGATTAATCCCCGGGATAATCCACTTGTACTCGATCCTTGAACACGTAAGCGAAACACAACCAAAGAATTACTAGCTCGTTATAGGCTCATACTAAGTCCACGTTTAGTCGACAACTACTTAAGTCATAGATTTAGTCCGAAATCGATCCTCGAATACAAGTTATACTTAACCATTTACAACATTGGTTTCCAAGTCATGTTCTTAGTGGTTTTCACTTGCGCAACCTCGGCTAAAACATTTTTATAAAATCGAAACATAATCTTTTTAATCCAAATCTTTTTCGTGAGCCTTTATAACTGTCTCTAGTATTATTCCTCAAAGTTTCACATTTTCATATGGTTTCTAAGTGGTCCAAATATAGCCTCAAAGTTGGTACATTTCTACAATCTCGTTCCTTGAACCACTTTCACTAAAATGGTCATATCTCATAAACCGTAATTCGTATAGACATGATCTTTACACCAAAACAAACCTTAAAACAAGACCTACATGATCATGGTCAGTTTTGTTCAAAAATATTCCAAGACCAGTTCGTAATTCTTGCTCAAAACAGCCTTAAATCAAATGGGCATTACGACGGCTATAATCGTAACGTTTCCCGGTTTTTGTTATGTCAAAACCTCTTAAAACCAAATCAATTCAACAACACAACCATTTTTACAACATAATCAGTCTATATACTTCAAGAACATATCACCAACATCAACCAACAACAAGTATCCATCAAGAATTAACCATACATACTCCAAACTCCATAATCATGCTTATTCTTAAACATTACTAGAAACTTCACTTAAATCTTAACATAAATCAAAGGGTGGATGAGTGGTATACCTTCCTTGATGCTCTACCAACACTAACCAGTGGCCACAACCACTCAACAAGCCTTATATACTCCTTACAAAGCTTAAACCTTAAGATTCAATCAAGAAAACAAGTTAACAACTTTCGGAGTTACTATTCATCATCACTTTGTAAAATCCATATAAAATCGAAAAACAAGAGTTTGGTGCTAAGCTTTTTACCAGACCTTTTACTCTTCATAAGCTTTCTTTTGAGCTATAGATCGCCAAATTTAAAGCTTCCTAGCTAGGGTTTTGAGTCCCATCTTCCCGCTGGACAGAAACTGGACAGTTTGGGGTTCTCCAACTTGGGGATGCGATTTGACTTGGTTACACTCCTTTTTTGGCCATGAAAGTTTCAGCGAATGTTACCCATGGAGTGGAGAAGCTATGGTTAAAATTTGGTGATTTAAGGATGGATAGAAATGGAGTTATGGATTTTTCTTTGGACTCTGTTTCTGCTGGGCAGAAAATCTGGAGAGTTCTTCTCTTTCTTTTCTTCTTTTCTTTTTATTTTGTTTTGGATAATCATGCTTGAAATGCTGATTTTTGTTAAAAAAGTGGTGAGTCATCACATTTTGGTGAGTCACCAGGACACGTGTCGCGCATGCATGCGTTTGGTTAAAGTAGCTTTACTGGTTCGATTTCCTTTCACATGGATGATCCAAATGTTGCATCCCTCGAATTAATCTTGTTACATGTTACTTCCATGTCTATATTTAATCCTGTAAATGTTGCCTTGTTCCTCTTGAAACGATTCGAAATATTTTCCAAAAAGAGCGAGTAAAACTCTACGCGATCTTCGCAGTGAATAGTAACTATTCACTTCATCAATCGAATCCTTAAATCGACTTTAATAAAATAATAAAATTCCAAAATATTAAATCCTCAAATCCTCAATTTTAATATCTCATTTCTTGAATATAATAATATATAATCCGCTGCCCGGTCGAATATTACACCAAAATAAAATTTGGAATTTCTGAATTCCGATCGTCTTTGCATTCACTTATTTACTCCGTAGATCACTAATATGACTTCGGAATATCCACACTACGTCTCGTACATAGGTGGCATGAAAAATTTTCTTAACCCTCAAAATCACTATTCATCCACCAATATCACTATTCACTGCTGCACTTAATCATAATAAGAAAAGTTTTAAATTTTTCCAAAAATTCGGGTTATTATAGTCTCCCTCCTTAAAAGGATTCCGTCCCGGAATCAACTTAGGAATAACTGGGGGTACTTCTCTTCCATTACACTTTCTAACTCCCAGGTGGATTCTTCCACCTCTTGATTTTCCACAAACCTTTCACTAGCTTGTCAACCTCGTCACTTAGCACTTGCTCTTTTCTATCCGTGATTTCCACAGGTTGTTCTTTGTAAGTCAGACCAGGTTGTATACCTACCTGCTCGTACTCTACATATGCCGGGCATCTATAGTATACTGACGTAGCATTGACACATGAACCCCGTTATGACCATTCTACAAGTTTGGGGGGTAAGGCTGGCTCATAGGCCACCTTCCTGACGTGTTATAAAATCTCAGATGGTCCAATGAATCTCGGGCTCACTTCCCTTTCTTTCCAAATCTCATTAATTCTTTCCATGGATATCTTTTAGCATCACGAATCTCTAACCTCATATTCCCCATCTTGTTTGTACAGAAAATACGCCAACATAAACTTGCTTGTCATCCAACAACATGCCATTTAGATTATCAATATCAGTACTATCTCTATACTCGCGGGCTTAGTCCGCATACTTTCTCTGTCTATCTTGGTTGTCACTAGCCGCTTGTTGGTGAAATCTTTTGTCTTTCTAGTTTGTTGGACTAACTTGGGTTTTGTGTAAAATCTCATCCTTTAATTCCCGATCATTCGGAATCCATCTCTGTCTCATTTTAATTAAGGGTATCGGCCACCACATTGGCCTTCCCCGAATGGTAGTGTATCTCACAGTCATAATTATAGGTCAATTCTAGCCATTTCTCCATCTCATGTTATCTACTATCACGGGTAACTCAAAGCCAATTCATTACATTCCATAAAATTTGTGGGTGCATTAGTCAACCCAAAATAACCTCGCTGAAAACTCGAAGTGTCTATTCCAAGTACGAATCGTAGTCTTGGGTATATCCTCGGATTTAACTTCCAACTGGTGATACCCAGTTCTTAAATAAATTGGAAATATACAGCGTTCTTCCGCTGATCAAACAATCATTTACAAGGGTACCTATTCTCCATGTCGAACTCATACAACTCTCGAGGTTCGATATATAATCTTGTGCTAAAATCTTTCTCTCTTACAACAACACCGGGCTCTCCACGGTGGTACACTGGGTCTTATCATACCCTTATGCAACAACTCTTGTAACTGAGTCACTAACCCTTTCATTCCCACTATACCCTGAATACTCGGTATTCATTCTCATGTCATCCAAATCGATATCTGGTAGCTCATTAAAACCTTGTACAATCTCCCAAAACCATTGTAGTTTCCTTTATACTTGGTACCTCTTTTCTTGGCGTCAACCATAAGAGCTAATTAAGCCTCGTATCTCTGGCGTAATAGTTTCTTAGTCTGAACTATATTCAAGAATCTCTGAATCTGTCTCCATTCTTTATTTATTACTCTCTCTCCCTTACAATCAGTCTGGGCTCCATTGGGTGTCAACCAACCCATTCTTATTATAATATCAACTTCTCCCAACTTGAAAGGAATCAGGTCTATCAAAAGTGTCGACCTCATATTTCTAGTTCACAACCTAGATGTACCAGTCTTATGGGAAAATCCCTCGAATGGCTATTTCTACTTGTAATTATTCCCTTAGCAGCTCGGCCTTAAGTGTTAGGAATATGTTGATTCTTGATGATAATTGTAAAAACACTTAGTAGATTTTGTATTAAGTTATTTTGTAACTGTCAACGAAATGGCATGCTTTGCAGTGTTTCGTTGACAGGAAGCTCATCAACGGAATGAGTGTTGTAGCAATTGCACTGTACAATACTTCACAGTTTGATATGCATTTGATGTATGTATTAGATAGGTTTCCTAAGTCATGTTGACTAAGTACTAGATAGGCAAAATAGGTTGGTTAATTGTAAGTATATCATGCCTTGTAATTTTGCCTAAGTGAAGACATGTCAACGGTATGAAGATTACTCTATCAACGGAACAAGGATACACCATCAACGGAATGAAGTTTACTCATCAACGAAATGAAGTTTACTCATCAACGAAATGGAGAATAAAGCTATCAACGAAACACATCTCCCTGCTATCAACGAATCATTATTGCTTTTCTGAATAGTTGACAAAGTGATAGTGACAGTTTACTGAACAGATCTAAAGGTGATGTGGAAGTGTACTTTGCATTGGAAACCATTAAAATGGACATGGGGAATAAGGAAACATCCCAGTTTCCAATTGGGCTCTTGGGAGTGATCATAATAAGCATGAAGACAAAAGCAAGGATCTCCAAGGACCACTGGACAAAGGGATGAAAAGCAAACTATTGGCGGTTATCTTTAGTGTACTTTAGAGTAGCCAAAAATAGTATTGTAAACTTGGGAATATATAACCAAGTGCAGCAGTTAGAAAGAAAGTAAGAGAAGAAAAACAAATAGTTTGCATTAGCTATCTTTGAGAGCATTCTTCTCTACAACTCTGTAACTGAGCAGCTGTGTACTTTTGTATCACAGATTATTTCCGCAATAAAAACACTTCAGTTGGATCATTAAACAATCCAACTGAATTATTGATATCTTGTGTTTTTGTTTATTCAGTTCAGTTTTATTTTATCATTGTTTTAAGTTTAAGAAAATATCAAGAATTGTATTCAACCCCCCCTTCTACAATTCTGTTAGGTCATTTGGGAATAACAATTGGTATCAGAGCAAGCTTCTAACATACAAGAAGTTTAAAGATCAAGACCAAAACAGAAACCATGGTGAAGAAGGATGCAGGTGTGAAGATACCAGTTCTTGATAAGGACAATTACTTTTACTGGAAAGTAAAGATGCATTTACATCTCATGTCTATGGATGAGAGATATGTAGACTGCATTGAGAAAGGTCCACACGTTCCCATGAAGTTTGCATCTAGAATTGGAGTGCCAGATGATGCTCCTGACGTAGAAATTCCAAAACTTGTCTCAGAATGGACTATTGAAGATCTTGCAGAAATCCATAAAGATAAGAGAACCATGAACATTCTATTTAATGGTTTGGAGCAAGAGATGTTTGATAATGTCATAAACTGTACAACCTCCAAAGAAGTATGGGACACTGTCAGAACACTATGTGAAGGAACTGAGCAAGTAAGGGAGAACAAAATGCAACTCCTCATACAACAATATGAGCACTTTCACTTTAAAGCTGGTGAAACCCTAAATGACACGTTTAGTAGGTTTCAAAAGCTTCTGAATGGATTAAAGTTGTATGGGAGAATCTACCAAACTAAGGACTCAAACCTTAAATTTCTAAGAGCTCTTCCAAAAGAATGGAAGCCTATGACTGTTTCTCTAAGAAACACTCAAGAGTACAAAGATTACACTCTTGAAAGGCTGTATGGAACATTGAAGACTTATGAGCTGGAAATGGAGCAAGATGAGGAAATTGAAAAGGTACAGAAGAAGGGTGGATCCATTGCATTGATTGCATCTGTGAACCAACTGGAAGATGACACTGAAAAAGCTGCAAAGGCCACAACTAGTCGATCTAGTTGTAGGAGTGATGTTAGCAAGGGTAAAGACAAGATGACAGAAGAAGAAGAATCAGAACCAGCCAACTTGGATGACTTAGATGAGATTGATGAACACATTGCTTTTCTGTCAAGAAAATTCTCTAAGTTCAAGTTCAAAAGAAACTCAGAAGCAAGGCCACCAAGAA
Organism: Heracleum sosnowskyi; assembly: GCA_030848705.1. NCBI lineage: Eukaryota > Viridiplantae > Streptophyta > Magnoliopsida > Apiales > Apiaceae > Heracleum > Heracleum sosnowskyi. The sequence goes on along the minus strand of CM061235.1, from coordinate 20,478,678 downwards.
GAGACTTTCAACCTAGCAAAACAAACTGGATTGAAAAGTCTAAATCTAAATGTTTCAATTGTGGAATGCTTGGTCACTTTGCTGGAGACTGCAGAAAGCCCAAGATTGAGAAGAGCAACAGGAAATTTGAGCCTGTTGATTATAAAAAGAAATACTTTGAACTTCTCAAGCAAAAGGAAAAGGCTTTCATGTCTCAGGAGTATGATTGGGCTGGTAATGGTGAAGATTCTGATGATGATGTTGAGTATGTCAACTTGGCTCTTATGGCTGACAATCATGAGCAGGAAGCAAGTTCCTCAAGCAACCAGGTAACAATTACTAATCTTTCTGAGCTTTCTAAAGAGGAATGCGATAGTGCAGTAAATGAAATGTCTACTGTATTATATAATTTGCGTGTTACTCTTAAATCACTTACCAAAGAGAATTCAAGAATTAAAGAGACTAATTTGCTCTTAAGTGATAGGAATGCAATGTTAGAAGCACAGCTCATTGAATTTGAGAAAATGAGATGTGTTAGTAGGGATGCTAAGAAGGAACTTGAGAACGTGTTACAAAGGGAAGAAATTCTTAAGACACAACTAGAAATAGAACAGAGTGTGATTGCTAAATGGAAAGATGCCAGGAATGTTGCTACCAACATCATTAATGTTCAAGGTATGGAATCTTTCTGTGAACAATCATGGAAAAAGAACAAAGAGAAACTAGGGTATGCTTGTGAAGCCTTAGATTCAGAAACAGAGTCAACAAACAACAATGATCATTTGTTGAAGGTTGATATGTCAACGGAATGCGATGTTCCGTTGACACATGAACCATCAACCGATCAGGGTGTTTCGTTGACAGAGAAAAGAAAAGATGAACTCACTAGACTTAATAATAAGTATGGTCCTGTCACCAAGAACTTTGTTCAAGGTGAGTCTAGTAAATCAAAGAAAGTTGAGAAGCCTGTTGAGAGAGCAAATGTAGGTCACTTGTCCAACAAGCAATTGAAAGATAAAATAGAGAATGTTCAAATTGAGGCTAAGGGAAATAAAAGGAATAACAGGAATGGCAAAGTAGGAATTAACAAACACAACAATTACACACCTGATAAATATGCTCCTAGAAAGACTTGTGTCAATTGTGGAAGTGTTAGTCATCTATCTACTAACTGCAAATCTGTTAAGAAAACTGCTAATGTGAAAATTCCCAAGCCTGCAATGAATAATCTTATGCCTACAATGCCTGTTATGCCTAACATGTTTGCTCCATGTGCACAATTTCAGAATCCATATGCTAACATATCATTTGTGCCTAATCCATACATGAATATGTTTAGTATGCCACAAATGCCATGGAATATGAATAATATGTGTGTTCCTTCAAATATGCATGCTGTAAATGAAAATGTGAGCAACAATCAGAAATCAACACCAAGAGTAAAAGTTGATTTAAATCAATCTGACCTCAAGGTGAAAAATGATGTAAAAAGAAAAGCAAAGGCTAACAAAACAGGACCCAAGGAAACTTGGGTACCAAAATCGACTTGATTTGGTTCTATTGTGTGCAGGGAGACAAAAAGAATCTTTGGTACTTGGATAGTGGTTGTTCAAGACACATGACTGGTGATTCTACCCTGCTCACAGAGTTTCAGGAAAGAGCTGGCCCTTGTATTGCTTTTGGAGATGACAGCAAAGGCTACACAAAGGGATATGGCTTGATTTCAAAAGAGAATGTCATCATAGATGAGGTTGCATTGGTGGATGGTCTCAAGCACAATTTGCTTAGTATCAGTCAACTTTGTGACAAAGGATTTTTAGTTACTTTTTCTAAAGAAGCCTGTGTTGTTTCTAAAGGAGGAAACAACAATGTGGTAATGACTGGATTCAGAAGAGGGAATGTGTACATTGCTGACTTTAGTAGCACAAGTCCAGACACCATCACTTGTCTTTTCAGCAAAGCAAGCAAGGATGAAAGTTGGCTATGGCACAAGAAATTATCTCATCTGAATTTCAAGGTTATGAATGATTTGGTAAGGAAGGATCTTGCTAGAGGAATTCCACAGGTGGAGTTCTCCAAGGATGGTTTGTGTGATGCCTGTCAAAAAGGGAAACAAAAGAAGGCATCATTCAAAAGCAAGACAGAGTCATCAATTGTCCATCAGCTTGAGTTACTTCATATGGATCTGTTTGGCCCTGTAAATGTCATGTCTATTTCAAAGAAGAAATATTGTCTTGTGATTGTTGATGATTTTTCTAGATTTACTTGGACCTTCTTTTTACATTCTAAAGATGAGGCAAGTGAAATCATTATCAATCACATCAAGATGGTAAACAATCATCCTGACTTGAAAGTAAGAAGGATCAGGAGTGACAATGGGACAGAATTCAAGAATTCAAGCATGAAGATATTCTGTGAAGAAAATGGTATTATGCATGAGTTTTCAGCAGCAAGGACACCACAGCAAAATGGTGTAGTTGAAAGGAAAAACAGAACACTTATTGAAGCTGCCAGGACAATGCTAGATGAATCAAAGTTACCAACTTATTTTTGGGCTGAGGCAGTTAACACAGCTTGCTTCACTCAGAATATTTCTTTGATTAATCAGGCCAAGGGAATGACCCCTTATCAACTACTCAAAAGAAAGAAGCCACTATTGGATTTTCTTCATGTCTTTGGATGCAAGTGCTTTGTTCTGAGAAATCAAGCTGAGCATTTGGGGAAATTTGAAGCAAAGGCAGATGAAGCAATATTTGTGGGATATGCAGCAGGGAAAGCTTACAGAGTCTATAATCTCAGAACCAACATTGTTATGGAATCTGTACATGTTGTTTTTGATGATCTCAAAATTCAAGGTCTCTGTGATGAAGGTTTCCATGAAAGTCTCTCTTTTGAGAATGAGGAAGGAGAACGAATGAATCATGTTAAGACTACTGAGAAACAGCCTAAAGTTGTTGTATCTAGCACAGATGAGAGCAGCAGTGAAGATGAAATTGCTGCATTAAGATTGAAAAGAATAGTTGCTAGTAGACCAAATGGTCATTTCGTTGACAGTCAAGATGGTGGTTTCGTTGACAGTCAAAATGAGCGTTTCGTTGACAGCCAAAACAGTCATACCGTTGAAGGTCATAGAAATGTCTCAAGAAGTGATCATTTAGGGACAACAAACTCAGGGGGAGTTTCTCAAGGACAAATATCCAATCAAGGCAATCATGATCATGAAGCTACCTCGTCAAGAGCAAATCTACCTCCCTCAAGAAAATGGACTAAAGATCATCCCTTTGAACTTATTATAGGTGATGTTTCTTCAAAAGTCCAAACTAGAAGAGCAACTCAAGAAGAATGTCTATATAGCAGCTTTCTGTCTCAAGATGAGCCAAAGAAAGTTGAGGATGCACTTCTAGATCTAGATTGGGTTTTGGCTATGCAAGAAGAGCTAAACCAATTTGAAAGGAACAATGTTTGGAAGCTGGTGCCCAAGCCTAAGGACAGGAGTATAATAGGCACAAAATGGGTGTTCAGAAACAAGATGGATGAAAATGGCATAGTCACAAGGAACAAAGCAAGACTAGTTGCAAAAGGCTACTCACAGGAAGAAGGAATTGATTTTGATGAAACATTTGCTCCTGTTGCAAGACTAGAAGCAATAAGGATTTTCCTAGCCTATGCAGCCCATGCCAATTTCAAAGTCTATCAAATGGATGTGAAAAGTGCTTTTCTGAATGGGGAATTGGAAGAGGAGGTCTATGTAAGTCAACCTCCTGGTTTTGAAGATGATGATTTTCCAGAATATGTATACTTCCTCCTCAAAGCACTCTATGGTTTGAAACAAGCACCTAGAGCCTGGTATGACACACTCTCACAGTTTCTTCTTGAGAATCATTTCACTAGAGGTACTGTAGATAAAACTCTTTTTCACAGGATTGTGAATGGCTCTACTATACTTGTTCAAATTTATGTAGATGACATAATCTTTGGGTCTACAGATGTGAAACTTTGTCAAAAGTTTGCCAAGCTTATGCAAAGTAAATATGAAATGAGCATGATGGGAGAATTAACTTACTTTCTTGGTCTTCAAGTGAAGCAAGTTAATGAAGGCATTTTCATTAGTCAAACAAAATATATTCATGATTTATTAAAGAAATTTAATTTAATGGAATGCTCTCCTGCCAAAACTCCCATGCCCACTGCCACCAAACTTGAATTGAATACTAAGGAAAAATCTGTGGACATTTCAAGTTACAGAGGCATGGTAGGCTCACTTTTGTATTTAACAGCTAGTAGACCTGATATTATGTTTGCTACATGTCTATGTGCTAGATTTCAGGCTGATCCTAGGGAATCCCATTTAGTTGCTATTAAAAGGATTTTCAGATATCTCAAGGGAACACCAAACCTTGGCATTTGGTATCCTAGAGAATCTGGTTTTGAACTAATTGGTTATTCAGATGCAGATTATGCAGGATGTAAAATTGACAGGAAAAGCACAACAGGCACCTGTCAATTCTTAGGAAACAAGCTTGTGTCATGGTTCAGCAAGAAACAAAACTCAGTTTCCACCTCCACAGCTGAGGCTGAGTATATTGCAGCTAGAAGTTGTTGTGCACAGATTTTATGGATGAAAAATCAATTACTTGATTATGGATTAAGAGTTGAGAAAATTCCTATTTTCCGTGACAACACTAGTGCCATTGCCATTACTGAGAATCCAGTGCAGCATTCAAGGACCAAGCACATTGATATCAAGTACCATTTCATTAGAGAACATGTTATGAATGGTACTGTGGAGTTACATTTTGTTCCAAGTGAACAACAACTTGCAGACATCTTTACCAAGCCACTTGATGAATCAACATTCTCAAGATTAGTAAGTGAGCTAGGTATGCTAAATTTCTCTTAATTATTTTTGAGATATTTGCAAGTCATAATGCAGCCAGGAACTTGCCATAATTTTTCTGTGAATTGATTTTCTCAGGAAAAGGTGAAATTTTGTCTAAGTCAAAATTACTATGTCAACGAAACGCACCATTTCGTTGACAGTCTTAGCATTTTTCTGGGTGTTTCGTTGATAGCTCTTTTATATCAACGAAACGCAGCTTTATCAACGAAATAAGACTGGACTTTAACCGCCCAATCCTGATTCGTTGATGTAGCACTTTTTAATCTGAACCGTTGAAATTTCACGTTCTTTATCACGATCTATACATACACCCCTGTAAGCATAAATCGTGGTAATATTTAATTCTAACGGTTACTTTTTAAGCCAATCAGGTAATTTAGATTAATTATTGGACTTAATTTCTGAGAACTTTTGGGGAAGTATTTAAGAAATTTTAATTTCTTTATTTCATTTCTACCTGTTCTCAAAAATTCCAAAAGTTTTTCTAGCTTCTTCTCTCTAACAAGCAATACAGCTCGAAGCTTTTCCTCACTCAACAATGGCACCCATAGTCAAGCTTATGTCTGCTGGTGGGTTCATCTATGAGAAGAACAATTCCATTCCATTTGTCGTTAAGGAGAGTCCGAACAACATCTTTTTCAAAATGATGGATTTCATGAGGAACTGTAAGTTGAGCTATGCGATGTTTCACTCTACACCACTCTACAATGAAGTAATTGAGGAGATTTGGACCTCATGTGAGTATAGTGGAACAAACGGCACACTGCAATTCACTCTTCAAGGTAATGAGTACATAGTTAATTCTGATGTTTTGCAAGCATGTTTACATATTCCTGATAATAACTGTGATGCTTTGCCTACTAACACTGAAATAACTACCATGCTAAATTCTATAAACTACTCTTTGCCTACTGATAATCTGGGTAGAATAATTAGGAGAGGTTTGGTTAGGGAATACAGTTATTTAGCTGATGCATTCATTAAGGTCTTTTCTGGAAAGATTAGTAATTTTGATGCATTAACTAATTCTATGTTAATTCTCCTAACCATGCTTCTAAATGATAGATATTACAACTTTAGCACCCAACTTATTTATGAAATTGGTGCTAAGTTGGGTGATAGGGCAAATAGGAAGAAAAATATCTATTATGCAAGGTTTCTGATGATGCTGGCTAATCATGTTAGTCCAGCACCATTAGTTATCTCTAACCCTAATGCCAGGTTTGAGTGCTTTGTACAAGAAAAGAGAGTATTGACAGACATACTGAGGCTGAACTACAATGGTGATGTTCCAGTGGTGTATCTGCCAATCATTGAGGTAACTACTACTATCCCTATTAGTATAGCTGTTACTTCTATTGTCTCCTCCAACCTTGTTGCTATGGAGTCTGTAGCTGTGACCCAACAGGCTCCTGCCCCAGCAACTAAATCAAAATCAAAGAAATCCTCCAAGCCAACCTCAGGTGCTTCTCAAAAGGCACCTGTTGTAAAAACTACCACACAACCTAAGGGGAGTGAGTCTGGAGTTGTGAGAGGTGAGGGGAGGGGTGAAAATCAAAGAAACCCCAAGAATAAGGAAGGTGAGGTAAGTGTTTCCCAGCCTAGCCCCATTGTGTCTTCCCAACAAGGCACAATGAGTAAAATGGATTTAAACACAAGTCTAATTGCATCCTCCCAAAAGGATGTGATTATTGAAACAAGCTCTCCACCTAGAGCACAGTCCAAAAGGGTAAGGGACACTTCAAGCCCACAGTCTACATTTTCCCAATACCAAAGGAGAGTGAAGCAAAAGACCAAGGGTTCACAGGGTGCACACACACTGGAACCAACACTTCCAGTTTCTCAAATTCAGGTTGATGTAACCCCTATTATTTCTCTGGGGTTACAGTCCCACTCTCTAAACATTAATCTTGATTTATCTCCATCCAATTCACCAACTCAATCTTTAGATGTGGACATGATCCATACATCTTTTCCTGATTCTCCAACTCTAATCTTGGAGAAGCCCCACTCTGAAGCTGGTGGCCATCACTTGTTAAGTGATTTGTTGGGCCATCAACCAATTTTTTCTGAAGTTGCAAGAGGATCTGTGGACCAATCTCTAAAATCAATCACCACAGATTCTACTGTAATTTCACTTTCTCAAAGTGCTTTATTGACTTCATCAACGAAACAGCTTCTTTCGTTGACAAGTGTTTCTCCATCAACGGTATCCATACCGTTGACAGTTCAAACTACCATTCCGTTGATAGGTCCATCTACACCCCTTATTGAAAATCCAGTTGTTTCCACAACTAGTGTAGATGACCTGGTGGTAGTTGAGACACTTTTAGGTTTGAGAGGGAGTGAAATTGAGAGGCTGGCTTGCAGTCAGGCAAAAGGAGAGAATGAGAGTGAGATGCTGGCTATTTCTTCCAGCCAGGCAAAAGGAGAGTTTGAGTGTACCACCTTAGTAGGTGAAGGTGAGGGTGTGAGAGGTGTGAGCCATGGGGAGCCCATGATGCAAGAAAAGAGTGAAGAGAGAGAAGGGACTACAGGAGCAATAAGGGTGGAAGCAGCCATTGCTAATGAGTTAATGGAGGTCAGTGAGGGAGAAAGGGAACTTACTTTCCAAGAGCTTTATCAACAAACTCTGGATAGTATTTCCCTGGATCCTGAGACCTTTACTCATCCTGTGCCAGCCTATCAAGTTATGGCTCAACAGGGCAATGTGGAGGCAGAAAGGTCACTCAACTTAATTCATACTACTGCATCAATGCAAAGAGCAAAGGATGCCTTGACCAATCTACCTCCAGGAGCTGCAGCAAGTGGAGACTTTGAGTTTTCTGATGATGAGGACAGCTATGGTGATAATCTACAGGTGGCCACCACTTCGCAGACTGGGACTTCTGTGGTGCCTCCTACACCAGGCTGGCTTTCTCAGGGTATGCATGGAAGAGTCACTCTAGATGCTGCTATCTCAAGGCAGTACAATGAGGCCTATCTAGCTCATGAGTCTGCAAATGCAAGGGACAAGAAATTCTACAAGGCCATCATGGATTCTCTGGAAATTCAAAGGCTACAAATGATGCAGACAAGGATTGAGGCTACAGAAATCAAGGACTCCATTAGCAATCTCAGGGATGCTAACTACAGGATGATCGATGAAAAGCTCCCTCTTCTCACTGTGTCCAAGATGACCAGGTTTTTCTCTAAGGAACCTGAGGTGGCTACATCCTTGAAAACTCTCTCTACAAGAGTGGACAAGGTGGAAGCTACACTTTCTCAAATGCAGAAGGAACAGGAGAAGCAAACTCAGCTACTCACTCAGCTAGTGGCAGCTCAAGGACTCCCAGTCATCTCTCTTGATGCTAACAAAAAGGGGGAGAAATCTAAGGAGCTAAACATTCAAATCACAAAGGTGTTGGTCCCAGCCATTTCACTGCCACAGGAGCCACTAGCAATGGGGGAGTTTGGGAAGAAGAAGAAGGATAGTATTGACCTGATCCAGGAAGCTTCTATGAGGATGAAACTTGCAGAACAAATCAAAGATCACTGGTCCAACATAGAAGCAAGGTTCAAGAACATTACTGAATCTTCAAAGACAGATCAGCCATCAACAAATGCAATGGTGATTGTACAAATGGAGCCACAGTTCAAGAGCTCTTATGCTATAGAGCCCCTTCAGCATGGAATCTTTCAAGATTCAAGAAATGAGAAGGGTCAATCTTCATGCTTTAAGAATGTGGATGCAAGAGGGATGTCTCCAATATCACCTGCCAAACCCAAAGGCAAGAACATTGAAAGGATATTTTATCCTGCTCCAAAGCCAGATGAGTTCAAAGTCCTAGGGAAGCTGATCATTGAGAGCAAGGAAAGCAATCATCCAAGCATAAGGAATCAAAGGGCCATCATCTACAGGGACAACAAGGAAATCTGCATTTGGGTTGGTCACCCAAATTTTGCAAAGGCCAAGGCTGAAGAATCTGAAAGGGCAGCAATGCAAGCATTGGCAGGTGCTCAAGCACTTGAAGATGAAGAGACCTTTCAGGAAGAAAAAGCCAAGGATGGAGCTAATGAAGCTGAACCAGCAAGGAAAAGTGTAAAGCAACCAAAGGCTAGAGCTAAGAGGAATCTGAACTTTGAAAAAGAGGACTCTCTGGACACTGCTCAAGCCCCTTCCACAACAAGTGCACATCAAATTCCTATTGACCTACCTATTGGAGGAAAGTTGGCCTGTGACCCTGCACACCCTGTCAACTTTCATGATCAACCAATCATGCCAAAGGAGGAGCCTATTGAATTTGATGAAGCCTATTTTCCAAAGTTCCTATTTGAAAAGGATCAACCAATGAAGACAAAGAAAAGGGCTGTCAAGGCAAAGCCAGTATTTGTGAGGAAGCCACAATCTCAGAAACCCCCTACAAATCCAGAGGACTGCATGTACATTGCTGACATCAGGGAAGAATCCAGCTTACATCTTGATTTAGACAACCTGGTGGAAGTAAGGGGCATTGCAGCTTCTCAAAAGTTACCTGAAAGATTGGTTTTCACATACAAGGGTGGTAGAGAACAAATATGGCCTCTCTACAGAATTTTAGGAGAAGGCTACCAAACACTACTCACAGTGTTTAGATGCTTGAAGAAAGACTTTGGCTTCACCAAAACAGCCAAGTCTGAGGTGGTCTCCAAGATATGTCAAATAAAGGCTAGCTGGAACAAGCCTGAGGCTCTTCCCAGGATGCTAAGAGTGCCCTCAACAGGAAAGAAGATCCATCTTCAACCTTACTGGATGATGGAATTTAAGGACAAGGACAACTGCAGAAGGTTCTTCAGGATGGAAGACCAGCTGGATAAGGCATCTAATCAAACTCTAAGGTTCATGCAATCCAAGCTTGGTGATCAAGATGAAGAAGAGAAGATCTTTTACAGAAGGCTACAGGTCCAGATTGAGGAGAACAACTCTAGGAGAGGGAAGAAGACTATGCCTCAAAGAAGACCAAGATGAATCATTTGCTCAGTCTAGAGGAGCACATTTGGGCATTAGTCTTGTAAGTCTTGTTTATGTCTAAAACTTTATGAAGCTCAATGCAATTTTTACTTTTAATCATGGGTAATATGTCTGAGTGTTTTTGTTATCATCAAGGCTCTTGATTTATGGCTGTTATTCTATCAGTCATAAATTGGGGGAGATTGTTAGGAATATGTTGATTCTTGATGATAATTGTAAAAACACTTAGTAGATTTTGTATTAAGTTATTTTGTAACTGTCAACGAAATGGCATGCTTTGCAGTGTTTCGTTGACAGGAAGCTCATCAACGGAATGAGTGTTGTAGCAATTGTACTGTACAATACTTCACAGTTTGATATGCATTTGATGTATGTATTAGATAGGTTTCCTAAGTCATGTTGACTAAGTACTAGATAGGCAAAATAGGTTGGTTAATTGTAAGTATATCATGCCTTGTAATTTTGCCTAAGTGAAGACATGTCAACGGTATGAAGATTACTCTATCAACGGAACAAGGATACACCATCAACGGAATGAAGTTTACTCATCAACGAAATGAAGTTTACTCATCAACGAAATGGAGAATAAAGCTATCAACGAAACACATCTCCCTGCTATCAACGAATCATTATTGCTTTTCTGAATAGTTGACAAAGTGATAGTGACAGTTTACTGAACAGATCTAAAGGTGATGTGGAAGTGTACTTTGCATTGGAAACCATTAAAATGGACATGGGGAATAAGGAAACATCCCAGTTTCCAATTGGGCTCTTGGGAGTGATCATAATAAGCATGAAGACAAAAGCAAGGATCTCCAAGGACCACTGGACAAAGGGATGAAAAGCAAACTATTGGCGGTTATCTTTAGTGTACTTTAGAGTAGCCAAAAATAGTATTGTAAACTTGGGAATATATAACCAAGTGTAGCAGTTAGAAAGAAAGTAAGAGAAGAAAAACAAATAGTTTGCATTAGCTATCTTTGAGAGCATTCTTCTCTACAACTCTGTAACTGAGCAGCTGTGTACTTTTGTATCACAGATTATTTCCGCAATAAAAACACTTCAGTTGGATCATCAAACAATCCAACTGAATTATTGATATCTTGTGTTTTTGTTTATTCAGTTCAGTTTTATTTTATCATTGTTTTAAGTTTAAGAAAATATCAAGAATTGTATTCAACCCCCCCTTCTACAATTCTGTTAGGTCATTTGGGAATAACATTAAGGTTTAATTGTCATGCAACTTCTTGATATACAACGATACATTAGCTCTGTCTAAACAGTATAGAAGGGCACCTGCTATTTAAAGGTCCTGACAGTGGGCTGCTTGTTGGAGGTATCCCTGGTTGAAACCTACTGGCTTTCTTTTCTTCTGTGTTCACTAACTCCGGAACAAACCTCGATAATTCGGAAAACTTGGCCTCATACTCGGTCACAGTCATGTTTTCTTGTTTTAACTCCTTAACTTTCATTTTCATCCGGGTCTCCATATATTTCCGAAAATTATTCCTCTAGAACCACACACGCTGCACCTCTCCCAAGTCACAACACCGGCTCCCTCTGACTCCATCGTCAGTACTTATCTTGCTAACCCAGAGGTAGTGTCCATTCGTAAACAACTCCTCCAAAATCTCAATCTCACCATAGGGCATCTGTCTAACACCGTTGTCACTGGAGTTCACGGCACATCGCTATTTCTTTCACATATATCGATTGACACGCTTTCCATTATCATAATATCCTTGGGAGAATAAACCAATTTCATCGATATGTCACTAACATTCTATTCGTTTTAGAGATTCGCTCCTGTCATATGCGATTTCGTTGCGAATCTAATTCCTATCAGCGAATTTTGACTTATTTGACCTGGTTGGCCTCCCCTTGAAATTCAATAAGGATAACAAAATTTATGGGGCCTTGAAAGATAGCTCCCATATCAAAGAAAATGTCACACACTGGTGATCATAAGGTTATGAGTTTTAAGGTAACCTTATTGGAGGTAAGAGAATTTTACCGAGAGATCAATATGATCATAAGAACTCAACGTTGTGTGCCTCAATTGAGACATTACTAAAGGTAATTAGCCTTCTTGTATTTCACAACTTACAAGTGATGGCGTCCCATCCGACTTCTATCACACAGACAGATAGTCCTTGTAGCCCCTATAAGTATAGGGTTGTTCGTCTCAGTGGAAGTTGAAAAGTATGAAAGCAATTCGAGATCAATTTAATGATTATCGCCTTTCGACAATATTTCTCAAAGGAACACCTTGGATTAAAATTGAACAGATTCCAAAGGTGCGGTTTTCCAAAGAAAAGAATAACCAAAAAGATACTGGTACTTAACAAGCAAGGGTTATTCATTATTTGAAGAAAAGTGAAAGCTTAAGTAACATCATTTGACAGGGCTTCGAAAGCCTGAAAGTAGGCATCGTGACAGCCTCTAGCACAATTGAAACTGAATATGGTTTAGCACAAGTGTTATAAAATAACTTCGAAGAGGGAATATACCCTTTATCAGAATTCTTTCCTAGAGAGAGGTCAAGATAGATCATAGATTGGGGAGGTACCCCACATAATTTGCAAATGGGGAGGGTACTACCAAGGTCTCTACGGATGCCTTTTATGTCGACTCCTCTAATGGATAATCGTTCAATTCCAAAGTTTTTCTTTTCCACGCAACCTAAGTTGTTTGATACTTACGTCATTGCCGACTCATAATAGTCGCTAAGGATTCAACCATCAACATTTGCAATCGAAGGGGGGTTTTATTCGACCCGGCGCAAGCATCTCAAGCAAGCGTTCTATCGTAAGAGGACTTCAATACCGTTGTCGCCCATAGCAATGACAATTCCACATGTCAACTGGGTGGTACTTCGGAAGATCGTTAGAAACTACAAGCTTAAATCCGGTCTCTATTTCAATCATCCTTATACCCAATATTCCTTCTCCCATATCGATCCCGTGTGCTACCTAAGCTTAACACTTTTGGCACAATAGCCTTTTCATTTAAGTCAATCCCGGAACTTCTCAGTCCGTCTTGGTCCTTAAATATATTTCACCTTTACCGTCCAATCTCAACTTCATCATTTTATCTCTACAATCAATTATAGCAATCTGGGTCTGTCCACCAACCCATATAGCAGCCATCTTACCCAATCCACAGGGTTCGCTCTAGTTTCCACTCTCTTTTGGTGACATCCTCTAGTAATCAGAAAGACAAGGTTTGCCAAAATTTGCTGAATTTCTTTCCAAAATCAGGGAAATTTGATCACTCTATTTACCTACTAGTAATGCTCGGATCTGATTTCCGACCTTTCTGTTCTATCCTCATAATTCCTTCCTGGTTTCCTGAGGGTGGTAAATCTCGTTCTCGATTCCGTCTTAGCGTGCTTGTCTTACAATGACATTTGCATGGTACATATAACCAAAATTTTCCTTGAGATAATAAAATCCCTCAATGATGTAATAGACACTAGTTCCAGTGGAATCGCTGGTCGTGGGGGATTGAAACCTCATAGCCAAAGCAATTCCTTTCGCTATACTAGGAAACTAAGTACCCTTAATCGTTCGTGAAAATCTGGACATCTTGTTTCTTACGTATGCCGCCTCCTTATGGGCAACTATAACCGACTACGAGTAACAAGTTTCGTTCATGTCGAATCAACCCACTGATACTGGCTATACTGCCTCTACCTTTTCTGCCTTGGAGACTCTACTCCATTTTCTTTGTCATACCTCTTGATGAATCATGAACGATCCTTAAACTCTCGTCTCGTCACTTATTTATCCCTTGAAGGTTCGTCCGGTCTTATTATTAGACCTCAAGTAACACACCACATCTTTATCAATCGGCACATTTTCTACCAGATTCTTCCCTTGACCCACTATGGGGTCTTCCTCTAGATCCTCCTATGGATCTTCCTTTATCGGGTCTCCGTCCATTTCAAGGAGCGCATCATCTAATGCCTACTCGAAGGCCTCGGGATCTGGTATCTCAGAATCCCATCCATCTATAACTCATACGAATCGAGGTGACTAACCATGAAGTCCTAAGTACGGTTTCCCAGAAGAAGTCCCCTCTCGGGCTTCATCTTAAACAGTCAGGGTCATGTCCTCTAACCCGACTACGAACTCAATTTGAGCTCTAGATGTTCTTATCCTTATTAAGGGTATTGTAAGACTCGATCTCCTATCGTTTCTGAGGACTGTAACCTAATGCTCTGATACCATCTCTGTAACAGCCCCAAATCCGGGGTCAGGGATTTAGGGTTGTCACAATCCATGTACTCCTTGCCTTACCTGTATTACTCACACCATTCATAATTCACCTGCTCATGACCCCACAACATATGTCTCACACACACAGGTTAGAGTCTCAGAAACGACACAATACAACAACTGCGGAATAAATAATTTTTATTACAATACCCAAATGTCTTTTGAATCTGTTACTGATACAATTTCTAAGTATTGTTACATTACCAACTTATCCTTCTGATGCTCACAATCCTGTAATACCATTCATGTCTATACATAAGTTGAATACCAAAAGCCGTAGCCTGATTCGATTGGTTCGTACTATTCCCGGGATCACTGCTAGAAACTGTTTATGGAAACGCCTTGCGAGGTATGTGCCGTCCCATTGGCATCCTGCTTCGCTGATATATAATATATATAAAATAATAGCAAGAGTGAGCGATAGCTCAGCAAGGTAATGAAAGTATGGCATAATTCTGCCCTTAATTCAACCCAGAAATAAAGCGGGTATAAGACAATAATTTGTCAAAATATCTCGATACTGAAATCATTTCCTTATCGGAATGTATTCCAAAAATAGTACCATTTCTGTATTTCAAATATCATTTCCATAATACCCTGCAACTTTCGATATTCATACTATGAACATAGTTCTAGTATATTATAAACGATGAAGTAGCAAGATAACTCAGTATATCCTTTTCGTAAAATATCTGCTATATAAAATATAAGCAGACTATCAACATATAACTTAAAAGATGAAGTTATAAGGAAAATTCAATATAAGGTTTCCATAACCCAAAATCCACTTATGCATATATATCCTTAATCAGGTTTTATCAGAGTCATAACTCGTAAAATAAAAGATGAAGTTGTAGGAATTTCCAAATATCATCTTTCATATCAAACATTTATCTCATATCATATTCTGGAAATAAAGACAAGGCAAAATATTTCCAATCCACTTTCTAAACTTGAATAACTTGAATAGCTTGAATAAACTTTTCTTTTCTGGAAACCTGCTTAAAACATGTTCTTTCATGGATGATGAACTATAGACAGAGATTCTAGGCGACAGGGATACCCCTGCGATGATCAGTCGCAAGGCGAATCCCCACTGCTGTTTTTCTACGTAGAAGGGAAAATAGACAGACGCTAACTGACCTACCTCCCCGCCTTCGGTTGTAGGGGGAAGAGCAGACCCGTTCATAGACCGCCGGTCTGATACTCTTCTCTGGGTGGGAAAAACAGACCAGTTCATGGACCGTCGGTCTACGCGTAATTCCCTCCTCTTACCCTACGGTCGGGCACATACTGATAATCTAAGGGAAAAACAGACCCGTTCATAGACCGTCGGTCTACGCGTAATTCCCTTAGGGGACAGGCGCCACTCAGTCCCTTACATATTCTCCGAGTTCAATTGAATCCATAATTCTGAAACATAAAGTTCCTTTCCCTTTTTCCCCTAGTATACGACTCCACAAAGTAGTCATATCTGGTTGGAAAGGAAAATTCACCCATATTTCCCAAGCTGATGCTTGTTCCTGGATACAACTTATTCCACTGATCTTACTCCTCGAGTCTTGAGGAAGTAATCAAAATCATTTTGATGGTAGCATACAAAGCTGTTAAATGAATAGTTTCAAAAAGATTTAGGACTGGGCAGTCCACTTGGGACAAACATAAAATCTTGAGAAAGGTCCCATGAGTCTTTGTAGTTTGAGCGAACATTTAAGTCTTTCTGAATATAGACTTAAAAGGGAAATAGATTTGGGAACCTTCTCTAATTATGTGTATAATTGCCTGAATAAAACTTTATTAGTTATCTAGGGTTACAGAATAGTTTTCACAAAATACTTTCTTAAGAAGTAGGGCTTTAAATAATTAATGAAACTATAATTAATAAAGAATATTTATTTAGAAGTAATTCCCGAATACTTTCTTAAGAAAATAATGGATAATAGTATAATAATATAATCCCTAGATAACAACTGATACCATTCCCGGTCCGTAGAATAAATACAGAGTATATACCCCCTACTGAGGGTTTTTCTTAAAACATCGGCTTATCAATATTGCCGTAACCATTGCTTATAAGTCCAACTTATACCAATAGCTATTACTTAGCATCATCAGTACCGTTTCGAAATCATGAACACATAGCATATATCTCAATATCTTTTATTTATCACAACAACAGTTTATAGAGGTATAAGTTTGAAAACTTGCCTCTATCACGTGCATATATTATATCCCAACATTTTTAATACCGTTACATCTATATACGATGTAAGGTTTGAAAGCATGCATCTATCATATCATATGCGTCATCAGTATAATGTAATCTGAAATACAGCATGGTTTGAAAGAATATATATATATAGATATATTTCTGAATCAACAAGTATTAAACATTCAAAAATATGCCCACTCTAACAATAGAGTAAGGGTTAGTAAACTTGCATCTAGTATATGCATACTTCAAAATATGGTTTTAGAAACTTGCCTGATGCTCGTGAAGTGATAGGGGTTCGCGACGATGCCAGACAATCTAGACAAAGTCAAAGCAAACGCACGATTAATCCCCGGGATAATCCACTTATACTCGATGCTTAAACACGTAAGCGAAACACAACCAAGGAATTACTAGCTCGTAATAGGCTCATACTAAGTCCACGTTTAGTCGACAACTACTTAAGTCGTAGATTTAGTCCGAAATCGATCCTCGAATACAAGTTATACTTAACCATTTACAACATTGGTTTCCAAGTCATGTTCTTAGTGGTTTTCACTCGCGCAACCTCGGCTAAAACATTTTTATAAAATCGAAACATAATCTTTTTAATCCAAATCTTTTTCGTGAGCCTTTATAACTGTCTCTAGTATTATTCCTCAAAGTTTCACATTTTCATATGGCTTCTAAGTGGTCCAAATATAGCCTCAAAGTTGGTACATTTCTGCAATCTCGTTCCTTGAACCACTTTCACTAAAATGGTCATATCTCATAAACCGTAATTCGTATAGACATGATCTTTACACCAAAACAAACCTTAAAACAAGACCTACATGATCATGGTCAGTTTTGTTCAAAAATATTCCAAGACCAGTTCGTAATTCTTGCTCAAAACAGCCTTAAATCAAATGGGCATTACGACGGCTATAATCATAACGTTTCCCGGTTTTTGTTATGTCAAAACCTCTTAAAACCAAATCAATTCAACAACACAACCATTTTTACAACATAATCAGTCTATATACTTCAAGAACATATCACCAACATCAACCAACAACAAGTATCCATCAAGAATTAACCATACATACTCCAAACTCCATAATCATGCTTATTCTTAAACATTACTAGAAACTTCACTTAAATCTCAACATAAATCAAAGGGTGGATGAGTGGTATACCTTCCTTGATGCTCTACCAACACTAACCAGTGGCCACAACCACTCAACAAGCCTTATATACTCCTTACAAAGCTTAAACCTCAAGATTCAATCAAGAAAACAAGTTAACAACTTTCGGAGTTACTATTCATCATCACTTTGTAAAATCCATATAAAATCGAAAAACAAGAGTTTGGTGCTAAGCTTTTTACCAGACCTTTTACTCTTCATAAGATTTCTTTTGAGCTATAGATCGCCAAATTTAAAGCTTCCTAGCTAGGGTTTTGAGTCCCATCTTCCCGCTGGACAGAAACTGGACAGTTTGGGGTTCTCCAACTTGGGGAAGCGATTTGACTAGGCTACACTCCTTTGTTGGCCATGAAAGTTTCAGCGAATGTTACCCATGGAGTGGAGAAGCTATGGTTAAAATTTGGTGATTTAAGGATGGATAGAAATGGAGTTATGGATTTTTCTTTGGACTCTGTTTCTGCTGGGCAGAAAATCTGGAGAGTTCTTCTCTTTCTTTTCTTCTTTTATTTTTCTTTTGTTTTGGATAATCATGCTTGAAATGCTGATTTTTGTTAAAAAAGTGGTGAGTCATCACATTTTGGTGAGTCACCAGGACACGTGTCGCGCATGCATGCGTTAAGTAGCTTTACTGGTTCGATTTCCTTTCACATGGATGATCCAAATGTTGCATCCCTCGAATTAATCTTGTTACATGTTACTTCCATGTCTATATTTAATCCTGTAAATGTTGCCTTGTTCCTCTTGAAACGATTCGAAATATTTTCCAAAAAGAGCGAGTAAAACTCTACGCGATCTTCGCAGTGAATAGTAACTATTCACTTCATCAATCGAATCCTTAAATCGACTTTAATAAAATAATAAAATTCCAAAATATTAAATCCTCAAATCCTCAATTTTAATATCTCATTTCTTGAATATAATAATATATAATCCGCTGCCCGGTCGAATATTACACCAAAATAAAATTTGGAATTTCTGAATTCCGATCGTCTTTGCATTCACTTATTTACTCCGTAGATCACTAATATGACTTCAGAATATCCACACTACGTCTCGTACATAGGTGGCATGAAAAATTTTCTTAACCCTCAAAATCACTATTCATCCACCAATATCACTATTCACTGCTGCACTTAATCATAATAAGAAAAGTTTTAAATTTTTCCAAAAATTCGGGTTATTATAGCAACCCTCAGAAATCAACACAAAGGGTAAAGATTGATTTAAATCAATCTGAGCCCAAGGTGAAAAATGATATAAAAGGAAAAGCAAAGGCTAACAAAACAGGACCCAAGGAAACTTGGGTACCAAAATCAACTTGATTTGGTTTTGTTGTGTGCAGGGAGACAAAAGGAATCTTTGGTACTTGGATAGTGGTTGTTCAAGACACATGACTGGTGATTCTACCCTGCTCACAGAGTTTCAGGAAAGAGCTGGCCCTTGTATTGCTTTTGGAGATGACAGCAAAGGCTACACTAAGGGATATGGCTTGATTTCAAAAGAGAATGTCATAATAGATGAGGTTGCATTGGTGGATGGTCTTAAGCACAATTTGATTAGTATCAGCCAACTTTGTGACAAAGGATTTTTAGTTACTTTTTCTAAAGAAGCCTGTGTTGTTTCTAAAGGAGGAAACAAGAATGTGGTAATGACTGGATTCAGAAGAGGGAATGTGTACATTGCTGACTTTAGTAGCACAAGTCCAGACATCATCACTTGTCTCTTCAGCAAGGCAAGCAAGGATGAAAGTTGGCTATGGCACAAGAAATTGTCTCATCTGAATTTTAAAGTTATGAATGATTTGGTGAGGAAAGATCTTGCTAGAGGAATTCCACAGGTGGAGTTTTCCAAGGATGGTTTGTGTGATGCCTGTCAAAAAGGGAAACAAAATAAGGCATCATTCAAAATCAAGACAGAGTCATCAATTGTCCATCATCTTGAATTACTTCATATGGATCTGTTTGGCCCTGTAAATGTCATGTCTATCTCAAAGAAGAAATACTGCCTTGTGATTGTTGATGATTTTTCTAGATTTACATGGACCTTCTTTTTACACTCAAAAGATGAGGCAAGTGAAATCATTATCAATCACATCAAGATGGTAAACAATCATCCTGATTTCAAAGTAAGAAGGATTAGGAGTGACAATGGGACAAAATTCAAGAATTCAAGCATGAAGGTGTCCTGTGAAGAAAATGGTATTTTGCATGAGATTTCAGCAGCAAGGACACCACAGCAAAATGGTGTAGTTGAAAGGAAAAACAGAACACTTATTGAAGCTGCAAGGACAATGCTAGATGAATCAAAGTTACCAACTTATTTTTGGGCTGAGGCAGTTAACACAGCTTGCTTCACTCAAAATATTTCTTTGATTAATCAGGCCAAGGGAATGACCCCTTATCAACTACTCAAAAGAAAGAAGCCACTATTGGATTTTCTTCATGTCTTTGGATACAAATGCTTTGTTTTGAGGAATCAAGCTGAGCATTTGGGGAAATTTGAAGCAAAGGCAGATGAAGCAATATTTGTGGGATATGCAGCAGGGAAAGCTTACAGAGTCTATAACCTCAGAACCAACATTGTTATGGAATCTGTACATGTTGTTTTTGATGATCTCAAAATTCAAGGTCTCTGTGATGAAGGTTTCCATGAAAGTCTTTCTTTTGAGAATGAGGAAGGAGATCAAGTGAATCATGTTAAGGCTACTGAGAAACAACCTAAAGTTGTTGTATCTAGCACAGATGAAAGCAGCAGTGAAGATGAAATTGCTGCATTGAGATTGAAAAGAATAGCTGCTAGCAGACCAAATGGTCATTTCGTTGACAGTCATAATGAAGGATTCGTTGACAGTCAAAATGAGCGTTTCGTTGACAGTCACAGAAATGCTTCTAGAAGTGATCAATTAGGAACAACAAACTCAGGGGGAGTTTCTCAATGACAATTATCCAATCAAGGCAATCATGATCATGAAGCTACCTCGTCAAGAGCAAATCTACCTCCCTCAAGGAAATGGACTAAAGATCATCCCTTTGAACTTATTATAGGTGATGTTTCTTCAAAAGTCCAAACTAGAAGAGCAACTCAAGAGGAATGTCTATATAGCAGCTTTCTGTCTCAAGATGAGCCAAAGAAAGTTGAGGATGCACTTCTAGATCCAGATTGGGTTTTAGCTATGCAAGAGGAGCTAAACCAATTTGAGAGGAACAATGTTTGGAAGCTGGTGCCCAAGCCTAAGGACAGGAGTGTCATAGGCACAAAATGGGTGTTCAGAAACAAGATGGATGAAAATGGCATAGTCACAAGGAACAAACCTAGATTGGTTGCAAAAGGCTATTCACAGGAAGAGGGAATTGATTTTGATGAAACCTTTGCTCCTGTTGCAAGACTAGAAGCAATAAGGATTTTCCTAGCCTATGCAGCCCATGCCAATTTCAAAGTCTATCAAATGGATGTGAAGAGTGCTTTTCTGAATGGGGAATTGGAAGAGGAGGTGTATGTAAGTCAACCTCCTGGTTTTGAAGATGATGATTTTCCAGAATATGTATACTTCCTCCTCAAAGCACTCTATGGTTTGAAACAAGCACCTAGAGCCTGGTATGACACACTTTCACAGTTCCTCCTTGAGAATCACTTCACTAGAGGTACTGTAGATAAAACTCTGTTTCACAGGGTTGTGAATGGCTCTACTATACTTGTTCAAATTTATGTAGATGACATAATCTTTGGGTCTACAGATGTGAAACTTTGTCAAAAGTTTGCCAAGCTTATGCAAAGTAAATATGAAATGAGCATGATGGAAGAATTAACTTACTTTCTTGGTCTCCAAGTGAAGCAAGTCAATGAAGGCATTTTCATTAGTCAAACAAAATATATTCATGATTTATTAAAGAAATTTAACTTAATGGAATGCTCTCCTGCCAAAACTCCCATGCCTACTGCCACCAAACTTGAATTGAATACTAAGGAAAAATCTGTGGACATTTCAAGTTACAGAGGCATGGTAGGCTCACTTTTATATTTAACAGCTAGTAGACCTGATATTATGTTTGCTACATGTCTATGTGCTAGATTTCAGGCTGATCCTAGGGAATCCCATTTAGTTGCTATTAAAAGAATTTTCAGATATCTCAAAGGAACACCAAACCTTGGCATTTGGTATCCCAGAGAATCTGGCTTTGAACTAATTGGTTATTCAGATGCAGATTTTGCAGGATGTAAAATTGACAGGAAAAGCACAACTGGCACCTGTCAATTCTTAGGAAACAAGATTGTGTCATGGTTCAGCAAGAAACAAAACTCAGTTTCTACCTCCACAGCTGAGGCTGAGTATATTGCAGCTGGAAGTTGTTGTGCACAGATTTTATGGATGAAAAATCAACTACTTGATTATGGAATAAGAGTTGAGAAAATTCCTATTTTCTGTGACAACACTAGTGCCATTGCCATTACTGAGAATCCAGTGCAGCATTCAAGGACCAAGCACATTGACATCAAGTACCATTTCATTAGAGAACATGTTATGAATGGTACTGTGGAGTTACATTTTGTTCCAAGTGAACAACAACTTGCAGACATCTTTACCAAGCCACTTGATGAATCAACATTCTCAAGATTAGTAAGTGAGCTAGGTATGCTAAATTTCTCTTAATTATTTATGAGATGTTTACAAGTTAATATGCAGCCAGAAATTTGCTATGTTTTTCTGTGAATTAATTTTCTCAGGAAAAAGTAAAATTTTGTCTAAGTCAAAATTACTATGTCAACGAAACGAACCATTTCGTTGACAGTCTTAGCATTTTTCTGGGTGTTTCGTTGATAGCTCTTTTATATCAACGAAACGCAGCTTTATCAACGAAATAAGACGGGACTTTAACCGCCCAATCCTGATTCGTTGATTTAGCGCAGTTAATCTGAACCGTTGAAATTTGACACGTCCGTTACCACGATCTATACATACACCCCTGTAAGTATAAATCATGGTAATACTTTAAAGGTAACGGTTATATTTTAAGTCAATCCAGTAATTTACATTGATTGTTGGATTTAATTTCTGAGAATATTTGGGGGAGTATTTAAGAAATTCTATTTTCTTTAATTCTTTTTTACCTGTTCTCAAAAAATCCAAAGGCTTTTCTTTCTTCTTCTCTCTAACAAGCAATTCAGTTCGAAGCTTTTCTTCACTCAACAATGGCACCCATAGTCAAGCTTATGTCTGCTGGAGGGTTTATCTATGAGAAAAACAACTCCATCCCCTTTGTTGTCAAGGAAAGCCCGAACAACATCTTTTTCAAAATGATGGACTTCATGAAGAATTGCAAGTTGAGATATGCAATGTTTCACTCTACACCACTCTACAATGAGATAATCGAGGAGATTTGGACCTCATGTGAGTATAGTGGGACAAATTGCACTTTGCAATTCACCATCCAAGGTAATGAGTATATAGTTAATTCTGATGTATTGCAAGCATGTCTACATATTCCTGAAAATAACTGTAATGCTTTGCCTACATACACTGAAATGGTTAACATGCTAAATTCTATAAACTACTCATTGCCTACTGATAATTTGGGTAAGATTATTAGGAGAGGTTTGGTTAGAGAATACAGTTACTTAGCTGATGCATTCATTAAAGTCTTTTCTGGAAAGATTAGTAATTTTGATGCATTAACTAATTCTATGTTGATTCTCTTAACCATGCTCCTAACTGATAGATATTATAACTTTAGCACCCAACTTATATAACCATGTCTATTATGCTAGATTTCTGATGATGTTGGCTAACCATGTTAGTCCAGCACCATTAGTTATCTCTAACCCTGTTTCCAGGTTTGAGTGTTTTGTGCAAGAGAAGAGGGTTTTGACAGATATCCTGAGACTTAACCACAATGGTGATGTCCTAGTGGTGTATCTGCCCATCATTGAGGTAACTTCTTCTAACCCTGTTAGTGTAGTTGCTACTTCTATTGTTTCACCTACCAATGTTGCTATGGAGTCTGTAGCTGTGTCCCAACAGGCTCCTGCCCAAGCAGCAAAACCAAAATCCTCAAAGCCAACCTCAGGTGCTTCTCAAAAGGCACCTGTTGCAAAAACTACTTCACAACCAAAGGGGAGTGATTCTGGAGCTGTAAGAGGTGAGGGAAGGGGTGAACATCAAAGAAACCCCAAGAATAAGGAAGGAAAGGATAGTGTGTCCCAACCATGCCCTATTGTGTCTTCCCAACAAGGCACAATGAGTAAAATGGATTTAAACACAAGTCTAGTTGCATCCTCCCAAAAGGATGTGATTATTGAAACAAGCTCTCCTCCAAGAGCACACTCCAAGAGGGTAAGGGGCACTTCAAGCCCACAGTCTACATTTTCCCAATACCAAAGGAGAGTGAAGCAAAAATCCAAGGGTTCACAGGGTGCACACACTCTGGAAGCAACACTTCCAGTTTCACAAATTTAGTTTGATGTAACCCCTATCATTACTCTGGGGTTACAGTCCCATTCTCTAAACATTAATCTTGAACCAATCACACAAAATTCACCAACTCAATCATTAGATGTGGACATGATCCATTCATCTATTCCTGATTCTCCAACTCTTATCTTGGAGAAGCCCCACTCTAAAGCTGATGGTCATCACTTGTTAAGTGATTTGTTGGGCCATCAACCAACTTTTTCTGAA
This sequence comes from Heracleum sosnowskyi, assembly GCA_030848705.1. NCBI lineage: Eukaryota > Viridiplantae > Streptophyta > Magnoliopsida > Apiales > Apiaceae > Heracleum > Heracleum sosnowskyi. Next base: position 20,454,457 of record CM061235.1, on the reverse strand, counting down.
GTTACAAGAGGATCTGTGGACCAATCTCTAAAATCAATCACCACAGATTCTACTGTAATTTCACTTTCTCAAAGTGCTTTATTGACTTCATCAACGAAACAGTCTCTTTCGTTGACAAGTGTTTCTCCATCAACGGTATCCATACCATTGACAGTTCAAACTACCATTTCGTTGATAGGTCATTCTACACCCCTTATTGAAAATCAAGTTGTTTCCACAACTAGTGTAGATGACCAGGTGGTAGTTGAGACACTTTTAGGTTTGAGAGGGGGTGAAATTGAGAGGATGGCTTGCAGCCAGGCAAAAGGAGAGAATGAGAGTGAGAGGCTGGCTATTTCTTCCAACCAGGCAAAAGGAGAGGCTGAGGGTTCCACCTTAGTAGGTGAAGGTGAGGGTGTGAGAGGTGTGAGCCATGGGGAGCCCATGATGCAAGAATATAGAGGAGAGAGAGAAGGGACTACAGGAGCAGCAATGGAGGAGGCAGCCATTGCTAGTGATTTAATGAGGGTCAATGAGGGAGAAAGGGAACTTACTTTCCAAGAGCATTATCAACAAACTCTGGATAGTATTTCCCTGGATCCTGAGACCTTTACTCATCCTGTGCCAGCCTATCAAATTATGGCTCAGCAGGGCAATGTGGAGGCAGAGAGGTCACTAAACCTAATTCATACAACTGCATCAATGCAAAGAGCAAAGGATGCCTTGACCAATCTATCTCCAACAGATGCAGCAAGTGGAGACTTTGATTTTTCTGATGATGAGGACAGCTTTGGTGACAATCTACAGGTGGCCACTACTTCACAGACTGGGACTTCTGTGGTGCCCCCTACACCAAACTGGCTTTCTCAGGATGGTCATGGAAGAATCAACCTGGATGCTGCAATCACTAGACAGTACAATGAAGCCTTCTTGGCCCATGCATCTGTTAGTGTTGAACACAAGCCTTTCTACAAAGCCATTATGGACTCCTTGGAGATTCAAAGGCTACAAATGTTGCAGACCAGGATGGAAGCAAGTGACATCAAGGACTCTGTTGGGAACTTGAAGGATGCTATAGACAGGAGGCTTGATGAGAAGCTTCCCTCTCTCACTGTGTCCAAAATGAACAGGTTTTTCTCCAAGGAACCTGAAGTGTCCTCTTCTTTGAAGACTCTTTCCTCTAGAGTGGACAAAGTAGAGGCTACACTTTCTCAAATGCAAAAGGAACAGGAGAAGCAAACTCAGCTACTCACCCAGCTTTTGGCAGCTCAAGGACTCCCTATCATCTCTCTTGATGATAACAAAAAGGGGGAGAAATCTAAGGAGCTAGAGAAATCTAAAGAGCTTGATATACAAATCACAAAGGTTTTGGTCCCAGCTATTTCCTTACCAAATGAGCCACTAGCAATGGGGGAGCTTGGACAGAAGAAAAAGGATGGTATTGACCTAATTCAGGAAACTTCTATGAGGATGAGACTTGCAGAACAGATTAAAGATCATTGGTCCAACATAGAAGCAAGGGTCAAGAAAATTGCTGAAACTGCAAAGAACTCAAATCCATCAACGAATGCCATGGTTGTAACATCAACGGAATGGGAGCCACAGTTCAAGAGTTCTTATGTTATAGAACCCCTTCAGCATGGACTCTTTCAAGATTCAAGAAATGAGAAAGGGCAAGCTTCATGCTTTAGGAATGTGGATGCAAGAGGGATATCTCCAATATCACCTGTCAAACCCAAGGGCAAGAACACTGCAAGGATATTTTATCCTCCACCAAAGCCAGATGAGTTCAAAATCCTAGGGAAGCTGATTATTGAAATCAAAGAAAGCAATCATCCAAGCATAAGGAACCAAAGGGCCATCATCTACAGGGATAGCAAGGAAATCTGCATTTGGGTTGGTCACCCAAATTTTTCTAAGGCCAAAGCTGAAGAATCTGAAAGGGCAGCAATGCAAGCTCTTGCAGTTGCTCAATCACTTGAAGATGAAGAAACCCTACAGGAAGAAAAGGCTAAGGATGAAGCTAAGGAAGCTGGAAAGGAAAGGAAGAGTGTAAGGCAGCCAAAGGCTAGAGCAAAAAGGAATCTAAACTTTGATAAAGATGATTCTCAGGACACTGCTCAAGACTCTTCCACAACTAGTGCACATCAAATTCCTGTTGATCTACCTCATGAAGGAAAGTTGGCCTGTGATCCTACACATCCTGTCAACTTTCATGATCAACCAATTATGCCAAAAGAGGAGCCTCTTGAATTTGATGAGGCCTACTTTCCAAAGTTTCTATTTGAGAGTGATCAACCAATGAAGACAAAGAAAAGGGCTGTCAAGGCAAAGCCAGTATTTATGAGAAAGCCACAACCTCAGAAACCCCCTACAAATCCAGAGGACTGCATGTACATTGCTTAAATCAGGGAAGAATCCAGTCTACATCTTGACTTAGACAACCTAGTGGAAGTAAGGGGCATTGCAGCTTCTCAAAAATTGCCTGAGAGACTGGTCTTTGTATTCAAGGGTGGTAGAGAACAGGTGTGGCCTCTCTATAGAATTTTAGGAGAAGACTACCAAACACTACTCTCAGTGTTCAGATGCTTGAAGAAAGACTTTGGCTTCACCAAAACAGCCAAGTCTGAGGTGGTCTCCAAAATTTGTCAGATAAAGGCTAGCTGGAACAAGCCTGAGGCTCTTCCCAGGATGCTTAGAGTGCCCTCTACAGGAAAGAAGATCCATCTTCAACCTTACTGGATGATGGAATTTAAGGACAAGGACAATTGCAGAAGATTCTTCAGAATGGAAGACCAGCTGGATAAGGCATCTAATCAAACTCTAAAGTTTATGCAATCCATGCTTGGTGATCAAGATGAAGAAGAGAAGATCTTTTACAGAAGGCTACAGGTCCAAATTGAGGAAAACAACTCTAAGAGAGGGAAGAAGACTATGCCACAAAGAAGACACAGATGAATCATTTGCTCAGTCTAGAGGAGCACTTTTAGGCATTAGTCTTGTAAATCTTGTATTTTGTCTAAAATATTATGAAGCTTAATGCATTTTCTACTTTTGTAATTTATGATGTATCTGAGTGTTTTTGTTATCATCAAGTCTCTTGATTTATGGTTGTTATTCTATCAGTCATAAATTGGGGGAGATTGTTAGGAATATGTTGTTCTTGATGATAAACATAAAACACTTAGTAGAATTTGTGTAAAGTCATTTTGTAGCTGTCAACGAAATGGCATGCTTTGCAGCATTCCGTTGACAGGAAGCTCATCAACGAAATGAGTGATGTAGCAATTGCACTGTACAATACTTCTAGTTTGATATGCATTTCATTGTAGATACTGGATAGGTTTTCTAAGTCATGTTGACTAAGTACTAGATAGGCAAAATAGGTTGGTTAATTGTAAATATCTTATGCCTTGTAATTTTGCCTAAGTGAAGACATGTCAACGGAATGAAGATTACTCTGTCAACGGTATGGAGTTTACTCATCAACGAAATGAAGAATAAAGCTATCAACGAAACACATCTCCCTGCTATCAACGAATCATTATTGCTTTTCTGAATAGTTGACAAAGTGATAGTGACAGTTTACTGAACAGATCTAAAGGAGATGTGAAAGTGTACTTTGCATTGGAAACCATTAAAATGGACATGGGGAATAAGGAAACATCACAGTTTTCATTTGGGCTCTTGGGAGTGATCATAATAAGCATGAAGACAAAAGCAAATATCTCCAAGGACCACTGGACAAAGGGATGAAAAGCAAACTATTGGCGGTTACTCATTGTACTTTTTAGTGTAGCCAAAAATAGAGTTGTAAACTTGGGTTTATATAACCAAGTGTAGCAGTTACTTTAGAAATGAGAGAAGAAAAACAAATAGATTGTATTAGCTATCTTTGAGAGCATTTTCTTCTCTACATTATTGTAACTGAGCAGCTGTGTACTTTTGTATCACAGATTATTTCCGCAATAAAAATCACTTCAGTTGGATCATCAAACAATCCAACTGAAATTATTAAGTGCTTGTGGTTTTTATTTTATAAGTTCAGTTTTAATTTGTAAGTTGTTTTAAGTTTGAGAAATATCAATAATTGTATTCAACCCCCCCCCCCCCCTTCTACAATTCTATTAGGTCATTTGGGATTAACACTATTTTTATCTCACTCACACACACTTGAAATGAACTGCTACACTTGGTTATAAATCCCAAGTTTACAATACTATTTTTGACTACTCTAGAATACACTAAAGGTAATCGCCAGTAGCTTGCTTTTCATCCCTTTTGTCCAATGGTCCTTGGAGATCTTGTCATTTGTCTTCATGCTTATTATGAACCCACTCAAGAACCTAATTGGAAATTGGAATGTTTCCTTATTTCCAGTGACCATTTTAATGGCTCCCAATGCAAAGTACACTTCTACATCTCCTTTTGATCTGTCAGAAAACTGTCACTATCACTTTGTCAACTATTCAGAAAAGTGATAATGATTCGTTGATAACAGTAAGATGTGTTTTGTTGATAGCTTTATTCTTCGTTTCGTTGATGGTATAATCCTCGTTTCGTTGATAGAGTAATCTTCATTCCGTTGAAAGACTAATCTTCATTCCGTTGACATGTCTTCACTTAGGCAAAATTACAAGGCACAATATATTTACACTTAACCAACCTATTTTGCCTATCTAGTACATAGTCAACATGACTTACAAAACCTGTCTAATACCTACAACAAATGCATATCAATCTAGTGAAGTATTGTACAATGCAATTGCTACATCACTCATTTCGTTGATGAGCTACCTGTCAACGAAAGCTGCAAAGCATACCATTCCGTTGACAGTTACAATATTGACTTAATACAAAATCTACTAAGTGTTTTATAATTATCATCAAGAACAACATATTCCTAACAATCTCCCCCAATTTATGACTGATAGAATACCAGCCATAAATCAAGAGCCTTGATGATAACAAAAACACTCAGACATATTACAAATGATAAAAGCAGAAATTGCATTGAGCTTCATAATGTTTTAAGAATTTATTGAAATACAAAGTAAAAAGTCTTACAAAACAGGTGCACAGAGTTGCTCCTCTAGTCTGAGCAAATTTCATCTTTTTCTCTGTGGCAGTGTTTTCTTTCCCTTCCTTGCATTGTTCTCCTCAATTTGCGCTTGAAGCCTCCTATAGAAAATCTTCTCTTCTTCATCTTGATTCCCCAACTTGGATTGCATTGATTTTAGAGTTTCATTGGATGCCTTTTCCAGTTGGTCTTCTCTCCTGAAGAATCTTCTACAGTTGTCTTTGTCTCTAAACTCCATCATCCAAAAGGGTTGGAGATGGATCTTCTTTCCAGATTGAGGGACTTTGAGAACCCTGGGAAGTGCATCAGGCTTGTTCCAGCTTGCATTGATTTGACAGATTTTGGAGACAACCTCAGACATGGCAGTTTTGGTAAAGCCAAAGTCTTTCTTCAAGCATTTGAACACTGAGAGCAGTGTTTGGTAGTCTTCTCCTAAAATTCTGTAGAGAGGCCAAGTTTGTTCCCTTCCACCTTTGTAGACAAATACCAATCTCTCTGGAAATTTATGAGAAGCTGCAATACCTCTCACTTCTACCAAGCTGTCAAGATTAATATTTAGGCTAGACTCCTCCCTGATGTCAGCAATGTACATGAAGTCTTCTGGATTGATGGGAGGTTTCTCAACTTGTTGTCTTCTCACAAATACTGGCTTAGCCTTAACAGCCCTTTGCTTTGCTTTCTTCTTTGCATCCATTTCAAATAGGAACTTTGGGAAGTTAGCCTCATCTAGCTCAATTTGCTCTTCCTTTGGCTGAATTGGCTGATCGTGATAATTTACTGGATGTTTAGGATCACAGGCTAACTTTTCTTTGAAGATTAGATCAGGAAAAGTTGGAGGTGCAATTGGTGCAGAAGAGTCTGTTGTATTGCTCTGAGAGTCATCATTTTCAAAAGCTATGTTTCTCTTAGCTCTTGCCTTGGGTTGCCTTGTGCTCTTCCTTTTGCTTCTTTCCTCTTTGGCTTTTTCCTCTTTTTGTCTCTCTTCTTCATCTAGAGCCTGGGCAAATGCAAGAGCTTGCATGTCTGCCCTAGTTGATTCCTCAGCTCTAGCTTCAGCAAAATTTGGGTGACCAGCCCAAACATAAATTTCTTGTCCATTCCTGTAGACAATTGCTCTTTGTTTCCTTATCTCAGGATCATTGCTTTCCTTGCATTTTGTGATAAGTTGTCCAAGAAGCTTGAGCTCATCAGGATATGGTGGAGGATAAAAAATCCTTGCAATGTTTTTGCCCTTTGGTTTAGCAGGAGATTTTGGAGATAGGCTTCCTTGAAGTGTAGCTTGTTCCACATCCCTAATGCATGAAGTTTGTCCTTTTTCTTTCCTTGGACCTTGAGTAACTCCATGTAGAAGGGGCTTTAGATCATAGGAAGAATTAATCTGTGGCTCCCATTCCGTTGACACTAAAACCATGGCATTCGTTGATGGTGCTGTAGAAGTAGCTTGATCCGTTGATGGATGTTTGGTCTCTACAGATTCAGGTATCTTCTTGACTCTTGCATCTATGCTTGACCATTTGTCTTTTATCTATTCTGCAAGTTGTAGCCTCATAGATGCCTGCTGAATCAGGTCAATGCCATCCATTTTATTCTTTCCTGACTCCCCCATTGCTAATGGCTCCTTTGGTAAGGAAATGGCTGGGACCATAACCTTTGTGATTTGAATGTCTAGCTCCTTAGATTTCTCCCCCTTTTTGTTATCATCAAGCGAGATGATAGGGAGTCCCTGAGCTGCCACTAGCTGGGCCAGGAGTTGTGTTTGCTTCTCCTGTTCCTTTTGCATATGAGTAAGTGTAGCTTCCACTTTGTCCACCCTAGTAGTAAGAGTCTTCAGAGTAGTTGCCACTTCAGGTTCTTTGTTGAAGAATATGTTCATCTTGGAGACAGTGAGAAGAGGAAGCTTTTCATCAAGCCTCCTGTCAGTAGCATCCTTAAGATTGCCAATAGAGTCCTTGATTTCCCTGGCTTCAATCCTTGTCTGCAGCATCTGAAGTCTCTGAATCTCCAGTGAATCCATGATGGCTTTGTAGAATTTCTTGTCATTGGCAGTTGCAGACTCATGAGCCAGATAGACCTCATTATACTGCCTTGTAATTGCAGCATCCAGGCTATGATCTCCATGTGAGTCTTGAGTCATCCATCTTGGAGTAGGAGGCACCACAGAACTCCCAGTCTGTGTAGAAACAGCCACCTGTAGATTAGCACCAAGACTGTCATCATCATCAGAATAATCAAACTCATCACTTGCTGCAGCTTCTGGAGTCAAATTGGTCAATGCATCCTTTGCTCTTTGCATAGATGCAGTTGTATGGATTAGGTTCAGTGACCTTTCTGCCTCCACATTGCCCTGTTGAGCCATAATTTGATAAGTTGGCACAGGGTGAGTAAAGGTCTCAGGATCCAGGGAAATACTATCCAGAGTCTGTTGATAATGCTCCTGGAAAGTAAGTTCCCTTTCACCCTCATGAACCTCCATTAACTCACTTGCAATGGCTGCTTCCTCCCTTGTGTCTCCTGTAGTCCCTTCTCTCTCTCCACTATATTCTTGCATCATGGGCTCCCCATGGCTCACACCTCTCACACCCTCACCTTCACCTACTAAGGTGGAACCCTCAGCCTCTCCTTTTGCCTGACTGGAAAAAATAGTCAGCCTCTCACTCTCAACCTCTCCTTTTGCCTGGCTGCAAGCCAGCCTCTCAGATTCACTCCCTCTCAATCCTAAAAGTGTCTCGACTACCACTAGATCATCTGCACTAGTTGTGGGAACAACTTGATTTTCAAGAAAAGGTGCAGAATGAACTATCAACGGTATGGATACCGTTGATGGAGAAACACTTGTCAACGAAAGAGACTGTTTCGTTGATGAAGTCAATAAAGGATTTTGAGAAAGTGAAACTACAGTAGAATCTGTGGTGATTGATTTTAGAGATGGTTCCACAGATCCTCTTGTAGCTTCAGAAAAGGATGATTGGTGGCCCAACAAATCACTTAACAAGTGATGACCACCAATTTCAGAGTGGGGCTTCTCCAAGAATAGAGTTGGAGAATCAGGAATAGATAAATGGATCATATCCACATCTAATGACTGAGTTGGTGAATTTTGTGGAGTTGGTTCAAGATTAATGTTTAGAGAATGGGACTGTAACCCCAGAGTAATAATAGGGGTTATATCAAACTGAATTTGAGAAACTGGAAGTGTTGCTTCCAGTGTGTGTGCACCCTGTGTGACCTTGGATCTTTGCTTCACTCTCCTTTGGTATTGGGAAATTACAGATTGGGGGCTTGAAGTGTCCCTTACCCTTTTGGACTGTGCTCTTGGAGGAGAGCTTGTTTCGATAACTACATCCTTTTGGGAGGATGCAATTAGACTTGTGCTAATATCCATTTTACTCATTGTGCCTTGTTGGGAAGACACAATAGGGCTAGTCTGGGAAACACTCATCTCTCCCACCTTATCCTTAGGGTTTATTTGACTTTCACCCCTTCCCTCACCCCTCACACCACCTGCACCACTCCCCTTTGGTTGTGTAGTGGATTTTACAACAGGTGCCTTTTGAGAGGCACCTGAGGTTGGCTCGGAGGATTTCTTAGTTTTTGGTTTTGTTGCAGGGGCAGGAGCCTGTTGGGTCACAACTACAGACTCCATAGCAAAAGAGGTGGTTGAAGTAACAATTAAATTAACAGGGTTAGTAGTGGTTACCTCAATTGTGGGCAGATACACCATTGGGACATCACCATTGTGATTGAGTCTCAGGATGTCTGTCAAGACCCTCTTCTCTTGCACAAAGCAGTCAAACCTGGAAACTGGGTTAGAGATAACCAATGGTGTTGGGCTAACATGGTTAGCCAACATCATCAGAAATCTAGCATAATAGATATTCTTTTTCCTATTAGCCTTATCACCCAACTTAGCACCAATTTCATACATAAGTTGGGTGCTAAAGTTATAATATCTATCAGTTAAGAGCATGGTAAATAGAATCAACATAGAGTTAGTTAATGCATCAAAGTTACTGATTTTACCAAAAAAGACCTTAATGAATGCATCAGCTAAGTAACTATATTCCCTAACCAAACCTCTCCTAATTATCTTACCCAAATTATCAGTAGGCAAAGAGTAATTTATAGAGTTAAGCATGTTAATCATTTCAGTATATGTAGTCAAAGCTAAGCAGTTATTTTCAGGAAGGTGTAGGCATGCTTGCAATACATCAGAATTGACTATATACTCTTTACCTTGAATGGTGAATTGCAAAGTGCAATTTGTCCCACTGTACTCACATGAGGTCCAAATCTCCTCAATTATCTCATTGTAGAGCGGAGTTGAGTGAAACATTGCGTAGCTCAGTTTGTAATTCATCATGAAATCCATCATCTTGAAAAAGATTCTGTTCGGGCTTTCCTTGACAACAAAAGGAATGGAGTTGTTCTTCTCGTAGATGAACCCTCCTGCTGACATGAGTTCGACTATGGGTGCCATTGTTGAGTGAAGAAAAGCTCGAACGTTGTTTTGCTTTGAGAGAGAGAAAGTAAGAAAAGCTTTGGAAATTTTGAGAGCAAGGTAAAAAGAATTAAAGAAAACAAAATTTCTTAAATACTCCCCCAAAATTTCTCAAAAATTAAGTCCAATAATAAATATGAATTACTGGATTGGCTTAAAAATGTAACCGTTACAATTAAAATATTACCATGATTTATACTTACAGGGGTGTATGCATAGATCGTGGTAAAGAGACGTGTGAATCCAACGGTTCAGATTAACTACGCTATATCAACGAATCAGAATTGGGCGTTTAATGGTCCCGTCTATTTCGTTGATATAAAGCTGCGTTTCGTTGATATAAGAGTGACATCAACGAAACACCCAGAAAAATGCTAAGACTGTCAACGAAATAATGCGTTTCGTTGACATAGTAATTTTGACTTAGACAAAATTTCACTTTTTCCTGAGAAAAATTAATTCACAGAAAAACATAGCAAATTTCTGGCTGCATTGTAACTTGCAAAAATCTCAAAAATAATTAAGAGAAATTTAGAATACCTATCTCACTTACTAATCTTGAGAATGTTGATTCATCAAGTGGCTTGGTAAAGATGTCTGCAAGTTGCTGTTCACTTGGAACAAAATGTAACTCTACAGTACCATTCATAACATGTTCTCTAATGAAATGGTACTTGATGTCAATGTGCTTGGTCCTTGAATGTTGCACTGGATTCTCAGTAATGGCAATGGCACTAGTGTTGTCACAGAAGATAGGGATTTTCTCAACTCTTAATCCATAATCAAGTAGTTGATTTTTCATCCATAAAATCTGTGCACAACAACTTCCAGCTGCAATGTACTCAGCCTCAGCTGTGGAGGTAGAAACTGAGTTTTGTTTCTTGCTGAACCATGACACACGCTTGTTTCCTAGGAATTGACAGGTGTCAGTTGTGCTTTTCCTGTCAATTTTACATCCTGCATAATCTGCATCTGAATAACCAATTAGTTCAAAGCCAGATTCTCTAGGATACCAAATGCCAAGGTTTGGTGTTCCTTTGAGATATCTGAAAATTCTTTTAATAGCAACTAAATGGGATTCCCTAGGGTCAGCCTGAAATCTAGCACATAGACATGTAGCAAATATAATATCAGGTCTACTAGCTGTTAAATATAAAAGTCAGCCTACCATGCCTCTGTAACTTGAAATGTCCACAGATTTTTCCTTAGTATTCAATTCAAGTTTGGTGGCAGTAGGCATGGGAGTTTTGGCAGGAGAGCATTCCATTAAGTTAAATTTCTTTAACAAATCATTAATGTACTTGGTTTGACTAATGAAAATGCCTTCATTAACTTGCTTTACTTGGAGGCCAAGAAAATAAGTTAATTCTCCCATCATGCTCATTTCATATTTACTTTGCATAAGCTTGGCAAACTTTTGACAAATTTTTTCATCTGTAGACCCAAAAATTATGTCATCTACATAAATTTGAACAAGTATAGTAGAGCCATTCACAATCCTATGAAAAAGAGTTTTATCTACAGTACCTCTAGTGAAGTGATTCTCAAGGAGGAACTGTGAAAGTGTGTCATACCAGGCTCTAGGTGTTTGTTTCAAACCATAGAGTTCTTTGAGGAGGAAGTACACATATTCTGGAAAATCATCATCTTCAAAACCAGGAGGTTGACTTACATACACCTCCTCTTCCAATTCCCCATTCAGAAAAGCACTTTTCACATCCATTTGATAGACCTTGAAATTGGCATGGGCTGCATAGGCTAGGAAGATCCTTATTGCTTCTAGTCTTGCAACAGGAGCAAAGGTTTCATCAAAATCAATTCCCTCTTCCTGTGAGTAGCCTTCTGCAACCAATCTAGCTTTGTTCCTTGTGACTATGCCATTTTCATCCATCTTGTTTCTGAACACCCATTTTGTGCCTATAACACTCCTGTCCTTAGGTTTGGGCACCAACTGCCAAACTTTGTTTCTCTCAAATTGGTTTAGCTCCTCTTGCATAGCGAAAACCCAATCTGGATCTAGAAGTGCATCCTCAACTTTCTTTGTCTCATCTTGAGACAGAAAGATACTATATAGACATTCCTCTTGAGTTGCTCTTTTAGTTTGGACTTTTGAAGAAACATCACCTATAATGAGTTCAAAGGGATTATCTTTAGTCCATTTCCTGGAGGGAGGTAGATTAGTTCTAGAAGATGTAGCTTCATGATCATGATTGCCTTGATTAGATATTTGTCCTTGAGAAACTCCCCCTGAGTTTGTTGTCCCTAATTGATCACTTCTTGAAGCATTTATGTGACTGTCAACGAAATGCCCATTTTGACTGTCAACGAAACGCTCATTCTGACTGTCAACGAATCCTTCATCATGACTGTCAACGAAATGACCATTTGGTCTGCTAGCAGCTATTCTTTTCAATCTTAATGCAGCAATTTCATCTTCACTACTGCTTTCATCTGTGCTAGACACAACAACTTTAGGCTGTTTCTCAATAGCCTTAACATGATTCACTTGATCTCCTTCCTCATTCTCAAAAGAAAGACTTTCATGGAAACCTTCATCACAGAGACCTTGAATTTTGAGATCATCAAAAACAACATGTACAGATTCCATAACAATGTTGGTTCTGAGATTATAGACTCTGTAAGCTTTCTCTGCTGCATATCCCACAAATATTGCTTCATCTGCCTTTGCTTCAAATTTCCCCAAATGCTCAGCTTGATTTCTCAGAACAAAGCACTTGCATCCAAAGACATGAAGAAAATCAAATAGTGGCTTCTTTCTTTTGAGTAATTGATAAAGGGTCATTCCCTTGGCTTGATTAATCAAAGAAATATTTTGGGTGAAGCAAGTTGTGTTAACTGCCTCAGCCCAGAAATAAGTTGGTAACTTTGATTCATCTAGCATTGTCCTTGCAGCTTCAATAAGTGTTCTGTTTTTCCTTTCAACTACACCATTCTGTTGTGGTGTCCTTGCTGCTGAAAATTCATGCAAAATACCATTTTCTTCACAGAACATCTTCATAGTTGAATTCTTAAATTCTGTCCCATTGTCACTTCTAATCCTTCTTACTTTGAAATCAGGATGATTGTTTACCATCTTGATGTGATTGATAATGATTTCACTTGCCTCATCTTTGGAGTGCAAAAAGAAAGTCCATGTAAATCTAGAAAAATCATCAACAATCACAAGACAGTATTTCTTCTTTGAGATGGACATGACATTTACAGGGCCAAATAGATCCATACGAAGTAACTCAAGCTGTTAGACAATTGATGACTCTGTCTTGCTTTTGAATGATGCCTTCTTTTGTTTCCCTTTCTGACAGGCATCACACAAACCATCCTTGGAGAATTTCACCTGTGGAATTCCTCTAGCAAGATCTTTCCTCACCAAATCATTTATAACCTTAAAATTCAAATGAGACAATTTCTTGTGCCATAGCCAACTTTCATCCTTGTTTGCCTTGCTGAAAAGACAGGTAATGGTGTCTGGACTTGTGCTACTAAATTCAGCAATGTACACATTCCCTCTTCTAAATCCAGTCATTACCACATTGTTGTCTCCACCTTTAGAAACAACACAGGCTTCTCTTGAAAAAGTAACTAAAAATCCTTTGTCACAAAGTTGGCTGATACTATGCAAATTGTGCTTAAGACCATCCACCAATGCAACCTCATCTATGATGACATTCTCTTTTGAAATCAAGCCATATCCCTTAGTGTAGCCTTTGATGTCATCTCCAAAAACAATACAAGGGCCAGCTCTTTCCTGAAACTCTGTGAGCAGGGTAGAATCACCAGTCATGTGTCTTGAACAACCACTATCCAAGTACCAAAGATTCCTTTTGTCTCCCTGCACACAATAAAATCAAATCAAGTTGATTTTGGTACCCAAGTTTCCTTGGGTCCTGTTTTGTTAGCCTTTGACTTTCCTTTTATATCATTTTCACCTTGGGCTCAGATTGAGTTAAATGAACCTTTACCTTTGGTGTTGATTTCTGAGGGTTGCTCACATTTTCATTCACAGCATGCATAGTTGGAGGAACAAACATGTTATTCACATTCCATGGCATTTGTGGCATATTAATCATGTTCATGTATGGATTAGGCACAAATGACATGCTGACATAAGGATTTTGAAATTGTGCATATGGAGCAAACATGTTAGGCATAACAGGCATTGTAGGCATAGAAACATTCATTGCAGGCTTAGGCATTTTCACATTAGCAGTCTTCTTAACAGATTTGCAATTAGCAGACAAATGACTAACACTACCACAATTAACACATGTCTTTCTAGGAGCATACTTATCAGGTGTGTAATTGTTATGTTTGTTAATCCCTACCTTGCCATTTCTGTTATTCCTTTTATTGCCCTTAGCCTCAACTTGAGTTTTCTCTAACTTGTCTTTCAATTGCTTGTTAGACAAGTGACCTACATTAGCTCTTTCAACAGGCTTCTCCACTTTCTTTGATTTACTAGACTCACCTTGAACAAAGTTCTTGGTGACAGGACCATACTTGTTATTAAGTCTAGTGAGTTCTTCTTTCCTTTTCTCTGTCAACGAAACAGCCTGATCGGTTGAGGGTTCATCTGTCAACGAAACATTGCATTCCGTTGACATATCAACCTTCAACAAATGATCATTGTTGTTTGTTGACTCTGATTCTGATTCTAAGGTTTCAACAGCATACTCTAGCTTCTCTTTGTTCTTTTTCCATGATTGCTCACAGAAAGATTCCATACCTTGAACATTAATGATGTTGCTAGCAACATTCCTGGAATCTTTCCATTTGGCAATCACTTTCTGTTCTATTTCTAGTTGCTTTTTAAGAATTTCTTCCCTTTTTAACACTTTCCCAAGTTCCATCTTGGCATCCCTACTAACACACCTCATTTTCTCAAATTCAATGAGCTGTGCTTCTAACATGGTATTTCTATCACTTAAGAGCATATTGGTCTCTTTAATTCTTGAGTTCTCTTTGGTAAGTGATTTAAGAGTAATACGCAAATTGTACAGTACAGTAGACATCTCATTAACTGCACTATCGCATTCCTCTTTAGAAAGCTCAGAAAGATTAGTAATTGTTACCTGGTTGCTAGAGGAACTTGCTTCCTGCTCATGATTGTTAGCCATTAGAGCCAAGTTGACATACTCAACATCATCATCTGAATCTTCACCATTACCAGCCCAATCATACTCCTGAGACATGAAAGCTTTTTCTTTCTGCTTGAGAAGTTCAAAGTATTTCTTTTTATAATCAACATGCTCAAATTTCCTGTTGCCCTTCTCAACTTTGGGCTATCTGCAATCTCTAGCAAAGTGACCAATCATTCCACAGTTGAAACATTTGGATTTAAACTTTTCAATCCAGTTATTTTTGCTAGGTTGAAAGTCTCTCCTTGGTGGCCTTGCTTCTGAGTTTCTCTTGAATTTGAACTTAGAGAATTTCCTTGAAAGAAAAGCAATGTGTTCATCTATCTCATCTAAGTCATCCAAGTTGGCTGGTTATGGTTCTTCTTCTTATGTCATCTTGCCTTTACCCTTGCTAACATCACTCCTACAACTAGCTCGACTAGTTGTGGCTTTTGCACCTTCTTCATTGTCATCTTCCAGTTGGTTCAGAGATGCAATCAATGCAATAGATCCACCTTTCTTCTGTACCTTTTCAATTTCTTCATCTTGCTCCATTTCCAACTCATATGTCTTTAAAGTTCCATAAAGCCTTTCAAGTGTGTAGTCCTTGTACTCCTGAGTGTTTCTCAAAGAAACAGTCATAGGCTTCCATTCTTTTGGAAGAGCTCTAAGAAATTTGAGGTTTGAATCCTTGGTTTGGTAGATCCTCCCATACAACTTTAATCCATTCAAAAGCTTTTGAAACCTACTAAACGTGTCATTTAGGGTTTCACCAGCTTTAAAATGAAAGTGCTCATATTGTTGTATGAGGAGTTGCATTTTGTTCTCCCTAACTTGCTCAGTTCCTTCACAGAGAGTTCTAACAGTGTCCCATACTTCTTTAGAGGTTGTACAGTTTACAACATTGTCAAACATCTCTTGTTCCAAACCATTAAACAGAATGTTCATGGTTCTTTTATCTTTATGGATTTCTGCAACATCTTCAACAGTCCATTCTGAGACAGGTTTTGGAATTTCCACATCTGGTGCATCATCTGGCAGTCCAACTCTAGATGCAAACTTCATGGGAACGTGTGGACCTTTCTCAATGCAGTCTACATATCTTTCATCCATAGACATGAGATGTAGATGCATTTTTACTCTCCAGTGAAAGTAATTGTCCTTATCTAGAACTGGTATCTTTACACCTGCATCCTTCTTCACCATGGTTTCTGTTTGGCCTTGATCTTTAAACTTCTTGTATGTTAGAAGCTCGCTTTGATACCAATTGTTAATCCCAAATGACCTAACAGAATTGTAGAAGGGGGGGGGGGGGGTTGAATACAATTCTAGATATTTTAAACTTAAAACAACTTTCGAAATAAAACTATACTGAAAAATAAAAACACAAGCAAATATAAAATTTCAGTTGGATGTTTTGAGGATCTAACTGAGATGTTTTTATTGCGGAAATATTCTGTGTTACAAATGTATCACAGCTGCTCAGTTCTTGATACAGAGTGAGAGTGCTCTTGAAAAGCTAATACAAACTATTTTTATCTCACTCACACACACTTGAAATGAACTGCTACACTTGGTTATAAATCCCAAGTTTACAATACTATTTTTGACTACTCTAGAATACACTAAAGGTAATCGCCAGTAGCTTGCTTTTCATCCCTTTTGTCCAATAGTCTTTAGAGATCTTGTCATTTGACTTCATGCTTATTATGAACCCACTCAAGAACCTAATTGGAAATTGGAATGTTTCCTTATTTCCAGTGACCATTTTAATGGCTCCCAATGCAAAGTACACTTCTACATCTCCTTTTGATCTGTCAGAAAACTGTCACTATCACTTTGTCAACTATTCAGAAAAGTGATAATGATTCGTTGATAGCAGTAAGATGTGTTTCGTTGATAGCTTTATTCTTCGTTTCGTTGATGGTATAATCCTCGTTTCGTTGAAGGAGTAATCTTCATTTCGTTGAAAGACTAATGTTCATTCCGTTGACATGTCTTCACTTAGGCAAAATTACAAGGCACGATATATTTACACTTAACCAACCTATTTTGCCTATCTAGTACATAGTCAACATGACTTACAAAACCTGTCTAATACCTACAACAAATGCATATCAATCTAGTGAAGTATTGTACAATGCAATTGCTACATCACTCATTTCGTTGATGAGCTACCTGTCAACGAAAGCTGCAAAGTATACCATTCCGTTGACAGTTACAATATTGACTTAATACAAAATCTACTAAGTGTTTTATAATTATCATCAAGAACAACATATTCCTAACAGAAACCGAATGTTATGTCATGTATACTGTGGTATAGACATCATTATTATATTAATTAACTTAATATCATTAGTTTGATTCCAAATTAATATAATTATTAATATAAAATTAAAGATTAATTGTCAACAATAGTTAAGTTGTATACTAGGGAGTTTACCAACTACAGTAAAATCTCGATAAATTAATAGCCTTGAGATCGGTAAATTTTATTAATTTATCAAGTGTTATGGATTAAAAAAGGTGCTAGTATATTAATTGCTAGGATTTATGAGCTTTCGATCTTTAATGGTTGCACTTGTGTTTCGAGACTAAATCGGTCATCACAAGATGCCTACGTATCTCAATCGGTGCTGAGAATCAAGCCAAAGATGTAGTTCTGATTGTAGGATCAGGTCCTTTATATAGGCGTCTGGAGCCTCGTATTTATGGTAGGTTTAGGAGTCTTAGCTAATAAGTCTCCTTTTTGATAATGGATAAACATCGTATTTCTTTCTGGAGAAGTCTTTTCCTTGTTGATAAAGGTTATGACTCATTAATTGGGATTCTGGATCCTTCTTTGATGAATTTACCATATTTTGGACTCTTTTCATGAGATGTATATTTTCCTTATTTATTAATTACGAAATTAATAAATAATCAGGGTTTTGAGCCTTAGTTATTGGGCCCTTCCAATGAATCATTAATTATATTTCTATAATTACTTTTCTGACCATATCATTTGCCCCCCAACTTCTGGGAAAATCATCCTGGGGTTTTCGTAGAAGTTATAGCGTATACTTTCCAATTTTGACCAGGAAACAGGTCAAATTTGACCAGGAAAAAGGTCATTTTTGACCTCATTTTCAACCAGGAAATAGGTCATTTTCGACCTCATTTTCGACCAGGATTTAGGTCATTTTCGACCTCATTTTCGACCAGGATTTCGACCTCGTTCTGGTGTGAGGTCGAAGGTTTCGACCTCGATTTCTAGGTCAATTTCGACCTCGATTCTTCGACCTGGAAATCAGTCAAATTCGACCTCGAATTCGACCAGGATTTCGACCTCGTTCTGGTGTGAGGTCGAAGGTTTCGACCTCGATTTCTAGGTCAATTTCGACCTCGATTCTTCGACCTGGAAATCAGTCAATTTCGACCTCGAATTCTAGGTCATTTTTGACTTCATGTCTTCGACCTCGAATCCTTCTTTTTTCGACCTCGATTTGGTGCGAGATCGAAGGATTCGAGCTCGTTTTCTGGGTCATTTTCGACCTTGATTTTTCGACCTCGAATCCGTATGTTTTCGATCTCAATTTGGTGCGAGGCCGAAGGATTCGAGCTCAATTCTCAGTGTATTTTCGATCTCAATCAATCGACTTCGATCTAGGGTCTTTTCGACCTCGATTTTTCAATTTTTTGACTTAATTTTGGTGCGAAGTCGATGGATTCGACCTCGATTCCTCGTGTATTTTCGACTTCGAGTCTTCGAACTTGATCTAAGGTCTTTTCGACCTCAAATCTACTATTTTTTGATTTCATTTGGGGGTGAGGTCGATGGATTCGACCTTGATTTCCCATATATTTTCGATTTCGATCATACGACTTCGATTTAAGATTTTTTCGACCTTAAATCTATTATCTTTGATTTTTGCCTTGTCTTCAAAATTTTATTGAGCCTTAATTTGGCCTCAATTTTTATTTGGGCCTTGAACTTTATTCATTTTTGGGCTTTAACTAGCCTCGAGCCTTATTGGGCCTTCATTTGTTTGGGCTTTTGAATTTTTGTAGTCCAGTAAAGGGGTTATGGGCCTTAACTGGCCATAGTCGGTTGTCCTTCCTTTTACCGGTTGGGTGACCGGCTGCCTTGATTATAAAAGAGTGAGATTTCCATTTCACTCTTCACTTCATACTTTCAATTTCTAAAAAAATTCTAGCATTTCTATTTATTTCCCTTGAAGATTTTCTGGGTTTTTGCTTAAAGATTTGAAGATTCTGGGATTTCTCCTTGAAGATTTAAAGCTTTTCTGGGTTTTACTTTGAAGTTTTGAAGATGTCTGATCGCGCTGCTCAACGTTTCCAGAAAGTTAATCAAGCTTCCAAGAGAGGTATCACTATTCGTTCTTCTCATATGTCTCTTCAAGATATGATTTTAGAACGTAGTGATGAATACCCTTCAGCTTCGCATTTAGATTCCTTTGATTGTAGCAATAAGTTTCACGAAATTGACTTGATTAGGGATTATAACAAAATGTATAGAGTTAAAACTCCATATAGACTTGTCCCAGCTGGCCCAGGGGATCGTTCCTGCCATTGGCGTCTTGATGCTCTCTGCATTTATAAGGACGCCATTGTTGCAGGGGTTAGATTTCCCTTCCATGACTTTATCCCTAAGCTTTTAGCAGATGTTAGGATTAACCCCTACCAACTCCCTCCAAATGCCTGGAGAATTATTATGTGTTTTATTGTTCTTTGCTTGAAAAACAATTTTCCCCTTTCTATAGCTTTGTTTAGGAAAATTTTCCAATTTAAGAATAGTTCCGCCATTTCCTTGGGTTGGGTTTATATTAATCATCGCCCTTCTACACCTCCCATCTTTCACCCAAAATCCATCCCTGACAATAATCCAAAATGGAAGAATGAATTTATGTACTTAGTTTGGGAAGGAGGGGATTGGGGCACCCTATTCCGTAGATCTTTCAGTAGGGTCTCGGATGGTAGCCCCAATGATATTATTTTGAATGATGAGGAGGCCCATGCCTATGCCATCCTCACCAAGGACGATTATGCTACAATGGCCTGGGAGCTCCGGGATGAGTTTCAGATTAAGTCCTTGGGACTTTCAAGCGTTTCTGATAAGGGTAATTCTCATTTCATTTTTTCCTTTATTTATCTAAGATTTTCTTATACCCACTGTTTCTTTCCTTGTGTTTTTTGCAGTTGCGGCCTTTATAAATAAGTCCAACGAGCCCCAGGATGGTGAAACAGCTAGGATGAAGAGGGCTCGTTTGGGAGGGAAGGATCCTCGGGCAGCCACAAATGTCCCAGCCTTTCTAAGACCTCGTGTGGACCTTACTGAAGAGGTTGAGGGTCCTTCCTCAGTCAAGAGCTCAGTTTGGCACCCCAACTGGGGTCTCAGGAAGAAAGACACCGTTGTTGGAGTGTCTAAGCATGCTGCTGAGTGGTCCTACCATTCCTTGACTCCTTGTGACTACAAGGATTTTGTCTCCAACTCTACCATAGAGGGAGTGGAGCATGCAGGTGCCCAAGCTATTGCTGCTGTAAGTTTTCTTACTTCCCTTTTTTCTTTGTAGTTTTTCAATATATTTCAAGTTCATATCTTGACTTGTAACTTGTTTGCAGGCTAATGCCAACTTTCAAGGGGCTCTCTTTCAAGCCAAGGCTTGGCGCTCATCTTCAGAGGCCAACCAAGGCAAGTTTGAGAAGTCCCAGGAGGAGGTGGGCTCTCTGAGGGCCACTCTGGCTAGGAGGGAGAAAGAGATGGCTGACTCTCAGGCTGAACTGGTTACGCTTAGGAAGGGTCGGGATGACTTTATCGATGAGTACCTTGACTCCCAGGAGTACAAAGACTTAATCGGTCAGCATGACGAGCTCCTCTTCCCAGTTCAGTTCACTAAAGGATGGGATGGCGCTTTAGCTGAGGTCTTGGAGAAGATGCCTGGATCTCTCATCCTTTCTGACTTTCCGAGTCCTTATGCTCCTACCCCATTAGAGGTGGCTCTGGCAGGAGAGGACGACATGGATGAAGACGACAGGATTCTGGACTTAGGGCATTCCTCTCCCCCGGGTCAGGCAGTCGGTGTTGATTCTGTTGCTACTTTCTCTGGTTCTGGCTTTGGCTCAGAAGAAGAAGAGGTTGATACCGGTGACAAGGGGGATGATGCATAGTCTGTAGTTTTATTTATGGCCATTCATGGCTTGTACTAGTTTTTATGTATTTCCAGCCTACGGGTTTAACTTAACTTTTATTTAAGTCTTGACTTTTTCTTCCAGCTTTTTACATCCTTGATTTTGCATGCTATCAGAATGCAATGCACATAAAATATAATGAAAACATAAGAATATGGAATTCATAACTTTGAAAATGGGTTCAACCCTTACATAATACTCAAGTTTAAAAACTTGGATTGGTTTCGTCGACCTTATTTGTACTTGTCTTAGTAGTGAGTCCAATCAGGACTTAAACATAATAGACTTTCAAGTTTGCAGCATGCCAAGTCCTTGGCACTTCAATCCCTTCCAGGGTTTCCAATTTGTAGGAGCCTCGACCAAATACGTTCTTGACGCGGTATGGTCCTTCCCAATTTGGGGCCAACTTGCCTTTTTGTCCAACTCCGGATGCCTCAATCTTTCGGAGGACTAAGTCTCCTTGACGGAAGAATCTCTCTTTAACCCTTAGGTTGTAATAGAAAGATGCTCGTTTCTGATGTTCAACTATCTTGGCATTTGCCTCATCTCTAACTTCATCAATTAGATCTAAAGCTAGCCTCAAGCCTTCTTCATTTGTATCTGGCTCATAAGCTTCAATCCTTGGAGATGTGTGAGTAATTTCCACTGGAACCACTACCTCTGCCCCATATGCCAACAGAAAGGGGGTTGCTCCAGTGGTGACTTTACAAGTAGTACGATATGCCCATAGTATGGGGAGCAATTCGTCTACCCAAGTGTTTCTAGAGCGTTCAACTCTTTTCTTTAGTCCATACAGGATAATTCGATTGGCTACCTCAGCTTGCCCATTTGCTTGAGGATGGGCAACAGAAGTGAAACGTAACTTGATATCATTCTCATCACAATACTTCTTGAATTCATCATTGTTGAACTGAGTTCCATTGTCTGTTACTAAGATACGTGGAATCCCGTATCTGCATATCACATTCTCCCAGAAGAAATGCATCACCTGCTTGGTGGTTATCTTGGCTAAAGGTTTAGCCTCAATCCACTTGGTGAAGTAGTCGATTGCTACTATCAAGAACCACTTGCCATTGGAAATGGCCCAAGTATATCCATCCCCCACATAGCGAATGGGATAGGTGAGTTTATTGATGTCATCATCTCTTGTGGTTGTCTAACCACTGGTGCATGTTTTTGGCACCATTCACACTTCTTCACGTAGCTTTTAGCATCTGCAAGTATGCTTGGCCAATAGAAACCTAGACGAGTGACTTTATGAGCAAGGGCTCTGCCCCCCAAGTGCTGCCCACAAATTCCTTCATGTACTTCCCTTAGGGCCAATTCTGCCTCTTGGGGTCTCAAGCATTTCAGATAAGGAATGATGAAAGACTTCTTGTATAGGATTCCCTCAATCAGGGCATACCTTAGTGCTCTCACATATAGCTTTCGTGCTTCTGAAGTGTCGTTGGGTAGCCACCCAGTTTCCAAATGAGCTTTGATGGGATCCATCCAACAGCTAGCAACATCAATAGGTGCTATCAACTTTCCATTGATGCTTGGGGTCTTCAAGACTTGGAAGTATACACTTCTAGCGTAGTTCTCAATTTCAGAAGAAGCAAACTTAGACAAGGCATCGACTTTCATGTTCTCTTCCCTTGGAATATGTTCCACATAGCATTCATCAAATTGAGTCATGATGGCCTTGACAAGTTTTAATTACTTGGCCATGACTTCATCTCTGGCCTCAAATTCCCCATTTACTTGGAAAACCACTAGCCTCGAGTCTCCACACACTTTCAGGGTTTTAACTCTCAAGGCTCCAGCCAGCCCTAAGCCAGCTATCAGGGCTTCGTACTCAGCCTCATTGTTTGTCGTTGGGAAGTAAAGTTTTAGTGCATACTCTATGAAAAATCCATCAGGACTTTGTAGCACTAAACCTGCTCCACTTGATTTTGTTTTTGATGCTCCATCAAAATAGAGCACCCAATATTCTTTGAACTCCATCTCTTGATCTTTCTTGTCTTCCACTATTACTTCCTGCCCCCCGACTTCTTGGTTGTCAATGGTGCATTCAACCATGAAGTCAGCAAGTGCCTGAGCTTTTATGGCCGTTCGAGGCTTATACTTGATGTCGAATTCGCCCAATTCAATAGCCCATTTGATCAACCTTCCACTAACTTGAGGGCTATGCAAGATGTTTCTTAGAGGTTGATTAGTCAAGACCTCTATCTTGTGAGCCTGGAAGTACAGGCGTAGCTTTCTTGAGGCCATTATCAAAGCTAAGGCAAACTTCTCAATCGTAGAGTAGTTTATTTCTGCCCCATGTAGAATCTTACTCACGTAGTAGATGGGTTTCTGAACCTTCAACTCTTCTTTTACCAATACGGCTCCAAGTGCTGTGTTAGAAACCGCCAAGTACAGATAAAGAGTTTCTCCTGGCTTTGGCTTTGCCAACAGTGGTGCTTCAGCCATGTATTTCTTCAGGGCCTCAAAGGCCTCTTCGCTTTCAGTTGTCCACTCAAAATTTTTCACATTCTTGAGTGCTTTGAAGAAGGGTAAGCACTTCTCTCCTGACTTGGAGATGAATCTTCCCAATGCTGCCACTCTTCCCGTTAGTTTTTGGACATCCTTGATAGTCCTTGGTGGTTCCATGTCTAGAATTGCTTTGATTTTGTCGGGATTAGCCTCGATTCCTCTCTTGGAAACCATCAGGCCTAAGAACTTTCCCGAGCCTACACCAAAGGCACATTTAGCTGGATTCAACATCATCTTGTGGTGCCTCGGCACTTCAAATGCTTCCCGTAAATGGTTTATATGATCGGGCTTATCGAGGCTTTTAACCAACATGTCATCCACATAGACCTCCATGGTTTTTCCAATTAGGGGTTCAAAGATTTTGTTCACCAATCTTTGGTATGTTGCCCCTGCATTCTTAAGTCCAAATGCCATGACAAGATAACAGAAAACACCAAAGTCAGTGATGAATGATACCTTGGAGATGTCATCTTTGTGCATTTTGATTTGGTTGTATCCACTGAAGCCATCCATGAAACTGAGCATCTCGTGTCCAGCTGTAGCATCTATTAAGGCATCGATCCTTGGTAAGGGAAAACAATCCTTAGGACATGCATCATTCAAGTTAGTGAAGTCCACACACATCCTCCATTTTCCATTGGCCTTTTTGACCATCACGGGGTTAGCCAACCATTCTGGGAACTGTATCTCTTCAATGAACCCGACCTCCAGAAGCTTTTCAACTTCTTGTTTAATGGCCTCTTGCCTTTTTGGAGCAAAATTTCTCTTTTTCTGTTTCACCGTCTTCCTTTCAGGATCCACATTCAATTTGTGGGTTATCAATTGGGGATCAATCCCTGGTATGTCGGCTGCAGTCCAAGCAAAAACGTCATTGTTCTCTTGAAGAAAAGATATGAGCTTGCTTTTCAATGGTTCAGGCAATAGTGCTCCAACATAAGTCACCTTCTCCGGTTCACCAGGGACTAAGGGAATTGGGATTAAATCCTCAGTTGGTTTCCCTCTTCGGTCCTCATTATCACTAGTATCCATGTCTTCAATGGGGAGAACTTGCCCCCCGATTCCATCAGGCCTTAACGCGGCTACGTAACAGCTTCTAGCCATCTTTTGGTCTCCCCGTTCTTCACCAATTCCATTCCTCGTTGGGAACTTGATTTTCAGATGATAAGATGAGGCAACGGCCTTGAATGTATGAAGACCAGTCCTTCCCAGGATTGCATTGTAGGTCGAAGTTGCCTTTATAACTATGAAGTTCAACATCTGAGTGGATGTATTCGACCTTTTCCCCATCGTCATTGGGAGTTGGATAGTGCCTTCCACCTTTGATTCCACTCCATTGAATCCGTATATGGGCATATTTGAGGGTGTCAACTGAGAGTCAGTATAGCCCATCTTGATAAAAGCATCATGGAACAAGATGTTCACTGAAGCTCCATTGTCAACCAAAACTCTCTTGGTTTCAGAATTTCCTATCACGGGTACGATGACTAAAGGATCATCATGGGGAAATTTCACTCCCTCTAGGTCTGAATCATCAAAACCTATTGATATTTCTGTTCGGGTATGTTTTGGTGCTGCTCCGACCACAGTCATTACTTCTCGAGCATAAGCCTTTCTTGAGTTTTGGGAGGACCCAGCAGCAGTTGGTCCTCCGAATATCATGTTGATTACCGGCCCTCGGGGCTTGGGATTTCGATCTTGATCGTTGTCCCTTCTGTCATAATCCTTCCTTTCATAGTTCCCCCTTTGACTCCCTTGGTTTCCATCCTTGGTGAACTTACTGAGCTTTCCTCTTCGTATCAGAAATTCGATCTCATCTTTCAATTGCCTACAATCGTCGGTATCGTGACCGACTTCCATGTGGAACCGACAGAATTGGTTTTGGTTCCGTTTGGACATGTCAGCCCTCATTGGCTTCGGCCATTTGAGATCTCCCTCCTTAGCTATCTCCATCAGAATTTGGCTCCTAGGAGTGTTCAATCTTGCATACTCCGTAAACTTTGGTCCGAAATTGTTCCTCTTTGGAGGAGAATCTGAATCCTTTGATGATCTAGGAAACTTTTCCTTGACATCATACTCCTGTGTTTCCTTTCTCTTATTTGAATTTCCACTACCACCAGTAGTGGGTTCATACTTTCTCATGCTTTCTTCAGCCTTGATGTATGTTTCGGCCCTATCTTGGAGCTTTAACATGCTCTCGGGTGGATATTTTGCTAACGATCTTTTGAAGTGATCATCAGTGGTTCCTTGCTGCAGGGCTATTATAGCCACTTTGTCCTCTAAGTTCGGGACTTTCAGAGCCTTCCGGGTGAATCGGTTGATATAATCCCTTAGGGCTTCATTCTTTCCTTGTTGGATTCCCATGAGTGATGCAGAGCTTTTCTCATGCACTCTTCCACTAACGAATTGATTGATGAAAGCTTTGCTTAGTTCCTTGAAGGACCCAATAGAGTTGGGAGGAAGACGGCTATACCAGCGTTGGGCCATGCCTGCCAAGGTTTGTGGAAACGCCCTACACTTGACCGCATCATTGGTTGGCTGCAACAGTAGTGCATTGGAGAAGGTTCTTACATGATTTGCGGGATCCCCCGTTCCATCATAAGCCTTAATCGTTGGCATCTTAAATTTCCTGGATATGGTGGCTTTTATGATGTCTTGAGTAAACAGTGGTGTAGGATCATCATGATCTCCTAGGGGCAACAAAACACTAGGATCACCCCTTGGGGCTTCAGCCCTCTTAGTCCTTCTTGGTGTCGGGTCCAAGTTGATTATCGAGACTCTTCCAGTTGCTCGGCCTTGAGCTTTGGCGGCCTCCTCTTCAGCAAGGAGTTTCTTGAGTCTTGCAGTTTCTGCCTCATGGGCTGCAATTTTCTCCTTAGTAGTTTGGGGTTGTTCCCGTTTTGTTTGGGAAGAACGCTTCCTCCTTAGGGCGACATCCCTCTCTTCTCCAGATGTATAATCCTCCTCCTCAGTACAGGGACTTGAGTAATCTTGAATCAGGGGGGGTCGCCGAGTTTGAGTTTGTTGGTTTTGGGGTCCCAGACCTTGTATGTAAGGAGGAACGTATGCTTCATGGTAAGTGGGGTTGAGACCACTACCGCCCGCCATGGGTTGAGGGGGCATGCCATAGCTTGGCATCCCCAAAGTTTGAGTTGCATATTGGGGAGATCAGTAGTGTGGAATTGGAGACCACTTGGTGCATTCATGAGTAGTGAGGAGGTCGTGATTGGTTGCTGGTGAACGGTCTCTTATGGATTAGATCCATGAATGACCATCTGCAGGGGATTCGTCCCTTCAACCGAAATCAGGATTTCCGGTCCTTGAGTGTTGGTGGGGATATTCGTCCCTTGAGTGCCAGTAGTTGGCGGCGGTTGATTTCCGTGAGTATCAGCCTCAGAGGTGATAGGAAGCTCCTCAGAAACTGGAGTATCTCGAGTTGTTCTTCGTGTGTTTGCCATGGTTGATGTTGTCTTCCCACAGACGGCGCCAAATGTTATGGATTAAAAAACGTGCTAGTATATTAATTGCTAGGATTTATGAGCTTTCGAGCTTTAATGGCTGCACTTGTGTTTCGAGACTAAATCGGTCCTCACAAGATGCCTACGTATCTCAATCGGTGCTGAGAATCAAGCCAAAGATGTAATTCTGATTGTAGGATCAGGTCCTTTATATAGGCATCTGGAGCCTCGTATTTATGGTAGGTTTAGGAGTCTTAGCTAATAAGTCTCCTTTTTGATAATGGATAAACATCGTATTTCTTGTTGGAGAAGTCTTTTCCTTGTTGATAAAGGCTATGACTCATTAATTGGGATTATGGATCCTTCTTTGATGAATTTACCATATTTTGGACTCTTTTCATGAGCTGTATATTTTCCTTATTTATTAATTACGAAATTAATAAATAATCAGGGTTTTGAGCCTTAGTTATTGGGCCCTTCCAATGAATCATTAGTTATATTTCTATAATTAATTTTTTGACCATATCATCAAGGTAAAATATACACTAACTTTATTATATCGGGACTCAAAGCATTTATTTATAATAAAATAATCATTAGTTTCATGAGAATGTTTTATGTATATTTTTAAATTTTTAAAAACATTGCATACCAAAGATTTAGTCTTAAATTATTCATTAAAATATAAAATTTAGTTTTGAACATTATATACTAAAAGTGAAAAAATAAGTATAAATTAATTTTAAATTTAATTTTAAATTGGGTTTAATTAATCAAAATTAAAAACTAATGATGAAATAATGAAAAAAAAGTAAAAGTATAACTTTTAAAATAAAAGAAATATTATTTTCACATGAAAGGGAAAATTTACATATTGTATCAATACTATTATATAAAGGAGAAGACGGGGTCGGTGAGGTGGCGGCTCTCAAATCGCTTCGATCTATTTTTCTAATTTTCTCAATTTTTTGAATTAATAATACCAAAGATTAGAAAAAATCTCATTTGTCTTTAAAATGTTTACTAATGGAGGAAAGTAAAGATTAAAAAAAATCTCATTTACCTTTAAAATGTTTACTAATGGAGGAAAATAAAGATTAGAAAAAATCTCAATTGCTTTTAAAATCTTTACTAATGGAGGAAACTAAAAACACAATTGCCTTTAAAATGTTTACCATAGAGGAAACTAAAAATTAGAAAAAATTTTAATCGCCTTTAAAATCTTTATTATGGAGGAAACTAAAAAAACACAATTGCCTTTTAAATTTATACTATTGGAGGAAACTAAATTTACACTTATAATATTCTTGCCTTTAAAATCTTTACTAATAGATGCAAGTAAATATACAATTTAAATATCCTATCAAATTTATTTTTCTAATTTTCTTAAATCTTTGAATTAATAATAAGCAAATATTATGAAAAATCTTAATTTCCTTCATACTATCTTCTAATGAAGGAAACTAAGTATACTATGTTAATAATTTCCTAAACTTCTTCTACAAGATCAATTTATTTACTAATTTCGTTTTAACTATCTTCTAACGGATGAAAGTATAAGTAAAAATTAGAAGAAAAAAAACTTAATTTCCTTCATACTATTTTGTAATGGAGGAAACTAAGTATACTATGTTAGTATTTTCCTAAACTTCCTCAACAAGACTAATTTATTTACTAATTTCGTTTTAACTATCTTATATCTATACTATTGGAGGAAGCTAAATTTACTTTAATAATATTGTTGGCTTTAAAGTCTTTACTAATAGATGAAAGCAAATATACAATTTAAATATCCTATTAAATTTTATTTTTCTAATTTTCTTAAATTTTTGAATTAATAATAAGCAAATATTAGAAAAAATCTTAATTTCCTTCGACTATCTTGTAATGGAGAAAATTAAGTAAACTATGTTAATGATCTCCTAAACTTCCTCTACAAGACCAGTTTATTTACTAATTTCATTTTAACTATATTCTAACGGGGAAAAGTATAAGTAAATTTTAGAAAAAATCTTAATTTCCTTCATACTATCTTGTAATGGAGGAAACTAAGTATACTATGTTAGTATTTTCCTAAATCTCCTCTACAAGACCAATCTATTAATTAATTTTGTTTTAACTATCTTCTAACAGAGGAAAGTAGATATATTATGTTTAGGTGGCGTTGGAAAATCGTCACAATCATATTTATCTATTTTTCTTAAAAAAAATTCTTTAAAATTTTAAAAGTTAAAATTGTCCTTTTTCTTTCTTTCTCATTTCCTTTTTTTCCCCTTTTCGTAGTCATGTTGATATATAATTCAACTTCCTCTTTTATCATCTTATTACTCAGATCTTGTTTTCAATATATATACAATACAAAGTTTTATCAATCACAGCTTCTCTAATTTTCATTGTTTATCATATGTCATTATAGATTAGATTAGTTTTGCAACTTTTTAGTTTATTTATTATCGACAATGTGAACCAATGTGCTGATGCTTGATTATATTTGTTATTCATGTGTTTGTTTTATTACAAGACAGAACTGAATCATGTGGGTTTATATTACATGCAGGATTAGAGATTGGAAGAGAGGGGAATAAACTGGAAGTTGCGCGAGTACGAAGGGAGTTCTAACTAATTTCTTCAAGCCTTATCTTTTTTTTTCACTTTCGGAAAATGTTCTCAAATTTCGCGTGATATCATAATTTAAGATTGTACATAATTTTATTCAGCAGATAATTTATGATGATAGGTTTGAAATTGTAAAGCATAATGTAACATAAGATGTAAAAGAGATAACTACAACTCAACAAAGGACAAGACAAACAATAATATTAACAGAAGCACAGGAATCCAGAATCAAAGAAGAAAAGGTAAACTCAAAAAATCAAAATACGTTATGTATTCTTGAAGTCCGTAAACAGGTCACGGAAAGAAGTTCATGAAAATGTTCAAGCCTCAGTGACAGCAAAAGAAACAAGACTTTCAAGACGACAGAAGTATGTGAATGATTTAGGGTTAAGTACCACGGGATTCCAGTGATTTAAATGAAGCAACCAGAACGACAAGGGACGTATCAGCAGCATTGAATTGAAGACATAAAAGAAGAATTGGTCAAGTGTTATTCATCTGTGAACCAGACCAGTTGCACTAGGTGACGGCACTGAAAAGATCAAGTTGTTTTATCGTCTCAGAAGAAATTGATACAGTCTAAAACATAAACACCCAGGAGCTCAGAATATTTTAATGAAAGATAAAGGACAAGAAAATCATTCGATAGTTTTTCTATTTAGAAAACTATCGAATGGAATGAAAAGTGATTCAAAGAAAACCAAAGTAAATCACTTTAGCATTCGATAGTTTTGTTTAGAAAACTATCGAATGGTAAAATGATTTATTCATTCGATGGTTTTTAATTTGAGGAGCAGGTGAAAAGTGTGACTTGTTGTCAGGTTGATTTTGAAGATGGACGGCCAAGATTGTTCCTACAAGTTTGGTTCGATAGTTTTTAAAACAAAAGACTACAATTACTATCAGAGGAAGTGTGTCTTCTTCAGTCGGAGTTATTTCACAGTAGCAATAACTGAGAGAGAGTTTGAGCCAGAGAGAAAATACCAGAGAAATTAATTCTGCTTGAATTCTATCAAAGTTTTGATTGTGTATAACTTAGAACTCATTGAAGCTAATCTACGGATTAGAAATTGTAGCACCCCTCGAGGTTTATATTTATAAAAAGATATATTCCCCGAAACTTGATTTGGTTTGGTGTGTTTGATTTCGTTATAGAACTGAATAATTAATCCGCGAACGAAATTGAATTATTTGTGAGTATCGTATTTAACCCCCCTTCTATGATACTTTGGACCTAACAATTGGTATCAGAGCTACTTGATTGATATACAAATCAGATCCGGTGAATGAGACCAAAATCAAACGTAGCGTGAAAATTCGAAGCAAATTTTTTAACTTTCAAAAATTTTCATTTAATTGGAATTTCTTGAATTTTAACCAATTTGAAATTTTCAGAAACCATGAGTGCTCCAAAGACAACCGCTGGTATTAAAGTTCCCCCGTTTACTAGAGATGATTTCGGTTTGTGGAAGATGAAGATGCTGTTATTTATCAAGGCATCTAATCCGTTGTATATTGGCATATTAGAGAACGGACCGTTTGTACCAATGAAACCAGTTGGTGAATCTACAGCTCCTGATGGTAGCAGGATTCCTTCAGGCACCCAACCTAAGGATATTAGTGAATTTACAGATTCTGACAAAGAACTGATTCGATTGGACACCGGTTTAATGTTGATATTGGCGGACTCCGCAGACAAGGAAATGAGCTATCAGTTGATGAACTGTACAAGCGGGAAACATATGTGGGATACCATTAACTTGATAATGGAAGGAACTGAAGACGTGCAAGAAAACAGATTGGACATCCTGACTTCTCAATATGAAGCGTTTAGGTCCCTGCCATGAGAAAGTATAACTCAGGTCTTTGAGAAATATACTAAGCTTCTAAATGAATTGGCAATGAAAGGAAAGACCTATCCACTGAGAGAATCAAATAGGAAGTTCATGATGACGCTGCCCCATCATGTAGAACACAAGTCATCATCCATAAGGGAAAGAATTGACTTCACAAAGATGTCATTAGAGATGATCTATGGCAATTTGAAGACCTATGAGATGGAACAGGAACAAAGGGTGATAATCTACGGATCAGGGACAGTGGACAGCAAGCACAATGCACTTGTGAGATCGGCAGCACTTGTAGTGGATGAACCAATAACTTCTGAGATTCAGGTTCAAACCCCTAGAGCTGGAAAGGAGGTGATAATAGAAGCTGAAATGGATTCTGTGAATCTGGATGTTGATGAAAGTGTTTACTACACCCTAGAAGAGCTTCAGCAAATGGAAGACAAAACCATGGCGTACTTAGCTGCAAAGTTTAGTCATATTCGTTTCAATAGAAACCCTAAGTACAAGTTCAAGGGCTCAACCAACAGATTCCAGAAGAGCAAGTTTACACCTAGTACAGGATTTAAGGGAGGCTACAAGACTAGCATGATTGATAGAAGCAAATCAAGATGCTACAACTGCAATGAGTTAGGGCATTTCGCCACTGAATGCCGGAAGCCTCATCAAGCAAGAGAAATGAAAGATGTCTATGGAAAGAAGGATTCTTATGATGAGTTGAAGAATGAGAATGCCAAGCTTAAACAGCAATTGGAGGCATTCTCTGGAAAGCAGAAAGGAAAAGCTTATATAGCAGAGGGAAATCACTGGGATGATACTGATTCGGATGAAGAGGAGGAATATGTAAATGTTGCTCTAATGGCTGACTCTTCAGAGGAATCACCACAATCATCTCAGGTACCTATCTTAACTACAATTGATATGTCTAACTCTGAGTACAAGAAAACTGTGCAAGATCTTAGTGTAGAATTGTTTAATGTACACACAAGCATGCTAGCATCAGAAATGGAAAATGCTAAACTAGTTCTTAAGATTAAAAAGTTAGAATCTAAAAATGAAGAACTAGAGCTTGTAGCTGTAACATTAGAAGATCTTAAGCAAAAGAATGCGTACTTAGAGAACAAGGTCAAGTGTAATGATGAGATAGAGACTATCCTCAGGAAGCAGATTTCAGATCTAGATTTGAAGCTGAATGCTTTTAAGAATTCCGCCCTAATTGCTAAGGAGATCATTGATACTCAGGCCATTGGGAATAAAACTGCTATAGGATTTGACTACGACAAGAAAGCTGGTAAGAAGATTGTGGAATTCCTTGTGACACCTTCAGTTGTTAAAAGGAATACTCCACGTGTTCTTAAGAATGTTGATTGTCCAGTTTTTGTTAAGCCGTTTCCACCACTCTTTAATGAGGATGACCTTTTCATAGCACAAGAATTGATTGAGGAGGATTTGTTGAAGGAAAAAGAGGTAAAGACTAAGTTGCCTAGGAAATTAGTAAAAAATGAATTACCTAAACCTGATTTACCTAAAACTGAAGTAGGTTCCTTAGTTAGTAATGTTAAAAAGAACAGGAATGGGAAGAAGAAGATTGTTAATCAGGAAATGGTTCCATATTCTCCCATTGCATCTAGGAAGTTGTGCGCTATTTGTAATTCTGCTGGACACCTTACACATGCATGTAAAAAGGTTAAAGTAGAAACTGCTAATACTTCTGAATTGCATAACATGTCTGACATGCCTGATCTTCATGAACCCTGTGGAAAGAAAGAGTGTTTGCTATGTAAGTACAACATCATGCATGCTTATTTTAAGTTGATGAATGATAGTAGCAATAGCACTGTTAATGTTAAATCCACAGATACTATGAATATCAAACAGGGTAAGACTAAATTGAATGTTACTCCTGTTAAATCATCTAAACCTTCAGGACCCAAACAATTTTGGGTACCAAAGTCCGCTTAATCAATCTGTGATTGCAGGGTAAGGTTAAAAGCTCAAAGGTCGTGTGGATTCTGGATAGTGGCTGTTCTAGACACATGACAGGTGAAGAGTCCCTGCTTACAGAGGTGGTTAAGAAGACCGGCCCGATTGTAACCTTTGGAGATGATAGCAAAGGATTCACTACGGGATATGGTAAATTGAAAGCTGTAAATGTCATCATTGAGAACATCTCTCTTGTTGAAGGATTAAAGCACAATCTTCTAAGTATCAGTCAGTTCTGTGATAAAGGCTACAATGTAGATTTCAGAAAGGACAAGTACTTGATCACCAACAGGAAGGATGAGAAGCTTACTCTACTGGGAGTGAGAAAAGGAAATTTCTTTATAGCTGACTTAAGTTCTACCAGTGAAGGAGAAGTTACATGTTTCTATGCAAAGGCATCTTCAGAACAAAGTTGGCTATGGCACAAGAAGCTCTCACACTTGAACTTCAAAACTATGAACTCTTTGGTAAAGAGAGAGTTAGTGAGAGGGTTGCCCCTGATGGAATTCAATCAGGAGGGACTATGTGAAGCATGTGAAAAGGGGAAGTCGAAGAAAGCATCACATGGAAGCAAAGGAATGACAAGCATTACTGAACCATTACAACTGATTCATATGGATTTATTTGGTCCAGTTAATGTTATGTCACTTTCAAGGAATAGATATGCATTGGTGATGGTGGATGACTACTCCAAGTACACGTGGGTGTTGTTCATACAAA
Organism: Heracleum sosnowskyi; assembly: GCA_030848705.1. Taxonomy (NCBI): domain Eukaryota; kingdom Viridiplantae; phylum Streptophyta; class Magnoliopsida; order Apiales; family Apiaceae; genus Heracleum; species Heracleum sosnowskyi. Next base: position 20,420,435 of record CM061235.1, on the reverse strand, counting down.
CAAAGGATGAAGCAACACAACTAATCATTGATCACATCAAGAAGATAGAAGTGGAAGCTAAGCTACCTGTGCGGACAATCAGATCAGACAATGGAACTGAATTCAAGAAATGCAGTTCTAAATGATTTCTGCTCAGAGAAAGGAATATCAAGACAGTTTTCAGCACCAAGAACTCCTCAACAGAATGGAGTAGTGGAAAGGAAGAACAGGACCTTGGTTGAAGCAGCAAGGACCATGTTGAGTGAATCAAAACTTCCCACTTACTTTTGGGCTGAAGCAGTGAATATAGCTTGCTACACTCAGAATCGAACCCTGATCAACAAAGATCATGAAAAGACTCCGTATGAGTTAATGGCCAACAAGAAACCAACACTGAAGTACTTTCATGTGTTTGGTGCAAAGTGCTTTGTACTTAAAGATGGAGAACATCTTGGCAAGTTTGATGCCAAAGCAGATGAAGGCATTTTTCTGGGCTATTCTCTGGAATCTAAGGCTTTCAGAGTATATGTGATTGAAGATAAGAAGGTGTTGGAAAGCTTTAATGTAACATTTGACGACACCAAAAGACCAGGCCTGCAAACTGGAGAGAACTCTGAATCCTTGGTATTTGAAAATCTATCAGGAGATCTCTCTGACAATGAAGAAGTACCTGAAGTTGTTACAGTTATTAATAATAATCATAATGATAATGATTCTGGACAAAGTGGTGACCAAAGTGGAGATCCTCAACATTCTACAGGATCCACTAGTCAGTCTTCAGAATCAACAGATCAAACCGTCAACAACTCAGGGGGAGCAGGAGAAGGATCAACTAGTCACACTCCACAACATCTAGAACAAGGAGAATAATCAAGATCGCATCTGCCAAGACAAAGGGTATGGAATAGAGATCATCCCTTTCACTTGATCATTGGTGATCCGAACACAGGAGTGAGAACTAGGAGAACATCACAAAATGAATGTCACTATTCTGGGTTTCAGAAACAGAACCTAAGAAAGTTGAAGATGCTCTAGATGATCCAGATTGGGTGCTTGCTATGCAAGAGGAACTCAATCAGTTTGAAAGGCAGAAAGTTTGGAAGCTGGTACCCAGGCCTAAGGGAAAATCTGTTATTGGAACAAGATGGGTATTCAGAAATAAGTTGGACGAAGATGGCATTGTAACGAGAAACAAAGCCAGACTGGTTGCTAAAGGTTACTCTCAAGAAGAGGGTATAGATTATGATGAAACCTATGCACCAGTAGCAAGACTTGAGGCCATCAGAATGTTTCTGGCATTCGCAGCACATTCCAATTACAAGGTATATCAAATGGATGTGAAGAGTGCTTTTCTGAACGGGGAGTTAGAAGAAGAAGTGTATGTCGAACAACCTCCAAGTTTTGAGGATTCAAAACTGGCAGACTTTGTGTACTTTCTATTCAAAGCTCTCTACGGACTCAAACAAGCTCCAAGGACATGGTATGACACTCTCTCTGAATTCTTACTTGAAAATGATTTTACAAGAGGTGTTGTAGACAAAACTCTCTTTGTCAAAAAGCATAAAAATGATTTGATATTGGTGCAAGTATATGTTGATGACATAATATTTGTTTCTACTAATGATGATCTATGCAAGAGATTTGCTAAGTTAATGCAGAGTCGTTATGAAATGAGCATGATGGGTGAATTGTCATTCTTTCTTGGACTGCAAGTATACCAAAAACAAGATGGTATATTCATTTGTCAGTCCAAGTACATCAAAGATCTTCTGAAGAAGTATCAAATGGAAGACTCATCTACAGCAAAGACTCCTATGCCAACTGCCACTAAGCTTGATAAGGATGAAACTGGTAAGAAGGTTGACATCACAGGCTACAGAGGTATGATAGGCTCATTACTTTATCTCACTGCAAGTAGACCAGATATAATGTTTGCAACATGCTTGTGTGCTAGGTTTCAGTCTGATCCTAAAGAATCTCATCTAATAGCTGTTAAGCGAATATTTAGATATCTTAAGGGGACCCCAAATCTTGGAATTTGGTACCCTAAAGATACAGGATTTGATCTTATTGGATACACAGACTCTGATTTTGCAGGTTGTAAGATTGATCGGAAGAGTACTTCAGGAAGCTGTCAGTTTCTTGGAAGAAGGTTAGTTTCCTGGTATAGCAAGAAGCAGCATTCAGTTTCCACATCAACAGCTGAGGCTGAATACATTGCTGCTGGAAGCTGTTGTGCTCAGATCTTGTGGATGAGAAACCAACTCCATGACTATGGACTTTTGTTGACAAAGACTCCAATATTTTGCGACAACACAAGTGCCATAGCAATCTCTAACAATCCAGTGCAACACTCGAGGACGAAGCACATCGACATCAGGTATCATTTTATCCGAGAGCATGTCATGAATGGAACTGTGGAGTTACATTTTGTACCCACAGAGGATCAAATTGCAGACATCTTTACTAAACCGCTTGATGAATCCACTTTCAATAAGCTGGTTGGTGAACTTGGGATGTTAAATCTTTCTAATTGATTTTGATTAGAAGTCAGTAACTGCAGATAGTCCTAGTAAATACATGAGTTTAAGAATTTCTATATCCTTAGGACTCGTGAGTTTATTTTTCTGGAGCAATTCTCGTAGTTAGGATTATTGTACTAATTGTACGTCATAATTATGGATGATATATCTTCTGGCATTTAATTGGTTATTAATTCTAAAAATTATTTAGGTGCTAATATTTGTTCTAAATATTTTAGCATCTATTTAATTTGAATTAATTTGCTTTGTTTTTAACATTGTAGATTAATGCAGCATAATTCATTAGATTTTAATTGGTTAATATCACTCAATGATATTTAATTGATTTTATTCTAAGAAAATTGTGAATTTTCTGTTAACAATTGATTTTGGTAAATTTTAAAAGATTTATTAAAATTAAAACTTGACAGGAAATAAAAAGGTCTGAATTCTAAAACAAGAACAGGTTTTAAAATTTGGACAGAAGCAAAAATATCGAATTTAGGAAATTCGATAGTTTTTCAAGTACATAGATAAATCTATCGAATTTAATCTTCGATAGTTTTTGAAAAGGAAAGAAAAAAACTATCGAAAACAATTCTCGATAGTTTTTGAAATTAAATTGCAAAAGTATCGAAAGGAATTCACTTAATTTTGATATATGAATTCTCGATAGTTTTTGTATATACCTCGATAGATTTTACTTAAAAGCAGAAACCTTCGATAGTTTTTCTTATTAGGTCGGTTTAAATTCCATAATTTAAACTATTCGATAGTTTTTCAAAAACTATCGAACTGTTTTTGACCTATATGCCCCTAGGATAAAACTATCGATAGTACTAATGAAATCCATCGAGCATGTAAGGACAGTTTTGCCCCTGACAGTTTCAAAAGTATAAAACATTGCCTTGTCTTTTTCATTATCAGTTTTACAGATCTTAGAAAAGCACAAGCATCCGTTTGAATACTTACAATATATATACATACACTCAAGCACACCCTTTCGATAGAATCCTTTGTTTTTACCTAGAAAAGCTTGAAAAATTCACTGTATTTCACTGTTGAGTCAATTTTAACCGTGAAAAACTTGATTGTTTTAAGTGTTCAGACTTTCTAAAGGAGAATCTATCGAACTAAATTGTTGAACCTCAGAAAAGTGATAAAAGTTCTTGTCCTTAGAAATTGATTGTTTGCACAGTTAATCTATTTGGACTATAGTGGTTGTTTGAAGTTCACATATTTAGGTTTTTAAATCAAGTGCACGAGTGTGAGTGTGAGAAAAAGGGGTAATTTTTTTTTTAGGGAAATTTTGTGTTGAGTTTGATTAATTACTCATAATTAATTAAATTTTAGTGGTAAATTAGTTTTGGTTTAAAATTAAATTTTCTGGAAATTTGAAAAACAATGGCTGGAGAATTTATTGTAACCAAGACTAATCATGTCTCGTTTCAGAACTTGCAATCCATAACGAACTTACAGTTTCGTGCATGGGCGGAGTTTCTGAACACACGTTCATTAGTGGCATATTCTTTAAGTACTCCTGTGGTCCTTTGTATCGATCAATTGACTGCGTTGTACACAACCGCCACGGATACAAGTGAGAATAATATAAGGTCCTTCAGTTTTATTGTGCCAGGGGGCAGAACAATAAGGGTGACAGAACATGATTTTAATAGAATCCTACATTTTCCTACAAAAAACCTTGTTCCGGATCCCACGACTGAGGAGATACATGTTTTCTTCACTCTCATAAGAAGTCAACAACCTAACTTCTTTATGGGAGAGTTTCTGAAGCATTACTTGCCAAAGCCATGGAACTTTTTCTTTCATACCCTAATCCATGTTTTTACTTCCAAGTTAACAAATCTGCATGGTATTCCCTTATTCCTTCAAAAGATAGGGTTTGCCATTGCGTACAATAGGCATATTAACATAGGAAGGCTACTGATCGATCAAGTCATTCTGTGCATGGGACCACTGGATGAAAGAACAGGCATAGATGATGTGCTTTGTTTCTATCCTAGGTTCCTACAGCTAATTCTCAATGATATCTTAACAGATGATGAACGGGAGACATTTGAAGGCGAGGAGAACCAGGAGTGCATGAAGATGAAGAGCAATGCCATAACCGCTCTCATAAGGAAGAACAACTATCTTCCAGGGGTACCCACTGTTCTCACTGAATATCTAAGAACGGTGCCCCTACCACTTCTACCCCCAGGGGAACAGGTAAATGAAGGTAACATTCCTCAACCTGAACCTGAAATTGGTCCTGAACCAATGGATGTAGATCCAGAGCCCTCAGTGGCCATTCCTGACCAGGAGGTTGCAAACCCACAACCTCTAACCACGGTCGAAGAGCCTTTGGAAGAGCCAAATGAAATAATAAACGAACCTCCTTCCCCTCCTATACCCAATATTCAGACATCCGTGAGTGTAGAGGGAGATAGTGCCTTAGCAGCACCACATAAGGAGATACACCCTTCAACAGCAGCTCTGCCTTCCTCTAAAAGGAGATGAACAAAAACCGAGGCAACTGTTGATACTTTATTTCAAACTTCCAAAGCGCCCTTTATTGATTTTTCTGATGCTGATTGGCCTACGCTAACGAAAGCTATATCTGAACCAATAGCTCAATAAAGTAAGGAAGAATTGACGGAAGCAACTGGTGTTCCGACCATATTACGGTCAGGTTCACTGGTTGAAGGTTCTAAGAACCAAGGGTCTTCACAGACGTCGAGAGAAGGCTTTGACCTAAATGCACAATCTAAAGGGTTATTGTCTACCTCCCCAGATGGAACATATCTGGATCCTACGGGTAAAGGGTCTGACGTAGGTGCAGATCGGCAACTCATTGACAATGAATCAATTATTATTGAGGAGTCAACTGAGGTAAAGTCTTCACAGACTATCGGGGAAGATTCGGGATCTCTGCTGTTAAAAGAGCCTGTTTCTAACCCCCTAGAGATTCAAACTCTAGATCCTACAAAGGATATATCATCTAAGGATGATCAGCAACTTGGTTTAACCAAGGACGGGGACTTGCGAAGCCCCATTGCACCACCGGTGACCTCCTTAAGGATGGCTACGGTGTTTTCTTCTGCAGGTACAACGAGCAAAAAGGGACTGAGTGAAACAAAAACACTTACACCTGGCCTGAGTGGGAAAGGAAAAATGAGTGAAACACCGACAGAAACGTTGAGTGTACACCCAGAGCCAAACGTGAGGAGTGACACCCTAACCCTTCCAAATATAGATGATCAGCTACTGCCTACAGAAAGAGAGTTACAAGTTCAATCTACCCTCAAGGAGATGACAGTTCGTGACAAAGAAGGAAATCCATTATTCAAGGTTCCACTGCAACCTTCCTTTGACCAAGGGATCTCCTCTAGTCAAGCCAATGCTTCTTTAAAATCTATTCAAGAGAAGGTTGACTTGGCTGCAGCTGATTCCAGAAGAACATTCAGGGTCATTGGCAGTGCATCTGGCACTATAACAGGTACGAAGGAGGCAGTGGACTCCTTAAAGAAGGAAGCTATGGACGAACTGATCGAGTTGAGGACGGACGTCAAGGAACTTAAAGATGGTTTCATGAATGAAGTAGATGCTTTGTCGCAAGGACAAGAAGCTTTGAGAGAAGACGTTTTGGTTATCCGGGATGGTCAAGCTAGGGTAAAAGATGCAATGAACACCCTTTCTAGAGTGGAGTCTAAGCTGAACCAGAGATTGGACAAGATTGAGAAGACTACCAACTCCAAATTGGATGACATTGACCTGAATCTGGCTTCTATGCAAGAAATGAATAAGGATCTATTGGATTTCATGGAAAATCAAAGTGACGGAGTACAGTCAATCTGGACTATGCTGAAGAACCAACAAACTGGACAACCTGGTCCTTCCAATCAGGAACCTGATCTTACTGCTACCTTTTATGCTGAGGATGCTTTTATGGAGGATTCCTCAACTAAGGGGGAGAAAGTTGGAGATAGGGAGAAAGGTATGGATGGATGGGGAGTTTGGGAAACGGTTGAAGCTATTCCGATAAGACAGTACTGGATAGAAGAACTTGTAGAAGAGGAGAAAAGTGAAGAGGTATTTGAGGTCATGCAAGAGCAACCAATTCAGGAGGAGCATGAGCCATATTATCCAGAGCTCGTTGAACATCCAATCTGGGAGGATATTATGGAAGAAGAAGCAAATCCTCTGTCACAAGAAGAAGAAGCTGCCTTGGAAGCGGTAAGAGCTCAAAGAGCTGCAATAGATGTCAGGCATGCTGAAAAAGAAAGACACCAAGCAGTTCTAAGGATTGAGAAGCTAAAAAGATCCAAGGTGCAAGCTGAAGTAAGGAAGAAAAAGATGATGGATTTGGCAAGTAAGCATGGAAGTGAATGGGAGATGGCTTATAAAACCTTCTGTGGGGTTGAAGACGGAATAGAAGTCAACGACAATGCAGAGGTGGAAGTCATAATTCAGAACATAAGAAGTGCAAATCCTGATGATCATGTTTACTTCACTGCACTGAGGAATACTGTGATATGTCTGAAAGCTGGGGTTAAAGCAAATGGTGCCTGGAGCTTATTAATCAGCTTTCTTGAGAAAGGTACATTTGTGATTTCCACTAAGTTTTTAGAACAGAGAACATACACAGAATTGCAGGTTATTCGCATCAAGATTCAAAGGACGACAGGGCTAAATGAACTGCTCCGTAAGCATGTTAAGGAGATCTTGATGAAAGTCGGTCCAGAGATTACTGAAGATCCCCCAATGGTTAGATTCATGACGAATGACTTGTTCAGAATCTGCTATTTGGCTGAGGGCAAACTGAGAGACTACCCAAGCAACTATCTAATCTCAGTTGAGAAGTATCTTAGATCCACTGGATTCTCATCAACGGAGAAGGACAAAGCAGCAGACACTCTTAGAAGATTTCTAATGGAGAATGTTCCTTACTATAGGAAAAGAGTGGAAAGAGGATTGGAAGTGCATACCAGACTGCCAAACATGCCAAAGTTAAACAAGAAAGATGTTAACATTGCATGGTTATGGGCTGGAGTGGGTCAAGAGGTTGAATATATTGGAAGACACATTCAAGGAGCAATCCTTAAACCTAGAGAACCACTGCACTATCTATCAGTGATTGATTATCAAGCTGCTAACTCCGATCCAAATGATTGAAGAAGGTGAGATTGGAATGGACTGAAGATTGAAGCAAAGAACAAAAGAACTATCAGCTCAGACTAGAGGAGCAACTTCATTGTATAAAGTTTTATTGTTTTTTGATTTATGAAATCTGGAAATGTATATATATCTGATCCAGAATGCATTTAATATTATTACGTTGTCTTACTTTAATTAGTTTCATGTTTCCTTAGTTAATTGAGTTATCCTTGAAGTATTTTCTTGTCGAACTCTATCCAATCAAATAGGGGGAGATTGTAAAGCATAATGTAACATAAGATGTAAAAGAGATAACTACAACTCAACAAAGGACAAGACAGACAATAATATTAACAGAAGCACAGGAATCCAGAATCAAAGAAGAAAAGGTAAACTCAAAAAATCAAAATACGTTATGTATTCTTGAAGTCCGTAAACAGGTCACGGAAAGAAGTTCATGAAAATGTTCAAGCCTCAGTGACAGCAAAAGAAACAAGACTTTCAAGACGACAGAAGTATGTGAATGATTTAGGGTTAAGTACCACGGGATTCCAGTGATTTAAATGAAGCAACCAGAACGACAAGGGGCGTATCAGCAGCATTGAATTGAAGACATAAAAGAAGAATTGATCAAGTGTTATTCATCTGTGAACCAGACCAGTTGCACTAGGTGACGACACTGAAAAGATCAAGTTGTTTTATCGTCTCAGAAGAAATTGATACAATCTAAAACATAAACACCCAGGAGCTCAGAATCTTTTAATGAAAGATAAAGGACAATAAAATCATTTGATAGTTTTTCTATTTAGAAAACTATCGAATGGAATGAAAAGTGATTCAAAGAAAACCAAAGTAAATCACTTTAGCATTCGATAGTTTTGTTTAAAAAACTATCGAATGGTAAAATGATTTATTCATTCGATGGTTTTTAATTTGAGGAGCAGGTGAAAAGTGTGACTTGTTGTCAGGTTGATTTTGAAGATGGACGGCCAAGATTGTTCCTACAAGTTTGGTTCGATAGTTTTCAAAACAAAAGACTACAATTACTATCAGAGGAAGTGTGTCTTCTTCAGTCGGAGTTATTTCACAGTAGCAATAACTGAGAGAGAGTTTGAGCCAGAGAGAAAATACCAGAGAAATTAATTCTGCTTGAATTCTATCAAAGTTTTGATTGTGTATAACTTAGAACTCATTGAAGCTAATCTACGGATTAGAAATTGTAGCACCCCTCGAGGTTTATATTTATAAAAAGATATATTCCCCGAAACTTGATTTGGTTTGGTGTGTTTGATTTCGTTATAGAACTGAATAATTAATCCGCGAACGAAATTGAATTATTTGTGAGTATCGTATTCAACCCCCCCTTCTACGATACTTTGGACCTAACAGAAATTACCGGGGTGGGAAACATCAAAATTTTAAAACATAATAATAATCTTTTTCCCATTATTTTCTTTGTTACTTAATATTTACAACACAAATTTTCATTATTATTATTATTATTATTATTATTATTATTATTATTATTATTATTATTATTATTATTATTATTATGTTTGGTTAGGATTTTGTGATTACTTTCATGTTTACTCTTATGTACATTCATCTTCATCTGTATACGAGAAAATTTGTTGCTCCTATGTACGAGTTTGAAATAATTATCACTTTATGATTATATATTAATTGGTTAGAAAATTATTAGTCTATATTTGTTTTTACAGGAATTAGGTTTAACCTAAGAATGTGTGTTATTTAACAACCGCAAGTTAAATTTATCTCAGATTTGAGTTTTATTAGATGAGATTTAATATTAAAAAATTTATTTAGTTATTATAAAATTGCCTTTAAAATCTTTATTAATGGAGTAAACTAAATATATAATTTTAATATTGTTGCCTTTAAAATCTTTATTAACAGAGGAAACTAAATATACAATTTCAATATTCTGCTAAATTTTTTATTTGAAAATATCTCAATTGCTTTTTAAATTTTTACTAATAGAGGAAACTAAATATACAATTTTAATATTCTTCTTAATTTTTGTTTAGAAAATATATCTATTGCCTTTTAAATATGTACTAATGGAGGAAACTAAATATACAATTCTAATATTCTTTCCATTAAAATCTTTACTAATGGAGGAAACTAAAAATATAATTTTAATATTTTTCTAAATAAACATAAAAAACTAAATCTAAATTGTCTTTTAAATCTTTATTAATGGAACTCATAATTACCTTATATTTTTCTAAACTTTCTTCTAAATTCAAATTACTATCTTAATATTATATTAAAATTTATCTCAAGTCAAATTATAATATTGATATTTTCATAAACTTTCTTTCAAAATCAAAGTTACCATCTTAATATTCTCATATATTTTTTATTGAAGTTCTAAATATATCTTGAAAATTTATCATCTTAATATTAAAAAATAACCCCACATTTACTTTATATATATATTTTACATATATATTAAAAATAATTTTTTTGAGTATTTTTAAAAAAAACCACGCGTTTATGTAGAAGAAAACACTTAAAGAAAATGCAAGTTTCTATAAAATAAAATAAAATAAAGTAAATAAGTCTTATTTTTTTCATTTATTTTCTCGAGTACCCATATTTTAAATAATAAAAATTAGATTTTTTTTAAAATGTTTAGATTAAATATTATGATATAAATAATAAAACTAATTAATAGATTATGTAATTTATTTAGTAAATTAGTTTGTTATCTGTGTAGATTCATTAAAATAACGAGAAATTGGGTTATTATAAAGAGGAAACTGTTAGGAATATGTTGTTCTTGATGATAATTATAAAACACTTAGTAGATTTTGTATTAAGTCAATATTGTAACTGTCAACGGAATGGTATGCTTTGCAGCTTTCATTGACAGGTAGCTCATCAACGGTATGAGTGATGTAGCAATTGCACTGTACAATACTTCACTGTTTGATATGCATTTTGTTGTAGGTATTATATAGATTTTCTAAGTCATGTTGACTATAGTATTAGATAGGCAAAATAGGTTGGATAATTGTAAATATTATGTGCCTTGTAATTTTGCCTAAGTGAAGACATGTCAACGGAATGAAGATTACTCTATCAACGAAACAAGGAATATACCATCAACGGAATGAAGAATAAAGCTATCAACGAAACACATCCTCTTGCTATCAACGAATCATTATCACTTTTTTGAATAGTTGACAAAGTGATAGTGACAGTTTTCTGACAGATCAAAAGGAGATGTAGAAGTGTACTTTGCATTGGGAGCCATTAAAATGGTCATTGGAAATAAAGAAACATTCCAATTTCCAATTAGGTTCTTGTTAGATATAATTGCTGACGTTTGTTCATCAGTGTTTAAGTACCAGGTACATATCAGAGTTTATATAGAAGCCAGTCAGAGTTTGATAAAGTCTGACTGGGTGAAGAGTTTACATGGAAGTCGGTCAGAGTTTGATAAAGTCTGACAGGGTGATAGTTGACTTAGCTGTCGGTGCAAAGATAAAGATTCTAGAAGCAATATATTCTGAAGATGGAAAGAAGCAGAACATATTGATACAGCTAAGGAGACTGGACAGAAGACTGAAGCAATCCTTAATTGATAATAATTGTATAGCTAGTTTATAGGAGTATCAATTAGATAAGGATTGTATGTAGCTGTGTACTATATAAACACAGATAGGTTATCCCTAGAAGGGATGCGAACATTGAATATATTATTCTTGTAACCTAGTAGCTCTTTGTGATTCATTAACATCACTAAGAGAGAATTATTTAATATAATTCAGTTTGTTGATTTACAAACCTGTGTTCTTGATTGTTATTCTCATACATACTTGATTATATATTGTGTATTCGGCCTAACAATTGGTATCAGAGCCAAGGTTGTTTAATATATACAGTTTTACGATTCAAACACAGTAATAATCATGTCTGAAGAAAATCAAACTGCTCCTAAGGCTGAACAGGTTAAGCCCAATTCTGTGAGTCGATATGAAACAATCAGGGTTCCAATTCTCAGGCCAGTAGAGTATCCGATTTGGAAGGTGAAGATGACCATGTTTCTGGAGGCTACAGATCCAGAATACCTTGACAGAATCTATGATGGTCCTCATATGCCGACTAAATTGTCCCCTGTTGTTGATGGTCAAGTACAAAAGACTGTTCCAAAGGAAAAGAAAGATATGACTCCTGAGGACATCTCATCAATTGCAAAAGATGCAAAGGTTAGACATCTTCTCCACAGTGCTTTAGATAATGTTATGTCTAACAGAGTAATTGGCTGCAAGACTGCCAAAGAGATATGGGATGCTTTAGAAGTCAGATGCCAGGGAACAGGAGCTATTAAGAAGAACAGAAAGACAATACTCACACAGGAGTATGAGCACTTTGATTCAAGACCTAATGAAACCTTGACTGAGACTTATGACAGATTTTGCAAACTATTGAATGATCTGTCTCTGGTTGATAAAGAATATGAGCTTGAAGAGTCTAATCTCAAGTTTCTGTTATCTCTACCTGAAAAGTGGGATTTAAAGACAACCACAATAAGAGATAATTATGAGCTTGCTGATACAGATCTTGATGAAATCTATGGGTTGTTGAAAACTCATGAACTGGAGATAGAACAAAGGAATAGAAGATTGAGTAAAAAGACAAAATCTGTTGCTCTCAAAGTTGAGGAGAAGCCCATTAAGAAGGAATCATCAAGGAAGAAAGCCAAGGGAAAGGCTTTAGTCATTAAATCTGAAAGTGAGTCATCAAACTCTGATGATGACTCAAACTCTGATGAAGCTTCTGACTCTGAGGATGATGAAGAACAGATGATGCAAATGGCTGCACTGATGGTGAAGACCTTCAAGAAGATGGGATTCAAGAACTTCAAGAAAGGAAAGAGATTCTCAAGGAAAGACTCAAACTCTGAAAAGAAAAGTTTTAGAAAGTCTGATGGAAGAGAGACCAAGTCTGGCAAGAAGGATAAATCTGAAATCCAGTGCTACAGGTGTAAGGAGATGGGTCACTATGCCCCAGAGTGCAAGAAAGGCAAATCTGAGAAAGCACTCATCTCTAAAGGCAAAGACTGGGCAGATACTTCAGACTCTGATGATGGAGAAAATTATGCTCTAATGGCAACTGTCAGAGATGAGACTGAATCATCTGAAAATAAGGTACCCCTAACTACTTATGCTTATGATACTGATAATATATCTGAGTTAAGAGTATATCTGAAAAGCGTACATGTTAGCTATAGGGATCAGACTTTAGAGAATGAGAGAATTAAAGCTGAGAATCTTAGTCTTAAAGATAGAAACAAGTTTCTTGAAGGAGAACTTGAAAAAATGAAGCAGATTCAAAAAGAAAGAGATGATGCTGTTTATGTAGAACAGGAGTTGCTGAAAAGATATAAGCAATTAGAATCTGATCTAGAAAAAGAAAGGAAAATAATCAAGACTTGGACAGATTCTGGAAGAGACACTCATCAAGTGTTTCAGACAGATTCTGTAGGTTTAGGCTATTGTGAAAATGATGAACTTAGGTTTAAAGACAAGGTTAAGGTTAGACCACAACTTAAACCTGTGATATTTGTTCCAGAAGCCAATAAGTTAAAATCTGTTGTAATAAGAGAAGCTGATATGGAATCAGATGAAGCCTGTGAAAGACAGGAAAATATTATAACAGAAAAACTTATGGAAAGAGAAGCTGTTAGAAAGCCAGTAAAAACTTGTGAAAAACAGGTTAATGTTGGTTTGATGACAGGAAAACAGTTCAATCATAAGCTGAAAGAGGTAAAATCTGCCATGAAACCAAAAGGGTCCAAGAAGAATAGGAATGGAAAGATAGGCATAAATAAAAGAAATAATCATTTGCCTACTGGTGCTGCTCCAAGGAAAACATGTTATAATTGTGGTAGTTCTAATCATCTTGCTAATTACTGCACAAAGAATAAAAATATCAATTCTTTACCTTCTACATCAGGAGTAAAGAATGATTATGTTAGGGTTAGACCACAGACTTTATGCACACACTGTGGGAGCACTTGGCATTCCATTTATACTTGCAAGAGTTATCATGCTATTTATCACAACTATTATGAGCTAAAACCCAATCTGAAATGGGTAGAGCAAACTCTGCAAGTGTAAAGTCTGACGATGTTAGTTTAAACTCTGTTGATAGTAATTCCGCTGCAAAAGCTAACACTGTTAAGAAAGACAAAGGATCCAAGCAAGTCTGGGTCCTTAAAACTAACACTTAGTGTTTGTTTGTGATTGCAGGGTATAAAAGAGAGCACACTTATCTTGGACAGTGGATGCTCAGGACATATGACTGGAAATAAAGCCCTGCTATCAGACTTTAAGGAGAAGGCTGGCCCAAAGGTTTCCTATGGAGATGGAAACATAGGACACACTCTGGGATATGGCAATATTAATCTTGGAAGTGTCATCATCACGAATGTAGCTCTAGTCTCAGGACTCAAGCATAATCTGTTATCTGTGAGTCAAATCTGTGATAGAGGAAACCATGTAGATTTTCATACTGAATACTGTGAAGTTATCAGTAAATCTACTGGAAAAGTTGTTCTAGTTGGACACAGGCACAACAACATTTATGAAGCAAGTTTGGTAACAAACTCTGATGGAAGAACAGTGTGTCTGACTGCAAGAATGTCAAATGAAGAGAGTTGGAACTGGCATAAGAAGCTCTCTCATCTCAATTTGAACAACATTAATGAGCTAATAAGAAAGGATCTTGTAAGGGGACTTCCCAAGTCAATACTTAGCTTAAATGGCCTATGTGATTCTTGTCAAAAAGCCAAGCAAAGGAAGTCATCTTTCAAGAGCAAATCTGAATCTTCAGTAGTGGAACCTTATCATCTTCTTCATATTGATCTCTTTGGACCAGTGATGTAATGTCCATGGGCAGAAAGAAATATGCTCTAGTAATTGTTGATGAATATACTAGATATACATGGGTATATTTCTTATCAAAGAAGGATGAATCTGCTCAAACTCTGTTGGATCATGTAAATCTACTGGACAAAGGATCACAGCACAAAGTCAAAATTATAAGGAGTGATAATGGAACTGAATTCAGAAACTCAATTATGGAAGCTTTCTGCAAGGAAAGAGGAGTGAAACAAGAATTTTCTGCACCTGGAACTCCACAGCAAAATGGTGTAGTTGAAAGAAAGAACAGAACTTTAATTGAAGCTGCCAGAACAATGCTTGATGAAGCAAAGTTACCAACCTATTTCTGGGCAGAAGCTGTTCAAACTGCTTGTTTTACTCAGAATGCAACATTGATCAACAAGCATGGGAAAACACCATATGAGATGGTGAAAAATAAGAAGCCAAATTTGAAATATTTTCATATATTTGGATGCAAATGCTTTGTGTTGAAGACTCATCCTGAACAGTTGACCAAGTTTGAGTTAAAAGCTGATGAAGGAATCTTTGTTGGTTATCCATTGTCAACAAAAGCATTCAGAGTCTACAATCTGAGAACTAAAGTGATCATGGAATCCATACATGTGTCATTTGATGACAAGAAAATAACTGGACTTGATGACTTAGATGGATATGATCAACTGCATTTTGAAAATGAAGGTTTATTCTCTGATGATGTAAACTCTGATGAAGCAGTACCGACAAACTCTGATGAAGCGGTTCTGACAAACTCTGACGAAGCATACTCTGAACCTCTATTGGTAAATACTGGAGAAACTGGAAATTCTCAAATTGAACAAAATAGAGAACCAGTTGAGGGGGAGCGTGAAGAAGCTCAACAAGACACAGCAAGTGAGTCAGTTGAGGAAACTGATTCAAACTCTGACAGTTCAAACTCCGAGCCATCCAATTCAGGGGGAGCCTCAGATACTGCAGAAAGTCAACATATGAATCAGGAAAGCATGGATCAAAGGGGAGGATCCAATAATGATGCAAGAAACCACTTACCAACAGCAAGAAAGTGGACACAGGCACACACACCTGATCTCATAATTGGAGATCCTGATGCTAGTGTGAGAACTAGAAGTGCAACAAATAATGAGTGTCTGTATCATGCTTTCTTGTCTCAAACAGAACCAAAGAAAGTGGAGGAAGCTCTTCAAGATGCTAATTGGATTACAGCAATGCAAGAAGAGTTAAATGAATTTGAAAGAAATGAAGTCTGGACACTTGTACCTAGACCAAAGAATAGATCAATAGTAGGTACAAAGTGGGTTTTCAGAAACAAGACTGACAGTGAAGGTGTGATTACAAGAAACAAGGCTAGACTTGTGGCTAAAGGTTATTCACAACAGGAAGGGATTGACTATGATGAAACCTTTGCTCCAGTTGCAAGATTGGAAGCCATAAGAATTTTTCTGGCCTATGCTGCACACAAGAAGTTTAAAGTCTTTCAGATGGATGTAAAAAGTGCTTTTCTCAATGGGAAGCTTGAAGAAGAAGTGTTTGTTGAACAACCACCAGGATTTGTAGATCCCGAGCATCCAGATTATGTCTACAGGCTTGACAAGGCATTATATGGACTAAAGCAAGCACCAAGAGCATGGTATGAAACTCTTGCTCAATTTCTTTTAGAAAGTGGGTTCACAAGAGGTACAATTGATAAAACCTTGTTTTATTTCAATTCTGGTGATGATTTGCTTTTAGTTCAAATTTATGTAGATGATATTATTTTTGGATCTACTAATGACAAACTTTGTAAGAAGTTTGCAAAGCTTATGCAATCCAGGTATCAAATGAGCATGATGGGAGAGCTTAGTTATTTTCTAGGCTTACAGGTCAAGCAAACAGATGATGGTATTTTTATCAATCAAGCAAAATATACCAGAAATCTTCTCAAGAAATTTGGTATGTTTGATAGTTCATCTGCTTCAACTCCCATGGCTACAGCAACAAAGCTAGACAAAGACACAGGAGCCTCAGTAGATATGACAAACTACAGAGGAATGATAGGGTCTTTACTGTATCTTACTGCAAGTAGACCTGATATCATGTATGCAACATGTCTTTGTGCAAGATTTCAAGCAGATCCCAGAGAGCCTCATCTAACAGCTGTAAAAAGGATTTTCAAATATCTCAAAGGAACCATAACCTTGGGTTTGTGGTATCCTAGAGAATCAGAGTTTAAGCTAATTGGTTACTCTGATGCAGATTTTGCAGGCTGTAAAATAGACAGAAAAAGTACAAGTGGAAGCTGTCAATTTTTAGGTGACAGATTGGTTTCTTGGTATAGCAAGAAACAAAAGTCTATTTCCACATCCACTGCAGAAGCAGAGTATATAGCAGCTGGTAGCTGTTGTGCACAGATTCTATGGATGAAGAATCAGTTGCTGGATTATGGTTTGAGGTACTCTAAAATACCTATTTTCTGTGATAACCAAAGTGCTATTGCTATGACAGGTAATCCAGTACAACACTCCATGACCAAGCACATCAGCATAAGGTATCATTTTATCAGAGAACATGTGGAAGAAGGAAACATTGAGCTTCATTTTGTGTCTACAGACCAACAACTTGCAGATATCTTCACCAAACCTTTGAGTGAAGCTACTTTTACAAGATTGGTAAATGAACTTGGAATGATCTCTGGTTCTGACTAGAGATACGGGTTAGACTCAAAAACTATACTTGTTTGATTTTTATGCTCATGATTCCTTGCATGTATTAACTGTTATTTGTACCAGCATGTTATACTCTGATAAGTAAACTCTGTTAGTCATACTCTGACAGTCATACTCTGATAGTTACAGTCTAATGTTATACTCTGATTGTAATTTTGTCTGAAACACATGGACCGATGAAGAAAAATGTATGAAGCATGATTTTCAGTAAGTAATCATGAATCCTTCTAAGTATTGTAAACTCTGATTACAAAATGTGCAGAAATTTTACACAGCATGATACTGTCTCTATATTTATAGCATCTCTTAGTTTATTGATCCTATACACTGAGATTGTATTAGCTGTTTGCATTTTCTCTCATAAATTAATTGTATTAACTGATGAAAAGTCTAAACTCTGATTATTAATTGCAAATAATTCACCCTCAAATCAAAAGATGCCAAACAGAGCACAAATTCCTTTGAGATCATGTTGTGCCTAGGAAGATCCAGGAACTTATTGTATGAAATAAGGGCTAAAATCTTTGATTTTTGGTGACTAGTGCCAACCACTGATTACTGGAAAAATATAATAATAAAAAATATATATGAAAGCATATATAGAAAGGGGGTGAAAAATTAAAGATATATCCAAATGAAAGGATATCAGTATACAGAGTTTAGACATAAGAATCAGATTTTATTTTATACATGAGAGTTTAGGCAACCAGTTATTACTGCTTTAGTTTGTGGATTTTATGCACTTTGAGATGGTCTAAATATTTATATTCAGTAAACTCTGCTAATTCACACACAAATACACACACCATTACAGTTTGTGAAAAGAGTTTATGTATAAAGGAGGAGAATTGATAAACACTGATGATTTGTGTACTCTACGCCGAGGTAATTTAATTTTAATCTCTGATGGTTAAAATAAATTTTGTTGGTTTCAGACATATTATAATTTTGAGAAAAAGACATTTGTTTTGAAAATTTAAAAAGAGTATGATTGGACAGTTGTTCAAGGATGTTTTTGAACAGAGGAGAGAGGTTAATGCCTAGAAAAGTGTAACAGACGGTAATTATTGTTGTTTTTACTACGCATGCGCATTGAAAACTGTCAATTATTTGTTGTCAGTCATTGCATGTATGCCACGTGTCCCACTAACACAGTTAACGGAGTAAGACAGTTGTGTATTAATGATTAAAAACTGTTCAGTTTTTAATTTTGAATTTTACATTTATACAATACACACACCTTCGTCAAAACTTTTCACATCTTACTCCAACACACATCAATTGTCACACAAGCATATTCACAAACACTTTTCTACACACAAACTCTTTTGAATCAGTTTCTTTGATTTTTCTTCTCGATTCGTACTAATGGCTACTACAGTTTTTGTTGCTTCTGGGTTAGAGTTTGTTCCTAATAATTATTCAGCCCCATTAAACACTGTCAATGCACCAGAGGTGTTTCATATCATACAAAACTTTCTTGCTCAGTTAGCGATTGGGCGTGCTTTGGTGGAACCTGAAAAACTTTCTAGTTCACAGATAAAGGCGTTCTGGGAAACAAGATTGTATGATGATGATGGTGGTGAAACAGGTAACCCATCGATTATTTGTGAATATGAAGATACATAGTATGTAATAACTGCTGGAACCATTCGCGCTGCAATGGGGTTTCCTGAATTTTCTTCGTATACAATTGGAATGGGTGATGAGGACTTGATAAGAATGATGCGAGAAATTGGGTATTCTGGACCCTTGTCGAAGATTGGACAGCTAAAACGACCATTCTTAAGGAAGGAGTGGAGCTTCTTCTTTGATTGCATCACAAGGACTTTTAGCAAGAAATGCACAAACTGGGATGCTATTCCCACAGACAGTCTGCAAATCGGGTATTCTCTTTTATTCGATAATCATTTTGATTTTGCACGACTTGTTTTGAATAATCTAGGAGAGAAAATGACAGAGAATAGAGGAGTAGTCTATTTCTCTAGATTTTGTCAGACTTTGTTCTCTTATTGTGTTGAAGGAGTGGAAGTAGGTGAAGAAGATGTTTCTTGTTTTAAATTACATAAGAGAATATTTTCTGATCTTATTAATAAAGATGTTAAGAAAGGTGTTGTTGGAGACTTGTTGCTACCTCAATCTGTGCAACAGTTTTTAAATGCTCAAGTCAATCCACCACCACAAGCTTCTTCTCAACCTGAGCCTCTACAACAAGAACTGCCTCCGTCAACTTCTGTTAAATCTAAAAGGGGTGGTAGGACTAAGCATGTTGGTACTAAACCTGCCAGGGTTGCTAAGTCAAATGCTGAAGCTGGGGCATCAAAAACTGATGGTATGCCTCAGGAGAAAAGGCTAAAGAAAAGAAGAGCCAACAGAGCACAGTCTGATGCTGCTGTTGAAGATAGTGAAACTGATGAAGAAACTCTTCATCAGAGAAAAAGAAGATTAGTAGCAGCACATCTATTTGGTGCTGAGAATATTTCTTCCAAAGCTGTAGAAAATCTTGAAGTTCAGATTCAAGAGGATGAAGCTGTCTTTGAGGACAGAGTTTCTATGGAGAATGTAACTCCTGAAGTACAAGAGGAGATTTTTGATACTACTGTGCCTACTAAGGACAGAGTAAATACTGCAACAGAAGCTCCTACATCAAATGCTGATGATGTAGTTGAGGAAGCTGCTGATCACTCTGATAGCAGGATTTTTGAGCCTCAAGAATTTCATATGGAAGTTGAAGCAAACACCTCTTTAAACTCTGAACATTCACTACGCCATAGATGGCTTTCTACAACAGTTTTGCAAAGTGTTGCCATCTAAAACCGTTGTAATAGCTATATTGATATCGTCTAATACAACACTGACAACTAGGTGTTAGCGTAGGTATGATCAAGTGTTGCCCTAGATGCACTATAAATAAAAACTTTAAATCAAGTAATCACTTAAAAAAAGAATGTAATGTAACTTTTATGCTAAAATTTAGAGAAGTAAACCTGCCAAAAAAAAGTTTAAAAAAGTAATAAATTTCTTCAGTGATTACTTGTTATTAAAATTTATATTACTTTTTTTATTAATGTAATACAAAATTTAATTGTTTATTAGAATATAAATACATATTTTTAATAAATTGAGAATAAAAATAATTTAAAATAAAATAATATTTAAGAATTATTAAATTTTGATTAAAATCATTAACAATTTAATTAGAGAAAATAATAATCTATAAAAACTATGAGTTATTACAAAATAATGAAAATAATTAATTTAATAATAACTTTAATATAAACAAGTTGAAATAAATTTGTAATAATTTTTGTAAAAATGAAGAAAAGAAAAGTACAATTACTGAATATATAATATCATTTCTAGCAGAAAAAAATGAAACAATCTGTGAGCGGCAAAAAAGACCGCCCAACCAATTTTTCATACCGCTCTTTGACTACTCAAAACACATACTATAGTTTACCTTACTTTTCATTTTATCACTCTCCCTCCCTAGGGGCTAAACTTCTCTTGCTCGCCCCTCTCTCATAAACATACTTTCTTCACACACATACGTTTTCTGTACTCACAGTTACATTCTCTTTAGTATTTTACTCTTCTCTCACACACATTCTCTCTTTATACACACACATATTCTCTCTCCTAAGCTTCGATTTGAATGTTTCTTCACTTTGGGACTTCCTTCGGTTCGAATGCTTCTTTAGTTTAGGGTTTTTTTCGATTTGTTATTGATTTAAGACTTTTTTTGTCGATTTCGAAATTAGGACTTCAATTGAGCTTAATTTAGGGCTTCAATCGGGTTCAATCAATTTCGGGCTCCAAAATTAGGGTTTCAATCGGGTTCAATTTAGGGCTTCGAGTTTGAGGTATTTGTATTTTTTGTGTTATATGTATTGTATGTTCTATTTGTTTCGTGGGCTGATTTTGTATTAGTGTTTTATTTTTTCAACCTTTTGTGTTATATTACTCTGTTCCATTTTTTACACTTTTGTGCTTTTATTAAGAATTTTTGTTTTCTGTTCAACAATCAGTGATTCTGTACTAGCTCGCTCATTATTTCTCAATTTTAGATATCCTTTCTTTGCCATGAGGTATTCAAGTTTGAAAACATGTTATTTTCTCAATTTTAAGTTCATGAATCTGTTTTTTAAGGGATGAATATGGCCTGTTTCTTAGCTTTATATCTGATACTTAAAAAATCTATGTTCTTAGATACCTTTGTAAACAGTACTTTACTTATTGTTAGACAAATAAAGACATTAATATACACATCAATAGATTTAATCTATCCAACTACAGCAACTGTGATAGTTAGGATTATGTAAATTCCCAACTATAGAATGAGCTATTTAAAGGTCCACATTCCTAATGTCAATATATAAATCCTATTATGTATCATTTGCAGCTGTTGCAGTGTCATTCACACATACAATAAAAGGTATACAACATCAAGACAACTTAACTCAGTTCATTACATTGTGCCAAGTTTATACAACACAAAGACATCTTAACTCAGTTATTTCATTACATTGTGCCAAGTTTTATATGATGCATTTGGTTTTCAGTATAGTTTGACCCTTGCATTGGTAATACATAAGTTTAGATATAAGTTTGTTTGTTCATCATCACTGGTAGTTAGTAACTGTATGTTTTACCTTTTTCACACAAATACTAACTCAGAAAGACATGGGAAATTGGGGACAGTTTCTCAGACCCTAAGATCTTTATGCAGAATTTGTTCATTGTAATGTTTATTACCATTTTCAAATTTCTTTACTTGCAGCCCTGGAACCATTCTTTAATGCGGTTGTTTCTAAGTTTATTTTAGACCAACAGATTTCGCTTCCCTTATGGCTATCATTGGCCCCTGTTGTTCTAGGTTAACCATTTATACTTTTATATTATCTCACTTGGTCATCGTCCATGTGATGTGCAGATTCTACACCAAATATTAACTGCATGTTATCAGAACGATGTGTGAGCATATTGCCCCAAGGAATACTTATAGCTATGCCAATGAATAATAGGTTAAATTTTTTTGTTTACTGAAGTGTTGGTTGAATCTAAGGAGCAGGGTTGACTGTCTATATGTCTACTGAATTAGTATACGATGCTCTATATTTTCTATATGTCCACTGTTTCGAAATTCCGATTACCTTTTACAAAAATTGAGATCCTATTCTCAGATGTTAAAGAAGCTTTTGACAGTTGGATAATAATGGTTAATATGAGCAGGGAAGTCCTATTGTAGCGTGAAAGTATGAAAATCCATGTTAATGTTGAAAAAGTGATTTTTGCATTTATAGGCTGCTAGCAGCTAGCTCTGTGTATATAGTTTTATATTAATTTATACTACTTTCAGATAGAGGCTGCTGGTAATCAAGGAGTTGTTTTCAAAACACATCCTAACATCAACAAGGACTTATTTCATCATAATAACATTCCAGGGCTTAGAGATCCTAACAGGCCATTTCCCACTGGTCAATCTAATGACAGTGTTAGTCTATTATCTTGATTTTCATATTAGGGTCAGTTATATTATCCGATTAAACTTCATAGATGTGTTACACTCTGATGACTATTACCAATTACGTAAGGATTCATAATGAAATATTGTCAATTCGTACAAATAATATCTAATTAGTAAGTATGCAGTCTTAGTGTGTAGGACCATAGGTGATAGCTGCATTATTATTTTCTCAGCTTTATGTTCATTCCAGAATTTTATCTTTGCACAGAATTTATAGATAATTTAATATTAGTACAAGGTGCAATTCGACTATATTTCTTTTGATCTAATGATTGTAGATTACCCATATTATAGGCCTACGCACATATGTGTATACATAACATTTTTATTTTTCAGATATAAGAAGAATGATGATTCTTTATCTAATAGCATAGCCAATGCAGATGATGATATTCAAAAAGTTCAGTCTGAGGTATACAATTTCTTCTGGAGTTGATTTTTTTAGCTCTGCATGTGAACACTTCTCTATCATTCATCAGATCTAACTAATATGTGGTTTTCTTTTTTAGATTGAAGTTTTATTAAAAAAGGATCAACAAAATCGTTCTAGCATTCGTGATCTCCGATTGCACCAAACAAATAAGGTTCTTTATATCTTCTATTAGAATCTGCACCCCTCAGGATGAAGATATGTTCACTGCTACAAGTTGAATGTTCAATAATGATCTTGTTTGTTCTCCAGGTTACGGATTTTGGAGGCAATAGAGTAACCAACCTTTTAAGGGCAATAGAGAGGCATCACTACCGATTTGGAAAGCCACCAATCGGTCCTATAGGGGCCGACCTGGTTAGTGACTAAAATAATTTGTTTTTCTATTCATGTTTTTTATGCTTGAAGGTTAAAAAAAAAATCTGCAAAGGTTGAAAGGAAAGTTCTATGGACCTAGAATAGCTATTAGGCTGATACCAGCTTATGAGATAAATTGGTGGGTTGCAAACAAAGTCATATTGACACTATTCAAGTAGCTGAGAGATGTGCCTGCTTTTTGTTTGATGTGTGGCCACGTGAGAAGAGATATAGTAACATCAAGGACATTAGGGCTAAGGTGGGGTTTGTTTCTGTAGAACAAAAGATGCAAGAGTGTAGTATCCCTTGGTTTGGTCATGTGGGACGTAGACCATTTAAAGTGCACCTGATTGGTGAGTTTATACTTTAAAGTGCACCTGATTGTTGATTTGCAGGGTGCAACAAGAGTCAGTTGATTTGTAAGTTTAATGTGGCATTCTTAATAATGCATCTGCTTTAATATTCTCTGAAGTTCCCGTATAACAAATAGTCGATTAGTTTAATTTTTGAAGTTGTGTTGACTGTTGACAAATACTTAATCCTTTTGCTTGCAATAATGTGGTGATATCACTGATGGAAGCTCTTTATCAACAGGGTACTTATGTCAAGGGTATAAAAGAAGAAGTTGTCTTGTCACCAGGCTAATGGATCAACAAGACCTATTTACATTCATTTTCTTCTTATTATTGATGTCTAAAAAGATGATGTGTATTTAGTTCTGTACTGAATTATAATGTTTTATTTTGGGGTTGAAGAATGAAATGAAAAGACATGTTTGAAGTACTGTGGTACTGAGAATTGCTTATATATCTGCAATATATTTTTAATTTACCATTACAAAAGTGTTGCCGTAGCTATGATAAAGTGTTGCAAATATTATTCAAAAAATGTTGTAATAGTTTAATTTAGTGTTGCCATTTGCTCAAAAAAAGTGTTGCTAAAGGGGTACACATGTGGGGCCCACTAATGGTGTGTCCCACATCTTGGGCCCACATGTGGGGCCCAGAATAGTGGGGCCCACATGTGGGGCCCAGAACAGTGGGGCCCACATGTGGGGCCCACATTTTTTTGAACAAAGTCTAATCTACGGCAACATATTTTAACCTGTTGGCATAGGTGGAAAAGTGTTGGCGTTGACCCCTATGGCAACGGGCAAAAAACTAACACTGAAAAAGTGTTGCCTTTGAGATTTTTGAGGCTATGCCAACGAATTCTGAACTTCCGGCAACGGTTTTCAAGGGTTGCAGAAGGCCATTTATGGCGTAGTGATTTCACAGAGGGTTTGGAAGCTGATCTAGATACTGTGAGAATTGAAGAATCTATGGCTTCTCACACAGAAATACTTACTTTTGAAGTTGAGAAAGGTGAGGAAGTCAATCAGACTTTAGCTGCTAATGCTACAGAAATTGTTCCTGATGTTGTTGAAAAGGATGCAACAGAAAATGTTCCTTTTGAAGCAGAGTTTGTTGCAAACTCTGAGGATGCTCTTGTTCTTGAAGCTCTACAACAATCTGTTGTTGAGATTGTTCAAAGAGAAGCAGAGTATAGTAATAATGCACACTCTGATGATCCTGAAAAAGTGGCAGAGAATGTTATTACAGAGAATGAAGCAGAGGATGACAATGCTGAAGCTAGTCCTACTGATTCCAATCCTGATATTCAAGTAGAGTTATCTGATATTCAAGCTAACTCTGATGAGGCAAGAGAAGTCAATCGTGCTACTGCAGAACATTTTCAGAATATGTACTTCTCAAATTGGTCAAGCAAGGATACTATCTTTTCCAATGAACGAGCTGCAGATTTTGTGACAAAGTCTTCCAAAGAGATTAAAAATCCAGAACTTCTCAGTCATCTCAAAGCAACTATTGTACAAATCAAATCATTAAACAATCGTTTTGATGCTTCTGACAAGGTGATTGAAAGTTTGAGGAATGATATAGCTACAAGAGAGCTTACACAACAGAAGGATAAATCATTGTATATTTCTTTGTGTAAAGATCAGAAGAATTTTGATTCCAGGTTGTCCAAAGTTGAAGAAAATCAAGTCAAAATGTCAACTAAGTTGGATGAAATTGCAAATTCCATTGAATTGCTCACATCAGTTTTGCTGTCTGATGATGTCAAAAAGGGGGAGAGAGTATCTAAAGACAAATGCAAGAGCTCTCAAACTCTGACTCAGAAGGATGATACTGCTGATGGTGGTGCAAGAGACAAACATCATCCAAGATCAAAGAATGTTCAAGGCAAGGGAGGAGGTCAAACTCTGATGCTCAGACAAATGCTGATGGAAAAAGATTATACACTGGAGGGTAGTCTTCTTCAAGGATTAGAAGTTTACTTCTTTCCTCTAAATCTCCAGTTACTGATGAAGAAGTTGCTACACAGTTATTCTTAGCAGAACATGGTAAAGATGTTACTATTGAAGATATCCAGGCAGAAGAGCAATTGCTTGCTGAAGAACACAGGAAAGATGTTGAAGCTGGAATTTACAAACAGAAGGTTATCAAGGCTCCAAGGAGAAAAGAAAAAGGAATTGTTATCAAAGAGAATGTAAACTCTGATCAGAGTTTACAGTACTCAAGGAGGCCTATTTGTTCAAATGCTGATAAAGGTAAAGGCGTGATGATTGAAGAGCCTAACCTGAATAAGAAGTTTAAATCAACCTCTGACATTGCTCAAGTTGAAACAAGATTAGCTAAATCGACCTCTGACGCTGCTCAAGTTGATGTTATTACTAAAGTTATGACAACCTCTGACGTTGCTCAAGTTGTACAGAAATCTACACTACTTCCAGGATTCAGCAAACCAAAAATTCTTGAAGACTTAAAGCTTGAAGCTGTGAATTTCTCAGAAACCAGAACAGTATTGGGAAAAGAAGCCTTTGATAAATCTGGACTGGGTTCACACAGAGAGAGAAGAACAAATAACAGATCTCAAGACAACATTTCACTGGCAGAATCTGGTATTGGGGTTACACAAGAAAACCTTGATAAGTTAGAGTCTGTTCAGTTGATTTTTCACAGAGTATTGAAGAAGCAATTTTTGTTATACTTCATGAGTGATGGAAGAGTTTATAAGGTTGGAGAATCTGATGTCAATCTCAAATCATGGGAAGAACTTGAATATGTACTTTATCTTTTGAAAGTCAAGAACAGACACACTCATGATGTTGCTCAAGTGTTGAGAGAAAAGATGCTGAGATCTAAAGCTATGCTTGGAGGAGGAGTGTCAAGTGTTTATATTCCAAAGTATAGGGATCATGCTGGGAAAATAGTGGAAATGAAAAGAAACAGTGCTAGATTTAAAACTGCACTTGGAATAAAGGTTTTAGAATTTAACCTAGAGTCAGACAAAGCTCATTACATTCGACTAGGGAATGACATGAAGAAAAACAGTATCTATTCTCTGAGGGCTGCCATATATCAAACTGGTGAAGGAGATCCAGAGTATAAGGAGCTGAAAGAGATTATGATAGCCGAACTTGAGAATGCTGAAAGAAGACTGTTGATTGATTATCTCAGGACAGTACCTGATGTTCAAGAAGTCAAGTAAAGTCTGACTGTAAGTTTTTATGTTTTCTATTCTAAGTTAAAATTAAACTCTGTTATATTTTAAACACTGCATTTGTTATATGTTTTGACATCATCAATTATCTGTTTAACTTGTACATTTTGGTATGAACAAGTTGGGGGAGATTGTTAGATATAATTGCTGACGTTTGTTCATCAGTGTTTAAGTACCAGGTACATATCAGAGTTTATATAGAAGCCAGTCAGAGTTTGATAAAGTCTGACTGGGTGAAGAGTTTACATGGAAGTCGGTCAGAGTTTGATAAAGTCTGACAGGGTGATAGTTGACTTAGCTGTCGGTGCAAAGATAAAGATTCTAGAAGCAATATATTCTGAAGATGGAAAGAAGCAGAATATATTGATACAGCTAAGGAGACTGGACAGAAGACTGAAGCAATCCTTAATTGATAATAATTGTATAGCTAATTTATAGGAGTATCAATTAGATAAGGATTGTATGTAGCTGTGTACTATATAAACACAGATAGGTTATCCCTAGAAGGGATGCGAACATTGAATATATTATTCTTGTAACCTAGTAGCTCTTTGTGATTCATTAACATCACTAAGAGAGAATTATTTAATATAATTCAGTTTGTTGATTTACAAACCTGTGTTCTTGATTGTTATTCTCATACATACTTGATTATATATTGTGTATTCGGCCTAACAGTTCTTGGGAGTGATCATAATAAGCATGAAGACAAAATCCAAGATCTCCAAGGACCATTGGACAAAAGGATGAAAAGCAAGCTACTGAAAGTTACTTCTAGATTATTTTAGAGTAGCCAAAAATAGCATTGTAAACTTGGGTTATATAACCAAGTGTAATAGTTCATTTTAGATATACAAGAGTGAGATAAAAATAGTTTTGTATTAGCTTTTCAAGAGCACTCTCACTCTGTATCAAGAACTGAGCAGCTGTGATACATTTGTAACACAGATTATTTCCGCAATAAAAACATCTCAGTTGGATCCTCAAAACATCCAACTGAAATTTTAAAGTTGTTTGTGTTTTTATTTTCTGTACTATTTTATTTCGAAAGTTGTTTTAAGTTTAGAAATATCTAGAATTGTATTCAACCCCCCCCCCCCTCTACAATTCTGTTAGGTCATTTGGGATTAACAGAAACACTTTTAACAAGAGAACGATTAATTAGGAGGAGCAGATTATACGGTAGAATTTAATATTGATACTATATTATGTATTTTAAATAGAAGTTTTGAGAAATAAAAACGGTGATAAATATACTAATATTTGATATAATTTTAAAATAATAAAAAATGTAAAACAATTGTCTTTTTCTATATTTACTCAAAATTTTGGTAAATGACCAAGACAAAACAGAAAATTCAAAAAAATCTTAATTTTAATGTTAGATGTATTATTTTATCTGAAATCATATGTTTAGAAAAGTTTAGAAAAATTATTATAAAGCCGCTGCGAAGCGCGGCTTAGTAAATTAGTTTGATAATAAAATGAGGATATTTAAATTTTCACTTATATAAAAAATATATTTCAGAATTTTAAATTATATTAAAAATAATATATAAATTCATCGAATTAGCATTCCAATTAATCATTTCGATTAATTGTTGTTGCAACGAAGACTAGCCACCTAGCCCACCGCCTATCATTTTCTAGAACATTGAAAAAATCATACTACACCCCGCACCAGTAAACTTATCCTCAATACGTATTTGGTCTCATCTCCTTGTCGCTTGTGTCACTAAGTCAATTGATCTTAGCATCTTCACCAAAGGTAATCAACAGATTCTCAACATGTGTGATAGGGCTGTCAAACGGATAATTCGGATACGGATCTGTCTTTATCCGAATTCGAAAATTTGAATTCGTATCCGGATTCGTATCCGAATCCGAAAATATTTAAATAAAAATATCTGAATCCGAATTCGTCGGTAACTATCAGTCAGAATTTTTTAGTTTTTATATTAAATTTTAATTCAATAAAATTGAAAAAATAATAAAAATTTTAATTTTTTTAAAAAAAAGTAAACTAAACTAAAACTTAAATTTATTAAATTCTATTTTATTTTTTTCAAAAATTTACTTTTTAGTATAATTTTGTTTATTTTAAAATATTAAATTTGTAATATATATATATATATATATATATATATATATATATATATATATATATATATATATATATATATATATATATATATAGAGTTGCACTCTAGGAAGAACACCTTATATAAAGAACAATAAAGAACACCATCATAAACACTTTATTTTTCATAAAAATTGATTTTTTAAAATTAGAATCATAAAATTGAACAACAATTAAGCCTAACATATCAAATTTAACATAGAATCTCATCTAAATTTAAAAATTAAACATTACATATAATCCAGTATAGAATCCAGTACAGAATCTTGTATATATATTTCACAATAAAATTACATGTAATCATGTTTCATTTGATTCTAATTTTTTGTTAGATTCTATTTTTATTCGTAATAAACCTTTTTTGGTGAGAAAATTAGAATCAACATGCAATTTATGTAAGATTCTATGGTGTTCTTTATTGTTCTTTCTATAAGAGTGTTTTTCATGGAGCAATGACCTATATATATATTTACAATTATCTATAACTTATATAAATATATTGTTTAATGATTAAATTATATATATTCTATAAACTTAAAATATAATTTCTAAATAATATGTAACTATATATATATAATAAATATATATTATTTATTTATCATATTTATTTAATTTCGGATTCGGATATTACCAGATACGGATGCGCCTATATCCATATTCGTATCCGCAACTACCGAATTCGAATACGGATAATATCCGCTTTATTTCGGATATGGATAAAATCCACCTTATTCCGAATACAAATACAAATATTTCGGACGGATATCGAATTTTTCGAATTTTTTTGACAGCCCTATGTGACATGACATTCATAGTTGATAATCAAGAGTTATATTTCATCTGTCCCCCTCAATTATTTACATTAAAGTTGGGCACGAAAATTAATAAAAAATGTAATTTAGTAAAATAAAAAGAAAAATATTGAGTAAAGTAGTGGAGCCCATCAACATTTAATATATAAAGTGGAGATAGTGAGTGAAAATAGCAAATGTAATTAATTTTTATATTATAAAACTTTATTATTTTAGAAAACTTTTAGAATGTAAAAAATTAAGAGGAACATCCCAAAAAGATAAGTGTAAAAAAATGAGAGGTACAAAAGAAAAAAGGAGTAATTTGTTGGAGTTGTAAAGTTGTCAAAAGAGTCCAGTACTGTTGTCAACTTTTGGTAAAATTCTCAAATAATTAAAATTCAAATATAAGCATAAAAAAAAATAAAAAGTATAAATCATTGATATTATAGTTTTATAATTACTAAGTAAGAGTCTGCATTCGTGGGAGAGAGTAGCTTCAGTACTCCCTCCGTCCCGTCCAATTTTGAGTGAAATTAATTTTTATATTATAAAATTTTACTATATATATTTAGAAAGTTTTGGAAGGTAAAGAATTGGGAGGGACATTCATAAAAGAAAAGTGTAAAGAAATAGATGGGACGGATGGAGTACAAAACTGTAACAGTAACCGCAAGGTGTATAATTAATGGGAGAGATTGTTTTTTTTATTTGGTTGAATTACTTATATTTAATAAATAATATCCCAAAAAGATAAGTGTAAAGAAATGAGAGGTACAAAAGAAATAATTTGTTGGAGTTGTAAAGTTGTCAAAAGAGTCGAGTAATGTTGTCAACTTTTGGTAAAATTCTCAAATAATTAAAATTCAAATATAAGCATAAAAAAAATTAAAAAGTATAAATCATCGATATTATAGTTTAATAATTACTAAGTAAGAGTTTGCATTCGTGGGAGAGAGTAGCTAATTAAAGTTCAGTACTCCTCCGGTCTCCGTCACGCCCAATTTTTTACATTGAGTTTGTGTATGGAGTTTAAGAAAAAATGTAAATTATTAATGAAAAGTAACGGTAGGGTGTATAATTAATGGGAGAGATTGCTTTTTTTATTTGGTTGAATTACTTATATTTAATAAATAACATTCATTAATAAATTTAAAGATATGTTATCTTTTCTATTTTTCCTTACTGAAAACCCCTCTTTTTAAACCGTTACATATTTATTTTAACATATTTTAACATACTTACTTTTTTTAACAAATGCAATAGGTAAAATTATATAGATCGAAGCGATTTGAGAGGCGCCACCACCGCCCTCGTCTTCTCTTTTATATAAGTTAAAGATTTTAAAGGTAAGAATATTAAAATTGTATATTTAGTTTACTCTATTAGTATAGATTTAAAAAACAATTAAGATTTTTTCTAAATGCAAGAATATTAAAATTGCATATTTAATTTCCTACATTATGAAAGACTTAAAATACCATTGAGATATTTACTAATAAAAATTATTAGGATATTTAGATTGTATATTTTTTCCCTAAGAATATTACAATTGTATATTTAGTTTCTTCTATTAGTAAAGATTTAAAATACAAATAAATCGAAGTGATTTGAGAGACACTGCTCTCGTCTTAATCTGAATAATATATGTGTTTAATCAAGATAAGACAATTTCAGTAACAACCTCGTATTGCCTAAATGAACTTACTCAAGTTGTTTCATTAGGTATCTGTCACAAGACTTTTCTTTTCGGAGGCATGTTTTGTCAAAATGCATGCCCAAATGGCATGCCATTTATACTTAAATATGAATTAAAATTAAAACATAATTAGTTGATAATAATATTAAAATATCAATATAACAATAATTTACATTATCAGCTTCTCAAAAATTGGCATTGAAAAATGCTTAAACACTCCAGTTTTCATCTTCAGCATGTTCAGACTTAACTTGTAAACTAGTTTTATAGCCCGTGCGAGGCACAGACATGTTCTAGAATATTGCGTAAGTTTCATTAATTTAAACGTATTTTATTAGTTACAGATATATTGACATGAGATAATTATAATATAGATTAAAATGTCATTTCGAAATTTGAGAGTATAATTATCATTTCGCATTGAATAAATTGACTCATTAAAATTCTTAGTTCATTGAAAAATTATTGCATTCTCCACCTCATCCTGAAATCTCCCCTTCTCTGCCTTCTATTTTCGACGTCACTCTTTGGAGACCCCATTTATCATTCTTATCCCTCTTTTACTGTCTCTTTGGCTTTTATTTCCTTTCTCTTCGTTTCCTCCACTTTTTCTTCTCAACTTTTGTTTACGATCTGTATTTTGATCGCTTTCTCTCTCTCTCTCTCTTTCTCTCTCCTTTCATGCCCCCTCCAATGGTGACTGTCTTTTATTTTCGGTGTCACTCTCTATAGACCCCTCTCTTATGTGATGATCTTCAGGAAGACGTAATATATTACAACACATTTACTGAAATCCATGTTATGCTTTGTTTATTTAGTGTGCGTCATAATTGTTTACTCAAATGCATTATTTGACTGTTTAGTTTGTGTTTATTTAGAGTGTGTATTATGTGTTTGATGGAATGCTTGAACCAAATTTGTAGGCTTTGTGCATGTAAATGCACTTGGGGTTGGTATGCTCATAAAGTAAATATTTGTCATGGGTTGTTGCTTGAGCTGACAGTGACAAATTGTTCTTTATTGATATTGCCGAGTTTGTGCTTTTTTTGGGTTAATTTATTTATGTTATTTGTCTCTCTCTCTCATGCCTCCTCCTACGGTGTTGGTTGCCTTCTATTTTCGGCGTCACTCTTTGGAGATCCCTCTCTTATCCTTCTTATCCCTCTTTTACTGTCTCTTTGGCTTTTCTTTCCTTTTTCCCCGTCTCCTCCACTTTTTCTTCTCAACTTTTGTTTTGAATCTGTATTTTGATCTCTCTCTCTCGACTGGGGGAACATTGGCACTCCATTTACCTGTTTGTAGTTCATGGGGTAGCCGTTAAGTGGATGTTGTAATATTTGATCGGTGTGTATAATAGAGTAAAAGTGTAGAAATATAAGTTGTATTAGTATGTGTGGATATACCATTTAAACGAATGCATACCACTTTGCCCGTTTTAAAAAGGGTTTCCCTGCAGACACGATGAATGCAATAATTGTACATTTGTGAATATACTTTATTTCAGAAAACTATTACTTATACCTCTCAAGAAGCATTCATGATAAGTTACTCGTTTCACCTTACAATTGACACTTGACACAAATAATTTAACATTTAATACTTTTAATATTTTATCATAGATATTCAAAAAATTCAAAGCGATATTAGTTTATATTTGATTTAGTTGTACGATGACTTCAACTTACTTGTAAAAATCACCAACACAAATATTTTTATTAGTATAGAAAGAGAAAACTCTTTGCATTTTTCGGGTTCAATACTTTATATACTAATAGTATATTTTTCGAAAATGATCAACGTATAAAATTTATCTATTGAGGACGAGACTTATAATATATTGGACCATAATAAAACTACAGTTTTAATCTATATTAGTAACTAAAATTTTAAAAATGTGTATATAATTATAAGTTGTTAAAATCTTATAATGAAGCAGTAATAAATGTTAAATAATGAATAAAAATCCGTTTTACGCTTATTATAGATAAGGATATAATTGAAAAGGAGTAAATATGTTGATAGTTTTAAATTTTAAAATAAATATTAAAACAGAATATAATAGTTGATATTGGCTATAGATGTCAACATTTGTCACACTATGACCTAGGTCATTGTTCAATTCCTATTAAATTTTATTTTATTTTATCATCAATATACAATTTGGAGGAGTAATTTAGTAATCTAATATATATATATATATATATATATATATATATAATCTGATAATATATATAATTTGTAATCTAACAGTATATATAATATGAGCCATTATGTACTTAATGCAAATAAACATGCAATATACAAATATTAATATAATTCTTTTTTAATGGATCAAATGCAATTTTATAACATTTTGTATATCCATTTTTGCATGAGTTTTTCCCTGAAATATAATTTTGAGACACTTGTGAAAATAAATTATCTACCTTTCCAAGTAGATTACAAGAAGAGACCAAAATAGAGGATAACATATTGAGTATTTGCGGATATTAATAAAGAGTTTCATATTTTATGGATCAATTACGGTTTATAACATTTTGTATATTTATTTTGCTCGAGTTTTTCTCTAACATGGTCAGATCTATGATTTTAAGACACTTGTGAAAATAAATTATCTACCTTACCAAGTAGATTACAAGAAGAGACCGAATATAACATATTGAGTATTTGTGCATATTATAAAAGAGTTTCATAATACAATCAAAATAGAAGTTTAGCATAGTGGTAAGGAATGTCACTTCTAATTTAGAGGTCAAGGTTTCAATTCCCATTAAATTTTTTTTTTGTCATCCTAATATATGAGAGGGGTAATTTAGTGATTTCACATCGATTAAATTGTCTCAAGGAACCCCCTGGTTGCTCTATTATATATATAACTAGCATAATATCCCGTGCGAGGCACGGGCCATTCTCTAGCATTGTACTAAAATACATATCATTTTTAATTTTAAACGGTTTGAATGAAATAATTTCCTGAAAATTTTGTTGCATGTACTTATATCCCCTAATGAAACTCAAGTGCAAGATCACACATCGACCAACATCTAACAATTACATAATAAAACTTGAGGCTATCAATAATATTGTTATAAAGATCTGACATAATTAAAGACCGATATTTTTTAACCCAGAGTAACCTGGTGCGCTTTATAAAGCACCGAACGTCAACCACATATGTAGAAATACTCTGCCCCAAACAATACAGCATGTCCCTCAACAGTGCAGTAGTGTGTCCTAACTGTATAAAATTCATGAATACTAATTGTACTATTCCTCCGATGTTGTGAACTTTCCATATCACGGTGCTTGATATTAGTTTGATACTCATCTCTTCTATAGGGAACAGTAGCAATTGATATAAGTCGTTTACTTTTGCGATTTAAAAGATATATTTGAGTGTAATTATATATTTTTCGTTTATACATGTTTAGTTATAATGTCCCTGTTTTAATTTACATATAATTTGACTTACATGTTCATATAAGCATTAAAAATAAGATATTTTATAGCTTATTGTACAAACTAACACAAATAGACCGATTCTTTTAATATGTTCGAATTTACATCATAAGTAGAAAATATCTAGTAATTTGATCTTATAATAACTCCGAACTCTGGGCAAGAGAACATAAAATTTAAAAATAAGAGTGTTTTTCTTTTTTGTTCTTCTTAGAGTTTTTCATCGACACAAATTAAATTTTGGAATGAAGTTGTTTAATATTTTAATTTCTTTTTTTTTCCAAGGTATATCTAAAAACACAGTTACAATATAAATGAGTTGTACAAGGATGACATATTTTGATCTTATATCAGTTATAATTTTGACACCTCAAGAAACAGAATATTTATCAACATAATGTTGAGAAGCGGTTGAGATGTCTTTCAATCAAAATATGAAAAATTAATAATATTTTTTAAATTATTAATAATTTAACTTACTCATAGGTATATGTAACACCCCCATTTATAATTAAATGAGGGGCTACTTATTAAACCATCAATCTGAATACAGAGCACTAAAATCTCTAAGATAATAATTAAACAGTCTAAATAATTCTAGAAGTCAATAATCCTAATCAATGAAATAGAGGGTAGCTCTCCTTCACACAGTCCCAGATCCCCATAAGCACCTGCCAGAAAAAGAATACGGCATGAGCCAAATGCCCAGTACGGATTTGGAATATAGTTTATAAAACAGAAAAGCAGATATACATATTTGACACTTTATATTAAAACAGTTATTTTAAAAATAAGCATGGCTGAAGCAACGAAAGGGGTAAGGTATTTCATACCGAGATCAGAACAGAACAGATACAAATACACACATCATAGGGTACCTAATGTGTGCAACAAACCGGATAACGTGTACGGCATATACAACGTCACCGCAAAATCAAATATCAAATCACAAATCACAAACTCTGGGTGCACCCACGTATCCTGAAACAAATATCAAAATGCGCAAAAGCTCGCCTCCTGAGCTATCAGAAGGATACGCCGTGACCAATCACACTGTCACGGAAGTGTCATGTCACTGGTGCCGCAATGACATGGCTGTAGTACCCCTACAGCTGGTTAACTCGGTATACCCTATATCACTAAGGGTTCAAATAAAATATTTCACAGTTTTCATAATCACTTGATACACATATTTCAAATATTCAAAACAGATACAAAACGTACACAATTTTTGGAAAGCGCAGAAACATATATTTATAAGCAAAATTTCTAAAATCACCAAGACTTGTATTTAAATGTTTCAGATCAAAACTAAAACAAATACTTTAATATTATGGAACAAAACTGAGAGATATTCAAATATTTTAAAAGGATATTTAAGATGCGTATTATTTTAGAAAACCTCAAAGTTAGATTTTTAAATATTGCAAAATATTTTTAAAAAGTCAAAATCGTCAAAACGGATAATAGCTGAACCAATTTGAGAACCGAATAGTTATTCCTAATATGAGTAGCGCTGAATGAAAAAGAGAGAATCCGTACCTCGATAATAATGATAATCAACACTAACGAATTTCGCAAACGATCCGTTAAATTCCCGGCCCTCCGATCTATTTGCAAAATTGTAATTTATTAGAAATATATTCTTCCTACAAGTTTTTAATCTCATAAATTTCCGTTTATCTATTACATGATTATAATTAAATTTCAACCCTACTTTGCATAATATTCTAATAATGCAGATTACAAAATAAAATACACAATTACACGACTCACATAATTTAATTATACAATACATCCAAATTGTGTGTTACATTTAAACAAAACTTTAGCTACATTATAAAAAAAAAAAAATATTTTATTAGATAAACATGGGCACTAATACGATAGTGACCATAATGCATGCATCTACACTTCAACTTCCCTCCACCTAGACCATACATTGTAATCGATTCAACCAAACAAGCATAATACAATAATGATAAAATACATGATATATTATTTGTACAAATCTATTATATATCTTATACTACAACAAGCACTTTGTGAACCATTTTATTCAACACTTGAAATTACATAACTGCCCCTCCAAAGTCAAATGTTATAAAAATGTAAGAAAATTTTGATCTTGATGGGAATCGAACCTAAGACACTTCAATACTAATTACTAAGAATTTCAAGTCACCAATTTAACCATTGAGCTACTTGGGTTTTTTTGTTGTGGTATAGAACCCATTAGTATAGTAATGTCTTTCACAAATATTATTTTACACTTTAGTTTTTATTCAAGATTCTTTCATGATAATTTCATTTGTCTGATTATTAATAAAAGTGGTTATTGGCATAAAGTATATCCAATAGACTCGTATCTCTTTAATTAAATTTAATTATGTTTCTTCCTTTATATTCACAATTATAAGACAAAGTACAAATGCATTTTTAGTCACATAATATCACTTTTTAGTCCGAGCAT
The DNA here is from genome assembly GCA_030848705.1 of Heracleum sosnowskyi. Lineage (NCBI taxonomy): Eukaryota > Viridiplantae > Streptophyta > Magnoliopsida > Apiales > Apiaceae > Heracleum > Heracleum sosnowskyi. Next base: position 20,382,700 of record CM061235.1, on the reverse strand, counting down.
CCAATAATATAAAATAATACAAAATAGTAATCATTTTGTCTCAATTATATTCATACATATCAGATAATATAAGTACTAATATAAGCACCTCTATAGTTGTTACCCTGAATAGAGATACGTAATCCGGATTCAGGTCGGATTTTTCGATATCCGATAGGGCCGGACTTTTTAAAATCGAGACAAATTTTCTCTAAAATATTTATACATGTAGATAGGGTCGGGTCAGAAGGGGCCAAATCGGATTTTTACAAATTATTTTAGATATTGATAACTTTAACATTAACTTTACCTTTTTTTTATTTTTTCGGATTTAATTAAAAAAATTAAGCTTTTATCCGATATTTAATTGAAAATTCTAGCTTTTTGGATTGGACTTTTATCCTTATCAAGACTACGTCCAAATCGAGATTAAATTTGGGTTTATTCGGCTCGAACCGGATCGGGGTTTTGTGAAAAATATGCGATTCGTTTAAGCCTGCGGGCTGGATCCAATTGAGGTGGACTTTTTTTTAATCAGATTTTTTCTGATTTTTTTAACCAGTTCGAACAGTTTTTTTCGAATACGAATTTGTGTGCATCTCAATTCCGCCACCTCATGCATTAAGGACATGTATACTACACCGGCCGCTTATAGAGAATTATGGAGCCCGGAGAGTATTGGTACTTTCGAAATGGAGCATTTATTTGACACCTTTAACTAATTCCTATCTGATTATTAATTAGCTTATAAAACAAATCATCAAATACATTCAACTAAGAACAAAATCTTTTTCGGACTAATACCAAACCGATCTTCCGTGCAAATCTTCTCAACCATGTCACATAGTGTCACCAACAAGTTCAAACTGGTGGCAGGATCACCACAACAAACTGAAGAATACTTATCATCACAAAATTAAACTGACGTGGACTAGGTGATAGTGTGACAAATATTGACATCTATATCCAATATCGCTTATTATATATTTTTTTAATATTTTTTTTAAAATTTAAAACTATCAACATATTTACTTCTTTTCAATTATATCCTTATATATAATAAGCGTAAACATGGATTTTATCATTATTTTACATTTATTATTGTTTAATTATAAGATATTAACAACTTATAATTATATATGCATTTTTGAAATTTTAGCTACTAATAAGATTAAAACTGTAGTTTTATTATGATCCAATATATTATAAATCTCGTCTTCAATAGATAAATTTTATACGTTGGTCATTTTCGAAAAATCCACTATAGTATATAAAGTATTGAGCCCGAAAAATGCAAAAACGTTTTATATTTGTATATAAATAAAAAAGTTTGTGTTGGAGATTTTTACAAGAAAGTTGAAGTTGTCATCGTACGACTAAATCAAATCTAAACTAAATTGGTTTAATTTTTTTGAATATCTATGATAAAATATTAAAAGTACTAAATGTTAAATTATTTGTGTCAAGTGGCAATTGTAAGGTGAAACGAGTAACTTATCACGAATCAGTTTAGCATTATCTTGAAAGGTATAAGTAATAGTTTTCTAAAATAAATTATATCCACACCTGTACAATTATTGTATTCAACGTGTCTGCAAGGAGACCCTTCTTAAAACGGGCAAAGTGGTATGCATTCGTTTAAATAGTGTATCCACACATACTAATACAACTTGTACTTCTATATTTTTACTCTATTATGCACACCGATCAAATTTTACAACACCCACTTAACGACTACCCCATGAGCTACAAACAGGTAAATGGAGTGCTAACGTTCCCCCTGCAATGAAAATGATAAAAGCCGCCCAATTCTCTTTCAAAGTGACACTAAAACCATCTTCTCATTCCAATACAATTGGAAAAATTATAATCGGCGAAATCTTGCAGTACACAAGGTCACGACTACCCCATGAACTACAAACAGGTAAATGGAGTGCCAACGTTCCCCGGGCAATGGAAATGGTAAAAGATGCCCGATATTCTTTCAAAGTGACACTAAACCATCTTCTCATTCAAATACGATTGACAAAATTATAACCGACGAAATCTTGCAATACAGAAGGATCGTGCGTGCTAACAAAACATGTTAATTAGTCAAAATATTTACGCCTACTCAGGTCATAATAACAACCTTAGACTGGGATTTTGTAAAACATGTATCATCAAACCTTCGACATATTTCCTACTGATATACCGTTACATGCTTATGTCTTTTCTTCTACATGCATTCCACCAAATGATGAGACCAACATAACCGAAAATAACTAGAGCATGCTCGTGCCTCGCACGGGCTATAAAGCTAGTTATAATAATATTAAAACACTTAACTTGGGTTGATCTTAATGTTTCAAAATCACTGTTTTGACTCCATTAATGCATAAACACACGCCCCTGGCCCGTAAAAGTATTAGTGTGCTCAAGTAAACATATCATATTTACTAACATGGCAGTTATCAGTAACTATTGTAACAATGAAATTTATAAAACTAGAGTATGTACTTACAGACCCGTTAATGTTACAAATTGTCATCCATAACATATTACCCACCTTGTGAGAATTTCACACCCTAATTAACATGGTCAATTAATTAATAACTAATAATAAAATACGTAATACGTACATGTACACAAATTCTATTAAATCTATATATATTTGTATGGGTATTAAATCTTCAATATGTGAATATATATATATAACTATATCTAGCGATTGTGTTATTTAACTACTCAAACAAAATAGTGTTATATTGTACCTGTTCTTATTGATATCTCAATACGAAAAGTGAACCAACACGCTAAGCTATCAAATCAGCCCTTTGTTTTCTCTTTCTGTTCTCCTTTTGTTTTTCTCCTCTTTCGGCGCAGCTCTTGATCTAGGGTAGGGTGTTAATAACAATTCACGTACTTGTTTAATAAGGTACAGTCCTTATAAAACTCTTTTTTTTTTCTAATCTAACTCCTAGTTCTTTTCCTAATCAAATTCTTAGCTTTGTATTATTATTATTATTATTATTATTATTATTATTATTATTTAAGTTTTATTTAAAATTCCTGTATATTACATATATACCCCCTTAAAAAGGATTCCGTCCCCGGAATCAAACGAAACTAAAATGCAAAGCTGAATTGAATAGTTTCTAGAAATGCCCTCGACTTTATATCATATGTCCATTGTGGTTATATAATCTTAATGAATTCACTACAAAATTTTTAATAAAATATTTAAACTTTTCGTAACTCCACTCACAAAAATCTAAAACAAGAATAAAATAATAATAATAATAAATGTCACTTCTTGAGAAATCATATCTAACTTGATAGTATCAAAATCTAAATCAATTGGAACAACATGGTCCTCAAAATATATCCATTAATTAAATTAGAAAATAATATAATTTTAATTGTAATGACACACCAAATGTAACGTTTGCATTCTCTTTATAATATCCCACTCACCAACATATTTCAATCCAAATTGTCTTTCTATACTAAAATATTTAAGAACTTAAATATGACAGTTTCAAGATCATAAAGTTATATGGTTCAAACCTATACAAGTTTTTAAATTAATCTGCATAACTATCTTGTTCAATTTAAATATCACCTATCTCTGCAGGTAAATAAAGCCTCCAAATTTTTATACCAAGACAACTATCGCAAACTCTAAGTCATCAATAAAATAGATTAGTACGAAATAGTTAAAATTTTAGAGAAACAATTGACAATAGTTTTAAATATTTACTATTTAAATACACAAACTTAGAGAGAACAAAAACAATTCGTACCTGATTATTATTAAGCTAAAATATTTAGGATCAGACCTACCGCAGATAGTACTTATCTAAATTTAAAAATAATTTTTTTTTTCATATAATCATATATTAGTGTTAAGCGCCCACATACTCACACACATATATTCAAAATTTTAAAAATAAAATAAAATAATAAACCAAGTTAGCAATAAATTTAATTAACTTAAAAATAATTAATGAACAAATGATAGTAACTATTTGACCATGAGAATTAACACATGGCCTAGTTTCCACAAATTATCAATAAAATAATATAACTAAAATAGCTCGGACGTCGGACCTTACTAAATGAAGCACACTCAACAAGTAAAATAATCCACTAAAATAATTAAAAAAAATCACTTTGATTACTATAAACTAATATAATAATAATACAAACAATTATTAGCTAACTAATATAGATAATTACAAAACTTATTAATCAACACAACCTAGCTATGCGGGAGTAAACCAGGAATCGGACGAAGCAACTTGCAATAACATATATCCAATGTACGCTTTAAAAGTAACACACTAATTTTTTTTAATAAAATCTTAATAATTATATTTAATATATTATAAAATACATAATGGTACTAACTTTCGGGTTTGTACAAAAAAATAAGTACTATACATATTTCATTCTACATTTAGTGAAAGATTTCAAATAATACACATGCTACAAATATACCAATTTAATTAAATTAGTCATAATCTAGCCTCATATGATTTAAATTAATCAAGGTACATCGCACACATCAATTATATAAAATTTCTTATGATACTCAAGGAAATATCAGATAACTTGATACACAGTAGATGAACTTAATACACATGCTTAAACAACTTACAAATAAGATCTTAGAAAATCACATAATTACAAAAAATATTTTCGTTGGTACTTGACTAAAATTATAGGACATTTACGGTCTTTTTGTTCTTTCTCCCCTCTCTAAATGCACAATATAACTCACAATTTTAGGGTTCACCATTTATTCCTCTATTTATATATTTATTAAGATTTTTTTTTTAAATTTAATTATTTAAGATAAAAGAAAAATATGGGCCTCTAGATGCTCACTAGCCATATTTCCGAATTAGCTTATCCAGAACATAATATCTGCATAATATATATTTAAGCTGAAACAAATTTAATTATCATTTATTTTAAATATATTATAACTAATAATTAATTACACTTATAACCATCATCACTTGTATATAATTCAAGATAATTGAAATAAAATGAACTAAAATTATGGGATATTCCATATTATACTACTTATGAAAATTCCATCCTCGAAATTAAGGATTTAATCATATTTCAATAATAAAAAAAATAGACACATCGATTCTTCAAATTGCTTCTCAGATATTAAAATTCTTTAGTGGCAATTTGACAACTAAGATTGTCTAACCATGCATAATTGTTTTAAAGAAATCAAATAAAATCAAGAATCAAAACAAAGATTTATCACGTGTAGATTATATGAGTCAGATACACAAGTGTCTAACATGAAACAAACATACAAGAAAAACACAAAGCAGTAGTCTCAAACAAATTAATATCCTGAAACGCAAAATTCAATATTAAATTACGTACATATAACTTATAGTATGACAAATACATTATTCATCCAAGTCTCATCGAACTTGCTAAACTACGACTCTTCAATATTTTATTAGATACATACAATCAGAACATTAAAGAAAACAATTAACTAATTACACCACAGGAAAAGAATTTGATAATTACAGTGCATTGAGCTAAACTATAGGCCTTTGATAATAACCTCTCAAAATAGGGACAAAAATCAAATTTAAAAAAAAAAAAAAAAATTAAAAATATTATGTATGATATTTAGAACCTATGTGGGATACCAAATGATGGTCGTTAGATAGTGTCCAACACATTAAATACTATATAGATAATACCAAATACGTTGAAACTTGTCAACAAAATAAATAAATATGAATACGCAGCACTTATGTTCCATTACTGAGTTATTAATTTCAGGCGTCCCTAAAATTAATAATATCAGATAATTTAATTCTTTATTTTGAGCGTCCTCAAAATAAATAATTAAATTATAAATTTTGGAACATGAGTGCTTTAGACATAATTTGCGTAAAATTGAGATATATATATATATATATATATATATATATATATATATATATATATATTAATATTTTAAAAGAAATTTAGGCAACTAGTATCGAAATAGTATGAATATCCTATAATCTTACAAGTAACTACTGAAACATATACGAACACATACGAGTTTGGAAAATTAGAATAAATAAATATATCTATAAAGGACTCAGATGTGCTTAATACGGATAAGCAAAAAAAAAAAATGTGCGTAATAGAACTGTTACTATTATATAATACAAAATGAAAGAATAACCCATAGACATGAAATATGTAAAACTGTTATTCCAAATTTAAAGTAATATACAAAATAACAAAAAAAAAAGTTATTATTCAGAGATAAATTATTATCATGTATATAACAAAATACATGAACATAATATTACAAATTCAAAATCAGAATGTTTAAACTATTCGCACGAAGTCAACCCACAACTCACAAGTCAAGCCTAAACACTATCTACAGAATCACAATATAAACTCATGCCATCTTATCCTCGGGTGATATCTAACGTTGACACAATCTTCTAAAACTTTCCTCTCTTGTGAAGCTAACAAAATTTTCAAGACTGTTATACGTTAAGGCTCTTTAATAAACATATTAATGTATACTCGCATCTTCAAAGATCATTTATTTCTCTTATAAATCAATTGTTTTACAAATTATACTCAACCAAACTATACTACGGGCTATTTACAGATCCTGCATCATTATCAAAAGCAACATAATCTTACAATTACCTAACATTCTCGGTACAAAAAAAATAGTAATATTCACGTTTGTATCTCTAAAGACGTAATACGACTCACTAACACAGACAAAACTCAAAGGCACTGAATTGATGAGAACGAAATAACTGACCGAGTCGAATCATAATGAAATAACAGATAAGTTTCACTTCTAATAACAAAATTTTACAAAGTCAGATATATACGAACAAAGTTCATAATAAAGAGATGAGTCAAAGTACTGTAAAAATATCATAAAAGTAAAATAGTTGTCAACTGGACAAAATTGAATGAATTTTGAAAATAAATAAATAATAAACATCCTAACGTCTACCCAATCTCACAGGTCAACCTAAATAGGTTATCTACAAGAAAGAACCTATAGCTCTGATACCATCTTTGTAACACCCCCATTTATAATTAAATGAGGGGCTACTTATTAAACCATCAATCTGAATACAGAGCACTAAAATCTCTAAGATAATAATTAAACAGTCTAAATAATTCTAGAAGTCAATAATCCTAATCAATGAAATAGAGGGTAGCTCTCCTTCACACAGTCCCAGATCCCCATAAGCACCTGCCAGAAAAAGAATACGGCATGAGCCAAATGCCCAGTACGGATTTGGAATATAGTTTATAAAACAGAAAAGCAGATATACATATTTGACACTTTATATTAAAACAGTTATTTTAAAAATAAGCATGGCTGAAGCAACGAAAGGGGTAAGGTATTTCATACCGAGATCAGAACAGAACAGATACAAATACACACATCATAGGGTACCTAATGTGTGCAACAAACCGGATAACGTGTACGGCATATACAACGTCACCGCAAAATCAAATATCAAATCACAAATCACAAACTCTGGGTGCACCCACGTATCCTGAAACAAATATCAAAATGCGCAAAAGCTCGCCTCCTGAGCTATCAGAAGGATACGCCGTGACCAATCACACTGTCACGGAAGTGTCATGTCACTGGTGCCGCAATGACATGGCTATAGTACCCCTACAGCTGGTTAACTCGGTATACCCTATATCACTAAGGGTTCAAATAAAATATTTCACAGTTTTCATAATCACTTGATACACATATTTCAAATATTCAAAACAGATACAAAACGTACACAATTTTTGGAAAGCGCAGAAACATATATTTATAAGCAAAATTTCTAAAATCACCAAGACTTGTATTTAAATGTTTCAGATCAAAACTAAAACAAATACTTTAATATTATGGAACAAAACTGAGAGATATTCAAATATTTTAAAAGGATATTTAAGATGCGTATTATTTTAGAAAACCTCAAAGTTAGATTTTTAAATATTGCAAAATATTTTTAAAAAGTCAAAATCGTCAAAACGGATAATAGCTGAACCAATTTGAGAACCGAATAGTTATTCCTAATATGAGTAGCGTTGAATGAAAAAGAGAGAATCCGTACCTCAATAATAATGATAATCAACACTAACGAATTTCGCAAACGATCCGTTAAATTCCCGGCCCTCCGATCTATTTGCAAAATTGTAATTTATTAGAAATATATTCTTCCTACAAGTTTTTAATCTCATAAATTTCCGTTTATCTATTACATGATTATAATTAAATTTCAACCCTACTTTGCATAATATTCTAATAATGCAGATTACAAAATAAAATACACAATTACACGACTCACATAATTTAATTATACAATACATCCAAATTGTGTGTTACATTTAAACAAAACTTTAGCTACATTATAAAAAAAATATATATATATTTTATTAGATAAACATGGGCACTAATACGATAGTGACCATAATGCATGCATCTACACTTCAACTTCCCTCCACCTAGACCATACATTGTAATCGATTCAACCAAACAAGCATAATACAATAATGATAAAATACATGATATATTATTTGTACAAATTATAATAATATTAAAACACTTAACTTGGGTTGATCTTAATGTTTCAAAATCACTGTTTTGACTCCATTAATGCATAAACACACGCCCCTGGCCCGTAAAAGTATTAGTGTGCTCAAGTAAACATATCATATTTACTAACATGGCAGTTATCAGTAACTATTGTAACAATGAAATTTATAAAACTAGAGTATGTACTTACAGACCCGTTAATGTTACAAATTGTCATCCATAACATATTACCCACCTTGTGAGAATTTCACACCCTAATTAACATGGTCAATTAATTAATAACTAATAATAAAATACGTAATACGTACATGTACACAAATTCTATTAAATCTATATATATTTGTATGGGTATTAAATCTTCAATATGTGAATATATATATATATATAACTATATCTAGCGATTGTGTTATTTAACTACTCAAACAAAATAGTGTTATATTGTACCTGTTCTTATTGATATCTCAATACGAAAAGTGAACCAACACGCTAAGCTATCAAATCAGCCCTTTGTTTTCTCTTTCTGTTCTCCTTTTGTTTTTCTCCTCTTTCGGCGCAGCTCTTGATCTAGGGTAGGGTGTTAATAACAATTCACGTACTTGTTTAATAAGGTACAGTCCTTATAAAACTCTTTTTTTTTTCTAATCTAACTCATAGTTCTTTTCCTAATCAAATTCTTAGCTTTGTATTATTATTATTATTATTATTATTATTATTATTATTATTATTATTATTATTATTATTTAAGTTTTATTTAAAATTCCTGTATATTACAGTATAATGTGGTTTGATCGACCATAATATTTTGTGTACGTGTATGCCATGCGTTATCCTATTTTCTAAAATGTATTGATTCTTGTTAACTTGACTATTTTAATCCAATTTTTTCAAAGTTTATTATCTTTAATTTCCAACCAAAATTTCTAAGTGCATATTATCCGACATTATAATCGATGTACATTTAGATTAATTTTTATATTTTGTCCTATTATATATTATATATTATCCTTTTTTGATTTATATAAGATTCATTTAACGACCTTTTTTGTTACTATCTAATATTTTTAAGAATCTCATCTTTCAATTATTTTACCTCATGACTAAATAACTTTTTCAAACATAGTTACATTTATTGATTAATTCGATTCTGACTAATCAATCTATTTTTCTTTAATAAAATTACTATATAAATTCATATTAATATTAACTAAAAATATGGTAAGACAAATTTACATTACGTGATATTATTATCAATATTTTTGAAATTGGTAGAATACATAATCACGTACCATATTTCTTTTAAAAATAGAAAATTTTAAACATAACATCATTTTACTCAAATGTTAAAATAATAGTAAAAACATGATAAATGTTGGATTTATGTAAAAGAATTTTTAATTCAAAATTAGAAAATTATGTAACACAATGATTATAAGGATGAATTATTTAAATGAGATTAGCGGTTTAGTTCACCGTAAGAAATAAATTAACTCATTTTTTTCCATTAAATAAGTGAGTGACAATTTGTTTTCGAAATTGGTTTTACGTACCATATTAGAAAACTAATATAAATTTTTTTAAAAATAATGTGAATCACCGTTATTTTTACTTTAAAGTATAGGACAAATAAGAGATCGGATTTATTTAAAAAGATTTTAAAATAGAAACCAAATGACAATGTAGCACAATGGTTGGAAAAATGAATTGTTTAGAGGAGGTTAGTGGTTCAAATCACCACTTAAACAAAATTAACTTCTTTTTTTCAAATTAAATAAGTGAGTGGCATATGCATGTAATTTTAAAACATAAAAGGGTATATCAGTAATTTCACAGGCAATTTTCTTGCTCAAATTACCCTTGTTCTTCTATTATATATAGAAGAGAGATTATAAAGCTCAAAAGTATCAAAATCAAATAAGTCTTCTAGCATTCTAAAAAATAATAATAATTTAGTAAAAAACCATGTCAAATAATAAAAAAACATGTCTAGCTAATTATGATCATGACATGCCCGTGCCTTTGTGACTTGCCCGCTTCATACAATTATATAAGTTGTTAATTATTTTTGGCTATTTTTTACTAATTTTTTGTGACACTATTTTTGTCTTTTTCAATCAGAAATTTCCATAGTTGAAATCTTGGAGCCTGTCTGAACCCCCCATCAGTTTTCACAAGCAACTTCTCAAGTTTGGTACATTTCTTTCACTACAGATATACAGCCCTGGTAACTTTTCAACTCAAGTTTACTGTCCTGATCTTGAATTTACTGTTTTTTTTTCAATCACTGATATCATTTATGCATGTTTGTGAGAAGATGATTAATTATCACATGTTTTGCATTTAATTTGTTATCGTGCTTGTTTGATCTAATAGGGTTACTTTGAGTTTTTGGCAATCACTAGTGTTTGTAATGCATGGATTTATTGATAAACTATATTAGTTGCAATTTAATACTTCCTCCAGGATACTCCATAGTCCATATTATAAAGTTTGAGTTTGGTTTTTTGTTGATTTTAGTTTGATCTTACTTTTATATTTGCAGAAGATTTAGTTGAATAAGATGGAAGTAAGTCAAGTAACCAATGTCATGGAGTTCGAGGCAATTGCAAAGAAGAAATTGCCCAAGATGATTTACGACTATTTTGCATCAGGTGCTGAGGATGAATGGACTCTCAAAGAGAACCGCAGTGCATTCTCCCGGATATTGTAAGCATCTTTTGTAGCTTGCTCTTTCCTCTTTGTCTACTGATTTGAATTTCAGTGATAAGATTTGATGCTATTATATTGATCGTATTTCAAATGCCACCATTTGGAGGGTTGAAATCTTGTTTTCTATCAGGGATTGAACTTCTACTTTGAAATTAGTTCTGCAGCTAAGCAAATTTCTACTTGCCTTTTTGTAATTATCTTGCAATTTTTTAATTTCTAAAACAGGTTCCGACCCCGCATCCTCATCGATGTAAGCAATATAGACATAAGCACAACTATTTTGGGCTTCAATGTTTCAATGCCTATTATGATTGCTCCCACTGGTATGCTAAAAATGGCTCATCCTGAAGGTATATACACCGATATGTCGGCATTGACCTTTTCTCATTCGGGATGCTCTAGTAATGTACATTGTCTTTGTGCAAACATAGAGCTTTTCTCATTCGGGATGCTCTAGTAATGTACATTGTCTTTGTGCAAACATAGAGCTATAGGATGCCTACGTATCCTTGCACATGTGACTAGAACTTAAAATTTGAAGTATATATGCATACTTTAGAATGTTAAATAAGTGATGTAATTGAACTGAAACTCTTCTAATAACTTCTAGCGACTAAGGCCTGTATTACATGTGCAGCTTCATTGGAGATTGTATACATTAATATTATACTCAATTGTGTCATGTATTCCTTTACCACACTTACCTTTCTTTTGCTGGTTGCAGTTTTAGCTGACAAAATATTCTTAGGCTTTTTTTGTAAGAGAACTTATACTCTAATAATTATTTGGTTTGGATCTAATAAGAAAGTTTCATATTCGTGCAGGAGAGTTTGCAGTTGCAAGAGCAGCATCTTCTGCTAGCACAATCATGGTTAGTCTGTCACTTGCGCTTATCTATTAATTATGCTAACAATTCAGACTTTACACCGCCAAAAGGTCATATTCGAGGCGCACCTTTGTGCTCATGCGACATAGTCTATTATCCTGCCTGCAAATGCTCTTCCATTTCACTTTCCGCATTTGGTTTCTACTTATGTGTGACTATTTATTTGCAGACACTGTCCTCATTGGGAAATTCCAGCATTGAGGAGGTAGCGTCAACTGGACCAGGCCTACGGTTTTTCCAGCTCTATGTAAGATATATAATTCATTTTTGGTTTCTGAACCTATTGAAAACAATTCCATAGATTTTCTTGGAATAAGTTTAGTTATGTAAATAAGAGCACAAGAACCTAAAATGCACGCAGTTTCCAAATAACCCGACGAATTCAATTTAATCATAGAAAATTATGTTATCACTGTGCCAGTAACTTATAGGTGTCTCTTGTTGTTTCCTCAAAACTCAAATTTTAAAGTTCTTACTAAAATTTTAAATACATCCCCCCTTGTTCGACGATATAATCACTTCATCCTAATTCAGATTTCGCTTACATATTATTATTGCACAAAATGAGCATCTCTTCTTTTTATCCATGACCTATCTGATCATACTTTTATTCTGAATTCAGGTTTACAAAGACAGAAATATGGTAATAAAGCTAGTGAAGAGAGCTGAAAAGGCTGGGTACAAGGCAATTGCCCTTACGGTAGATACTCCGTGGCTTGGGAAGAGGGAAGCAGATATTAAAAACAGGTGCACTGTGACAAATAAAGACACTCGACGGGCTTCGCTGAAGTGCCGTTGTTTATTGGATTTGATAGCTAGCTAATGTTTATTGATTCTTCTGCTTTGATATAACTTTTCATGCCCTGTCTCTATCAGATTCAATATGCCTCCAAACCTAACATTCAAAAACTTTGAGGGTATGGACATTGGCAAATTTGACAAGATAATTGTAAGAAATTACTGGTAATGCCAACACAAAGTGATTCTCGTAATTAGTTCATTCATGACAAATATTATGTGTTTATTTACACAGAATGCAGATTCTGGACTTTCCAAATATCTTGCTGGTTTTTCTGACCGATCGCTTAGCTGGAAGGTAATATCGATTTTTATTTTTAGAGATTTGTGCACTGTATGCAATTCGTCCTTCAAATTACTAATGTTTGAAAGTTTTTGAACAGGATATAGCATGGCTTAAAACGATTACTCACTTGCCAATTCTAGTGAAGGGTGTGATAACTGCTGAGGATGGTGAGAGTTATCTAATAATTTGTTACCCATTTTCTCTTGGTACACTGTATGCTCCCACCCCATTGTGACCCCTTCTCTTAATTTTCTTTGTCATTTTGCAAATAATGCAGCTAAGATAGCAGTACAAACCGGAGCAGCAGGGATAATTGTCTCAAATCATGGAGCACGACAACTTGATTACGTACCTGCAACTATTATGGTTTTAGAAGAGGTCTGTCTGCTTGCTTTAATTTGATAACATTATTACGAGTACTTTTTCTCTTGAGAGAGAGGGTTTAAAACATAGTTTGTGAATTAAAAAAAAGAACTTGGGAAGTTGGAACATATTACCAATAGATTTTTCCATATGAGGGACCATATTACTTGATCATCTTGATGTCTTTAAACATAGTTTGTGTATTTAGGGCTATCTACTTATATAATCAATTATAAAGCTTACTTATTTTACTATCCATTTATTTCATTATCTTTTGAAATTTATGGTCCTTTAGTTCATGATCCTAATAGGTAGTCCAAGCTGTACAAGGAAAAATTCCAGTTTTTCTTGATGGCGGGGTTCGACGTGGAACGGATGTCTTCAAGGCATTGGCCCTAGGGGCAGCCGGCATATTTGTAAGTAAATAAATGTTTTCACTCTCATCTGTAACAACTTAAGTAGTAAATCACATCTGCTGACCAATTCAGTTCAGTTTCATTAGCACATGAGCTGCAATTTTGGTTTCTTGTAAACAGATTTTTTGAGCAGTCAATTGCTGGACGTTATTAATCCATACAACATACAACATTTTAAGCCACAAAAGTACAAGATATAAAAATTTTCTAATGATATTGATGCCGTACATTATCCTTGATCAAGGTTTTACTATGATCTTAGATCTTTTATCATACATGAAAATGCTGACAGCAGAGTGAGTTTGTTGTCCGAGTAGTAAATTACCAACAAGTTACCACTTGAAGTTTCTATTTATTTTCTCTTTTCAGGTTGTCTAGAAGGACATAGGCTTGACTCTGATTTTTGTTTGTAAGCTAATTAATTATGCTGTAATTTTAGGTTGGGAGGCCAATAATTTGGTCGTTGGCAGCTGATGGCGAGGCTGGCGTGAGAAAAGCACTTCAGATGCTACGTGAGGAGTTTGAGCTAACCATGGCATTAACTGGATGCCGTTCACTCAAAGAGATCACCCGCAAACACATTGCAGCACCATGGGATCGTGCTCAGATCACACCAAGGTTATAAGTTGTGTCATATCAAACAGAGTGGACGGAACATTGCCTTTCAGGAGCTTATGTTCATTGTACTGCCCGTTTCATCTTGTAAGACTTGAAGTGATTTTTGAATTTTTATGTCTCTTTGAATGTTAAAAAAGTGAACTTAAAGGCTCCAGTCTCCACCCAAGAGCTAATGGGTTACTTCCTCAATTTTTCCAACTCGAAAGGGACTTGTAATAAAATGGATAAAGAGAATCTATCTTAGAAAACTTCTGTACCTATGTTGTAAAACCACATTTTTATCAACTTTTTTGTAAATCTAATTGTATCAATAAAAAATTTATGCAAAAAAAAAAAAAAGTGCAAAATTTTAAAATTGAATATATCTAATTTAACATGATATTTTTACATATCATTTAGAATATGAATATAACGGCTCAGATTTTATATATTTTTTTGATTTAAAGTTGCATCATTTCATAATCAATTTCTATGTAAATTATTATATCTATTATTTTTTGCGTAATCTTTTAATTTCTACGATTGACTTTGCAAAAAAAATTATTAAAAATATGAATTTAAGAGCATAAGTAGAGAAATTTTTTATAATATCATATAAATTCTCTTTACCCAAAATTATTGTAATAATATTACAATATTACAATTTACAAGAGTCACAACAAATGACAACCATAAAATGCAGTACTAATGAATATTTTTTTATTACTTGTTCTAAAAGTCGGCGATTAATCGGGATTAATCGCTAGACGGCGGATCACCGAATTGATTAAGCGAAAATCGGTCAATTAATCATTTTTTCAGAAAAACGGTCAAAAATCGGTCAAAAATCGGGCTAATTATTTAAAAATATTAAAAAATAGTTAAAATTAAAAAAAATAATTAAAATTTTAAAAGGTAGAAACTTGATTAAACAATAGGAAAAAAATATTATTTTTGTACATATAATTATAATTTTAGATGCCTAAATCATAAATTATCTTTATTTTTTCTCTTAAATTGATCTCTAATTGAAAAGTTAAACCTTCAAAATTTTATTTATTACAATTATATAACATTTTTAACATATTTGCATAAATATATGATAATAACATATGTTTAGTTGAAATAACGAAACAATTACATATGAATATAATTGTATATAAAAAATATTATTAAATTTATTCCAATTAATGATACGATTAATTATTCCGATTAATTCCCGATTACCCGAGCTTTTTACAACATGATAAATGATTTTTCAGTTGAAAACAATTTGTCAATCGTTTCGTTTTAAACTAAAATATCAGAGAGAGAGAGAGAGACTGGGAGAGAGATGTGCAGCAGAATATCCCCATGGATACTGGGAACACTTCCTGATGCATCAAAATTATATAAAAACCAAACACGCCCTTATTTTACACACACTTGTTCTTCATTTTCACATAGTAAAAGCAGTTCATCAGTTAATACAGTTTGTCGATCACAAATCGGTGAAGAATCAGACGAATACAAATTTGTTTTACATGACGCTCTTGATTCTTCCGGCAACAATACAATTCATGCTCGGGTCAGTATTCTCTTATTAAATCAACCCCATTTTATTATCATTTCATTTTTAGTTATTTATGTGTTTTTCAAGTTTTTGTGATTTTTGTTTAGAACCGTTAGAGTTAGTAAAATAGACTAGCAAAGAGGATAAGCAAAAAGAGGTCCTTGAGACTGAGCTACTGTCGAATTTATCGAGAATCTGCACTTGAGCAATTTATTCGTTTCGTAACACACTAATGTAGTTCATTTGATTTAATCTCGCAAGAAATAACACAGAGAAAGAAAATTAACTCTGGTAATTATTATATATATATATTGCTTGGACCTGACCAATTGAAATTAGAAACAAGTACATTAGCATCCCCCCTTTGGCTTACCGCTTTCTTAACATACAGCCGACAACTTAAATCAACTTAAACAGGAAAACCTTTAAGACTTTGTAAGGTAGGGGAAGAAATCGGGAATGTTGGAGAAGGTAATTATATGTTAGACAAACTGAAATATGAACATAAAGGTCATCTTTTTCCTTTCACGTGCCACATTTGAATTACGGTAATTGCAAATTTTTAGTGGTTAAACAAATTAATTAACATACGTAATTTCAGTGGTTTTTGAAACTATGTAACTTATGGAACCTAATTGAATACTCCCTCTGTCCCTCTCATTTCTTTACGCTTCCTTTTTGGTACGTCCCTCTCATTTCTTTACATACAAAAAATAGTAACATTTTATAATATAAAATCCAATCACATTCACTACTTTCCTTTACTATACCTACTTTATACCCACTTTATACATTTAAATATTGATTGGTCCCACCACTTTACTCAATTTTCTTACTTTTCCCTATTAATTTATATTTTTTCTTAACCTCTGTGCCGTCCCCTCAATGTAAAGAATTGAGGGGGACAGAGGGAGTATTTAGTTATCAGACATGTACCTGTGTGATGAATAGTGGATGAAATGTTTATTAGTTGTTAGCTTAAATATACTTTTATACTGATATCTACTGTCATCCTATACAATCTTTTGAGGTACATATATCTTGTGTATAATATGACTGATATATAACGTATTAATGTTTCGCTAGATGTGTAATCTATTAATGTTCTGATGTATTTTGTGGAGTCAGGCTGCTAGGGAAGGTTTCTGCTCAGAGGTCAAAAATTTGTCAGAGGTAGAGAGAAAAACAAGTATAACCATAAATAAGAGGGTGGATTTGGGGAGAACGGCCCTTTATATAGCGGCAGAGGATGACTCCCTTATTTCACATTCTTCTGTTCCACTTCCTGTTGAAGCTTTTCTTGAAAGACTGGATGATCTTTCCATGGGTTACTGCTCACACTTCAGCTCTTCATTTAATTCCTCACCGGAGATTTTTCTTGAATGTATGGATACATACCTTTATATTAACAAGGTCAGTCTTTGAATCATTCTCTGTTAGGAACTAGAGGTTCCTGAACTGAGTTTTCAAGTATTTTTGGTATTTTATGAGAATATAAGCTGAATTACACTATTGTAAGGATAGAAATGATAGAAATAGAGCAGTTTTAGCAGAGAAATGGAGTAAGAACAGAGATTTAGAGATAGAACAGATAGAATCAGATCAGAAATGTAGAGGATAGAGAGAGAATTCAGTTAGAAACTTGTAGAGAAAGATAGGTTTCTAGAGAGAGAAACCCTAGAGAGAAGGGAGAGAACAATTGTGGAACAATGTCCCTTTTCATATATTCATAATGCATAAACTGAAATACAAACAAGTCTTGCTATATATAGGCTACTAACTCAGTAAATGACACATATACCCTTACTATTCCTACTACTATAGACTACTACTAAGCTGAATCCTAACATTCTCTGTGTGCTAAAATTCCTATATCATTCGGTACCTGTTTTTTCTTTTCATTTCTTAATGTTTTACCTGTGAACAGTGCGTAACAGGAGTGACTGCACATGAAGACTAATATCTGGACAAATGTCTTTTGCACCTCAAATTGATTACATAATCTAAATACGAAGGAATCCCTAATTAAGGAAAACCTCCTCGGTCTTCACTGGGAACTTCACTTTAACCATCGATAGAAAAGATTCAAGTGACCTGAACACTAAGAAATTTAGGTGAATGGACCATTTAGTTACTGTCTATATTCCATAAAGTATGTAACACTCCCTCTTTCTTAAAATAAATGCTCCAACCAAGGCCATCCAGATTGAATGGGAGGGACATGTTGTTTTGAAACTACAAAGAGTGGGAAAATTGAGTTCAATGGATGACATGGGTTACTCTATATTTTTCAATTAAATGGATACTTATTTGCCTACAAATTTAAAGAAATTAGGAAGCATGCAGATAGTACGACTTTATTTGCAAAGCTAAAGATGATGCCAAGTGTTTCCAGTATGTCTACATAATTATGTCAGCCATAAGAATAGTGCGAACCAAGAAACTTCAAATCCATATGCATTCATATTTCCTTTTGATAAGCTTTATATCTTTGACATCCCGCTTTGCTCATACATACTACCTCTTTATATATAATGATGTCTGTCAATGATGTCCACAATTAGAAAAATAGTATAACTTTTTTTAAACTAGTAGCGATTTCATATTTATATAGACATAGTTACGAACATCTTGATTATCTGATTAGGATTAGATGAGGCAACTAGGTGATGATGTTTTGGTCCAGAAATCTTGCTGCAATATAGTTTTAGCCCCTAACTGTTTTTGTTACTGTCCCTTGCATGATACCTGCATTACATAAAGTCATGTGGTCCTCAAGTTTTACATTACACCAAGTTTCTTGTTCGCCGTGTCGAGTCAAATGTGGATCGACTAGCCAACTAATTGACGGGTTGGGTGTCTATTGGTTGGCTGGTTAGAATTATTACATGAACTTTGAAAGATCATGCAAGCACACTTAAAAATATTCGCCAAATGATTCTTAGATCTAAATTACATTTATATCCACCAAAATTAATCATCCATCTGGAGTGTTTTTTTCTAGAACAAAATGAATTGTCTGACATTATTGTGTCACACATAAAAGAAGTTGTATTACATAAACTCATCAAGCTTTAGAATGTATGTGTGTCATGATAAGTACTCATGCCAATGGTAGAAGGTGCCCTATGTCCATAATTGTCTTCAATGTTCACATCATCAATTAAAACAATAGCTAATTTCCCCATCTCTTCATTGGGCACTCTGTCCAGTGTCCAGTGTCCACTAATCCTCCTTCTCTAGAAGTAGAAACACTACCATACTTAGAGTATGTATGACATCTATAGTCTAAATTAAGAAAACCTTTTTCTGATGGTAATAGAATTATGTATGGAAAATAAAACAGACATGTTCATAGCAGTAGGACTAACCACTAAGTGGAACATCTTTTGTTTTCATAAATATCTCTCTCTCTCTCTCTCTCTCTCTCTCTCTCTCTCTCTCTCTCTCTCTCTCTCTCTCTCTCTCTCTCTCTGATTTCTTACTTAAAGAGTTGCTAAGCAACTTGTTATGACTTTTACTTGGACAACCACCTGATATTTGTCATCTCTTTCTATTTAGTTGTCAATGTTTTTCTTCTGTACAAAACCTGGTGCACTAGACATCGTGATCTATTTTGTCACTTATGACTAGTATTTGTACAAAAGAACTTGAATGATATTCTAAAGAAATTGCACCTTCACTAAAATTACTTACGAATGTCTTGTTATAAACATAGTTTAGGGGAAGATGGATTTCCAAATTAGAATACGCAATCTGATATTCTATATACGGAGATCAAAATTCGGGGTGAGGATACTAAACATGGCTTTCTCAACTGGCATTTATTTATTTGCATTGTTGCATTAACTTTCGTGATATTGGTCAATTTATTAGATTTCAACTAGTTCCATAAAAATTTCATGCAAAGATCTTTGTAAAAAGAAATGCCTTGGAAGTTGTAAAGTTGTAAATACTTGAAATGGTTCTTTCAACCACACTAGTTGACATGGAAACAGAATATCAATGTTATATGGAAGTTCTCTTCACCCTTCCCTTTATTTCCTACCATTATATCTCGACTTAAAATGTGTTTTGATATTCGTATTTCCTCACCTAACTCTTTTTTCCTTTGATGTTGACTTTGTTTCTTTCTTTTCAGGCTTTTCGCAGACACAATTCAAAAAATCCATTTGAACAACGCACTCTTTATCTTCACTCAGTATGCAAAACTGCCATTCTCAGCCTACAAACAGCACCTTACTGTATCTGCAATGAACTTATATTTTCTTTTTGTTTGTGCTCAGGTTTTGACACATCGTTTAGGGTCTGCCTCTATGCTTTCTCTTGTTTACACTGAGATCCTGAAAATGCTTCGGTTGTGGGGTTTACTAAGCTTTGATGTAGAAATTTTCTTTCCTCATGATTCTAGCAGCTCTCCTAAAGGCTATATTAAGCAGAAAAGTAAAGAGTCTGATCAAGCACATATAATGACAACAGAATCCTTATTGGTGAAGGTATGTTCCTCCCCGCCCCACCTATAGTGGGGCACAGTTTACATGTATTGGCACTTTCAGAACAGTATCTATATTTGTTCTATTACATATACTAGGAATGTTGTGCTCTCAGTTTTATGATGACTCCTAATGTTCTTATAGTACACTTGATAAATAGAACAAGAAAGAAGCGAATCTCGCACTGGGGTCGTGAATCCTAGTCTTTTTTCGTTATAATTTTAGCTTGCATAACCCGTTTCTTAGGTATCGTAGTAGCTAGAAGATGAGGAGTTGCAGTTTTTTGGTGAAAACTATAGCTCTATATAAACTGAGTTCCTAGGTTATCTACTTTCAAATTCTTGCTAGTTTTTGTAAAACGTGCAACACACGAGCCACTTCTGACTTGGCACCTACAAGTTGGACATATTCTGATGATCAGTATTCAGCGAGGAATTAGATTTGTCATTGTGATTCTCTAGAGGCCAAAACATATTGTGGTGATCACCATTGCTCTGTGTGGACTCTATATTGTTAGTATAGATTCAGAATCCTAACTGAGCCTTTTCTAACAGAAATGTCTTCTGGACTCTTTCTGAGTTTCATGCTTGAAATAACTGTTTTTGTGGAACAACTTAATATGAGACATTTTTTTTGTCAGGACTTGGTATGAGACTTTGTTTAAAGTTTCAACGGTGATCAATGAAGCCGGAAAATTGTATAGGAGGTACATAAAAAGATTGGAGAAGGACAAATCTAGTGCATAGCCTAGTGTATTCCATACATGAATATTACTAACAGAAAACAATTATATCGTGAAGTTATATACATCAAAGAAACCAACAACTACTAGTTACCTGAAGTCTTAAATTTGGTTTTTTTTATAGACGTATATTGTAAGATTTTGTACATAGATATATACACTGAGTGCGAAAATATTATAAACTTTATATACACACGCACACACAGGGAGAGGAAAGTATTGATGTTTTGTAATTCGGTGCAAAGAGTATATATAGCATATTCTCTTTCACAAATGCTCCCTTAGCAGGTAGGTGCTTTCTATTGACCTGGGCATAAAGTCATCGAAACAGCTTTGAATTAATGTATAATTGGATGCCAAACAGACTATGATAGTCTTCTCCTAACTTACCACTTAAAGGCCTTGCTAATATTTTTATGATTACTATTTGCATTTGTTTTTATAAATTTTAGTATTTCCAATTTTGGAAGAAACTTGGGGGGGAGGGGTGTCAAATAGAGTTCTTCAGAACTTTACAATATTGCCCACCTCAATTATATTTATATTTATTTTTAGCCATATATTTTTTGTCATCATTTGTGCTCTGTAAATGATATGTTTAGACTCATTCCATAAACTTTGAGCAGATCCTGAAAGAATTGAAGGATGCTTTTTGGCCATTCCAGCTTGATCAAAATAAGAGTTTATTCTTGAGGGCAGCAGAGGCTGCTAACTGCTCTCGTAGGTCAAGGAATGTCAATGAAAGGTCTATTTGTTGCATCCTTTTTATTTAAGATGCTTACCAAATTTACTTCTTCTGCATTGTAATGTAATTGCCTGCCTAATTCTTCTTGTCTTTAGCCTTCTAAATTTTGTATTATGTCCCTTGTAGTGCCTCTGAGCTTGCCTCTGTCAAGGCTGCACAACACAGGTTAGAACGTGGAGTTTGGACCAGTGTACGTTTTGGTGACATGCGGCGTGCTTTATCTGGTATGTAAAGTTTATCTGTTTTTGTTCACTTGCAACAAAAGCTTCAGCATCATTTCTGTTTCTTTTATCACTTCTTCAGTCTTTGTTTTTTCTTCTAGCCATTTGATACATTTGTTGTGGTAAAACATCTTTACTAGCTCCATTGTAAATAATTGAATATGTTCGGTAGATTGCAGTGCTGAGTTTACTGTCAACGGCCTCTGCCATTGAGGCATTAATACATCAGGTTCCTTGATCAGTGATTTTAATGTATATTTTGCAAAAACTCTTCAGACTAAAGTGTATATATATTACATATGTGAACTTAAATATATGCACATCATGTTTTTCAGGCAACTTGATCATCTCCGTACTAAAAAGGAATGCCATGTTTACTAAGATATACACTAAACATGAAGTTATGTATTTCTAAACTAATAAATATCACTATTTTCCGGGTTTGTATGGATGTTTGCATTAGCACAAAACAAGTATACCTTATTCAAAAGTTAAAGTCCAAATAATATATATTTTAATATTTTATTTGTATTTTTATTTTCTACAGTTAACATGAAATGGATCATGACGCTGAACATTGATCAACTTTATTGGAGGATGAAATATATTAGTTTCAGATAATTTTTCTGTAAATGATCCATTTCATGTTTGCTCTAGAAAATTAATATAGAATTGAAAAATGTTGTTTGAACCTTAAATATCTTTATAGCATTTGACTATAGATAGCTGTAAATGCTATTTATTATCTAATACTAGACTTGCCCTTATTGAAAGGAGCCTTGTACTCTTATTTGATTTTACAGTTTATATTGTAATATTTGTATATATAATTTTAAATACTCATCTCTAAGACAAGAGTTGACTCTTTTGTATAAACGAAGAGACTGTTTTTTATGTGTTCGGAAGGTTATTAGAAAGAGTGGTTCCTTTTGTTGTCAGCACCGGCACAGAAAATCGTTTATTAGTCTGAACGTTCCGCAGCTTCTTTGGTGTTTAGATTATTAAATTGTGCATCTTTTTTCATGCTTGTTTTAGTTTTTTGTGTTTAGATTTTAAGTTTAGATATTAGTAATAAGTAATAACTGTAACTGTACACTTGAAGTCATGAAGTGAAAGACAGAATTTTTTGTTTTGTTGTATCAGTGTTAATTGTTATTGGAAGTAGTGTTTGGCAGTTTATCAGGCTGGCATTTATTTCGTCAGCACCTTTCTTTGTAATGTATCTCAGTGTCAGTTACCAAGCACCAGAACTGGGTAATCCAGAAATAAGGCAGTAAAGGTTACGTAACATGCCCTGTTATTGTTTTGATTTTCTTCTCTCTGGCAGCGAAAGAACAGAAAGATATTAACAAATATATAATTGAAATTAGAGTAAATTAAAAAAATATTGGAAACAAGATTAGAAACAAAAAACGATTACACAACTTACCATTTGGTATGTTCTATATATTGTTGGACCATGTTTTCCTTGTTATCAGTTTCTTGGTGTGTCTGCACAACCCTTGAATTAGTTATTGCTCTCTATCATTTTAATAAAGTTTCTTGTTCTGTCAGCATGTGAGCGTCTTATCCTCCTAAATACCGATCCTAAGGAATTAAGGGATTACAGTGTTCTCCTCTACCATTCCGGTTTCTATGAAGAGTCTTTGCATTACCTCAAGCTATATCAGGATACAGAGGTAAATTAAATTTGTTTGATAAAATAGTACATGACTTATATGATAATATTCACTATTAGGCAAGCTTATTTAGTAGCTCTATTGCAGAAATATTCCATGGAAGCGAAATCATCCGATTCCACAAGTGACCTGGAAAAAACTGCTGTGGATATGTTGGTGATACGCCTTAACCTCATTTTAATGGAGGATGGTTGGAGTAATCCTCCATATGCAAGAAACTTTCTTCATAACTCTGAGCCATGGTAATTGTTTCTTTTTGGTGTTTCTTCGGATAAAGTATCACCCCAGTTTCCCGTAAATAGTTCAGGATGAAGCTGTCTACTGCATTTGATAATAAAAGATTAGCATAGCATTGGCAGCAGTATATATAAGAACATATCATCAGGTGGTCAGCTGTGGATCACTTGTACATAGAAAATTTCCAGAGTTTCTTTTTACTCCCAACCATGTCGACTGTTGAGGAAAGAGTGGAAGATAGAACATGAAAAGTCTGACAGAGAAAAAGAAAATTAAAACAAAAAAAATCGCAAGTGGATCATATGAGAAACTAGGATATATGTAACACACCAGATTGGTAAATAAACCTGTAATATATCTGATATGTATGTAAATTATGTAGAAGAATGAAATATAGAATAAATCGAGAATTATCGAGTGTAGGTGCATAAATTCAACCATTCTCTGCATTTTTTATAATTTAGAATTAATTATCTTGGAATTCTATTTATATTGAATGAGGAGTTTGGAAAAATAATAGCTGAACAACTTATATATCTTTTAGTTTCGACATTCATTGTACTGTACATCTTTCAATATTTTCCGATGTAGTTATGTGGATGGATGAATGCTTATACCTTTGCACAAAACTTATCACATTCTTACACTTTTGCACAAGACCTGGAATAACTCTTTACCTGATTGAACTCATTTTATTGATCATCTCAAACTGTTCTTGATGAGAATGAAAATTGCAACATATTTGAAATTTTCGTGCTTGATAGTTGATATATAGAAGTACATATCGCTAATTTTTAGAAAATTTGGAATGCAATCAAATCAACTCCTAATCATAATTCTGTTTCTGTTTTATAAATCCACCCTTTGACTCTTATATTTTGTTGAGAGCAAAGCTGCTGCTTTTATGCCAGAGGTTTCAATTGTGTCCACCCGTTCACGTGATTTTGCATCAATATCACAAATAAAAATAAAAGATCACAAACAAAAATATCATAATAGTCGCATCATAATTACGATATCATTTTGTAATTAATTTTGATACCTCTAAAATTACTCAAAATTTTTATGATGTAATATTTAATTTTTCTGTAATCATCCTATACTGATTCGAAGGAACTTGTAAAATTTTAAAAATAATCAAATCTGTCAAATTTTTATCAAGGGAGCGTGTATTTTCGCCTTGTGGGGCAAATTTATTTTTTTATACATTAAATCCATCGACTTGAATAAAATTTAAGAAAATCTGATTCCCTGCTCGGTCGACTTAATTCAAGGATCTTGTCAATTTATCTTCATTATTCCTTGTCTGTCCATAGAATTATGTC
Organism: Heracleum sosnowskyi; assembly: GCA_030848705.1. Classification (NCBI taxonomy): domain Eukaryota; kingdom Viridiplantae; phylum Streptophyta; class Magnoliopsida; order Apiales; family Apiaceae; genus Heracleum; species Heracleum sosnowskyi. The sequence continues at coordinate 20,357,067 of CM061235.1, read as the reverse complement.
CCTTTGTACCAAATAATTTCTTATCAGAAGTTGCATGAACAGAGATAATTGGCCACTCAGATTCGACCATGAGACAAGTTCGTACAATCACATGTATCATTTCCAGATCCTGACTTGGAGGACTCTGCTATTTTGTTTCATGCACCAGGGTCGTCTCACACACACACACATTGCTTGCTTTGTAGGGTACCATGATAGTGGAAGAAGAAGAAAGAAACAAAATTAAGAACATGATATGAAATGGATCTGAATCTAAAATGAATATGCTTTTTTCATGTTATTTCTCAGCAAATATTGATAGTTAGTACGTTGTAAGCCCGAGTCCTGATCCATGATCATCGATGATTACCGTAATCAATTATTCTCGAAAATCATCGATTGTTGTTAACCAACGTCAATATTTAAAATGCAGTCTTTGAGTAGATCCTAATCCTATCATCATCAACATATACATTATGATTGATAATTAGTGGTAACAATTAGTGGACCAACTGAGATATGATTTTCTATTTCAGTAGTGGATGATCATAATTCAAAACACCCAAAAGCCATGCTTTAAGTCTTTGAAATGCACTATTAATAGAAAAACCCATGCTAAGCCTGTATACAGAAAATAATAGGCATCAATTTCACAGGTACAAGCTCCTTTTTCATAATTTAAGTGTTATAAGAGATTCGGGGAGAATTAAACTTTTAATCTTGTGCCGACACAAGTAAATGTTACTATCAACTGTGCTAGAATTCATTCATTGGAGCTATATACAGGATTTTAAACCTGCTTTGTTATGAAATTACTAATAAACTATTGTTAAAAGAAAAATATAATATCACATCGTGTCTTACTCTAACACCTTGAATAACTAGTTATTTCACAACAAAACCTTGAAAAATGAGGATTGCAATAAAACTTGCACATTCGAAGAAATATTGAATGAATATAAGTGAATTTCACTTAGAGATGTTCAAAAAACCGAAAATCCGAAATTCGGCCCGATCCAATCTGTCCAAAAGCATGAAAAGCCCGTTCCGAGAGCCTTAAATGGGCCTCCTATTTTTCATCAAGCCCGGTCTGACCCGAAAAGTCCGGTTAAAGTCCAAGCTTTTGAAAAGTCCGGGCTTTTAAAAAGTCCGGTTCGGTCCGAATAACAGCCCGAACTTTTTAAGATTTTCGGATAAAAAATTGAATTTTTATAGATAAAATCTAAAAATGAATAATATTTTAAATGAATTTCAAGAATATTAAACTTAGCAATAGAAGAGCTCATTAGGCTAAGAAGAATAAAAAATAACCCTTCTTTCTAGAAGACTTATTAAGTTTAGAGGATGTGCTTCTCGAAATGGACATGTACGAGGAGATTTATATGACTCTCGGTCAGCTTAAGCTTAAGTCCAATGACGCAGATTATGAGTAAACATTTATTGAGTTGCACTGATATTTTACGATAAAACAAGTATTATGTTAGTAATTTTTTAATATTAGATTTCATGGTGTCTTTTTTTTTGTATTATGAATTTTAATAGTTCAGAGGTGTAACTCTTTACGAGTTGCTTATTTTGTAAAGTTTTGTTTTTTCGTATATTAAATTATTAATTTTGTAAAGGAAGAAAAAAATTATGTATATATAAAATTAAAAAAAACCCGAATAAAAGTCCGGCCCGACTCAAGAACCTAAAACGGACTTAATATTTTAGAAAAAACCCGACCCAATTTTTAAATAAACCCTATCCAATTCGATTTCTAAAAAAATTGAATTTTTTAAAACCTGAACAAAACCCGATCCAAAAACTGTGTGTGAATCTCTAAATTTCCACCGACAACAGAGCCCACAAATGGCATATATCTGTTCTACATTTCCAAGAAAGGGTAGATAAAAAAATGCAATATGTATAAAGCAGACAAAATGAACAGAATGTTAGTTACATATTTTTTACGTTGTTCAAAAAGTATTTCTTGAAATATTCACTCTTACCGGCTCTCGCCACCCAAGTACTTTTAGGTTCTCTAAAGTACTCCCATGTTAGTTGTTGTTTAAATTAATCAATCTTTAACTAAAATTTATTTATTTATTATCATAAAAATTAGAAATTATATTTTAAAAAAGAAGAGATACACTTTTTAATGATATTATTTTTCAAATTTTTTCGATTGCAGAATACATATAACTTTAGTTAATGGTTAATTAGGGACGAGGGAAGAATTAAACTCTGTTTTATATTATTACCTTCTTCGTAACACTTTTAAAAAAAAAATCTAGACATAATTTCTAAATTTTTTTAAATTCTTTTAAAATTGTTAAAAATAATTTACAGTATAAACAAACATTAATTGCACTCATTATTTTAGTCTAATGTACTCACTTGATACACTAAATAATAATAAATATATTACTTTACTAACTTCTTTATTATTCCTTCTTAGTTTACCTACTGTTTTAACCTCTTAGTAAAAAAATGAGTGGGTTCAAAAAAAGTAAAATAATATATTTATTTTCTAGATAGGAAAATAACCACCGCATCGCAGGTATAAAAGTTGTAAACTTATATGGCATTTCGCATTTGGCATTTGGCATTTGGCATTTGGCATACTCATTACTCATAGTTTGTGTTTCGAGTGGTCTATTTTACCAGTTCTACGTGTCCTTTTTTCTTGTGGTCCGGTTGATATTTTTTTTAAGCATGATGACATAAATAAAATAATAAATGTATTAAAAATCTGAATTATCTAATGACCATGTTTGAAAGTCAGAGATTTGAATTAAAATTAGAGATTTGACCAAATAAAATCTCTAATGAGAGTGTTTGATAATTAGGGAATTCAAACATCGATTTAGACTTAATAAATTAATTTTCAAAAACTACTAGAAGAGGTTTTTCAATTATATGATTGTAAATGTGTTTAGTTAAAAATAAAAAGTTAATTCAAATAGCTAATAACAAACATATTCATATGAAATAGCTAATTTAATTAACTAGTCTAGTCAAAACAGCTCACTCGAATTCGTTAATCAAAATAACTAATTCAATCCGCTAGTTCATACACTGAATCGCTAATTGCCAAATAAAATCAATATATCTGCAAAATAAATACTCCTACTATATACAAATATTCTACTCTCATAATGTAAATCCATGCTTAAGATTCTTCAAGTATATGTTGACAAAATGACTTTGTAAAAGTTGAAACAATTTGCATTTCCTATGACTGCTTTTTGGACAGTAAAAAACAACAGATCTACTTTAGAATTGTATCTAGATTCTAGACCCCAGTCACAATTCATCATTCAAAAGTATTTATAAAAACCAAGCATGCATGGTTCCACTTTTTTGTGGTTCCACACTTTTCAAGCATTTCATATTCATTTTACCAAAGTAGCAAAAAGGAGGAAACATGAAATTCTGCAATTCATCCTTTTGGTAAAATTACTAAAAACACAGTAAAAGTCATATTGTTTACTTTCTTGTGATACTTCAAATAATGAAATAATTAGTGTAATTAGTGTACTTTTACTCCAAGGGTCCAGGCAGACTATTGTTAGCTAATTATATTGCGAAATTTTTTCGATATATATTAAGATTCTTTGTGTACATACATAAAAGTTATATATATAGTAGCTCGAAAATAAATTTTGACGATATAATTTGTTCTTATAACAATCATTTGTCACGGATCATCTATATGCACCTTAACCTTGATTTTGGTTAGCCCCTCCTATATATCCAATCAACTCTTTCAACACACTCACTATCACTCACTAAGCCATGACATCTTCAACCACCTTCCTTCCTATTCTCCTCTTCACAACCCTCATTTTCTTGCTATCTCCATCACAATCATCAAACATAGACCCTAAATGCGACGTGCCGGAATCAGGATCAACCCTACAAGTCCTCCATGTGAATAGTCCATGTTCACCATTCCGTCCACAGAAACAAGTGTCATGGGAAGAAAGTGTGCTTCAAATGCAGTCCGACGACACGACAAGGATGCTCTACTTGTCGAATCTTGTTGCTGGAAGATCAGTGGTTCCTGTGGGATGGGGACGGGGGATTTTACAAACACCAACTTACATTGTGAGGGCTAAAGTTGGTACACCACCACAAACATTCCTTATGGCTGTTGATAATAGTAATGATGCTGCTTGGTTACCTTGTTCTGGCTGTACTGGTTGTGCTTCTACTACTTTTTCTTCTGACAAATCTACATCTTTCAAGACTCTTGGTTGTAAAGATACTCAGTGCAAACAGGTACTTGTAGTAATATTTAGATACTTATTCCTGTGGACTACTTCAGTTTTTTGAAACACTAGTCTGAAAATTGCTTAATCATCATAAATATCATTTTAGACTAGTGTATATGGTCGAACCATTTTTAAAAGCTTGCCAATATAATACACCAGCATCCCCTTGATTTTCGTTTATTTCACTTGGCATTGAGTAGTATAATTATATGCATTTTGCATCCTCTAACTTTCAAATCTTCTACAGTTTGCACTTTTTTTAATTAAGACTGTTACATGAGGGTATTTTGGTCATTTATTATTATATTTAACATAATTTATTTTTAAAAAATAAAAAAACACAATTGAAAACTTGAATTTTTTATAAAAAAACCCGGAAAAGATGAAATTTTAAAGTTTTGATATATTTTTTATAAAGAATATTTTGAAAATTATAACAATTATATTTTATATTTTAAATAATACTTTATAATATTCCATTTCTTTTTGGGATGTTTTATCCATTTCTTTAAATTCCAAAACTTTTCAAAAATATTAAAGTTTTATAATATAAAAATCAACTACACCTCCATGTCCAACCCAAATATAAACAATTGAGCGGGACGGAGTGAGTTGTTGGTAAGTTTACAGATTGACTGAGCTACTGAGATTATAGATCTGAGTTACTCTTTTTACTATATAAAAATATTAAACTTTTTAGTGTAGAGATATCCGGAAGTGCCTGGTGTTTTCTTGTTTGGCCTTTCTGAGTGGTCAGTTTTGAACAGCTAGTTTGGTCTCTAATGCTGGGTTACCGTTATCAACAGCAAGATATGACAATTGACATGACAATTGACAACTCACTGTTCATTTTCCAAGTGCTGACATGGTCTTCGAAAGGTGAACTCATTTTCCAAGTCGAATATAGAGGTGTCGCAGAGCATATGTGGTCCCTTTTTGACACCTAGGCTCCACAATTGTATTAAGTTATGGTCCCCTTGACTTTAGTATCAATTTTACTCTATCAATTTTTTCAATCTATTTCGATTTATCTAGGACGAGACTAATACTAAAGAATTTATAATCATCGTCCGCGCTTTTGTCTTCGCTGAAACTCGAACCCTCTAACTGCTGTTGATGGGGTAGCTGTAAGAGGTCTAACATTTTATTGTAGTTGTAGGTGATAAATTATCGTTTATAGATATTTCATTGATTCGATTCTGAGTTATGAAATAAAACGTTAGATTTTAAGTACTTAATTTGTATTTTATCTGTGAACTGAGATCAAATATTGTGATTGTTCTAACATTAACCTAACATGGAAAATTAAAGGTTCCCCACCAAACCACATGCACAGCCACAGCATGTAGCTTCAACACCACCTATGGGAGCTCCTCAGTTGCAGCAAATCTTTCACAAGACTCTCTCAAACTAGCCGCGGATGTCATTCCTGGATACACTTTCGGCTGTATCCAGAAGACTACAGGTGGCTCAGTTCCTCCACAAGGGCTTTTAGGCCTTGGTCGAGGCCCTCTATCGTTATTGTCCCAAACCCAAAGCCTGTACCAGTCCACATTCTCGTACTGTTTGCCGAGCTTTAAGTCTCTAAACTTTTCTGGATCTCTGCGATTAGGGCCCGTGCAACCTGTCAGAATGAAGTTTACCGAGTTACTGAGGAATCCCAGCAGATCATCACTTTACTATGTAAACTTGGTTGCTATCAAAGTTGGTAGGAAGATAGTTGACATCCCTGCAAGCGCATTGGCTTTCAATGCAACAAATGGAGCTGGAACAATCATTGATACAGGTAATAATTTTGTTCCCTTTTCAATGTTTCAAAATTATAACTTGTGGGTTTTTCGAATCACTCTGATAGTGTAAAAGCTTAATTGATTGAATTGTATGTCTTAACATGTGTGCATCCTTTTCTGAGTAATAGCTCAACTGCATTTTCTGAATTTCAGGAACTGTCTTCACACGACTAGTGGAGCCAGCCTACATTGCCGTGAGAAATGAATTCCGTCGACGCATGGGCAAGACTGCCGTAGTGTCATCACTAGGAGGATTCGACACATGCTACTCGGTCCCAATAACAATACCAACTATCACATTCATGTTCAAAGGCATTAATATGACACTCCCGCAAGACAACTTCCTTATACACAGCAGCGCAAGTAGCATTTCTTGTCTAGCAATGGCTGCGTCGCCTAATAATGTGGATTCTGTGCTGAATGTCATTGCTAGCATGCAGCAACAAAATTTCAGGGTGCTTTTCGATGTGCCCAAATCAAAGCTTGGTATGGCCCGTGAGACATGTACCTAATTAAACGAACCCTTGAATGTGTGGTCTTTATTAGCTATTCGAGTTGCTTTTGGTAGTTAAATCATTTGGTCTTGGGTTTGTAATCTTGAATTCGGAATTGTAGTAGCAATATTGTTCCTGTAATCGAACTAATTTGTATTGTCGTATTATCCTACAATGGCTTTGTCATGGCAAGGTTCCCTTTGTACCATATATTTTCTCTTCTTTTCACTTTCTCCAGTTCTGGTATCTGTCATGTAAGCTTTCATGAGTCATGACTAAGCCTCAATGGTTTTAGATTAAAGAAATGTCGAAATGTTTTAAAAGTCTAAATTTAAAACAAAATAACTAATGTGAGCATTGTGTATTCACTGAATATATATGCACCGAAACAGGATATTTATGCAAGCTTACTAATTATAGATCAGAGCTCTTCGTCATTGTTCATAGCTGAGATGATATCATTACATGGAAGTTCCCCTATACCTCTGATTACATAGATGTTTCAATTACTCTACTGTTTTCTGCATTCTGTTTTCTTTCTCTTAACTACAAGGAAGATTAGGAGTAGTAGAAGGGTACTTAAAAGAGTAGTGAAAAGCTTCTCTTGGAATTTAAGTTTTTCAAAATTGAAGTTCACTACTAGAAAAACGTTAATAGACAACGGCTAAAGGCAGAGCCGAGCCTTCTAATTAACTACTTATTGACAATGTTGGAGGAAATATGCTTGACACTGCATTTGTTAACATCTTTAGGCCTCGCGAGTGGCCCAGAAGCTCTCATTGGGATTCTCTCAGGCTGTTAAGTCGGAAAGCAAGTAGTTGTTGCTCGAGATTGATGTACTGTCAATCAATTATCTGGATTCTGGACGATAGTTTAGAACTTACTGCCATGCTTCCCCAACCTTGCTTTACATTTGTGTAGTAACTTGAGCTGCATAGCATGAGCCTCAGAGGAATCATCTCGGGTTTGTTGCCTGGTTTCATGACCATTGATATTCTTTTGTCTATGCAATTTAGTGTACGGAGTATCATGATCCTAATTTCAGAGGAAACTACAAAGTTGCTCTGTTGACCAGTGCCCTTTACTCAGGCTCTACCTTCAGACCAAATTTTTTTACCAACAACCAGGTATGTGCTACACTACATACACATTTCCTTGGTCAAGCAAATTAATGCCAAGAAAATCTGATTTAGCTTCTCCTATCTGATATTGACATTTTCGTGCCTTTCGAAGATTTGGATATGTTTTCCAAGAAATTTGAAATTTGAAGTGAATGCATAAAAGAGTAACAGATAGTGCCTCAGAGAAAACCTTTACTCTATCTGCTCTTTTCCAGAAGATGCTCAGTCTGCCTAAAGAATACTAGTGATTCAGTAATAGATTAATCCATCGCGAGTGTACATTCCTATTTTTGAGCAATCTTACGGCATTCTTTGTATTGCAAAGCTACCTCGTGTCATAAGTATATCTACAAATGGTTCAATCTCTATGGGTCTCGTCAACTTCTTAACGAACAGATGTTCAGTCTACACACCTGTTAACAGAATCATTCAACATATTCACAGGTACATGTAATAGTGGAAAAGTTAAGACAATAATAAACTCCATATAACTCACAATAAAAATTTACAGATAAACTAATGGTATACTCCTTCGTACCAACCATTTCTATACACTTTCCGGGATGTCTCTGTCATTTTTATACATTCCAAAAATAGTAACTTTTAATAATATAAAACACTATTACACCCACTATTTTCTCCACTATCTCTATTCTATAATAATATAAAACACTATTAGACCCACTATTTTTCTCCACTATCTCAAATCTATTATTAAATATTGATAGGTCCCACCACTTTACCCACTTTTCATCTAATTTTACTTATTTTTTATATCTTTTATTGGTCTTCGTGCCCAGCCTCAATGTATACTATTGACTGGGACGGAGGGAGTATATAGTAGTCATGAAGGATAGAAACATCTTAACAACCAACCCATTTATTGTTCATTGGATTAAAAAATGAAGGGTCAGATATTGAGATGCACATTTATTACTTGAAGAACTATTATACAACTAGTTCCGATATTTTTATTGTAAACAAAAAAAAAAATGGTGGCATGAATGATATGAAATTGAAATCGATTAATCAAAATATTACAAAAAGAAATAGAATAAATAAAACAAAATAGCCATTTCATCCACCCACTAGGGTTATGCTAATTTAATAGTTTATAAAGTTCATTTTTATTAGTCCCCACTGCAATGAAAAGGTAACATGTTATAATTAATTAATAAAATATTTATAATTTTCTAATTATAATATTTTAACCTTCTTATTTTTTTTGTTAGAACATATTTTTATCTTCTAATTTTATATGGAACATATATTTTCTTTAAATTCAAAAAAAACTTTATAATGTAATTAATCTCATATTAAAAAAATTCTTTGGAATTTTCATATAATAAATTTATATCTTGATTTTTTTTTCTTTTTTGACACATACATATATCTCACATTAAAAATACAAGATATTTAATTAACATAAATAATTTTATAATTTTTCACTTAAATAATAAATTATAATTATTAGTAAATAAAAGCTTATTGTTGCCGGGTAGTCCTTTTTGTCTTGTCAAAGTAGTCCATTTTCCTACTCAGCACTTTAATATTGATGCAAGATATAAAAATTATAATTATAATGTTTTCATTTCATATTTTAGTTATTATAATATAAATTTGAAAAATCAAATTTAGTTGCATTTTTGAATACCACCCCAATTTGGATTCAAAAAACGTTTGGCTAAGATTTTATGTACTGTATTCAGATTTTCAGTCACCAACACATAAACACTAGGTCGAGGTTTTGTATTGTTACTATAGTCATCTGTAAAGTATCCAAACTAAAAGTTCTGACACAAAATAATCTACTCCTTGTCTTTATAATCCTCAAAGAAAGACACAAGTTTTGTATATTACCCCAAAAATTCCAAATAAAGCAAGATGTACACGCTACGGAATTTATAAATATAATGTAATTTGATGAGCTGCAAATTGTAGCGCACTACACTGATGTGACATGATGATGTGATGTGACGACTTTTCTCCCTTTATATATTCTGATTATTTTTCTTAGGTTCTTGTACAAACATTTCTAACTCAATTTTAAACCACTTTCATATCTACTTCGAGAAGCTCAAACTCTTCAGTTAAAAATTCATATGGCAGTGACTCCTTCCGAACTAGAAAAAATTACAACTCATAATTAGACTATCATTTTAGTGGTATAAAATGTATGTGTGACCTTCCAGCCTCTTGTCAAGAAGCATGGAAAGAAGGAACCCTTGATCCTGGAAGAAGATTTTTTGGTTGTAGTCAATATAAGGTGATTTTGAATTTTTGAATTTGTTCCCGATAAATGCATTATAATTTTTCATTTTCTAATACTCCGTATTTTTTTAGGATCCTTTAAAAAAGTGTAACTTTTTCCTATGGGCTGATTCATCATATCCAGAGAGAGAAAGAGAAGTTATTGAAGAGTTGAAAATGAAAATAAAGAAAAAAGATGATGAACTATACAATGTAACAGTCTATTTAAATTTTGCAGAGAAGAGGATGTTGGTGTTGAATGAAGAATGCAGTTTACTTCGAAAGAGAAATGAAGAAGTAACATTATTATTGACCAAGAAAGAAAATTATTTCTGCAAAATGAAAAGATTGTTGCTTCTTGTTGTAATAGCTTGGATAATGTTTAGCTTGTTCCGGTGAACATGTATTAGTTTGTCTGATGTATGCAAATTTATCAATATTTAACGAAATTAATTTCTAAGATTAAACAGTACAATTGATGAAATGACATAGCTCCCTGTCATGAATTATATAAAGTAGGATACCCTTTATTTTAAAGTGCATAATATAAAGCAATTAACACAAAAACTACAAAGGTAAACATTTTAAGCATCTTAATAAAGTTTGCAATTTTTTTTTCTCAGCTCTCATCTTTTCTTTCTCTGTTGCAAGATTTTCTTCGAGCACGACAATTTTTCCCTTCAAGAAGATCCTTCTGTTATTTAAATGAGTAATCACATCTCCTTCCCTACCATCGAACTGTCGATCATACCATGTGAAATATTCACAACCTTCGATATCCTGCATTAATTTAATTTTAAAAATTAAAAATTGAATCTGGATTGATAAATGTAAACACAACCTAAATACCTCTGTTTTGCTACATGTAAAATAATCTTCTTCCGGGATCATACAATGACCATGATACATGCATCTTTGCATATTTTCCACAATAACATGCAAATCTGGAAGGAGAATCAACAGAGGGGACACACGAATTCATCATGGCACTATCAGAATTCACCATGTTTGGCTATTATTACACAAAAATAAACAATTATTAGAAAAATTAAGACTCCTTGAAGAACGTATTGAAAAATATGATATATATACAAAACAATATAATGTTGCGTTACAAAGTGTAGAGCTCTTGTGAAATGATGTGATGTTTGTCATAAACAATTACAAATCTAAAGTAAATAGTCACGGATTTTGTGAATCAAATTTATTTGATTTGACAATTCAAATAAAGCTGTTTTATACATTGGTCTTTAAGACTGTACACCTTTGAATAATTGACATATATATATATATATGTATGTATTTTACTCGGGTAGTTGTGTTATATCTACAAACAACTCAAATCAAAATTGTTATCATTTTTACTCTGAAGGAAATCGACGGCGAGAAATTTGGCGGCTTTATTAACTTCAAGTTTATTTATCTCAGAGAAAGGTTAGTTATCTGAGTTTAATTATGACTGCTCGAATGTTAAAGAAATTATTATCTTCTAATAATGTGAAATCGAATGATGGTACTCGTGGAACAATAGATGTTAACGATGTACCTATATTTTCAAATACAACAAATTTTGTTCCCACTTCTAATGCACAACATTTTCCTAGTAAAGTTGAGCATGATTCTCCCCCTAAAAGTATACATCTGGATGAATTTAGTACTCCATGTGATTTTTTTAGTAGAGAAAATGTTGGTATTTCTATAGATAAATTAAATGATATGTGTCCGTGTGTTGGTCAGACATTTGATACATTAGACAAAGCAGAAATTTTTTATAGAGATTATGGTAAAAGAAATGGGTTTGAGATCATAATTTGGAGTACACATCGTCGTTCCCAGAGTAAAGAAATTTGTTCGTGTCTGTATATTTGTAGGAAGGGGGTAGAGAAAGTTCGAAGTATGTAGCAAATGATGATGGTGATAAAGGAAAAAGAACAAGGGATAAATTTGGTAGGACAAATTGTGAAGCGAGAATGTATGTTGTTCATAAAATAAAGTCTAATAAATGGGAAATAACATTAGTGGGGTTAGAACACGATCATAGTATGGTGTCACCAAGTAAAGTTCAGTTCATGCAGAGGTCTAAAAATATATCAGAAGTGGATAGACAATTAATTGAGTTCTTAAACAATGCTGGAGTTGGTGGTGCAAAAATTCATAATATACTAGGTGAGATAAGCGAAGGGAGAGAAAAAATTGGGTTTAGTGTTCAAGACACTTGTAATGTTTTACGTGACATTAGGCATCAGATGTTTGATTCAGGCGATGCACAATCTGGCTTGGCCTTATTAAGAGAATTGTGTGAAAATAATTTTGGGATTTTTTTTTCCGAGTAGATTTGGATGAGGAAAATAAGGTATATTGTCTTTTGTGGGTTGATCCGAGATCAATACACGCGTATAAGAATTTTGGAGATGTCGTGATGTTTGATTCGACATATCGAACCAATAGGTATAACATGCCTTTTATACCTATTACAGGGGTAAATCATCACTACCAGTCCATATTATTTGGTTATGCACTAGTGAGGGATGAGAAGGAGAAGTCATATGTGTGGGTTTTACAAAATTGGTTAGAAGCCGTAGAATACAAACAACCCACTTCCATTATTACGGAACAAGGTATTGCCTTAGGAAATGCAATTGCACATGTTTTGCCACAAACAAATCATACGTATTGTACATGGCATATAAGTCAAAAGTTTCCTAAGAAGTTATCTTCCTTGTATAGTGAATATGGGATAGAATTTAAAAATGACTTCAATTGTTGTGTATACAAGTCATTGACAAGTGATGAGTTTGAAAGTAAGTGGGAGGATTTGGTGAATAAATATGACTTGGAGGATCATAATTGGTTACATGATATGTATTTGATTCGGCATAAATGGATTCGTGCATACATAAAACTTCATTTTTCTGCAGGAATGACTACTATATCGAGGAGTGAGTCGATGAATTCCTTTTTTGATGAATATGTTAATGCGACAACTGGTTTGAAAGAGTTTATTGAGAACTCACAAAAAGCATTGGAAAAACAGTATCTCCGTCAGAATGAAGTTGATTACAAAACTATTTGTAAAAAGCGGACACTCATTACATTTTCATCTTTAGAGCAACATGCTTCGTCGATTTACACCAAAGAAATGTTTAGGCGTTTGCAACACGAGCTTCAGCAAAGTAGTGCATTTATTTTGCACCAATTGACAAAATTTCCAACTGATATGGGAATGGTGTATGTAGCCTTCAAATCCACCGTGCATGAGGAGTTTAGAAGAGTTTTTACCATTGTTATTTCAAATTATGGTAATGTGGTATGTGTGTGCAAAAAAATTGAACATTCGGGGATTATTTGTAGACACATTATCCGTTACTTAAACATGGTCCAGGCTACTGAAATTCCTTCCCAATTCATTTATTCAAGATGGACAATAGGAGGAAATAATATATCACAAACTTCTTATACGCCTCATGTTATTGCTGATCATGTCCAATCTCAACCTGCTAGGTATTCCGCCTTGTGCAAAGCATTTCAAGGTTTAGGTGCTTCTGGAAGTTGTTCGATTCCACGGTTCAAATACATAATGAACGTCATTGAAAAAGAAAAGGAGTACGTTGCTAACTTTCCGAACGAGGGAAGAAATTTACCCGCTAATGTCTCAAATTATACGACGAATGTTAGATTTCCTCATGACCAAGATGATACAATAGTTTGGGATCCAATCATCTCTCAAACAAAGGGAAGAAAGAAAGGAGAAAGGATCAAAAGTGGCATTGATGATGGCACGGTTGAAATAGAATGTCATTTAGTCATGGACGGAGCTAAATATCCATTTATATTAAATCCGGTTCAAGTTGGAAATGTTTTACTACTTTATCAAATCACTTCCAAATTTACCTATCATGGTAATGTCTCCGACTTTGAATTCAAATTTCAGCTCCATGACGGTTATTCAAACATACTAGCAGTGTTTTAGAATCATAATTTTCTAAATGTTAAAACACACATGCTGTAATTTTATTTCACTATGTCGGAAAATTGATTGTAATTTTATTTGATTATGTTGGATATTAGATTGTAATTTAATTTAAACTCCTTTATTTTCTAAATGATGGTACCATTTTTTAAACACGCATGTCTCCTATTTTAATATTATTATGTTGGTGCTCTGCAAGATGCAGCTCTCCGTGGATGGGACAGGCTCACAGTAAAGGGAAAAAGAACACTCTACACCCTACAAAATGTAGATATTAGGAATAAGATAAGTTGTTTTTGTATTTAAATCTTTGTTTCACTCATCTAATCAAAAGATCTTATTCTTTTGGTTCATTTATCGAGAGATTCTTTTCTAATAGGGTTGCATGTAGGCTCCAACTAAAACTGTCCTTCTAAATTAGTTGGTGTAGAAACTTGGTTTCTGTCACGGGATATTTGGTTTTTTTTTTGACGTAAGGATATTTGGTATTAAGTTGCCAAAGACATGTGAATTTATCCAAACAGTAATGTTAATATTTAAAATTTAAAACTTACAAAGCACAAAAATGTTAAAAAAAAATACAAATAAATATTTAAAATAATATTATGTTGGATTTAATGTACCACATTTATTTTTCCGAAATTATCAATATATATTTATCAATAAATATAAAATTATTAAATTTTATACTTTCAATAAGACACATTTTTTACTATACATGTGGCGATATAATATAATAAAATATTATAACATAAAAGTACATGTCACTATACTACCTAAAAGTAGATATTATTCCTGATAAAGTTGGATTAATATTCCTGAACACGATATGGGGAGGACAGAAGTACTTCCATTTGCAGCAACTATTTTCCACTCATCAAATGAAAAAAATATATGTATTCTTGAGCCGAGGCACACTTTTACTCACATATACACCCCACTTCAAATATATACAGACCCAGTAAATAAATATGTACACAACCAACAACCATTCATAATCTTCTCTTAACCTTTTCTATAAATATGTACACAACCAACAACCATTCATAATCTTCTCTTAACCTTTTCTAACCATACCAGAAGAGCTTCTTGAGGTGGTTAATTACAGGTAAAAAAAATTATGTTTTTACACTTAGTTATTTCACATTTGTAGGCGACTAATTTTTTAATTATTTCATATGATTTTAGGTATGTCAATATTTCCATGCGGTCCAGGTTGTGATTCTATTCTTTATGATCAAAAAAATCATGTTATTACAGATATTTGGAATGGAGTTGATCGTGGAAAACTCAGTGTTCGACAAATGACTTCAGGACTTGAGAAGTGGATTATACTTGATGAACAAATTGATTTATTGAACAAATGGGGTTTTGGCGTATTTGTTTATCCACGAGCCATACTTCAAAATGACGTAAGTCTTGTTAGTGCTTTGGTTGAAAGGTGGCGACCAGAGACAAACTCATTTCATTTTTCTTTTGGTGAAATTACAATTACTCTTGAAGATGTTTTCATGATTTTAGGTCTTCCTATTTCGGGCATTCCTCTAATTTTTGAGGAACATTATGATTGTGTGGGTTATTGGATTAATCAATGGTTTGATCCATCGTTAAGCAAAGAAGAGATGATTGCGCATTATATACGGAAGAGTGGGATCGATCTAGCATGGTTAAGGGACACATACTGTAAGTGTCCTTCTAAGGATGCCCAAACAATGATGTTATATACGCGTGCATACATTTTTTTACTTTTGTGGTGCTATTTTGTTTCCAAAAAAAACAAAGGGAGTGGTTCATAGCAAATATCTACAAGTTTTACAAAAACCCGGGATGATCGACAAATATGCATGGGCCCCTGCCATTTTGGGATATTTGTATAGACAGTTATATTTAGTGAGTAGAAGAGATGGCAAATCAATCAGTGGATGTGTCACTCTTATTCAATTATGGGCATATGATCGATTATTACCTGGTCGCCCTAAAAGAGCAATAAATACAGATTTAATGTGGCTTAGGGCTCTAGCATGGGGTGTTCCTGTTGATGATCATGATAGACGAGAGAATCCACATCATCACTTACTTACTTATCATGGGATGTTTGATTTTGTGATGATACAAAATTATGGAAGGAGTTTGGTTCCTCTCATTTGTTGGGGCACTATAGAGTATCAGATGCTGGATCGAGTGTTAAGGCAATTTGGCATGCTACAACATATTCCTGAGGCACTAGTAAATATGAATAATTTGAGGAAAGCTAAGGTCCCATTTAAGCCTGTCAACTACAGGTCTACGTATAGTAAATACGTAGCAGAGTGGAATCTTTTGGTAAATGAAGGTGTTGGTATAGTGAGAGCAGATCTTCAAAATGTTGGTGAATATTTATCCTGGTATTGGGGAATTACAAAACTCAGGATTGGTCTCATTCAATATTAACAAGCAGAAATACAATAACCACAAGATCATTTTAATAATCCTGAAGCCTACGATGTGGTACGTATTATTTTCATATCTTGAAATTTCTATAAATTATATTTTTTCAATATTGAGATTGCTATATTGTTTCGCCTCCTGTTAACTGAATGATTATCTTTTTATTGTGTTATATTTCTATTTTAATTTATTGTGTTATATTTCTATTTTAATCATTAATAGTGTCTCCAAGGAAATATTCTCTTCTGACAATTTAAAAAACTGAGCCTATGTTATGTTGTGTAAGATGACCAAGTTGACATGTAGAGTATAATTATACTTCCGTGTTGCTTCTTATCAAATAAATTATAGTGTACCTTGCAAACTTATGTTTCACAGTGTGTTTTTTCTGAAATTTAGTTGTCTACAAAAGTACGTGATAATATATTATTCTTTTGGCAGGAACATGTATGCTAGGAAATTACTATAACAAGATTTATTATTATATTACTTTTCTAAACACTATTTGTTAGGTGAGAATAGGTGTCTTTTATTTTGTATAATTATTTTCGGACTATCTTCATCTAGATATTTTTAAATTAAAGATTTTATAATTTTTGTTAATCTAAATAGTTAAAAAAGATCTTTATATAGAGGATAATTTTCTAAACATAATTATATAATTAAGCTAAATTGAATAAATTATATAAATAAGCTTATTTTTATTTCTTTTAGTTTAATCAGGTGATATATTATTTTTATTTGGATTATAAAAGATTTTAACAATTTTAGAAAATAAAAATATCTTTAAAATATAACAAAAATGGTTTTAGTGTAACAAAAATATTTTCTAAATTAATATTGTTGCCCAGTAATAAACAATTGTAGAAGGGGGGTTGAATACAATTGTATAAGATTCTCGACTTTAAACACAAATATGAATAATAACAGCTTTATTAATTATGATATAAAACTGTTACAAACTCTCTCAAGAAATTCTGATGTTCTTGAGAGCTTCAATGTTACAAAATACTCGTGTATGCGATTTATGTAAAATCAAAACCTAAACTGTGTTTATATACTACACAGCTTCTCTATCGATTACAAGATAAGTCTAAATCAATTACCAACTATATTGAAACATATCCTAACCGACAGCTGCATTCCTATAAACTAGGAACCGACAAAATAAACTTCCTTCTTTAACTAGACTCCATAAATAACTCAAAGTTATAATCCTGATTAGCTTCCAGTCCTGATGATATATCCTGATCACAGTCCTGATAGAAATCCTGACAGCAATCCTGATACTGACGCTTGTGAAATATTGATGACGTCAACAATCCTGATCAGTTGAGTCTAGATCCTGATGATCATTGAATCCTGATCTAACAATCTCCCCCAATCTCATACTTTGTAAAATAAAGTATAGATTCCTAGATTCAATTATGCCAAAAACGTTTTTACAAAATGTACAAATATTTACAGCAGCAAACTTATCTTTTTAGATTTTCTGGTAGAACAAATTCATCTTCAAGAAGTTTGACAGTAGATTTTCTTCTTTGTCTTCAAGAATCTGAATTAGTCTTTCCTTAAGATCTTTGAGTTCTTCATCTTCCTCATTTATCTGATAGATAGCTGCTCTGAGATTCTGTATAGAACTTCTCTGTAGACTATGTTCTTCAAGCAGGAGATAAGCAATTTCCTTCCCATCGGGATTAAGAGTAAGTTGAGTCATGCCAAAGGACATTTCTTTAACAGCAGTGCCCCTTTGCATTTCCACATCTTGACCTCTCATATTTAAGTACATGGGAGTATAATTACCATTGAAATTTCTTCCTTCATCAAATCTTTTCCTGATTGTTGACAGAATCATATCACTTCATTCTTTGCACACTTTGTTTTTCCATCTCAACAGATAATGAACATATTTAAGTTCCTTTGTGGTTTTAACCAACAGCTCTTGAATGGAAATAATATTTACACTACCATTCTTCATGAAGTATAGAAGCTTCTCTTTCTTTTCAGTACCATCATGACAATCTATAACTATATCAACAGCTAATAAATTGTTCAGGTGATCAGAAGTTAAGTTACCTCCAATATCAGTCAAAGAGTGAGGATCAACATATGGCAAATTCAGAAACTCAGCATCTCTGTGACCTATACCTCCTCTTGTATTATGTGGCATCTGCCTTAAGCTTGAAAACATTTGTAACCAGAAAGCTTTGGATCTTTGTGAACCAGAAAAGTCAGCAACACTGGAGACATTTGTTATAATTCCACCAGACTGATAATTGATAGGTCTATCACACCTAAGTGTGTCAATATGTTTCCACTTCTTGTCTTTTTCCTTCTCAAGAACATAGCTCCTTTCTAGCTGAGGTTTTTGTCTTCTTGCATTTTTCCACAACCTTCTATTTGAATGTTTAAGCTTTTGCACATAGAGCTGAGAATCTCTATTTGTAGTTCTTGTTATTTCTCTTCTTCTGACTTCTTCTTCTTCATCCACTTCTTCATTATGAGAATCAACCGCAGTAGATAAAATTAACAAATCAATCTCTTGTAGAATTTCAGATTCATCAGGATCTTGAACAATGTCAGGAACAATGTCAGGATTAGAATCTTCAATTTGAGTTGTATTACTGGTTAGAGTTGATTGTCTTGGTCTTCTTCTCAATTGAGGTTCTTCTTCTTTTTCTTGGTCTTCTTCCTGAATGGTAGTCCTGATAGCCAGAGTATCAGGAACTATTGGAGTTTGCTAAGCATCAGGAATTTCTTCAATTCTTGCACCTCTAGACCTTGTCTATCTAGGCATTGTTTGAATAGACCTTCTTCCTCTACTTGCACCTCTTCTTGCACCTCTTCTACCTCTGCCTCCTCTACCTCTAGCAGGAGCAGGATTCTTAAAACTCTCCATCATTTCTCTTTGCTGACTTAGAAATTCTTCATGTGAGAGATCAGGATATTCTTCACTAGCAGTAGAAAGTGCCTTTCTTGCAAATAATTGTTGAACTCTCTTATCAGTGTGATAAAGAGTAACAACATTACCATCTCTTGTTGTGAAATTCCGGAATAGATTAGCAGCATCTTCAGGATTATCAATGAGAACATCTTCATCACCTTCAGGAATTGTAGAAAGTGTTTGTCCATGACCAGGTGTCAGGATTTGATCAGCCATCAGGGTTTGATCACCTGTCAGGATTTGCTCTTCCGTCAGGATCTGAGATTTCACAAATGTCCTTACTGTTCTTACTCTAAAATCAGAAACGTGAGTTGACTGCATGGATCTTCCCGTCTATCTTGCATCCTGCAAAATCAGCATCTGAATAACCACACAGACCAAAATCTGATTCCCTCGCATACCAAAGGCCAAGTGAAGGAGTGCCTTTGAGATATCTAAAAATTCTTTTAACTGCAATCAGATGAGGTTCCCTGGGATTTGCTTGAAATCTTGCACAAAGACAGGTTGCAAACATGATATCTGGTCTACTTGCAGTGAGATACAATAAAGAGCCAATCATTCCCCTGTAGTGAGTTACATCTACCTCAGCACCTTGATCAGGATCAAGTTTGGTAGCTGTAGAAATAGGAGTACTTGCAGTAGCACAATCTTTCATGTTAAACCTTTTTAATAAATTCCTTGTTTACTTTGACTGATTGATAAAAATGCCATCATCAGTCTGTTTAACTTGAAGACCAAGAAAGTAACTCATTTCTCCCATCATACTCATTTGATATCTTGACTGCATAAGCTTGGAAAACTTTTCACACAGCTTATTGTTTGTTGACCCAAATATGATATTATCAACATAAATCTGAACTAAAAGCAAATCCTTACCATGATTCAAATAAAACAAAGTTTTATCAATAGTACCTCGTTTGAATCCACTTTCCAGTAAGAATTGAGCTAAAGTTTCATACCAGGCTCTTGGTGCTTGCTTTAGTCCATAAAGTGCTTTATCCAATATGTAAACATGATTTGGATATTTTGGATCAATGAAACCAGGAGGCTGTTCAACATAGACTTCTTCCTCCAGTTCACCATTTAAGAAAGCACTTTTTACATCCATCTGGAAAACCTTGAATTTCTTGTGAGCTGCATATGCCAAAAAGATCCTGATGGCTTCTAGCCTTGCAACAGGAGCAAAAGTTTCATCATAGTCAATTCCTTCTTGTTGAGAATACCCCTTTGCAACTAGCCTTGCTTTGTTTCTGATTATAACACCATATAAATCAGTCTTGTTTTTGAAAATCCACTTTGTACCAACAATTGACCTGTTCTTTGGTCTTGGTACTAGTTTCCAGACTTCATTTCTTTCAAATTCATTCAATTCTTCTTGCATTGCAGTAACCCAATCAGCATCCTTAAGTGCATCTTCAACTTTCTTAGGTTCTTCCTTGGAAAGAAAGTTATGATATAGACATTCATTTTGAGTTGCACTTCTTGTCTTAACACCTGCATCAGGATCCCCAATTATCAAATCAGGAGTATGACTTCTAGTCCATTTCCTTGCTGGTGGTAAATCATTCCTTGAAGTAGATGCCCCCCTTGGATTGGTGTTGTCTTGATTAGAAGAATTTGCTTCATTAGAAGCTCCCCCTGAATTGTTGCTGTTACCTCCTGATGGATTATCAGGATTGTCACTTGAATCAGTATCTGAAGAATTCTGTCTTGATGATTGAGTAGACTGAGAATTAGTAGTAGTTTGTTGTTGCTCCCCCTCAACATTTGCACTGCTAGTAGTGTCTCCATTATGAGTGTCATCAGAATTAGCAGCATCAGAATTAGTATCATCAGTATTAGCACGCTCAGTATTTGACGCATCATCAGGATTTGGTGTGTCATCAGGATTTGACGACCCCTCAGTATTGTTGCCCAGTAATAAACAATTGTGGAAGGGGGGTTGAATACAATTGTATAAGATTCTCGACTAAGTAAAATATATATCACAAATATGAAAGAATGATAACATCTTTATTAAATCTGATATAAAACTGTTACAAACTCTCTCAAGAAATTCTGAGTTCTTGAGAGCTGCTAGGTTACAAAGATACTCGTGTATGCGATTGATCTCGTCTCAATCGATTACAAAACCAAAACCTAAATTGTGTTTATATACTACACAGCTTCTCTATCAATGATAAGTCCTAATCAATTACAAAGATTGAAACCTATCCAAAATTGATAGCTGCATTCCTACAGACCAGGAACCGACATAATAATCTTCCTTATTTAACTAGACTCCAAATATAACTCGAAGTAGGAATCCTGATCAGCTTCCAGTCCTGATGATCAATCCTGATCCCAGTCCTGATATTTATCTTGATCCTGATGATCATGCAATCTTGATGACGTCAGCAATCCTGATCAGTTGAGTCTAGATCCTGATGATCATTGAATCCTGATCTAACAATCTCCCCTAATCTCATACTTTGTAAAATAAATTATAGATTCCTAAGATTCAATGATGTCAAAAACATATTTACAAAATGTACAAATATCAGCAGCAACTTATCTGTTTAGATTCGTTGATAGAACAGATTCATCTTCAAGAAGTTGGATAACAAACTTTCTTCTTTTTCTTCAAGAATTTGAATCAGTCTTTCCTTAAGATTTCTGAGTTCTTCATCTTCCTCATTAATCTGGTAAATAGCTGCTCTGAGATTTTGTATGGAGCTTCTTTGTAGACTGTGTTCTTCAAACAAAAGATAAGCAATTTCCTTCCCATCAGGATTAAGATTAAGTTGTGTCATGCCAAAAATCACTTCTTTAACAGCAGTGCCCCTTTGCAATTCCACATCTTGACCTCTTTGATTTAAGTACATGGGAGTATAATTACCATTGAAATTTCTGTTTCCATCCAGTCTTCTTCTTATCGTTGACAAGATCATGTCACTCCACACTTTGCACACTTTATTCTTCCATCTTAACAGATAATGAACATATTTCAGTTCCTGTGTAGTTTTCATCAGCAGATCTTGAATGGACGAAATCTTCACACTACCATCTTTCATGAAGTACAGAAGCTTTTCTTTCTTTTCAATACCATCATGACAATCTATAACTATATCAACAGCTAATAAATTGTTCAGGTTTTACAACAGCTAATAAATTGTTCAGGTTTTCAGAAGTTAAAGTACCTCCAATTTCAGTCAAGGAGTATGGATCAACATATGACATATTCAGATATTCAGCATCCCTGTGTCCAATACCTCCTCTTGAATTACTTGACAATTGCTTCAGATTTGAAAACATTCGTAGCCAGAGTGCTTTTGATCTAACCATATCAGACAAATCAACAACACTTGAAGCACTTGTTATAATTCCTCCATTCTGAAAATTGATAGGTGTATTACACCTCAGTGTACTTATGTGTTTCCACTTCTTATCCTTTTCTTTTTCAAAAGCATAGCTTCTTTCTAGTAAAGATTCCCGTCTGCTTGGATTTCTCCACAATCTTTCATTTGAGTGATTAAGCCTTTGTACATAGAGATTAAAATCTCTATTTGTTGATCTTGTGATTTCTATTCTTCTGGCTTCTTCTTCTTCATCCACTTCCTTGTTGTGAGAATCAACCACAGTAGATAAGATTAACAACTCAATTTCTTGCAGAATTTCAGATTCATCAGGATCTTGAACATTGTCAGGAACAATATCAGGATTAGAATCTTCAATTTGATTTGTATTGCAGAGAATTAATTGTCTTGGTCTTTTTCTCAATTCTGGTTCTTCTTCATTAATTCCATCATCACCAAAAGTAGACTTGTCAGGAACTACTAGAGTTTGAGTAGGTTCAGGAATTTCTTCAATTAATAAACCTCTAGACCTTGTCTGTCTAGGCATTGTTTGAGAGATCAAGATATTCTTCACTTGCTGTAGAGAGTGCTTTTCTTGCAAATAATTGTTGAACTCTTTTATCAGTGTGAAATAGAGTAACAATTCTGCCATCTTTTGTAGTGAACTTCTGGAATAGGTTTGATGCATCTTCAGGATTATCAATAATCACATCTTCATCTCCTTCGGGAATTGTAGCAAGAGTCTGTACATGACCAGGCATCAGGATTTGATCACCTGTCAGTATTTGTTCTTCCGTCAGGATCTGAGATTGCACCAATGTTCTTACTGTCTTAACTCCAGAATCAGAAACATGAGTTGACTGCGTTGTTTGACTTTGAGAAGTTTGAATTGTAGACTTCATAACAGCAGCATCAGAGGTTTCTCCTTGTAGAATTTTGTCACCACCATCATTTCCAGTATTATCATCATCATCATTATTTCTCAATACTAGATCAGGTGTACATTTTGTCTGACTTACCTTCTCCCCCTTTTTGACATCAGTATTTGACAATATATTCAAAATTAAGGCAAGAGAGGTTTGAATGTCAGTTTCCTTTGTATCAAGAGAATCAATCATGTTGTTGATTGAAGACTGTTCAGCAATGATTGACTTAACTTGGGATTCCACTACCCTGAGTTGAAGAGCATTAGGCACCTTTGTAAAGCTATGAGAAATATCAGTCCTCACTTTGTCAGTAGAATCTTTGACAGAATCTATTTCATGTTTCAGGCTTTTGGATAACAGAGTAGTAGCCTTCAAATGATTCTTCAAATCTTCATTCTGAATCAACTTAGCAGCATTATAAGCATGATCCAATGCATAGGGATAGCTTACAGAATCACCAGACCTGTACCATTCATTTTCCCATTGATGCATTCTCAGCTGTTCAGCAGGATCAATCTCAGAAGGAACAGAAAAGTCTTGTCTGAAGTCTTTTCCAGTAGAAACCTTGCCAGCCATGAATGTGCTTGATGAACCAAAGTTAGTTCCAAGACTAGATTTTAAAGCTCTGGCAAGTTGTTCCTTTTCTTCATTATTATCATCATCACTATCATCAGTACCATGAGTAACATCAGGATCAGGAATAGCTATATCTTTCAGTTTATCCTGTGAATCTGTGATAGGATGATCCATTTGTCATGATCTTAGTGGCTGTATCAGAATTGGCTCAGCATCAGGAGCACCACTAGCATCAGGAGCAACACCGTCTGGATTTGATAAGCTTGCATCAGTATCTGTTACTGATGGTTCTTGTGTAGCATGAGGTTCTGAAGCTTCCCTCATTGACAGTGTCCTTGACCAATCTTTGAACTTCATCTGCACCAGAAATCCCTTGAGCATTGTCAGGAAATTTCTCAGAAACTGTAGCTTGGCCTGCATCTTCACTTTGAGAAGATGGTTCTTGTGTGACCATTCCAATTGATAAGCCTTCACCCAAACTTTGATTGAGTGGTTCTTGTGTGGCTGGATCATTAGTAAGAGCTGCTGAACCACTTTGAGATCCAGGTTCTTGTGGGCTTGATCTCTTCAGTTTCTTCTGTCTAGAGAATACTAACTCCCCTGCTTTCCTTAGCTTTTCCATTGGATGATTAATCCCAAGATTGGAAGCATCAGCACCATACTTCTCCCATGAAATATCAACATGTCTTTTTGTTGGAGAGTCCTGTGCTGGAGAGTCTGAAATAGTAACCACTTGACTTGGTGCAGCATCAGGAATACTAACATCAGGATTTGCTTGAGCGGCTGAATTTGATTGCTCATTAAGAATAGAAGTGTCCTGTACATCAGTATCCTGCTTCTTTTCTAAAGGAATATGATACCTGCCCTTACATAATTTCCTTTTCTTCTGTGGTGTAGATAATGGTACCACAACTTCAATAGCAGTTTCAGCAACTTCCTTATTCACATTCATTATAGAGGATATAGGTAAATCATCCTCTGAGTCAGTCTCATCCCTGAGCACTAACTTTCTTTTAACAGAAACAGCCTCAACACCCTTATCAGCTTTCTTCACCAGGACCCCTTGTACACCCCCTTGTAACTTCTTTTTAGTGAATTGTGTGTGGGAAAAATCCTTTGAACCTGATTGCCTTCCTGACACATCAGTTCTAGCTGATTTCTTTGATTTTACAACTAAAGTCTTTTGAGAGACAGTAGAGGTGGCTGTTAACTGTTTAGACTGTTTAGGTGGCATGCTTGTGTCAGGAACAAGGTGTGATGGACCTTGCCCCATAACATTAGAAAGCAATCCATAACAAGTAGGCATTTTCTGATGTAAGAAAAACCTGACCTCGTCAGGAATAAAGGCATTGCCAATAAAACCATTTGCCTTATCACTGTTGACTAATGACTTAATATTATTCTCAGTAATTCTACATATTGGTAGAACTACATCATCCTCAAAAACAACATTAGGACAGAAGTGATTAAATATCAACTGTAAAAATCTAAGAAAACAGACAGAACCTAACTTATCTGATTTCCTATCACTTAAAGCTTTTAAGATAAAAGACCCATAATCAAACACTGTAGAATGGATAAGAGAGTACCCAATTTTGAGAGATCCTGATGGAAGAACATCAAAATTTGATGTCTTGTTTAGGAAACAGTTACTGATCGTATCAAAGAAGAAATTCCATTCCCTCTTAAGCTTTGTCCTAAAGAGGTTGCCATACCTCTTTACTTCACCATTGTAGCCCAATTTTGTAACAAACTCAAAGAGAGTAGAGTCCAAAACATTATCAGGAACAACATCACCAAGAACAGGTAAATGCAGCGCATCCTCCACAATTGCAGGAGTCACATAGTGAGTAATACCATCATATTCAAAACTCATCAAGATTGAGTCAGAATGCCCTTTGTCAAAAGTAACCGAGTTCCACACCTGCATAACTGACTTAAAAGAAACACTTGCAGGTTCTGTTAAAGCAAACTTCAATGGGCTTGAAGCTAGAAAATCTTGAATTATGTGAAACTCATTGGGTAATTCCTGATGATTTAGAATAGCTACAAAATTATTAGTGGCAAAAGTAGCACCACTAATCACAGTCTGTTTGTTCATGAATGATGAAGACGCCATTAAAACAGTATCAAAAACTTGAGAATTGAGATTTAAAAATTACGGTTCTTGAACACAGAGAGAGAAAGAAGATGTAAAACTGATGATGAGAGGGTAATTAGGATTTCAGAAAATCAAATGTATTTTGTTAAAGCAAAATATTACTCTCTCAGTGACAGATGGCATACTGTGATTCGTGCACAAATAATTAGTGGACAAATTACGTGTGTAATTAAACATAACTGCACCGCTTTTTATGTGTAACTATATGTATATAACTATCAGTGTGACACACGCGCGCATACAGTTGTCCAACTAAAACTCAAATGATTCTTACCAGATACTGACGAAAAATCAGGCACAAAATAAGCAATGAAATACTGACCTGTCCATCAGGATTGACCAGTTGACTTCCTGTCAGGATTTTATCCTATCAGGATTTGATCAAAATAACATACCTTTCTGAATGACCATCAGGATTTGATAGTCATCAAGATTTCTTCTCTCAGAAATTCTCAAAGTTCATCATTCCAAGTTCATTCACCAATTTATTGAAAGTAGCTTCAGGCAATGGCTTGGTGAATATATCAGCTAGTTGTTGATCAGCTGGAACAAAATGAAGTTCAATTGTTCCTTCCAGAACCTGTTCTCTTATAAAGTGATATCTTATACTAATGTGTTTAGTAAGAGAATGCTGAACTGGATTTCCTGTCATTGCAATAGCACTTTGGTTATCACAATAAATAGGGATTTTTTGAGTATGACAGGCCATAATCTAACAACTGATTTTTCATCCACATTATCTGAGCACAACAACTTCCTGCAGCTATGTACTCAGCTTATGCAGTGGAAGTAGAGATAGACTTTTGCTTCTTACTGAACCATGAAACTAGTCTATCACCCAAAAACTGACAGCTTCCTGAAGTAGTTTTCCTGTCTATTTTGCATCCTGCAAAATCAGCATATGAATAACCACACAACCCAAAATCTGATTCCCTTGCATACCAAAGGCCAAGAGAAGGAGTGCCTTTGAGATATCTGAAAATTCTTTTGACTGCAATCAGATGGGGTTCCCTAGGTTTTGCTTGAAATCTTGCACACAGACAGGTTGCAAACATGATATCTGGTCTACTTGCAGTGAGATTCAATAAAGAGCCAATCATCCCTCTGTAGTGAGTTACATCTACCTCAGCACCTTGATCAGGATCAAGTTTGGTAGCTGTAGCTATGGGAGTACTTGAAGTAGCACAGTCTTCCATGTTAAACCTTTTCAATAAATTCCTTGTATACTTTGACTTATTGATAAAAATTCCATCATCAGTATGTTTAACTTGAAGACCAAGAAAATAACTCATTTCTCCCATCATGCTCATTTGATATCTTGACTGCATAAGCTTTGAAAACTTTTCACACAGCTTATTGTTTGTTGACCCAGAAATGATATCATCAACATAAATCTGAACTAAAAGCAAATCCTTACCATGATTCAAATAAAACAGAGTTTTATCAATGGTACCTCTCTTGAATCCAATTTCTAGTAAGAACTGAGCTAAGGTTTCATACCATGCTCTTGGAGCTTGCTGTAGTCTATAAAGTGCCTTATCCAGTCTGTAAACATGATTTGGATATTTTGGATCAATGAAACCAGAAGGTTGCTCAACATAGACTTCTTCCTCCAGTTCACCATTTAAGAAAGCACTTTTCACATCCATCTGGAAAACTTTGAATTTCTTATGAGCTGCATAAGCCAAAAAGATCCTGATGGCTTCTAGTCTTGCAACAGGAGCAAAAGTTTCATCATAGTCAATTCCTTCTTGTTGAGAATACCCCTTTGCAACTAGCCTAGTTTTGTTTCTGATTATTACTCCATCAGAAGCAGTCTTATTCTTGAAAATCCACTTTGTACCAACAATTGATCTGTTCTTTGGTCTTGGTACCAGTTTCCAGACTTCATTCCTTTCAAATTCATTCAATTCTTCTTGCATTGCAGTAACCCAATCAGCATCTTTGAGTGCATCTTCAACTTTCTTAGGTTCCTCCTTGGATAAAAAGTTATTGTATATACATTCATTCTGTGTTGCACTTCTTGTCTGAACACCTGCATCAGGATCCCCAATGATCAAATTAGGAGTATGACTTGCAGTCCATTTCCTTGCTGGTGGTAAATCATTCCTTGATGTAGATGCTCCCCCTGGATTGGTGTTATCTTGATTTAAAGAATTTACTTCATTAGAAGCTCCCCCTGAATTGTTGATATTCCTTCCTGATGAATTATCAGGATCATCACTTGAATCAGTATCTGAAGAATTCTGTCTTGATGATTGAGTTGACTCTGAACTTGTAGTAGAATGTTGTTGCTCCCCCTCAACATTTGCACTACTAGTTTTATTCCCATTATTTGCATCATCAGAGTTAGCACCATCAGTATTTGGTGTGACATCAGGATTTGATGGATCATCAGGATCTGATTCACTTTCTTCAGGTTCCTTGGTAGCTTCATTTTCAAAAATCAGCCTTTCATGAGAGTCTTCATTGATTCCAGTTATCTTCTTATCATCAAAAGATACATGTATTGACTCCATGACAGTTCTTGTTCTCAAATTAAAAACTCTGAAGGCTTTTGATGCAGGATAGCCTATGAAAATTCCTTCATCAGCCTTTGTTTCAAATTTCCCTAGCTGTTCAGGATGAGTTCTGAGAACAAAACATTTACAACCAAACACATGCAGATGCTTCAAACTTGGTTTCTTCTCCTTGAGAGATTGATAAGGAGTAACACCATGTCTATTTATCAATGTGAGATTTTGTGTATAGCATGCTGTGTTGACTGCTTCTGCCCAGAAATATGTAGGTAACTTAGCTTCCTCCAACATAGTTCTGCCAGCTTCAATAAGAGTTCTATTTTTCCTTTCAACTACTCCATTTTGCTGTGGTGTTCCTGGAGCAGAGAATTGTTGAATAATTCCTTTGTATTTGCAGAACTCTTCCATCTTTGAATTCTTGAATTCAGTACCATTATCACTCCTCAGTATCTTGACTTTGTGCTTTGTGGTTGTCTCAATCATCCTCACAGGATCCAACAGTATTTCAGGAGTTTCATCTTTTCTGTGTAGAAAATACACCCAGGTGAATCTAGAATATTCATCAACAATTACAAGAGTGTACCTTTTCTTACTGATGGTCATAATGTTGACTGGACCAAATAGATCAAGATGCAGCATGTGATATGGTTCTTCAATAGAGGATTCAGATTTACTCTTGAATGATGTCCTTCTCTGTTTAGCCTTTTGACATGCATCACAGAGTCCATCTGGAGTATATAACACATTTGGCAATCCTCTTACTAAATCTTTCTTAACCAACTCATTGATATTGCTGAAGTTGAGATGAGAAAGCTTCTTGTGCCAATTTCAACTTTCATCTACTGATGCTTTACTGATTAGACATGTAGGAGAGCCATCAGTATTTGATTGAATGTTGGCTTCATAAATGTTACCATGCCTGTAGCCAGTCAATGCAATCTTTCCTGTTTCTTTGCTGACTACTTCACAATGTGTGGAATAGAAGTTGACATGATAACCTCTGTCAGTGATTTGACTAATACTCAACAGGTTGTGTTTTAGTCCCTTCACTAGAGCTACTTTTTCAATGATGACATTTCCAATGATTATATTGTCATATCCCAAAGTTTGTCCAATGTTGCCATCTCCATAAGACACAGTTGGGCCAGTTTTTTCCTCATATTCTGATAACAGAGCTTTATTTCCAGTCATGTGCACAAAGCATCCACTATCCATGACTAACACATTTTTCCTTTTTCCCTGCAATCAGAATAGAAACACACTAGTTAGAACATATAGGAACCCATACATGTTGGGTTCCTTTTCCATGCAATTTATTAACTTTAGCAGCAGAAGACTTTTTGACTTTAGCAGTCCTGACAGGATTTACTCCATCAGGATTTGCTTTGTCGGTATCAGTATTAACAAAAGCATGTTCCAACTTGACATTCTTAAGGCTACCAGAGTTTACACTATTTTTATCAAACTTAGGCAATGGATCATAAAAGTTATAGTACAACTCATGATAATCTTTACAAGTATAAATAGAATGCCATATACTACCACAATGAAAACAGGACTTCTGTGGTTTATAAAATACTGATCTACTCCTGACATCAGAAATCAGAGTTTCAGTACTTTTCTTTAAACTCTTTTTACAATCAATTGCAAGATGATTAGAGTTACCACAGGTAAAACAACTTTTCCTAGGTGCATTTGGGATATATTTATAACCATTCTCTTTATTGATCCTAATTTTACCATTCCTGTTTCTCTTAACAGTAGCTTTCTTTTTCTTATCTGTAACCTCACAAATTTTATCCTTAAGTTGTTTCTGAGACAGTAAACCTACATTCTTAGTGACTTTATTCAAGACAGGTTTAGACTTTACAAGATTTATACTTTGAGCAGAAGTAGAACCTTTTTCAAAAATTGAATTGGAATCTTTACCAAAAACAAAATCAACAGGAATAATCTTAGATTTGGTTTTGTCTATAACATGTCTATAGGTTTTTGGACTAACTGTCTCATCAATAACAACTTTCTCTTTCAATTTCTTATCTTCATCTTACTTATAACCTAGACACTCTTTCCAGTTTTTAGAGGTATTAATCTCATGAAATTTTCTACCAGAATCTGTCCAGGTCCTGATTTTCTCATTAGCATATTCTAAATCCTTTTCTAGTCCAGTACATTTGAGTTTCATCTCTAAATACACGTGTTTAGCATTATCACATTCTATCTGTACTTTTTGCATATGAGAAAATTCAGCTTCTAGATGCTCATTCCTTTTCCTAAGTTCAGACATCTCAAATAAGATTCTAGAATTCTCAGCAGTTTGACTTCTAAAGCTAATATGCAATGACTTTAGAAAACGTCTTAACTCAGAAGCATTATCAGTATCAAAATCAAAGACAGTATTGAGTACCTTATCATCAGGAATAGCAGTATCATCAGTATTGGCCATCAGGACATAGTTGACCACCTCAGTATCAGATTCTGAGGAAGAGTCCATCCAATCTTTGCTTGATGTGATGAGTGCCTTTGTCTTCTTGCACTCAGAAGCAAAGTGACCCATACCATTACACTTGTAGCATCTAACCTTTGACTTGTCAAATTTGCTACCCTTGCTATCCTTTTTGATATACTTGTCTTTGTCTGCATTGAAAGTCCTTTTCCGGAAGTTGCCTTGTCTTCTTGTCTTCCTGAACTTCATCTTTTTGAAGCTTCTGACAATCATAGCAACCATCTCTTCCATGTCTGAGTCAGAAGAGTCATCATCAATATTGGCATCAGGATTGCCATCAGTATCTGACGATGAGTCATCAGGATCTGACTCAACTATTCTTGTTTTCCTTCTAGAGACCTCCAGAGCTTTTCCTTTTGATTTAGCCTCTGCTTTCAAAGCAATAGATTTTGCCTTGCTGCCTTTCTTATTCTTTCTCTGTTAAACTTCAAGATCATGAGTTCTTAACATTCCATAGACTTCATCAAGAGACACAGTGTTAAGATCATACTGATGTCTAATGATCGAGGTCTGAGTATCCCATTCTTCAGGTAAAGCTCTTAGAAACTTGGTGTTTGAATCTTCAGTTTCATATTCCTTGTCAACTAAAGATAAACTGTTCAGGAGCGTCAGAAATCTATCATATAAATCAGTCAGGCTCTCATCAGGTTTAGCATCGAATTGTTCATATTCTTGAATCAAAAGAGCCCTTCTGTTCTTTTTGACAGATGCAGATCCCTTGCACTGAGTTTCCAAAGTATCCCAGATTTCTTTTGCAGACTTGCATGCAATCACTCTGTTGGACATGACAACATCAAGACTACTGTGCAGAATATTCTTTATCTTTGGTTCTCTGAGCACATGAGCTTTTTCTTCTGGAGTCCATTCACTCTTAGCTTTGACCACATAGTGTTCAGGTACAGTTTCTGTCCGTTCTATGATCCTTGTAGGAATATATGGTCCATCACGAATCCTGTCCAAATAGTCAGGATCCATAGCCTCCAGGTACATCAACATCTTTACCTTCCATGTTGGATATTCTGATTTCTTCAGGATGGGAATTTTCATGCTTTCATACTTGGTTGTCGACATCTTAGATCGTATCTGATTCAGATTTAAATCAGTTTGCTCTGATACCAATTGTTGCCCAGTAATAAACAATTGTAGAAGGGGGGTTGAATACAATTGTATAAGATTCTCGACTAAGTAAAATATATATCACAAATATGAAAGAATGATAACAGCTTTATTAAATCTGATATAAAACTGTTACAAACTCTCTCAAGAAATTCTGAGTTCTTGAGAGCTGCTAGGTTACAAAGATACTCGTGTATGCGATTGATCTCGTCTCAATCGATTACAAAACCAAAACCTAAACTGTGTTTATATACTACACAGCTTCTCTATCAATGATAAGTCCTAATCAATTACAAAGATTGAAACCTATCCAAAATTGATAGTTGCATTCCTACAGACCAGGAACCGACAGAATAATCTTCCTTATTTAACTAGACTCCAAATATAACTCGAAGTAGGAATCCTGATCAGCTTCCAGTCCTGATGATCAATCCTGATCCCAGTCCTGATATTTATCTTGATCCTGACGATCATGCAATCCTGATCAGTTGAGTCTAGATCCTAACGATCATTGAATCCTGATCTAACAAGTATCTGATGTAGTGTCAGTATCTGATTCTTGTTCTTCAGGTTCCTTGGTAGTTTCATTTTCAAAAATCAACCTATCATGAGAGTCCTCATTTATTCCAGTTATTTTCTTATCATCAAAAGATACATTAATTGACTCCATGACAGTTCTTGTTCTCAAGTTATAAACTCTAAAGGCTCTTGATGCAGGATAGCCAATAAAAATTCCATCATCAGCCTTTGTTTCAAATTTCCCTAGCTGTTCAGGATGAGTTCTGAAAACAAAACATTTACAGCCAAACACATGCAGATGCTTCAAACTAGGTTTCTTCTCCTTGAGCATTTGATAGGGAGTTACACCATGTCTGTTTATCAATGTCAGATTTTGAGTATAGCATGATGTATTGACTGCTTCTGCCCAGAAATATGTAGACAATTTTGCTTCTTCCAACATTGTTCTGCCAGCTTCAATAAGAGTTCTATTCTTTCTTTCAACTACTCCATTTTGCTGGGGTGTGCCAGGAGCAGAGAATTGTTGAATAATTCCTTTGTATTTTGCATAACTCTTCCATCTTTGAATTCTTGAATTCAGTACCATTATGACTCCTCAGTATCTTGACTTTGTACTTTGTGCATGTCTCAATCATTCTCCCATGATCCAACAGAATTTCTGGAGTCTCATCTTTTCTGTGCAGAAAATACACCCAGGTGAATCTAGAGTATTCATCAACAATTACAAGAGTGTACCATTTCTTACTGATGGACATTATGTTGACTGGTCCAAATTGATCAAGATGTAACATGTGATATGGTTCACCAATAGAGGATTCAGATTTACTCTTGAATGATGTCCTTCTCTGTTTAGCTTTTTGACATGCATCACAGAGTCCATCAGGAGTATACAAAGCTTTAGGAAATCCTCTAACCAAATCTTTCTTAACCAACTCATTGATGTTGCTGAAGTTGAGATGAGAAAGCTTCTTGTACCAATTCCAACTTTCATCTACTAAGGCTTCACTGATGAGACAAGTAGGAGAGCCTTAAGTATTGGTCTGAATGTTGGCTTCATAAATGTTACCATGCCTGTAGCCAGTGAGTGCAACCTTTCCTGATGTTTTGCTGACTACATCACAATGAGTGGAATAGAAGTTGACATGATAACCTCTGTCAGTGATTTGACTAATACTCAACAAGTTGTGTTTTAGTCCCTTCACTAGAGCTACTTTTTCAATGATGACATTGCCAATCTTTATATTGCCATATCCCAAAGTTTGTCCAATGTTGCCATCTCCATAAGTCACAGTTGGGCCAGCTTTCTCCTCATATTCTGATAACAGGGCTTTGTTTCCAGTCATGTGCACAGAACATCCACTATCCATGACTAACACATTTTTCTTTTTTCCCACACTTGTTGGGTTCCTTTTCCATGCACTATACTAGATTTAGCAGCAGAAGACTTTTTGACCTTAGCAGTCCTGACAGAATGAAATCCATCAGGATTTGCTTTGTCAGTATCAGTATTAACAGATGCATGCTTCACATTGACATTCTTAGATTTACCAGAATTTGTACTTTTATTAAACTGCCACAATAAAAACTGCCAGAATTTACCAGATGGTACAAATTATGGTAATCTTCACAAGTATACATAGAATTCCATTTACCGCCACAATAAAAACAAGACTTCTGTGGTTTATAAAATACTGATCTATTCCTAACATCAGACCTAGGAATCTCAGTAATTTTCTTTTTACTCTTCCTACAATCAATAGCAAGATGATTAGAGTTACCACAGGTATAACAACACTTTCTTGGTGCATTTGGGATAACCTTATAATTATTCTCTTTATTAATCCCAACTTTACCATTCCTGTTTATTTTGACTGTAAGTGACTTTTGTTTCCCTGTTACCTCACACACTTTATCCTTAAGTTGTTTCTGAGACAATAAACATATATTCTTCTTAACATATTTAGACTTAGAATTTGAGACTTGTTGAACATAAGTAGATCCCTTTTCAAAAGTAGAATTGGGATCTTTACCAAATACAAATTTGACAGGTTTAATCTTTGTTTTGGTCTTGTCTATAACATGTCTATAGGTCATTGGGTTAACTGTCTCATTTATAACAACTTTCAATTTCTTATCTTCATCTGACTTATATCCTAGACATTCTTTCAAATTCTTAGAAGTATTAATCTCATGAAATTTTCTTCCACAGTCTGTCCAGGTTCTGATTTTCTCATTAACAAACTCAAGTTCTTTCTCAAGAGCAGTACATTTAAATTTCATCTCTAAGTATATGTGCTTAGCATTATCACATTCTTTTTGTACTTCTTGCATAAAAGAAAATTCAGCTTCTAAATGCTCATTCATTTTCCTAAGTTCAGACATCTCAGATAAGATCCTAGTATTTTCAGCAGTTTGACTTCTAAAGCTAATATGCAATGACTTTAGAAAATGTCTTAACTCAGAGGCATTATCAGTATCAAAATCAAAAACAGTATTTGGTACCTTTTTATCAGGAACATCAATTTCATCAGTATTGGCCATTAGGGCATAGTTGACCACCTCAGTTTCAGAATCTGAGGAGGAGTCCATCCAATCCTTGCTTGAAGTGATGAGTGCTTTAGCCTTTTTGCACTCAGTTGCAAAGTGCCCCATTCCATTACACTTGTAGCATCTAACCTTTGACTTGTCAAATTTGCCACTTTTGTTGTCCTTTTTGATGTACTTGTCTTTGTCAGCATTGAAAGTCTTTTTCTGGAAGTTGCCTTGTCTTTTAGCCTTTCTGAACTTCATCTTCTTGAAGCCTCTGACTATCATAACAACCATCTCTTCCATATCCGAGTCAGTAGAATCATCATCAGTATTGGCATGAGGATTGCCATCAGTATCTGATGATGAGTCATCAGGATCTGACTCCACCACTCTTGATTTTCTTCTAGAGACCTCCACAGCTTTTCCTTTTGATCTAGCCTCAACATTCAAGGCTATAGACTTTGCCTTGCTGCTCTTCTTATTCTTTCTTTGTTGAACCTCAAGATCATAGGTTCTTAGCATTCCATATATCTCATCAAGAGACACAGTGTTTAGATCATACTGGTGCCTAATAATTGAGGTTTGAGTGTCCCATTCTTCTGGTAAAGCCCTCAGAAATTTGGTGTTTGAGTCTTTAGTTACATACTCTTTTCCAACTAGAGATAGATTGTTCAGAAGTGTCAAAAATCTATCATACATGTCAGTAAGGCTCTCATCAGGTCTAGCATCAAATTGTTCATACTTTTGTATAAGTAGAGCCCTTATGTTTTTCTTGACAGATGCAGATCCTTGGCATTGAGTTTCCAGAGTGTCCCAAATTTCCTTTGCAGACTTGCATGCAATTACCCTGTTAGACATGACAGCATCAAGACTGTTGTGCAGGATATTCTTTATCTTGGCATCTCTGAGAACGTCAGCTTTCTCTTCTGGAGTCCACTCACTTTTTACCTTGACCACGTAGTGTTCAGGTACAGTATCTGTAAAGCATAATGTAACATAAGATGTAAAAGAGATAACTACAACTCAACAAAGGACAAGACAGACAATAATATTAACAGAAGCACAGGAATCCAGAATCAAAGAAGAAAAGGTAAACTCAAAAAATCAAAATACGTTATGTATTCTTGAAGTCCGTAAACAGGTCACGGAAAGAAGTTCATGAAAATGTTCAAGCCTCAGTGACAGCAAAAGAAACAAGACTTTCAAGACGACAGAAGTATGTGAATGATTTAGGGTTCAGTACCACGGGATTCCAGTGATGAAGCAACCAGAACGACAAGGGACTTATCAGCAGCACTATATTGAAGACATAAAAGAAGAATTGATCAAGTGTTATTCATCTGTGAACCAGACCAGTTGCACTAGGTGACGGCACTAAAAAGATCAAGTTGTTTTATCGTCTCAGAAGAAATTGATACAGTCTAAAACTTAAACACCCAGGAGCTCAGGAGTAATTACTAAAGGACAAAAGACAAGAAAAAGAATTCGATAGTTTTTCTATTGAAAAAACTATCGAATGGTGGTTGAAGTGATTCATTGAAAAACAAAGTAAATTAATTTGGCATTCGATAGTTTTGATTTAAAAACTATCGAATGGCAAATTGATTTAATCCATTCGATGGTTTTTCAATTCATGGAGCAGGTGAAAAGTTGTGCTTGTCTGACAGGTTGATGAAGATCCAACGGCCAAGAATATTCTATTCTAAATGGTTCGATGGTTTTTCAATTCAAGTCTACAATTAACTCGAGAGAAGATAGTGTCTTCTTCAGTTAAGGCATTCAACACAGAAACATTACTACGAGAGAGAACTAAGCCGGAGAAATTATCAGAGAATTAATAGTGCTCAGAACTTGATCATTGTTTTGTATTTATGTAACCTTAAACTCATTGAAGCTAATCTACGGATTAGAAATTGTAGCACCCCTCGAGATTTATATTTATAAAAAGATATATTCCCCGAAACTTGATTTGGTTTGGTGTGTTTGATTTCGTTATAGAACTGAAAGATTAATCCGCGGACGAAATTGAATTATTTGTGAATATCGTATTCAACCCCCCCCCCCCTTCTACGATACTTTGGACCTAACAATTGGTATCAGAGCTACTTGATTGATATACAAATCAGATCCGGTGAATGAGACCAAAATCAAACGTAGCGTGAAAATTCGAAGCAAATTTTTTAACTTTCAAAATTTTTCATTTAATTGGAATTTCTTGAATTTTAAACAATTTGAAATTTTCAGAAACCATGAGTGCTCCAAAGACAACTGCTGGTATTAAAGTTCCCCCGTTTACTAGAGATGATTTCGGTTTGTGGAAGATGAAGATGCTGTTATTTATCAAGGCATCTAATCCGTTGTATATTGGCATATTAGAGAACGGACCGTTTGTACCAATGAAACCAGTTAGTGAATCTACAGCTCCTGATGGTAGCAGGATTCCTTCAGGCACCCAACCTAAGGATATAAGTGAATTTACAGATTCTGACAAAGAACTGATTCGATTGGACACCGGTTTAATGTTGATATTGGCGGACTCCGCAGACAAGGAAATGAGCTACCAGTTGATGAACTGTACAAGCGGGAAACATATGTGGGATACCATTAACTTGATAATGGAAGGAACTGAAGACGTTCAGGAAAACAAATTGGACATTCTGACTTCTCAATATGAAGCGTTTAGGTCCCTGCCAGGAGAAAGTATAACTCAGGTCTTTGAGAAATATACTAAGCTCCTCAATGAATTGGCAATGAAAGGAAAGACCTATCCACTGAGAGAATCGAACATGAAGTTCATGATGACGTTGCCCCATCATGTAGAACACAAGTCATCATCCATTAGGGAAAGAATTGACTTCACAAAGATGCCACTAGAGATGATCTATGGCAAGTTGAAGACCTATGAGATGGAACAGGAACAAAGGGTGATAATCTACGGATCAGGGACAGTGGACATCAAGCACAATGCACTTGTGAGATCAGCAGCACTTGTAGTGGATGAACCAATAACTTCTGAGATTCAGGTTCAAACCCCTAGAGCTGGAAAGGAGGTGATAATAGAAGCAGAAATGGATTCTGTGAATCTGGGTGTTGATGAAAGTGATTACTACACCCTAGAAGAACTTGAGCAAATGGAAGACAAAACCATGGCGTACTTAGCTGCAAAGTTTAGTCATATACGTTTCAAGAGAAACCCTAAGTACAAGTTCAAGGGCTCAACCAACAGATTCCAGAAGAGCAATTATACACCTAGTACAGGCTTTAAGGGAGGCTACAAGACTGGCATGATTGATAGAAGCAAATCAAGATGCTATAACTGCAATGAGTTAGGGCATTTCGCCACTGAATGCCGGAAGCCTCGTCAAGCAAGAGACATGAAAGATGTCTATGGAAAGAAGGATTCTTATGATGAGTTGAAGAAGGAGAATGCCAAGCTTAAACAACAATTGGAGGCATTCTCTGGAAAGCAGAAAGGGAAAGCTTATATAGCAGAGGGAAAGCACTGGGATGATACTGATTCAGATGAAGAGGAGGAATATGTAAATGTTGCTCTAATGGCTGACTCTTCAGAGGAATCACCACAATCATCTCAGGTACCTATCTTAACTACAATTGATATGTCTAACTCTGAGTACAAGAAAACTGTGCAAGATCTTAGTGTAGAATTGTTTAATGTACACACAAGCATGCTAGCATCAGAAATGGAAAATGCTAAACTAGTTCTTAAGATTAAAAAGCTGGAATCTAAAAATGAAGAACTAGAGCTTGTAGCTGTAACATTAGAAGATCTTAAGCAAAAGAATGCGTACTTAGAGAACAAGGTCAAGTGTAATGATGAGATAGAGACTATCCTCAGGAAGCAGATTTCAGATCTAGATTTGAAGCTGAATGCTTTTAAGAATTCCGCTCTAGTGGCTAAGGAAATCATTGATACTCAGGCCGTAGAGAATAAAACTGCTATAGGATTTGACTATAACAAGAAAGCTGGTAAGAAGATTGTGGAATTCCCTGTGACATCTTCAGTTGTCAAAAGGAATACTCCACATGTTCTTAAGAATGTTGATTGTCCAGTTTTTGTTAAGCCGTTTCCACCACTTTTTCATGAGGATGATCTTTTCATAGCACAAGAATTGCTTGAGGAGGATTTGTTGAAGGAAAAAGAGGTAAAGACTAAGTTGCCTAGGAAATCAGTAAAAAATGAATTACCTAAACCTGATTTACCTAAAACTGAAGTAGGTTCCTTAGTTAGTAATGTTAAAAAGAACAGGAATGGGAAGAAGAAGATTGTTAATCAGGAATTGGTTCCATCTTCTCCCATTGCATCTAGGAAGTTGTGCTCTATTTGTAATTATGCTGGACACCTTACACTTGCATGTAAAAAGTTTAAAGTAGAAACTGCTAATACTTCTGAAATGCATAACATGTCTGACATGCCTGATACTCATGAACCCTGTGGAAAGAAAGAGTGTTTGCTATGTAAGTACAACATCATGCATGCTTATTTTAAGTTGATGAATGATAATAGCAATAGCACTGATAATGTTAAATCCACAGATACTATGGATATCAAACAGGGTAAGACTAAATTGAATGTTACTCCTGTTAAATCATCTAAACCTTCAGGACCCAAACAATTTTGGGTACCAAAGTCCGCTTAATCAATCTGTGATTGCAGGGTAAGGTTAAAAGCTCAAAGGTCGTGTGGATTCTGGATAGTGGCTGTTCTAGACACATGACAGGTGAAGAGTCCCTGCTTACAGAGGTGGTTAAGAAGACCGGCCCGATTGTAACCTTTGGAGATGACAGCAAAGGATTCACTACGGGATATGGTAAATTGAAAGCTGGAAATGTCATCATTGAAAACATCTCTCTTGTTAAAGGATTAAAGCACAATCTTCTAAGTATCAGTCAGTTCTGTGATAAAGGCTACGATGTAGATTTCAGAAAGGACAAGTGCTTGATCACCAACAGGAAGGATGAGAAGCTTACTCTACTGGGAGTGAGAAAAGGAAATTTGTTTATAGCTGACTTAAGTTCTACCAGTGAAGGAGAAGTTACATGTTTCTATGCAAAGGCATCTTCAGAACAAAGTTGGCTATGGCACAAGAAGCTCTCACATCTGAACTTCAAAACTATGAACTCTTTGGTAAAGAGAGAGTTAGTGAGAGGGTTGCCCCTGATGGAATTCAATCAGGAGGGACTATGTGAAGCATGTGAAAAGGGGAAGTTGAAGAAAGCATCACATGGAAGCAAAGGAATGACAAGCATTACTGAACCATTACAGCTGATTCATATGGATTTATTTGGTCCAGTTAATGTTATGTCACTTTCAAGAAACAGATATGCATTGGTGATGGTGGATGACTACTCCAAGTACACGTGGGTGTTGTTCATACAAACAAAGGATGAAGCAACACAACTAATCATTGATCACATCAAGAAGATAGAAGTGGAAGCTAAGCTACCTGTGCGGACAATCAGATCAGACAATGGAACTGAATTCAAGAATGCAGTTCTAAATGATTTCTGCTCAGAGAAAGGAATATCAAGACAGTTTTCAGCACCAAGAACTCCTCAACAGAATGGAGTAGTGGAAAGGAAGAACAGGACCTTGGTTGAAGCAGCAAGGACCATGTTGAGTGAATCAAAACTTCCCACTTACTTTTGGGCTGAAGCAGTGAATACAGCTTGCTACACTCAGAATCGAACCCTGATTAACAAAGATCATGAAAAGACTCCGTATGAGTTAATGGCCAACAAGAAACCAACACTGAAGTACTTTCATGTGTTTGGTGCAAAGTGCTTTGTACTTAAAGATGGAGAACATCTTGGCAAGTTTGATGCCAAAGCAGATGAAGGCATTTTTCTGGGCTATTCTCTGGAATCTAAGGCTTTCAGGGTATATGTGATTGAAGATAAGAAGGTGTTGGAAAGCTTTAATGTAACATTTGACGACACCAAAAGACCAGGCCTGCAAACTGGAGAGAACTCTGAATCCTTGGTATTTGAAAATCTATCAGGAGATCTCTCTGACAATGAAGAAGTACCTGAAGTTGTTACAGTTATTAATAATAATCATAATGATAATGATTCTGGACAAAGTGGTGACCAAAGTGGAGATCCTCATTCTACAGGATCCACTAGTCAGTCTTCAGAATCAACAGATC
Organism: Heracleum sosnowskyi; assembly: GCA_030848705.1. NCBI lineage: Eukaryota > Viridiplantae > Streptophyta > Magnoliopsida > Apiales > Apiaceae > Heracleum > Heracleum sosnowskyi. The sequence goes on along the minus strand of CM061235.1, from coordinate 20,315,479 downwards.
AAACCGTCAACAACTCAGGGGGAGCAGGAGAAGGATCAACTAGTCACACTCCACAACATCTAGAACAAGGAGAATCATCAAGATCGCATCTGCCAAGGCAAAGGGTATGGAATAGAGATCATCCCTTTCACTTGATCATTGGTGATCTGGACACAGGAGTAAGAACTAGGAGAACATCACAAAATGAATGTCACTATTCTGGGTTTCTTTCAGAAACAGAACCTAAGAAAGTTGAAGATGCTCTAGATGATCCAGATTGGGTAATTGCAATGCAAGAAGAACTCAATCAGTTTGAAAGGCAGAAAGTTTGGAAGCTGGTACCCAGGCCTAAGGGAAAATCTGTTATTGGAACACGATGGGTATTCAGAAATAAGTTGGACGAAGATGGCATTGTAACGAGAAACAAAGCCAGACTGGTTGCTAAAGGTTACTCTCAAGAAGAGGGTATAGATTATGATGAAACCTATGCACCAGTAGTAAGACTTGAGACCATCAGAATGTTTCTGGCATTTGCTGCACATTCCAATTACAAGGTATATCAAATGGATGTGAAGAGTGCTTTTCTGAACGGGGAGTTAGAAGAAGAAGTGTATGTGGAACAACCTCCAGGTTTTGAGGATTCAAAACTGGCAGACTTTGTGTACTTTCTATTCAAAGCTCTCTATGGACTCAAACAAGCTCCGAGGACATGGTATGACACTCTCTCTGAATTCTTACTTGAAAATGATTTTACAAGAGGTGTTGTAGACAAAACTCTCTTTGTCAAAAAGCATAAAAATGATTTGATATTGGTGCAAGTATATGTTGATGACATAATATTTGGTTCTACTAATGATGATCTATGCAAGAGATTTGCTAAGTTAATGCAGAGTCGTTATGAAATGAGCATGATGGGTGAATTGTCATTCTTTCTTGGACTACAAGTATACCAAAAACAAGATGGTATATTCATTTGTCAGTCCAAGTACATCAAGGATCTTCTTAAGAAGTATCAAATGGAAGACTCATCTACAGCAAAGACTCCTATGCCAACTGCCACTAAGCTTGATAAGGATGAAACTGGTAAGAAGGTTGACATCACAGGCTATAGAGGTATGATAGGCTCATTACTTTATCTCACTGCAAGTAGACCAGATATAATGTTTGCAACATGCTTGTGTGCTAGATTTCAGTCTGATCCTAAAGAATCTCATCTAATAGCTGTTAAGCGAATATTTAGATATCTTAAGGGGACCCCGAATCTTGGAATTTGGTACCCTAAAGATACAGGATTTGATCTTATTGGATATACAGACTCTGATTTTGCAGGTTGTAAGATTGATCGGAAGAGTACTTCAGGAAGCTGTCAGTTTCTTGGAAGAAGATTGGTTTCCTGGTATAGCAAGAAGCAGCATTCAGTTTCCACATCAACAGCTGAGGCTGAATACATTGCTGCTGGTAGCTGCTGTGCTCAGATCTTGTGGATGAGAAACCAACTCCGTGACTATGGACTTTTGTTGACAAAGATTCCAATATTTTGCGACAACACAAGTGCCATAGCAATCTCAAACAATCCAGTGCAACACTCGAGGACGAAGCACATCGACATCAGGTATCATTTTATCCGAGAGCATGTCATGAATGGAACTGTGGAGTTACATTTTGTACCCACAGAGGATCAAATTGCAGACATCTTTACTAAACCGCTTGATGAATCCACTTTCAATAAGCTGGTTGGTGAACTTGGGATGTTAAATCTTTCTAATTGATTTTGATTAGAAGTCAGTAACTGCAGAGAGTCCTGGTGAATACATGAGTTTAAGAATTGCTATATCCTTAGGACTCGTGAATTTATTTTCTGGAGCAATTCTCGTAGTTAGGATTTTTGTACTAATTTTATGTCATAATTATGGATGATATATCTTCTGGCATTTAATTGGTTTTAATTCTAAAATTATTTAGGTGTTAATATTTGTTCTAAATATTCTAGAATCTATTTAATTTGAATTAATTTGCTTTGTTTTTAACATTGTAGATTAATGTAGCATAATTGATTAGATTTTAATTGGTTAATATCACTCAATGATATTTAATTGATTTTATTCTAAGAAAATTGTGAATTTTCTGTTAAGAATTGATTTTGGTAAATTTGAAAAGATTTATTAGAATTAAAACTAGGCAGGAAATTAAAATTCTGATTTTTAAAACAAGAACAGGTTTTAAAATGAAGATAGAAGCAAAAAATATCGAATTTAGGAAATTCGATAGTTTTTCAAGTACATAGATAAATCTATCGAATTTAATTTTCGATAGTTTTTGAAAAGGAAAAGAAAAACTATTGAAAGCATTTCTCGATAGTTTTTGAGATTTAATTTAAAATATATCGAAGGAATTTACCTTAATTAATATTTAAATTCTCGATAGATTTTGAAAATCAGGTGAAAAATATCGAAAAAGATTTAATTCCTTTTATAATTCAAATCTTCGATAGTTTTTCAGAAAAAGAAAGTTCGATAGTTTTTGTTATATATTACAAATCCCTCGATGGTTTTACAGAAAAGGTCTGTTTGAATTCTAAATCAAAACACTTCGATAGTTTTTGGAAAAACTATCGAAGTAAACTTGACCATTTTACCCCCTCAGAAAAACCATCGATAGTTCTTTATAAAACTATCGAATGAAAAAGGACAAAAATACCCCTGAAAAATCAGTGAGTATTTAAATGGCCCTTGGACGTTTTCCTTTGTCATTTTCTCAGATCCAAGTGTTATACAAATACTTACATATATTGTTGAAGAAGAACATATAAAAACTCGATAGTTTTTCATTGTTAACCGAGTTTTAAACACAGTAATTTCAGTTTTGACAGTGATATCATTTTCAAACAGTGATTTCTTTGTATCTTCTGAAATCCGTGTACTCAATTGTGGTTGTGGTTACAAAAAATTCTATCAAAAGCACTTTTCGAACCTTGATTCAGAAAACCTGTTCTTGACAAGCACTGTTTGATTGATTTTAGTCTCTTTGGAAATCATTGTCAATCAAAATAGCTTTTCTTGATTTAGAAATCTAGGGTTCTTAAGTTGTGAGTTTTGTGTTATTGTTCGAAATTTAATTAAGTGATAAAAAGGGTAATTTTTGTTAAGAGTTTGATTAATTAGTAATAATTAATTAAATTTAAAGGAAAAATAGTTTTGGTTATTTAAATTTTCTGGAAATTTTAAAATATGGCTGGAGAATTTATTATTACCAAGACTAATCATGTCTCGTTCCAAAACTTGCAATCCATAACGAACCTTCAGTTTCGTGCATGGGCAGAGTTTTTGAACACACGTTCATTAGTGGCATACGCTGTGAGTACTCCAGTGGTCCTTTGCATCGATCAATTGACTGCGTTGTACACAACCGCCACGGATAAGAGTGAGAATAATATTCGATCCTTCAGTTTTGTTGTGCCAGGGGGCAGAACAATAAGGGTGACGGAACATGATTTTAATAGAATCCTACATTTTCCTACAGAAAACCTTGTTCCGGATCCCACGACTGAGGAGATACATGCTTTCTTCACTCTCATTAGAAGTCAACAACCTAACTTCTTTGTGGGAGAGTTCCTTAAGCATTACTTGCCAAAAGCATGGAACTTTTTCTTTCATACCCTAATCCATGTTTTTACTGCCAAGCTAACAAATCTGCATGGTATTCCCTTATTCCTTCAAAAGATAGGGTTTGCCATTGCCAACAATAGGCATATTAACATTGGACGGTTACTGATTGATCAAGTAATCATATGCATGGGACCACTGGATGAAAGAACAGGCATAAATGAAGATGTGCTCTGTTTCTATCCTAGGGTCTGACGTAGGTGCGGATCGGCAACTCGGTGACAATGAATCAATTTCAATTGAGGAGTTAACTGAGGTAAAGTCTTCACAGACTTTTGGGGAAGTTTCGGGATCTCTGTTGTTAATAGAGCCTGATTCTAACCCCCTAGAGATTCAAACTCTAGATCCTTCAAAGGATATATCATCCACGGATGATCAGCAACTTGGTTTATCCAAGGACGGGGACTTGCGAAGCCCCATTGCACCACCGGTGACCTCCTTAAGGACGGCTACGGTGATCTCTTCTGCAGGTACAATCAGCACAAAGGATTTGAGTGAAACAAAAACACTTACACCTGGCCTGAGTGGGAAAGGAAAAATGATTCAAACACCGACAGAAACGTTGAGTGTACACCCAGAGCCAAATGTGAGGAGTGACACTCTAACCCTACCTAATATTGATGATCTGCTGTTACCAACAGAAAGAGAGCTACAAGTTCAATCTTCCCTCAAGGAGATGACAGTTCGAGACAAAGAAGGAAATCCACTATTCAAGGTTCCACTGCGACCTTCCTTTGACCAAGGGATCTCCTCCAGTCAAGCCAATGTTTCTTTAAAGTCTATTCAAGAGAAAGTTGACTTGGCTGCAGCTGATTCCAGAAGAACATTCACAGGTACGAAGCAGGCAGTGGACTCCTTAAAGAAGGAAGCTATGGAAGAACTAGTCGAGCTGAGGATGGACGTCAGGGAACTTAAAGATGGATTCATGAATGAAGTAACTGCACTGTCTCAAGGACATGAAGCTTTGAAAGAAGACGTTCTGGTTATCCGGGATGGTCAAGCGCGGGTAAAAGATGCAATGAATACCCTTTCACGAGTGGAGTCTAAGCTAAACAAGAGGCTGGATCACATGGAAAAGACTACCAACTCAAGATTGGAGAACATTGACCTGTCGCTAGCTTCTATAAATGAGTTTAATAAGCAGCTTATGGACTTCTTGGAGAATCAAGGTGACGGAGTACAGTCTATATGGAGTATGCTGAAGAACCAACAATCTGGACAACCTGGTCCTTCCTATCAGGAACCTGATCCTTCTAATGTCTTTTATGCTGAGGATGCTTTTATCGAGGATTCCTCAACTAAGGGGGAGAAAGTTGGAGAAGGGGAGAAGGAGCAAGCTAAGGATGGATGGAGAGTTTGGGAGACAGTTGAAGCTATTCCAATCAGACAGTACTGGATTGAGGAGCTTGTAGAGGAAGAGAAGGAGAGTGAAGAGGAATTTGAGGTCATGCATGAGCAACCTATTCAAGAGGAGCATGAGCCATATTATCCAGAGCCAATAGAACATCCTATCTTGGATGATGATATGGAAGAAGCAAATTCTCTATCACCTGAGGAAGAAGCTGCCTTGGAAGCTGTAAGAGCTCAGAGAGCTGCAGTTGATGCCAGGCAAGCTGAGAAAGAGAAACAGCAAGCAATTCTGAGAAGTGAAAAGCTAAAGAGAATCAAAGTGTATAATGAAGTGAGGAAGAAGAAGATGATAGATCTGCCAAAGAAAGATGGTACTGAATGGGAAATGGCTTACAAAACCTTTTGCGGAGTTGAAGAAGGATTACAAGTCAACGACAATGCTGAGGTGGAAGTTATTATTCAGGACATCAGAAGTGCTAATCTTGAAGATAAGACTTACTTTAAAGCACTGAGAAGCTCTATAATCTGTCTGACAACTGGGGTTAAAGCAAATGGTGCCTGGAGCTTATTAATCAGTTTCTTGGAGAAAGGTACATTTGTGATTTCCACTAAGTTTTTAGAACAGAGGACATATACAGAATTGCAGGCTATACTCATCAAGATCCAAAGAACTACAAGGCTAAATGAACTGCTCCGTGAGCATGTTAAGGAGATCGTGATGAAAGTCAATCCAGAGATTACTGAAGATCCTCCAATGGTTAGATTCATGACAAATGACTTGTTCAGAATCTGCTATTTGGCTGAGGACAAACTGAGGGACTACCCAAACAACTATCTAATCTCAGTTGAGAAGTATCTTAGATCCACTGGATTCTCATCAACGGAGAAGGACAAAGCAGCAGACACTCTTAGAAGATTTCTAATGGAGAATGTTCCTTACTATAGGAAAAGAGTGGAAAGAGGATTGGAAGTGCATACCAGATTGCCAAACATGCCAAAGCTAAACAAGAAAGATGTTAACATTGCATGGTTATGGGATGGAGTGGGTCAAGAGGTTGAATATATTGGAAGACACATCCAAGGAGCAATCCTTAAACCTGGAGAACCACTGCACTATCTATCTGTGATTGATTATCAAGCTGCTAACTCCGATCCAATGATTGAAGAAGGTGAGATTGGAATGGACTGAATAGTGAAGCAAAGAACAAGAGAACTACCAGCTCAGACTAGAGGAACAACTTCATTGTATAAAGTTTAATTGTTTTTTGATTTATGAAATCTGGAAATGTATATATATCTGATCCAGAATGCATTAATATTATTACGCTGTCTTACTTTAAATAGTTTAATGTTTCCTTAGTTAGTTGAGTTATCCTCGAAGTATTTGCTTGTCGAACTCTATCCAATCAAATAGGGGGAGATTGTAAAGCATAATGTAACATAAGACGTAAAAGAGATAACTATAACTCAACAAAGAACAAGACAGACAATAATATTAACAGAAGCACAGGAATCCAGAATCAAAGAAGAAAAGGTAAACTCAAAAAATCAAAATACGTTATGTATTCTTGAAGTCCGTAAACAGGTCACGGAAAGAAGTTCATGAAAATGTTCAAGCCTCAGTGACAGCAAAAGAAACAAGACTTTCAAGACGACAGAAGTATGTGAATGATTTAGGGTTCAGTACCACGGGATTCCAGTGATGAAGCACCCAGAACGACAAGGGACTTATCAGCAGCACTATATTGAAGACATAAAAGAAGAATTGATCAAGTGTTATTCATCTGTGAACCAGACCAGTTGCACTAGGTGACGACACTAAAAAGATCAAGTTGTTTTATCGTCTCAGAAGAAATTGATACAGTCTAAAACTTAAACACCCAGGAGCTCAGGAGTAATTACTAAAGGACAAAAGACAAGAAAAAGAATTCGATAGTTTTTCTATTGAAAAAACTATCGAATGGTGGTTGAAGTGATTCATTGAAAAACAAAGTAAATTAATTTGGCATTCGATAGTTTTGATTTAAAAACTATCGAATGGCAAATTGATTTAATCCATTCGATGGTTTTTCAATTCATGGAGCAGGTGAAAAGTTGTGCTTGTCTGACAGGTTGATGAAGATCCAACGGCCAAGAATATTCTATTCTAAATGGTTCGATGGTTTTTCAATTCAAGTCTACAATTAACTCGAGAGAAGATAGTGTCTTCTTCAGTTAAGGCATTCAACACAGAAACATTACTACGAGAGAGAACTAAGCCGGAGAAATTATCAGAGAATTAATAGTGCTCAGAACTTGATCATTGTTTTGTATTTTTGTAACCTTAAACTCATTGAAGCTAATCTACGGATTAGAAATTGTAGCACCCCTCGAGGTTTATATTTATAAAAAGATATATTCCCCGAAACTTGATTTGGTTTGGTGTGTTTGATTTCGTTATAGAACTTAGGGGAGAGCATGGTTCGGTTCGGGGCGGTTTTGCCCCGAAACCGAACCCGAAACCGCATGTATTCGGTTTTAAAAATTGAAAACCGTAATCGCAACCGAACCGTCGGTTTCGGTTTCGGTTTTAAAAAGCTCGGTTTCGGTTTTTAACGGTTCGGTTTCGGTTATAAAACCGAACGAAAAAATCATAAATATATTACAAGACTTTAAATTTATAAATTAAAACGTTCTCGACTTTTAAACAAAGTGACTGAGCTGTTGAATGAGTGAGTACACTATGTGTATATGTTAGTGCTAATGTTAGATGTGCAGATTAATGGCATTGCATTGTAGCATTTATATACAGGCGGTCTGACAATTATCTAAATTTTCTTATAGGGGTATATAAAATAGCCAGCTTTTGTGAACGTTATTCAAGATTTGAGGAAATTGCATAGCAAATCTACTCTATTTTCTTAAAACCACACATTATTAATATTATTTCTTGTTTACGAAGTAAAGGAGAAGTCTACTATCTCTGTTTTTTATGATGAAATCAACACTCCCTTTGGATTTGGGTGCTACTAAAATCTTATACGTTTGTAATCTACTCGGATATTTATTTAATGTGAGCTAAAAACTTTTTTGTATTTACGCTCTTATGAAGTTCTTCTTCTGCTGCTGTTTTTTTTTCAAAAAAAAAACTAATGTTTAGGTTGCTAAAACTCGGACACTCAACCTCTCCCGCTATGAAGAATCTGTATTCCAATACTCCCTCCGTCCCAAATTGTTTGAACCTCTGACTTTTTCACGCATTTCAATGCGCTCGGTTGAGGTACTTGTAAATAATATTTTTAAAATTTTTTCGATTTGTATAAAAATATAGGATTTATACTTTTATACAAATCAAAAAAATTGAAAAAATATTATTTACAAGTACTTCAATCGAGCGCATTGAAATGCGTGCAAAAAGAAGTGGTTCATCCTTTTTGGGACGGAGGGAGTACATAATTAAGAATTTAAGATAAAGAATTTTATTACATATATCCACATTTGACATCTTCCCTTTCCTCATCCGATATCGTTTTGAAGCTTAATTATAACTCAAGATATAATATATTTATTAATTTTAAGAATACATATAAATTATATAAATTATATATATATTTATTTATTTTAATAATCGGTTCGGTTCGGTTTTAGCCGGTTCGGTTTTAACCTATAACCGGAACCGGAACCGAAAGTCTCGGTTTTTAAAAATCAAAAACCGCAACCGCCGGTTCGGTTTCGATTTCGGTTTTTTCGGTTCGGTTTTGTCCGGTTTCGGTTCGGTTTCGGTTTCAATTCGGTTTTTTGCTCACCCCTAATAGAACTGAAAGATTAATCCGTGAACGAAATTGAATTATTTGTGAGTATCGTATTCAACCCCCCTTCTACGATACTTTGGACCTAACAGTATCTGTTTGTCCAACAAGTCTCGAAGGGATATATGGTCCATCACGAATCCTGTCCAGATATTCAGGATCCATTGCTTCTAGATACATCAACATCTTTACCCTCCATGTAGGGTATTCAGATTTCTTCAGGATGGGAATCTTCATGCTTTCATACTTGGTTGTCGACATCTTTAGATCGTTTCTGATTCAAATTAAATCAGTTTGCTCTGATACCAATTGTTGCCCAGTAATAAACAATTGTAGAAGGGGGGGTTAAATACAATTATATAAGATTCTCGACTTTAAACACAAATATGAATAATAACAGCTTTATTAATTCTGATATAAAACTGTTACAAACTCTCTCAAGAAATTCCGATGTTCTTGAGAGCTTCAAGGTTACAAAATACTCGTGTATGCGATTGATGTAAAATCAAAACCTAAACTGTGTTTATATACTACACAGCTTCTCTATCGATTACAAGATAACTCTAAATCAATTACCAACTATATTGAAACATATCCTAACCGACAGCTGCATTCCTATAAACTAGGAACCGACAAAATAAACTTCCTTCTTTAACTAGACTCCATAAATAACTCGAAGTTGTAATCCTGATCAGCTTCCGGTCCTGATGATATATCCTGATCACAGTCCTGATAGAAATCCTGACAGCAATCCTGATACTGACGCTTGTGAAATACTGATGACGTCAGCAATCCTGATCAGTTGAGTCTAGATCTTGACGATCATTGAATCCCGATCTAACAGATATTCTTTTATAATGTAATTTCATATAAATAATCATTTTGGTTTTGAAAAGCAAAAATATTTTCACAAACTTTTCATGCTAGCTCTCCCGCTCCCTTATTCATTGCAACAGTACATATAATCTAACATTTTTGTAAGTGTAAACAGAATCTTGCTTTCTGAAACACGTAGAAATACAACTATTTAAGGAATGCATACAAAGTACAAACAATGACATCAGACTCATTTATTAATATTATTTAATGCAGATCTAAGCTATTGTTACCATGATTGAGAAAATGTCTCTCAAAAATTAAAGATCCTTACTTTTACGATAATCTCTCCATATTTACTGTTCCATATGATGGCTTTATGCTTAAACACCATGGTCCTGGATATCGAAAACCTAATTTTAATAGGCCATCAATGTCATATGATGAAGCACGTGAAGAATTTGAAGTAGCAGAGGAAGAATACAATTTACCACAAGTTATGGAAGTGGAAGCAACTGCTCCTCCGTCTACCCCTTTTGAAATTCCATCCAGATTACATGATGATGATACAAAATTTTATGATCAAAATGTAGAGCAAGTTGAACTACCTCCTCCACAATATGCTTCATTTCAAAAGTCACCAATACAATATGATTGTGAAATGAGATCATTTACTCAATACCAACATATCTTTAATGCTTTTAATGTGAATTCAACTTCTCCACCAAATTTTGGCGGATCCACAAACTTTCTTCGGGTATGTACAAATATATTAATAATCATTCATCACATGTAGTTCTGATAAATTATACCGATTTTCATTGATTTTTATATTCATAGGCGGAAGACACTAGACCAGTTGGATTAAATCGCAAGGGAGAATTGACCAAACCATTAAAAAGTATCAAAGTCCAATGGCTAAAAAATCATTGGTGGAGTGATAATGTCATAACTGAATCACTAGTTCAGCCAAAGCTAGATTACTCACTGACACAAAAGCAATTAAAGACTTTGATGCCAAGGTGTGAAATAGAATGTTTAATCGTTCATGCCTACTTGGCCCAACTGAGGGATAGAGAAGAGAGAAATAAATTTGAAGGTCAAGACAAAATCTTTTTTATGGATCCTATGTTTTGGCAATTAGCTACTATTTACTGCATGAAACCTCATCTTCAATTGGAAAGTGAAACGAAAAGCATGCATAACGTTTTCAATAGTTATCGCAAACAACATGAAGGGCCCAATATTGTTGATTGCACATATATATCTTCCGGTTTGTACTGGAGGACATTGGATTTTGTTCATATGGGCATTGAACTTGTGGACCGTGACAATTCTCAATCCTTTACGAGATGACACACAAGAGTGGCCATTACGTCAAACATACAATGATGAATTTTATATTGCGGTAATTCTGACAATTTCACTAATTTTTACAAGAGCATGCAATTATTTTTTAAAATTCTATAATATATCATTTTATTTTGCAGGAACATGTAATTCCACGCATGCTTAATTGGATTAACGAGGACAAATTTCCTTTCAAACCTACATCTGTACAAGTGAACCCATATCGACCAAAACAAGAAAATGGGACTGATTGTGGTGTCTTTGTCTGCAAATACATGGATTATCTTTTAAATGATTTGGACCGGCCTCTTAGATGGTGTCCAGAAGATATTTATGTATTTCGAACTCGTATTGCTTATGAAATTTGCAAGGGAGAAGCTCGCATGTTTACACAAACAAATCTGGAGGCAAGAAAAAAATCTAGTAAAATTGTATTTTAGTTATGAATTTATTGACTTGTTTCGTGTAATATTTTGTATTATAACATGCATATTAATATTAAGTTTTTTCGTGCAGTTGATATTAATGTTTTCATACGTTTTTTGGTGTATTGTAAAAGCACACTCCAAGTTGATGCCCAGTGTCTATTTTATTAAATTTGCACCTTATCCATTCTGCAACATTTGTCAATTCTGCAACATGTATCGGGGTCGGGGGTGTACTCATTTTCTTAAATTAGTTGATAATTGCACCCATGCATGCTTTTTATGCATGATTTTTAATAATTTATATTTTTTTTTGGCATTTATACTACCTCACTTAACCAAACATTTTTTTGTTCATGAAAAAAGTTCTAATTGGAATAGGAAATTATTATTGTTTTACTCGTATTTAATTGTAAATTTAAAATTATAAATTGTTCTTATCTTCTAATAATTAAATTCTAAAAGATAAAATATTTTCAAAATATTTGCAAACCTAAATAAGAACCGGTAAACCTAATATAGAAAAAAAACGCGACTTTGTAACGTTACTATAATAAACCACAACCCTATATATATATATATATATATATATATATATATATAGAGTTGCACTCTAGGGAGAACACTTAATATGAAGAACAATAAAGAACATCAATCATAACCGTTCAACTAAATAAAAACAATCAACGGTCAAGATTAAAAGATAAATAATAATGGGCATTAAATTAAATCTAACTGTAATAACACACAAAACCCAATGACAGCATCATTTTTGCAACTACACACAGGCATTATACACACAGGCGACAGATTCTAACGGAAAGCACACAATAACAACACTCTGTTTTTGAAGAGCTACAGAATCGAAAGGAGAAAGTGAAGTTTCGTTGTTATTTTGAAAGTCGCCTTCGAATCGTTGGATTTATCGAGGTAATCGGTGATATTTAATCATTATTTTAGTCAAATTACATAAATTAGGGTTTTAATCTTTTATTTTATGTAAAATCTAGCAGTGATCGAAGAAGCGAGGAACCGAACTTGAAATATGTTATCTCGAACAGGTAAAATGTTTAAAAGTTATTTTGTATGGTTTTATGATTTTATGTGTAAATATATTTTGTGATTCTGTGTTAGATTGTATGTTTCTTTGATTGTAGGTACATTATGTGTTTGTGTTTGCTTTGATTGTAGGTACATTATGTGTTTGTTTTGTGTGAGATGTTGTGCGAGATGTAGATGTATATGAGATGCTGTGTGAGATGCTTTGATTGTCTATTTTGGAGATATGTATTTCTATTTTGTATGGTTTTATGATTTTATGTGTAAATATATTTTGTGATTCTGTGTTAGATTGTATGTTTCTTTGATTGTAGGTACATTATGTGTTTGTGTTTGCTTTGATTGTAGGTACATTATGTGTTTGTTTTGTGTGAGATGCTATGCGAGATGTAGATGTATATGAGATGCTGTGTGAGATGCTTTGATTGTCTATTTTGGAGATATATATTTCTGCATTAGACGTTATTATTGTGTGAGATTCTGTGTGAGATTGTATAATAGACATGCTTTCCTGTTGTGAAATATTTTGGTAGTATGAATGATATGTTTAATTTTGATATATTTTGAATAATATAAAATAGACTGAATGTAGATATAATTCATAAAGCTAGCAAAAAATATGTTAGGTTCTTGGATTCAGGTTCTGTACATTTGTGTGCTACATTAGATTCTATTTAGGGGATCACTGAGTGACGCTCCTTAAAACTAATTTTCCCCTCTCACTTTGTTTTCTTGTATATATATATTAATTGATGATTTGTACTTGAAGATCCGTGCAAAGAAGCTGATGGGAGAAATTTATTTTCAATATGCATGCAAGTTGTTATGTGTGGCCACATCTATGTTCACTTAATATAGATTAATTATGTTCTGTATATGTGAATGTTACGTCTGTGTTGCTGTAGCACATTCGCAGGTGCCCCTTGTCCATCCTTAGCTCCTACCCCAAGCAGCCTCAAACATACATAGCACATAACTGTACCAAACATAGTATTTGGACCCTCAATGTGCAAACCCCACCTGAATTCGAATACGCCTAAGTCTGTAAGTTGTGTTTCTGTGAATCAGAATTGGAATTTCACTATCAGATACATATTCTGATTTATATTTTGCCAAGCCAAAGTCTGTAAATTGTGATTCTATTATCTGTGATTCTGTAAAAGTCTATAGATTGCATTATTCTGTGTAGATTTGTTTTAGATTTTTTGAATTTTAAATGTTTAAAACTTATATTTGTGTGAGATTCCGTGTGAGATTCTATGATTTTCTACTAAGTTTTTTTTTCTAAATTTTTTAAAACTTACTAGCCTATAAAGCCTATAAGATTCTATGGTGAAAGTATATAATGGATGATGTTTGAGATGCTGTGATTGGATTCTATGTTAGGTTCTTTATATGTTAGTGCTACATTAGATTCTATGCCAAATTTCCTACATTAGATTCTATGCTACATTAGATTATATGTGATATATTTTTTTTCTTTTAACTTAATTATTGTTCTTGTTATGAATCAGGTAGAAGATCTAGCTTACGCTTAAGTGCAAGACGAATGACTTCATCCACAACAAAAAGTGGCAAGAGAAAACGACCAGTGAGTAGAATAAATAGTGAGCAATTGAGCACCGCAGAATTTGAAGCATATGTCCAGTACGTATTATTATTATTCGAAAAACATGTTTACTTATTTATTCTAAATTTATTAAAATAATTAATAAATTAATTGTATTTATTTTTTTGTAGAATTGTATGGAAAAAGATTCCTATTACTTTGAGGTACCGTTGTTTGTGCATTGACTCGTTGTATTTCAAAGCGTATATGGAAAGAAATAACAGAGAAAATGTAATTTCATGGATGGTAAGAGATGGTAGCTTTGCACAAAGATATGTGTTTGTTCCAATCTGCCAAGCGTAAGCAAATCTGTAACATTTGCCCAAATTTGTATACTAGTTGAAAGAATTTCTATAGTACTTACTTGTTTTAATTGTATATTGTTCAGAAACCATTGGAGTTTACTGATACTGTGCAACTTTGGCAAGGACTTCAATAACACAGCTCGTCCGTGCATATTACTACTAGATTCTCTCGAAACAAGAGAAGAAAACATTGAACCAGATGTTCGGAAGTAAGTTTTTTTAGATAAACCTGTTACAACCTGTTTTAATATGACTCTTATTTGTAACAGGTTCTTATTTGTTTCTTATGCTTTTTTTTTAGATTTGTTTTTGCTATGTACAAAAAATGGAAACCTGAATCTAGTAGTCAGCATATCCATAACATTCCATTTAGAAAGCCAAAGGTCCCGCAACAGAAGGATGGAAACCGATGTGGTTATTATGTGATCTTTTTCATATATCGGTTCCTATTGGATTGTATGGATGAGTTCAACATTGACAATGATTACCCGTCTTTTGTAAGTTACAAATATATTAACTTATGCATGTTATATAAAATCATAGTTACATTGTCCTAATATCTTGAAAATTTTCAGATGACACAAGATTGGTTCACTCAAAGTGAATTTGATTCATTCTCTGAGAATCTTTCATATGTTTGGCAAGATGTGGCGTATGAGGATATACAAACTGCAGTTGACACTGAAGAAAATGCAATGAAAGAAGACATAGCTGAAAAGAAAGGTACAAGTAGTATGTATTTACACAATTAGTCTAGGTTGAATTGCTTCTATCAAATTTTGTTGCTGTCAATTTTGATATACTTGTGGTTTTACATCCAGGTGATGATATAAATAAACAAACTGCACTTGTTCTTTACACACCAGAAAGTTCTCAAGAAAAAGACAATATTGCTCAGTGTAAGTTAATATTGATAGATGTGTGAGATTTTGTGATTGGATTTTAGTTTATTGTCTTATTGTTAACTTAATTATTGTTGTTGTGAATTATTGTCAATGTTACTTATACTTTTACTTGCAGGTGATAATATAAATGAAGAAACTGCAATTGTTCTTTACACACCTGAGAGTTCTCAAGAAAAAATTAATATTGCTCACGGTAAGTTAATGTGTCAAGTTTTTTAAAATTTTATCATTGAGTTCACATTATTTAACATTAAAAATTTAACAACAGATGAAGTTAAAGTCCAGAAAAAGATTCTCAAAATTAAAGTGAAGTCGGTGGATGTACGACGATCACCACGTTTAGCTACACCAGATGCAAAGAGAAGAGCTATAGAAATTGAACCGGTGCAATTACATGGATCACGTTGTTCAGTTACAGAAGCTGTAAAGAGGAGGAGGATAAAAACAACACCACCAATGGATGCTCGAGGGACGAGGTCCGTAGCTAGAAGGAAAGAAGGTAAAAGGACTGCAAAAAGGAAGAGAAGTGAAAGGGATGATAAGGTACTTTCATCTGTTTTTTTTTATTTTCACCTAAATTATATTAAAATCGTGAATATTAAGGTCGATGTTTGATTCTATGTTTGATCCTAAATTATTTCTATCATAACAATGACTGAAGGGGGGCATAACAAATAATTATTTCTAAATTATTTCTGCTAACTTGTGTATTTTGAGTGCACTTCAATTTTGATATTCATTGCTAATTTGAGATAGTATAGCCACTATAAAGCAGTCACTCTTAACGATGCTTATTGGCAGGAAACTAATATCTATCATGTAAAGGTCCATGTTTGATTCTATGTTACATCCTAAATTATGAATTCTATCATTATTTTCTTACACAGTCCGGTGTCCTAAATTATGTCAATCAAGCAGCTAATAACTCTTAAATCAAAATATATGTCTTGCTTACTCTGTTTTAAAACAGAGTGTCAAAAATTGTTTTAAGTTGCGTATTTTGGGAAATATAATTCTGCAACCAAATGCTAAAAAATGTAAACTAAGATTAACTGCAACTACAACTAATTATAGCTTACATTTTAAATGTAAACTAAGATTCATATTTTGTCAATCCAAAGTCTGTAAATTGTGATTATGTGATATTTTGTACGTATCTGTAATTATGTGATATTTTGTACGTATATGTGATTCTGTGTAGATTTGGTTTAGATTTTTTGAATTTTAAATGATTAAAACTTATATTTTGTGTGAGACTTCATGTGAGATTCTATGATTTTCTACATATGATACATATGTTAAGTCTCAAATCACATGTATTTCTATCTTCTCTGCCCATTCTAGCTAGTAAGTTGTGAATGGTGAAAGTATATAATGGATGATGTTTGAGATGTTGTGATTGGATTCTATGTTAGGTTCTGTATATGTCAGTGCTACATTAGATGCTATGCCAAATTTCCTACATTAGATTCTATGGTTAATTAGATGTTATCAGGTACTATGAATATAATATAGTATGTGATTATATTAGTTATTATATAGTATATACATAATATGGTTTGTGATGCATTTTATGTTGTTACAGAGAAAGAAGGTAGAGCATTTGGAATGTATAATCTCGACGGATGCAGAAACTGAATCTGAACAAGAAGTTGAAGAAATTAAAAAAGCTAGAAAAAGGTCTGCAACAAGGAAGACAAATCGAAGGGATGTGCACAATGAAAGTAGCAAAAGAAAGACATCAAAGAAAAAGAATGATAAGGTAGATTCATCTGATTTTTAAAATCTAATTAGAAATGCTTTTTCTGCTCTATCTGAAAACCCATTCAAAAATCTAATTTGATTTGATTTTATATTGTTTTAATTCATCTTTTAGATTGATTATATGGCTGATTCTGTGCTACATGTTTAGATATAAAAATGTTAGATTTTGTTTTAAATTCTACGTTACTTTCATTGTAGTTTTTTGTGTAAAATTTTGTGTTGAATATTCTTCGATGTTTTTTGAGCAATTAACTGTGAGCATGATTGGTAAGTGATGTTCTAAATTTTTGCAGACTGGAAAGAAAAAGAGGAACGAGGGAAAACAACATATTGAAATGCCAAAGAAGTTGAAGCTTCGAGCGCACCCTAGCAAATTCTCTAAAGCTATGGAAAATTTGTCGACGGATCAAAAGCAATGGATCAAGGATGCTGGATTTGAGGATTTGTTGTCTTTCTCTTTCAGACATATTCCGAATGAAATGGCAAGAAATGTTGTTTGGTTTTATGACCCATATCATAATTGGTTAAATCTGGCTGACAAGAAGGTCATTAGGATTACTGAGGACGAAGTCCATAGAGTACTTGGACTTCCAAAAGGCAGCAGGAAAGTTATTATAGGACCAGCCAACACTGAAACTTTAGAAGAATGGAGGGACCAGTATCCCGAGAGAAAGGCTGGACATAAAATAACAGAATTGAGTGTTATGAAAGCAATCACAAGGACAGGGGAGCTTAATCTGAAATTTAAGCAAAACTTCATGGTCCTGATGTATAATCTTTTCATCAGATGCACCACAGGTTCCTATGTTAGTCAAGATGTCTTAAAACTTGTTGGATCCTTTGATGAAGTTTCAGAAATGAACTGGTGCAAACTTGTGGTGGATGGATTAAAAGATGCTTCTTTAGCGTGGCTTGAGGACCCCACTACTCAATATTACACAGGATCCCTCATGTTCTTAATAGTAAGATGTTATATACTCTTGCATGTATAAATCTCTCACATTTCATGCATGTTCTACACCCATCTTATATTGAGTTTATAATGTCCTTTTTAGTTCTTTTACCTTGACCGAGTGCAAAATGAAGTCATTAAAGTTGAAAGAAAAGATACTGCATTTACTGGATGGTCAAATTTTCATGTACTTCAAAGAAATCAGGTTGAAATTGTTAACGACAGTTATGGAAAAGGAGTGATAGTAAGTAAAGATTTTGTACTTGAGACATTTATTTCTGCTGTTATTTGTTTACAAATGTGTTAAAAGTCAAACTGTGTTATGCAGGAAGGGTATGAAGTACCCGAAGATTCAGAGGTAGAGGGAGAGGATTATACAACTGAGGTATAAATGCAACATGTTTCTGTTTTAGATTCTGTATTCTTTCTATCTGACAATTGTGAATTTCTTCCCCCAAAAAATGATTCCATATTAGATTCTATACAGTTTACTAGTATTTTCGTTTAAGAACCTTAATGTGAATTTTACTAATTATGCAGGATGCTGGAGCAATTAATATTCAAGAGATAAAGGACACACAAGAAGAAATTCACGTCGATGATGATTTAAAACAAAATGAACCTGAGGTATAAATGACGAAATTATTTAATATGCGCCCATAAAAGTGAAGTATTAATTATTTATCCAATATCTAAAACTTTTCAAAGCATTACCTCAACTATAATAATGACCTAAAACCATTATTTTCTTACACAGTCTGGTGTCCTGATTTTAGGGTTGTAAACAACCCTAAAATCAGGCAAGGTTAGGGTTTAGAGTCTAGGGTTTAGGGTTGTAAACAACCCTAAACCCTAAACCCTAAACCCTAAGCCCGTATACGGTTTATTAGTCATTTTGAATATTTCTAAACCCCAAAATGGAAACAATGAACCCTAAAGGTTAACTGTTAACCCTAAATTTTAGCCAATCAAACAGCTATTAACTCTTAAATCAAAATATATGTCTTGCTTACTCTGTTTTAAAATAGAGTGTCAAAAATTGTTTTAAGTTGCGTATTTTGGGAAATATAATTATGCAACCAAATGCTAAAAAATGTAAACTAAGATTAACTGCAACTACAACTATAACTATGATTGAACTGATCGACAATGAGATCGAATCGATCTACAGATTATCGATACATAAAAAGCTCTCAATGTTTGATCGATACATACAAAACATTATCATTTATCCCTAACTCATAGCTTTAGTTCACCTTGCTATAACAAGTCATTGATTCATAATTTATTCTCTAGTGTGGCTGACAAGATCAAGATCAGTTTAATATTTAAAATCACATTTAAATTCCAAATAAAAGTACTAAACAACTGTGGACGTAATTAATATTCCTAACATACAAACTACATACATCTATATACATAATTAAGCTAAGAATCATTATTACTCAAAAAAAAAATAGAGGTGTAAAGAGAGAGTAGAATCTAACATAGAATCAAAACTTTAAAATTTCAAAAGTGCATATGACAATGGATATTAGGATGTAATAGAGAATCAAAACTATATAAATTTACAAAACTGAGAACAATTTAAAAGTTTATTTTTTGTTATTCAGAACGTTGATCATTACCAACATGAACAACACCCTGTCCATAAATTGTATATTTAAATTTATATAAATTTACATTTTTAAACTTCTAAAAACAGATTCTAAGCATAAAGTAGACGCTATTACAACCAAGGTCTAATAAAATATGATTTTGAAATCAACAATGTATAAATTCTAGTTTGTTTCTGAAAGCAATATTATTAGGCAAAAAGCCTGGATAGATTTATCAATGGTAAACTTTAGAATCTAAAGTACAATCATATCACAAAATTAAATAATCAGATTAATTCAGAAGGTTAGAATCTAGAGTAGAATCTCTACTATAGAAAATCAATAAAAACAATTATAAACATAGACATGATGCTACTACACATACAAACACGCAAAACAAAATCATAATAGGAAGAATATCAAAACCTATCAAAGGGTATAAATGCAACATGTTTCTGTTTTAGATTCTGTATTCTTTCTATCTGACAATTGTGAATTTCTTCCCCCAAAAAATGATTCCATATTAGATTCTATACAGTTTACTAGTATTTTCGTTTAAGAACCTTAATGTGAATTTTACTAATTATGCAGGATGCTGGAGCAATTAATATTCAAGAGATAAAGGACACACAAGAAGAAATTCACGTCGATGATGATTTAAAACAAAATGAACCTGAGGTATATGTGACGCCCTCCAAACCCGGGGTACAGATTTGAGGAGTCATCCGACCAACGGAACACTATTTAACACATGCATAATATATATATAAAGACACAATTACCCCTTGACCAAGACCGCATCCAGATTATGGCAATGAACACAAGCTACTACAATCTTTTATTATTACAAACCAGTTTTATCAGAGTTATTACATCACAACTAAAGTTCAAATCTAGACATTAAATCTAGAAAAGCAAAACAACAACTACCCTGCCAATAACAGTGACTCGAGGGGCTCTCCTGACTGCTGGTGAACTATCGGTCACGCTATGCCAACTCATACTCTCGCTTCACTGGAATAGGGTTAGAAAACAACAAGCAAGAGTGAGCCAAAATTGCTCAGCAAACATCAACGAATCATTTCTATCACGGTTGTAAGGATATGAATTTAAGATATCAGAATCAACAATATTTAGCTAACACATGCTTTGTATCAATAATGATTGAAGTAAAGAATTAGAATATGGCTTATACATTTTATTCAAATCAAAGGTTGTGCTGCTGGCCAGCCACGCATCAACCCCGGACTAGCTCATGTCATAGTCCTCTACTGGATCCCAGGCCAATCTGGGCCTTAAGTTACTTCGACCAATTACTGGTCCATTTTTAAAAACACATGCCAATTCTATAATAGGGTATAAACAATAACATGCTCAATAAGATAAACTGAATGTATAGTAATTGCAAAAGAGCTTCAACTGTTCGGTATCAACGAAGATCGAGAAAGGATCATGGAGTAGTTTCAAGATGGAAATCAAACAATCAAAGGTTGTCAATGATAATCAAAGGATGATAAATAGCAACAATAGGTGGTAAACAATAATCAAGTAAATTGGAAATAAGGGTTTCCGATGCAGATCAAATCAAAGAATCAAGAATTTCTAAGGAAATGGAATCAGTTGTCCAAATGCGGTTAAAAGATGGATAATTTGAATTGTTCTGGGGATAACGGTATTCAAGTAATCAAGACAATAATAATTTTATCACAAGTAAAGGCACAGATACTTGCCTGGTCTAAGCTGCTGTCGGATCGACTCTGCTCACTCTACTTTCCCCTTTCCCTTGCTCCGGGAACTCGATTCTATAATTTAAACAACTCATCACAATAAGTCTAACTATGCTCGTTCTACTCTCGACACTTATTCAATCAATAATCACATTTAAACAAGTAACCGGTTACGTATCGGACGTCCGGTATAATTTACGATATTTAAAACTCAGATATTTGCCCTAGCACGGGCATATACAGACTATAAAACACGACACACAATTAATATGAACCA
Organism: Heracleum sosnowskyi; assembly: GCA_030848705.1. Taxonomy (NCBI): domain Eukaryota; kingdom Viridiplantae; phylum Streptophyta; class Magnoliopsida; order Apiales; family Apiaceae; genus Heracleum; species Heracleum sosnowskyi. The sequence goes on along the minus strand of CM061235.1, from coordinate 20,293,913 downwards.
TATAGCACTTATAAACATTTTTAAAACATCATACGGAACTCATTTGAATTTTTAATAAGTCATTACTAATTTTTAAATCAAAAATCGGATTTTTAAATCCAATATAAACATTTAAATGAAAATAAATCAATTAATAAAATTAATTGACACTCTTTAAATACTCAAACTATTTTTAAATAAATAAATAGGCTTGAAAATAATTAAACTGAATTTTTAATTAATTAAATCTAATTAATAATTAATTTTTAAGAATTAATTGATTAAAAGAATTAACCAATTAATTAATAAATTAATTATTAATTAAAAATAATTAAAATAATTAAGTTTAATCAATTTTCGGATTTAAAATAATAAATATAATTTATCAGAATTTTTCTGATATAAAAATATATTTTTAAAATAAAAATATGAATTTTTAAAGTTTTTAAACTATTTTCGAATTAAATTTAAAAATAAAATTCAAAAACAGTTTTCTGAAAATGAATTAGGGTTTTGAAGATTGAAACCGGGTCGAAAAATCGGGTAAACGGGTCGGGAAGAACGAATCCGGGTCACCAAGAACAACCCGCCGGAATCTGGGTTTTCCAGAATCCGGCCGGCGTCCGGTGGCCGGACTTCGCCGTTTCCGATCAAAACAAAACCAAACTATAGGGCTTTTGTTCGCTTTTGCAAGACAAACACAACCCACATACACACACATCTGTCCCATGCCGGAATCGTGCCCAGAATTCATTCAAAGAACTCGCCGGCGACGACCTCGGCCGGAAACCCGATCTACTTAAATCCTACATGAAACTCAAAGATTAATATACCAAAATGAAGCTTATAACTCATACAATAAAAGCCCTTTACCAAAAACAATGTCAGATCAATATCAAGAACGTACGAATTGAAAGAAGAAATCGGGTCAAAACCCGAAAATCAAACCCGACTAAATCGAACATAAACATGAAATTAAAGCATGGATTCTTGCTAATTAGAACCCTAGGAACATGTTAGAAGCAACCAATTGAACGGAGAATCAACAGAATGAAAATCCCCAAATCGAATCAAGAACCCTAATTTTAATTCGAAACTTGTAAAATCAATATAAAATCGAATACTTACCAGATGATGATGAGGTTGGAAGATCCTGAAACTAGATTTTTGGGGCTTTGATTTGAGTATAAGAACTTCAGATTTGGACTTCAATAACCCTTAGAACGAATTGATTGAAGATCAAGAACACAAAATAATTATTTGGGAATTTCGGATTTCTTGAGTAATTTCTGAAGAATTGCTAGGGTTATGAAGTCTGATTGATCATTTTATATTTTTGGAAAAATAATACCCCAAATAACATTTTTGGATCGATATTGATTCGTTAGATCGTTTAAAAACCCTAATTAGGTCAAAAACACGTTTTACGAAAAGTAAGGGGTTAAAAAGGTTGATGATTATCCAAATTGATATATATCATTATATAACTAATGCTCAAGAATACTAGGGCTATAACAACTTCAATATTGATATAGAACGATAAATCCGTCCCCTTAAGCAATTAGGGTTCGGAACGATTTTTCCTTTTTCGGATCAAAAATTGAAATTAATTTGCAGAATCAAATAGGTAGGGTTAAATAGAATCCCATAACCCATTCGATAACGATTCGAATACGAAAGACGAAGAATTAAAAATGAATGTACGAAATTTCAACGGGCTCTTGAATTATCAAAACGGCTCAAATTTGAAGAAAATTCCAAATGACGAAATTTTTGAAAGGGGCTTCCGACTCACCATTTAGCACATAATCACACACTAAATATCATATAATAATATTCCAATATTCCAAAATAAATATTTTAGATTAAATATATCATTTAATCAAATAATAAAATTCACGGATATTACATCCTTCCCCCCTTAATAGGATTCTGTCCTCAGAATCAGATCAAGGAAACAACTGGGGATACTTCTCTAACATCTCACTCTCTAACTCCCAGGTAGACTCTTCTACTTTAGGATTCCTCCACAAAACTCTCACTAACGCTACTGTCTTATTCCTTAGTACTTTCTCCTTACGATCCACTATCTGAATTGGTCGTTCTACATACGATAAATCTGCCTGGACCTCTATTGGTTCATACTCTATTACATGATTCGAATCTGGTCGATACCTCTTAAGCATAGATACATGAAATACATTATGAACGTGCTGCATATGCGGTGGCAACGCCAACTCGTAAGCTACTTCGCCCACTTTCTTCAAAATCTCAAACGGCCCAACATATCTCGGACTCAACTTCCCTTTCTTTCCAAATCTAACTAATCCTTTCCATGGTGAAACCTTTAGTAACACTTGCTCTCCTTCTTCGAATCCCACATCCTTTCTGGCTAGATCCGCATACTTCTTCTGTCGGTCTTGAGCTGTTATCAATCTTCTCTGAATCAATTGAACCACTTCTTTTGTTCGTTGTACTAGTTCTGGTCCTATCATTTTCCGTTCACCAACTTCTTCCCAATATACTGGAGATCGACACTTTCGTCCATACAAAGCTTCGTACGGTGGCATTCCGATGCTCGCGTGAAAACTATTATTATATGAAAATTCCACCAAGGGTAGATGATCGTCCCAACTGCCTTCAAAATCAAGTGCACACGTCCTAAGCATATCTTCAATAGTCTGAATTGTCCTTTCGCTCTGACCGTCCGTCTGCGGATGATAAGCCGTACTCATTCTCAACTCGGTGCCCAAACACTCCTGAAAACTCCTCCAAAATCTTGAATTGAATCGAGGGTCTCTATCAGACACTATCGATACTGGAACTCCATGTCGTACTACGATTTCTTTTATGTACATATGAACTAACTTATCCAGCGAGAATCTCTCGTTAATCGGAAGAAAATGCGCAGATTTCGTCAATCGATCCACGACAACCCAGATGGCATCATGGTTAGCTTTGGTTCTAGGCAATCCTACTACAAAGTCCATCGCAATGTGTTCCCACTTCCATTCGGGAATCTCCAATGGTTGAAGTAATCCACTTGGTCTCTGATGTTCCGCCTTAACTCTTTGACACGTAAAGCATTTACTTACCCATTCCGCAATCTCTCTCTTCATATCTGGCCACCAAAAGTTCGTCTTTAGATCTCGATACATCTTCGTACTCCCTGGATGAATTGAATACTTCGAGTTATGTGCTTCGTGCAGAATCTCACTTTTCAGTTCCGTTACGTTAGGTATCCATATCCGAGAAGCAAATCTCAAGATCCCTTTGTCGTCCGGTTGGCTACATATTTCCTCACCTGTCATTTTATTCACATCGTCGTTCATAACTTGCTCTTGGCACTTTCGTATCTTCTCCAACAATTCAGGTTGAAACGTCATGGTATAAATTATTTCCGTAGCGTCCTTAGGATTAATTACTTCGATTTCCAATTTCTCAAATTCCTTGTATAATTCTTTGGTCATCATTAGTGTATTTAATCTCTCTTTTCTGCTCAATGCATCTGCTACCACATTTGCCTTGCCGGGATGATAGTTGATAGAAACGTCGTAGTCCTTGATTAGTTCTAACCATCTTCGTTGCCTCATGTTCAGCTCTTTCTGAGTAAAGATATACTTCAAACTTTTGTGATCGGTGTAAATTTCACATCTCTCTCCATACAAGTAGTGTCTCCATATCTTCAAAGCAAACACAATAGCTGCTAACTCCAAATCGTGTGTAGGGTACTTCTGTTCGTGGGGTCTCAACTGTCTTGACGCATAAGCAATCACCTTGTCATGTTGCATAAGTACGCATCCTAATCCTTTGTACGACGCATCACTATAGATTACGAAATGACCTTGATCGTCTGGTAACATCAATACCGGTGCCGTAGTTAGTCTTCTCTTTAACTCTTGGAAGCCTTCTTCGCATTTATCGTTCCATATGAATCGCTCGCTTTTCCTTGTCAGCTTGGTCATTGGAGTAGCTATCTTCGCAAAATCTTGCACAAATCTCCGGTAGTATCCGGCTAATCCCAAGAAACTTCTGACTTCAGTCGGTGTCCTTGGTCTCTCCCAATCTTTCACTGCCTCTATCTTTGCTGGGTCCACTTTGATGCCTTCGCTGCTCACCACGTGTCCTAAGAAATGAACTTCTTTCAACCAGAATTCACACTTGGAAAACTTCGCGTATAGTCCTTCTTGTCTCAATGTTTCTAACACAATTCGCAACTGGTCTGCATGCTCTTCTTCTGTCCTTGAGTATATCAAGATGTCGTCGATGAATACCACTACAAACTTGTCCAAATATCTCTTGAAAATCCTGTTCATTAGATCCATAAAAGCTGCGGGTGCATTCGTTAGTCCAAACGCCATTACTAAAAATTCATAGTGCCCATACCTTGTTCGAAAGGCTGTCTTCGGTATGTCGTCTGGTCTAATCTTCAATTGGTGATATCCTGACCGTAGGTCGATCTTCGAAAAATGTACCGCTCCCTTCAGCTGGTCAAACAGATCATCTATTCGAGGTAACGGATACTTGTTCTTAATGGTCAGCTTGTTCAACTCCCGATAGTCTATACACAATCTCATGCTTCCATCCTTTTTCTTGACAAACAGTACTGGTGCTCCCCACGGTGAAACGCTGGGTCTAATAATTCCTTTTTCTAGCAAATCTTGCAGTTGATCAGCCAATTCCTTCATCTCCACTGGTGCCATCCTGTAAGGGGCCTTCGATACTGGCTCCGCGCCCGGTACTAAGTCTATCGCAAATTCAATTTCTCTATCTGGAGGTAAACCTGGTAATTCTTCCGGAAAAACATCTGGAAACTCATTTACGACTGGAATATCTTCTAACTTAGAAACTTCCTTATCTATATCTATTACATAAGCTAGATACGCCTCACAACCTTGCCTTAATAACCTCTTAGCCTGAACCATTGTCAGGAACCTCTTTCTTTGTTTCTCTCCTCTAAATATTATCTCTTTCTTTTCTAGGGTAATCAAAGTAACCCTCTTATTCTTACAATCAATACTTGCATCATGCTCAGTCAACCAATCCATCCCTAATATCACATCAAATTCACCTAACTTAAAAGGTAACAAGTCAACATAAAAACGATTTCCCAAAATCTCTATCTCACAACGGGGATAATATGAACTGACCGCGATACGATCCTGATTAGCTATCTCTATAGTCAACACTCCACTTAAAGGTTTCATTACGCAATTCAATCTACGAGCAAACGTTTCAGAAATAAAAGACTTCGTCGCTCCCGAATCTATTAACACTTGTGCAGGAATAGAATTTACTAGAAGTGTACCTGCCACCACGTCGGAATCTCTCACTGCTTCTCCCATTGACATATTGTAGGTCCTGGCTAACGGCTGGACGTTAACAACTGGGGGTGCTTCAATTGCCCGAATCATATTGTTCACGGTTGCTGGTGCTCTGCAGTCCTTAATCATGTGACCTGGTTTCTTACACCGATGACACACGATGCCCATCTTGCAATCCCGGGAATAATGTCCCTTCTGATTGCATTTAAAGCATGTGATAGTCAATCGATGGCATATCCCTAGATGTCGCTTCCCGCATGTCTTGCATTCTGGTAGTGGGGGTCTAGAAAGTCCCTGCTGACCGCCGGTTAGTAGACGGTTATCTTGTCCTACGTTTCCGGTGTCTGGTTTCCTGAAACTTGTATTCCTTCCGTGCTGAAATCCCAGCTTCTTATTTGCTTGCCCTTGAAAACTTCCCTGCTGCTGTCCCTTATCGGGTATCCCTGCTTTCCTTTTCTTGTTCTCCTTCTCTCTCATGTAAGAATCACTCTCTGCCTCCGCAATCATTGCCTTTTGGACCACCGCTGCATAGGTGTCCAACTCCAATACAGCTAACTTACTACGAATCCAAGACCTCAGTCCCTGCTGGAACCTCTTGGCCTTCTTCTTTTCCGTATCCACATAGGTTGGAACAAACCTTGACAACTCCGTAAACCTTGTTTCATATTGGGGCACTGTCATGCTTCCTTGCTTTAATTCCAAAAACTTCAATTCCATCTGATCTCTCATATAGTCCGGAAAATATCTTTCCAAAAACAACTCTGTGAATCTTGCCCACGTAATCAATCCCTCGGGCTCCATAGCCCTACTCGTTTCCCACCAATAACTAGCCTCATTCTTCAGAAAATAGCTTGCATACTCTGTCTTCTTATCCTCTGTCACCTCTATCAAGGCAAAAGCCTTTTCCATCTCTTTCAACCATGCCTTAGCCTCTACAGGGTCTGCTGATCCTTTAAATTCTGGAGGTTTTGCTGCCTGGAAAGATTTGAACGTAACTGCCGGTGCTGCTTGCTGGTGCTGTTGTTGATGCTGCTGATGCTGATGTTGCTGATGCTGTTGCTGCTGTTGCTGTTGCTGCTGTTCTAAGAGCTGTTGCTGAAATGCACGTTGCTGCTGTGCTAATGCGGCAGTCTGTTGAGTAAGGGTATTTAACAACTGGATTACCATCGGGTCCACACGGCCCGTGGGAGGTGTATTTTGTTGACCTTCTTGGTCAGAAGTATCAGTTGAACGGGTTTGTCGTCTAGGAGCCATATCGCTAATGAATAAACAATAATTGGCTTAATCAAACAGTTCATATAAGAGAAGGAAGGATCACAATTGATATCTCGAAGGTTTACAGATCTTCTCAACGGTGTATGGATACACTCGTTGCAATAAGTAGAATAACAGTTATGATGCTGGAAATGAATGACAGGGGAATAAATACAGTTCTATAAAAGAGGTTTATCCTATATATATATAGATAGAGTTAGTACAAGCGTAGAACGCTTCAAAAGAAAATATATCATGGCTGAACCATAACTGCCGACCAGCAATACAACAACAAAAATGCAACAACAACCCGAGGCGTTCCTATAAGCCCGGTGCACTGCTGATTCTACTATATGCATCTATATACTAACTATCTAGAACCATACTTCCATGTCACATCTGTCTACTACCGATACCTGCTCACAGATCACCTGCTCCTGCCGGCCATAACGGGGGTCCTGAAACCTCTGCAATCTCACTCATCGCATAATCCAAAATCTGTCTCATCCCTGCTACTGTCTCTCCCTCTCGACTAGAAGCTAATCCATGCAATCGAGTCTCAACCAAAGTCCTCGTAACCCTAAACCTCATCTGAATGTCTCTCATCTGATCTCTAAGTCTGTCTCTCTCTCTGACAGCGGCTGCCTCGATCGAACGAATCCTACCCATCTCCATAACCTGTCCATAAAGGAAATCCTTCTCTCTTCTCACCCTCTGATACACATGGTGTGGAACTGGTGGCTCACATGACTGATACAAAGGCCCACAAACTGATGCCTGAGACGCTGGTGCTGGGGCTACTTGCCGGAGTGGAATAGGACAAGGTATCTGATCTCTCCTGACTACTGGGCCCTGATGCCTAGGCTGATATCGCACTGGCCGAGACGGTCCTGCTCTCTCAACGGGTGTAGGTATCTCTGATATCGTATCCTCGGAAGGGTCTGAGTCTGAACTAGAACTAGGGGGCTGCAATTATAACCACATTTAATTACTACACGTAATATCCCTAATTGACCTCCTAATATCCTTACGTGAATTCCTAACTCTCTATGTTATCCTGGACCCTAAGTCCTAACTTGTTTCAAATGCCATAACCTGTTGCTCTGATACCAACTGTGACGCCCTCCAAACCCGGGGTACAGATTTGAGGAGTCATCCGACCAACGGAACACTATTTAACACATGCATAATATATATATAAAGACACAATTACCCCTTGACCAAGACCGCATCCAGATTATGGCAATGAACACAAGCTACTACAATCTTTTATTATTACAAACCAGTTTTATCAGAGTTATTACATCACAACTAAAGTTCAAATCTAGACATTAAATCTAGAAAAGCAAAACAACAACTACCCTGCCAATAACAGTGACTCGAGGGGCTCTCCTGACTGCTGGTGAACTATCGGTCACGCTATGCCAACTCATACTCTCGCTTCACTGGAATAGGGTTAGAAAACAACAAGCAAGAGTGAGCCAAAATTGCTCAGCAAACATCAACGAATCATTTCTATCACGGTTGTAAGGATATGAATTTAAGATATCAGAATCAACAATATTTAGCTAACACATGCTTTGTATCAATAATGATTGAAGTAAAGAATTAGAATATGGCTTATACATTTTATTCAAATCAAAGGTTGTGCTGCTGGCCAGCCACGCATCAACCCCGGACTAGCTCATGTCATAGTCCTCTACTGGATCCCAGGCCAATCTGGGCCTTAAGTTACTTCGACCAATTACTGGTCCATTTTTAAAAACACATGCCAATTCTATAATAGGGTATAAACAATAACATGCTCAATAAGATAAACTGAATGTATAGTAATTGCAAAAGAGCTTCAACTGTTCGGTATCAACGAAGATCGAGAAAGGATCATGGAGTAGTTTCAAGATGGAAATCAAACAATCAAAGGTTGTCAATGATAATCAAAGGATGATAAATAGCAACAATAGGTGGTAAACAATAATCAAGTAAATTGGAAATAAGGGTTTCCGATGCAGATCAAATCAAAGAATCAAGAATTTCTAAGGAAATGGAATCAGTTGTCCAAATGCGGTTAAAAGATGGATAATTTGAATTGTTCTGGGGATAACGGTATTCAAGTAATCAAGACAATAATAATTTTATCACAAGTAAAGGCACAGATACTTGCCTGGTCTAAGCTGCTGTCGGATCGACTCTGCTCACTCTACTTTCCCCTTTCCCTTGCTCCGGGAACTCGATTCTATAATTTAAACAACTCATCACAATAAGTCTAACTATGCTCGTTCTACTCTCGACACTTATTCAATCAATAATCACATTTAAACAAGTAACCGGTTACGTATCGGACGTCCGGTATAATTTACGATATTTAAAACTCAGATATTTGCCCTAGCACGGGCATATACAGACTATAAAACACGACACACAATTAATATGAACCATATAGCACTTATAAACATTTTTAAAACATCATACGGAACTCATTTGAATTTTTAATAAGTCATTACTAATTTTTAAATCAAAAATCGGATTTTTAAATCCAATATAAACATTTAAATGAAAATAAATCAATTAATAAAATTAATTGACACTCTTTAAATACTCAAACTATTTTTAAATAAATAAATAGGCTTGAAAATAATTAAACTGAATTTTTAATTAATTAAATCTAATTAATAATTAATTTTTAAGAATTAATTGATTAAAAGAATTAACCAATTAATTAATAAATTAATTATTAATTAAAAATAATTAAAATAATTAAGTTTAATCAATTTTCGGATTTAAAATAATAAATATAATTTATCAGAATTTTTCTGATATAAAAATATATTTTTAAAATAAAAATATGAATTTTTAAAGTTTTTAAACTATTTTCGAATTAAATTTAAAAATAAAATTCAAAAACAGTTTTCTGAAAATGAATTAGGGTTTTGAAGATTGAAACCGGGTCGAAAAATCGGGTAAACGGGTCGGGAAGAACGAATCCGGGTCACCAAGAACAACCCGCCGGAATCTGGGTTTTCCAGAATCCGGCCGGCGTCCGGTGGCCGGACTTCGCCGTTTCCGATCAAAACAAAACCAAACTATAGGGCTTTTGTTCGCTTTTGCAAGACAAACACAACCCACATACACACACATCTGTCCCATGCCGGAATCGTGCCCAGAATTCATTCAAAGAACTCGCCGGCGACGACCTCGGCCGGAAACCCGATCTACTTAAATCCTACATGAAACTCAAAGATTAATATACCAAAATGAAGCTTATAACTCATACAATAAAAGCCCTTTACCAAAAACAATGTCAGATCAATATCAAGAACGTACGAATTGAAAGAAGAAATCGGGTCAAAACCCGAAAATCAAACCCGACTAAATCGAACATAAACATGAAATTAAAGCATGGATTCTTGCTAATTAGAACCCTAGGAACATGTTAGAAGCAACCAATTGAACGGAGAATCAACAGAATGAAAATCCCCAAATCGAATCAAGAACCCTAATTTTAATTCGAAACTTGTAAAATCAATATAAAATCGAATACTTACCAGATGATGATGAGGTTGGAAGATCCTGAAACTAGATTTTTGGGGCTTTGATTTGAGTATAAGAACTTCAGATTTGGACTTCAATAACCCTTAGAACGAATTGATTGAAGATCAAGAACACAAAATAATTATTTGGGAATTTCGGATTTCTTGAGTAATTTCTGAAGAATTGCTAGGGTTATGAAGTCTGATTGATCATTTTATATTTTTGGAAAAATAATACCCCAAATAACATTTTTGGATCGATATTGATTCGTTAGATCGTTTAAAAACCCTAATTAGGTCAAAAACACGTTTTACGAAAAGTAAGGGGTTAAAAAGGTTGATGATTATCCAAATTGATATATATCATTATATAACTAATGCTCAAGAATACTAGGGCTATAACAACTTCAATATTGATATAGAACGATAAATCCGTCCCCTTAAGCAATTAGGGTTCGGAACGATTTTTCCTTTTTCGGATCAAAAATTGAAATTAATTTGCAGAATCAAATAGGTAGGGTTAAATAGAATCCCATAACCCATTCGATAACGATTCGAATACGAAAGACGAAGAATTAAAAATGAATGTACGAAATTTCAACGGGCTCTTGAATTATCAAAACGGCTCAAATTTGAAGAAAATTCCAAATGACGAAATTTTTGAAAGGGGCTTCCGACTCACCATTTAGCACATAATCACACACTAAATATCATATAATAATATTCCAATATTCCAAAATAAATATTTTAGATTAAATATATCATTTAATCAAATAATAAAATTCACGGATATTACAGTATAAATGACGAAATTATTTAATATGCGCCCATAAAAGTGAAGTATTAATTATTTATCCAATATCAGTAACGTAGAAACAGTTCTTACACTAAAAAGTGGGAGTGATGGAAATTATTTTACTATTATAGGTCTTAAATGACATGATTGAAGAACCAAATGAAGAAACAATTGTCAATGGTGACTGTAATAATGAATTTGCAGAGGAGGTAACTTCTTCATTATTTTTAATTAACTTTACAAATAAGATTTCCATAAAATGAAGTATATAAGGTAATAAAATGCTTAGAATATAGAAAAAATGTATTGATTGAAATATGTATTGATGCAAATGATCTTATTGTTTCAGGCCTTTAAGGATATCAGTGTTGCAAATGAGATAATTGAAAAAGCATATCAAGAACCAATTGTCACCGCTGACAATGATAATGAATCTGTCCAAAGGGTAAGTATTGTGGTTTAGACTGATTTTCTTCTGTGCCTAGCTTTCGATATATCTGAATTTTTATTCTTTTTATTTTTCATATTTTTATTGTAGAGGTTTATCTAATGACTTTCTTAGGCTATATCTAGTTTATCTAGTTTGTTTGACTTAGTTTGTATCTTTTGTTCTGAAACTTTGCTTATTTATTTATTTGAATATAGAATTTTCCGGATAGTCAACAATTTCACACTCCTAGAGAAACGATAAAAGGAGTGCAATCAATTGAAATGGATGCCATCAGTGCTGGAATTATGTCTATTGCAAAAGATATCAACTATGCTCACTCAGATGACGAAGAACTCATAAATGAAGGGGTAAATTATGTATTGTTTAATTTTGTGCTAGATGTATGACATTTTGGACCTAGTTTTTTTTATTTGCACTAACTGGTTTGTCTAAAAAATTACTAGGCCTTGATGTTGCAAATCAGAAGCGAAATTGACGAAATCAAAAAAATGAAGAAAATAGTCTATGAAAATTTAAGAACGGCAAGGGCACTTTTCTCGACAAACCCAGATCTTGAGGGCTTGGAAAAAGATTTTCGACAGGTGATAAACGACAATAATGGAGTTGAAAGGTACATTCTAATGTCCTATGAGATTTTGTGTTAGATTATATGTATACTATAAAGATGCTTTCCTGCTGTGGCATATTTGCTATGAATGATATATTTTTAATTTTCAACTTACTTTAGTTTCTATATTAGATTCTATACTAATTTTATATTAGTTTAGATTCTATTTTTTTTATTCTACACGAAGTTTTTTTTCTAAATTTTTATTTTGAAGTAATTTTTATTTGAAGCTTCGTGAACTTGGGATATTTCCGTAAAATTTGAATTATATAATAGATGCTGTTTGAGATGCTATGAATGGATTCTATGTTAGGTTCTATATATGTCATTTCTATATTAGATTCTATGCTAAATTTATATGTCAAAATATAAATTTATGTAATGTGCCCAACTGTTGGGCTTTCTAGTTTATGTCAATAGTACTCTGTCATGTTTATATTTCAGTAATTTTCTATCTTCATCATGTTTAATGTACATTCTTGTTCAGTCAAAATTACGTGATCCTCAAAAACTACTGAACATCTAAACTACACTATAATTTGTTTTGTATTGTAATTTTTGCATTGATAGAAATTTTGTTAAAATGATCTATCCTACCTTTCAAAATTTTACAATTTTCTCTTTTTAAGAATTTTAAGTTACTCATTGTCCTCAGTAATCTTGGTTTGTTGTAGATTGAAAATATCTAAACTTCTTGATGAATCTGGTTAAATTATTAGTAAATTGCTATTTCTTAAATTTTTTGAATCTAATAATTATTCTGTTCATTTTTATTAGATAACTTAAATAAGTTTTATTTTTATTGAAATTACAAGTATATGTGACATAAAAAAATTTTATTTCACAAGAAACAGCATTGAGGTGGACTGGAATCAATTGACTGAGCAAGATTGGAATACCATTGACATTCTAGGCAACCCCAAATCAGACAGACCATATTTAAAAATGACAAATAAAGCATTCTTTTTAGGAGAATTATCATTGCAAGGTAAAATCATTGAACTTGAATTTGACAGTGTTGAAAGGATACCTGTCAAGCTGAAAGTTGAAGAAAGACCAAGAAGGGAGGTGAAAGTGAGTGAGTTGCACAAATCACCATTTCGTGAGCGCACAATTGATATTGACAAGCCAAATTTGACAAAAGCGGAAGAGGATGTTTGGAAATGGCTAAATGCATTCAATGATTACCCACTGTAAGTTAAAGTCATAAAATAAATTAAAGTCATAATCAATGAGAAGAAACCTAATCATAATTTTGATTTTGCTTTTATAATTCGAATGTAGGCAACAAGTGTTCACGTGGGATAATAAGGCTGCATGTACAAAGCATGAAATTCAGACATTGCAGGTGGATAGGCAACTAGTATGCGGTGTTCTAGATACATATGCATGCATTTTAAATGAGGAAGAAAAGTTCAGATCAGTGGACTCTCCACACAGATTTTTCTGCACTACTTACAATACGGTATTTTTACAATTTTGTTAACTTTTTTTATATGTTTACCTTGAATTTTATTAAAGTAGTTTCTATGTATGCCTCCTGAACACCATTTTGTACTTCCCTCCGATGTTACTCATTAAAGATTAGATTACTGATATTTCAAACAATAGTGAGATCTGCAGAACACTTTATGTGAGTGTTCAAATTACTGATATTCAAACTTGCATAAAAGTTATTTCCAAAAAAATTAAGAAGCGGTCCCTTGGTAAAATTAGATACAATTTTGTGATATTGGTTACTAGTATGCTAACATATATAGTCACACATAGCTTTGAGATCGTGACCCAAAAAACACTGCCCATACTAAACGCTTTACATGTTTACTAGTATGTTGTTTATTCTATGGTTGCTTTATTTGTTAGATTATATCTTAAATTGTTTAAATGTGATATTCTTTGTGATTCTCTGTTAGATTCTATGCGAGATTATGTCATGTTAGTTATAATTTATATATTTGAAATTCTGTGTTGATTTTGGTTTAATTTGGATTACCAATTTTATACATATTTCTTCAACAGATTGGAACATTCTCTAGAAGAAGTGAAGAGAACCGTCTAACAGATGTTGCTTTATTAAAAGAAAATCAATATAGGAGATTCAAAGAAAATTTGGATCATGTCCTCCAAAAACATTTCGTTGACATTAAAAATATTGATCTGGTATATCTTTTGAAACTAAATCTATGTAGTTTTCTTTTATATTGATATCATGTATAGTAGTGATTGTCAAACATTGTAGATAATTAGATTCCATTTCAGTACTTTCGACAACCTACGTATTTGAGCAAGTTCCTTATAGCTTAAATTGTCGAAAAAAATGCAGATTTTCTTTCCTATACATGATATCAACCACTACTATGTCATATGCTTCAATCTTAAGATCCCAACAATTGAAATTCTGGACAACAACAAAATAGGAGGCGATTTGACTTCAATTTATGATGGAATCCCGGAAAGCCTGGTATGACAAGATTTCATTAAGTATTTTAACATATATATTCCTAGCATATTATCTGATAAAATGTCATATGCATAAATTACAGCAACAGAATTTTGTGAAATATATGATGGATATCAGTGAGCGAAAAGCCACAGAGTTTGGTAATGTGCCAATTATAAGACTCGAAATGAAATGGCGCACAGAGAAAAATAAAACTGACTGTGGAGTTTTTGCTATTCGTCATATGGAGACATACAAAGGAAACGGGTTGCGGAACTGGGATAGCAAATTCGTACCTGAAAATGAGAAGGTAAATTTTTTTAACGAAGAAGTCATTGCGGGTTGGTTGGGTCTGGTAGTGTTTTTTCCGGGTTTTGTCTATATAAATCGTTGCGTCCTGTTTAAGTCGCGTCCGATTTTGCCACCCTTGCTGGTTAAGACAACAATTGTCTCAATAGGAGATAATAGGTTTAGGTCGGTTTTGATGTTAGACTCCAAACTAGGAAGCTCAATTTTGATTCACTACTCACTAGTCAATCTTAATGTGCAAACTTGAATATTTGTGTTGAGTGCTAGAACAACACAAACGAGGATGTGGTTAAAATTTGATATTCCATTATACTAATGTGATTTTAGGTCTTGTTTTTAACAGAAAAACTTAGAACAACCCTGCCTTTCCTTATGTGTTTTTAATGGTTTTTTTGCTTGTTTATGATACTATTGATTTCATTATTGTGCAGCAAACTCAGAAGAGGCAGTTAAAGAAGGCAAGGCAACTATACGCATTCAAAATCATTTCTTCCCATCTCAATTGCTTACGAGGGACGATGCAACAAGAAATTGATGAGACTATATCAAGGATTTAGTTCAGTAGGTCTTTCTATTAATGCATAAACAAAATTTGTAAAGAAGGGATTCACTTAAAACATTTAAACCAGAAACTGATGTATGTTTTATGTTTAAAGACTATGAAATGAAAGACTAGTCAATTTCTCTATTGATCTGTTTTATATTGTGCACAGCAAAATCACTTGAAACTTGTAGGCTTGATTTTGCATTACATTTGAATTAAGGATTTAAATTTGAAGAGCTGGTTGTAGAGACAGTATAGAATCTAACATGGAATCAAAACCATACAACTTCACTAAATGATAAAGAACAAGAAAAAACTAAACAAAATGCTAAAAAAAGAATACATAACTTCACACAACTGATCAGAATCATAAATAGAATCAATACTGAACAAAAGTAAAGATTAAAACTAAACAAAAGTCATTTATAAAGCCACCAGAAATACAAAGTTTTCTCCAGAGTAAACTATAAAGCTTTAACAACTGAAATATTTTGAAACTACAAAAAAACTAAAATTACTAAACTGACTTCTCAACGTTTAAATTTGGAGGTACAAATCCCTGGACATTAACATTCACTAAATTCTCAACATTTAAAGTTGGAGGTGCAGAACCCTGGACATTAACATTCAAACCATTCGCTAATGGATTGACTTGGAGCTGTTCACCCTTCATTGGACAATTTCTTGAATCATGGAATGCTTTGAAATTACAATGTTTACAAACCCTCTTAGGTCTGTCTTTGCCATCACAACTTCTTTCAGCAGGTCCTATAATTCTCTTGCGACAACCTTTATTATTACTTTGCAGCGGTGGATGCACAATAACTGAAGTTGAAGGCCTAACCCCGTAAATTTCTTGAAGTATATCATCCTTCGTTGCACAGGGATTCTTTACCTTCTGCTTAACTCTAATTCTCAAAAATTTAAGCTCTTCTAGAAGAAACTCTAAACCATCCTTATTGTAGGAAACATCCCCTAAACATCCTTGGAACTCATTCCACACTTTTTTTGAAGTATCTCTAGTCTTGTACCCCTCACTATCTTGAATTGTACTACCCAACTTCAGTGTGCAGAATCTAGCTACTGCATTTTTCATCCATCTATTACTTAAAAATTGTCGTGGAATTTCTTCGATTCCCCAAAGACCAAGACAGAAGAAACAATGTCGGCATAAATATCCAACTCTTGTAAAAAGGTGACAAGAACACGATACATCATTTGTCGAAAGACATAAATCGACCTCAAATAAAGTGTCGTTCAAACTCTTATCCTTGACAACAAATTTATTAATTCCATCCACTACGATTGGTTGTCCAGCCAACTTAATATGATAACAACTAGCTTTAATTTCTGTTTGAACCTTGTAAAACATAGATCTAGTGTAGAGCTGAGCTGCATCTTTTTCGATTTCTTTTTCTGTAACTGACTGGGGAACACAACTATCTCCCTCGTCAAGTCTTTTACCTTCATAAAGTTGTTTATCAATTGCACTTTCATAACACATATAAAATTCTGAAAGAGTGTCGCCTTTTTGAACAAAGTGATTAAAGTAAAAGTTAGAACTTTCGGACCTTGACGTAGTTCTCAATAACCCCCCCATCGGCTTGTCCCTAAAAAAAGCAGGAATCCATGACTTCCTCATTTCATAAAGGTCATTCAACCAAATATGCTCACTCAATTCAAACTCTTTTAATACACTAGACCATCCTTCTTCAAATTCAGCGACAGATATATGAGAAGACCACACAAACTTATTTAACTTTTTCATAAACTCAGATTCTGCACAGAAAACAGCCCCAATCTACATGTAAAGAAGAAATACAATTGTTAGTTAAATATATAAAGCTAGAATCTTGATTGAACACTTTTTAAAAAAAAAAACTAGAATCTTGATCAAACCTTAATTCACTAACAAAAGCAACAAACTTTTTAACATAATTAGAAGGCTTCTCCGCAATTCGATAACATTCTTCACCCAAAAAAACTACCCTTACAATATTCCCTTAAAAAATGGACGTCGAAAGGTTCTGTTATTCATTTAATTAAGTAACATATTATATGGGACAACTTATATCATGAGATCAACTAAAAATAAAATTAATCAAATGACATGATTATATTACCTTGGCTGGAAACTTCTGCATAATGTGCCACATACAATAACGATGAACCACAGAATCTGGAAATGTTTCAGCGATCGCAACTTAACAACATATCAACATCTTTTTAAAAAGCATCTTTACATACAATACATTATTTTTTCTAATAAATTCTCCTACTTTTTCAAACATGGCAATTACCTTTTTAAACTAAAACATGTTACTTTTTCTATTTTTCCTCACTAAAACCCCTCAATTTCCAAAAATATCACGGACAAACAACATATCAACATATTATGTTAAACTATAATATGTTTCAATCAACATATCAACATCTCTCTTCCCGATAAACAACTTAACATCCCTCATCCAATTTTGGAAATCCTTTGCAGTTGCACCAACTTCAGAATACGAACCGGTCAATGACTTGAATAAAGCGTGAGCCCTGTATGAGCCAAGATTTGTGGTTGCAGCATCGACAACAAATTTTCGATGAACAGCATTCATGGAACGATTAGCCCGAAGGAATTGTTTTCCAAACTCAGTCACCATAGGATGATTATGGACTTCAATGAAACGATCAATCACAAAATGTCCATTCCCATCATTCTTTATCACAATTTTAGCATTACAGCCACATTTCTTTGTGACTGTTTTTCTTTTTTTTTTTATTGGACCGCCCACACTAGCACTCACATGAGATAATTCAGAACTATTATCAGAAATAATTGACATGGAAGTATCATGAGTTCCTGATTTCGAACAAACAACATACTTGTGCATGACAATGCTACCCCGAACCCTTTGTGTTTCTCGACGAACATTAAAACCAACTGTAGTTGCATAGTTAGTATAAAAAGTACAGGCATCTTCAAGTTCTGAAAATCGTTGGCCAGGATATGGCTTCAAATTGGTATCAGGTAGGTTTGGTATCCACAATTGAGCACTGTTGCTAAACGAATCATCAAAACCCTCTATAAATTCTTCAACTTCATTGTTTGCGGTGGAATCACAACTAGTATCAAGTATGACATTGTTTCTATCACCTGTAGAATGTAATGTAGAATCAAAATCTCGCAAATTCAGAAATCATCACTAAAACTGAAACATGGAGAAACTAAAACAAAAAATCGAAAAATAGAGAAGGTAGAATCTAATGTAGAAGAAACTCTCGCAAATTAACAAATCCTCACTGAAACTGAAACTACATGCAGCAGAGCTGCTAGAATACATAGTACAGAATCTAACATAGAATCAAACGCTTATCACTTTACATCTATATTACAAATAAAGATTTATTTATTACAAATAAAGGTAATTACAAATAAAGTATTTATTTGAAAAACAAGGTAATTACAAATATTTTAAAAACAGAGAAAGTAGAATCTAATGCAGAAGCAAACGCTCGCAAATTCACAAATCCTCACTAAAATTGAAACTACATGTAGAATAGCTGCTAAAATACACAGTACGGAATCTGACATAGAATCAAACGCTTAGAACTTTACAGAATGATAAAAACATAGAGAAACTAAAACAAAAATATGAAAAACAGAGAAAGTAGAATTTAATGTAGAAGCAAACTCTCGCAAATTCATAAATCCTCACTAAAATTGAAACTACACAGAGCTGCTAAAATACATAGTACAGAATCTAACATAGAATCAAACAATTAGAACTTTACAGAATTATAAAAACACAAAGAACTAAAACAAAAAGCTTACAAACAAATAAAGTAGAATCTAATGCAGAACCGAAAATTCAGAAATAGTCGGAAATTCAAAATCACATTGAACAAAGCTTTTAGTATATGTTAAAGACACAACTATAAACAGAAGATAAATTTAAGTGTGACAGAACAAAAGCCAAAACTTTTTTTAAACAGTCAAAATGAGAACCTGATAAACATTCAACCAAATCAGAATCATTCAATCCGCAATGTGGTAGCACGCCATGACTTGAAGAAGAGGCCATAACAAAGACGACGATTATATGTACGCAGGAGAGATCAATAAGTACGAACGAGAGAGAGAGAGAGAGAGAGAGAGAGAGAGAGAGCTGTAGATACACTTTATTTAATTATGTTATATTTACATGTTTAGTTATAATTAAATCACAGCCGTTAGATTAGATGAAAGATGGATGGTTCAGATTATTTCTAGGTGTTCTTTATTGTTCTTTATGTAAGAGTGTTCTTCATGGAGCAAAGGCCTATATATATATATATATATATATATATATATATATATATACTATATTATTAAAGCCCAAACATTGAAAGTTTTGGTTTTCGGTTAACGGTCGGTTTTTGGTTTTCGGTACTTTTTCTAATTAATAAATTAATAATATAATCAAAATTCGGGAAAGTTTTATTCTACATGAATATTTCACTATATTTTACTACATAAAAATCAAATAATATTGAAATCTAATAAAAAAAAAATGGAAATGTGGGATCTAATTTGTTTAAATTTAGGATACACTGCTACAAATATACTTCTTTCTTTTTAGGATAACGAAAGCTACTACAAATAAAATCTTTAATGGAATTGTATTATTGTCAAGTTACCAAAATAGTAACTAGATGATTAACTTTTATAATTAAAATATTTTTTTTCTAACAAAATCTACTCCTTTTCCAAACATATCATTACAATTATCTTTAAATTAAAACATATTACCTTTTATATTTGTTATTACTAAAATCTATGTTTTCCAAAAATATGAGGTGCAATCCTTACTTATTTATTTTAAAACCTATTTTAATACTCTATTTAATAAATAATAATATAATATAAAAATAGTAACTAACTGATTGCCTTTTATAATTAAAAAAAAATATAACAAAATTTACTCATTTTCCAAAAATATCACGACAATTACCTTTAAATTAAAACATAATATCTTTTATATTTTTTATCACTAAAATCTCTATTTTCCAAAAATATAAGGTGCAATCCTTACTTATTTATTTTAAAATCTATTTTAATACTTTATTTAATAAATAATAAAATAATATAAAAATATTAACTAGCTGATTGCCTTTTATAATTAAAACATTTTTTTTCTAACAAAATCTGCTTCTTTTCCAAAAATATCAGGGGCAATTAACTTTAAATTAAAATATATTACCTTTTATATTTGTTATCACTAAAATCTCTATTTTCCAAAAATATCAAGTGCAACCCTTACTTATATATTTTAAAACTTATTTTAATACTTTTAATTATTTAAAAAAAACTTACCTATTTTAACAAGTGAACGTTTTTTTTAACAAATACAATTAATATAATTAAAACACATCATCACTAAAATCCTTATTTTCCAAAAATAAGAGGTGCAATCCTTACTTATTTATTTTAAAACCTATTTTAATACTTTATTTAATAAATAATAAAATAATATAAAAATAGTAACTAGCTGATTGCCTTTTATAGTTAAAACATTTTTTTCTAACAAAATCTACTTCTTTTCCAAAAATATCACGGGCAATTACCTTTAAATTAAAATATATTACATTTTATATTTGTTATCATTAAAATCTCTCTTTTCCAAAAATATCAAGTGCAACTTATATATTTTAAAACTTATTTTAATAATTTTAATTATTTAAAAAAACTTACCTATTTTAACAAGTGAACGTATTTTTTTAACACATAAAATTAATATAATTAAAACACATCTAAAAATATTACGTGCAGTTAATTTTTTTTTAATTAAAACATGTTAACTTTTCTATTTGTCCTTATTAAAAAAACTTAATTATTTTAACATGTCAACGTATTTTTTAATAAATACAATTAATATAATTAAAACACTTCTAAAAATATCACGGTCAATTACTTTTTTTAATAAAAACATGTTAGATTTTCTATCTGTCCTTTTTATTAATATTATTTTATTATAAAATAATATTAATAATACCTCATTTATCTTCCTCGGCCTCATTTGTATTTTTTTTTATATTTTTTTATGTTCCAATGAATATTTAAGTTTCTCATTTTATAATTTATCATATTAATTTTTAATTTTATTTTAATATTTTCCTTTCACATTAAATTTTTTAGTTTATTATTTTTAAGGCCCGTGCCGGGTTATATATATATATATATATATATATATATATATATATATATATATAGGAGGAGGTTCAAAAGAGAACCTTGCATATTGAGAGAACCAAGAGACCAGATCTACAACCCTTAATTTGTTTTTGATCTGATGGCTTAAAAAATTCAGCTCTTACTTCAAAATAATTAAGAAAACTTCCATATTTACATCAAAAGGCCAGAATTGGTAAATTAAAAACAAGCAAATCAATCAACTTAAAACTAGCAAATCAGTCGGCTAGTAATTAATATATGGAATCAATCAGCTATTAACAACCTATTTAAAATATAATGTAATCTCGTACTTAATGATTTTATTATATTTCCTAATATTAGCTAAGTATTGTTATAATGTAATTACCTTTAAATTATATGATACTTTCCAAAAACAGTCTACCGAGAATGGGTTGCACGAATTTCGTAACAAATTTTATACTATTAAAAGAATCTATAATATCTTTAAAAGAATCCAAGAATGTTTCTAAATTTTACCTTTTCAAGATTGTTTAATATGTTTTGGAAAAAAATCATTTGCTACATATTTCTAGATTATTTTGTGTATTTGTCATAATGTACATTTTTAACATATTTAAGATTATTTTTAGATTCGAAAATGTATTTCATCTTGATCTTTTTTTTTTTTTTTTTAAACAACATTTTTTAAATTCTTTAATGTTCTTAATTTGTTAGGTAGTTAAGATTCGTCTTTTGAATTTGCATTGATCCCTTTTAATAATATATTTTCTTACTATTTTCAGAGATTTAAGATGTTTAATACGTTTTAGTAATTTAAGGTGTTTATTTTATCCAAATGTGTTCGATTATGTGTTTAGAAATATATTTTTTTGCAATATTATTTTGAGCTTCTATAAGGTATTTTTATAAGATTCTTTAAGGTATTTTAGTGTTTTTACAATATTCTTTTAAATACAATAGTACTCCAAATGTCTTTAAGTGTATTTTTACGAATTTTCCTTTATAATATTCTTTTGAGATTCTGTAAGGTGTTTTTATAAGATTCTTAAGTGTTTTGTTTAATATTTTGTTGAATATTATTATAATATTTGTTAAGATTCTGTTAAGTGTGTTTTGTTACATATTATTACAATATTTGTTATAATATTTTGAAAAGGAATCTTCGAAGAATTTTTATTTAATCGACCCATCGCATTAAAAAACATTTATAAAAACACTTGACAAGAATCTCTGAAAATAAATGTACTCATATCTTATTTTAAAAAAATTGGAAAATATATTTCAATTTTTTTTAATAGTTTTTATATATAGAGTGAATTTTTTAATGTATTTTACAATAAAAATGACCAATATGAGATTCCTTAAAGTGTTTCTTTTGTAGATAGTATTTTATAACACAAATGATCAATGTGAGATTCCTTAAAGTATTTTTTTAAGACAAAATTTTAAAATTTTCTAAATATTTTATAAAAATAGTTAGATAAATACTTTAAAAAAATTATTTTGATGGATCCATTTCCCGTAAAAGCCATTTAACAAAAACACATGACAAAATCTTTAAAGAGAAGGTACCTAGACCAATTTAAATATCTTTTCAAAAACTTAGTTTAATTTTTTTTTTTTTTTTGTAGTTTTAAGATATGTAGGTAGATCCTTCAAGTACTTTTTAATTTAGTATTATTTAAAAATATAAGATTCTCTTGAGGGTTGTAAATCTCTTTATATATTGAAAAATAATGATACTCCATCTGAGAAAAAAAATTGAAATAATAATTTCAAAACCTGAAGATTTGTTTTTTTATTTTTTACTCAAAATTATTTTTTTAATGGCCGCCTGAAGTTCCATCAAGTGTTTTGCGTCGAAATTATAATTATTTTAATTTTATTTCTACTTTTTATGAAAATATTATAAATTGAAAGATTCTCTTAAGTATTGTACATCGATGTAATTTTTTGTTTTTGTAATTTGATAAGATTCTTTAATGTGTTGTATATCATAAACTTTTTAGCTGAATTTTTTTAATTAATTTATAAGATTTATTTAAATATTACATTAAAATATATATTTCTAATTTATAAGACAAATTATATTACGTTTGTAATACTCTTTTTCTATGATAGGAAATCTTAAAGTGCCTTTTTTTTGTAGTTTTGTCGGGGAGCTTCCTTAAATATTTAGTTTTGTTCAAATATTCATTGATTAAAATTTTAATAAATATTTTATCAAAACACTTAAAGGAACCTTTGAAAAATTTCTTTTAATGGACCCCTCTCATTGAAAACATTTATGAAAACACCTGACAAAATCTTTAAAGAAAAGTACTCATATCCTATTTAAAAAATATTTTGAAAAATATATTTCAATTTTTTATAGTTTTTAGATATGAAGTGAAAATTCTTAAAGTATTTTAAAATAAAGATGATCAAGGGAGATTCCTTAAAATGTTTCTTTGTAGCTAGTATTTTATAATAAAGATGATCAATGTGATATTCCTTAAAATGTTTTTTTGTAAATAAAATTTTAAAATTTTCTTAATATTTTATAAAAATACTTAGCTAAATCTTAAAAAAAATATTTTGATGAATCCATTCCCCGTAAAGGTCATTTAACAAAACACATGACAAAATATTTAAAACGGATCTACCTAGATCCATTTAAATATTTTTTCAAAAATTTAATTTAATTTTTTTGTGTAGATATATAGCGAGATCCTTCTAAGTACTTTATAATATTATGATACACATGTTTTGTATTTATTTAAATAGTGAGATTTCTCGGAATATTTTTTGAAAAAATTATAATACACATTGTACTATATTTATAATAAACAATGTCAATGAGATTTCTTAAGGTATTTTTGTAATTTTGCGATATATGGTGAGATTCCTCAAATTTTTTATTTTATTCAAATATTAATTGATAAAAAATTTAAAATCTTCGAAAAACATTCAAAAATATTTATATGATGGGCCCATTCCCATTTAGAAAAACATTTATCACAACACTTGAAGAAATATTGAAAAAAAATGAACTCACATCAGATCCATTTTAAATGTTTTTTTAGAAAGTATTATTATTTTTTTTATAACTCTTAGATATATAGTGGGATTCTATTTGTAATACACATTTATGCATTTATTCTGGTGAGACTTTTTTTAATCATTTTTTGTACTATATTATAATATATTGTACTATATTTAGAATACATGTTGTCTAATTTTGTGATATATATATTATAATTTTGTGATATACCAATGCTCTTTTTAGTTATACTTATTGATTATCATCAAAGAGATTTCATTAAGTGTTTTATATCTAAATATTTATTAATTACTTGTTTTTTATTTATTTTTTAAATGTAATTTATAAGATTGTCTTAAGTGTTATCAATTAATTTAGTTTTATTTAAAAATATAAGATTCTCTTGAGGGTTATAAATCTCTTTATATATTGAAAAATAATGAATCTCCATCTGATAAAAAAAATTGAAATAATAATTTCAAAACCTGAAGATTTGTTTTTTTTTTATTTTTTACTCTACATGAAAATAAAGATTATAGATAATTTTTAAGTTCACAACGAGAATCTTTTATGTATTTACATACAATGTATATAAAAAAGAATTTAATATGGGGATGTTTTAGGTTTCCTTAAAATTATTTTTATAATGGCCGCCTGAAGTTCCATCAAGTATTTTGTGTCGAAATAATAATTATTTTAATTTTACTTCTACTTTTTATGAAAATATTATAAATTGAAAGATTCTCTTAAGTATTGTACATCGATGTAATATTTTTTTTTTGTAATTTGATAAGATTCTTTAATGTGTTGTATATTTATTGAAAGAAATACTGATACTCCATTTTATAGAAAAATACTTTTAAAAAAATAATTTAAAGAAGCTTAATAAATATAAATTAAACATGTCAAAATTTTAATAAATTTTAAAAAGATATAATTTTTTCAAATACACTTCAGAATCTAAAAAACAATTGTAGGCAATGAATTAATATATTATGCTCTGTAAAACACCTTACCTCGAAAATTTCAAATTCAAAAATATTCCTAAAAAAGAAATATCATATGAAAATTTAAGGTATTTCAACAATTTACCAATATCAAATCACATATTTGAAACATAATATTTTAATAATGGTAAATCAATATTAGAAGATTCTCTTAAGTGTTGTAAGATTTCCTTAAGTGTTTCAGAGTAAAAATATATAGTTAACCCAATTTTAATAAACCAGTTAAATTCTTTAAAATACTTTTTTATAAAATATATTTAGTTTTCTATATTATCTGTTTTATTGAATATTGAGATTCATTAAAGTGTTTCTCTTGATATTATTATATATACTTTTTTATATTTCAATTTTCATTGGGATTTAATAAACACATAGGAACACTTAGTAGAACACTTTAGTACTTGTCTAAAATTGTTTTAACAATATTAAAATATGAAGTTTCAATTATGTGATCTAGTAAGTGTTGAAATACTCAAATGAATACTTAGTTGGTAGAATAATAAATCCCAAAATACATGATGAACAAAATGGAGATGAAGAATATAACAGCTACAAAAACATTGAACAAGCATTACAACACTACTACCTACACAATGATTTGCCAGGAAGCATTCTCCAAATTTCAATCAGCAACATCTGAGCATTAGACAACTCTACAACACTACCACAACTGTCTTGAAAGTCAAAGTTTATGAATCCACTCAACACTAACCCATGTAGCACGACACTCACAGTAGCACAAGGGTACAGACCTGCAGCTCCAAAATGTACACTTCACACAAGCTTCGGTTAAGAAATACCAGAAAACAAGAATGTAATCTTCCCCACAACACGCCGCTACTGCCAGTTTAACATCTCTAGCAAAAGGCAAAGAAAATTTCTAAAATCGCAGCAATGGCCCAATGCAAGTTGTTCTCAAAAAATTTCTGATATATAACCCCCAAACATGCACCTGGGAACATGTTACATGTAGATAACCTGAGTAAATACAAGCCCACACATTGCATATCCGGAAAAAAAACTCTCCATCTATGACACGTACATTACAATAATTATATTACAGAAGTAGAAATCCTAAAATTAAGAATTCTCAAATAGCAAACAGAACACCAAATAAAAAAATGATAGGTAGATTCATAAAAACATACTAACATACTTAAACTCATAGAATCATCTCACTCTTCAGCACGTATCACCATAATGGCATCATCTGATAGGACAACACAAGCTGTAAACTTGTTTGAATCACCAACATACTCCTTCACTTTATCAGTTTCCTTGTGGGAACTAGTGGTCCGTCTCATACGTATTCTGGTAAGCAATTAATTATGAAGTAGTTGTTGGAGTTGAGTTGGACAAGGTCAATGACAGTGATGTGACCGTAGACACACCAATATCAATGCTTTAGTAACCCATTTTTCTTATTTACACGACCAAACATAATCACTCAAAATTTACCTACAAAATCAAACACAGTATTTGTTTAAAGAATTTATAACAAGAATATATGCATTTATCAAAATCATTATAAAACAATTGATAAGGGCTAATAGAACACATGTCACAAAATCTTACAATAACTTACCTACGATTTCTAAAAACAAGGTAACCACGTTGCTAAAAATGATAGGATTTATCCATTACAAGAATTTTGAATCAGAACTTCATCCATATTTTTTGACACAAGATAATGATCTATAATATAGACAACAAGAACATCTTGATAAGAATATGTAACAGAATCGTATATTATATGAACTTAAGAAAGAATTTCTTCAAATTACGTGTTGGCTTTATTCCTCTGCATAACTACTTACATAGTTACATGATACAAATATGTAACAGAATCTGTTCCTTTATTCTTCTTAAAAAAGACGTGGGACGATACGTACAATGAATTAATCATATACATGTTATATTATGTAGTTGTAATCCTTGATTTGTTTCCATTTATAGAAAGATTTTTGATTATATCAATTACACGCTAATCAACATACTTACCATACTTAATAGATTAATAGAATCTGTTAGATATTTTTAGTGTATAATGCATCAATAGTGACCCTAGACATTTGAAAGAATAACAAGAATGCCACTGAATATTTCTGATTTTATTTTTTTATTATTATTAATTATGGACGGTCCAGATGATGGTCTCTTAGGTCTCTTGATAAGGAGGGTCTCCCTAGAACCTTACCCATATATATATATAGGAAAAGTTCAGGAGCCATGGGTGTTCCAAAAAAATTTCAGCCAACCCTAGCAATGTATTATTGTTGAAGTGCTGACCTTTCAACAATGTAACATTGTTGAATCACCCTTGATACATTGCTAAGCCAGCAATGTATTATTGTTGAAACAATATTTTTATTATTTACCAAATTTCCTTCCATCTATGAGTTAACCACTTTAATTTTCAAATCATTTTTATTTAATAATTTTTAATGAGCTAATTATAAACATTAATAATTTATTTAATTTTGACTTACTTCAATTATTAATCAAAAATATTTAATATTTTATATTAAAATATAATATGATATAATATTTTAATATTAATATTATATAATTAATTAACAAAAAAGTTTGATGAAATAATGGATAGGGATCCTTATTACCTTCCGCAATGTTTCGAACACAAAACCCCTTGTTCGGATATACCATAAATATTAAAAAATATTTGAATTGATAAAACAAAAGAAATCCAAACTTTACTCGTGATATCGTCAATAGAAGTGTATATCAATGTGGTACATTTCTAACATAGATTATGAAGTACATATTTTGAAAAATGGAATTCAACATAAAATTGCACAAATTCAATATTTAAATTTTTCTGCTATTTTTTTTGCATAAATTTTAATTTTATATAGTATATTTAATAAAAAAAACTGCTTCAGTAATGAAGCATTGCTGAAGTCGGGGCTTCAGCATTAAAACGTTGATGAGGCTGTGGCTTCGGCAATGAAATCCGCAATGAAAACTTTATATTTATATTATAAAGTCAAATGGTTGGTTGTCCACCCGTGGGACCCACAGACTTCAGCAATGTTTCATTGTTGAAGTTGAAAATTATTATTTTTTTAAAATTTTAGTAAATAGCTGGCGTGGGTCCCCCAAGTGGACCGTCATGCGGGCCATTACAGCTATGAAACATACATTGCTAGAACCCGCTTCAACAATGTTTCATTATTGAAGCTGATTTTTTTTTAATTTTAGTAAACAACTGGCGTGGGTCGCCATGCAGGCCATTACAGCAATGAAACATTGCTAGAATCCACTTCAACAATGAAACATTGTTGTAGCCATAACTCCACTGCACCAACCTCACCAACTTGCTTTCTTCTTATAATTTCAATGTTCATGCTGAATTTTAAATTTCTTTTCTTTTTCTGCCCTATTTTGAAGAGAAAAAAAATTCAAGGTTAGTGTTCTAATTCATGGCTTCATATTTGTTTAATGAGTCTAGTTCATCTAGTGAGCATAACGACTTTAATTATGTTGCCCCTATTCGAAAAAAAAGGTTTTTCGTAAAATTTCTTTTAATGATAAAATAATAGATGATGATGATGATGATGATGTTAATGACAATGTTGGTAAAAAAATGATGATGATGTTGATAATATTGGTAAAAATATTGAGGATCCTTATAATTATATGAGAAAAGGAATAGAGAAGGTGGATATAGAAAGTGATGATGATATTGATTTTGGTGAAGAAAATGATGATGTTCATGGTGATTTTGATGATAATAATGTTAATGATGATGGTAATCATAATGATAATTTTGATGATGAAAATTTTGGGTTTAATATGGAAAATATGAATGATGTAGTGCCTTGTGTTGGTATGATATTTGATTCATTGGAGGAAGCGAAAATGTTTTATCGAGGTTATGGTCGAAGGGTAGGATTCGAGATAATAATTAGAACTACTCATAGGCATTCAAGAAGTGATGATATATCGTCGCGTTTGTATATTTGTCGGAAGGGTGGAAGATTAGGTTCGAAATCGTTGGAAGATAAAGATGGGGTCAAAGGAAAACGAACTCGAGATGTCATTCCACGAACGAGTTGTCGTGCTCAAATGTGCATTGTTTATAACGTAAAGTCGAACAAATGGGAAGTAATCGTGGTTAAGTTAGAACACAATCATGTGATGGTTACACCGGATAAGGTACAATTCATGCAAAGATCATGCAACATAGATCCATTTACCCGATTGTTGATTGAGTTGTTCAATAAATCGGGGATCGAGACTCCGAAAGTGATGAAATTGTTGAGTGAGTCATGTGGCGGTGCAAAAAATCTTGATTTTTTCTAGTCAAGACATACGGAATATAATAAGTGACATTCGACGTCGGGTGTTTGACTTCGGTGATGCGGAGTGTGGCTTGGTCTTGCTACGAGATTCGAAATAAAATAGTGATGGAAATT
This sequence comes from Heracleum sosnowskyi, assembly GCA_030848705.1. NCBI lineage: Eukaryota > Viridiplantae > Streptophyta > Magnoliopsida > Apiales > Apiaceae > Heracleum > Heracleum sosnowskyi. The sequence continues at coordinate 20,264,033 of CM061235.1, read as the reverse complement.
TTTTCTATCGAGTTGATGTAGATGAGGAGAATCGTGTTAGGTGTTTTTTGTGGATTGATCCTCGTTCAATTAACGCGTACAAGAATTTTTGAGATGTGGTAACTTTCGACTCAAAGTATCAGACTAATAGATATTGTATGCCTTTTATTCCTATTACGGGGGTGAACCACCACTACCATAATATTTTGTTTGGATTTGCACTCGTAAGAGATGAGAAAGAGACATCTTATAAATGCATTTTGAAGACTTGGTTGGAAGCCGTTGACAACAAGCCGCCTATTACAATAATTACCGATCAAGACATTGCTTTGGGAAATGCTATTGCCGAGGTTATGCCAAACACAAATCATACATATTGCACGTGGCATATTAGTAGCAAGTTTCTCGAGAAACTTGCATCTTTGTATAGTCGATATTCAGAGTTCAAAGCGGATTTTAATGCATGTGGGTATAAATCATTGTCACCCACGGAATTTGAAAGTAGGTGGGATGATTTGTTTAAAAAGTACAATCTCAAGAATCATGTATGGCTAAATGAGATGTATGCAATTAAACGACAATGGATTTTTGCTTACACGAAATAATATTTTGTCGTCGGTATGACTACCACCTCAAGGATTTTTTTTTGATGAGTATGTGAAAGCGTCGACCGGTTTGAAAGAATTCATTGAGAATTCACAAAAAGCTTTAGAGAACCAATATATTCGGGAGGTTAAAGCCGACTTCGATACCGACTACACACAAAGGACATTATTCCATAATTCATCGTTAGAGACTCATGCATCCATGATTTACACAAAAGAAATGTTTAAACGTTTTCAACATTAGCTTTTAAAAAGCGAATCTTTTATTGCAAAGAGTATGAAAAGTGGTAATACTTTTGATTCGAAGATGTATTTGGTAAAAACGTCCACCGTGCCGGAAAATTATAGAAGAAGATTTTTTGGTAAAAACGTCCACCGTGGATAGGGACCCTGTATAAATTGTGAAGCAATCGGCTTATGTGACAACAATAGTTGAGATAGATGTATAATAGTGTATACATATATCAATCGGAAACAGTTCCAAAAGAATCAATTGTATATCAACTAAACAATGTGTCAAAACAATAATCATCTCTATTTAAGTAACAAATGAGGAATTTATGAGACGTCAAGCAACAAGTACATATTCATCTTCAAATTCTCGTTCGTGAAGAAAATGAGACCAAGAAAAAAAGTGAAATGTGCTCATCTCATGCCTCCAATGCTCCATCTCTGCTGTCAAAATGTTCCTAGTTTTACGGAGCTCGTTGAGCATAGAAGCACCCTTTAAGGGTGTCAAGCATTGCCAACACATTAAAATAAATAATATTTTATTTTCACTTCATCCATGTCACATTTGGCACCCTCCTAACTCTAATAGTTAGCACCCCATACAAGTTGCCTAGATAATCCCCACATAAATTAAATATTTGACAAATAAATAAAATAAAAATTAGATAAAATAAAATAGGTACAAGTCCCTATATACTTTTAATACAAGAATTTGTGTTTTTTTTTCAAATTGAGGGGTGCTAAAAATTGGTAACTTGTTTTGACATCCTTTGAGCATCTTTGCAACTTTAATAAGGTGGTACCCCAAGAGTACCACGCCACATAGATCTTGGCACCCTTTTTGGTACCCCTGTTGGAAATACTCTTAAGAAGTTATTGTTGGTTCAATTTCTAGCTTCTTATATGAATATTGGATCTCGACAAGCTTATTATCGAAGGAAATTATTCATACATATAGACTATGGTGTTAAAAAATTACTCGTCCAAAATAGATTTTTAAAGCTTGTAGGAGTAAAATTTAGCGATTTGATTAAAAATTTAAAAAATAATTAGGCCATAATCGATAATCACTGATAGTGTGACTCCACGAGTGCATTTAATCTAGATTTTAGTGGATAAATAATAATTTATATATTACAAAAAATTGTTGTTAATTTTAAAGGACTAGTATCCATGAATTTGGAGGAGTTACGTTAAATATCATAAAGTCTTAATGATTTATGAAGAATATTTGTGATCATAACTAATAAAGTTATGGATAATATCATTGTTACTCTTATTATATATAAAAATATTAAGGATGAGCAAAAAATTGAATTAAAATCGAAACTGAACCGAAATCGGGAAAAACCGGCAAAAATCAAATCGAATAAAACCGAGCTGAAGCCGAAATCGAAAAATATATAACCGAACCGATTTAAATGCTTGGGTTCCGGTTACATGTCGCAACTGAACCGCTAAAAACTGAACCAAACCGATTATTAATATAAATAAATAAATAATATATATTCGTATTATATATTTTCAGTTCCAATGTTTCTTAACTTTCTGCAATCTCCAATTCAGTTCAGCTGGTGTGTATTATTTTCTTCAATCTAATATGACAGTAGAATGCACACAAAAATCACTGATGAAATGTTGTTTGCTGACTTACTGCCCTGATGCAATGTCTAGTTTATACTTATTTTCTTTCTTATAATGATTGTTCCCCATGTTTTATGGTATTCTACTTTTATGATATCCTGAATTTTTGGTTCATTTTGTAGTGTTTGACTTAGATTGTTATTTGAATTCTAGTTTTTTGGTTAGATTGTTTTTATAAATTCGCTCACAGTGTTTGAGGCTTATCGTGTGATGTTGCAAGAATTATGTAGTCTTGTAAAAAGCTCCCTGGCCTTAATTTTTGCAGAGACAAAATGCCTAGTAGTTTAAGATGAATGTGAGGTCTGATGTCTAGACTTAGACCATCTTGCTCCATGCTCAAATATTATAGTACTCAAAATAAGTATATAAGAGCAAGTCCAATGCAATGCTAAGAGCAAGTTTAATGTAATGCCAAATTTGGTGTCAATGCTATAATTTGACACCAAATACAAAAAATATCAACTCCAAAGAAGATGCATATTTGGATGCATATATGCATCTAACAACATCATCAATCAACCATAAATGTAATACAAGTTGGTCTACTTTAAATAGAATTTAAGTGAATTGGACAAAAAGTTGGTTAAATATAAAAATATTTGATTGCAAAATGCAACTAGCATTGGAGTGCATCCTATTTTTTAGCACCAAAATTCACTTTTTAATGCCATATTATAGAAATAGTTATAGCCTTTTTGCATCTTGCATTGGACTTGCTAGATATGCTATTTCTATAATATAACATCAATTATAAAACTCGTCCCTCCAATATAATGTTATACTTAGTTCTAAAATAGAAAAATGTTAATTGTTTCTAAATATAGAACCAAGTATAGATATAGCTGTAATCGCCACATAGGCATGCAAATGGGTTACATAGATAAAAATGAATAATTAAAGTAAGTGTGACAATCATAATTTTAAATTTAAAATTTAGGTGTTTGGATTATAGCTAAATTTGGACCAAGTTGGTGCTATTTTAAAATCATGCATTGCACTATAAGTTCTATTTTAACATCAAACACCACTTTTTGATTTCATATTATAGCAATAGTTACATCTATTTTGACATTAGCATTGGACTCGTTCTTAACATAATCAAACTTTAGCTGTATTATTAAGTTTTTTCTTTTAAAAATTCTAATAGTAAAACTTGTTCTTATTTTTATAAAAATCGATTTTGTAACCGAAACTGGATCAATTATAACCGAATCAACGATTGCGGTTGCAGTTACAATTTTCAATTTTAAAAACCAAAAATATAAAATTATACATTTTCATATAAAATCAACAAACATTCAACTTGATTACAATGAGAGAGATATGGAGCTATTTATACTACAGATTAGATCCTTCTACACACACTACTATACATCATGTATCTATATTTTCCTAACTATCTTTGTAACAGAATATCCTACTTGATCTTGATTTTCCAGCTCATTATTTGTTGAGCTGGATTGTTCAGTCTTACCAACATCCCCCTTCAAGTTGGAGGGTTTAAACATGTCACAAACACCCAACTTTCTACAGAATTGCCGAAGAATACTAGCTCCCAGAGCTTTTGTAAATATCAGCAGGTTGAAGTTGAGTCGAAATGTGGTGCAGAGAAATTATGCCAAGTTGAAGTTTCTCACGAACAATGTGGCAATCATGTTCAATGTGCTTTGTGTGTTCGTGAAACACATAATTATTGGCAATATGAATAACAGATTTGATGTCACAATGCCGTGCAACCGGAGTGAGTTTAGCTATGCCAAAGGTTTTGAATAAAGACAACAACCAAATCAATTCACAACAGGTGTTTGCCATACTACGATACTCAGCCTCAGCAGATGACTTTGAAATCGTTGGTTGTTTTTTGCATTTCCATGAGATAACAGATGAACCAAATAGAACGCAATATCCAGTAAGAGATTGACGGGACACCTTACAACCACCCCAATCGGAGTCACAAAAAGCAGTGAGAGTAAATGTAGGATTAGATGTGACGGCCCCAACTAGGTGCCACTATTCTAATAAATAAAAAGAACATGCTAACTATGTTGAGCATAAAATATAATATATTACATAACAAAACATATCCCTAGAACGCCACCGGGTAAGAGTGTGAAACAACATACTAACCAAAAGATATTACAATCCGAATAAAACCAAACTTTAGACTTACAACCAACAGCTAACATAATCCACATCTATCCCAAAACTAGCTTACATGTCCCTGTTGGATTCAAGTCCTACTTGATTGAACTGTTCCCTATAGGCCCTTCCTGAACCACCAATCATCTTACGGGCTGATTGAATTGTACGCACCATTCTTATACCTAGCTGAAAGGGTTAGGAGCAAAGGAGTGAGCTAAATAGCTCAGCAAGTGCCAATAAATAAACTTTGGTTCAAAACAAAATGATAACTAAATGAGGTTAAATTACATAATTTCATAGCTGGGATAGGATGTTAATGTTTCATTCACAAGAATATATCAAGTCCATAAAGGAATCAAAAGACTATAAACATTGTTCTCAAGTTCTTCGATTTCAAATTCAATATAAAAAGAAGTAGTTGGAATATCACGATAAGACGCTACGAGCTAAGCTAGGTGATCAGCCAACGCATTAGCTCCGAACCATGCTACACATGATTCTCAAATATAAATGGATCCATAGGCAACACATTGGCCTTAATTAACATTAATAAATAAAAGACCGGCGCCTCGGTCAAAATTATTCCAACTTTCGAGAAAAATATCAATAAGAATTTCAAAATGAGATTTTTCCTTGCTTAACGAGTAAAGCAATATGACAAGGTTTGACAATATCCATTCTTCAATAGCCTCTGAGCAAGTATGCGTGAATCATGAATTATGAACAAATTTCAGTTTCAAGATTTCAATGCCATAAAATAGGGAGTCATCAACAAAATCCGAATCAAGTTATTCTAAACATTGAATATAGATAGGGACAAGGCTTGTCACTTGTTTTTAATCATGGCAAAAAGGGATACCAATGATGGCATATGTCGAACAAAGAATTATGAAATTTAAATATGAAAGGCAACATGGGATTAGTACACTTGCCTCAAAAGCCGATAAGCAAACTCAATAACTTGTTTCCCACAACTCCAACTATACGTACACGGCTCCTATTCTGTCCTCCTATTTGTACCTATATAAAGGTATAATACCCTATTAGTACCTCAGCTTGTTTACATTAGCTTATCAACCCATATTCTACCCCAACGATATTTATTTACACGCATATACCCCATCATAATATAGCACGTTGCCACATAACACATGATATTTATATCACTTACAACTCTTATCCATATAATAAGCACAAAACTCACATAAGCGCACCTTGCCATTCAAGTTCACATAATATACTCCTTTAATACATATATATATATAATTTAACTTTAAAATCATATCACGCTTGGTATAACCTTAAATCAACTTGATCAATGCTAACCATATCCTTAACACCTTCACAAATAATGCATTAAATCTCAAAAACTGAAAATTCTGCTGCGCACACTTTACGAAAATATTAATCACAAATCCAAAAATAATCAAACAAATACCACATTTGACAGGCTACTTCCTGATTACTAATTCAACTTAGTATAAAAGTTTCAACTCCAAAACAATTCATTTAGACTAAAAACGAACAGGTTAAAGTATGTACTGAAGCACAGAAAATTCCTGCTGCGCAACTTTTAGTAAAACATGCATAACTCTTTATTCGCTAACTCTATTGATACAAGGTTTGCGCGTACACAAACTAGACTCCGATTAGAACAATTTTCTCCTAGACTTTCTGTCTAAAACAGGCATAAACCACTTGAAATTAACCAAAACAGAACAGACAGTTTCTGGGTTTTTCACATCCTTCCATATAAACCTTTAAACACTAACATTTTTAATAAATCAAAAATTCATGGTATCTATTTGAAATTTTTATGAGACCTTCATAAACCTAATGACTTGCTACAGAAAACGTTTCAACTTGAAATTCAAAGTTTAAGCAATTAAATTGTAGCTTAGAAAATCAGAAACCGTAACAGTTTTATACTCTGCGCGTACACTACCAAAATAATCATAATAAATAGCTCAAAAATCGGATTTCTTCCAAATTTTCGCGTGCTTACACTAGATTCTGAGGAGCTCATGAATCTCAGAGAATTGCAACCCAAGGGTGACCTTGAGCTGCTCGAAACAGAGCTCCAACAGAGAAGTGCTGCTGCAGAAATTTGAGCGACTATGGACTTACGTAATTACAACAATACTTTACCCATCCTATACAATTCACACACTAACCACACAAACACATATCTCACACAATATTTTTTTTTATCTTCACATCTTCAACTCCCAATTATTTTCCTTCGTTTCTCCTTACTTCCTTTTTAAACCAACAATCAACTCACAACATTCCATACATCAAGATCACTTCAACTAAAATCAAATTAAAACTACCCATAATGAAATATCACTATAAAATTAACATGCAAATCCAATAATCACCACATACAACACTTTTACTCAAAAAGAATCATGACCCATTATCAAACTATCACTCAAATCACTAAAACTCACAAAATTAGTGACATGCAACCATCACAACTTGCAATTACTCATTACCCAACTTAAAACATAACTCATACACTAAAATAACTAGAACCCATCAAACTTTAACTCTAAAATCACAAAGTAAAACAAGAATCCCTTACATGCAATTACTATAAACACCCAAAATAAGCAAAATACATAAGATTAAAGCATGCATGTAACTAAACAAGATTATTGGCTCACCTAGATCATTGCCAATGGTCGGATTCTTCTCGGATGAGCCCAAAATCGTGGGTCTCATCGAGATTGAACCCCAACACTCACAAACAACAATTTCATGTAAGCATGACACCATAATCCAACAAGATCCGAAAATCCCCAAATCAAAAATTGATATAAAACTCGAAATTAGGCATATAGGGTAGTAGAGAATTGAAAGAGGTTTAGCTTGGTTACTCGTACTTACGATTTGGTGAATAGAAACAATGGGAATTAGAGGTTTTAAATTTTTGAAAGATGAAGAACAAGAGGGTTGGGGGAGAGAGATAGCACGAGAGAGAGTGCAGAGAGCGAGAGAGAAAGACAGGGGTGGGGGTGGGCTTTGATAGAAAGTGAAATAAAAGAGAAGTAATGTTATCTCTTAAATATTTTAGAATTAAACTATAAAATTACAAAATTGTCCAACTAACTCCATTGCCAAATTAATAAAAACAAGGGCTATGATGTAAATTCATAATCCCCACTCTAAATTTGATGAAATAATATTTTTTACAAATAAGTTTTGTAATTTAAATAAATAAATTGCCTTTACAGGAAAATAATCAAATAAAAATGCATTTTTACCTCAAAAATAATTATAAGAAGAAATTAACAACTTACTAGAATAAATAAATAAAATGTTCATCGTGAATAAATATTTTATAACTCAAATAAATTCTCAGAGCACTTAACTAAAATTTAGAAACAACATTCACAATTAACTAATTATTCACTGGACAGATAATTCACATTTTAAGCACATAACAATTATTGAACATAATAAAGAAATTTCAAAATTATAGGACTATATCAAAGAAATATTTTTATCTTAAATAAGTATAATTAAATATGAGCTTACACATAAATCTCATTATACCAAGATCATCACTGCTAAATAAAATATCAAGAATAAAATCTCAATTGTTTTTACCAGCAATAAATGTAAAATAATTTAAAAAACTCTTATTAACAAAAATATATTTAAGGCTACTCTAATTAGCACAAAGAGCCTATTAAACAATTATCACACACATAAAGAAAAAATAAAATTATTCGTATTCTCATACTGGTAATAAGTTACAATTCAAAAATTCTAAGGCGTTACAACCTTCCCCCTTAAAAGGATTCTGTCCTCAGAATCTATTACGTAAACAGCTGAGAGTACTTTTTTTTTTTAACATTTTAGTTTCTAACTCCCAAGTTGATTCTTCAACCCTGGGTTTCTCCATAACACTCTTACTAGTACAACTATGTTATCTCTTAGCACTTTCTCTTTCCAATCTAAAATTTCTACTGTTTGCTCAACATAGTACAAATAAGTTTGAATCTCTATCGACTAGTATTCTATTACGTGGTTAGAATCGAAATAATACATCTTAAGCATAGATATGTGAAATACATTATGGATATGATGCATATATGGAGGTAAGGCTAGCTCATACACAATCTTCCCTACACGCTCCAATATCTCGAAAGGTCTAACTAAATTCGGGCTCAGCTTTCCTTTCTTACCAAATCTCGTTAATCTTTTCCATGGTGACACTTTTAATAAGACTGATTATCTTACTCTAAAATTTATTTCTTCCCTGGTTTAATCATCATATTACAGTCTTCAATTCTGAGTAGCTATTAATCCTTTCTGGATAAGCTCAATAGTTTCCTTGGTTTGCTAAATCAACTCTGGTTCCGACCTCTTGCGTTTATCAACTTCTTCTCAACGTACTAGATGTCTACATCTTTTTCCGTACAAAGGTCTATAAGGTAGTATTTCAATATTAGCATGATAGTTGTTATGGCAAAAAGAATTTCACTAATGGTAAGCAATCATCTCAATTGTCTTCAAAATCTATCGCACAAACTCTTATAAGTATGTCTTCGATTGTCTGAATAGTCTTTTTCACTTTGACCATATGTTTAAGGATGATACACAGTACTCATGTTCAACTGGATTTCTAAACATGCCTAAAACTTTCTCCAAAATTTTGAATTAAATTGAGGGTCTTGGTCAGATGCGATTGATACTTGAACCACATGCCTTACTACTATCTCTTATAGTCGATAAACCAATTTATCTAATGAAGGTTTCTTGTTGGTGGAAAAAAAAGGAACCAACTTGGTAAGTCTGTCTATCATAACTTAAATGGCATCATGAGATGTTCCCACTTCAATTCAGGAATTTCTAACGGTTGTAATAGTTCACTAAGTCTCTGATGTTCGGTTTTAACTCTTTGACATGCAAAACACTTACTTACTCATCCTGTAATATCTCTTTTCATATCTGTCCACCAAAATTTTCCTGTAGGTCTTGGTTCACCTTAGTACATCCGGGTTGGATCGAATATTTCGGATCATGAGCATCACTTAATATCTCATTCTTTAAGTCTGTCACTTTCGGTATCTAAATTGTTGATGAAATTCTTACAATTCCTTATCATCCTTTTGACTCCTTCTTTCTTCTTCGGTTAAGTTACTTGTATTATGGTCCATCACTTCAGCTTGACATTTTCTAATCTTCTCAAACAATTTAGGTTGGAAAGTCATTGTATACATCATCTCCGTAGCTGGATCTGAAAAACGAACCTCTACTTCCACTTTCTCAAATTCCTTGATCAATTCTTCAGACGAAGTCATCATTCTCAGTCTCTCATTTCTATTCAGAGCGTCTTCTACCATATTTGCCTTGCCTTGATGGCAGGTGATAGTTCAATCATATCCCTTGATTAGTCAGAACCATTTTCTTTACCTTATATATATATATATATATATATATATATATATATATAGCTCCTTTTGGGTGAAAATATATTTCAAACTCCTTTGATCCGTATAAGTTTCACACCTTTCTTCGTACGAGTATTGTCTCTAAATCCTTGCAAAAACTATTGTGGCTAATTCCCCGTCAGGTGTCGAGTATTTCTATTCGTAGTTTTTCGGTTGTCTGGAAGCATACGCAAACCACCTTATCGTGTAGCATCAGTCTTGATTCTTAACATGAAGCTGCCATCTCAATTTAGTTCTTGGTATTGTCCTAAGGTACACAAGTCGTAATAGTCCACTAGAAATGAATATAGTTTACTAACATGGCTCGTCTAAAGAATTTCGTTCCTCTACCAATTTAAGTACTTCCTTATCTATTTATCTTATTCTTTCTATATCGCAAAATATCCTTGTTATCTAGTTGCACTAACATTGGAGAAGTTATCAATCTCCTCTTTAACTCTATAAAGCTTTCTGGTAAGCTTGGTTAATGGTGTGGTTATCTTGGCAAAATCCTTGACAAACCTTCGATAATCTTCATCTCATCTTGTAAAACTTCTGTAGGTGTCTTAAGCTTTACCCAATTCATTACCACTTCAATCTTCGTTGAATCCACTTTGATTCCTTTGCTACTATCTACATGTCCTAGAAATTGTAACTCTTTCAACCGAAACTTGCACTTAGAAAACTTTGTGTATAATCTCTTTCCCTGTATGATAAGTTAGAATTTCTTTGTTTGATTCTGACCTAGGAACACAACTTCTACTTTATCTATGACTCACAATTCCATTTTCCCCATACTCTGCTAACCAATCCATTTTTAGAATTTACATCAAATATCCCTAACTTGACGGGAATCAAGTCATCCTAATAAAATGGTGATCTACTATATCAATCTCATAGTGAGGAAAAGCTAGCTGAATCGATATACGCTCCTGATTAGATATTCCTATAGTCAAAGCTTTACTTAGTAGTTGAATCGTACAACGCGGTTCATGATCAAATTCTATGGAGATAAAAGTCTTGGTAGCTCCAAAATAAATTAACACTTTGGCATTTCCGTAATCTATGTGAAACGTATCTGTAACTACATCCTTATTTGCACTACATCGCTCATGGTCATATTAAGGGGTCTTGTCCTTGGTTGCTTAGTAAATGGTGGTCCATTCATCCTTAACATATTGCTTACTGGACTTAACGATTGCAAACTCTTAAGAAACGTCACACCTCTCCACACTTGTTACACGTAACTCTTGCCTTCGGTTTATGGCTCTCATTGGCGTAGTGTCCTCTCTGATTAGACTTGTAACGTACCATATTGATCTTATTACAAACTCACAATTGCTTCTTTCCACAAGTTCTACATTCTTGTATCGGAGGTCTCATAGGTCTTTGTTGATCCAAATCTTGTGGACGGTTCCCTTGCCCATCACTTCCAGTTTCTGGTCTTCTAAATTCAACATTCCTATTTGACTGAAATTCAGGTCTTATATTGAAACGGTTCTGAAAGTTCCTTAATTATTGGTCTTCTTCCCATGTCTCCGCCTTCCCTTTTCTAGCTTCTTCTGTTTGTAATCAATAACTTTTCTCCTAATCCATGACCTCACTTCATGTTGAGCCTCTTAACTCTCTTCTCATCGATATTCACGTATTCGGACACCAATCCGGCTAGCTCTATAAACTTTGCTTCATACTCCGCTATGCTCAACTTATCCTGCTTCGGTTCTAAAGTTCATGTCCAACATTTGGTCTCAAGACGTTCAAAACCTTGCAATGGTCTAACTACCATATCCAAAGTGAAATATAGAATAAACAGGTGCTCATATATATATACTTGCCCGACAAGTAAAATAACAGTCTTCCACAAACAATAACCAATGCTTCTCCAATATCACTTTATTTCATACTTCATCATGATTAGTATTGGTATATCCTTGTTACCTTCTCCTTATCCATACCAAATTCTCGATAATATTAAACCATGTAATCGTGTTGTAAGTCTAATGAGCAATCTGACTCGACGTTCAGTCCTCCTCTTAAAAAAAAATTCCCAAACTCGATCAGAACAAATTTCCAGTCAATGTAAGCACAACTTAACACTCAGAATACCGTCATCTTCGCCTTTGCGACTTCCAATCTTTGATACCTCTAAGAGTCGTTAGAGTTTCCGACAAAATGAACCAATGGACACGAAGGTGTCAACAAATATGGAAATATGACAAGCAGGTTTAGTAAGAATATCTGGTAATTTTTTTTTTTTTTTAACTAAGAGATCAAGATGATTATCGAACTTTATCAGGTTGCATTTGTCATTTTAAACAACACAGTACAGAAGGTGGCCATCCTTTAGTACTTCCATGACAAACACACAACCAGTGGCGTCCCACCGGACTTCTATCACACAGATAGAAAGTACCTGAATCCCCTATATATATAGGGTTGTTCATCTCAGTTACAACAAGGAGGATCAAAAATTTAAGAGGAACATATGAAAGGTTTAAGAGTTTCAAAAGTTTATATTATACATATATATATAATTTTGGATCAAGTAGCCCCTGAACAATATAGGTATTTCGTAAAGAATAAAATAATAGAATTGAAAAATGGAATCTTTTTTAAAAGGTAAATTGAATAAAATCAGTGACTAGATGTGAACAGATTTATCCTTACATCGAACGAATGGAGGTAATCACGCCTTGTCTCATGTAGATGGTCCTTAGGGGAGTAAATTTCTAGTCTAAGCTTATGGGTATGTCCCGCTAGTAAATCAACTATATGTAATCTTGAATAAAGAAAGAATCTACACTTAGGCCACTTCTCTGGATGAATGTCTCTATCACGGGGGAAAAATCATTATTATATTGCAAAGAATCTATCTAAGTCTTTCTAGACGTTATCTTGGAACTTCTACTCTTGGTCAATGCTAACTACACTGGATACGGGACTTTGCGCGGTGTTTCCTATAGCATTCGTGATGTAGCCGAAGTCGCAGATGAAATTCGGGAAAGTACATAAAGATCTACAGGTGATGTCTTCCGAACTGGTAGCTTTGACTCTCTGATTGATTCATCCAGCTTCGTATTAATTTCCTCGTCCGTAACCCGATCTTCAAATGGTTCCAGCGTATACTCGCTCGATATGTCGGAATACTATATAACATGGAAATGCGTAACTTAAGTTAATATTTCTACAGAAAATTCGGCATGACCTATTCGTAAAATGGACTATGCCCTGCTTTAAAAATATCTCAAATACTTACTTAATCATCCACACATAATCCATAATTCGTTCAATAATCCAACCCTCTCCAATTTCTTTCATTCTACACGTAAGAAATAACTCTGCCTTGACATGCAGCTATACTATAAGAAAATAAATTTACCCAAGGGGGGATGGAAATCTCCACTTGGCCGGGTGCATGCACTGATACTGATATTGACGACTCTGGCTTAGGAAAAGGAATCTCATATGAAGGTTAATCTCTCGAAACAACCATTATCTGTAACAACGTAATAATAAACCAAGAAGATACTTAAACAGTAAAGGGTTATCTTAATTCTACTAATACACATCCCAAAGGTAACCTACATCTACAATTCCTATCTTACCTATGAAGCTTACGTCCTCCCTTCAAAATTTCTCTTATTTACCTAACTCATCATCTTAATCCTATATTGTTTCAGTGACTCAAACCCGTGGCTCTGATACCAACATGTGACGACCCCAACTAGGTGCCACTATTCTAATAAATAAAAAGAACATGCTAACTATGCTGAGCATAAATATAATATATTACATAACAAAACATGTCCCTAGAACGCCACCGGGTAAGAGTGTGAAACAACATACTAACCAAAAGATATTACAATCCGAATAAAACCAAACTTTAGACTTATAACCAACAGCTAACATAATCCACATCTATCCCAAAACTAGCTTACATGTCCCTGTTGGATTCAAGTCCTACCTGATTGAACTGTTCCCTATAGGCCCTTCCTGAACCACCAATCATCTTACGGGCTGATTGAATTGTACGCACCATTCTTATTCCTAGCTGAAAGGGTTAGGAGCAAAGGAGTGAGCTAAATAGCTCAGCAAGTGCCAATAAATAAACTTTGGTTCAAAACAAAATGATAACTAAATAAGGTTAAATTACATAATTTCATAGCTGGGATAGGATGTTAATCTTTCATTCACAAGAATATATCAAGTCCATAAAGGAATCAAAAGACTATAAACATTGTTCTCAAGTTCTTCGATTTCAAATTCAATATAAAAAGAAGTAGGGACAAGGCTTGTCACTTTTTTTTAATCATGGCAAAAAGGGATACCAATGATGGCATATGTCGAACAAAGAATTATGAAATTTAAATATGAAAGGCAACATGGGATTAGTACACTTGCCTCAAAAGCCGATAAGCAAACTCAATAACTTGTTTCCCACAACTCCAACTATACGTACACGGCTCCTTTTCTGTCTTCCTATTTGTACCTATATAAAGGTATAATACCCTATTAGTACCTCAGCTTGTTTACATTAGCTTATCAACCCATATTCTACCCCAACGATATTTATTTACATGCATATACCCCATCATAATATAGCACGTTTCCACATAACACATGATATTTATATCACTTACAACTCTTATCCATATAATAAGCACAAAACTCACATAAGCGCACCTTGCCATTCAAGTTCACATAATATACTCCTTTAATACATATATATATAATTTAACTTTCAAATCATATCACGCTTGGTATAACCTTAAATCAACTTGATCAATGCTAACCATATCCTTAACACCTTCACAAATAATGCATTAAATCTCAAAAACTGAAAATTCTGCTGCGCACACTTTACGAAAATATTAATCACAAATCCAAAAATAATCAAACAAATACCACATTTGACAGGCTACTTCCTGATTACTAATTCAACTTAGCATAAAAGTTTCAACTCCAAAACAATTCATTTAGACTAAAAACGAACAGGTTAAATTATGTACAGAAGCACAGAAAATTCCTGCTGCGTAACTTTTAGTAAAACATGCATAACTCTTTATTCGCTAACTCTATTGATACAAGGTTTGTGCGTGCACAAACTAGACTCCGATTAGAACAATTTCCTCCTAGACTTTCCGTCTAAAACAGGCAGCAACCACTCGAAATTAACCAAAACAGAACAGACAGTTTCTGGGTTTTTCACATCCTTCCATATAAACCTTTAAACACTAACATTTTTAATAAATCAAAAATTCATGATATCTATTTGAAATTTTTATGAGACCTTCATAAACCTACTGACTTACTACAGAAAACGTTTCAACTTGAAATTCAAAGTTTAAGCAATTAAATTGTAGCTTAGAAAATCAGAAACCGTAACAGTTTTATACTCTGCGCGTACACTACCAAAATAATCATAATAAATAGCTCAAAAATCGGATTGCTTCCAAATTTTCGCGTGCTTACACTAGATTCTGAGGAGCTCATGAATCTCAGAGAATTGCAACCCAAGGGTGACCTTGAGCTGCTCGAAACAGAGCTCCAACAGAGAAGTGCTGCTGCAGAAATTTGAGCGACTATGAACTTACGTAATTACACAATACTTTACCCATCCTATACAATTCACACACTAACCACACAAACACATATCTCACACAATTTTTTTTTTATCATCACATCTCCAAATCCCAATTATTTTCCTTCGTTTCTCCTTACTTCCTTTTTAAACCAACAATCAACTCACAACATTCCATACATCAAGATCACTTCAACTGAAATCAAATTAAAACTACCCATAATGAAATATCACTATAAAATTAACATGCAAATCAAATAATCACCACATACAACACTTTTACTCAAAAAGAATCATGACCCATTATCAAACTATCACTCAAATCACTAAAACTCACAAAATTAGTGACATGCAACCATCACAACTTGCAATTACTCATTACCCAACTTAAAACATAACTCATACACTAAAATAACTGAAACCCATCAAACTTTAACTCTAAAATCACAAAGTAAAACAAGAATCCCTTACATGCAATTACTATGAACACCCAAAATAAGCAAAATACATAAGATTAAAGCATGCATGTAACTAAACAAGATTATTGGCTCACCTAGATCATTGCCAATGGTCGGATTCTTCTCGGATGAGCCCAAAATCGTGGGTCTCATCGAGATTGAACCCCAACACTCACAAACAACAATTTCATGTAAGCATGACACCATAATCCAACAAGATCCGAAAATCCCCAAATTAAAAATTGATATAAAACTCGAAATAAGGCATATAGGGTTGTAGAGAATTGAAAGAGGTTTAGTTTGGTTACTCATACTTACGATTTGGTGAATAGAAACAATGGGAATTAGAGGTTTTAAATTTTTAAAAGATGAAGAACAAGAGGGTTGGGGAGAGAGAGATAGCACGGGAGAGAGTGCAGAGAGCGAGAGAAAAAGACAGGGGTGGGGGTGGGCTTTGATAGAAAGTGAAATAAAAGAGAAGTAATGTTATCTCTTAAATATTTTAGAATTAAGCTATAAAATTACAAAATTACCCAACTAACTCCATTGCCAAATTAATAAAAACAAGGGCTATGATGTAAATTCATAATCCCCACTCTAAATTTGATGAAATAATATTTTTCACAAATAAGTTTTGTAATTTAAATAAATAAATTGCCTTTACAGGAAAATAATCAAATAAAAATGCATTTTTACCTCAAAAATAATTAAAAGAAGAAATTAACAACTTACTAGACAGATAATTATTCACTGGACAGATAATTAACTAATTATTCACTGGACAGATAATTCACAATTAACTAATTATTCACTGGACAGATAATTCACATTTTAAGCACATAACAATTATTGAACCTAATAAAGAAATTTCAAAATTATAGGACTATATCAAAGAAATATTTTTATCTTAAATAAGTATAATTAAATATGAGCTTACACATAAATCTCATTATACCAAGATCATCACTGCTAAATAAAATATCAAGAATAAAATCTCAATTGTTTTTACCATCAATAAATGTAAAATAATTTTAAACAACTCTTATTAACAAAAATATATTTAAGGCTACTCTAATTAGCACAAAGAGCCTATTAAACAATTATCACACACATAAAGAAAAAATAAAATTATTCGTATTCTCATACTGGTAATAATTTACAATTCAAAAATTCTAAGGCGTTACATTAGATGACATGAGAATACCTTGACCAGGAGAATTTTTGATGTATCGAACCACACGATGAGCTGCAATGAGATGATCATGACGAGGAGTAGCTAAAAACTGAGATAACACTTGCACACAGTATGACAAGTCAGGACGAGTTACAGTAAGATAGAGAAGACGACCCACAAGTCTTCTATAAGAAGACGCAGCAGAATGATCCAATAGAGGATCGTTGTTATCAGTCATGTTGTGATTTTGTTCCATTGGCACAAAAGAGGGTTGAGCATTGATAAGACCTGTATCCTTAAGAATATCCACAGCATATTTTCGTTGATTAAGATAGATGCCGTGAGAAGAACAAGCCACCTCTATACCAAGGAAATAGCGAACATGGCCTAAATCTTTGATTTGAAATTTAGTAGCAAGATATGCTTTTATAGTAGCAATAAGATCCACATGAGTTCCTGTAACCAGAATATCGTCAACATAAACAAGAACGGCAACAAATTTCCCACTTTGATTGTATGTAAACAAGCTGTTATCAGAGTGTGACTGAGAGAACCCATAGTCTATTAATGTAGTGGGGAATTTGACAAACCAGCAACGTGGTGTCTGCTTTAAACCATAAATTGATTTGATCAATCTGCACACATAAGCACTAGGATCATTGATGTGAGAAACAGATGAGAAGGATGACAGTTGAACATATCCGGGTGGAAGTTTCATAAAAATTTCCTCATTAATGTCTCCATGAAGGAAGGCATTTGTAACATCTTACTGGGAAATAGACCAGTTTTCAGATGCATCTATAGCAATCAATAAACGAACTATTGTCATCTTAGCCACCGGTGCAAATGTTTCGAAATAGTCAAGACCAAATGTTTGCTTAGCCACAAGACGGGCTTTATAACGTTCAATACACTACGCAACAAATTGTGGGGTGGGGGTGGGGGGGGGGGGGGGTGTTACCTACTTGGGTGTTACTATAGCTATGAGATTTTTGTGCTATCGTAACGTAGTGATTTAGGGTGTTACCAAATCCATCAACATATGTTACCTTAGTTGTAAAAGGTGTTACAATGGGTAACATAATGAGACGTGTTACCTTAGAGTATTAATGAACAAATTAAATTTTATTTTATTTATAGTTAATAGTTTGATAATTGTTTAAACTTAAAAGTAATTAATTTTAATAAAATCATTGAAGTTGTCATTAGAAAAAGTAATATTCCATCAAATTATTGAATTATTTATATTTCATAAATATTAAAAAATATTTTTAACCAATAAACAAAATTATTTATATTCAATAAATATAATTGAATTATTTATATTTCACACTCTTTTAATAAACAAAATTTTATATTTTTAACTATTTTTTTATCGACATGAAAAATAAATAATTTTGATAAAATAACTAAGAAGTTTTTGTATAAGTTAAGAATAGGCCAAAAAGTGAATAATTAATTAAAAATATTAAAACATATTTTTGATATGAAAAATTATATTGTTATATTCATTAAAATATTATAAAATAGTTAAGAAGTTTTTGTAGAAATTAAAAATTTTCCAAAAAGGTGAATAATTAATTAAAAATATTAAAGATTATTTTTAGATGAATAATTACATTTTTATATAATCAGTAAAATATTATTTAATAATTTAAAAATAAATAATTATATTTCTAAATTTTTTTTGCACGGAAGTCGATGAAAATTGAATGAGCGGCAAAAATACCGTCCATCCAATTTTTTGAGACAGCGCCAATATCATACATACGCTTTCACTCCTCTTTTTCTTTTTCATTTTCTCCCTATCTCCCTCTCTGTCTCTCTTTCTCTTCCATTCTAATGAACACACTGTAATTACTAATATATATATATATATATATATATAGACACACACACACACGTATAATTTATACATATATATTTGCATACATATAACTACTTTGATTTGAATGTTCTTGACGGCTTCCTTATATCTGAATGCTTCAGATTAGGGCTTTTTCAATTCTATTTGCATACATACATACATACATACATACATATGTATAATTGGAATGATGCTAATTTCGATTCGTACTTCTTGTTGTAGGTTAACTGAAATTAGGGCTTCTATGGGGTTCAATTTGCGCTTCAATCAGGTTCAAAATTAGGGTTTCAATTGGGTTCAATTTGGGGATTTGAGTTTAAGGTATTTCCATACTTTGTGTTATATGTATTTTGAGTGAAAATGATCGATTTTCTTTTGTGTTAATATTGAGTTGATTTTGTGTGTTAATATGTTATTGTTATATGTTGGTGTTAATCTGACTTTTGTGTTTGTGTTAGAGCAGATATATATTAGCTAGTGTTAATATTGGTTAATGCTCTGAAAACAGAACCCGGTTAGTTGTCATTCAAGGTTATTAATATTTTCAGGTTTGGGGATATATTTTGTTTTGGTCATAACTCATTCGTTATTACTCTAAATTGCACAAAATCAGTCAATATTGGAAGCTAATAGAACCCCTTATAATTGTATACAGGAATCAGACCATGTTGGAGTTGTCAACATTGGGCAAAAACCACATTTGTGTCATCTGGACAGATTCGCTATTACGGTTTGTTTTGCCTATAATTTGTTCGTTATAAATCCGAATTTATCGAAATTAGTCAATCTAGAAATATTATAAGATTCTCTACACTTATATACATATGACCAGACCTTAATTTGTTGTTTTTATAGTGTAAACTCCAGTTTATTAAATTCTGGACAGGTTTGATATTACCTCTTGTTTTGGCTTGTAACTTCTTAGTTATAAGTCTGTTTTTCATGATTTCGGTCAATTTAGAAAGCTGATGAAGTCCTCTGTAACTTACTTGTTTCAAGACCCTACTATATTAGTTAATATATAGTGTTTAAGTGGTCTTTTTCAGTTCAGCGCATAATTGTTGTCAGGAGTTGTCTTGCTCATAACTTACTCGTTTTCTGTCCGTTTTTCGTCAAATTTGAAATCTCTTGAAATCTTTACATGTCAGTTTATTTAATTGTAGCTACAAAGTCACTTGGTGATGGATGCATACGTGTAACACCCCAGTCCCACATCGAGGAGATTTGGGACTTCTGTTCAGTTTATAAGGCAAAATACTACTACTAATTTGCACCAACAAATCATGATCTTTTGGGGGCCTGTGGTGGGCTTGTCGTTACCCAAGTTGGTTGCAGTTGGGCCAGTAGGCTCCGGCTTATTTCGGACTCGGAATCGGGACTTGACCCGATTTTCGAAAAAGGCTCGGGATTTGACCCGGGTTGTCACATATGGTATCAGAGCCGACTCTCGAAAGCTTGATGCGTCAAGTTGCCGGAGGTTGGGACACGAAGGCTGGTGGTATTATCCCACAATGGACAGAGGTCCGGAGGTGGGGACACGAAGCCAGCCGGTATTATCCCACAATGGCTAGAGAGGAACGATCTTGGAACCTATGGGCTATCCGTTCAGGCTTGACGAGGACGTCAAGAGTTTAAGTGTGGGAGTTTGTAACACCCCAGTCCCACATCGAGGAGATTTGGGACTTCTGTTCAGTTTATAAGGCAAAATACTACTACTAATTTGCACCAACAAATCATGATCTTTTGGGGGCCTGTGGTGGGCTTGTCGTTACCCAAGTTGGTTGCAGTTGGGCCAGTAGGCTCCGGCTTATTTCGGACTCGGAATCGGGACTTGACCCGATTTTCGAAAAAGGCTCGGGATTTGACCCGGGTTGTCACATGTACTGTAACAGCCCGACTTTTCGGACTATT
Organism: Heracleum sosnowskyi; assembly: GCA_030848705.1. Lineage (NCBI taxonomy): Eukaryota > Viridiplantae > Streptophyta > Magnoliopsida > Apiales > Apiaceae > Heracleum > Heracleum sosnowskyi. The sequence continues at coordinate 20,242,997 of CM061235.1, read as the reverse complement.
AATTCTAAATACAAAACTTAAATAAAACATAATTCTTTATTCGATAAAACCAAAATTGCACAAAAGCCAAAGCAGCGGTCAAACTTAATAATCAAAAATATAAAATCGGAGACGCAACTCCACAATTCAATAATCAATATCTTGTACTTAACAAAATTTATTCTAATAGCACAATTATTCTTAACCAATCATTTATATCAAATCACGTAGCACGAAATTCACAAGTTCACATCGATATTCTCAACAAGCTTCCACAGTGTACCAACCTGAAATATTATGAAAGAGTGAGCTACACAGCTCAGCAAGTAACAAATTGACTTATCGATATTCTCGAAAATCAATGGGCGTTTTAATAAAACAGATTTCTTAAAACAATACTAATTTTGAAAACATTTACAGAAACAAATCAAGCCCAAAGTTTATATTTTAAAAATCCAGAACAGAAACATAATTCAAAACAGAAACGAAATTCTTATAAATAACCACAGTCTTGCTCTACGGCCACACTTTCCCGGTAGCAGGGATCTTATTCTTATTCTTATACGCCACACTTTGCCAGTGACCGGCATCTAAAATTCAATAATTACGCCCCCTTAATAGGTATCTAAAGTTGCACACTTGTGCGCCTACTAAGGGTATCTAAGGCTAGTTCCGGAACTATAGCGTAAATTACGAACGGGTTCGAAACGTAGAGACTGAGGGATTCAAAAGATTCTCGTATCTCATTTCTTATATCTTATACAGTTCGAAACAATATTCTTATATCTTACACGAAATTTAAAGCAGAGTCAAAATATCTTTTCCGAAAATAAAAGTAAGTCAAAAAGTACTTACCTCAAAAGCGATCAAATACCGAAATCAATGCGAGCAAATCCTATAATTTTATTAAACCAGTCAAACTCAAATAATGTTCACACCATCTTAATATAACCAATGCGACGCTTACATATAACTTACTCAATGAAATTTCAAAAATCAGACACCAAAACATCTTGCAAAATAGACCAATATTAACAAACTCAATCCTGACCAGTTCTGAAAATTGACAAATTACTCTATGAAAATGACTTTATCTAAAAAAGTACAAAACACGAAAAACGTAGAAAATTCCGAGACCTTTCCAGAATGATAAGGCTCGTTAAAAACGGACAAGTAACAAACTCAGAACATAGACATTTGCGGACTGCAGAACAGAATCAGCCCCTGATCAAGTTAGTATTTCAACGTTTAAGACATCGCAATCACAGAAATAGTCAGAGGAATGAAACACAAAGTGCAGAGGTCGAAAAGAGCTTTCCAGAATGGTATCGCTCGTAATTTTTGGATAAAGAATCAATTTACTATGAATTTTCAAAGTTAGACTTCTCAGTTTCAAAAACATACTGGCTGGTCAATAAATCCCAGAAAAACTCACGTTTGAAGACCGAATTTCGAAAAACACAAAGAATCAAAGTCGTAGATAATTCAAATACCTTTTCAGAGACTCTAAGATCATAAAATTCCGACAAATAACAAGTCAGATACGATATTTACAAGAATTCAGACTTTATGTATAGTATACATACAAAATCGGAGTAGTCATACGAACACAATTAACAAAACAAAGAACTCATGGATATATATATCATATTATACACATATAAAAATACTCAAGAGAACATATAAAGATCCTTGACATAATCAAAATAAATCAAATATCATACACGTGAAATAATACGGATAACAAGAGAATTAAAGAATCGTTACCTCTTTTTCTAAACTTGTTATGAATCTTACTCTTTTTGCGTTCTTCTTCTCATCTCTCTCTCTCTCTCTCTCTCTCTCTCTCTCTCTCTCTCTCTCTCTCTCTCTCTCTCTCTCTCTCTCTCTCTCTCTCTCTCTCTCTCTCTCTCTCTCTCTCTCTCTCTCTCTCTCTCTCTCTAACGGCGTCTCTTTTCTTTACCGATGCTAGGGTTTTCATTTTTTTTAACACGCTCGTATCTAGATATGTATAGGTCAATTTTAATTAAATTGGGCCAACTAAAACTTTAAACTAAAGCCCAACAAAATTAAATTAGCAAGACTCATTAATTCTATATTTTTATTCTAAAATCAAATTATATAATTATCATAAATTTTAATCCACTTCTAATTCTAATTTCTAGCAAATTTTAATCTATTAAAATTACAAAAAAAATCCGGGATATTACAATACGTGTCCATGGTGTACTCTATTTGAAATTTATTGCTAACAGTTGCAGAATACAATTGCAATATTTCAAAGAGCGTATACCATGGACACGTATGCATTCATGGACTCGAGTTTTTTCAAGATTGCTTGCAATGCTGCTGAAAAGAAAAATAGGCATAATTTGGAACTTATGGTAAGAGATTCAAGAATTTGAAATGAGACAATTGGGAATAATATAAATTGCCTTGTTCTTACTTTTGGGACTAACCATATAACTTTTTGAAACTTGGTGATTGTTGGCTAGCAAATGTTAACCATAGTGATACATCAGGTGGGATGTGATTGCTTTAAAGAAGATCAGAATCTCTCATTTTTGGAATGCAATTCGTTCTCCTGGTATTGTTGTGGACTGGTCTGCTGCAGTTTAGCATAAACTAATGGTGCCACGCTATTCTTTTCACCATTGGCAGGTTATGCATGATAGAATTAACAGACGATAGATGTAGAAAGTTGATTCAGGTTTTAGTGTCGATCATCTTCAGAGCCTACAGAGCCATATTTGTCATCTCAGAATTATGGGGAGATATTTAGTAATCAAATTATCTGGTTTCTTGATGACACAAATGACGACTATAGGTTTTCCTATCCCGCACATGATGAACAAGCTATTGTATTGTCTTAGTACTTGTATATTTTAATTTATGTTCTTTAGTTTTGGTGGTATGGTGGATGGTGTTGGTTGTTTGGTGGATGGTGTTTGTTGTTTAGTGGATGTTATTCGTTGATGTTGGTGGTATGATGTTAGTTTGTTACTGGTATGGATGTTATTAATGATTGAATTTGATGGGAAATATAACATTTAAATGGTACATTTTTATTTTATTCCACACAAGGTGTTACAATAGGTACCTAAGTCTGTTGTAGATGACAATATATATTGTGGGTTTCAATAGGTATTAGAATGTGTTACAATAGGTGCCCAAAGTGGGTCCCACAATGGGTCCAAAATGGACCCACGGGTGGGCCCCACAAAAGCTCCTCTACTGGACCACACAGTGGGCCTCACATGCGAGACCCACACGCGGAACTCACGTGTGGGACCCACATGTGGGGCCCACTGTGTACAAAATTGTAATATCTTTGGTAACACAGAAATTATGTTGCTATAAAATGTTTATGGTGTTGCTGTAGATATCTTTAGTAACACAGTTTGCTATGTTACCGCAGGGGTCTTCAGTATGTTACTATAGACCCCTATAGCAACTGTTGAGAACCTAACATGGCTCTAATGTTACCATGGCCCTTTTTGAGGCTATAGCAACGCGAAACTAGGTTTATAGCAACATAGTTTTTTGGTTGCAATAGGCCATCTATAGCGTAGTGATAGTACCATTAGGAAGATACTTAATCTTGAATAACCATTTGCAATCCACTATGTGCTTGTTAGCAGGTTTGGGAACTATTTCCCATGTGTGATTATTTTCTAGGGCATTGAGCTCCAGTTTCATAACCTGTAGCCAATTGCAATCTGTAGATGCTTGTTTGAATGTATAGGGTATGGGAACAGCAGTAGTGGCTACTAAATATTGAGTATATGCTGGTTTCAAACTAGTATAGGACATATAATGAAACAAAGGGTAAGTGACAGTAGAAGAAGAAGAAGAAGAAGAAGAAGGACCAGTACCCGATGTTAAGGATATATGAGAGGAGCAGCTGGTGATCATGGTGCTTGGAAGACCTGTAAAATCTTTGAATTTTCCTGGAAATTTCCTGATTCTAGTAGACTTGAGAACTGGTGGAGGTGTAACAGAAATATGTGGTGAAGATGATGCATTATCTGTGGAAGAAGATGAGTTCAAGGTGTCTGTGTTGTCTCTGTTATTTGAAGTATGAGATGAAGTATGTGGAAAAGTAGAAGTATCAGATGACAAAACTGGATCAAAAGACACATCAGACTCAGAATGAGGAATGACATGAGAAGGAAACATGGATGAAGGCTGATCAACAACATCTGATTTATTGATGAAAGGGAAGACATGTTCTACAAATTTTACATGTCTGGTAACATGTTGTTTCCTGGTTTGGAGATCTAAAACTCTATATCCTTTTTGATGAAAAGGATAACCAAGCAACACACATCTCTGTGATCGAGGAGAGAATTTATCTGTGGTTTCAGTTGACATGTAGCATAAACAGCCAAATGGCTTGAGGTGTTTATAGTTAGGTTGTTTGTTAAAGAGTACTTCATATGGAGACTTAAAATTCAGAATTTTAGAGGGAAGAAGATTGATTAAATGTGCTGCAGTAAGCACACAGTCACCCCAGTAAGATATAGGTATATGTGATTGAAATTTTAAGGCTCTTGCTACCTTAAGAAGGTGTTGATGTTTACGTTCAACAACCCCATTTTGCTGAGGAGTTCGAGGACAACTTTTTTGGTGTATGATACCTAAGGAAGCAAGATGAAAGTGCATTTGTTTATTAACAAATTCAGTTCCATTGTCAGAACGTAACACTTTAACTGTCTTGTGAAATTGATTGATAATATATTGCAAAAATTGAGTGATAAGAGTGAAAACTTGTGTTTTATCATAAAACAAAAATAACCATGTACATCTGGAGAAATCTTCGACTATGGTAAGGAAGTAATGACAATTGCCATGTGTGGGAGATTTGCAAGGTCCCCACACATCACAATGAATGAGGTCAAATAAAGCAACATTGGTCGAAGTACTATTAGTAAAAAGTAAGTTTATTTTGCTTAGGAAGATAACAAATATCACAATTGTGTAATTTAGTAGATGACTCAATCTGTAAACTAGGAATATGACTAAGTACATGATTGGATGGATTACCTAGCCTATAATGCCAAACATGAAACAAGTCACCAGAATGTTGTATGGAAGGAAAAAAAACAAGCCAGGTGTATGTGGTTCTTGAATTCTGTCAGAATAGAGTCTATACAGGCCTTCTTCCAGATCACTAATCAGCTTACTCTTCCTCAAAACAGGGTCCTGCATCAGACACTTAGTTGAAGTGAATAATAGATCACAATGATTATCAGTGTTAAACTTAGAAGCTAAAATCAAATTGCACTTAAAGGTTGGAACATAAAGAACTTGTTTAAGTATAATGGATTGAGAAAGATGAATATCACCAGGGTGAGTTATACACGCGGTGTGACCATTAGGTAAGTGTAATTCAGACTGCATAGGGGCAAGATTAACAAGTAGATTATTGTTATAGGTAATGTGATGAGTAGCTCCGGAATCAATGATCCAGGAGTCAGCAGAAGTAGGTAGATAGGCATTATTAACACAAATGACAGCATTAGTTTAAAGTAGTCTACCTGCCATCTGAGAAGTATTGGCTTAAATCCAAGGTGCATTAGCATCCTGAGAAGTGTCACTAGTTTTCATTTTAGACTGAAGCATTTCAATCAATTTCTGGTACTGCTTCTCAGAGAGTTCATCTGAATCAGCTTCAACTTGTGGCTGAGATATGAGTGTAGAATAAGTGCCAGCAGCCAAGGCTTTTGCTTTAGAAACAGGTCAAAGTTTAGGCTTAGGCTGTCCATGCAGCCTATGTCAATCAGGATAGCCATGTAAAACAAAACATTTATCTCTTGTATGTCCTGTTCTTTTACAGTAATCACAAAGAATAGATGGATCTGCAACTTCTCTAGTAGATTGCTTAGAATTGGTAGAATTAATACGAACATTCATTGCCAAATTATCAGGAACTGTAGTGGACAGTTGAGTAGCAAAATTTCGTTGATTTTCCTCTTGTAAAAGCATTGAATATGCACAAGTAATGTCAGGAAAATGATTCATAAGTAAGAGTTGACCTCGAGTATTCGTAAACTGATCATTCAATCCCATCAAAAATTGACTAAGCTTGATATATTGTTCATATGCATCCAATTTTTGTGAGTTTTGACAAGTACAATTGCAATTAGCACATACACAACGAGGAATAGGTGAAATACTATCTAATTCATCAATCAATCATCGAAACTGAGTAAAATAGGCAGTTATAGATTTTGTACCTTGAGAAAGTGAGGCAAGATCTTTACGTAACTAAAATAGTCGAGGAACATTCATTTGAGAATAACGTGTAACTAGATCTTTCCAAATTTGTGAAGCAGTTGACATATAAACCACTCTTTTACGAATTTCTGATGAAACTGAATTGAGAATCCAAGAAATGACAAGATCATTATTGCGTTTTCAGAGAAATAATTGAGTAGGATTAGTAGGTTGCAAAAGTGATCCATCAACGAAGCCAATCTTCAATTTAACAGAATGAGCGATCTGAACAGATCGACTCCAATGGTGATAATTGTTGTCCGTTAACAATTCACCTGGATGATCTGCAAAACTAAGATAGTATGGATGATTGATATCAATTGTAGGAGCAGGTGTGGATGTAGTAGCAGCCATTGAAGACGTGGATACAACGGAAGCATACGATCTGCGCATAAAGTGATGAAGAGATCGAGAGAGAAAGAGAGAGATCGAGAGAAATCAATCGAAATTTACAGGAGAAGTATAGAACCGATTTTTGGCTCTAATACCATGACAAATTTAGAACTTAAGAATTGTATGTGCAACAGAAAAGTAACTACATTTTCATATAAAATAAACAAACATTCAACTTGATTACAATGAAAGAGATATGGATCTATTTATATTACAGATTAGATCCTTCTGCACCACACACTCCTATACATCATGCATCTAGAATTTTCTAACTAACTCTGTAACAGAATATCCTACTTGATCTTGATTTGCTAGCTCATTATTTGCTAAACTAGATTATTCAATCTTATTAACATTATCTAAGAACCCTGCCAAATTGGTCCTTACTCTCCCCTAAAAGATATAATTAGAAATCTTCTTGACCATGATGGATGAAATTGTCTATAGTATTCGGTGTCTTTTTCTTTTTTTCGCGAGCACATTGAATCTGTTTAAATTATTATAATTTAATTATTAATTTCAAACTCAATCCTTTTCCCAAAGATTTGAATCTCAATCTTTAAAATAATTATGTGTAAAATAAAGATTACATTGGAATATTTAACAAAAATCTAAAAAATTATGATAACAAAATTATGACATTGAAATTATGGAATATTATTATTTAAACGAAATTTTTGTTTTTGCTAAATATTTAAACCAATACGATCTTGGTTAAAATTTAAAAGGAAAATTGGGAATGAATACTTGAAAACTTATCATCTTCAGCCAAACACTGTAAAACCCTCCATAAATATCTCTCTCTCTCTCTCTCTCTCTCTCTCTCTCTCTTTCTCTCAGAGAACTGTGTGTACATACATACAGATAAAATGCTAATGGCAGCTCCTTTTTTCTCTCCACCCCCTCTCTCCAATTCTCAAATTGGTCTGAAAACAAAAAGACCCAACTGGTTAATTTCACCCACAACTCTCCAGACAACAACATTATCCACAACAAGAAGATTGGTTTGTAAACCACCTTCTGGAAAACATGTTAGAGAAGACTATCTTGTGGTATGCATTTATTACTTGTATTTAAATTTGAATATATTGGGTTCTTGATTTTTGTTTAGTTATTGTCTTTTTGGTATGTTTGGATGTTAGAATTTCATTTTGAATGATGGGTTTGGTCGAGATGACATGTTTGGATTTTTGGAAAATTTGGAAAATTTGGATTGGATTTGGTTTGATTTTGCAATTTGAGATATTCGAAATGATGTGTCTAATTTGTTTAGTTTGAAATGCATTTTTTGAAATGAATTTTTTGAAATGAATTGTGTGTTTTCGAGTACAATTTTATTGAATTGTATTCTATGGCTGCCCGAGAAATTCTTAACTTAGTGGATACAAGAAGTTGTGTTTTTAGGTGGAATATGTGAAAAAAGAAGTGGGAAAGTTGAACTAATACCCAAAATTATTTTATCGGTTTATTGCAGTAATACTTGAAGTTAAATCTAAAGGAATAACGCGTGGTATTAAAAAGTTGTGTTTTTTTTTTAAATTTGTTTTAGCTGTTGTGCTAGTTATTGGTTTTGAATTTTGAGGTATTTATTTGATTGCATTATGGTTTGGTGTTGCAGAAAAAGTTTTCGGCTACAGAGATCCAAGAGCTGGTTAAGGGAGAAAGAAATGTGCCACTCATAATTGATTTTTATGCAACTTGGTGTGGCCCTTGTATCCTGATGGCTCAAGAACTTGAAATGGTACTTTTACATATAACTTGAACTGTTTTGATTTATTTAGGTTCGTTTTCAGTATTTATTGTGAGTTTTATGTCATGTGTAATCTTTTGAAGAATGTGACTACGTTTAAGTTGTCTAAAGGTCTCATATATGACAAGGCCCTTCCCCAATATCAATGAAGACTTCTTGGTATAAACCTAAGTATGCAAATGATAGCCGCTTTCATACTTATCGATGCACTCACATGTTACATGGTAAGTTTGGAGAAGTAATATGATAATACAACTTACCCCTACGATTCTCTGAGAGTTGTGTTTGATTGGTTGGACTGTAATCTGGTGGTAATTTGATAAGATTTAAACCATTTTTATGACATTTATGCTGAATATACAATCTTTCGTTTCATAGGTTTAAACTGAAGTTCATTCCATACCTCCATAATATCTACAAAACTTTTCATCGATACAGTCAGTCTTCACTCTCACCAGTCACCACTCTTTCTGCCCTTCGTCCTGCTAATTTTTTTCTTCGCAGTTTTAATTCTGTTCCATTTGAACCAACCAATTACAACCGGGGATTCTCAAATTGATTCAATATTTCTAAACGGTCCTAGCATCTAAGGTAGATATAGTTTGCTATGAATGCAATCATAGTCTTAGACATGTATAGCATTTAGAGGTACCAAATTTCACGTTGAAAGACCTAAGTGAATTCATAAGCATATATGATGGTGAAAATATCTATAGAACTGTTGCTTTTCTCAGACTCCCTAGCTTACACTTAATTACACGACAAAATTATCGCAACTGGTTTTCTGCAATTGCTTACTCATCAATGTCTGTAATCTGTTTTTGAGTAAAGTGCAAAATGTTGGCTGAATTTTACCCGCTTTAGCATTTTAATGGCCAGACTTTCAAATTTGCAATTTGGTGGCCAAATATTGCTTTTAGTTTTCAAAAAGGTGGCTAAGAGACATTTTTTTTAAAACTTTTTTTCCAAAAAAGTGGCTCTTAGCCACCTTTTTGAAAAATAAAAGTAATGTCCGGCCACTATATTGCAAAATTGAAACTTCGGCCACCAAAATGCAAAATGAGGTTAAGTATGGCCACAAATTTGCAATTTACTCTCTGTTTTTCTAAATCTACAAGTTAAAAGGGCATACTAATTGTAAGATGGATACCAAAATGTCAAAAAGATTTTTTTAGAAGAGGACCCTTATCTGATGAACAATTGATCTGAATGATACGGATCTTCGGTGGTTAACAGATAAGTAGGTGGATTCTCTTTTTAGTTGTTCATGCAATGGATATTCCAAACTTTGATTTGTATGTGATGTCTGTCTTCTTCATCTGATTAACTTTTTATCAGGTCTTTAATTTGTTAAAGTTTCTAAAGCTTGAGAAGAGTTTGCATTAATAAACTTTTCTAAAAGAAGTTTCATTCATAAAGTATAATATAAGCCTTTCCAACGTGATAATAATGTCACGGTCTTCTGTTACTCCTTCATACATTGGAACTGTGTTGATTTCAAAATTCAATTAAATGGACGTAGTGACAAATGAATTTGCAACTGAACTTAGCTAATTACCTCTGTTTATAAAAGAGTATACAATAGTCATACTTTGCAATCAATCTTAAAAACTACGAATGTTTCTGTTTCCCGATTCTTTCTTATTGTTAGTGACACACTTTGTACAGCGTGTTTAACTACTCTCGGTGCGAAAAGAGATATCGATCATCGTCATACTGACCCCCACCCGAACCTCCTCCATGTAATGATTATAAATTGTACGAGCTCTTTATGTATGGTAAATCTTTTGGGCGAGATGTATAAAGGCTTGCAGCGCAACTGGTCTTGATTCTTCAAGATTGTGAAAAAACCTTTTGGTCAACATCTTTTGCATCACAATGTGTCTTTTTAACTAATAGATCTTAGACTGAAATTGCGTGCGAGTTATCATTTTCCACCCCAGGATATTCCTGCCATTAGCCCCTATCAGTGACTAATATCAGATCTCATATCATCTTCTGTAGACTTCTGGAAACTCTGAACTGATTCTTGAGCTGAGACAAGTGATAATGGGAAGCTACATACCTAAGTATATTAATTTTGTGACTTTAAGTAATTTCCCAGTCAATCAAGTAATCAAGTTCAAAAAGAGAATAAGCATGTAAAGCTCGATACATGGTTGATATCATTTTCATAAGTACAACTAACTTTTTTGACAGTTGGCTGTGGAATATGAAAGCAATGCATTGATTGTGAAGGTTGACACGGACGATGAATATGAATTTGCGAATGACATGCAGGTAATATAAGTGGTATTTTTATCAAATTTTACCTCGAATCAAAGAAAACGATAGCAGAAAGTAGAATTTGCTTAAGTCTATTTGATGCTTTGTTCCTGAAGCTTTTTGAAATTGTCATGGGATCTAATTTCAAAGAGAAAGATGATTTATATCTCTTTTCATCTCATTACATATCAGTTTATCATAATGATTTTGTACTTCTCTAGAAATTTTCTTGGGCATGTATTGCTTAATGCTTTTTACTTTTGTGGCTATGCTATTACACTCTTTGAACACAAATTGAATGCATCACAATTGGTCAAGCAGATTACTGTCTTATAGGATCCAAACGGACTTCATAGACTTTCCATTTTGTTAGCATTCCTTTGGCCGGGAAGATTGTGAACTTTTAAAACTATACAACATACATTCGACGCTAACACTCTTATTCCTTCTGCAAACTTTGTTCTGTTTCAGTTATCTTTCCTACATGAGCTTTCTCCATATTATTAGTATCTTTAAAAAGTTCTTTAAGCTCTGTAAGAGAGTTTGTCAACTTCTTCCAACTCTCCTTCTCTCATACTCATTGCATTCACACCCTATCTGCCGTTTCTTTGCCCTCCATTTCTACTTTGCGATTGACAGAAACAAATTTCCATACAAGGAAATGCATCTAAAATTGAAATTTCGTTTCAGGTACGGGGATTACCAACAGTGTATTTTATTAGTCCAGATCCAAATAAAGATGCAATCAGAGCTGAAGGTCTAATTCCAATACAAATGATGAGAGATATCATTGACAATGATATGTAACACAGCGGGAGCTTGTGAACTCATCCGCCTCCAAATGTATAAGTTATTGTACTGTGAACATGCTTATATCTAGGTATATAAAATTTTGTTAATTATGCTAGCAGTGTTGTGGCCGTTGTATTAGTTTGGTTGAGTAGTTGCGACATCAGGGATGTGTGTAGGATGATAGAATTTACTGTTGAAACTAACTAGACATGAGTTTATTGTTGGCTCAAATATTAAAATGTTGTATCTTTTTGCGTTCATAACTATTGCTTCGTTGCATCAAAAAAAAAAAAACAACTGTTGCTTGGTTGTCTATGCTTCTTGTTAGGTTTGTGAATTCAGCATCTTGAAATTGTACGGAAACCTTTAATTGACCTATGCAAATTTCTCTTTAGATTGTTACTTAGTGCGTGTTTGGGTATCTTAAAAAAGTTGATTTATACCGTAAAATGAATAAGTGTTATAAGTGATAAGTTGATTAATTCTTATAAGTTGTATTGGTGTTTGGATAAATTTATTTATAAGTTAGTTACAAATTTGTTAATTTACATTTTAAAAATAAATATTAAATACAATGAGCTAAATACATGTATTCTAAATTTAAAAAACATTTAAAAATATAAATGTAAAAATATGAAGTATTAAAAGACAAAGAAATCAAATAATAAATCAATAAGTTAAGGAAAATGTACATTGTTACTAACATTCAACTTATGAACGTATAAGTTATAAGTTGATTTATAAGTTGGATTAACAAATATCTTTTATAAATTTTTACGGGTTTATAAGTCATAAATTGACTTATTTTTCGGTTGTCAAACAGGCCCTTTAAAACCGAGGCCATAGGACAGTTTGATAAAAAAGATAAGCTTGTATTTATTATAATTTTTGCCTAGAATGGGTGGTGATTCAAAGAAAAAAATAGTTCCAAATGTGAAAAGTAGAAAATAGAAAAATTACCAAAAAAAAAAGAAGAATAAGAAAAGATTGATACCCTTGGAAATGAAAAACAGCATATGCCAACTCCCTTGGTAAAAATTATGTATTGAAAATGTAGTAAATTCTTCGCGAATTACACATTCTCAATTCAAAAACCGTAAGTAGGTACTTGAAAGTAAACCCAACCTCAACATTCTAATTTTTGAGTAAAATTAATTTTCAACATTGGTCTTACTTAAAATTTAGGGAATTGATAAATAAATTCCAATAATCTTTCTCTATATATTAAAAGCCAACAAAGGGCAAAGTTTGCCATTTTAATGGCTGTAAAGTTACGATTTTACCCTTATATTTTTTAAAATTACAAAAATACCATTCTTTAATAAAAATGTAAAAATTGTGAAATTATGTTAATGATGGGAATCGAACCCTTAACATATCCATGTCAAACTCATGTCATAACCAACTGTGCTACACTTTGTTTTGAGTTTATATTCAAACTCTTATTAGATAAACCACCTCTTCTTCCAATTTTTTTATTTTTTGAGTTAATAAACATTGATTTATATTATTTTTAGAATATTGCACAATACATAGTTATAATAAATATTTTTAGCAATTGAACATAATCTACAATTCTCTTTTATCAATTTAAATTATTGATATATGTCATTTTAATACCTTGAATTAATGATTTTGCCCCTACATGCTAAAAAATTACAAAAACGTCAACTCTTTTATATTTATGCAAATAGTAGATAAGATTATGTTAGTGTAGTAAATTGAACCATTAATCTTCTCTAATCAAGCTCATGCATAAATAGCATAGTACATTTTGTTTTAAGTTTTCTTTAAAATCTTATTAATGTTAATTTCTCTTCTTCTCTCATCTTCTTTTTTATAATTTTTTATTTTTAAATAAATAAAATGTTGGTTTATATTATTTATAAAATATTGCATTGTATATAATTACCAAAAATATTTTAATGGATTGAGCATACTCTACGATTCTCTTTCTTTTATTTTAAATGATTGATATAAAAAAATAAAATTTTAAAAGAGTATAAGATTATAGATAACGTATAATTTCTACATAATAATAAGATTATAGATAACATATAAGATTAGAGTATAAAATTTTTATAAAATTTTAAAAGTAAAAAAATTGAGTGAGACGCCGCATGGATGACTTTTAAATAATATTAATAGATTTTGTAATAAGTCTCAGCCCTACGTTTATATCTGACAATGTTAAGACTGCATCGCCTATGTTATATACCGATAATTTTGTAATTTACTTCGCAAGATAGGGAATCTATCTACACAAATGATTTACATAAATATTTTTCATATTTTTTTTGTAAATCTAACGGTACTAAAAGAAAAGATCGTACAAAAATAACAAATTACACAAAATATTATAAATTTCACCCGTAGAAAATAAGATTATTTTAATATTATAAATTTTATTTATTTGCATTAAATATATAACGGTTTGAACTTTATATCGTATTAGATTACAAATTGCGTCGTCTATCATATAAATTTTTTCATAAATTAATATACTTGATAATTATTACGTCATCTTTTCATCTTTATGATTGAACTTACAATTTTTTTAAGAAAAATAATTTGAATTTAAGAACGTTTCGGTCGAAATAATACATATATAGCCGAATGTTTTAATTTCTTTTAAATGTTTTTAAAAATAGTAGACGAATGTTTTCATCTATAACATATTTTGTTTTTTGCAAATGTAACCATGCAATTATACATAGATAGTGGTTCATATTTTTTATATATAAATTACAATTTGCATCATCTATGCACTAATTTGTAATTTGTAAGTAACTTAATTAATACATTTAACAATTTTTACGTAACTACTGTTTCGTTTGTATGATTGCATCTACGATTTAAAAAAAACACAATGTGAATTTAAAGGAGTTTGGATCGAAAAATATTTAATCAAATTAATATATATGAGATTTAAATTTTGGACTCTATTTCAATTATCTCTTAAATAATAACATATAAAAAAAACATAAATAAATAAGCACGAAAATAACTTGTTCTAAAATTGACCCAAAAATAATAGAATTACTTTTATATTGTAAATAATATTTATTTGTATCAAGTAGACAAAGACTCAAATTTTATATCCTATAAATTATAAATTGCATCATTAACCATGCCAATTTGTACATAAGTTAATATACTCAAAAACAATTATGTAATCTTTTTTCAAATATATGGTTGGATCTACGATTTCAATATATATATATATATATATATATATATATATATATATATATATATGAATTTAAGGGCGTTCCGGTCGCCAATATATATGTATATATATTAAATTAATCGAAATGAGATTTGAATTTTGAATTCGATATTATTAACGCTTAATTAATTACATAAAATACATATATATAGTCAAGTTAAAATACATTATTATTAGTACACGATGATCATTTATAAAAAAAATTGGATTAAAATTTGTAACTGTAAAACGACATTCCAAACATATTATTAAAGTACTAAGTGTGTTCATATAATTTAATACAGTGATGGACACAAGAGAGAAGTGCGAAATCAGTTCCCAAGTTAAAAAAATAAACACGTGATATGAATACTCCATATTGCAATAGGTGCTCATCTCCCAAAGTATTTGTCTTGTGAGAGTGTGCAAAGATGCACCAACCTTCAGCTTCTTTTTAAAATCCTCTATCTCATTCACATGTGTTCGATTATATTACAACAACATTGTGTGCATTTAACGATTTATATTCTAGACTGCAAAAAAATAAAAAAAACCAAATCAATTGATCGCTGAAAAACAAACAACAACTACTAAGGCAAAATACCTATTTACAAATTATACTTTCTCCAACATAGAAAACTCCGGTAAACCTGATTATAATTGCAACAAGAACAATAGTTCGACCGTGTTTCAAATTTTACATTGTTTCTATTTGTTCTTAATATCAATAATACTCACTATGAACAAGTCCCAAAGCCTTGGGTTTGGCACAGTTACGTTATCATATTAATTTACATACACTAATGTTATATACGGACTTTAGACTAAAAGATTTTAAGATGTGATCACGGTGTGTAGTCTTACGTACCTGACCAACTTTATATTTTATTTGCAAGTATATTGTCATTTCGTTAAAAACACATTAGTTTAGATACATCCATATCATATATGAACAACTATACTAAAATAATCATTTAGATTATATTTAATTGTTGAATTTGATAAAATGCATTTCACGACATTTAAAACTAAATTAATATTTTGTCAAATGAAAATAATAATTTGATCTTTATTTTATAGATTTTTTTTCCAAATTTTGTGAAATCTTATTAAATATTAAAAAAAATTAAAAAAAAATTATACAAATATAAGATAAATTCAAAATTAATTTTAATTACAAAATTGTTTCGATATATATACATTTTCGTGCGAAAAATTATTTCAGTAAATAAGCAGGCCCGTGCTTCGCACGGGTTTTTAGGCTAGTTGATATTTAAGTTTCAATAGATATTTAAATGACACAATTATTCATAATAAAAACAAAATTCAGAAAATTTTATAATTAAAGAATCAAGAATAATCATGTAATTAAAATATTTAAAAATTAAAATTGAAGCTTAAATAATAAAAACAGAAGCTTATTTATCAATTCTAACTTAATATTCTCGTACCCAGCAACAGAGTCAGAGAATGTTCCGGCCCATGAGTTTGGGCCGTCTCGTTCTTCTTCATATGGTATATCCAGTTACAGCCCGCGCTCAGTACTTACTTCGTACAATCCACTAGCCAAGTCCATACCAGTTCTACGCAGGAGGTACATACTGTATGTTGGGCTCATCAATGGTTGGTTAGGTTTTTAATGAATAAATCGAATCAGATCGTATACGGCAGTTTTGTAAAATAATAGATCGGACCGGAATACTTAAAAATTGAAACCAGATCGGAATTAAATAGTTTGATTTGGTCGATTTTGGTTTTAAACCAAACTAAATATTCGAAAAAAATGAACTAAAAGATTAATGATATTACTAAAGTTTGATATGTAGCTATTACACATAAATATATTGATATAAAAATTTAAGCATAAATAATACTCCCTCTTGTTTCTTTACACTTTCTTTTTTGGTACGTCCCTCTCATTTGTTTACATACAAAAAATAGTAACAACATTTTATAATATAAAATCCAATCACATTCACTATTTTCCTCCACTATACCTACTTTATACCCATTTTATACATTAAATATTGATTGTTCCCACCACTTTACTCATTTTTTTACTTTTCCCTATTAATTTACACTTTTTTTTAATCTCTGTGTCGTCTCATCAATGTAAAGAATGTAAAGAATTGAGGGGGACGGAGGAAGTATCTTTTATAAATAAAATTGCAAAGTGCAAGATGTGAGATATAAAAAAGATGTATTCTTACCTGGAATATATTTAAAAAGTATAAGATATGAGATATAAAATAAAATGAATCAATATATTATTTCAAAAAAAAAATGAAACGGTGTAGTTCGGTCTTAATGGTCCAATTTGAATACGAAAACCGAACCGAATCATTAAATAACAATTTTTATTTATATCAAACCTAAATCAAATAAAGCGCCAAAAAAACCGAAAAATACGATTCGATTCGACCCGATCCAGTTAGGTTATTTTTGCTCGGCCCTACTGTATGTGACTCTTTTGAAGGAGATCATACAAAAGTCTTGATAACATTACTTGAACAAAAAAAATTTGTTAAAACATTAAAATGTAAGTGTTCCGACACTAACATGTTTTCATCTTTCAACTTTGCATCTTTTCTCTGTCGTATAGTTCCTAGGAGCCATATTTTTTGTGCATTTTGTATGGGCTAATCTTTCCCTCTTATCAATAAACTAGTAGAAATGCAATACATAAATCTACTTACAGTAGAGAAGGAGGTTTAAACCCCGTTCAATTTGATTTGCTAAAAGAAACCTGTCCATGTAGAAGCTGTGCTCCTCGTCCTCATCATGCGAGTTATTTGTCAAAGACAATACAACAATGAAGTAGCCAACAATTAACATGCAACACAGACTTCCTAGAACAAATAGCCAAAGCATATATATTCAACCCAAACTCAGTTACATTTATTCAACGTTTTTCAATCCTTAACCTGATCCAGACCTTAAATATACAATAACGTAGTTAAGACATATTAGAATGTTCTTTCAACGACAACAGAGGAGTCATTCGGTATGAGGAGCCATATGATTCAGCTTGAAGGCTCCTTCATCATTCTTATGCACCTCAACCTTGAGCTTCTCTTCTTTATCACCTCGGCTGACCTTCAAAAGGATATCAAACTTTGCAGATTCCTCTATGACCTAAAGAAGAAGATAATTTTTTATCAATCTGTAGCAGAAGACAACAGAACACCACAACACAATGAACACATACCATTAATAAACAAACAAACTTAACACAAGAATGACAACCAACACTAGAAACAAGGCACCTGCCGTTACGTAATCCACTAAAACTAAAAAAAATACAACTTAACACTCAGGTGCGCAATCAAGTACACGAATCATTAGAGATAAGGAACACAGACAAAAAAAACTAACATAAAATAAAATTATATGAACACCTGTACTTGTTCTCTATTGATGCAGAACAACGTAGGATCAGGCTTAAGGACACTTGGGTAGGTTTTGGAAGCCCAATCGTCATCAAATTCTAAAAACATTCCAGATTATTTTTTAGGTTTTATTAGGGAAAATTGTCTCGTCAGGGTAATATATTAATTAGGAAAGGTCGTAAAGTTCTATTACAAATACGGATAGAAGGAAAACTTTTGTAGAAGGAAGTATTAGATTGGTGAAGAAGGAATACTGAGGAGACAATTAAATATCTGAACCTGAAATTTGCGAAGGACATGCAAACCAAGGGGATGGAATGAATCAATGAACGATGAACCAAAAGTAATGAGTTATAACTATTTAAATGGAAATTAAAGGGCATTAAAAACAAAGCGACATATAAATGTCAACCAAATAAATGAATGGTTCAGTGAGTTCATCCCCATTAGTTGTTGTATTATGCAAACTATTGCAACATAAAAAGTTTGTGTCCCAACTTATATACAGATATAACTTAAATCAACTGCCATAACCTTCATAGAACCATAACAATAAACACTAAAGAAGGAAAGAACATATTAATTTAAACTTTTGTACAGTATACTCACCTCAACATTTGCATGAACAATCTCTTGAAGCTGGTATGGAATCAACGAGTTAGACCTCTGCTGGATGGTCTTCATAGCATGATCAGCGGCATCCTGAACCACAGGATCATGGACAGGAACTGATTGCCACCCTACAGGATGATCACCTTGTTTGTACCCAAAAAATTATCAGTTCAGAAGAAAATACGTTCCATGGTGCATAGATATATCAATTTTATTTTTTGTCATAATGTATTGTTTTCTTGTTACATAATATACTGTAGTTGAGGCTAGATGATAAACATAAATTTGCATATTAAAAACGGAACTCCTGATCTGATGTCCTCCATCCTAAACTTACAGACTGAACACTATAAAGGAAGTCTACTAAATCTCAGAATATATGCACCTTGTAGCCTATTGTTGTCTGGGTAACAACTTTAAGAGTTAACATCCTAATAAATAGAAGGCCAATAATAAAAACCGCAAATGCAACAGAGCTTAATCATTAGCTTAGAGGGTAAAAAGGTCAGCTACCTTTCTTAACACCAAGATCTGAAGGCGTGATTGCTGGGCACTCATCAACATGCTTGAACTCTTGCAGTTCTTTGAAATTCATCCATGGCTTCACCCAGATCTTTGCCTCATAGAGTTTCTTTTTTCCTGCCTCAGTAACCTCAACAGTAAGATGATGCAAAGTACCAGCAACAACTTGTTCTTTCGCCTTCACCACCCTTGCAAACTCCAGCAGTGCATTCTTTATAAATGAAGCAAAATGAGTAAAGTTATCTTAAAATGTGCCATGTACCATAACATAAGAGCTTGTCTAACATATATGAAGCAATCATCCAAAGTGAAAAATACTATAAGAAGACAATCACAAGCCTGACTGCAACTGATCAAACAGATACCAAGTAAAGAGTGAGCCATAGTGCTCATTTTTTTTTAAAAAAAATCACAAAAAATTGAACTAGAATGGGGAAAATTTAAAATTCATGTAATAATACGATCTTAGAAAACTAATAAATGGCCCTTCTATTTGATTTGATTAGTGTAAAAGAACATATCTAGTCGAAACAGAAAAAGTGTGCATTGCCCATACATCCTTTTCGTATCTTCCAAGTACAAATAGTGGCATAAACTACCAAGTATGAACAGACCAATTTCGCAATTCCCAATCTAAAAAACCTTAAAAATGCCATAATCTCCAAACTAACCCCTATAGAATCCTTCATAATTCAATTCTCCCAGCATAACTCCACAACATCACTAACTAAAAATCAAAAATCACCACAATCTACAACCCGAAACACGAAACAATCCAAACAGACTAAATTTCTAACCACATCAAACAAATCACTCATTCAACCACCACATAAATTGCACAAATTAAACCCACATCAACTTCACATACATAGAACAAATTAATTAAAAAAAACAACAGTATACCTCTTTTTTGTTATGTTCATCGACAGCGAAACGAGCAAGAGAATCCAACTCGAGACTATTCTGAGAGGAGGCTGAAGAATCTTTGATTCCACCAAGAGTTGCCATTGTATTCAGATCGGGATCAGTACAAAACCCTAGTTGTTCTTCTTCTTGTAAACACACGATGAATGAGAAACACAAAGAGATTTGTAATAACAACAAGAAGAGACTGTTTGTAAGACTACACACTTTCATTTACTCTCTGTCTCTTCGCTACTTCTATCTCTATTTATACACAAACTTGTTCATTTATATATGGGTAGTTGTATGTATATTGATGAGTTGACGCGTGGCGTTTAATGTACGCGTGGATCTTGTTTTTTTTTTTTTAATATATATATTTTGTTTTTTTAAATATTATCCCTTGTGAATTAAGTTTTCTTAAGGAGGTCGGTTTGCCCCTGCCGACTTGTACGTCACATTTTCATTTTCTTGAATCTTTTTTAATATATTATATTATACTCACTCTGTCTCTCTCATTTATTTATATTTCCTTTTGGCACGTCTCTCATTTCTTTACATACCAAAAATAGTAACATTTTATAATATAAAATTCAATCATATTCACTATTTTCCTCCATTATTTTACTCTATTTTCTTACTTTTCACTATTAATTTATACTTTTTCTTAACCTTCATGGCGTTCCCACAATGTAAAGAATTGAGAGAGACGGAGGGAGTACAATGTTTAAGATAAAATTACATAATGTAATTGTTGTTTTAAAAATATCTTTTCCTGACATCATCTTCAAGTACTATCATCTTATGCTTCATCTTTTTACGTTTTCCCATGATTTGTAGTCTGTACATCATCCAAAAATTCATAAATTTATTTAATTTACTTAAATTCATAAATATTATTTACTCAAATTTATGAAAAAAATATAAGTATTTATAGATGAAATCATAATAAATATAAATTTGTAAATGAATTCAATATTTTCAATCTCAGTCTTCAATTAGAGCAAATAAATAATTTGTGCCAAGTCCGGAATGTTGTAAAATCCAAAACTTTAAATCTTTCTTATGCAAGTTTAATATTCGAGCAAAATATAATATTTTTAAGAACATAATTTTACATTTATCCAAAAAAAATATATAATATAATATTATTTACTATCCTTAACAGAAATTTTGCTCTTTCAAAAAAAAAAGAAAAAACAAAAAGAAGCATATTAGAAGAGTATCAATACATAAATATCACAATTGACAAGGTATGTAGGCACAGCAGGTCAAACATGCCAAGTAAAACATGAAAATGCATGCATTAGATCAACTTCAAATGAAAATGTGATGTTAATGCTATATAGCAATTTGGTTCACTACTAATATGTGATACTGTCTGGCATCTAGATTGATTATAAACATTTTAGTAAGAGAATAGTTTTAACATTTATGTTTCGGCAATTCAGTCTCATCTATAGAGAGACTGATGAAACTTATATTAGAAAACTATCTTTCCAGATACCAACATCAGATGCGCAAGTTAAGCGGAATCACCAGCATGCTTGAACTCCTGAAGTTCCTTAAAGTTCAACCATGGTTTCACCCAGACCTTTGCTTCATAAAGCTTCTTAGTTCCAGCATCGATAACCTCCACAGTGAGATGATGCATCGTACCAGCAACTACCTGTTCTTTCGCTTTCACCACCTTGGCGAATTCAAGCAGTGCATTCTACAAGAAATCGAGAATATGTAAAGACAACGAATGTGATATTGCCATATATGAAATAGTTCCAAAAAAGCAGATATTATAATACAAACAAAAAAAAAAATTCAAGAATAAAGAATTAATATGTTCATCAACCAGTTTAACAATGAAAACATCCTGAACACAAACTGTGCAATTATATCCCAATACAATCCAACTTGAAACCACTATTACTTTCCAGAACACACGCTCAAAGTATGCTTAAACTAAGTATAGTTTTCCTTACTCAGGAATCTTAATATCAGTCGCAACTCAATATGATACACAACAATGAGCAGGGAAAGTATAAAATAAACATTAAACAATGTCAAGTTTGACTCGACAGCTGCATACATCACACACTCCATTCCAGAAAATGTGTCATCTGAATTCTAAACCTCTACCGTATAATCCTAAATTTTAATTTGATGCTAATTAAGACTATAACTTATCCGCTTATTCATTTAAAAGTATACAACATACTCAATTTGACAAAGCAAAATCTTCATTTTTTCGAAGATTCCTCAAGGGCATATTATATTAAATAACTTCTCCATACGGTAAGAAACTCCAATAGGGACTCATTTCTGTAGAAAGGGAGTAATAATTTACATTGTAAAACATGTTTTCAAATCAATTTACCATCATTAATGAAAATTATAGAAATAATTATAAGGTTATATATTCTGCTTTAATAAATCGATATACTGCAGTCCCAAAAGATGTTTTCCCCATTACGGTGCAGGCACAGCTGAGCAATGTCGAGTCTGACTTAATACTTAAACTACTTGCAAGAACTGATTCCAATAGTCCCTCTTTCTATTAAACCCTCAAAAGCAAAATATGTGTCATATAAATTTTGATATAGCTAACAGTATGCTTGTAAAATCTTACAATTCAAATCATTGGAGTTCAGTTATCTGTCAAAGTAAGAAATCAATAGTGCAAATTTTAACAAATCAAATACTTTTTCTTTTTATATGTTAGGCAAGTGCATATTGTAATTATACTTCATTCGTCCATAAACATAGTAGAAATTCAAATAGAATATTTTGTGGCAAGACCCATTATTAAGTAATACATAGCAAACAGCGTAGGAAATATTTTTCTCAAACAATTAATAAACTAAAATACCTAATGAAAACACAAGACAATCCTTTCAAATAGCTGGGTTAAAAATGTACGATCTTTTTCTTTAAGGATTCATGCGTACGATATGTCATACTTTAAGAGTCAAAATGTAATTAAGCATTGTTAATTTACGAAATTACCCCCGACTTATTTAACGATCGGTAAAAATCGATAAAAGGGGTGCATAGTGCAGCGCCAAAACATGTGTAGGGATGCAATGTGCAATTACCAAAAGTATGTATACTAAAGTGACTTTGGGCCGAACCAAAGGGGTGCATTTTGCAGATTAGTCTAAATTTTAATGTTAATCAAGACAATAACTTATTCACTTTTCAATTAAATGTCTATGAAGTACAAAATTTGACAAAGCAAAATCTACATTAAAGTTCCCAAGTAAATATTATAATTTGATTTCCTTATAAATCCCCAATACATTAATAAACTCCAAAAGGACTCATTGTTGTACAAAGGGAGTAATAAGATGCACGTTTATATAAAGAAAACAATTAACATTTTTAGACTATTAGTAATAGTACCATTCTTATATACGAAAGCAAAACTATAAAATACCACGGATTTATTGTAAATCGTCAACATTATGTTCGCTATCAAGCGTTCCAACACAATGTCACAAAATTTGTCTTGTTTACCTTTCGCATGACTTTAAATTGTAATTGAGCCTGATACAATGCTTATATTATTTTATAATCTTGGTACGTGCATATTAATTATATTCTTTTCATCCATACAAAAACATAGTAGATATTCAAGCAGAACATTTAGTGGCAAAGACTAATTATGAAGTATAACCTAGCAAATAGTGTGGGTCATTTCTCGCATATTTAAACTACCATAATGAAAACGCAAGACATTAATTTCAGATTAGTTGGGTTAAACTTGTCAAATTTTAAAAAAATTATACATATTATTTTGTTTCAGAATACATAATTTAAAAGAGATATTTTACATCATCAATTAGGTTTGGTGGAGAACCAATAATAATAAAAAGCTATAAACTTTTAACATGAACCAATAAATATAACGAAATAGACCACTCAGACCTACATAAGTCTTGAAGGAAAGTAACTGTTGGCCAGAACTAGTTCTAGTTTGAACCAAGGCCAAACATTTATATCAATTCAGATTTCACATATGTTTTACTTCCTACTTAATCTTATACAGTTATTATCCTTAGCAATACTGGTTTAGAATAATTTTATTTTCGATTTTGTAATCCAAAGTTAAAATTTTATTAAAAAAAAATACAACAAACTTCTTTGTTAAAAAAAAAAGTCCACTCCAGAATCTAGATGATCACACAGCCACGAATCGAAACTCCTGCTACCAAATGTAGTAGGATCTCTATCTAAGCTACCATAATATATATTATACTATTTAAGTAGTTGGTTTATACACCCTAAAACTATGCACAAGAAAACTCGAAAAAATCACATAAAATTTCGGAATGTAACTTCATTTATCCTAAAACATAATTAAAACTTCATATATCCTGAAAATTCTTGATCAAACACACACACACACACACACAGATCATAACAACAAATTGTGAAAAACAACATCAAACATTAAAATAAATAAAACCCAAGTTCCAATTCTCACAGAATTCACATAAAACAGCAAAACAAATCAAACATACACATATATAATATTTACAAGCATGGTAAAAGAAAGAAAGTAAACCTCTTTCTTGTTGTGTTCTTCAACAGCAAATCGAGCGAGGCTTTCGATCTCTGTGGAGTTCTGAGATGATGGGGTTGATCCTCCGAGAGTTGCCATCCTACAATTATCTTTGGGTCAGGGTGAGGTTTTGAGTTTGGATTAGATTTCTTGGTCCCTGTGTTTATGGGTCTGTTTGGATTCAACTACTTATATATTATTATCCGGGTTTTGGCGACTTGATTTATGAATACGTTATCGACCTATTACTTGATTTTTTTATTTTTTAATATTTTATATTTTTATCTTTGTGTTTTTAAATATTTTTTAATTTAAAATGCAAGTGTTGAAATCATTGTATTTAATAATTATTTTTTTAAATATTTAGCAAACTCTTAACTAATTTATAAATAAATTTATCCAAATACTCATATAACTTATAAGAATTCATCAACTTATCACTTATATGACATTTAGGGTTTGTTTGAGTTGTTTTACTTATATATTACTCCCTCCGTTCCCCTCAATTCTTTACATTGAGGGGACGACACGGAGGTTAAGAAAAAGTATAGATTAATAGAGAAAATTAAGAAAAATGAATAAAGTTGTGAGACCAATCAATATTTAATGTATAAAGTGAGTATAAAGTACGTATAGTGGAGTAAAATAATGGATGTGATTGAATTTTGGGTTAAGTATCAAAGTGGTCACTAAACTGAACACCATATATCATTTTCATCACTTATCTCAACGGGGTATCGTTTCAATCACTAAACTCATCATAAACATCAAAGAGATAACTCTAAATATGTGTTCGAAAAGTAAAAATAATTTTTCTCGAGTTCTACACATATTTCTTCAATACTACTGCAACCAAATGAAAAGTTATGAATTCTAGTATTTCGGGTAATTTATTTAGATTTTAAAAAAATCATTTACTATTTATTTTTAATTAAATAAAATTAAATAACCATAAAAATTAAAAATAAATAGTAAATAAATTCTTTAAAATCTAAATATACTATCATAAATACTAGAGTTCATAACTTTTCATTTGATTGCGGTAGCATTCAAGAATATGTGTAGAACTCGATATAAATTATTTTTAATTTTCGAACACATATTTAGAGATATTAGTTTGCTATTTATGACGATTTTAGTGATTAAAGTGATATCTCGTTGAGATCAATGATGAAAGTGATATCTGGTATTCACTTAAGTGACCACTTTGATATTTAACCCATTGAATTTTATATTATAAAATGTTACTATTTTTGGTATGTAAAGAAATGAGAGAGACGTACCAAAAAGGAAAGTGTAAAGAAATGAGAGGGACATAGAGAGTATAAGTTAATAAGAGCTTATATGGGGTGTTTGCCAACCCGACCTCAACTTATAACTTATACGTTAATAAGTTGAATGTTAATAATGGGGTACATTTTCTTGAACTTATTAACTTATTAATTGATTTCTTTGTTTTTTAATACTTTATATTTTTACCTTTATGTTTTTTTTAATTTAAAATGCAAGTGTTGAAATTATTGTATTTAATAATGATTTTTTTAATTTAATTTAGCAAACTTTTAACTAACTTATAAGTAAATTTATCCAAACATTCGTGCACTTACAAATTTTAAGTTATAAATCAATTTTTTTGTGATGCCCCCAAACACGCACATAATTTTGTTGCTTTTGGACTTCTTTTTATTTTTCAGAATTTTGTTGCTTTTGGACTTTGTACGCAACTACGCGATATGTACCCAAAGTATATTGCGATTTTAAGAGCATCTCCCATATGCTTTTATACAAGTTCTTAATTTTAAAAATAAAGAGTATGTAAAAAATGAGTTTCAATAAATTTTTAGTGACTTTTAAATTTTAAGAACTACTACATGTTCTTAACTATATTTTTCTACGAATAAAATATTCACTTGCACATGATTGAATTTAAATATTTATTATAGTTAAGTTTAAAATATGATTAAAATATATATACTAACTTGTCAAGAGCCTATTATTTATATTATATTTAAGAGCACTATTCTCTAATAAAGTGATGATATCATGTCATCCCATTTTCGAGAGTTCAGTTCAGTTCAATTAGGTGTTCATGACAGGGATGATGCAAATTTTTTGACTATGAATGTGTTAGAACAACTACTTATTTGTTAAGCGTATAAGCTTAATTATTAAAAAAAATCAAATTAAATCAAACTTATTCATTATATGTCGTATATTCGTGTAAGTAAGATAAGATATACATAAATCAACTAAGCAAAAAAACAAAAGATATACATAAATCATGTCTTTATTCTGAAAAATTAGAGAGTTTGTTTTCGTAAATACCCTTGACTTTGTGCAAGATAAGTGTGGGATAGATATGTACATGCACAATATATTAAAAGTTTACTATATAACTCGTGAAACTAAGCAACAACCCTGGAAAAATGTCAAGGTCAGCATGTAATATGAAGTGATTCAGACGATACATGAGCTCATAGTTTTCTTCGAATGAAAATTATATATAAGGATGTTAATATACTCGAGTAAACTACACACAAACATATTTAAATGCACAGACAGCTAAGAGAACACAAATACTACTTACACACACAGAGAGTAATATCGATGTAAAAATAATAAAAATACTATGACATAATCAAACTGTAGACCACCCTAGAACCAGTATCAACCACTCTAATGTGTCGTCTCCAAGCAGCTCTAGGTAATGTCATGTCACCTGTGAGACTCAAAGTCTCCATGTCCAAACTTAATTGATCAGTCCACGCCCTATGCAGTCAACAGGGCCGTCTAGGAGGGTGTGCAAGGAGCCCAATAGCACAGGGCCCCAAAATTATTAGGGCCCCCAAATCATAAAAGCCCATGTAAATATTCTATATATGTCCATCTAATTATCAACAAAATCCCACCAAAATTGACTTATTCAGTTACTCACGTCCATAATCAATAACTCATCTAGTGTCTCTTCAAATATCACGCCTAATAATTAGGAAATTGTCATGTAAAAGTGTTGAAAATATATTTATTATATATAACTTGTTTAAATTTTGAATAAATTAAGGATCCAATTTTATAATTAGCACAGGGCCCATGTAAAGTTTGAGACGGGCCTGGCAGTCAACCTCTCTTCTTCTTTCCCCTTACCCTTACCGACACATTTTCAACTCCTCTAACCGAAACTGATTACGTCTTCATCTAACATGCCCATACCATAATAATCGCCCCTTCCTTATTTTATTGGAAATAGACTCAACTCCTAATGCGCATCTGAAGGTAACATTTGGTATCTGATTCGTCATTGTGCATGCGACCACAAATCCACCACAACATACACATTTCCGCCATCTCTATCATATGCTCTATTTTAGCCATGCTACCTTAATACGAAATGTAACATCCGCATCAATATCCCCACTACTTTGTATAACAGACCCAGGTACTTAAAACTATTAGTTTGTGGAACGCGATCTTCAGCAATACAAACTGCAACATCAGTCTCATTATTCTCCCCACTGAAATTAGCCCATAGGTTGCACGTCTTGGTTCTAAGTTTGCAGCAACATCACCCCTAGACTCAGCTATTAACACAATATCATCAGCAAAAATCATACACCATGAAACATAAGCTTGTAAATCACAAGTAATGACATCCAAAATAGCAATGGACTTAACACCAATCCTTGATGAAGTCCCTCCTCAACTGGAAATTACGAAGTATCTCCTACCGGCATTAGAACGCATGTCCCTACTTCCGAATACATATCATGTACAATGCGTATGTACATCCACAGAACCCCTTTAGCTTCTAAACACCTCCACATAACCTCTCTTGAGACACTATCATAAGCCTTTTCAAGATTTATAAACACCATATGAAGATCCTTACGACGCTCTCGATATTTTTCCATGAGATAACGTATGAGATAAATTGCCTCAATCGTGGATCGTCTAGGAATGAAACCAAATTGATTCACTGAAATATAAAAGATCCTTCTAATCCGACAATCAATAACTCATTCTCAGAGTTTCATTGTATGACTAAGTAACTTAATATCGTGATAATTACTACAATTTTGGGCGTCACCTTTGTTCTTGTAAAGAGGTACCACAACACTCAACCGCCACGCATCCGACATCTTGGCCGTTCGAAATATAACATTAAAGAAGGTTGTCAACCATCGTACATCAATTTCTACCAAATATTGCCACGCTTCAATGAAATCTCATCTAAATCGGCTGCCTTACCCCTACCCATCATGCGTAAGGCTGCTTTCACTTCTTCTTTAGTGATATCTTGACTTAAACCAACGGATAGCGTCAATAATGTGGATGTCCCCTCATTCCAAGACAATGTCCATCCTCTGGTTGTGTTACTCAACCCATAAAAATATCTACCCAACCTCTCTTTAATATCAATGACAGGTAGTAAAACATGATCACCCTTATCCTTGATATATCGAACTGAACTAATATCTTGTCGTCTCTTATTACGCGTTTTTGCAAGTTTAAAATTTTCATTTACCCCTTTCTTGGTGCTGAGACGCCTATACATATTCTTATATGCCTTATTCTTTGCTTCAACAACTTCCTTTTAACCATTTTGTTTGCATCTTTAAACAGTTCATTTTTTTTCATTTCTGTCTGCCCCTTATGGACATGATATTAGCTCCATAAAACATACCTTCTTTGCCTGTACTTTCGCTTGTACCTCTTCATTCCACCACCAAGACTCTTTGTGAGGGTTGACTTTGCTTGATGTCACCCCCAACGTCCTCCTTGCTACACTTCGAATTGAGTTAGCCACGTTAGTCTACATCTACTATGTTTCTGCCTATTTCCTTAATCAATTTGCAAGCATTTTCTTAAATTTCACCACTTTCAACCCTTTCAAATACCACCAAAGTATTCTTCGTACAACAACCCTCATCCCCTCCGTCAATTGACTTCCCATAGATAAATACATAGCTAAGAGACGGTGCTTTGAAGCACACACCTCTTTGGGAAAACCCTAATACTCCTTCAAAATCTAATATTCCTATTACGCATAAGAAGATAATCAATTTGGGTAGCTTTTGAAAGCAACAATTCACAATCACCAACTCGTGAGCTTTTGAGAATTCTAAAAATATCGTTCTCGGCGCATTTCTAACACCAAAACCAATACCGCCATGAATGCCCTGATAGCCATCCACTCGGGAACCAAAATGACCATTAAAGTCACCGCCCACAAATAGAAGTTGATCAAAAGGAATTCTTTTAACCAAATCATCCAAACTGTTAGGAATCACATGTTTAGACTTGATGATAACAAATTGCTTAGACCATAATTGTATTTAAGGAATGTAACTGGTCGACTGTTATATTCTACTATAATTAGAACTTGATCAAAAAACTAACTTAGGTGTTCTTACAAGTCCATATTCATGTTATATTATAAAATAGGTTATATTGCACTAGGTTGGACGTCATATTGTAGTTGATCATGTAATGATTTGTTTAAGTCCCTAGCAATCGACTGCTAGTCTGTATTGTAATTCATTCAAAGTAAACATGTAATCGACGGATAGCATTTGAAGACTCAAGAAGATGTAAAGGATAGGACATTGAAGTGTAAATATTTAATGGTACAAATCCTTACAAGTGAAGTGAAAGATCAACTGTTATCTGCCTAGTACATGTACGAGAATTTATAGACAGTTGTCATCAAGATTGTCTCGACTGCTATATTCAGAAAGTGACTCAACAAAGTTCAAGATATGATCGACTTCTAAACTTTTCCTACCTATCCAGAATGGTGGTGACTCATAGCAGAAATGCAACAAACCTGTGTACGAGAAAGTTGTCCATTCCAGAACTATTTAAACATGACAAGCCTACAATAAAACTTTGGAAGAAACATAAGGGAATGACGACTAAAGAAACGGATATGTGTTCTTTAGAAAATAGCATAGTACTATAGTACGTTTGTCTTTTTGTAAAAAGATAGCTGTGCTCAAATAATATAAGTGCACAAATTATTATTTCTTAGCTGTAGAGAAATACACAAGTTAGTGAGGAGATTATTCTTTGTAATATCCATATCTCTCTCCAAGAACTTAGAAGTTGAGAATACATATTCTTGTATTCACAAATTGTAGCAACATCTCTTTCCAATATATATCATATTAGATTGAAAAGTAAATTTTGTGTTCGTGTCTTTTTAATTTCGCAATCACATAAAAGCACACACAAGATTTATGTTATTGATTTAAACTTATTTTGACATTGTTGTTTCAAGTATTTTGGAAAAATAAATGAAAAATGAGAGTAATACATTCACCCCCCCCCCTTTGTATTACTTCTTTACTTAGCACTCATATTCAACACAAACAACTCCAAAAAACAGAGAATTCAGTATCCCCCAACCCAACTTGGGGCGCATATACACATAATAGTTCCAATGTCTATCCCTATGACTAATCTAATATACATGATTCTATCATCACATCTTTTGACATCCACCACTTTATCCTTTAGGTTTGTAGACAACAATATACCTACACCATTGCGGGAGTTAACTAATATGGAATACCATAATTTAAACATGTTAGCCTCCTTGGTATATTCCCCATTCCATTTAATTTCTTGTACACAAGCCACATCCACTATCATTTCCTCAATACATCAACCAGTTCTAAAATTCGTCAGTAAAAATCCCTACATTCAAACTAACACTATGTAAATTGCACCTCACTAAATAAGGATCCCGCACCCTAATTCCTACTAGGGTCCATGGTTATGAAAAACAAGTAACAAAAACGAACAACGAAAAATATAAAACAAAGAAAGCAACAAAAAATAGAACAAAAAACCAAGAGCTAATGCTAAGCAAAACAATATATGCACGAAAATAAAAGGGAAAGTAGAAACAAGATTGAAAATGACTGTCAGAAGTCACTTTTATTCGTTTTTGTGTCCGCCAAGATAATACACCAAAACATGCACACTTGTATTAATTTGATCACCTCACAAGTCACTAGTTCTCTCAAGCTTCTAATGTTAAAAACATATGCCACCCTGCAAGATTTTGATCTTTGTTGTAAATGATAATTGCCTTCATTGATTGACTTCTCGCCAATATCAATAGACCTCTTATTTTGAATCCTCGAATTCTGGAGTAGGTTTATTTGCTCTTAAAATATGAATACAGAACCCTTAAATCAGTATGCCTAACTCCTCCTACCAATATTTTGAGACAGTAATCTAATCTTCACCAAAGGTCTGGAGAAAATTTATGTACACATAATATATGTATTGTTATGTGTGAAATTTTTTGTCCAGTTGAACAATGGTGCAATGCAATTTGTCTCATGAAATTACAACAATTTGTATATTCAGACGGTGACAAACAAAACCAGATGCCTGAAATGTGAAGCAACAATTATGACTTATATTGGTGTTTTAATTTTGTTCATACATGCATAAAAAGATGGATGACAAAGTGGCTACTTATAAAGATGATGAAAATGGTTTGATAATGCACATAAATGATAGAAATGATTGCTGAGATATGTGGTAATTAGAAAATTCAATAATATATGTATTAGAGATGAAGTTATCAAGGCAAAATAATGTCTTTCTTGAGAAATCAGAAGAGAAGATTAGTAACTACCGCGAACTACGAATTAACCGATACATGTAATTTGATCAAAATTTTAAATTTCATCCACAACAAATATTATAAAAATTACGAAAATCACAATATAAAAATGTTGTGCGGTATTCTTTGATTTATGTCCTTTACATACTAAAAATATCTAATATTAGAAGTATATTTTTTTTGACAAAATTAGAAGTATATATTTAATTTTAAATAAAACGGAGATTGATAATTCTTTGGCTTTATGACCTTTTCGCCCTTCAAGTTTCATCCGTTGTATCCATAAACCCTTCAAGTTTAAAAGCGTTCTTTTTCGCCCCTCGGGTATCAAAATTGTACCTTTTTTACACTCAACCGCTGGGGTGAAAAGGTACATTTTTGACCCAAAAAGGTACATTTTTGATACCCAATGGGTGAAAAAGAACACTTTTAGACTTGAAGGGTTTATGGGTACAACGATCCAAACTTGAAGGGCAAAAAGGTCATAAAGCCTAATTCTTTTATTATAGATACACTAATTTATATCATGTGTGGTGCACAAGTTATTTTTAATGTTTCTATTTAATTTTTTATTTTAATTCATATTTATTTTGTTTTAAATAGATTAGTAATTGTAGGTCATAGAATTTTATTTAGATTAAAGTATTTAAATGTGTTATAGTTAGAATAGTTAAAAGAAAAGTATTTAGGATTGTCAAAATAAGTTTTAGAAAAATATGCTCATATCTAATTATCGACCGACACACCAAAATTTTTAATACTTTAAATTCCATAATATAATGTATATAAATTATTTATGTAAAAGCATAATTGATTGTTGAATTCATGTGTAAAAACATGTAATATATTGTTAGTCCCTAAGAGTATTGCAGAAGAGGGGTTGAATGCAATACTGATAATTTAAATCTTTTCCCAGCAACAAAGAAGAGATTTATGTTTATCAGTTAGAACAAAGCAACCAACGAGATCTAAACATGATAGAATTTCATAAAATAATTGATTTATTTATTTTGCGAAGGGTTTTTATACAACCTGGAAAAACAATGTTTCCCGCTTCTATCTCGAGAGAGATTACAACTGAGTTGTGGGAGTAGCTTTCTAAACCTGATAGATTGTGTTCCTAGTTACATATGAGGTGTGAAGCTGTTTATATATTCAAGTGACAGCTCCTTACAATTTGCTCACATGTGACTTTTCCTTAAATGTATACTAGATAGTCTAAACATAAACTATAAAGCAATCTAGATACATTCCTTTTGTAGCATACTCAATCTCAGTTGATGTAGATTTTGCAGACCCTTGAATTGGTAAGCTTTGTCTTGTTCTCTCTCAAGATCCTGTCGTAGTCTTTCAGGATTATAGCAGAGTCATGTGAATTTTGCATCACATGTTACTGAAACGTCTGTCACACTTTTGACTTTGAACACAAATCAAAAGATCCTCCCGTGAAACATTGTACCGTGCTCGCTAAGTTCTGCTGTCATGGGATGTTCTAAAGCTGACAGTAAGATTATCCTAGGATTGAGGTGTCACAAGGAAATCTATTGTCATGACCTTGCTGATTGTGCTGACAGTATGGTACAAAGTTGTTGTCTCCGGACTTCTGCCAAAGTTGTTGTCAAGACTGAAAGTTGTTATCATGAAGAGTGTTGTCTTGACTTCATGTTTTATGTTCCTTGTAATGTTGATATCGACGTGATACTTGACAACATTTGTATTCCTTGTACATGCCATATGTAGAATTGATGAGGAACAAAGGTGGAAGTAAATTAGAGTTTTCATATAGTTTATTTATATGTATTATTCAAAATTGATACGGAATGTGATGGTTTCGTGATGATATGTAGTAAGAATAGATATAAAGTAACCCTCCGAATCTCCAAAGTTGGAGAAACAAAACTCTGCAACTCTGAATCTCCAAAGATTCTCCAAAGATGGAGAAACAAAATTCAAACTCTGAATTCACTCCTGAATTCGATTCTCAAAGCTATCAAAGAATAGCCAAAATATCAAATTTATTATCAATAACGTCTCCCAACAGATTACAAGATAAGAGTATATATAGGCTAAACAACCTTATCATGATTGGAATCCAATTAGAATTCAAGATCAGCTAGAATTTAGCTAATATCTGAACCCAACATGAAATCTCATCAAAATCCTTATCCAATTTGAAAATAAAATCCTAAGTGCTTAAAACAAGAAAAACCCTTTTAAGTGAAAGGTAAAAACTTGCAAGCCAAATATCTACTTTCTCAATAAGGTCCATAAACAGTTGGACTTATTATTAATAAACTAAATAACTAAATATTTAAACCCCAAATACCTATAATATATATATATATATATATATATAAATATATATATTATTCTTCTGAATAATACATATAAATAAACTATATGAGAACTCTAATTTACTTCCACCCATGTTCCTCATCATTCTCCCTTTGTTGGAAAAAACTCGCCCACGAGTTTTGTAGAACGCAAGAATAACTGTGCAAGACTTAGACGGATCCCAAAAAAAAATTCTACAATTCTTCAAAAACGACGGAGGTGCAAAGAACTCTGAAAACATACTTCGAGGTGAAGGCCTCTTAATCAAGTATTCCTAAATTTTAAAGTCAATATGTTCGACCTCAATGATATTATCTGTTTGTTTTCCTCCACCAAGCAACACCGGCTCTTGAAAGACATATGTTTAGGCCTATTTGTTAACATCGAAGATTCAACTCAAATTAAACAAGTTTGTAATAAGTAAGTAATAATTCAATTGTCACAGTATCACAGGAATCTCAGAAGATCACATCAGTCAAAAGAATACAGTTTAAAGTCATCCTATAGACTTGAAGAAATATTGCATTGAAAGAAGTTCAATTTATTGATCAAGCCTCGGTGAAGTATTCAAGGAAGTGGATTTATTAAAGTGACAGAGATTTCAGATGTGTGACGGCAAATGTACAGGTTACAAAGGTTGAACAACAGTCAAAAGCAGACAATGGACCACAACTTAAAGTCAAGATGAAGAACATACATTTCAGTTAGTCACTTATGAACCAGACAGTGCATCAAGTGACAACTACATCCAGTGGATATTCTTCATCAAGTTCAAGTGGTTCAAGGACTGGTTTTACTATCTTGTAAGAATTTACATTTACATTCTCTTTTGAATTAGTTATTAATTTATTTATTAAATTAATTCTTTTGAATTAATTTAACAAATAAATTAGGTAATTAATTTATTGAATAAATTAATTCATCAAATAAATTAATTTTCAGAATTAATTTAAATTAGAAGTAGAATTAATTTAGTATTTCTTAAATAAAAATGAACTGGAATGACTATCCAGGATAGTCATCCTGGTAGTCATTCCAAGCCATTTGGATTAAAAATGTACTGGAATGACTATCAAGGGATAGTCATCCCGATAGTCATCCTAGTACATTTCAAGAAATGCTTTTAATTTCATGTAAATTAAGATAGTCATTCTAGTATTATTTCATAGTCATTACAGGCTTAAAAATAGTCTTTCATGACTATTTTGATAGTCATTCCAAGTGGAATGAAAAGCAAAGCACGTGCAGTTTTAATCAAGTGGATTAGCATACAAAAGGAAAGTAATCAAGACAAAAGAAACTACTCAACATTATATTCATCAAAAAAAGTTTCTGTCAAGAACTTATAAAGAACTGTCGTGGACATTTTAATTCTCTGTAAATCATTTCTAGCTCAAAGTGTTAAATCCAAACCACTAGAAATCATTTACTTGTACTACTTTAACTATCTAGCGGATTTTTATCCCTAGAACGTATCTCAAATTATCAATTATTGTTATATCTTTTTATTACAAAAATAGATAAATTCATGTCGAATTTATTCTAGATTTGTTTTAAGGCTTTATGACCTTTTCACCCTTCAAGTTTGGACTGTTATACTCATAAACCCTTCAAGTATCAAAGCGTATTTTTTCTCCCCTCGGGTATCAGAAATGTACCCTTTTACCATTCAACCGGGACAAAAAGCGTATCTTCTTATAACGTTGCAAAACGGAAGGGACATTTCAGACATTTCAGACTACATTATGGCATTAGAAAGTGATGCATTTGTTTATACTTATGACGGTAACATGGCAAAATCAGTGTAGGGTCATAGAAAGTTTGAAGGATTCCGAAAGACTATCAACCCAGACAGGTTTGTACCATTCTCATAGTAGAGCTTACACTTGTACATGCTTGGGACTCCTTATATTAGACAGAGAGATGAAACACCAAGATTAGAGGAAATTTTTTATGCAAACCCTTTACCTGGTTGTGTTTGTAATCGATCAGAAAAGAAAATCAGAAGTAGACAACAATACAGGAGTCCAAGTCTAAATGTTGTTACAAGGAGATAGAATTATGTTTCGTTATAGATACATGAGAACTTTTTAAATGTGCGAAAATGACTTTGAGCCGGGGCCAGTGTAGTCACGGTTAGAGGTCTCTGTGATCTTGCACATATGCATTTTTTCATGTTTGAGGCTTATATTTATTGTACATAGAGAAAGTGGACAAAACAAGCAATATTTAAAAAGAGGCAGAAGAGGTTGGATGCTATGGCACAGCAAAGTGACCGGGAGTATTACTTACATGCCTTGCCTACGTACTGTAGCAATGCTAGTAGTAGATCTTCTTCTTCTTCTTTCCCCAAGTATAGATTGGTTATTCTTTATTCTTTGAAATATTTGAGTTCACTATTTGCCAATATAGCAAATCGTCACTATTGCTTTCATATACATATCGGCATATTACCCAGCATGAAACTAGACTCTGGCAGTTGAACTTCTCAAAATAAACTAGACTCTGGATTGTGTAATGTCTGAAATGTCCATGCCGTTTTGTAATGTTATAAGCAGATACGCTTTCTGTCCCGATTGAATGGCAAAAGGTTACATTTCTGATACCCGAGGGGCGAAAAGATACACTTTGATACTTGCAGGGTTTATGGGTATAACAGTCCAAACTTGAAGGGCGAAAAGGTCATAAAGCCTTGTTTTAATTAGTTTGAGATTCAATCCTGTAATCAGTACCATATTTGTAACACCTTTCAAGTTTAATATAAGTTATATTTAACTTGAATTTTGTTTCATTTAATTCCTCCATAATTTGTTCTTAAATTGTTTTATTCTAAAAAGAACAAATTCGATAAAACGGTATAGTTTGTATTCAACCCCCCTTCTACAAACTTATCAGGACCTAACAGCTCTACATGAGAATTTTCGATTATAGCAATATCAAGAACCCTTTTTGTCTCGTGCTCTATACAATTCAAAGAATGTGGTATGGCCACAACATCCTTCTCCGACCGACTTTCCACGAGTTTATCTTCAACATTAACAATATCCGGTTCAACTTTATCTTTCTTGACTACTTTATCTTCTATACAGTCCTTCAAACCAAAGTGATTATTCAATTGCCTTTTCATCTCAGTCCAAGTTGTGATTCTAGGAGCCCCTTCCCTCATGAGTTTGATCTTCAAATTAGCAAACCATAGAGATGCATATTTTGTTAGATTCATGTTTGCAATTTTATAAGACCTTTGATCATCGAAGCCTTTGTAATCAAACAAATATTCCATATGGCTCACCCATTCTAAGAAATCCTCGGAATCACTAGCCCCGCTAAATTCTGGTACATACCACTTCAAACTTGTATCATCGTAATCATCATTAGTAGGTTGAGGGTTTCTTATAAATCCATCGCAAAGATGCTTATCTTTAATCGTAGACACAAGCCTTTCAATCCTCTTGTCTGTAACTTCTAAACTTGCCATGATCTTTGTTTGTTCTTGTGTGCTTTTTGTTAATTGTTCTGTAAAATAAGCAACTTGCTCGGTTAGATTTTTAAGATTCAAGGTCAAGAGATTTAGATATGATCCTTCAAGTTTTGAATCTTTTTCACCCGCCATTAACGTGCAATTGTAGAGTAACCCGCCATTAACAGTACTGTGTGAATAGTAATCGCTGATCATTTTTTTTTTTGAATCTCTAGATCTCCCAAAAATTAAGAAATTGATGGAGAAACCTTTGGCTCTTGATACCAAATTGATACGGAACATGATGGTTTTGTGATGATATGTAGTAAGAATAGATATAAAGTAACCCTCTGAATCTCCAAAGATGGAGAAACAAAACCCTATAACTCTGAATCTCCAAAGATGGAGAAACAAAACTCAAACTCTGAATTCACTCCTGAATTCGATTCTCAAAGATATCAAAGAATAGCCAAAATATCAATTTTATTACCAATAACGTCTCCCAACAGATTACAAGACAAGAGTATATATATGCTAAATAACCTTATCATGATTGTAATCCAATTAGAATTCAAGATCAGCTAGAATTTAGCTAATATCTGAACCCAACATGAAATCTCATCAAAATCCTGATCCAACTTGAAAATAAAATCCTTGTCAGATCAGGATTCAATGATCGTCAGGATCTAGACTCAACTGATCAGGATTGCTGACGTCATCAGTATTGCATGGTCATCAGTATTTGCTCAAGCGTCAGTATCAGGATTATCATCAGGATCTATATCAGGATTGATCATCAGGACTAGAAGCTGATCAGGATTCCTACTTAGAGTTATATTTGGAGTCTAGTTAAATAAGGAAGTTTATTTTGTCGGTTCCTTATTTATAGTTATGAAGCTATCAATTTAGGATATGTTTCAATCTTTGTAATTGATTAGGACTTATCATGTGATTGATAGAGAAGTTGTGTTACAGTTTAGGTTTTGATTTATATCGATCACATACACGAGTATTTTTGTAACCTAGAAGCTCTCAAGAACATCAGAATTTCTTGAGAGAGTTTGTAATAGTTTTATATCAGATTTAATAAAGATGTTATTATTCTTTCATATTTGTGATATATACTTTAATAAGTCGAGAATCTTATACAATTGTATTCAACCCCCCTTCTACAATTGTTATTTACTGGGCAAGAATTGGTATCAGAGCAAACTGATTTAAATTTGAATCAGATACGATCTAAGATGTCTATAAAGTATGAAAGCATGAAAATTCCCATCCTAAAGAAGTCTGAAACACCAACATGGAAGGTAAAGATGCTGATGTACCTGGAAGCTATGGATCCTGACTATTTGGACAGGATTCGTGATGGACCATATGTTCATACGAGAATAGTTCCACAAACAGATACTGTACCTGAACAGTACGTGGTCAAGGTAAAAAATGAATGGACTCCTGAAGAGAAAGATGATGTTCTCAGAGATGCAAAGATAAAGAATATCCTTCACAACAGTCTTGATGCTGTTATGTCCAACATGGTGATTGCATACAAATCTGCAAAAGAAATTTGGGATACTTTGGAAACTCAATGCCAAGGATCTGCATCTGTCAAGAAGAACAGGAGGGCTCTACTGATTCAAGAGTATGAACAATTTGATGCTAGACCTGATGAGAGCCTTACTGACTTGTATGATAGATTTCTGACACTCTTGAATAATCTATCACTTGTAGGCAAAGAGTATGTATCTGAAGATTCTAATACCAAGTTTCTGAGAGCCTTACCAGAAGAATGGGATACACAAACATCAATCATTAGACATCAGTATGATCTAAACAATGTGTCTCTTTATGAAGTTTATGGGATGCTGAGAACCTATGATCTTGAGGTTCAACAAAGGAAGAATAAGAGAAGCAGCAAGGCAAAGTCTATTGCCTTGAATGTTGAGGCTAAATCAAAAGGAAAAGCTGTGGAGGTCTCTAGGAAGAGATTCTTCTGACTCAAACATGGAAGAGATACTGATGGCAATCCTGATGCCAATACTGATGATGATTCTTCTGACTCAAACATGGAAGAGATGGTTGATATGATAGTCAGAGGCTTCAAGAAGATGAAGTTCAGGAAGGCTAGAAGACAAGGCAACTTCCAGAAAAAGACCTTCAATGGTGACAAAGACAAGTACAATAAAAAGGACAACAAAAGTGGCAAATTTGACAAGTCAAAGGTTAGATGCTACAAGTGTAATGGAATGGGGCACTTTGCAACTGAGTGCAAGAAGGCTAAATCACTCATTACTTCAAGCAAGGATTGGATGGACTCTTCTTCAGAATCTGATACTGAGGTGGTCAACTATGCCCTAATGGCCAATACTGATGATACTGCTATTCCTGATGATAAGGGTAAAAAGAAAAATGTGTTAGTCATGGATAGTGGATGTTCTGTGCACATGACTGGAAACAAAGCCCTGTTATCAGAATATGAGGAAAAAGCTGGCCCAACTGTGTCTTATGGAGATGGCAACATTGGACAAACTTTGGGATATGACGATATAATCATTGGAAATGTCATCATTGAAAAAGTAGCTCTAGTGAAGGGACTAAAACACAACTTGTTGAGTATTAGTCAAATCACCGACAGAGGTTATCATGTTCACTTCTATTCCACTCATTGTGAAGTAGTCAGCAAAGAATCAGGAAAGACAGTATTGACTGGCTACAGACATGGTAACATTTATGAAGCCAACATTCAATCAAATACTGATGGCTCCCCTACTTGTCTCATCAGTAAAGCATCAGTAGATGAAAGTTGGAATTGGCATAAGAAGCTTTTTCATCTCAACTTCAGTAACATTAATGAGTTGGTTAAGAAAGATTTGGTTAGAGGATTGCCTAAAGTTTTGTATACTCCTGATGGACTCTGTGATGCTTGTCAAAAGGCTAAACAAAGGAGGACATCATTCAAGAGTAAATCAGAATCCTCTATTGAAGAACCATATCACATGCTTCATCTTGATCTATTTGGTCCAGTCAACATAATGTCCATCAGTAAGAAAAGATACACTCTTGTAATTGTTGATGAATACTCTAGATTCACCTGGGTGTATTTTCTGCACAGAAAAGATGAAACTCCTGAAATACTACTGGATCATGTGAGAATGATTGAGACAACCACAAAGTACAAAGTCAAGATACTGAGGAGTGATAATGGTACTGAATTCAAGAATTCAAAGATGGAAGAGTTCTGCAAATACAAAGGAATTATTCAACAATTCTCTGCTCCTGGCACACCCCAGCAAAATGGAGTAGTAGAAAGGAAAAATAGAACTCTTATTGAAGCTGACAAAACTATGTTAGAAGAAGCTAAATTGCCTACATATTTCTGGGTAGAAGCAGGCAACACATCATGCTATACACAAAATCTCACTTTAATAAACAGACATGGTGTAACTCCCTATCAAATGCTCAAGGAGAAGAAACCAAGTTAGAATCATCTGCATGTGTTTGGCTGTAAATGTTTTGTTCTCAGAACTCATCCTGAACAGCTAGGGAAATTTGAAACAAAGGCTGATGAGGGAATTTTCATAGGCTATCCTGCATCAAGAGCCTTTAGAGTTTTTAACTTGAGAACAAAGACAGTCATGGAGTCAATACATGTATCTTTTGATGATAAGAAGATAATTGGATTGAATGAAGACTCACATGATAGATTGGTTTTTGAAAATGAAGCTTCCAAGGAACCTGAAGAACAGAAATCAGATCCTGACAATTCATCAGATACTGATGGGTCACCAAATCCTGATGATCCATCAAATCCTGATGACACACCAAATCCTGATGAAGCACCAAATACTGATGGTGATAATACTGATAATGCAAATAATGGTGATACATCTAGTAGTGCAAATGTTGAGGGGGAGCAACAACAATCTACTACAAATTCAGAGTCAACTCAATCATCAGAACAAAATTCTTCAGATACTGATTCAAGTGACAATCCTGATAATCCATCAGGAGGTGATAGCAACAATTCAGGGGGAGCTTCCACAGAAGCAAATTCTTCTAATCAAGATAACACCAATCCAGGGGGAGCATCTACTTCAAGAAATGACTTACCACCAGCAAGGAAATGGACTGCAAGCCATACTCCTGATTTGATAATTGGGGATCCTGATGCAGGTGTTCAGACAAGAAGTGCAACACAAAATGAATGTCTATATCATAACTTTCTTTCCAAGGAGGAACCTAAGAAAGTTGAAGATGCACTCAAAGATGCTGATTGGGTTACTGCAATGCAAGAGGAATTGAATGTATTTGAAAGAAATGAAGTCTGGAAACTGGTGCCAAGACCAAAGAATAGGTCAATTGTTGGTACAAAATGGATTTTCAAAAATAAAACTAATTCAGATGGTGTAATTATCATAAACAAAGCAAGGCTAGTTGCAAAGGGGTATTCTCAACAAGAAAGAATTGATTATGATGAAACTTTTGCTCCTGTTGCAAGACTAGAAGCCATCAGGATCTTTCTGGCATATGCGGCTCACAAGAAATTCAAGGTTTTCCAGATGGATGTAAAAAGTGTTTTCTTAAATGGTGAACTGGAGGAAGAAGTTTATGTTGAACAACCTCCTGGTTTCATTGATCCTAAATATCCAAATCATGTCTATAGATTGGATAAGGCACTTTATGGACTAAATCAATCTCCAAGAGCATGGTATGAAACCATAGCTCAATTCTTACTGGAAAGTGGATTCAAAAGAGGTACTATTGATAAAACTTTGTTCTATTTGAATCATGGTAAGGATTTGCTTTTAGTTCAGATTTATGTGGATGATATCATTTTTGGGTCAACAAACAACAAGCTATGTGAAAAGTTTTCTAAGTTTATGCAGTCAAGATATCAAATGAGCATGATGGGAGAAATGAGTTACTTTCTTGGTCTTCAAGTTAAACAGACTGAAGATGGTATTTTTATCAACCAGTCAAAATATACAAGAAATTTATTGAAAAGGTTTAACATGCAAGAATGTGCTACTGCTTCTACTCCTATTGCTACAGCTACCAAACTTGATCCTGATCAAGGTGCTGAGGTAGATGTAACTCACTACAGAGGAATGATTGGCTCTTTATTGTATCTTACTACAAGTAGACCAGATATCATGTTTGCAACCTGTCTGTGTGCAAGATTTCAAGCAAAACCTAGGGAACCCCATCTGATTGCAGTCAAAAGAATCTTTAGATATCTCAAAGGCACTCCTTCACTTGGCCTTTGGTATGCAAGGGAATCAGATTTTGGGTTGTGTGGTTATTCAGATGCTGATTTTGCAGGATGCAAGATAGACAGGAAAAGTACTTCAGGAAGTTGTCAGTTTCTGGGTGGTAGACTGGTTTCATTGTTCAGTAAAAAGCAAAAGTCTATCTCTACTTCAACTGCAGAAGCTGAGTACATTACTGCAGGAAGTTGTTGTGCTCAGATAATGTGGATGAGAAATCAATTGTTTGATTATGGCTTGTCATACTCAAAAATCCCTATTTATTGTGATAACCAAAGTGCTATTGCAATGACAAGAAATCCAGTTCAACATTGTCTTACGAAACACATCAGTATTAGATATCATTTCATAAGAGAATAGGTTCTGGAAGGAACAACTGAACTTCATTTTGTTTCTACTGATCAACAACTAGCTGATATATTCACCAAACCACTGCCTGAAGCTACTTTCAACAAGTTGGTGAATGAACTTGGAATGATGAACTTTGAGAATTTCTGAGGAAAGCTACAGAGAGTAAATCCTGATGACTATCAAATCCTGATGGTCATTCTACAAGGTATGTAATTTTGATCAAATCCTGATAGGACACAATCCTGACAAGAAGTCAACTGGTCAATCCTGATGTACAGGTCAGTATTTCATTGCTTAATTTGTGCCTGATTTTTCGTCAATTACTGATGAGAAACGTTTGAGTTTTTATTGGACAACTGTATGCGCGCGT
This sequence comes from Heracleum sosnowskyi, assembly GCA_030848705.1. Lineage (NCBI taxonomy): Eukaryota > Viridiplantae > Streptophyta > Magnoliopsida > Apiales > Apiaceae > Heracleum > Heracleum sosnowskyi. The sequence continues at coordinate 20,198,929 of CM061235.1, read as the reverse complement.
GTGTCACGCTGATAGATATATACATATAGATACACATAAAAAGCGGTGTAGTTATGTTTAATTACGCACATAATTTGTCCACTAATCTTTTTTGCACAAATCATATTTTGCCACCTGTCATTGAGAGTAATATTTTGTTTTAACAAAATACATTTGATTTTCTAAATTCCTGATTACTCTCTCACATCAGTTTTTCATCTTCTTTTTCTCTCTATGCTCAAGAACCCTATTTTCTAAATCTCAATTCTCAAGCTTTCTATTCTGTTTTAATGGCGTCTTCATCATTCATGAACAAACAGACTGTGATTAGTGGTGTTACTTTTGCCACTAATAATTTTGTAACCGTTTTGGATCATCAGGATCTGCCTTCTGAGTTTCATATAGTACATGATTTACTAGCTTCAAGTCAATTGAAGTATGCTCTAACCGAACCTACAAGTGTTTCTTTTAAGTCGGTTATGCAGGTGTGGAATTCACTTTCTTTTGATAAAGGGCATTCTGGCTCAATCCTGATGAGCTTTGAATATAATGGGGTTACTCACTATGTGACTCCTGCAATTGTGGAGGAAGCCCTGCATTTGCCTATTCTTGGTGATGATGTTCCTGATAATGTTTCAGACTCGACTCTTTTTGAGTTTGTTACAAAATTGGGTTACAATGGGGAAGTTAAGAGATATGGAAATCTCTTTAGGACAAAGCTGAAGAAGGAATGGAACTATTTCTTTGACACCATAAGTCGATGCTTCCTGAACAAGACATCTAATTTTGATGCTCTACCGTCAGGATCACTCAAAATAGGGTATTTTCTTATATACTCTACTGTTTTTGATTATGGGTCTTTTATTCTAAAAGCTTTAAGTGATAGGAAATCAGATAAGTTAGGGTCTGTCAGTTTTCTTAGATTTTTACAGTTGATATTTAATCACTTATGTCCTAATGTTGTTTTTGAGGATGATGTGATTCTACCTATTTGTAGAATTACAGAAAACAATTTGAAGTGCTTAGTCAATAGTGATAAGGCAAATGGTTTTACAGGCAATGCATATATTCCTGATGAGGTCAGGCTTTTCTTAAAAGAGAAAATGCCTACTTATTATGGATCACTTTCTGATGCCATGGGGCAAGGCCAATCACGCCTTGTTCCTAACCCTAGCATCCAACCTAAACAGTCAAAACAGTCAACAGCCACCTCTATTGTCTCTCAAAAGACTCTAGTTGTAAAAACAAAGAAATCAGCTAGAACTGATGTGTCTGGAAGGCAATCAGGTTCAAAGTATTTTTCCTCTACACCACTCACCAAAAAGAAGACACAAGGGGGTGCACAAGGGGTCCTGGTGAAGAAGGATGCAAAGACTGTTCTTGATAAGGATGTTGAGGATGTTCCAGTGAAAAAAAAGTTGATTTTAAGAGATGAAAGTGATTCTGAGGATGATATGCCTATCTACTCTAAGTTTAAGATAATCAAGGAAGTTGCTGATACTGCTACTGTGGTCTCTACAAAGCTACAAAAGAAAAGGAAATTATCAAAAAACAGGTATCATATTCCTTTGAAGGTGTAAATGAAGGATACCGATATTCAGACATCAAATCCTGCTGAGTCATCTAATCCTGATGCTCAAACAAATACTGATGTTGGTATTCCTGATGCACAACCAAAAGTTGTCTCTATCTCAGACTCTCCAGCAAAGGCCTCTCCATCTGCAAAGTTTGTTGAAATTTCATGGGAGAAGGTTGCTGAGACTGCTTCCAAGCTTGTGTTTTCACATCCCATGGAAAAGAAGAGGAAAGCAGAAGAAATAGTCTTTCAGAGACAAAAGAAGCTAAAAGGATCAAGCCCACAAGAACCTGAATCTCAATATGATTCAACAGCTACTGAAGATCCTGCCCTACAAGAACCACTCGATCAAAGTTTGGGTGAAGGCATAGCTATTGGAATGATCCCACAAGAACCATTTTCTCAAAGGGAAAATGCAGACACTTCAATTCCAGCCACACAAGAACCATCTTCTCAATGTGAAGATGCAGGCACAACTACAGCTTCTGAGGAATTTCCTGACAATGCTCAAGGGGTTTCTGGTACAGATGAAAGATTGGTCGAGGACACTGTCAATGAGGGAAGTCCACAAGAACCTTTAACTCAAAGTGTTAAAGCAGCTTCTGAACCTCTGGCTCCACAAGAACCATCAGTATCAAATCCTGATGAATGCCAATCAAATCCAGACGGTGTTGCTCCTGACGCTAGTGGTGCTCCTGATGCTGAACCAATCCTGATACAACCACTTAGCTCTAGACCAATGACAAATTCTATCACAGCATCACAGGACAAACTTAAAGGTATTGTTATTCCTGATCCTGATGTTACTCATGATTCTGATGATAGTGATAATAGTGATGATGATAATGAAGAGAAGGATCAACTTGCTACAGCAATCAAAGCTAGTCTTAGAACCAATTTTGGTTCATCAAGCACATTCATGGCCGACAAGGCTACTACTGGAAAAGACTTAAGACAAGACTTTTCTGTTCCTTCTGAAATGACTCCTGCTGAGGCACTTAGACAATATGAATGGAACAACTCCTGGTACAGATCTACTGAATCTGTGAGTTATCCTTATGCTTTGGATCATGCCTATGATGCAGTGAAATTAATTGAGAATCAAGATTTGAAGAATCATTTGAAGGCTACTACTCTATTATCCAAAGGCCTCAAACATGAGATTGATTCTATCAAGCCTGCAACTGATTCAGTGAGAAATGACATTGCTCAAAACTTTACAAAGGTGGCTACTGTTCTTCAACTAAGAGTGGTGGAATCCCAAGTAAAGTCATTTATTTCTGAACAATCCTCCATCAACAGCAGAATTGATTCACTTGATTCAAAGGTAACTGATATTCAAACCTCTCTTGCCTTAATTTTGAATTTATTGTCAAATACTGATGTCAAAAAGGGGGAGAAGGTAAGTTCTACAAAATGTACACCTGATCTAGTATTGAGAAATAATGATGATGATGATCATACTGGAAATGATGGTGGTGACAAAGTTCTAAAAGGAGAAACCTCTAATGCTGCTGTTATGAAGTCTACAATTCAAACTTCTCAAAGTCAAACAATACAGTCAACTCATGTTTCTGATTCTGGAATAAGGACAGTGAGAACATTGGTTCAATCTCAGATCCTGACGGAAGAACAAATCCTGATGAATGATCAAATCCTGACGCCTGGTCATGGACATACACTTTCTATAATTCCTGAAGGTAATGAAGATGTTCTCATTGAAAATCCTGAAGATGCTGCTAACCTATTTCAGAAGTTCAAAACAAGAGATGGTAATGTTGTTACTCTTTATCATACTGATAAGAGAGTTCAACAATTGTTTGCAAGGACAGCACTCTCTACAACAAGTGAATAATATCATGATCTCTCACAAGAAGAATTCTTAAATCAACAGAGAGAAATGATGGACAGTTTTAATAACCCTGCTCCTACTAGAGGAAGAGGAGGCAGAGGTAGAAGAGGTGCTAGAAGAGGGAGAAGAAGCTCATCAAGTCAACCAATGCCTAGACAAACAAGGTCTAGAGGATTAAGAATAGAAGAAATTGCTGAACCTACTCAAATTCTAGTAGTTCCTGACAGGTCTACTTTTGGTGATGATGGAATTGTTGAAGAAGAACCGGAATTGAGAAGAAGATCAAGACAATCAACTCTCAGCAATACAAATCAAATTAAAGATTCTAATCCTGATATTGTTCGTGACAATATTCAAGATCCTGATGATTCTGAAATTCCGCAAGAGGTTGATTTGTTAATACTTTCTACAGTGGTTGATTCTGACAATAAGGAAGTAGATGAAGAAGAAGAAGCCAGAAGAAGAAAAATAACAAGGTCAAAAAATAGAGATTTTCAGCTCTATAAGCAAATACACAAAATTTCAAATAAAGGGTTGTGGAGAAATACAAGAAGACAACAACCTCAGTTAGAGAAGAGTTATGCTTATGAGAAAGAAAAAGATAAGAAGTGGAAACACATTGACACACTTAGGTGTGATAGACCTATCAATTTTCAGTCTGGTGGAATTATCACAAGTGCCTCAAGTGTTGTTGATTTTTCTGATTCATTTAGATCAAAAGCACTCTAGGTATAAATGTTCTCAAATCTGAGGCAAATGGTAAACAATTCAAGAGGAGGTATTGGACACAGGGATGCTGAATATCTGAATACACCTCATGTTGATCCTTATGCCTTGACTGAAATTGGAGGTATTTTAACTTCTGAAAACCTGAACAATTTATTATCTGTTGATATAGTAATAGATTGTCATGATGGTTCTGAAAATAAAGAAAAGCTTCTTTACTTCATGAAATATGGTTATGTAAAGATTCTATCCATTCAAGATCTGTTGGTGAAAACTACAAAGGAACTGAAATATGTTCATTATTTATTAAAATGGAAGAATGAAGTGTGCAAAGTATGGAGTGACATGATTTTGGCAACAATTAGAAGAAGACTGGATGGAGGCAGAAATTTCAATGGTAATTATACTCCCATGTACTTAAATCAGAGAGGTCAAGATGTGGAAATGCAAAAGGGCACTGCTGTTAAAGAAGTGACTTTTGGTATGACTCAGCTTGATCTTAATCCCGATGGGAAGGAAATTGTTTATGTTTTGCTTGAAGAGCACAGTCTACAAAGAAGCTCCATTCAGAATCTCAGAGCAGCTATCTATCAGATCGATGAGGAAGATGAAGAACTCAGAAATCTTAAGGAAAGACTGATTCAAATTCTTGAAGAAAAAGAAGAAAATATGTTATCCAACTTCTTGAAGATGAATATGTTCTATCAAAGAATTTAAATAGATAAGTTGCTGTTTTAAATATTTGTAAATTTTGTAAATATGTTTTTGACATCATTGAATCTAGAAATCTATACTTTATTTTACAAAGTATAAGATTGGGGGAGATTGTTAGATCAGGATTCAATGATCGTCAGGATCTAGACTCAACTGATCAGGATTGCTGACATCATCAGTATTGCATGGTCATCAGTATTTGCTCAAGCGTCAGTATCAGGATTATAATCAGGATCTATATCAGGACTGAGATCAGGATTGATCATCAGGACTAGAAGATGATCAGGATTCCTACTTAGAGTTATATTTGGAGTCTAGTTAAATAAGGAAGTTTATTTTGTCGGTTCCTTATTTATAGTTATGAAGCTATCAATTTAGGATAGGTTTCAATCTTTGTAATTGATTAGGACTTATCATGTAATTGATAGAGAAGCTGTGTAGTATATAAACACAGTTTAGGTTTCGATTTATATCGATCACATACCCGAGTATTTTTGTAACCTAGAAGCTCTCAAGAACATCAGAATTTCTTGAGAGAGTTTGTAACAGTTTTATATCAGATTTAATAAAGCTGTTATTATTCTTTCATATTTGTGATATATACTTTAATAAGTCGAGAATCTTATACAATTGTATTCAACCCCCCTTCTACAATTGTTATTTACTGGGCAACAATCCTAAGTGCTTAAAACAAGAAAAACCCTTTCAAGTGAAAGGTAAAAACTTGCAAGCCAAATATCTATTTTCTCAATAAGGTCCATAAACAGTTGGACTTATTATTAATAAACTAAATAAGTAAATAATTAAACCCCAAATTACTAATATATGTATTATTTTTCTGAATAATACATATAAAAAACTATATGAGAACTCTAATTTATTTTCACCTCTGTTCCTCATCAAGAATACTTTCTAGGGCTTGAACATAGTGAACTTCTTCCAGATTACATTCTTTATTACATGTATGCATGACAGTACCATTTGAATATTACATAGAACATTGGCTGTGACAATATGTTTCTTTTAGTCTAATTAAAGACTAATTACATAGTTAAGTTGTCTATATATAATTACCCATAAATCCTAACATATACAATGGTAAAAATCAACAAGTTTAGTAAATTATAGTACAAAGAGAAAAATCAAATGTGAGATTATAATGAAACAAAAATTAATGTAATAAGTAACCTTCACTCTTTACATGACTCGTTTAGTACATGATCAAATGCATGACATTGTGTAAAATCACTTTATGATTTTACAACATTGATTTAATACATTATAATATTTTTATTAAAATGAAAAGGTAATCGAATAAATTAATATTTAATAATATCAATATTAAAATTTTTAATTACAAGAATCTTTTTTGTTGGAAAGATATCATTTAAAATATATTTAAAGAATCAAAGGAATCAGTATAATATCTTTTACAATATATTTTTCCTGCTAGTAGTCATTGTTAGAAATTGTTATCAGAGGTCCAAGGTTTTTTCTTTATACAATTGTCTACTCACTTCAACATCTCACGAAAACCAATTACAACGTTATAAGGTACGCCTCTTTATTATTTCTAATGATTGTATGTGATGTAATTAATTTGGTTAATTTGCTTTCACATTTGTCATATATGTTTTGCTTATACATTTTTTGAGGACCTGTTTGATTGGTTTATACGTCTTGTTCATTCACAACGAAAATTTTTCTTTAAGTGATTTCGTCTAATTCTAAGCGATTTAATTGATGAATGATTTATTGATTTTTCTATTTTAAAATATATTGATATCTTGACATTCCTTGTTTGCTCGATGTCATGTTTACAAAGGTCTCAAGTAGTGTCACAATTACTGTAGTGTCACAATTACTATAAAATTAATGTTTGAATCATGAGTTGATATGGATTTGAACATTAACCTTTTGTCAATTTTTTTGAATATGTTTTTTTACAATGTTGATATTTTATAAATGAAATGAATTTATTTAAATAATATGAATTGAAAGATCTGATCAGTTTTGAGCAAGAGAGTAGCATTTCACTATGTAGTTTTGTATAGGTTCGGGTGTCGGTCCTTAGGAAAGATGCAACAGCGTAAGTTATTGTAACACCCCATTCCCAAATTAAGAAAAGTTGGGACTTTAGTTCAGTATATAAGTAAAAGTACTACTACGAATTACATCAACAAATCATGATCTTTTGGGGGTCTGTGATGGAATTGTGGACTATCCAAATGGTTGCATTTGGGTTAATTTACTTTAGCTTATTCCAAATTCGAATTCTGGACATAACCCGAGTTTGAAATAAGGCTCGAGTTTTGACCTGGGTTGTTAGAGATGGTACCAAAGCTGACTCTCGAAACTTTGATTCATTAAGTTGCCAGAGGTTGGGACTCCAAGGCTGGTATTTTTATCCCATAATAGACAGATGTCCAGACTTAGGGACACGAAACTAGCCGGTATTATCCCACAATGGCTAGATGTGTACGATCTTGGATTTATGAACTATCTATTTAGGCCTAAAGAGGACGTCGTGAGTTTAACTGGGGGAGTTTGTAACACCCCAATCATTTATCGAGAAGAGTTGGGAATCAACTTCAGTATATAAGTAAGAGTACTACTACCAACTACACAAACAAATTATGATCTTTTGGGAGTCTATGGTGGACATGTGAAGTATCCAATTGTTCTATTTGGGTTGTTTACTTTTGTTTTTTCCTGATTCGAATTTGGGGCTTGACCTGATTTTCGAATAAGACTTGAGATTTGATCCAGGTTGTCACAATTATAAAGGTGGTGAAAACAAGGATGATGTAGTGGGCTTGGGGTAGGACCATGTTGAAAGAAAAGTAGTGAATATGTTCCATAAAAATTATCTATTGTAGAAATTTAAAAGGAGGGATGATATGGTGGTTTGTACTATAGAATCATTCATTTGTACACTATCGATCAATATTTTATACATTGGATTTGATATCACCTATTTTTCTTTTTCAAAAATTACAAATATGCTTATGATATCTAGTCGTGATCGTTTTTTGATGGTAAGTGGTGGATGTAGGTGGTTGGTGGTGGTGGTAATTGGGAGCACGAGGTTGATTGCTATGATAAGTTGTCATGGTGGTTAGTGGTTGTGAAAAGTGGTGGCGAAAGTTTACAATAGTAGGGAGTTGTGGTGGTAGGTAGCGGGAATAATGGTAGAAAACTCATTATTGTAGTAAGGGCATATAATGACTCTAATATAAAGTGTGTGTGTGTGTGTGTAGGCAATTGATCAAACAAAAATCGATATTACACTAGAAACTAGAAACCAGAAAGCAATAATCGTTGTAATTATAATTAGTGATCACAAAATTAACCTATTTATACATAAATATAAATATACTAGTAATGGGGTTTTACATATTCATTAATGTAATAACATCTTTTACCATACATTCACAAGTATAATAATGTTTATTCTACACATTATCTTACAATTCGAACATAATTTCTTCTACTGTACCTTTAGTAAACAATTGATTAATGTGTGGTATATCTGTGCAATTTGAAAATCAAATGTAATTATCATTTATTTCTATTGTTTCTAAATTTAGGGATTACATGTAAACAATTGTTCTTTCACTTCTTTAATGTAGTTTTATCGAAATAACTGAAGTACATTTCCCATAAAAACTAGTTTATTTACAAACATGCCATTTAGTCAAGTTAAATTTATAGCATTCACGTTTTTCAGATTCAATGGTGATAAATAGGTTTCATAGGTCTCCAACTAAAGTTGACCTACATAGATCTCATCTCGGGTCTACAACTAAAGTGGCACTGAGTTTTTGTCTATATAGGGAAAATTTTAATGGAGACCTTCCTTTTTCTAAAAGAACTTGGAGGTTATATATGTGTTGTAAATAAAATATGTTTTGTTGAATAATATATTTTGTAATGTTTATCTTGTGCTTAGTTACCAATTCTTCCAATATAGTAAAGTGTTAGGAACCATAATTATCAAGATCATATCATATTATCACCATCATCTCTCATTTTTTAGCTCTTTTTTTGGTTAAAGATTGTAAATTAGGCGGTTCATCCCATTTGCACAATCCAATTTTCAATTAATTGGTTGAGATCTCGTCACAATTTTAGGCTCGCCATAGGATAATATCAAGAGTAATGCTATCGAATCATAAAATTTTTCCATAAAAATATCCAGAATGATGTGGCATTGCTGACATGATAAAATTAAAAATTTTAATTGGTGGAGCTATTTTGAATGCATGTGGGGTCATTTTATTTATTATTTATGTAACCAATCAAAGGAGGACACGTGGATTACGACTCCCCCATTTGTTTTAGCAACTTCTCCTAAGGTCCCCCTTGCCAAGAGCTCCCTGGCGACGACAGAGGAAGAAACCCACCTGCTATGGTGAGGCGGCTTTTTTCTTTCACAATAAGACCTGGACGATTATCCCTACCCTCGGCAGCTTATGAGTTTACGTCCATCCCTGGTCGAGTACAATTTCCTTTCGATTTATCGCTTGTAGCCGTTACCCAAATTCGCGCAAATGTCAGAATGAGTCTCCGAAATCCCGGGACATTGGCTTTCGCCAATAGTGAACTATTAAGGATCGCATCCCGTGCATATTCTACATTATAGCCTGCAACTGATTCAGCTTCCGCTTCTGGGAGATCGAACGAGAAATAAAGAACATAACAGGGAACAAGGGAATACCATACCACATTTGCTTTTGCGCCATGACAATCTCACTCGAATTACGGGGACTCAAATGCAGTAAAATGCCTTCTTTCCTGGTCTCAATTGCCTATGTAATGAAAAAGGGGGTGGAGGGGATCGACACTACTTGCAACACTAAGATTTGGCTTAGACTGAAGCTACAATCAACATTCGAAACTAGAAAACTACTATAACTTGCAGCAGTCGCGGTCGAGGCTTAGCTTTAGCCGATAGGCTAGCAGTAAGCTTCGCTACAGTGAAGCGCTGACCAAGCGCGAAGGAAAGGGCCTTCGCCACTTGAGTCGTATGTGGGGGAACTCGCACGTGCGGTTCTTAGGTGCACTGCAGGGAGGGTCTTTTAAGTAGATGACTCGTCGGGCTTTCGGAGCGGAACTTCTTTTGGAAAAATAACTTTAAGAACTTCGTTTTTCTGAAAGAGTCGTCATTTTTTATCAGGAACGCTATGTCATTTACAACCCCAACATATTTCGGATGCTTGAAGGCCCCGCTGACCTGAAGTGATTTAGAAAGAAGAATCTTTATCGATGACGATTAGTCAGGTCATCCATAGCGTTGCTTCTTTTTCAGCCAAATCCGGATTTCATTTTGCTTTTCCCGGTCGTCGAGCCCGGTCGATTCGACTCTTTTCCCTGTCTCTCTGGCCTCTCATTTCGTCTCGTTCTTTTCTGTATCGTCACTTGTATGAAAATACCCAACCGGCCTGACTTTCCCAAATGCCCACCACCGGCCCTTCTTTCTTCGTTCAACCCATGCTATAAGTCTTCTTCTTTATCATCAAGGGCCAAGAACCGACGAATGAAGGCTCCGTGACGACATAAGAGAAAGTTAAATCCCTACCCAATGACACCAAAACCGGGCCGAACTTCCGCCCGCCTCCATACAACAATATGATGACAATGTATTTTATGAATTTTTTTTATGATTTCTTAGCATTTTTCTAAAATTAATATTTCAGTAATCAATAATAATATTTTGGATAGGACGGACTCGAATTTAAAATCTCTCATAATTTTGATATCGAGAGAATTTTAATACCATATTAAGTTTATTATTTTCTTAAATAAGGATGTTAGAAAGCGAATTTACCAAATAACTTGCCTCGAAGTCTAATCCATCAATTTTGAAAATAATACTGTACTTACTTTTCCTTATTTCACCTCTAATCCTTATCATAAAAAGGTACTTCCTCATTTTCGTTGACTATGTTCCTTTACATTCTTTCTTTCATTTTGGTCGTATATTTTTTCACTAATTTTTCCTTGCATTATTTTTCCATTTCATTCTCACACACCTTATTGTATATTTCTGTTTTTCACATATTGTTCATTAGATGGTGTTGAATTAAAATTACAAAATGTTCATGCAAATAGTACCCATATCCATTTAAATGTGTTATAGGAAGAGTGGTTAGCCTTTTAATCTTTCCGAACTTACTTTGGGCCTGTTTGGCAACGGGTTTATACCCATAAAAACTTTTGGGGCAATCCAACTTACGATCCCAACTTATATATGTTGATATAAGTTGTAACTAACGTAAATTTATCCAAACACCCGTATAATTTATATCTCAGACACGCACTTTGCTACAAGTAAATTTCACAGTGGAAGTGAAAGGTCTGGATGTATGAACTACAAGTCTAGTAGGAGATATTGATATTCCACAACTTCCCACGCCTCGATGTGGGACATGACTCGATGCCAGACCAGAGTGTCTTAGAATTGAGTTGTACTTCTCCTTTGTCACCATTGATTCTGACACTTTGTATAATTTCTTACGTGTCGGAGTTGATTTTGATTTGCATCCATACTATGGTAATCTCATGTTGTTCATTTTCTGAACCAGAGTCAATTTTTCTGAAGAACTCAGTGTTACTATATGATAGAAAATTAGAAATGTTTCTGAAATAATGAAAGGGGACATGGATTCGGTGAAATATTAGCTACTTAGGTTAAGTGTTTAGCTTAAGAAAGGATTATGATTTCCCTTCGAAGGGAGACTGTGGTATATTCATCAAAGAACTTTAGATGCTCTGCAAGTTTATTTGGTTCGCGTTGACATGTGTGACAGTGTCGGAAGATTTTAAGACTTTAGCTTTGTCACCTACATCTTAGGTATCTACAAGCACACAGAGGGTAGTTTCAACTGTGTTGCATGGAGCTGCTGCATATTACAACCGCTTTTCTTGTTTAGCTGATCCTCGAAAGGCTGAGTAGTAGCTCTTATGCAACCTATCTACTCTGTTCCAAATTGTCTTCAAATACTATCCATATCATTAGCGATCCTCGATTTAAACTTATTAATGTTGAGTTATCATGGAAATACTCACATTTTTCGTGTGATACATTGCAGAGATTTTAGTCGAAATGGAGAACAATGGAGCAGCCAATACTGAACGGTAAACATAGTTTATAAACACCGAAAATATCATTATCAAGTTTGTTTCTGTTCTCTGTTATTCTATTCTGTGTACATTATTTATGAGAACTTGCATCTTACACTTGCGTGTTACTTGTTAGCTAGTCACAGCACATGTAAAGAATCCTAAAGATGTTATGTGGCTTTATGAACAAATTTTGAAATTTAAATCGTAGATTCTAGTTAGTAAATCATTTGTTACTTGTAAGAGAGGCTCCATACAGACAAGTTCTTTGTCTTTGTACACGTTATGTATTGATATAATTCAGTTAATTCATGGATTGCCTGCACTATGTGCACATTGTGCAGTTACTGGTACATGGCCTTCACATAACGGCCCTTTGATGCACTGATTCAGGTTCTCAGAACGAAACGAGGCATTGCATTTCATATCTGACCTATTAAACATCTTAGTAGACTTTCTTAGTGAAGTCGAAAAGAGTAAAACCAAGAAACCACAATACCCTAACATAGGAAATATTACATTTTCAAACACTCCTAGAGGACCTTGATTCTACATAAACCTATATTCGCATCACCGTGTCATTTGGTTTATGGTATTACTAACTAGAAAATTTTCTTTTTTTGTGCTTCCAGTGCATTAACACTGTACAACCATCAGAAGACGATAAAAATTGACAGCTTGTACATTGACTTCACAATGTATGCCCCCCTTCCTACAATAACCAACAATGAAGTAAGAGGTAAGATCTATCTAAGCAGTCACCAATGTATATTGAAATTATACACAAGGTATTTGTGATGCCTCAGCAAGTCACATACAAAGCAGTATTTGGTTCTGAAAAAAAAAACAAGTTTTTAAGCTACATGTCATGATAGCACAAGTTTATTAAGTTTGGTTCATTCTCAGATGTTGCAGCTTTGAACCAATCGGAGAGCTCCCTGAAAAGTTTGGACATAAGTGCCGAACAGGCTGCACATCTGCTCGTACAACTGAGCAACGATTCTAGCCAGATTCCAGAAACTGCAGCTGAAACTGGTCCAGCAGAACAACCAAGATATGTTAGTTTGCGAGATCTGATGGGGGAAGGAGACTTTTAAATTGTAAGGGTTTAAATTATGACTCCGGTCACCCGTTGTAGTGATATCGTTCGACTTTAAACTTGCAGCAAATGTTTCACTGCAACTTTCGTATTAGTTCTCAGTTAGTATAGGTAGATTACCTATGACTATAAAAGACCAGCTTCCGTAATATTTTGGCGCAGGTGAATGTTTGGAGTAATTTTGTTTGATTCAGTTTGCAAATTGTAGTTCATCAACAGAAGTCTTTTAAATGGGAGATTGCTACAAATTAGTGCAGACAACTTGAGTAAGCGTGTTTAGTAGATGATTGGAGTGAATAGCGAGCCACTCCTAGTAGATCACCGGATAGAAACAACCAATCAATTTCAGAAAGTAGGTGCCTTCTGTGACTTAAATATTAACTGCTGGTGCTCACTAACTTCTGCAAGACTTTGGTATACTTTAAAACTTAAATATGGTTCACTAATCTTTTCTTAGCAAAAAACTTAACATGCTGGTTGACAATGACAAGTAACAAGCCGCGCCTTTCAGGGTTAATAAGCCAATTAGCAGAGAACTTCCACCTTGGGGCCAGTCTTTGGGGTTAGGACAGAAGTTTGCCAGCTCCTTTTTGGTTTAAGGTTTTGTGCAAAATGGGTGAACAAAAAATCACACAATTTCATGCATGCCACAGATAGGACTAACAATAAAACACTCCATTCCAATTTTAGTGGGATACAAATATACCAAGCAGAATTGGAGTGGTTGTAAGGAATTGAAATTCAAACTTATTCATCCTGTAGAATATACAGTTCCTACCCGAAGACTCTCCCTTTCGAGGCCTTACACTCTGCACGTCTTCTCCAATTTGCATGGTTCCCATAATCAACTCAGATAATTAATCTGCAGGTAGATCTTAGGAAAACCTTCTTCTTAGTGGTAATCTAACCGGGGGTGCGGGGGAGCAGGACTAGCTACACGAAAATTGATGTGTTACGACGAAGACCATATATTTGAATGTAGACCATGGAGATCATATATGTTCTCCATAAAACTAAAATATAATGGTAGAAGAATTTGATTTCAACAGAACATGATAGAACATAGATCATGACATCCAGGGGTGGGCTTAAGCTCACCCAACCAAGTTCTATAAAATGAATCTGTCGTAATTAGTCAGTCGAAAGATCATTTTTTATAGTTAGAAGGGTGTAATATTTGTTTATACCTAATTTATCATGAAAGTATACAACAGTAGAAATGACTCAAATAACAAGTAACAACCCACCTATAGTGCATGCAATGTATGAACCCAAGTGTACCAACCCATCTACATGTTTCTAACTGAATTCCTGCATTTGAAGGATGATATATCTGTTCTATGTCATTTCAGGTAAGTGCATTATGTTGGTATACAAACCCCCGATACGAAATCTAAACTTGCAGTTTTCAGCATTGCAATCAACTGAAAGACAAAATGCTGTTTCATTATCGAGTTTGAGAAATAAGTTGAAAATATCAGCATGGTAAATTTTTCAGGATAATTAGATGTGTCAAGAAATGGAGTTAATCTGATTCAATGTAATGCTGTTTCATTCAAGTATTATTGCTTTGGTTGTGTAGCTCCATATTCATTATTTGGACAGTGCATGTGCAAATCATTGTACACAAGAATATTGGTTCACAATTGTTTTCAGTGAACAGGCAGGCACAGGCCTAAACGAAATAAGACACTGAGTTCATGCACTGTATCCAGTTTCTGTTGCTAGAAGTCGGATATCTGCGTGGAGTCCGAAATTTCCGAAAATCAGATGCCTTATCAGGTAAACAAGCAGGAAAACTTCTTCCAAAGAATCAACTGAGTTACATAGTGTATGTAATTGAGCTTTTTCATAACGGGATCATAATAACGTGTTCTTTGTAAACATGTTGTCTGAACTATTATCATGCTACCATGAAATGAAACTAAACTATCTACTCTTTTCATGGTTAGCTTATTGTTAGAAAAGATGCATTTGTTCAAGCATTCCTTTATGTATCTGCAAATTTGCTGTGAAGACTATCCTACTATACGAGGTTTATAAACGAAATAACATTAATTTAATGAACCTGGAATTTCATTCGATACAAGAACAAAAAGATCAATAATGCATCTCATATATGCTTGTAGTCATCACACAATACTAGACAAGCTTAGTGAAAAAGTATCTGGTAGTGTACACACTTATTTTCTTGCACTTCCGGTAGACGATAGCGAAAATCTGACGCTTAATGCTACCTCTGACTGGCGCAGTGGCTCCACTCCTCCATTTCGCGGTTCCTCTGTTCTCAACCATCTTTTAGGTTGTCATTCATGCTAGAGATATGAAGAGGATGGCAGAGGCAAATATTTGTATGTGGGATAACAGAGGTTTTGCATGAGAAGATAGAAATACAATGTCCATGTCATTTATTTGGAGGGAATCTCTTAAATGAAAGTAAGGAACCTTCCTGCAACTTTCGTATTATCATACACATAATTTTAATTAAAAAAAACAATTTATATTATCTTTGTAGGGTTTAAAAAATAGTAATTTATCATTATCGTTCCTACCAATCATTTGAAATAAAAAAATTCAAACAAAAGAATTGGAATGATAATTCCATTCTCCCTAGAATAAATTTAATAAATCAACACAGGAATGAATTGATTGATCATTCTATTCCCTCCTTATTCCATTCCAGCTTTACAAATGTTACTGTAATGGATCATGAATGAAGTTTGACGATGAAGATGCGATGGCAGGGATCCGTGGATCTTTTCTTCTGAATCACATATAGATAGTAGTCTACATCTTTTTCGCAGCCAAGCAAAAGGAATCTAGCAGAAGTAGATGTAGTTCACCATGCATGTTTCCTCTGCTGTTTAAGCAAAAAAATTTGATAATAGGGAAGTGTTTATATGTCGAAATTCTAGCAGAGTTTTTTATGAGTTTGATTAACAAAAAGATGCAAAGTATATGAATTATTCAATGTCCACCTAAACGAGCAACATTGGCCTAAGAAGATTTTTAATATTGTGTTGTAGAGATCTCAACTGTAGTTGCAATGACCTGGAAGAACAAGGGACAGGAAGGAGATATCTTGATATCCTGGATATTTCTACAACATAAATGTTGGTCTGAGGTACCTCATACATTTGTAAAGCTACATTGGTCGGTAGTTTTATGACAGTAGGTAATGCTTTGAGTTTTCAGTGGCCCATTTAATTTTATTAGTTGCAGAAATAATATCCATAAGAAATGTTGTGGAGGACGTGTGATTCTTCTGATTGCTTCTTCCATATTAGATACCAGCCTCTGCCTTCTATCAGTATCAACAGATCAAGAACGACAATCAGTAGCATCGTCACCTGGTGTCTGTTTCCATTATACAATCAGACCTTGCATATGGTTGATTATGATCCAAAGTCCCTGACCATTATCTCTAGACAATACTGCTTGTTTTTTCTGGAGAATAAAGTGGCCTTATAGCAAATGGGAAAGAAATTCTCTCTCCCGGTGTTTGCTAATTGTCATGGGGTATCTGGCCAGTGGATGTTAGGAAAAGGGTGTTTACTATTCCAGAGCACTAACGCCAGTAGCTAAATTCCCATCAGTTGTCATAGGCTGCATTGTCATGTAATCCATAAATAGTAACACAAGTTGATGAAGCCAGTCTCTACATAGGAGCATCAAACAGAACACAAGTTCCTATTTCAAAAAGAACCAGGAGTGTCCATCACATGTGACTGGTTCAAGGGATTGCTGGTCCAAATTACAGTGAGTGACTTACTGATACAGCTCTAGAAGATCGGTTTAAAGTGCAAGCGTTAGGAATACCTGGAAAATTATTAAAAACATCTGGCACCTGATGTCTTCGAGTTGTTCTTGCTTTAGCGTTTCATGGGGAGGTTTCTCCAGTCCCCGAGTACAATTATAAACGAAGTAAGGGTCATCTGGAAGCGTTAGGAACATCTGGAAAATTCTGAAGAAGAATGTTAGTAAAATAGTGTTCTGAGATAACATCTGACTTTTGTAAGCACATTCATCGAGTGTATTACTGTTTAATAAACGAAGTAAGGGTCGTCCACCTTGCTCGGCTTCCAAAAGAATTGTCTGGATTGTTGGCTGTGGACCAAGCTGTTTGAAAAGATCTGGTGAGCAGAGTGCAGGACCATTGTGGGGGACAGTATCTTTAAGTAGATCGACATGTTAAAAATCCGAGATCTAATCATTAACTAGATTGATCCTGATGTAGTGTTGATCAATTGACAAACCTACATATCCAAGCACAGCCGTGTAAATCCTAGAAAGGATGGTGACTGTATGAGGGTTGAAGATAACATGCATCATGCTTCATGACTCGTGATGATAAGGTAATGCCACTGTCTAATTTTTAACAGCCTGTTTCTTCTCTCTGTATAGATAAAGTTTACAGAGACCATAGAGATCAGAGATGAATAGCATCATTTTGTCCTCCCTTTTTTTAGGATTTACAGACGAATTCTCTTACCATTGCCACTTAAAAACAGTGTTGGCTAGTAGATTTGTATACAAACTTACAGATAATATAACTGAAAATGCCATCGTAGATCCTGTTCATTTGGAGAAAAGTACTGAGATTCTATGAAAATGGCATCACATATTGAAGAAACTGGAGGGGTAAAGTTCACCATCTCAAAACTAATATACTACAAAACCGAGTTATGCAGCTAGCTTTAAACTGACCCCTGCAAATGATCAGCAAGTGTAAGGTGCCTATGACATATATATACACCCAAAAGCTTACAATACTATGATAGAAGTTTAAAGGGCTTCACTCCCTTAATATAAAGATTTAGCTTGACAACATAATTGCTCCACCACACCTCGTGTACAATGATTGGGTGGCTATCATAACAGTCTTACAGCACCACTAGATAACCAGTAGATCCGATTTGTTGTTGGTCATGGTAACACCTATTTACCGATGACGGGAACTTCAGCATCACCAACTAACATTGGGAAACAAGTGGCCCATGGTTCATCTGAGTTGTACTGGAATTGCTCTGTTCTTCCATCAGCTTCACTTTTAACATATTGTGTTTCTACTACGTGGGCTTGGATTTCTTCTTCAACGTAGAAATCCATCTTAGCAAACATAAGGTTGGCTATAGCTCTGTCAATGGCATTAGTCTTTGATTCTGTCGCCTCTGTCTCTTGAACCCTAAAATAGAAAAAGATAAAAACTGGTGATTAGGAAAAAAAAAACCTTCAGGTTTACAGGAATACACCAAACTAAACAGTTATTAATTACCATGTTGACATGCATATCAATTTAGTTCACTCAACTAAAATATGAGACATGTGTTTATGAGTTGTATTGCCTAATGCTTGATGCTACTCATTTGAATCAATTATTTTGAAATGATATTTTGATAAAATTCTCTGAACAGGTCGATAGCTTTGCCCTATAAGAAATTTATAATCAACTGAGCTCCTAGAAAAGAGAATTATCTTACAAAGAATATTGGGACAAAATACAATGCCAAGACAGCAATAAAATGTTATTTACATTTATACATACCTAAATTTGTCGTTATTAACTGTCTCTACTGGTGTCTTTTTGAGAATGACATCTCCATTTTGAACTGGGGTCGACGTGTTCGTCCTGGAGTTCACCGCAAGACGATACAAAGAATCTCGAAAGCAATTTCTCGTCTTCAAGTTCAACTGAAAATCCCAAGATATTATACGACCTTGATTAGTATGCTTTTATACGTCACAGTAACTCAACAATGATACTTTTGGAATCAGATCATAATACCTTTGACGTCACCATTTCAAGCTCCTGCAGCACTGATTCTTCTACAGATGTCTGCTCATGCATATATTCCCTTCCAGTACCATGCTCAGATGCCACAGAATCCTTTAGCACCGGTTCCTTGATTAAAAGTATAATGATTAGTAACCTGATAAGCTCAAGTACTGGAATTACAACTGGCTTTAGTATATTATAGATAGACTTAGAAAAGTACTAAATCAACGAAAAAGATAAAACCAATAGCCAAAAATATAAAAAGTGATGCTATAACGACCAAAACAAAGGTACAAAAGAGGATAAAACAAATTGTTGAAGTAATTGTACAACTACGAAAATATGTAATTAATGAATATCTGCAGGACCGAAAAACAGAGAGCATAGATTGGGGGCAATCTTTCTTTATAAGACAAGGCTGCCCAAAATTCAGTTTTCCAGAAAAAAAATGGGAAGACACAGTAGGACAAAAGAACCCCTATACTGTATATGTAACTAATGAATGCATTTACAAGACTCCTTTCAATATATGATACTTAGTGTTACCAAGAGTAGCTCAAGATTATGATATATGCATAATTGATTAGTGAATGACAAAATGGTTTAATGATTTTCAATATTCATTTATACCATAAACCAGAAAACACGAGTCAGGTTTGATTTCATTGAGTTGCATTTAATATTGGCTGTTAAACAGACACAATAGGTAAATTCTCACTTTTCCAGATGGAAAAGAATTGCTGGCTTCTCTATTCCAATCTGTCGTTGGAGAAAAGGTATCATTTTCAAAATAGTTTGAGCCACCAAAACCATTCGAGTTGGAAGTAGGAGAAAAGCTAGATGATCCATAAAGATTTTCAGTAGCTAAATCTTCATCAAGCAGTGAATTCCTGCATAAATGTACCGAAACAAATATCATAATTAGGAACATGAACACGTCTTGTAGATCACTACACCGAAATAGCACACAAATATTTGGTACTGCAAAGAATTTATGCAACTAGGCTACATTCTTGATTTCGGTGTAGTGTCACTGAATAACTCTTGTCCACATGCTATATGGAAATAAATATAATCTAATATGGGTCTTGTCCGCATATACATGGATGATTTCCACATCAAAATCTTGTAACGGTTGATTTTTCATCTGCTTATGACGCTTTGAAAAATGGTTCATCTAACTTTAAGTACCATCAAAATCTACTTGTACTGGCTTCTTATATTTAACAAACGAATAATATTAATTTCAGAATGTCATGCTTACATATAAATTTCATCCATCTGAATATCAGAAGGCCGTTGTGAAGGTGTTCCCCACTGTTGTAAATTATTTTGAAATCCATAGCTCATGCTCGAATTACTTGAACACTCCATTTGATGCCGTGATATACTGAGGTCCAATTCATCGCATAAGTTTTCTCCATCAAAATTCTTCTTCGGGAAATCGGATACTCCCCAATCAGACCAACTATTTGGTGATGGAAGCCTATCAATTGGTTTCATATCTTTCGGTACCACAAGATCATCTCTATCATTTGAAAAATACCATTCCATAAGAGAATTCCCAATTTTGAAGCTGGATCTACAAACAAAAAATTGAAATACAAACATAAGCCAAATCAAATTAAGAACATATGCATATTAGAGTGTATATAACACAAGATATTCAATCTTTGACCATAGAAAAACACAAACATTAGACTTAAAAGAGCTTCTGAGGGGTGTCAACAATTTAAACAACAAAATCAAGACAAGAACATAAATACAAGGAAACCCCCAATAACCCATTCTTTCACATCCAACAAGTACTAACAAGCATATCAACCACAAAGAAAGTAACTTTATGATAAAAAACATATACTTCTGTGTCTATACATACTTACACAACCAAAAGATTCTGATATCCAATTAAACTACGAAGATTCTTTCCAAAACCCAACAATACACACACACGGAGGGGGAGAGAGAGAGAGAGAGAGAGAGAGAGAGAGAGAGAGAGAGAGAGAGAGAGAGAGAGAGAGAGAGATGTTATTAGAGAGAGGGGAGAGAGAGATGTTATTAGAGAGAGAGAGAGAGAGAGAGAGAGAGAGAGAGGGGGGGGAGAGAGGGGGAGAGAGGGAGAGAGAGGTTATTAGAGAGAGAGATGAACATAAAACAAAGAACACATAACAAAGATAAACCTGCATACATGGTACAATCCAAAATCATACATATATAACATGGTACAATACATACATATATAACATAAATTCTTGACCAAGAACACGCCTTACCTTTAAAATTTCACAATCTTTTGACAACCCAGATTCAGATTCAGCAAAACAAGACTAACCCAGATGAAAAAACCAAACAATCTTGAATAAAGTCGAAGCTTTTCTTGAAAAAGATGAGAGAAACTTGAGAGGCGGCTGTGATTTGTGTTTGCAAAGAGTTGAAGTTTGAGATAGGAAAGTGTATTGTACTAAACTACTAGTACACTTGTCTTTTTGGTTTGTGGCTGAGAAATGAAGCCTTAACTTGTGGTTCTAAAACCATCCATCTAAAACTGCTTTGCTATTGGTCCACGTGGCACGTTGTTTCAAGTTAGTGGTTTTTGTGGATGCCACGTGTAAACAAGTTGTGGTGTGGGACCCAGGAGGTTTGCAACTTGCGTTCTCACTTATCCGGAGATTGAATATGTTTAGATACATTTGTGGGATTGTACAATTATAGATAAGAATATGATCATTATTTTAATACAATTTTATTTTTATTAGACTTACAAAGAATATCTAGTAATATTATTAGATTTATTATAGAGTAATATTGGGAGCCAGCTAGATTTTTGGCCTTGCTGTCGGATAACATGACTAGACAATTTTATATGTTGAAATTTACTGTTCGAAAATAGTATACAAATTGCTAAGCACTCCAAAAATTATTCTCAAAATATTTATTAAATGACGTGGAATGATTTTTTTTTTTAATTCGTGGGCGCACCGTATCCCCTGTTATTTAGAAAACTTACTATTCTAAATTTATTTGATAACAATTTTAAAAAATAATTTTAGGCCCTTTAGCATTTCTCAATACAAAATTCAAGCGTGATGAAATGAAAATATGACCGAATCTTGTAAGATATCTCCGTTCTTAGTGCATGATAATATAAAATATTAGTACATGAAATATCTTCATTCATATTTTCGAAACTGTAATTGATAATATATTAAATCTTAATGTAAATATGATGGTGACATGATTCGAACTTGGGTCTTTAAAAGATAGAATGTAGCCTAACTCCAAATTAACAAACGCTTAACTAAAATTTTTGTTGGTATATCAAAAATAAAATTTATAAAAAATATGTAAAAAAGAACATCATCAATTCTAACGAAACAAAACTCTTATCTATGATATTAGCCAACCAAAGGTGGGCTATATATATTGAAAATGGCACGCTATCTATTATCATATTTAAATAATATTTTTTATATATAATAATTTTAAATAATAATAATTATCATTTTTAAAATAAAACCAATCATTATAGTCAATCTCATTAGAGCACAATGCCTTATTTAGCTAATTATTGTTTTATATCAATATAACCGATCTATTTAACCAACCTCATTAGAGATGCTCTTAATATAGAATAATCTGTAGTATAAATTCTATTTATTCGTATTTATTTACTTAAAATTTAACAATTATTATCCTCCCTACCATTAAATTAAGTTACAAATAATTCTATCCATGTTGAATTATTTGTTACTTTTTAGCAATTTTTAATGGAATTTATCTTAATAATTCGGAGATTAAGATTGTTTGATTTCAAAGTTATATTTTCTTAAACATTAAGAATACTAGCTTAAAACCCATGCGATGCACGGATTGTTAATTGTTATTTTATTATTATTTTTTTAATTGTATTTGTTAAAAAAATAAGTAGGCATGTTAAAATAGCTAAACACTTTTAATTAATTAAAAACATTAAAACATATTTTATAATAAATAAGGGTTTGCTCGTTATATTTTTGGAAAAAGAGGAGTTTTAGTATGAAAAAATAAAAAATGTAACATATATTTAGTTTAAAAAGATAAATGCCCGTGATATTTTTGGAAAATAAAGGGTTTATTCGTGATATTTTTAGAAAAAGAATGGATTTGAGTGAGAAATAGAAAAAGTAAATTGAAAAAGACAATTTCCCGTGATATATTTAGAAAATGAGGGACTTTGTTAGAAAAAATCTATAATGTGTTTTAGCCGGAAAGGTAATTGGTTATAAATAGGTATTTGATTATTTATATTTTAATATTTTTAGTAATTGCATTTGTTAAAAAAAAATAAGTAGACATGTTAAAATAGGTAAACTTTTAAAAAAATAATTATAATATTAGATTTAAAAATAAATAACTAAAGGTTTGTCCGTGATATTTTTGGAAAATGAGGGTTTTAGTAAGTAAAAATAGAAAAACTAACATGTTTTAATTAAAAAAAGGTAATTGCCCGTGATATATTTGAAAAAGTAGGGGAATTTGTTAGAAAAAATAAAAAAATAATGTATTTTAGGTGAAAAAGGTAATTGATTATAAATAGGTAATATTATTATTTAATAATATATTTTTATAAATAAATAAGGTTAATTAAGTAAAAATACGAATTTAAGAAAGGACAATTAAGTAAAATCACAACGTACCATACCGACCAACCAAACTTTTAATGTTTCTTATATGTATTGATTTTCAACCGACATGGTAGTTGCTATCACTTCAATGTACAAGAAACATACACCTGCTTCACGAGAGTTTTTTCAAAATAAGTCTTATCATTGTAAATAGTACTATTTTTAAATAAAAACATGATAAATTTATTCTAAAAAAAATATCATAACTAAAAACATTAAAACTTTATACAAGCATCATATGTATAATATAATTATGAATATCTTATACTAGTTGCCTAAAATTTTATATAATATTTAAATATTTTATATTTTTTAGCATAATATTTTTTAAATTGTCTTTTCACATCAAATGCAATTATTTTGGATAATAATTAAAACGTATAACAGAGTGATAATAATATATTAATTTATTTTAAATGATTTATAATATATTATTCTATTCTTAAGAAAATATTAAATAATTTGCATCGTTCGGATATTTTATTAATTTATGTACCAAACAATATTGTTTATTAAGTACTAAAATTGATAAATCATTCAGATATTTTAATGATCAAGAATTTTTTATTCAGATTTTTCAAATGACCCATTAATTAGCGTTCGTAATAAAATTAGTATAAATAACTTTTGTAACATGTTCATTTTGATTCAAGATAGCAGTTGATAGTATAGGTGGTAGGTTTGACTAAGTCATGTTGACTATCAACTGATATACAAAATATGTTAGCCAATTGTAAATATGTTATGATTTATAATTCTGTAAAAGTGAAGATGTTATCAACGGATGCTAGTCCAAGAACTATCAACGGATGCAAGTTCAACCTATCAACGGATGCACGTCCAACAACTTTAATGGATAAAGAATGCATGATTAGCAGTTGACAAAGTGATGTGACAGGTCTGACAGATCACATGGTGGGTTGATAATCAAAAAGAACATGGAAACCAGCAATCTGGGAAACTCTGAAGACACTGAAACATTTGATTTCCATTTGGACAACAGAGATGATTGAAAAAAGCTTACTACCAAAGGCAAATCATCTGAAGGATCATTGGACTTAGAGTGATAAAGTCTAGATTAACGCATTATTTTGTAATCTAGTAAGTGTTGTAAACTTGGGATATATAACCAAGTGTAGAAGTATTTTGTAACCTAAGAAACACATATATATTTGCTTAGAGATGTTAGGTTATTTTTGTGAAAAAAATACTGAAGTTGTAGTTGTGTGTTTGTAAAAGCATCACATATTATTTCTTCAATACAAACTCTTAGGTGAAACAATCAATTCACCTGAAATTTTTAAGTAATGTGTTTTAATTTTTTGCACTTAGAAATTTCTGATAAGCTGTTCGTATCTCCTATTAACTATCAAGAATTGAAGGAGATTTTAAAAATTGTATTCAACATCTCCCCTTCTATAGGCTTGTGATTTATATTGTTTGGGAATAACAACCTCCTAACTAGAAATTGAATGATCATATGTTTCTATCAAAATCACTGTGGTAAAGAATCCGTAATTAAACAAACATATGTCTATGCTCAATTTGACTTTCAAAATACAATTTAGAATCAATTTTACACGGCCATGCAAGATAACAATATATGTCTATATCGTCACAAAATGAATATCAACAGATGTAATCATGCACCATTCAAGTCTTATGTCAGTTAACTATAACCCTCTCAGTATTTTAATAAACTCAATTATCTACTAGAGTTGGCCAAATTATAGCAAACATATAACATGAAATCCACTTGAACGAATAAACTGTAAACTGCATATAGTACTTCTTATCAAAACACCAACAATCCCATACCACGGTTCCATAAAAATCCTAACTCGTAAGTTTAGTTCATAAAAAATATTTTAAAATAAATCCAAGATAACCAACACGTGTTAATAAGATAAGATGTGTTAATAAGATAAGATAGAAAAAGATAAAAGGAGACAAATCCAATTAATGTCTTCAATAACCGAATTCTTCTCCATTGATGGCTTTTCCCCCATCCTTGTGCGGCTACTTGTCTTTTCCGTTGTATATCTCTAAGTATTAGGTCTGATGTATATCTAATACTATATCAAATATAAGTATTTTTAATAAATCAATACAAATACAAGGAGTTTCCCATCCAGAATAGAATTACAGAAAAGGAAATTCATAGCTGACAGTTAGGCTCTGATTCCGAGGTGATACGACTGGATTATGATATAAGATCACTACTGAAATAATTATCTTCTCCCAAGCTTGTCGTGGGCTTCTGAATTGTTTAAATTGAACTTTTAGAACTCTATTTATGACCCAAACTGTGTACACTGCACAAACTACCAATAAAATCTGATTTTTAATCAAAGTATCGAACTCTTACTATTTAAACTCCAAACCTTGTTATAACTCCTTGATAGCTACATTAAAAAATAAATTTTATTAAATAATCCAAATCAATTAAAAAATAACTAAAATATAGGGACACTATTATTAGGATACAACGCACGTTTATGAGTATTATAAAATTAAATAGAAAATGTAATCGATTTATAATTTGTTGGAACGTACGGTATAGGGTACTACGTTTTACAATATAAATTAAAGAGTTCGAAAAGAAGATTAAACTTAATCGCTATGACTCAAGCGATTCAATTCCACATCTTCTACTGAATTTCTTGATTCCCTTTTAGCGAAGTGTGGCCTTCGATCTCCCAAAGTTTCCTCTCCTCAAAGCCTCGAAATTCCAAAACCCTAGCTACGTGCGGTTGTCCTAGGTCTCAATTTCGGTTTCTGTTATGTAACCAGCTTTAAGGAGAATGAGAATATATATAGGCTCTAGTAGGGATCATGGACAATTACGTCGGGTCACCCAATGACATTTCGGGTCAAGCCCAATGTCATTAAATATTAATTCAATCCACTAAAGAATTAATATTTGCACTACCGTTCCTAATACCACAATTCTTTTATTATTTAATTCGGCTCCTATATTATTTGCTTATTAAATTCCCCATGTTTAAGATATTGCAAGTCCATTAATTAAATTAATCACTAACAATGAATTTAATTAATATCTTATTTATCCTTTGTTAGATATAATTGCTAATGTTTGTTTATCAGTGTTTAAGCAACAGGTACTGACAAGAGTTTATCAGAAGCCAGTCAGAGTTTAGTTAAACTCTGACAGGGTGAAGAGTTTAATTGAAGTCGGTCAGAGTTTATTTAAAGTCTGACAAGGTGATAGTTGTATTAGCTGTCGGTGCTGAATTGAAGATTCTAGAAGCAATATATTCTGAAGATGGAAAGAAGCAGAATATATTGATACAGCTAAGGAAACGGAATAGAAGACTGAAGCAATCCTTAATTGATATGAATTGTATAGCTGATTTATAGGAATATCAATTAGATAAGGATTGTATGTAGCTGTGTACTATATAAACACAGATAGGTTATCCCTAGAAGGGACGCGATTATTGATATATTATTATTGTAACCTAGAAGCTCTTTGTGATTCATTAACATCATAAAGAGAGAAGCTGTTAATATAAATACAGTTTATTGATTCATAAACAGTGTTCTTAATTATCGTTATTCTCATACATACTTGATTATATTGTGTATTCGGCCTAACAATTGGTATCAGAGACAAGGCTGTTTAATATATACAGTTTTACGATTCAAACACAGTATTAATCATGTCTGAAGAAAATCAAACTGCTCCTAAGGCTGAACAGGTTAAGCCCAATTCTGTGAGTCGATATGAAACAATCAGGGTTCCAATTCTCAGGCCAGTAGAGTATCCGATTTGGAAGGTTAAGATGACCATGTTTCTGGAGGCTACAGATCCAGAATACCTTGACAGAATTAATGATGGTCCTCATATGCCAACTAAATTGTCCCCTGTTGTTGATGGTCAAGCACAAAAGACTGTTCCAAAGGAAAAGAAAGATATGACTCCTGAGGATATCTCATCAATTGCAAAGGATGCAAAGGTTAGACATCTTCTCCACAGTGCTTTAGATAATGTAATGTCTAACAGAGTAATTGGCTGCAAAACTGCCAAAGAGATATGGGATGCTTTAGAAGTCAGATGCCAGGGAACAGGTGCTATTAAGAAGAACAGAAAAACAATACTCACACAGGAGTATGAGCACTTTGATTCAAGAACTAATGAAACCTTGACTGAGACTTATGACAGATTTTGCAAACTGTTGAACGATCTGTCTCTGGTAGATAAGGAATATGAACTTGAAGAGTCCAATCTCAAGTTTCTGTTATCTCTACCTGAAAAGTGGGATTTAAAGGCAACAACAATCAGAGATAATTATGATCTTGCTGATACAGATCTTGATGAGATCTATGGATTGTTAAAGACTCATGAACTTGAGATAGAACAAAGAAACAGGAGGTCCAGCAAGAAGACAAAATATGTTGCTCTCAAAGTCGAGGAGAAGCCCATCAAGAAGGAATCATCAAGGAAGAAAGCCAAGGGAAAGGCTTTAGTTATTAAATCTGAAAGTGAGTCATCAAACTCTGATGATGACTCAAACTCTGATGAAGCTTCTGACTCTGAGGATGATGAAGAGGAGTTGATGCAAATGGCTGCATTGATGGTGAAGACCTTTAAGAAGATGGGATTCAAGAACTTCAAGAAAGGAAAGAGATTCTCAAGGAAAGATTCAAACTCTGAAAGGAGAAGTTTCAGAAAGTCTGATGGAAAGGAGACCAAGTCTGGCAAGAAGGATAAGTCTCAAATCCAGTGCTACAAGTGTAAGGAGATGGGTCATTATGCTCCAGAGTGCAAGAAAGGCAAATCTGAGAAAGCACTCATCTCTAAAGGCAGAGACTGGGCAGATACTTCAGACTCTGATGATGGAGAAAACTATGCTCTTATGGCAACTGTCAGAGATGAGACTGAATCTTCTGAAAATAAGGTACCCCTAACTACTTATGCTTATGATACTGATAATATATCTGAGTTAAGAGTATATCTGAAAAGTGTTCATGTTAGTTATAGGGATCAGACTTTAGAGAATGAGAGGATTAAATCTGAGAATCTTAGTCTTAAAGAAAGAAACAAGTTTCTTGAAAGAGAACTTGAGAATATGAAGCAGATTCAAAAAGAAAGAGATGATGCTGTTTATATTGAACAGGAAGTGCTTAAGTTAAATAAGCAGCTAGAATCTGAACTTGAAAAAGAAAGAAAAATAATTATGACTTGGACAAACTCTGGAAGAGACACTCATCAAGTGTTTCAAACAGATTCTGTAGGTTTAGGCTATTGTGAAAACGATGAACTTAGGTTTAAAGACAAAGTTAAGGTTAAACCACAACTTAAACCTGTGATATTTGTTCCAGAATCCACCAAGCTAAAATCTGTAGTTGTGAAAGAAGCTGTTATGGAGCCAGTTGAAGCTTGTGTTGAACAAGTAGATATTGAATCTAAAACAGAGAAGCTTGTTGAGCTAGAAGCTATTAAAGAACCAATTAGAATCTGTGAGAAGCAGGTTAATGTTGGTTTAATGACAGGAAAACAGTTTAAACATAAGCTCAAAGAGGTTAAGTCTGCCATGAAACCTAAAGGGTCCAAGAGAAATAGGAATGGAAAAGTAGGCATAAATAATAGAAATAATCATATGCCTAATGCTAGTGCCTCAAGAAAAACATGTTATAATTGTGGTAGTTCTAATCATCTTGCTAGATTTTGCACTAAGAACAAACATATTAATTCTTTACCTTCTACTTCAGAAGTAAAGAATGATTATGTTAGAGTAAGACCACAGACTTTATGCAAACATTGTGGGAGCACTTGGCATTCTATTTACACATGTAAGAGTTATCATGCAATTTATCATAACTATTATGAGCTAAAACCCAACTTGAAATGGGTTAGAGCAAACTCTGCTAGTGTAAAATCTGACAATGTTAGTTTAAACTCTGATAATACAGATTCCGCTGCAAAAACTAACACTGTTAAGAAAGACAAAGGATCCAAGCAAGTCTGGATCCTCAAAACTAACACTTAGTGTTTGTTTGTGATTGCAGGGTATAATAGAGAGCACACTTATCTTAGACAGTGGATGCTCAGGACATATGACTGGAAATAAAGCCCTGCTATCAGACTTTGAGGAGAAGGCTGGCCCAAAAGTTTCCTATGGAGATGGCAACATAGGACACACTCTGGGATATGGCAATATTAATCTTGGAAGTGTCATCATCACAAATGTAGCTCTAGTCTCAGGACTCAAGCATAATCTGTTATCTGTGAGTCAAATCTGTGACAGAGGAAACCATGTAGATTTTCATAGTGAATACTGTGAAGTTATCAGTAAATCTACTGGGAAAGTTGTTCTAGTTGGACACAGGCGCAACAATATTTATGAAGCAAGTTTGGTAACAAACTCTGATGGAAAAACAGTGTATCTGACTGCAAGAATGTCAAATGAAGAGAGTTGGAATTGGCACAAGAAGCTCTCTCATCTCAATTTGAACAACATAAATGAGCTTATTAGAAAGGATCTTGTAAGAGGACTTCCAAAATCAATACTCAATCTAGATGGTCTATGTGATTCTTGTCAAAAGGCCAAGCAAAGGAAGTCATCTTTCAAGAGCAAATCTGAATCTTCAGTAGTGGAACCTTATCATCTTCTACATGTTGATCTCTTTGGACCAGTGAATGTGATGTCCATGGGCAGAAAGAAATATGCTCTAGTAATTGTTGATGAATATACTAGATATACATGGGTGTATTTCTTGTCAAAGAAGGATGAAACTGCTCAAACGTTGATGGATCATGTAAATCTACTGGACAAAAGATCACAGCACAAAGTCAAAATTATAAGGAGTGATAATGGAACTGAATTCAGAAACTCAATCTTGGAAGCTTTCTGCAAGGAAAGAGGAGTCAAACAAGAATTTTCTGCACCTGGAACTCCACAGCAAAATGGTGTAGTTGAAAGAAAGAACAGAACTTTAATTGAAGCTGCCAGAACTATGCTTGATGAAGCAAAATTGCCAACTTATTTCTGGGCAGAAGCTGTTCAAACTGCTTGTTTTACTCAAAATGCAACTCTGATCAACAAGCATGGAAAAACACCATATGAGATGGTGAAAAACAAGAAGCCAAATTTGAAATATTTTCACATATTTGGATGCAAATGCTTTGTGTTGAAGACTCATCCTGAACAGTTGACCAAGTTCGAGTTAAAAGCTGATGAAGGAATCTTTGTTGGCTATCCATTGTCAACAAAAGCATTCAGAGTTTACAATCTGAGAACGAAGGTGATCATGGAATCCATACATGTGTCGTTTGATGACAAAAAAATAATTGGACTTGAAGACAAGGATGGATATGATCAACTACGTTTTGAAAATGAAGATCTATTCTCTGATGATATAAACTCTGATGAAGCAGGGTTGACAAACTCTGACGAAGCATACTCTGAACCTCTACTGGTAAATACTGGAGAAACTGGAAATTCTCAAATTGAACAAAATAGAGAACCAGTTGAGGGGGAGCGTGAAGAAGCTCAACAAGACACAGCAAGTGAGTCAGTTGAGGAAACTGATTCAAACTCTGACAGCTCAAACACTGAGCCATCCAACTCAGGGGGAGCCTCAGATACTGCAGAAAGTCAACATATGAATCAGGAGAGCATGGATCAAGGGGGAGGATTCAATAATGATGCAAGAAACCACTTACCAACAGCCAGAAAGTGGACACAGGCACACACACCTGATCTCATAATTGGAGATCCTGATGCTAGTGTGAGAACTAGAAGTGCAACAAACAATGAGTGTCTGTATCATGCTTTCTTGTCTCAAACAGAACCAAAGAAAGTGGAGGAAGCTCTTCAAGATGCTAATTGGATTACAACAATGCAAGAAGAGTTAAATGAATTTGAAAGAAATGAAGTCTGGACACTTGTACCTAGACCAAAGAATAGATCAATTGTAGGTACAAAGTGGGTTTTCAGAAACAAGACTGACAGTGAAGGTGTGATTACAAGAAACAAGGCTAGACTTGTGGCAAAAGGTTATTCACAACAGGAAGGAATTGACTATGATGAAACCTTTGCTCCAGTTGCAAGATTGGAGGCCATAAGAATTTTTCTGGCCTATGCTGCACACAAGAAGTTTAAAGTCTTTCAGATGGATGTAAAAAGTGCTTTTCTCAATGGGAAGCTTGAAGAAGAAGTGTTTGTTGAACAACCACCAGGATTTGTAGATTCCAAGCATCCAGATTATGTCTACAGGCTTGACAAGGCATTATATGGACTAAAGCAAGCACCAAGAGCATGGTATGAAACTCTTGCTCAATTTCTTTTAGAAAGTGGGTTCACAAGAGGTACAATTGATAAAACCTTGTTTTATTTCAATTCTGGTGATGATTTGCTTTTAGTTCAAATTTATGTAGATGATATTATTTTTGGATCTACTAATGACAAACTTTGTAAGAAGTTTGCAAAGCTTATGCAATCCAGGTATCAAATGAGCATGATGGGAGAGCTTAGTTATTTTCTAGGCTTACAGGTCAAGCAAACAGATGATGGGATTTTTATCAATCAAGCAAAGTATACCAGAAATCTTCTAAAGAAATTTGGTATGCTTGATAGTTCATCTGCTACAACTCCCATGGCTACAGCAACGAAGCTTGACAAAGACACAGGAGCCTCAGTAGATATGACTAACTACAGAGGAATGATAGGGTCTCTACTGTATCTTACTGCAAGTAGACCTGATATCATGTATGCAACATGTCTTTGTGCAAGATTTCAAGCAGATCCCAGAGAGCCTCATCTAACAGCTGTAAAAAGGATCTTCAAATATCTCAAAGGAACCATAACCCTGGGTTTGTGGTATCCTAGATAATCAGAGTTTAAGTTAATTGGTTACTCTGATGCAGATTTTGCAGGCTGTAAGATAGACAGAAAAAGTACAAGTGGAAGCTGTCAATTTTTAGGTGACAGATTAGTTTCTTGGTACAGCAAGAAACAGAAGTCAATCTCCACATCCACTGCTGAAGCAGAGTATATAGCAGCTGGTAGCTGTTGTGCACAGATTTTATGGATGAAGAATCAACTGCTGGATTATGGGTTAAGGTACTCTAAAATACCTATTTTCTGTGATAACCAAAGTGCTATTGCTATGACAGGTAATCCAGTACAGCACTCCATGACCAAGCACATCAGCATAAGATATCATTTTATCAGAGAACATGTGGAAGAAGGGAACATTGAGCTTCATTTTGTGTCTACAGACCAACAACTTGCAGATATCTTCACCAAACCTTTGAGTGAAGCTACGTTTACAAGATTGGTAAATGAACTTGGAATGATCTCTGGTTCTGACTAGAGATACGGGTTAGACTCAAAATCTATCCATGTTTGATTGTTTAATGCTCATGATTCCTTGCATATATTAACTGTTATGAGTACCAGTGTCATAAACTCTGTCGGTTAAACTCTGATGCTAAACTCTGTGAGTCATAAAAAGTTGGTCATACTCTGAATGTTACAGTTTAAATGCTATACTCTGATTGTAATTTTGTCTGGAACATATGGACCAATGAAGAAATTTGTATGAAGCATAATTCTCAGTAAGTAATTGTGAATCCTTAAGAGTTGATAGATTCTGATCTCAAATATGTGCAGTAAGCTAACACAGCATGATACTGTCTCTATATTTATAGCATCTCTTAGTTTATTGATCCTATACACTGAGTCTGTATTAGCTGTTTGCATCTTCTCTCATAAGTTAATTATAATTACTGATGAAAAGTCTAAACTCTGATTATTCATTGCAATTAATTCACCCTCCAATCAAAAGATGCCAAACAGAGCACAAATTCCTTTGAGATCATGGTGTGCCTAGGAAGATCCAGGAACTTATTGTATGAAATAAGGACTAAAATCTTTGATTTTTGGTGACTAGTGCCAACCACTGATTACTGGAAAAATAAATATAAAAAAAAAAAAAAAATATATATATATATATATATATAATAAAGGGGGTGAAAAATAAAAGACATATCCAAATGAAAGGATATCAGTAATACAGAGTTTAGATAGAAAAATCAGTGTCTATGTTATACATGAGAGTTTAGGCAACCAGTTTTTACTACTTTAGTTTGTGGATTTTATGCACTTTGAGATGATCTAAATACTGATTTCGGTAAACTCTGCTACTACACACACATATTTTCACAACTGTACAGATTGAGAAAAGAGTTTATTGACAAAGAAGGACAAATGGTAAACACTGATGTATTGTGTGAAATACGCCGAGGTTACATTGTTTTAATCTCTGATGGTTAAAATAATCTCTTTGTTTCAGACATTTTATAATTTTGAGATTAGCCATTTGTTTTTCGGAAAAAGTATGATTGAACGGAGAAAAGAAAGAGTGTGTTTGATAAGTCCTGATAGTGATTCGTAATGCTGCTGAGTATGTTAGTTTATTGTTTAAAGTGATATCATTTCTTTCACTTTACAATTACTATGCAAAATTGATAATACTGATATGTAAAGAAACAAATTTTTTTCATTAATTGATTCAAATTTACATTCAGACCATTTCATACTCATGTTTAGCTAAACTTTCTGGTACATACTAATCACTATGGTTACAAAAGAGAAGATCTATTTAACCAGGACAAGTATTTGAATGCTACAACTGAAGCAGAAGAGCTAGAGCCAGAAGCTATTGTGCTCTATTACTTCTGATGATCGCTACCCAGTTGTTCAACTGATCATTATACCATCTGGGATTGCTTGACAACATCCTGAAGATGAATCATCATCATCATCTTCCTGGATTCTCTTTCTGCTTTGCAGCTTGCAGGATTCCAAGAAGATTGTCTCCTCAGTACCCATCAGGAAGCTCTGCTGGAAGAGCATCATACAAATCTCCATAGTATGATCGTCTGCCAGGATGGGCACATCATATGGACCGGGACGGATGATGTGCACATAAGGATTAGAGATCGGTCCTTCCGCTATTTCATCATCTGCTATAAGACCTTCATCATTCAGAAAAGACAGAACAAGAAACTCATCGATGATATAGTTTGCTTGTTGATGCCAGTTCATGTTCACGAATGATTCTACATCCATGAATTCAAAGGTTCCTGCCATTTGGTGTATGGTAATTTTAAGATATGAAGCCTGTTGTTAAAATGCTTCGGTTTTTAAAGCATTCAACAAGGTAACTGAAAGGTTTTTCCTTGAATCGAAGCGCTTGGGATAATAAGGTGCGGAGTTTCAAGACAGTCATTATTATTCTGACTGTTGAGCTCCTTTGTACTTTATTATTAAAATTGATAATTTTATTATTATTAATTTTTTTTAAGCGGATATTTTGAGTGTTATATGTGATGCCAGGTGTCTCCACGTCTGCACGTGTATTGGAAGTTGTTAGACACAGCTGTCAGCGTATGCACGTTTGACATCTGTCCCACTAACATACATTTAATCTTTACAGTTCTTATTTAATACACTACATACACACGATTCAATCTTTTACGCACCTCATCTTTTCATAAGCTTTTACTCACACACAAACACTCAAACACTTTCAAAGCCCAGTTCTTCTTGTTTTCAAATCTTACTAATGGCAACTACAACGTTTATTGCTTCTGAATTAGAATTTGTTCCCAACAATTATTTCATTTGATTCAGAGGTTCTTGTTACACTCTGATATCGGTACTGCTCTAACCGCACCATCGAAGCTGTCTGCGACTCAAATTCGAACTCTTTGGCAGACAGGTACTTATGATAATGGAGGAGAGTCTGGATCGCCATCTATAATTTTTGAGTTTCAAGGAGATGAATTTGTTGTTACTCCTACTACTGTTCGTGATGCTTTGGGTCTTGAAGATTTCAATGCATTCACAATCTCTGTTGGAGACTCTGAGCTAGTCAGAATGATGAGCGAGATAGGCTACACTGGACCTTTGACAAAGATAGGTCAACTCAAAAGGCCATTTTTGCGCAAGGAGTGGAGCTTCTTTTTCGATTGCATTACTCGGGCTTTTGGAAAGAAGTGCACCAATTGGGATGCGATTCCCACGGATAGTCTACAGATCGGGTATTCTCTTCTCTATGGCAGTCAATTTGATGTTGCTAGATTAGTTTTAACTAATATTGGTGAGAAAATGCTAGAGAATAGAAATGTTGTTTATTTCTCTAGGTTTTGTCAATTGATATTCAATTTTTGCTGCCCAAATGTTGAGATAGTAGAGGATGATGTTATACTTTCGTTTAAACTGCACAAACGTATATTTTCTGACCTTATCAACAAGGACAACAAGAAAGGAGAAGTTGGTCCTTTAATGTTGCCTGCATCAGTGCAACAATTTCTTGACAACTTACAACAACAACAAGTCTCAACTGCTGAAGCTGGACCTTCTGTGTCTCAACCACAGAGGTCAAAGAGATCCAAAGTTCGAGCAGTTAAGTCTGGTTTGCAACAAACTGAAGCTGAGGTATCAAATGTTGATGCTGTGCCTCAGAGAAAAAGAATGAAGAAAAGGCGAGCCCAAAGGGCAAAGTCTGTTGCTGCTGATTCTATTGTAGACTCAGAAACTAAAGCTGATGAAGAAACTCTTCATCAGAGAAAGAGAAGACTAGTTGCTGATCAACTTTTTGGTGATATCATTGCCAATATGGACAAAGAACCTGAGGACACTGAAGCTCCTACATCAGAGAATGAGGAGATTGTGATTACAACTGTTCCTTCAAGTACTCCTGCAATTGTTGTTGAGGAGGATATTCTAACTGCTGAGGATGCTGCAAATCCTGAAACTATTATGATGGATTTTGAAGCAGAAGCTCCTACATCAAAAGCTGATGATGTAGTTAAGGAAGCTGCTGCATACTCTGACAGCAGGATTGTGGATCATGAAGATACTGTACTGGAAGCTGATCAAGCTACTACTGAATTAGTAGAACCTATTGCTTCTCACACAGAAATCATTTCTCTTGATTTTGAGAAAGGTGAGGAAGTTGATCAGATTAGAGTTGATCCAGTTCCAGAAGCTGTTGCTGTACATGCTGATGCAACAGATAATGATCATGAGGATATTGTTTTCCTTGAAACTTTGCAACAATCAGTTGTTGAGATTGTTCAGAGAGAAGCAGAGGTTACTGCTCCAGCAAACTCTGATGTTCCTCAAACTGTAGCAGATCAAGTACCTGATGCAACTGCACAGTTAATTGATGAAATCACTGCTGAAAATGTGCTTGAAGATATTCACAGAGAGGATGACAATGCTGAAGCTAGTCCTGCTCATTCAAACTCTGATATTCAAGTGGAAGTTTCTGATCTTCAAGCAAATTCTACTGAAGAGAGGGAAGTTCAAAGGGCTGCTTCTGAGCATTTTCAGAATATGTACTACAATACATGGACTAATGCAGATTGTGTCTTTCCAGCACAACGGGCTGCAGATTTTCTATCTGATTCTGTTAAGAAGATTACAAATCCTGATGTCCTTACGAGCTTACAGGCAACTGTTATTCAAGTCAAATCTCTCAATAATAGATTTGATGAGAATCAACAAATGCTTACAAAACTGAGGAATGAAGTAAGTCTGAGGGATCTTACTTTAAAGGCTGACAGAACTTCTTACTATGCCATGTTCAAGCAGCAAGCCAGGGATTCTGAAGAAATCAAGAAGAGGCTTGGGACAGTTGAGGACAACCAGAATGCTATGTCTGCTCAACTGACTTCCATTTCTACTGCGCTTGAATTGCTGACATCAGTACTACTTTCTGATGATGTCAAAAAGGGGGAGAGTATACCTAAAGACAAATGCAAAGATACTCAAACTCTGAGACAGAAGGATGATTCTACTGATGGGGGAAGCAGAGGAAATGAAAGAAGGATTTCTGCTCAAAGGCAAAGACGTGTAATAAACTCTGGTGGTCAATCTAC
This sequence comes from Heracleum sosnowskyi, assembly GCA_030848705.1. NCBI lineage: Eukaryota > Viridiplantae > Streptophyta > Magnoliopsida > Apiales > Apiaceae > Heracleum > Heracleum sosnowskyi. The sequence continues at coordinate 20,161,497 of CM061235.1, read as the reverse complement.
TTCAAACCTCAACAAAAGTTTAGTTGTTTCAGCTAACCCATCTACTGATGAAGAGATTGCTGCTAGGATCTTTATTAAAGAGCATGGAAAGGAAGTTACTATTGAAGATATCCAGGCTGAAGAACAGATGCTTGCTGAGGAACACAAGAAAAATCTTGAAGCTGGAATCTACAAGAAACAGGAAATCAAGGCTCCTAGGAAGAAAGAAGTTGGTATTTCTATCAAAGAGAATACACAACAGAGTATACAATATACAAGGAGACCTGTGATTAGAAACTCTGATAAGGGTAAAGGCAAAATGATTGAAGAGCCTAACCTGAAGAAGAAAGATAATTCAACCTCTGACATTGCTCAAGTTGAAACAAGATTAGCAAAATCAACCTCTGACGCTGCTCAAGTTGATGATACTATTGAAGTTAAGCCAGCCTCTGACAAGGCTCAAGCTGTGCAAACTCAGCTAGCTCCTCAACTCAAAGGTTTCTTAAGACCTGTACTCTCTGAAACTCTGACACTTCAACCTGTGGATTTTTCTCAAACCAGGACTGTACTTGGAAAAGAATCTTATGATAAGTCTGGTTTAGGTTCACATAGGGAGAAGAGAATAAATAACAGATCTCAAGACAATATTTCACTGGCAGGATCTGGTATTGGGGGTACACAAGAAAATCTTGATAAGTTAGAATCTGTTCAGTTGATTTTTCACAGAGTCTTGAAGAAGCAGTTTCTGTTATACTTCATGAGTGATGGAAGTGTTTATAGAGTTGGAGAATCTGATGTAAATCTCAAATCATGGGAAGAACTTGAATATGTACTTTATCTGTTGAAAGTTAAGAACAGACACACCCATAATGTTGCTCAAATCTTAAGAGAAAAGATGCTGAGATCAAAAGTGATGCTTGGAGGAGGAGAAGTCTCAAATGCTTATATTCCAAAGTATAGAGATCATGCTGGAAAGTTGGTGAAGATGAAGAAAAATAGTGCTAGATTTAAAACTGCACTTGGAATAAAAGTCTTAGAATTCAACTTAGAGTCAGATAAAGCTCAGTACATTCGGTTAGGAAATGACATGAAGAAGAACAGTATCTATTCTCTGAGGGCTGCCATATATCAAACTGGTGAAGGAGATCCAGAGTATAAGGAGCTGAAAGAGATTATGATAGCTGAACTTGAGAATGCTGAGAGAAGACTGCTGATTGATTATCTCAGGACTGTACCTGATATTGAAGAAGTCAAGTAAAGTCTGACTGTAAGTTTTTAATATTTTCTATTCTAAGTCAAATTTAAACTCTGTTTTAAATTAAACTCTGTTATATGTTAAACACTGCATTTGTTAAATGGTTTTGACATCATCAATTATATGTTTAACTTGTACATTTTATTATGAACAAGTTGGGGGAGATTGTTAGATATAATTGCTAATGTTTGTTTATCAGTGTTTAAGCAACAGGTACTGACAAGAGTTTATCAGAAGCCAGTCAGAGTTTAGTTAAACTCTGACAGGGTGAAGAGTTTAATTGAAGCCGGTCAGAGTTTATTTAAAGTCTGACAAGGTGATAGTTGTATTAGCTGTCGGTGCTGAATTGAAGATTCTAGAAGCAATATATTCTGAAGATGGAAAGAAGCAGAATATATTGATACAGCTAAGGAAACGGAATAGAAGACTGAAGCAATCCTTAATTGATATGAATTGTATAGCTGATTTATAGGAATATCAATTAGATAAGGATTGTATGTAGCTGTGTACTATATAAACACAGATAGGTTATCCCTAGAAGGGACGCGATTATTGATATATTATTATTGTAACCTAGAAGCTCTTTGTGATTCATTAACATCATAAAGAGAGAAGCTGTTAATATAAATACAGTTTATTGATTCATAAACAGTGTTCTTAATTATCGTTATTCTCATACATACTTGATTATATTGTGTATTCGGCCTAACATCCTTGATCATCCACTCAACCCTTATAATTATGTCAGAGATAAATCAGTCTGCAGGGCTTTGCATAATTATCTTTATGAGCTTTCAAGAGGACATCATCAACCCGAATATTATCAGGACATGGATTCCTTCTGTAATTAATATCCCACTCTGCATGCAATGTCATTGCTCAATACATAATATTGTAATAAATAATTAATTACATCATATATGAATCAAAGCATGTGCATTGCATACAACTATACAAGTGTCAATCACTACATCTGGATTAAGAACCTAAGCAATAATAATATCATTAAATCTTAGTTCTTCTTTATTGTCAAAATAGAAGAACAATTCTACTATTTCGATCATGTTCAATACATACAAAGTATACAAGTATTATTCCAAAGTCAAGATAAACTATTCTCAAATAATACTTCAGTCATTACAGTGGTTTATCTAGTACCATTTAGACTATAAACCTTTATTATATTATATACAGACAGCGATAATCTAATCTTTTGTTATCTCATTTGATACTAGATTATCCACAATATATAATAAACATACAATGTAATAATATGCAATCAAGATTCTCAATAAAATGGATAATGTTATATACTTCAAACGAATAGTTCAGTCAACACAATTAAGATTTGGACAAAAATATAGAAATATAAAATTAAACGAAAATTAAATTATAAAATATTTAAAAGCACCGATTATAAGCGTAAAATCCTGTACGAGGCACGAACATGTTCATTCATATACTGAAATAACTTCTCGCATGAACCCGTACATATATTAAAATTATTTTATAATTAAAAATTTGGTAAATGATAATATTTTGATTTTATTTTATATTTGTATAGTAATTTTATTATATTGTAAACAGTTTTCATGAACCAAATATTTTATAATTTGATTAAGTTTCAGAAAAAATTGGATAAATATCAACTGAGTGTAATATAAATAATAATTGTAGCATAATTGATCGTGTATAACATGGACATTTGTAAAATCATGTGACTTTAATGTAATAAAAGTATATTTGTAAAAATTTAATCTTATATATGTGAGATTATACCTTAAGACATATTACGAATTTTCTTAATTTTATATATAATTGATATAAAATTAATCGATTTTAATATTTGATTTTTTTATTAATATTGATATTTGATCTTAACTCAGTATAGAATTTGTTAGTTACAAAGTCATTTATGTACTTACCTAATAACAAGCCTATAGTATTGTAATACTTTGTATTACTTACTTGACCCTTTAACTAGAGAATCCCATTGTTCTCAAAGGTTCTTCATTTATACTTAGGTATATAGAAACTTAGTTCCTCTGACTTCACATCAAAAGTCTACAAATGTAACTTGGAAGAAGATCTCTTGATCATGCCTCAAGCTGGTTTGGAAGACAAATTGAAGAATAAAGAAGTTGTAGAAATGAAGTGGAAATTTATTAAGTCATAATTCGAGAAGTCATTTGTGAAGATTCAAGTAGTGTAAAATGAACTATTCGAGAAGTCACCAATTCGAAAAGTGTTGCATTAAATATTCAAGAAATGAAGAAATACTAATTCGAGATATCCTAATTAGTGAAGTCAAAATACACTTATTAGAGATGTCTGAATTAGTGAACTATTTTTTACAGATTCGAGATATCATGGATTAGAGAAGTCAAAACAACTAATTCGAGATGTCTCAAATAGAGAAGTAAAATACAATGATTTGAGAAGTCATAAGGATATTGATTCGAGAAGTGAAGAGTGGAGGTTAGGGAAGTCAAGCCTGCATTGGTTCGAGAAGTCGAGACATCGAATCAGTTATTCTAGAGATATTGAATGGAGGACTTAGACATTTTGCAGAGTTACTACAGACAAACTTCACAAAGATTATGGAGACAAAGGATCAACAGAATCTTGTACACCTATAGTGATCCTTCTAGTACAGTTTACACATGGCAAGCCTACAATGAAGTTTGGAGAGAAATTCAAGGGAAAGACAACTAAAGAAGTGGATCTATGTTTGTACAACTTGTCTTTTGTTATATTGTAAAAAGTAAGTTGTGCAGAGTTTATATAAGTGCATAAACTGTTTCATTTAGCTGTAAGTTTTTCAAGTTCAGGAATTGTAAATCTCTCTAAGAAATAGAAGCTGAGAATACACTTTCGTATATAGAGATTGTAGCAACATTTAATCTAATATCATTTATATTCAAAAGTAAATTTGTGTTGTTCTTTATTCCGCATACACTTCACACACATTTACTTTGTTGCAAGAGATAATCGATTGTAATACATTCACCCCCCTCTGCATTACATTTGTCAAGTACTCATTTCCAAGAGAATTTACTTCAAGAGTTTAACATATTTTACTTCTTGATGAAAATGATAACATATTTTAATATATTAACGACAACGTGTGAAGTGACAAGAAATGTGGGATAAAATGAACAAAAATTGTTGAACATAATATATACATAATATATGAGCGGTTTCTCTACTGTAGCAAAGACTGTGATAATGCATGTCATTAAGACATATACGTTTTATCGTCTATTTTTATGTTCATGTACTTTCTTGTATCACAAATCCAAATCAGACACTAAATTTTCGTATTATAGACCAAATTATCGTGTTTAGTAAAGAGACTTAGAAAAGTGAGTATGGATAAAGAATAAATAAAAAATGGGCAAATTATTGAAAGTGTGAGCTATATTAGAGTTAATAAAGTATATCATGTTGTTAGGATTTATGGGTGATAGCTATGAGACAGCTTAACTAGATACTTTCTTTATACTTAATTTTGTTAAGTATGAACATACTGTCACAGCCAGAGTATGTTCGTGTAACCATTTTGTTTGTTGTTAAATAAGATTTTAGTACATCTTGGTAGAAGTTCATTTATTTGTTCAAGCCTCAAGAAGTGCTCAAGGAGGACATCAAGAATAAATGTTATTGTCATGGCACTGTGTTAATCCCAAATGACCTAACAGAATTGTAAAAGGGGGGGGGGGTGGTTGAATACAATTCTAGATATTTTCTTGAACTTGAAATTAAATAATGAAAACTGAACTGATTAAATAAAAACACAAGAAGTAAATAATTCAGTTGGATTGTTTGATGATCCAACTGAAGTGTTTTTATTGCGGAAATAATATGTGATACAAAGATGTACACAGCTGCTCAGTTACAAGAATGTGGAGAAGTATGCTCTCAAAGATAGCTAATACAATATGTTTGTTTTTCTTCTCTTACTTCTAAAGTAACTGCTACACTTGGTTATATAAGCCCAAGTTTACAACTCTATTTTTTGGCTACACTAAAAGTACAATGAGTAACCACCAATAGTTTGCTTTTCATCCCTTTGTCCAGTGGTTCTTGAGTATCCTTGTCTTTTGCATATAATAATTCATTCCAAGAACCCAATTGGAAACTGGGATGTTTCCTTATTTCCATGTCCATTTTAATGGTTTCCAATGCACTGTACCCTTCTACATCACCTTTTGAGCAGTCAGAAAACTGTCACTATCACTTTGTCAACTATTCAGAAAAGCAACAATGATTCGTTGATAGTAGGGAGATGTGTTTCGTTGATAGCTTTATTCTTCATTCCGTTGATAGTGTATTCCTCGTTTCGTTGATAGAGTAATCTTCATTCCGTTGATAGAGCAATCTTCAATCCGTTGACATGTCTTCACTTAGGCAAAATTTCAAGGCATAATATATTTACAATTCACCAACCTATTTTGCCTATCTAGTACTTAGTCAACATGACTTAAAAAACCTATCTAATACCTACAACAAAATGCATATCAAACTATGAAGTATTGTACAATGCAGTTGCTACATCACTCATTTCGTTGATGAGCTTCCTGTCAACGGATTGCTGCAAAGCATACCATTCCGCTGACAGCTACAACTTACTTTACACAAATTCTACTAAGTGTTTTATGTTTATCATCAAGAACAACATATTCCTAACACACTGACAGTAAGGTTACAAGAAGACAACATGTTGCAAGTCATGACAGTATATCCACTCAGACAGCAACATTGACGGAAGCCCTGAGACATCAACTTTACCTTAGTCTGACAGCAAGCTTGGAAATCCTGACAACATCTATTGCGGGGACTTCTTACTGTCACCAAAAGCACACTTTTGTGACAGCAAGCTTGAGGATCAGGATATTGTCTTGAAGGGATAATCTTTGTATTGGGGATCTACCCTGGAAAACATGTGACAGTAAAACATCCCCTTTTTCAGCATAACGCTTGAAATGCCCTTTATACATCAGTTAATCAAACAAGACCAAACCTGACACAGAACAACCAAAAGAAAAACAACTTTCTTCTGAATTTCTCTCTCTACCCCCTCAACACACTCATTTTCTCTTTTATACCAACAATGGCACCCAAACAATCAACTTATCAGACTAACTTTGCTGGCATCTACTCTCCTAGTGATGCTGGTGAAGAATTCAAAGGGCTTATCTCTTTCCTGAATAAGTCCTATCTCGGGTATGCTATCACCTCAACTCCTGTTCTTGACCTAGATAGGATTGAGAACTTCTGGGAGTCTGCTACTCCTCAAGAAGATGGAGACCATACCACCATCTAGTTCAAAATCAAAGAGCACAACTACACTCTCACTATTCAAGGCATCAATGCAGCTCTAGGAATTGCACTTGAACCAAGAAAGACCTACATAGAGCTAGCCAATGATGAGACCCTCAAGAAGCTCTTCTTGAAAATTGGGTATTCTGGACCCATTCTTGAAGAGGGAACAACAAAGTGGTACCCTTCTGGTGAAATGGACAGGAAGTATCTCAAAAAGGAGTGGAAAATGGTGTTTGATGCAATGGTGAAGGTGTTCTCTACCAAGACTACCGGCTGGAATGGAATTCCGACCTACATCAAGAAGCTCACTCACTCACTTGTTCATGGGTACAAAGTGGATGTTGGAAAGCTACTCATGGCACATCTCAAGGCTGCCATAGGTAAGAAGGTAAACATATATCCTCGCTTTCTAATGTTGTGTATCAATTCCTTGTGTGATTTTGATGAGAATTCCCCTCGTTTAGAGGTGTGCAGTGTTTTGAAAAGAAATACACACACAACTCTCACTTCACAGAATTTAAATGCACATATTCCACTATGCTTCACCAAACACATGGTTGATCAAGTGCCTAACCTTGATTTTCCATTACCTTCTAGATATGACACTGTTAGGTCCAAAGTATCGTAGGGGGGGGGGGTTGAATACGATACTCACAAATTATTTACTTTCGTTCGCGGATTAATCATTCAGTTCTATCACGAAATCAAATGCACCAAATCAAAACACGAGTCGGGGAATATATCGTTTTATAAATATAAACCTCGAGGGGTGCTATAATTTCTAATCCGTAGATTAGCTTCAATGAGTTCAAGGTTACACAAATTCAATACAATGATAAAATTCTGAGCACTATTAATTTCTCTGATAATTTTCTCTGGCTCAATCTCTCTCTTCGTAATGTCTTTGTGTTCTACCTTGATTAACTAAAGAAGACACACTCTTCTCTCTGTATTAATTGTAGTCTGGATTGAAAAACCATCGAACCAAAAGAAAAGAATTAATCTTGGCTGTTGGATCTTCATCAACTTGAAAAACAAAGAAACTTTTCACCTGCTCCTCAATTTGGAAAACTATCGAATGTTTAAAGTTAATATTCCATTCGATGGTTTTTTTTAATAAAACTATCGAATGAAACTTTAACTTACATTAGTTTTCTTATTGTTTTCTTTGATTCACATTCGATGGTTTTCATAAATAAAAAAACCATCGAACTCTTTTCTTGTCCTTGATCTTTTAGAAAAACTTCTGAGCTTCAGGGTGTTTAGTTTTAGACTGAATCAATTTCTTCTGAGACGATAAAAACAACTTGATCTTTTTAAGTGCCGTCAACTGGTGCAACTGGTCTGGTTCACAGATGAATAACACTAGATCAATTCTTCTATGTATTTAATTCAATGCTGCTGATTAGTCCTTTGTCGTTCTGGTTGATTCAAATAAATCACTGGAATCCTGTGGTACTAACCCTAAATCATTCACATACTTCTGTAATCTTGAAAGTCTTGTTTCTTTTATTGTCACTGAGGCTTGAACATTTTCATGAACTTCTTTCCGTGACCTGTTTACGGACTTCAAGAATACATACCATATTTTGATTTTTTTGAGTTTACCTTTTCTTATTTGATTCTGGATTCCTGTGCTTCTGTTAATATTATTGTATGTCTTGTCCTTTGTTGAGTTGCAGTTATCTCTTTTACATCTTATGTTACATTATGCTTTACAGATACCTTCACTCTTGAGAATGAAGCTAGATTAGACCCAAATTCAGCTAACCCCCATTCTACCCCATACACTTAGCCTAGGTTCTCTAGACTTCCCAAAGTACAGAGACAAGCCTTGCAAGAATCCAAAAAAAGATCCCTAGAAACTGATGTTGGTGGTAGTGCTGAGAGTCAAGAGGGAGTTCCTACACCTAGTGCAGCAAATAAGGAAGGTAGTCAAACAGAATCCATAGTGGTTCCTCTTGAGCCTAAGAAGAAGAGAGCTAAGAGGACCAAAACCACTATCAGCCACCCTACAGTCTCCTAAAAGAATGTAGAGGAACAAAGGGTAGTAAACACCTCCCTAGATGTTCCTTCTCAACAAGGGACATCTATTGAAATTGGCCTGTCTCCCAAGGCACCTTGTACAGAGTCTGCACAAACTCATGTTCCAACTCATGAGGAGCCTCCACTTGCAGAAACACACCTGGAGTCAGGACACAGTGAGGATTTCACTTCTCAAATTGATGCTTCACAAGTTCCATCTGTGGAGCAGCCATTATTCTCGTCTCCACTTTCACCTTCTTCCTTCTCTACTCATTCATTTGTTTCTTCTCCACAACCTAGAGAGGGGGACAGTCCCAACCCTTCAGGTTTTGATCATCCATCTCTAATCATGGATGAGCCCCCATCTAGTGGTCCATAAGAACCCATTTCTCAAAGTGAAATGGACACCACTCCTTCAAACACTGAGAAAGAGCAAGGTACAACTCTGCTAGAAAGTGAAACAGCCAGTACCTTGTTCAATCTTCAAGGAGCATCTTACCTTAGGGAAGATGCTGTCACAGCCTCAGTTGCTGTCAAAGACTCTGAGAATGCTGCTGTCACAGGTGACCCTGTTGTCAAGGACTCAGTAGAAGTTACTGTCTCAGCCAAACCTGCTGTCCCAGCTGCAGTGGCATCTACTGTCAATCTTTCAACTGACAATAACATTTCAGGCAAAGCTACGGTCACCTCTGCACAACCTGATTTTGATGTTGTAACTGTTGAGGATGTCTCTGATGATGATGTGCCACTTTCTCAGTTCTTAAAGGTACATTCTAAACCATCTCTTTCATTGCATGTAAGTACTGCTCATACCCATGCATCTAGGTTGAGTGAGGGTGTGTAAAAGAAAAGAGAGATAAAAGAAAAGAGAGGTGAGCATAAAAATGAGAGGCAGCCAAATGAGCTGGCAAAATGAGAGGGACTTGAGCATGTCCAGAGTGAACTTGAGAGAGCCCTAAATGTTCAGGCACTAGGCCATGAGAGTTCTTCTGCGAGGAGTGATGAGATCACTCAGAAAAACACTGAGAGTGTGAGAACCCCAACAGCCTCCATGCCCCATTCTTTCCCTTCCCCTCCAAGAAGGCTAAGAACTGGTGACCCCTCTACTGCTCACAGATTGGAAGCCCTAGAGCACATGTGTCTTTCCATGGACACTAAGCTTGACCGCCTGTCTACCATGGTGGCCTCTGTTTTCTCTAATATTCAGGAAGCTATTCAGGTTCTATCTGTCAGTATTGATGCTGCCAACTTACCTAAGGGGGAGAAAAGGGCAAGATCAGAATCTGTCCCCAAGCAAGATGTTGCATCTAAGGGGAGCCTATTTCTAATGAGGAATCAAGGAGAAAGGGGGAGCCTGCAGCTAAGGGGGAGTCAGTATCTGCAAAGAGGAAAAGGGGAGCAAAAGGGAATTCAGGGAGTAAGGGGGAGCAAGAAGCTGGAAAACTATTTGAGTATGAGATGACTGGAGAAAAAGTTTTGATGTCTAAAGAAGCACTGGAAGCAATGCAAGGGAAAGCTCCATCCAAAAGACCAGTACTACCTCCTGTGACAATAAGAGAGCCAACTTCAAAGCCAAATGAGAGTGCTCTTGAAAAGAAGTGGAGAGAACAGGAGGAGCAAAATAGGCTGGGAAAAGGGAAAGACAAGCTGCCTGAATACATCTTGTCAGGAAACACATGGAGTGAAGGAACAGAGTTTAGTCAGGAAGAGGCTAATACTTTGATGGTTGACTACAGGGAGAGCACACTACACAATCATGATGATGACTTCAGTAGGATAGTTGAGGAAGCAATGTTGGAACCTAGCAGAAGATTGAATAACTGCTCAACTTTGCTAAATGAGAAGATCATAAGTGTATGTGTGAAGATCAATGAAGAAAAGAGGTGGGCCATTGATGTGTACCTGAACAATGGAATATCTATATTCATCACTATGCAGCTGTTACAGAACCTTCCAGCAAAGGTTTTAACTGTGATGAAGAACAAAATCAAGGCAAACCACACATCCTTCAATGAGATTCTGCACCTGCAAATGCTAAACTTAATCTCAGAGAAACTTCCAGAAGTCTACACCAATCCATTCTGTGTCTACTATGCAACTACCACAAAAAATGGTAGCAGGAGATGTGCATACATGAGTCTAGGAGGCACTTCCACAATGGAGTCAAAGTCAATATTGAAAGTGTTAGATATGATTCTCAACTCTAAAGCCAACAAGGAAAGAGCTCTAACTGTCAATGCAATTTATGAATTGCTGGTGAAGAGAGACAAGGAACTGAGCTCTACAGTAAAGAAAATGATCTCCAAAGCAAACTCCAAAAGAGCTGATCAAGGTGAAAGCTGTTGCTTTGATGTTCCTTTTGATGGTGATGATGCGTTGGATGGAAGTGGAGGAACTGGAGTAACAGGAAATGCTAGTGGAAGTACTTCTGGGAACGTTGGAACTAAATCCCAGGAGGAAAACAAAGAAGAAGCTCCTGTGCATGAAAGGAAAGATGCTGAAGTTACAGAAGAAGAGGAGTCTGAAATAATTGAAGTTTTGGAGGAAAATATCTTGAGATGTGCTATAGACAGTATAAATGCTGAAAAAGATACTGTCACCAAAGAAGCTGTCATGGAAGACACTGTCCTAAAAGAAGTTGTCATGGAGGACACTGTCACAGAAGATACTGTCTTGAAGGACACTGTCGAAGAAGATGCTGTCAAGGATGAAATCAAGCCAACTGTCAAACCAAAAAGGACAAAATCCTTAGCCAGGGCTTGGCTTTTTAGACAGGAACCTGAACCTGAGGAGACTACTAAAGCAAGGAAAGGAAAGACCAAGTACTCAGGAAGGGAGAAAGCAACAGGGCTATGCAGGAATTTGAAGAAACCAATGCAAGTCAAATATCCAAACTCTTTTGAAGTACAAAATGCTAAATCTAAAGAAATCAAGAATGTTGAAGTGGAGTTAGATGCCAATCAGGAGGCAAGAATGTACATTCTCTGGTGGGATTCATCAAGGTTAATAAAGGTGGACAAAGAATTTATCATGGAAGTTGAGTTAATTTCTGTGAATGACATCCCTGTGATCGTAAGAACAAAAGTCAGAAGAAGAATTGACTACTTCTTCTTGGACAGAATGGTGGAGCTACTGCAAAGCTATGACAATGTATCCAACAGTGTCATGGAACATGTTCTGAAGTACAAGGATGTAAGAGACATGGAATTCTATCAGAAGTCTGGCATGTTTGAAGATCATGATGATGCTGACATTGCTCACTTGTTGGAATATTCTGACGAAGAGATAGCTGATTATGAAGAGGATTTTCCTGAAGAAGAGGTGCAAACCCAACCAAGTCAAGAAGGACCTTCAAATCCTGCAGGAAGAGATGCCACTGAAGATATGGAAGCTCCACTCCTGAACAAATGCAAAGAAGCCAACATGTTGGAGAGTGAAGGACCCAACAACCAACTATGTATGCTAGAGAATCCTCTGAGGATCAAGTTCATAAGGGAAGAAATCCCTGTGAGAAGCTTTCACAAGCTCAAAACAAGTGCCTTGAAAGACTTACTCTACATAGTAATTGGTTCAATTCATCCATTAGAACAGCTGTGTTCTTTTGAGATTGAGGGCATTCTTCAAAGAAGAAAGGGTGAGGACTCAAAGCTGGACAAGTCAAGAAGAAAAACCCTGAATGCATATCCTGGAAGAAGATTTAAACTTGTTGAAGGCATATTGAAGTTCAGAACTTATGCCTTTGGTCAAGAATTGTGGACAGATCTCCAGGATGCAAGAGTATGTCTCTCCAAAGTAGTCCAAAAGTACATTGATGAGATAGAAGATGATGCCATCTCTCCTGATGAGAAGGCATTGGTGGAAGGACTCAAGGAGATTCTGAAAGAAGCTCTCAACAGAGAGGATGAATCAAGATAGAAAAGAAAATCTGAAGCTAAGTGAAAATCTTTTATCAACTCTGATCTTGTTAGTTAAGTTGTCAGCATGTATTAATTGTAAATTTGTTGTTATTGTCCATAAAAACAAATTGGGGGAGATTGTTAGGATTTATGGGTGATAGCTATGAGACAGCTTAACTAGATACTTTCTTTATACTTAATTTTGTTAAGTATGAACATACTGTCACAACAAGAGTATATTCTTGTAACCATTTTGTTTGTTGTTAAATAAGATTTTAGTACATCTTGGTAGAAGTTCATTTATTTGTTCAAGCCTCAAGAAGTGCTCAAGGAGGACAACAAGAATAAATGTTACTATCATGGCACTGACAGTAAGGTTACAAGAAGACAGCATGTTGCAAGTCATGACAGTATATCCACTCTGACAACAACATTGGCGGAAGCCCTGAGACAGCAACTTTACCTTAGTCTGACAGCAACTTGAAAATCCTGACAGCATCTATTGCGGGGACTTCTTACTGTCACCAAAAGCACACTCTTGTGACAACAAGCTTTATGATCAGGATACTGTCTTGAAGGGATAATCTTTGTATTGGGGATCTACCCAGTAAAACATGTGACAGTTTGGATGTTCAAAGAAACATGCGTGCTGTAGTATCCCAACACTGCATCAGGTCTGCAAGACTACGATTGAAGCTTGAGAGATCACATGACAAAGCTCACCAATTCAATAGTATGACAAATCAACATCTACTGAATTGTGTTAGCTAAATATAGAATGTATCTAGATTGCTTTTTCCAGTAATGATAAACTTGTTTGTATAGCAATTTAGGTAAGACTCACGGGTAGACAATTTGTAAGAAACTGCCACATGAAAATGACAGCAGCTTCACAAACCCGTGATGATAGAGACATGATTAGTTTACTAAGACAAGCTCTCAATCCATTCTCTGAATCACTCGAGAAATTGAAGCTCAAGAAAACTGATATTTTCTCGAGGTTGTAGCAACACTTTGCAAAATAAATAAAACATTTATTTTGTGAGAAAATCTCTTGTGTCTACTTGTATTTGCAATTCGTAAACTGATAAACTTTAATCTTAGTTTTACTTGTTGAAACGTAGATGGGGATTTATCAGTATTTCATTCAACCCCCCTTTCTGCAATAGTCAAGGACCAACACATGTCATTTTGAAAGCTAAAAACAAAGCAGTGTTCATTTCAAAAAAAACGGTTAGGAAATCGATGAGACGAACAAATTGTATAAATTATTATTGTATAATTTAATTATAATTTTCTAAATTTAAAAATATTTAGCTAATGAATAATGAGATCCTACAAATAATATGTAACTTATATTAGATCAAATTTTAATAATGCTGGCTTATATCGCGTGCAAAGTGCGAATTACTTTAAACTGTTTTATTATTTAAATTTTAATATTTTTGTAGTTTTAATTTTGATAATTATATATAGGATCTAATGTAAAATTTATATTAAAGAAAATAAAATAATATAGTAATATATGTTTTATGAAATTTTACATTTATTTATATTTTTAAAACTAATTATAAATAATAATTTTAATTTGTTATTTGTGGAATTCAAACCTTAAACCTCTCTATATAATAAATTTTTCTTATGACTGTGGCCTGAGTGACTAAATTATAAACTCACTGGACTATCGAGAAACTTTCAATTTTCGGTCTTTAATATAAAAGTATAGATATCTTGTGTGTCAATACTTGACTAATTAAAATAAATTAAAATTATATATATATATATATATAATGTAAAAACATCAATTATATTAATAAACAACATAATTGATATATATATTTAATTGAAAAATGCAAGTATAACAAAAAAAATTACAAAGATCATTGTATATATAATTATATATTAAACTACGAAAACTAAAAATGGTATATAAATAACTTAGCAAAAATAAAATAAAAATGCTATATAAATAACATAAATTAACATTTTATACACTTACAAGTTAAATTAGAAAAAAGAATAAAAATTGATAACGTAGTTTATGTAATAAGAGTTTTACAGTACATTCAAAAATAAATATAAAACAGTGGTTAGAAAATAAACTTAATAAGAGCACGTTACAAGTTCAATTCCTAATTCCCTTTAAGTACACAAATTCATTTTATTGATTTAATTTGCCCCTTCAAGTGGTCTTCGATCGACCTGTGATGTGACATACATTTCTCAGTCTTTTTATGTGAAAAATTCAATGATAAAACTGACAAGACGTAGACAAACGAGTCTTCATGTGGAAAGGACGCGTACTCATGGCCTCATGCAGTCATGCTTATAGAATTCTGACCGAAGCCTTTTTGGCTCTTCTAATTCATCTGCTTACTTGAAGACTGCATCTTGGAAGGCCAGAGGAAATGACAGCAGCGATTGCTGCTCGTGGGACGCTGTTGAGTGTGATGATGCTACAGGTAACGTTATCGGTCATGACCTCAGTGGCAGACTAGTACATGCTAGTCTTTACTCCCACAGCACCCTGTTTAAACTTGTTCACCTTCAAAACCTAAATCTTGCAGAAAATAGCTTCATGAACTCTTCAATCCCACCCGAGATTTTGCATCTTTCAAGTTTATCGTTTATAAACCTCTCAGGCTCTTCATTTTCGGGCCAAATTCCACTCGAGTTGTCAGGAATGTCCAAATTAACTTCTGTTGATCTGTCTTACAACTATTTGCATGGAGACTTTCCAATTGCCATTTTCAGCCTACCAGGCTTGTTTGTTCTTAAAGTGGCTGGCAATCAGAATCTCAGTGGTTATCTTCCAGAGTTTAACAAAACAAGCTCCTTCAGGGTATTGGATATTGGTGGGACAAATTTCTCTGGGAACATACCGGCCTCAATTGGAAATCTGCAGTCAGTGACTAGGTTGCGTCTCCGAGCTTGCTATTTTTCGGGATCGATCCCGGTCTCAATTGGTAACTTGACCCAACTCACTTATTTATCACTTTCTCACAACAAGTTCAATAAACCAGGGAAACTTTCTTGGCTTGACAAGCTAACAAAACTTACGTTTTTAAGCCTCGAGAATAACAGTCTTTTTGGTAATGTTCCACCATCTCTTGCAAACCTCACCCAGGTTACTTATCTTTACCTTGGATTTAATCACTTGAGCGGTGAAATCCCGTTGTGCCTGATGAACATGACACACTTAACCAATATTGATTTGTCTCATAATAAACTAACAGGCCCAATTCCAAGCTCATTCACTCAACTCAAGAACCTTAATTATCTTTCTCTTGCCAGTAATAACCTTGTTGGTGAAACAGATGCTGGCATCTTTCTAAATCTTGAATACCTTACCTTTCTCAGTCTATCAAGGAACAAGATAACATTACTTACCTATCATAACATTAACTTTACACTTTCAAAGCTTGAAACTTTAGAACTGAATTCCTGTAACTTAAGAGAGATCCCATACTTTCTGCAATTCCGTAAAAAGTTGGAGGTACTGGACCTGAGTGAAAACAATATTAAAGTTGGGTGTCAGTAGAGTTATGTTTTAGCCATTTAACTCTAAGCAGAAACAACATGAATACAATTTAATTACGTTGGTGTGGTTTCGGCTTTCTGTTTTTATTAAATTATATTAGTGATATTAGTCTGTTGCAAGTTTTCAGTAGTTAAGGCAATAGTAGTTGAACATCAAGTGGTTGGGAACGTGGGGAGTTTACAGCTTTTACTTACTGTATTATCAAAACCAATATACGGTTTGTGCTCTTTATAAGAGCTTGTCTTGTAATGCAAAACTCAAGCTGAATATCTATACTAATACAAGAGTTGTGTTTGTCCTCTTACATTATCTTTCAGTTTCAACACACACAAGATGTAGCATATACTATAGATTTCTACATGTTTTTGTATTGTTAGTGCCTTGATGTTTGAAGAAGTGCTTGGCTGAATTTGTGATGGTAAAGATAATATGATCTGCTATAAGAAATGTAACAAAGTTTATTTGTTGACTAGTAGATTCCGATACGAGTTCGGACTAGTAGATGAGCCAGGACTCCAATATGAGTTTGGATTTGTTGACGATCCAGGACTCCGAGAGGAGTTCGGATTACTAGATGAGCCATAACTCCCATATGAGTTCGGACTTATGGACGAGCCATGACTCCAATATGGGCTAGGATTATAGATGAGCCATGACTCCAATATGGGTTAGGACCTGTAGGTGAGTCATGACAAAATATGAATCCAGACTAGTTGGTGGACCATGATTGAGATATGAGTCCGGGTTCTTTGGTAGTGATCCGGGGTCCAGGACGGGTCCGGGCTATACATAGCCTATCATTTGCCCCCCACTCCCTTATGCAGATTTTATGGATGGGGGAGTAGAAGCTCTTGAATAGGTAACGTGGAAAAGATTTCTGGCTTGATTGTTGCCCCCCAACCCGGATTGTTATCAAGGATGGCTTTGGGTGACTTAGAAAAAATTTCTGGCTTGATTGTTGCCCCCCAACCCGGATTGTTATCAAAGATGGCAATCCGGTGTTGAGAGTGAGCCTTGATTCTCTCTCAAGTCCAAAGCTGTGGGGCTTTGGGTGACTTAGAAAAGATTTCTGGCTTGATTGTTGCCTCCCAACCCGGATTGTTATCAAAGATAGCAACCCGGGGTTGAGAGTGAGTCTTTTATTCTCTCAAGTCCAAAGCTTTGGGGCTTTGGGTGACTTAGAAAAATTTCTGGCTTGATTGTTGCCCCCCAACCCGGATTGTTATCAAAGATGGCAATCCGGGGTTGAGAGTGAGCCTTGAATCTCTCTCAAGTCCAAAGCTGTGGGGCTTTGGGTAACTTAGAAAAAATTTCTGGCTTCATTGTTGCCCCCCAACCCGGATTGTTATCAAAGATAGCAACCCGGGGTTGAGAGTGAGTCTTTTATTCTCTCAAGTCCAAAGCTTTGGGGCTTTGGGTGACTTAGAAAAATTTCTAGCTTGATTGTTGCCCCCCAACCCGGATTGTTATCAAAGATGGCAATCCGGGGTTGAGAGTGAGCCTTGATTCTCTCTCAAGTCCAAAGCTGTGGGGCTTTGGGTAACTTAGAAATTTTTTTTGGCTTCATTGTTGCCCCCCAACCCGGATTGTTATCAAAGATAGCAGCCCGGGGTTGAGAGTGAGTCTTTTATTCTCTCAAGTCCAAAGATGACAATCGGGGCTCCTCTTGAATATTTTAATTCTAGAATTTGAACCGATTCTTCTCATTTCCCCCCTTTTATTTCGAAAAGGTTTTGTCCTATTTTTTCTAGGTAACCGTGTGAAACCGCTGTCAACATTAATTACTCTGTCCTTTTGTTTTTCTACTTTTTCCTTTTTCGATTTTGGTGACCAATCACGATGTGCCACCTGTCCTTGTTGAGCTATCTTCCCTTTGCTTATAAAAGACACTCTTTCATCTTCTTTTTACCTTTTATCTTTCCACGCTTCTCCTTCATTTCTGCCGGTTTTTCTTTCTCAGGCGATCTTTTGTCTTGTGTTGTGACGCTATTGCATCCTCCCGCTCTCTGTAAGTACCTGGTCTCGCTCTACTTTTTTCCTTCTGTTAATCCATGTCCGTATTTTCCTCTTTTGCATGCACTGTTCCCATTTCAATTGGGGGTTTTGAGAAGTTTCTTGAATAGTTTTAATAGTCTATTGTTATAGTAACCTGTTTAGGAGTGTTTAGTCGTGGCTTGGTTGTATGTATTAAGTGTGTTCTAATTTTTTGGTTTTGGTTTTATGGGTTTTTGTATCGTGTTCTTGATGTTCTTGGTGTGGGCATTTTATAAATTGGAAGTGTTTTGGTTTTGATCTTGCGTGATGCTTGTGGTGCTGTGTTGTGATGTTTCTGTGATTGTGGCTTTGGTATTAGTCCGGGCTTGGGTTATATGGTTTATATTGTTTAGGTCCTAGTTCGGGTTATCCATGACTTTGACTTTGTTTGTTTAGGATCATCCGGGCTATCATCATACACGAGGCTTATTGTTTTGTAACAAACATTAACATGTATGAAATCATGTAGTATTTGAAGGATAGAACTGAATAACTAACCATAGTTAATCCGGATTCTTAATAGGTGTATGGTTCGGAAAGAGAAGCGTGCGAATAGGGTGCTTGTTCCACTCTCTGAAATCCGTAGTAGTAATTCATTTTTCTCTTGTTCCTCTTCGTCCTCCTCTAGCCAAAATCAATACCTTGAACTCGTAGATCTAGATTGGTGCATAATGTCTACTAGCTCGGATCCCCCAGTGGTAACTCAATTGAACGAGAGAGTGCTAGCCCCGAGCCGAGGTCTTATAACTCCCTTAGGTTTTTACCATGATACCGATTATATGTTTGTTAAGAAGCCTTCTAACTATGACCATAATCTATATTACCAAAACCTCCATCATCACTATAACAATAACCACGGTGCTAATGGAATTCCCGGGCCTGTTAATAAAGTTGTTATGGACCGGGCTTGTAAAGAGCTTGTTATTGGCCGAAGTCCTAACCCACTTAAAGCACCTTTTGCTGATCTCCCTAGAGAAGAGATGGATGTTGCCATCCGGGCTGCTTTCCAACTCGGCCCTGAAATTGAATAGAGATGGCCCGGGCCTAACGAGCATGTATATGACCGAGGTGATGATGGGTTTATTGGGGTTTGGTTAGAACACCTCCGGTCCGGCTGGAGTCCGCAATGCCATAACTTTGTAAAACATCTCTTCAAATACGAATATGAAATATCGATCATGCAAGTGACCCCCAACGGAATTAAATGGATTATCTGGTTTTTGGCTTGTTACGAGAAATCTGAATATATCCCCACCTTTAGACTTTTTCATCAGCTTTTCCAACTAGTTTGGTCTAACAAAAAGCCTCTCTATGAGCTCCGGTTTCGTGCTAAGGAATGTGGCTTTCCTTCGGGGTCCGCCCAGCCCATAATTCAACAAAGCACCCTAAAAGGTTGGTCCGGTGAGGTTCTAATGTTGAAGGGCTGGGATCTTGGTGGTATGCCCCACATTGTTTTGGATAAAGAAGCCAAAGTTTTTGAAACGGTCAAGTTGACAAGTTCAGCATTAAGAAGAATTCGTAAGTTCTGTGGGATTCTTGGGTTTCAATGTACCCGGGATACTTTTATGGATCATAAGAAACTCTTTGAGTTAGGATGTAAGTTTGGTTGTTTTTGATTCATAACTATGTATTCTTACTGTTTGTAGCCTGAACCTCAAGTTTAACCTCTCTTGTTTCATTTCAGGCTTTCCCCACTATAACCCCAAGTTGGAGGATATCATGTCTCACAACACCTATTCTTTGGCTCTAAGAAAAATCTCTGGAGTGCACAACGACAAGGTGAAGAAAGTTGGTGAAGGGTCCGGGTCCAGTGTTTTGAAAGAAGGCGGTGCTGAGTCTGCTGCTCCGGTCTTAAACCACCCCGTCCCTGATGTTGAAGCTATTGATGTGGAAAACATTGATATTCTTGATGACCGGGCCATCAAGAAAAGGAAAATTAATGTTGGCCGGAAACCCCCCTCTAAACCAAGAGTGGTTGTGGAGAACATAGCTGTGGATGGTAAAGGAAAAGGCCCGGATGGGAGGCCTGTTATGGTTGGGTCCTGCGACTTGAAAAAACTTGCTAAGATGGCTTCTGAAATTCCCACAGATGAAGATGTGGAAGAGATGGGGAAGTCGGGGGTAGTATCTCTGATGCAGCGTGCTATTGCATACTGGGGCCATGTAAGTATTCTTTTGTCTGTTCTTTGTGCATGTGCGCCATCTTTGATGTTCATATTACAATGGTTTTGTCTTGCAGTCCGGGGCGTTGATCAGTGGAACTGCGACAGTGTTTGTTAATGAGTTGGAATCTTTGAATGGAGAATTGAAGAAGAAGGAGGACCGGGTTCAAAGTTTGGAGTCTGAGTTGTCTTCCCTGAAGTCAACTTATGACGACAAACTTGCTGATCTCACCTCTGAAATGTCAAAGCTGAGGATTGAGTTTGAAAAGGCGAAAGAGGAGTCCGGGGCTCTTAATTAGGAGAAGAATCATGGTTTGGAGCTCGAACTTTGCAAGTCTAAAGAAGAAATCATTGCCGAATTTCAGAAGTCTGATGTTTATGACCAGGCTATTGCTGATGCCGGGGCTCCTGAGATTTACCGGACATTTGTGGTTGCTGAAAAGCATCTCAAGACTGATCCGAGTGCTTGTTGGGAATCCTTCATAGACCATTTCGTTGCTGCCAAGAAGGATATTGAAGACGGCCTTGGTGAGCCCGCACCTTATGATGGCCCGAATCCATTTGTCATCCCCGCTGGCCCGAATTTTCCTCAGCCGTCTAAAGGAATTAATCAAACTCCGGAGTAAATTGTTGTAACTGCGTTTGCCTCTTGGGGATTAATTTCCATGTAACTTTTAACAATTCGTAGAACTGGTTTTCATTAACATTGGAAGTGTTTCCGGGCTATATGGACAACCCGGGCTTCCGTGTCCATTCTGTTATAAGTAACCTATTTTCCTGTTTTTATTCCGTTCCTGCGTATATCTTTTGAAATTGCGTATTTCTGTTGGGTTTACTACATTGTTTTGTACTTGGGGATATGTTCCCAAGTTTTTGATTGAGTTTCGCTTGTGACCCTGACTATCTTAACTGCCTATGGCTCCGAGCCAGGGTTCTTTTGTTGCATACTGCTAGGAGCCCGGCCTCATAGCTTAGTCCGGGCCGGGCTTATGTATTTTTGTACTTAGGAATATTTCCTAAGTTTATGATTGCCTATGGCTGGTAACCCTGGCCGCATTATTTGCCTATGGCTCCGAGCCAGGGTTGTTAGATTGCTTATTGCTGGGAGCCCGGCCTCATGGATTAGTTCGGGCCGGGCTTTTATATATTTTTGTACTTCGAAATATGTCCTAAGTTTATGATTGCCTATGGCTGGTAACCCTGGCCGCATTATTTGCCTATGGCTCCGAGCCAGGGTTGTTAGATTGCTCATTTCTGGGAGCCCGGCCTCATAGTTTGTACTTAGGAATATTTCCTAATTTATGATTGCTTAGTCCGGGCCCGGCTGGGGATTGCATTTTACTGGGGATCCTGGCTGCATTATTTGCCTATGGCTCCGAACCAGGGTCATTAGGTTGCATGTTGCTCATGAGTCCGATCTCATAGCTTGGTTCTGAGCCGGACTCTTTTTTTTATATTTAGAATAAAATCTAAGATCTTCATTTGATGCATATTGCTCGTGAGTTCGGTCTCATAGCTTGGTTCTGAGCCGGACTCTTTATTTTATACTTAGACTAGAATCTAAGATTTTCATTTGATGCATATTGCTCGTGAGTCCGGTCTCATAGCTTGGTTCTGAGCCGGACTCTTTTTTGGTTTTGGTGCGTATTGCTGGGGACCCTGGCTACGATTTTTGCCTATGGCTCTGAGCCAGGGTTTTTAGTTTGCGTATTGCTGGGGACCCGGGCTACATGTTATGCATATAGCTCTGAGCCCGGGCTATTACAAGAAATTGAAATTTGCTGGAAGTTAAACAAATATGAAAAGAAAACAAAACAACGAAACCGGTTTTATTTATAGAAAGATCAGGAATACAAAGTTCTTATTCTAATCTGGGCTTTCGGGAGCTCCTTTTTTTTTATCCGGTCGCTGCAATCTTCTTACTGATAGAATTTTCGGAGTCTAAGGCCATGCCAAGTGTTGGGGACCTCAGAACCATCCATATGAACCAACTTGTATGTTTCGGGCCGGAGTACTTCCATTATCTTGTAGGGTCCTTCCCACTTTGGCATGAGCTTTCCGGTATTGGTAGGATCAGAAGCCTCCGTATCACGAAGGACCAGGTCTCCAACTTGAAAGTTTTTAACCCGGGCCTTCTTCCCGAAGTACTCTCTAGTTTTTTCCTTGTATTTTTCCATCTTGTCAATAGCTTGATCCCGGACCTCGTCGATTAAAATCAAGTTAGCCTGCAACCCTTCTTCATTAGCCACTTCTTCAAAATTTATCGCTCTATGGGAGGGATTTCCGACCTCGATGGGTAGTAAAGCTTCAGTGCCGTAGGCGAGTTTGAATGGGGTTTCACCAGTGCTAGTCCGGGGACTAGTCCTGTATGCCCATAACACGTTTGGTAGTTCTTCAGGCAACTTATTCTTACTTTCTTGTAACCTCTTCTCAATTCCTCTAAGCAAAATCCGGTTTGTAACTTCAACTTGGCCGTTTCCTCTTGGGTATGCAACAAATGACTTTTTATGCTTGATTCCTCTTTCTTTCAGGTAGCCTTCGAACTCGGACCCCACAAATTCTGGCCCGTTATCAGAAACTAGAACCATTGGTAGTCCGAACCTCATTAGTATATTGTCCATAAACCGAATGCAATCCTGCTGATTTATTGTTCTCATTGCCTTAGCCTCTACCCACTTAGTCATATAATCAATTGCAACTAATAAGTATCTCAAATCTCCTTTTGCCCTGGGAAAAGGACCCATGATATCAATGCCCCAAACAGCGAATGGAATAGGAGACAGGACTGAGGAGGGTAAGACCGGTCTCTGTCTTGGGACATTGCTAAAAAGTTTGCAGTTCTTGCATTTCTTCACAAACTCCACAACATCATTATGAATTGTAGGCCAGTAATAACCCTGCCTTATAATCTTGTGAGCCAAGGCCTTTGCAGATAGGTGATCTCCACAAATTCCCTCATGAACTTCTTGCAAGCAATATTATGCCTCGACCGGACTAACGCACTTTAAATTAGGAGAAGAGTAAGTCCGGCGATAGAGTAAACCTTCTTCTAGAAAAAACTTTGCAGCTTTGGCCTTCAACCTTTGAGCTTGGTTCTTATCAGATGGAAGTTCCCCTTTGTTCAGATATGAAATTATTGGGGTCATCCAATTTGGTTGGTGTTCGATCTCCATTATTTCTTCTTGTTCCACCGTTGGTTTTTCCAATTCTTCAAAATAGACCGAGCTATCCAACTCAGCCGAATTTTGGACTAGCTTGGACAGGATATCAGCTTCAGTATTATCTTCTCTACTCACTTGAATGATTTCAAATTGTGGTATCACAACTAGGTGGCCTTGAACCAGGGCTTGGTACCTTCCCAGAATTGGGTCTTTTGCAACATAATCTCCAGTCGTTTGCTTGACCACTATTTGGGAATCACTGAAAATCCTTAGCTTTTTCACTCTCAGGTTTCGGGCTAGACGGAGTCCGGCCAAAAGAACTTCATACTCCGCCTGATTGTTTGTTGCTTCGAACTCGAATCCGATCGCTTGTTTTACTTTAAATCCATCCGGACTCGTGAGTACGAGCCCTGCTCCGGATCTTTCTCTTGTTGATGAGCCATCTACGTGCAACATCCAGGTCTCATGATCGGGCATGGAGTCTTCCCCGAGTTCTGTCTCCATGGGAATGTGAACAGGTTCCGGGAAAGAACATTCCACAATAAAATCTGCTAGGGCTTGAGCCTTGATTGATGTTCTTGGTATAAAAGTAAGGGAGAATTGGCTTAGCTCCACAGCCCAATTTACCAATCTTCCCGAGATATCGGGTTTGTGAATGATTTTCCGGAGTGGTTGATCTGTGATTACTTTGATCTCTCTCCCTTGGAAATAATGTCTCAGTTTGCGGGATGCAGTTACCAAAGTGAAAGCAAATTTTTCAAGGTTCGGATAACGTGTTTCAGCATCCTTGAGCACTTGGCTCACATAGTAGACTGGTTTTTGTTGGCCCTCATGATCCCGGATAAGGGCCGCCCCAACAGCCAGGGTTCCTGCAGACAGATAGAGGCTAAGTGGTTCTCCAGGTTCTGGCTTGGTCAGGATTGGTGGTGCAGCTAGGTATTCTTTAATTGATTCCAAAGAACTTTGACACTCCGGACTCCAAATAGTATCCTTCTTTTTCTGGGCTCCTTTAAGCAGTGTAAAGAAAGGTAGGCAGCGCTCGGCAAGTTTAGGAATGAACCTTCTTAGAGCCGCCAAAGACCCAGCTAGCTTTTGTATATCCCTTTGAGTCCGGGGTTCCTTCATTTCCCTTATAGCCTTGATTTTTTCCGGATTAGCTTCGATTCCTCTCTGGCTAATCATGAATCCCAAAAAATTTCCAGCTTCCACCCCGAAGGTGCATTTCTCCGGGTTAAGCTTCATTTCTTGTTTCCTTAGGTTGTCAAAGCATTCCTTCAAATCAGCGATATGGTTTTGAACTTTGGTGGATTTTGCTATCATGTCGTCAACGTAGGACTCCAGGTTTCTTCCCAACTGACTCTTGAAAATTTCCACCATTGCTCTCTGGTACGTGGATCCAGCGTTCCTTAGTCCGAATGGCATGAGTTTGTAGGCATAAACAACCCGGTGTGTGATGAATGCAGTCTTGGCTATATCAGCCGGGTTCATTTTAATTTGATTGTAGCCGGAGAAAGCGTCCATGAAGCTCAGCATGACGTGCCCAGCTGTCGCGTCTATGAGCTGGTCGATGCTTGGAAGTGGGTAATGGTCTTTTGGACAGGCAGCATTTAGATCAGTGTAGTCCACACACACTCGCCACTTTCCGTTTGGTTTCTTGACTAAGACTACATTTGCAAGCCATTCCGGATACTTTATTTCACAGATTATGTCGGCTTTGAGAAGTTTTTCAACCTCTTCATCGATTGCCTTTTGTCTTTCCGGGGCAAAGTTCCTCCTTTTCTGCTTTACTGGCTTCTTTCTAGGATCAACATCTAAGCTGTGCATAGCAACAGACTCCTGGAGTCCGGGCATGTCGTCCGGGCTCCAAGCAAAAACGTCTGCATACTCCCGGAGTAACTCAGTTAGCTCCTTCTTGAATACGGTGTCCAGCCCAGTTCCAATTTTAACTTTCCTCTCCGGGTTCCCTTCTTCTAGCTCAATGGTCTCGAGCTCGACAGCAGCCTCAACTTTTCCCATTTCTGCCTTGGAGACATATTGTTGAACCCGGGCTTGCACCACCTGGTCAAGGTAAGTCTGGGCTGATGTGTTTTCTGTGTTTTGGACTTCCTTGCCGGATTCTTTTTTCTGGTTGTACCTGTGCTTCTTTCTGCTGATGTTCTTCTGGTAAGCATTTGCCTTCCTTTTGTTTTCCGGGTCAGTTTCAGCCATGACCAAAGCCTGACCATAGCATCGGCTAGCCATCTCGAAATCTCCCCGGACTTCGCCAATTCCTCCGGGTGTAGGAAACTTGAACTTTAGATGTGGGGTTGATGTTATAGCTTGGAGTTTTGTCAAGGCTGGCCTTCCCAGAATGACGTTATAGGAGGATGGGGTGTTTATGATATAGAATTTGACCAGGTTGCTAACCTGCTTCAGGAAAGTGCCAAACAGTACTGGGAGATATAGAGTTCCCTGGATTGGAACCAAATTGTTCCCAAATCCGTAGAGTGGGTCTTCTCTACAGTCATTCATCTTCACACTCCCCAGCTGCATTCGATCCATGGTGTGTTTGAACAAAATGTTGACAGAAGAGCCGTTATCAACCAGGACTCTTCTGACCTCATTATCAGCAATATCAAGTGTCACAACAAGTGCTTCATTGTGATTTGGGTTTATTCCTTCGAAGTCATCTTTGCTAAAGCTTATGACCTGTTCCGGGCAAGATTGCACCATCATTACCTCATCCCCTGAGTCCGGGCTCCGTGGAGGTGAATTGGACCCCCCCATAACAACATTGACAACATTCTTGTCTTTTCCGGAACCCTCTCCTCGGTCGGCAACTCTTCGAGCTATGTATTGTCCCATGTTGCCTTTTTTGATTTGGTCCTCCACAAAAAATTTCAAAGATAGGCAATTTTCAGTTGTATGTCCATGGGTTTCATGGTAGTCGCAATGTTTATGGACTGATCGGTTTTCCGGGGCTGTGAGCATTGGCTTGGGAGGGTAATAGAATGGCTTATCTTGTACTTCTTTCAGAATATCCGCGCGGGCCCGGTTGAGAGGAGTCCAAGAGGGTTCGGGTCTGGGCTCACGCTTGGGTTTAGGCTGTCCGGACTCATCTTTCTGCCTGGAGTCCGGGGGTGGTGCTGGTAGTGCAAGCTGAGAGCTTTGGATATAGTTGCTCTGTCTGTTGGGTTTGAATTTTTTATCTTGATGGCTGTAGTTGTTTTTTTGGTGGATCTTGAACCCGGGTTGGAGATATGCCCTGTCTGGTCATCCTCATTGCTTGTAGGACATCGGTTTCTTTAATGAACCTGGCGGCCATTGCATAGGCTGCCGCCAAGCTCTGAGGCTCTTTATGAATGAGGTCCATAACATACCTCTCATTGTTATCGGGATCCAGGTTTCTTTGAAAGATTGTTAGAGCCTCCCGCTCATCCAGGTTGGTTATGTTGTTTATAGCTTCTTGAAATCTTTTCATATACGCAGAAAGGGCTTCACCCCGGGCTTGCCTGACTGTTTTCAGATGGCACATGTGCATCTCATGAGCCTTGTTTGCCCGGAAGCATTTGAGAAATGCGTCACAGAACTGCTTCCAGCTGTGGATGCTGTGAGAAGGTATCTGGCTGAACCACCTCTGAGCCCCAGACTTGAGTGTGGAATCAAAGAACCTGCACTTTGTTAGATCATTGTAATAATAAATCATGGCAATTTGTTCAAAATAATTCGCATGCTCTTCGGGGTCATCCAAACCATTGAAAGATTCAAAATTATAGTGCTTAATGTTTCTCTGCCTTGGTGTTGCCTCCAAGGAGTAGCTAAATGGTGTTAGGGTGTCCCCAATATCGAGCCCAGAGTCTTGGCCAACTTTTCTTTGCAACTCATGAATCATGTTCATAAGGTCCTCCCGGGGTTCATCCTCATCTGAGACTATTTCAGGACTTGGAGCCCGGGTTCTCCTCTTTTCAGAGGTTTTGCCAAGAATCCGGGCTTCCTCCTCCTGGATCCTTTTCTGGACCCGTAAGTCGAGTCTGGCCTGCTCTTCCGCCTGAATCTTTTCACGCATTTCAGCCAACTTTTTAAGCTTTTCGGTCTCTTCATCATGATTTCGGCTGCGAGTTCGGTGAGGCCTCCTTTCGGTGTCTTTGTCTTTGTCGCCAATTCGGTCAAAAACAGACCTAGAGCGGTGGGATCCTTCGGGGTGATGAGAGTTCTCACACTGGTCTTGCTCTTTGTTCCGGGTTTGGTTGTATAACCGGATTGCTTCAGCAACCTGTTCGCCAGTCAGGTTTTCCATCTGTCCGGGCTCAAGAGCAAGGTCAGTGTATTTGTACTTGTTTACTTCTATGTTTACCCGGGCATCACCTGGCCGGATTACCTGTGAGGCCAGAGTCAGGACTGGGGGTACCTGGTTACCCGCCTGACCTGGGACCGGGATGTTGGTGTCCGGGGCTGGGTTACTTGGGGTATGCCTATTTGTGCTCTTACTTCCACGAGCCATGCTTCCCACACAAATAGATGTATATGGTATTCTAAAACAAAATTTGGAGCAAATTCAACCGCAAAGTATCCTGGGTCTTACAACTAGATCTCAGTGTGTATGTGAAGGCGTCAAAATGTATGCAGTTATTTCTGGGTTCACAATCTCAATAATCAAGAAAGCTGGGTTCTTTTAAATAGATCTAAGCAGGAGCAATATAGATCTAAACAATAATCAAAGCATACAAACAAGGCTAAACAAGATCTGGGCTAAACAAGGTTAAAAAACATGCATACATTGGAGAAAAGGGCTAAAGAGTTCATGTTTGGTGGTTAGAACAAAGGAGTTTGCTTAGATCTTGCAGAAGCTATGTTCCTAGCCTGAGTTCTCACTTGTTGCTGCTTGTTGCTTATCTTGCATTTCTGCCGAACTTTTACTTGATCAGCAAACAACATTTGCTAGCATCTCTCTGTGGACAATAAATTGTAATGTTTGGAATTTGATATATTGGCAAAACTAGCATTAAAAAGCGTAAAGTAGATTTATTGCATACTGCCTCGTATTTGGAGCATTATAGTTGATAATTTTTTCAAGGTTAGTATGTAGATCATATGTCATATTTGTCTGTCATTATGAGATCTTTGCCCTTTTCTAGTATCTTTTTCGTTTTAATTATCTTCATTCCACCAGCACTTCTCTCTCTGGAAATTTTTTATTGAAGTGATCCAACCTCTTCTTTTTCTCATGTGCTAAATGGCTTTTAACAAATAATGGTTCAAACTTGTAGGGATACTACTAGGCGAGAAAGGTTAAGGAGTCTCTTTCCGAGCTACATCAGAGATTCTTCTGTTGCATGTGAGTAAAAACTTTAGTAGAGAGAGACATAGTCCATGTGGCATGGCCCTTTGTTGTATTTCAATCTAATCGAAATTGGGGTATATTTTGCAGTTGATTCCCACATATTTACATATATTTCTGTACTTATTTATAAGACTGAAAAAATTGCTAAATTGAGACCAGATTTTTGCCATTCTGTTTGTACTTTAGTTCATAAAGACTGAATCATAAAGAGAAGTGCATGAACATTCTTAAAATTTCATGCTAGATTCCCAATCAATTGCATCTGCAATAAATTCTTATATTTTTACAGATGATGATGCTGGTGGAAACCAAACAGGAAAGAGGCAGTTATAAATCGAAGAAGGAGATTCTTGTGAAGGTGGAGTTATGTTTATTGGAACATGTGCAACAGCTGATTTCAATATCAATGTGGAAATTCTCTAAACTGTTGTACTGATGGAATTAGATGGTTTTTTATTTCTTAGGATTAATGATTTAACGTAAACATTAATTTCACCGCCTCTTACAAAAGATTGCTAGCCCTTGCCACTTGCCAGGGATGGAAAGCCTTTAATTAACAAAACAAGACGACATGGTTGACGTGAACTTAAAGCCTGCCAGGAGTTCTTCCCATTCAGATCAACAAGGGGGAAACTGTTCGTGCTAGAGAAAACAGTTAGGAGCAAAATAGCAAGGATTAGAGAAGAGAGCATCTTGAATTGTGTTGGAGATGCTGCCAGCTCAGCTGCCACCTAGGCAGAATTAGTTACAAGTTAGTTACGCCAGCTAGGCAGAATTAGTTACAAGATAGTTACAGTTGATGTATAAATACTACTAATAGTTTGTAGTTGAAAGTAGTGAGTTTAAGCATTGTAAACACAACTGTTATTCCCAAATGACCTAACAGAATTGTAGAAGGGGGGGTTGAATACAATTCTTGATATTTTCTGAAACTTAAAACAATGATAAAATAAAACTGAACTGAATAAACAAAAACACAAGATATAAATAATTCAGTTGGATTGTTTGATGATCCAACTGAAGTGTTTTTATTGCGGAAATAATCTGTGATACAAAAGTACACAGCTGCTCAGTTACAGAGTTGTAGAGAAGAATGCTCTCAAAGATAGCTAATACAAACTATTTGTTTTTCTTCTCTACTTTCTTTCTAACTGCTACACTTGGTTATATATTCCCAAGTTTACAATACTATTTTTGGCTACTCTAAAGTACACTAAAGATAACCGCCAATAGTTTGCTTTTCATCCCTTTGTCCAGTGGTCCTTGGAGATCCTTGCTTTTGTCTTCATGCTTATTATGATCACTCCCAAGAGCCCAATTGGAAACTGGGATGTTTCCTTATTCCCCATGTCCATTTTAATGGTTTCCAATGCAAAGTACACTTCCACATCACCTTTAGATCTGTTCAGTAAACTGTCACTATCACTTTGTCAACTATTCAGAAAAGCAATAATGATTCGTTGATAGCAGGGAGATGTGTTTCGTTGATAGCTTTATTCTCCATTTCGTTGATGAGTAAACTTCATTTCGTTGATGAGTAAACTTCATTCCGTTGATGGTGTATCCTTGTTCCGTTGATAGAGTAATCTTCATACCGTTGACATGTCTTCGCTTAGGCAAAATTACAAGGCATGATATACTTACAATTAACCAACCTATTTTGCCTATCTAGTACTTAGTCAACATGACTTAGGAAACCTATCTAATACATACATCAAATGCATATCAAACTGTGAAGTATTGTACAGTGCAATTGCTACAACACTCATTCCGTTGATGAGCTTCCTGTCAACGAAACACTGAAAAGCATGCCATTTCGTTGACAGTTACAAAATAACTTAATACAAAATCTACCAAGTGTTTTTACAATTATCATCAAGAATCAACATATTCCTAACAATCTCCCCCAATTTATGACTGATAGAATAACAGCCATAAATCAAGAGCCTTGATGATAACAAAAACACTCAGACATATTACCCATGATAAAAGTAAAAATTGCATTGAGCTTCATAAAGTTTTAGACATAAACAAGACTTACAAGACTAATGCCCAAATGTGCTCCTCTAGACTGAGCAAATGATTCATCTTGGTCTTCTTTGAGGCATAGTCTTCTTCCCTCTCCTAGAGTTGTTCTCCTCAATCTGGACCTGTAGCCTTCTGTAAAAGATCTTCTCTTCTTCATCTTGATCACCAAGCTTGGATTGCATGAACCTTAGAGTTTGATTAGATGCCTTATCCAGCTGGTCTTCCATCCTGAAGAACCTTCTGCAGTTGTCCTTGTCCTTAAATTCCATCATCCAGTAAGGTTGAAGATGGATCTTCTTTCCTGTTGAGGGCACTCTTAGCATCCTGGGAAGAGCCTCAGGCTTGTTCCAGCTAGCCTTTATTTGACATATCTTGGAGACCACCTCAGACTTGGCTGTTTTGGTGAAGCCAAAGTCTTTCTTCAAGCATCTAAACACTGTGAGTAGTGTTTGGTAGTCTTCTCCTAAAATTCTGTAGAGAGGCCATATTTGTTCTCTACCACCCTTGTATGTGAAAACCAATCTTTCAGGTAACTTTTGAGAAGCTGCAATGCCCCTTACTTCCACCAGGTTGTCTAAATCAAGATGTAAGCTGGATTCTTCCCTGATGTCAGCAATGTACATGCAGTCCTCTGGATTTGTAGGGGGTTTCTGAGATTGTGGCTTCCTCACAAATACTGGCTTTGCCTTGACAGCCCTTTTCTTTGTCTTCATTGGTTGATCCTTTTCAAATAGGAACTTTGGAAAATAGGCTTCATCAAATTCAATAGGCTCCTCCTTTGGCATGATTGGTTGATCATGAAAGTTGACAGGGTGTGCAGGGTCACAGGCCAACTTTCCTCCAATAGGTAGGTCAATAGGAATTTGATGTGCACTTGTTGTGGAAGGGGCTTGAGCAGTGTCCAGAGAGTCCTCTTTTTCAAAGTTCAGATTCCTCTTAGCTCTAGCCTTTGGTTGCCTTACACTTTTCCTTGCTGGTTCAGCTTCATTAGCTCCATCCTTGGCTTTTTCTTCCTGAAAGGTCTCTTCATCTTCAAGTGCTTGAGCAACTGCCAATGCTTGCATTGCTGCCCTTTCAGATTCTTCAGCCTTGGCCTTTGCAAAATTTGGGTGACCAACCCAAATGCAGATTTCCTTGTTGTCCCTGTAGATGATGGCCCTTTGATTCCTTATGCTTGGATGATTGCTTTCCTTGCTCTCAATGATCAGCTTCCCTAGGACTTTGAACTCATCTGGCTTTGGAGCAGGATAAAATATCCTTTCAATGTTCTTGCCTTTGGGTTTGGCAGGTGATATTGGAGACATCCCTCTTGCATCCACATTCTTAAAGCATGAAGATTGACCCTTCTCATTTCTTGAATCTTGAAAGATTCCATGCTGAAGGGGCTCTATAGCATAAGAGCTCTTGAACTGTGGCTCCATTTGTACAATCACCATTGCATTTGTTGATGACTGATCTGTCTTTGAAGATTCAGTAATGTTCTTGAACCTTGCTTCTATGTTGGACCAGTGATCTTTGATTTGTTCTGCAAGTTTCATCCTCATAGAAGCTTCCTGGATCAGGTCAATACTATCCTTATTCTTCTTTCCAAACTCCCCCATTGCTAGTGGCTCCTGTGGCAGTGAAATGGCTGGGACCAACACCTTTGTGATTTGAATGTTTAGCTCCTTAGATTTCTCCCCCTTTTTGTTAGCATCAAGAGAGATGACTGGGAGTCCTTGAGCTGCCACTAGCTGAGTGAGTAGCTGAGTTTGCTTCTCCTGTTCCTTCTGCATTTGAGAAAGTGTAGCTTCCACCTTGTCCACTCTTGTAGAGAGAGTTTTCAAGGATGTAGCCACCTCAGGTTCCTTAGAGAAAAACCTGGTCATCTTGGACACAGTGAGAAGAGGGAGCTTTTCATCGATCATCCTGTAGTTAGCATCCCTGAGATTGCTAATGGAGTCCTTGATTTCTGTAGCCTCAATCCTTGTCTGCATCATTTGTAGCCTTTGAATTTCCAGAGAATCCATGATGGCCTTGTAGAATTTCTTGTCCCTTGCATTTGCAGACTCATGAGCTAGATAGGCCTCATTGTACTGCCTTGAGATAGCAGCATCTAGAGTGACTCTTCCATGCATACCCTGAGAAAGCCAGCCTGGTGTAGGAGGCACCACAGAAGTCCCAGTCTGTGAAGTGGTGGCCACCTGTAGATTATCACCATAGCTGTCCTCATCATCAGAAAACTCAAAGTCTCCACTTGCTGCAGCTCCTGGAGGTAGATTGGTCAAGGCATCCTTTGCTCTTTGCATTGATGCAGTAGTATGAATTAAGTTGAGTGACCTTTCTGCCTCCACATTGCCCTGTTGAGCCATTACTTGATAGGCTGGCACAGGATGAGTAAAGGTCTCAGGATCCAGGGAAATACTATCCAGAGTTTGTTGATAAAGCTCTTGGAAAGTAAGTTCCCTTTCTCCCTCACTGACCTCCATTAACTCATTAGCAATGGCTGCTTCCACCCTTATTGCTCCTGTAGTCTCTTCTCTCTCTCCACTCTTTTCTTGCATCATGGGCTCCCCATGGCTCACACCTCTCACACCCTCACCTTCACCTACTAAGGTGGTACTCTCAAACTCTCCTTTTGCCTGGCTGGAAGAAATAGCCAGCCTCTCACTCTCATTCTCTCCTTTTGCCTGGCTGCAAGCCAGCCTCTCAATTTCACTCCCTTTCAAACCTAAAAGTGTCTCAACTACCACCAGGTCATCTACACTAGTTGTGGAAACAACTTGATTTTCAGTACAAGGTGTAGAATGACCTATCAACGAAATGGTAGTGTGAACTGTCAACGGTATAGGTACCGTTGATGGAGAAACACTTGTCAACGAAAGAGGCTGTTTCGTTGATGAAGTCAATAAAGCATTTTGAGAAAGTGAAATTACAGTAGAATCTGTGGTGATTGATTTGAGATTGGGGTCCACAGATTCTCTTGCAGTTTCAGAAAAACTTGGTTGATGGCCCAACAAATCACTTAATAAGTGATGACCATCAGCTTCAGAGTGGGGCTTCTCCAAGATTAGAGTTGGAGAATCAGGAAAAGATGTATGGATCATGTCCACATCTAAGGATTGAGTTGGTGAATTGGATGGAGATAAATCAAGATTAATGTTTAGAGAGTGGGACTGTAACCCCAGAGAAATAATAGGGGTTACATCAAACTGAATTTGAGAAACTGGAAGTGTTGCTTCCAGTGTGTGTGCACCCTGTGAACCCTTGGTCTTTTGCTTCACTCTCCTTTGGTATTGGGAAAATGTAGACTGTGGGCTTGAAGTGTCCCTTACCCTTTTGGACTGTGCTCTAGGTGAAGAGCTTGTTTCAATAATCACATCCTTTTGGGAGGATGCAATTAGACTTGTGTTTAAATCCATTTTACTCATTGTGCCTTGTTGGGAAGACACAATGGGGCTAGGCTGGGAAACACTTACATCACCTTCCTTATTCTTGGGGTTTCTTTGATTTTCACCCCTTCCCTCACCTCTCACAACTCCAGACTCACTCCCCTTAGGTTGTGTGGTAGTTTTTACAACAGGTGCCTTTTGAGAAGC
Organism: Heracleum sosnowskyi; assembly: GCA_030848705.1. NCBI lineage: Eukaryota > Viridiplantae > Streptophyta > Magnoliopsida > Apiales > Apiaceae > Heracleum > Heracleum sosnowskyi. The sequence continues at coordinate 20,127,193 of CM061235.1, read as the reverse complement.
ACCTGAGGTTGGCTTGGAGGATTTCTTTGATTTTGATTTAGTTGCTGGGGCAGGAGCCTGTTGGGTCACAGCTACAGACTCCATAGCAACAAGGTTGGAGGAGACAATAGAAGTAACATCTATACTAACAGGGATAGTAGTAGTTACCTCAATGATTGGCAGATACACCACTGGAACATCACCATTGTAGTTCAGCCTCAGTATGTCTGTCAATACTCTCTTTTCTTGTACAAAGCACTCAAACCTGGCATTAGGGTTAGAGATAACTAATGGTGCTGGACTAACATGATTAGCCAGCATCATCAGAAACCTTGCATAATAGATATTTTTCTTCCTATTTGCCTTATCACCCAACTTAGCACCAATTTCATAAATAAGTTGGGTGCTAAAGTTGTAATATCTATCATTTAAAAGCATGGTTAGGAGAATTAACATAGAGTTAGTTAATGCATCAAAATTACTAATCTTTCCAGAAAAGACCTTAATGAATGCATCAGCTAAATAACTGTATTCCCTAACCAAACCTCTCCTAATTATTCTACCCAGATTATCAGTAGGCAAAGAGTAGTTTATAGAATTTAGCATGGTAGTTATTTCAGTGTTAGTAGGCAAAGCATCACAGTTATTATCAGGAATATGTAAACATGCTTGCAAAACATCAGAATTAACTATGTACTCATTACCTTGAAGAGTGAATTGCAGTGTGCCGTTTGTTCCACTATACTCACATGAGGTCCAAATCTCCTCGATTACTTCATTGTAGAGTGGTGTAGAGTGAAACATCGCATAGCTCAACTTACAGTTCCTCATGAAATCCATCATTTTGAAAAAGATGCTGTTCGGACTCTCCTTAACGACAAATGGAATGGAATTGTTCTTCTCATAGATGAACCCACCAGCAGACATAAGCTTGACTATGGGTGCCATTGTTGAGTGAGGAAAAGCTTCGAGCTGTATTGCTTGTTAGAGAGAAGAAGCTAGAAAAACTTTTGGAATTTTTGAGAACAGGTAGAAATGAAATAAAGAAATTAAAATTTCTTAAATACTTCCCCAAAAATTCTCAGAAATTAAGTCCAATAATTAATCTAAATTACCTGATTGGCTTAAAAAGTAACCGTTAGAATTAAATATTACCACGATTTATGCTTACAGGGGTGTATGTATAGATCGTGATAAAGAACGTGAAATTTCAACGGTTCAGATTAAAAAGCGCTACATCAACGAATCAGGATTGGGCGGTTAAAGTCCAGTCTTATTTCGTTGATAAAGCTGCGTTTCGTTGATATAAAAGAGCTATCAACGAAACACCCAGAAAAATGCTAAGACTGTCAACGAAATGGTGCGTTTCGTTGACATAGTAATTTTGACTTAGACAAAATTTCACCTTTTCCTGAGAAAATCAATTCACAGAAAAATTATAGCAAGTTCCTGGCTGCATTATGACTTGCAAATATCTCAAAAATAATTAAGAGAAATTTAGCATACCTAGCTCACTTACTAATCTTGAGAATGTTGATTCATCAAGTGGCTTGGTAAAGATGTCTGCAAGTTGTTGTTCACTTGGAACAAAATGTAACTCCACAGTACCATTCATAACATGTTCTCTAATGAAATGGTACTTGATGTCAATGTGCTTGGTTCTTGAATGCTGCACTGGATTCTCAGTAATGGCAATGGCACTAGTGTTGTCACAGAAAATAGGAATTTTCTCAACTCTTAATCCATAATCAAGTAATTGATTTTTCATCCATAAAATCTGTGCACAACAACTTCCAGCTGCAATATACTCAGCCTCAGCTGTGGAGGTGGAAACTGAGTTTTGTTTCTTGCTGAACCATGACACAAGCTTGTTTCCTAAGAATTGACAGGTGCCTGTTGTGCTTTTCCTGTCAATTTTACATCCTGCATAATCTGCATCTGAATAACCAATTAGTTTAAAACCAGATTCTCTAGGATACCAAATGCCAAGGTTTGGTGTTCCCTTGAGATATCTGAAAATCCTTTTAATAGCAACTAAATGGGATTCTCTAGGATCAGCCTGAAATCTAGCACATAGACATGTAGCAAACATAATATCAGGTCTACTAGCTGTTAAATACAAAAGTGAGCCTACCATGCCTCTGTAACTTGAAATGTCCACAGATTTTTCCTTAGTATTCAATTCAAGTTTGGTGGCAGTGGGCATGGGAGTTTTGGCAGGAGAGCATTCCATTAAGTTAAATTTCTTTAATAAATCATGAATATATTTTGTTTGACTAATGAAAATGCCTTCATTAACTTGCTTCACTTGAAGACCAAGAAAGTAAGTTAATTCTCCCATCATGCTCATTTCATATTTACTTTGCATAAGCTTGGCAAACTTTTGACAAAGTTTCACATCTGTAGACCCAAAGATTATGTCATCTACATAAATTTGAACAAGTATAGTAGAGCCATTCACAATCCTGTGAAAAAGAGTTTTATCTACAGTGCCTCTAGTGAAATGATTCTCAAGAAGAAACTGTGAGAGTGTGTCATACCAGGCTCTAGGTGCTTGTTTCAAACCATAGAGTGCTTTGAGGAGGAAGTATACATATTCTGGAAAATCATCATCTTCAAAACCAGGAGGTTGACTTACATAGACCTCCTCTTCCAATTCCCCATTCAGAAAAGCACTTTTCACATCCATTTGATAGACTTTGAAATTGGCATGGGCTGCATAGGCTAGGAAAATCCTTATTGCTTCTAGTCTTGCAACAGGAGCAAATGTTTCATCAAAATCAATTCCTTCTTCATGTGAGTAGCCTTTTGCAACTAGTCTTGCTTTGTTCCTTGTGACTATGCCATTTTCATCCATCTTGTTTCTGAACACCCATTTTGTGCCTATTACACTCCTGTCCTTAGGCTTGGGCACCAGCTTCCAAACATTGTTCCTTTCAAATTGGTTTAGCTCTTCTTGCATAGCCAAAACCCAATCTGGATCTAGAAGTGCATCCTCAACTTTCTTTGGCTCATCTTGAGACAGAAAGCTGCTATATAGACATTCTTCTTGAGTTGCTCTTCTAGTTTGGACTTTTGAAGAAACATCACCTATAATAAGTTCAAAGGGATGATCTTTAGTCCATTTTCTTGAGGGAGGTAGATTTGCTCTTGACGAGGTAGCTTCATGATCATGATTGCCTTGATTGGATATTTGTCCTTGAGAAACTCCCCCTGAGTTTGTTGTCCCTAAATGATCACTTCTTGAGACATTTCTATGACCTTCAACGGTATGACTGTTTTGGCTGTCAACGAAACGCTCATTTTGACTGTCAACGAAACCACCATCTTGACTGTCAACGAAATGACCATTTGGTCTACTAGCAGCTATTCTTTTAAATCTTAATGCAGCAATTTCATCTTCACTGCTGCTCTCATCTGTGCTAGATACACCAACTTTAGGCTGTTTCTCAGTAGTCTTAACATGATTCATTCGATCTCCTTCCTCATTCTCAAAAGAGAGACTTTCATGGAAACCTTCATCACAGAGACCTTGAATTTTGAGATCATCAAAAACAACATGTACAGATTCCATAACAATGTTGGTTCTGAGATTATAGACTCTGTAAGCTTTCCCTGCTGCATATCCCACAAATATTGCTTCATCTGCCTTTCCTTCAAATTTCCCCAAATGCTCAGCTTGATTTCTCAGAACAAAGCACTTGCATCCAAAGACATGAAGAAAATCCAATAGTGGCTTCTTTCTTTTGAGTAGTTGATAAGGGGTCATTCCCTTGGCCTGATTAATCAAAGAAATATTCTGAGTGAAGCAAGCTGTGTTAACTGCCTCAGCCCAAAAATAAGTTGGTAACTTTGATTCATCTAGCATTGTCCTTGCAGCTTCAATAAGTGTTCTGTTTTTCCTTTCAACTACACCATTTTGCTGTGGTGTCCTTGCTGCTGAAAACTCATGCATAATACCATTTTCTTCACAGAACATCTTCATGCTTGAATTCTTGAATTCTGTCCCATTGTCACTCCTGATCCTTCTTACTTTCAAGTCAGGATGATTGTTTACCATCTTGATGTGATTGATAATGATTTCACTTGCCTCATCTTTAGAATGTAAAAAGAAGGTCCAAGTAAATCTAGAAAAATCATCAACAATCACAAGACAATATTTCTTCTTTGAAATAGACATGACATTTACAGGGCCAAACAGATCCATATGAAGTAACTCAAGCTGATGGACAATTGATGACTCTGTCTTGCTTTTGAATGATGCCTTCTTTTGTTTCCCTTTTTGACAGGCATCACACAAACCATCCTTGGAAAACTCCACCTGTGGAATTCCTCTAGCAAGATCCTTCCTTACCAAATCATTCATAACCTTGAAATTCAGATGAGATAATTTCTTGTGCCATAGCCAACTTTCATCCTTGCTTGCTTTGCTGAAAAGACAAGTGATGGTGTCTGGACTTGTGCTACTAAAGTCAGCAATGTACACATTCCCTCTTCTGAATCCAGTCATTACCACATTGTTGTTTCCTCCTTTAGAAACAACACAGGCTTCTTTAGAAAAAGTAACTAAAAATCCTTTGTCACAAAGTTGACTGATACTAAGCAAATTGTGCTTAAGACCATCCACCAATGCAACCTCATCTATGATGACATTCTCTTTTGAAATCAAGCCATATCCCTTTGTGTAGCCTTTGCTGTCATCTCCAAAAGCAATACAAGGGCCAGCTCTTTCCTGAAACTCTGTGAGCAGGGTAGAATCACCAGTCATGTGTCTTGAACAACCACTATCCAAGTACCAAAGATTCTTTTTGTCTCCCTGCACACAATAGAACCAAATCAAGTCGATTTTGGTACCCAAGTTTCCTTGGGTCCTGTTTTGTTAGCCTTTGCTTTTCTTTTTACATCATTTTTCACCTTGGGCTCAGATTGATTTAAATCAACTTTTACTCTTGGTGTTGATTTCTGATTGTTGCTCACATTTTCATTTACAGCATGCATATTTGAAGGAACACACATATTATTCATATTCCATGGCATTTGTGGCATACTAAACATATTCATGTATGGATTAGGCACAAATGATATGTTAGCATATGGATTCTGAAATTGTGCACATGGAGCAAACATGTTAGGCATAACAGGCATTGTAGGCATAAGATTATTCATTGCAGGCTTGGGAATTTTCACATTAGCAGTTTTCTTAACAGATTTGCAGTTAGTAGATAGATGACTAACACTTCCACAATTGACACAAGTCTTTCTAGGAGCATATTTATCAGGTGTGTAATTGTTGTGTTTGTTAATTCCTACTTTGCCATTCCTGTTATTCCTTTTATTTCCCTTAGCCTCAATTTGAACATTCTCTATTTTATCTTTCAATTGCTTGTTGGACAAGTGACCTACATTAGCTCTCTCAACAGGCTTCTCAACTTTCTTTGATTTACTAGACTCACCTTGAACAAAGTTCTTGGTGACAGGACCATACTTATTATTAAGTCTAGTGAGTTCATCTTTTCTTTTCTCTGTCAACGAAACACCCTGATCGGTTGATGGTTCATGTGTCAACGGAACATCGCATTCCGTTGACATATCAACCTTCAACAAATGATCATTGTTGTTTGTTGACTCTGTTTCTGAATCTAAGGCTTCACAAGCATACCCTAGTTTCTCTTTGTTCTTTTTCCATGATTGTTCACAGAAAGATTCCATACCTTGAACATTAATGATGTTGGTAGCAACATTCCTGGCATCTTTCCATTTAGCAATCACACTCTGTTCTATTTCTAGTTTTGTCTTAAGAATTTCTTCCCTTTGTAACACGTTCTCAAGTTCCTTCTTAGCATCCCTACTAACACATCTCATTTTCTCAAATTCAATGAGCTGTGCTTCTAACATTGCATTCCTATCACTTAAGAGCAAATAAGTCTCTTTAATTCTTGAATTCTCTTTGGTAAGTGATTTAAGAGTAACACGCAAATTATATAATACAGTAGACATTTCATTTACTGCACTATCGCATTCCTCTTTAGAAAGCTCAGAAAGATTAGTAATTGTTACCTGGTTGCTTGAGGAACTTGCTTCCTGCTCATGATTGTCAGCCATAAGAGCCAAGTTGACATACTCAACATCATCATCAGAATCTTCACCATTACCAGCCCAATCATACTCCTGAGACATGAAAGCCTTTTCCTTTTGCTTGAGAAGTTCAAAGTATTTCTTTTTATAATCAACAGGCTCAAATTTCCTGTTGCTCTTCTCAATCTTGGGTTTTCTGCAGTCTCCAGCAAAGTGACCAAGCATTCCACAATTGAAACATTTAGATTTAGACTTTTCAATCCAGTTACTTTTGTTAGGTTGAAAGTCTCTCCTTGGTGGCCTTGCTTCTGAGTTTCTCTTGAACTTGAACTTAGAGAATTTTCTTGACAGAAAAGCAATGTGTTCATCAATCTCATCTAAGTCATCCAAGTTGGCTGGTTCTGGTTCTTCTTCTTCTGTCATCTTACCTTTACCCTTGCTGACATCACTTCTACAACTAGCTCGACTAGTTGTGGCCTTTGCAGCTTCTTCAGTGTCATCTTCCAGTTGGTTCACAGATGCAATCAATGCAATGGATCCACCCTTCTTCTGTACCTTTTCAATTTCCTCATCTTGCTCCATTTCCAGCTCATAAGTCTTCAATGTTCCATACAGCCTTTCAAGAGTGTAATCTTTGTACTCTTGAGTGTTTCTTAGAGAAACAGTCATAGGCTTCCATTCTTTTGGAAGAGCTCTTAGAAATTTAAGGTTTGAGTCCTTAGTTTGGTAGATTCTCCCATACAACTTTAATCCATTCAGAAGCTTTTGAAACCTACTAAACGTGTCATTTAGGGTTTCACCAGCTTTAAAGTGAAAGTGCTCATATTGTTGTATAAGGAGTTGCATTTTGTTCTCCCTTACTTGCTCAGTTCCTTCACATAGTGTTCTGACAGTGTCCCATACTTCTTTGGAGGTTGTACAGTTTATGACATTATCAAACATCTCTTGCTCCAAACCATTAAACAGAATGTTCATGGTTCTCTTATCTTTATGGATTTCTGCAAGATCTTCAATAGTCCATTCTGAGACAAGTTTTGGAATTTCTACGTCAGGAGCATCATCTGGCACTCCAATTCTAGATGCAAACTTCATGGGAACGTGTGGACCTTTCTCAATGCAGTCTACATATCTCTCATCCATAGACATGAGATGTAAATGCATCTTTACTTTCCAGTGAAAGTAATTGTCCTTATCAAGAACTGGTATCTTCACACCTGCATCCTTCTTCACCATGGTTTCTGTTTTGGTCTTGATCTTTAAACTTCTTGTATGTTAGAAGCTCGCTCTGATACCAATTGTTATTCCCAAATGACCTAACAGAATTGTAGAAGGGGGGGTTGAATACAATTCTTGATATTTTCTTAAACTTAAAACAATGATAAAATAAAACTGAACTGAATAAACAAAAACACAAGATATAAATAATTCAGTTGGATTGTTTGATGATCCAACTGAAGTGTTTTTATTGCGGAAATAATCTGTGATACAAAAGTACACAGCTGCTCAGTTACAGAGTTGTAGAGAAGAATGCTCTCAAAGATAGCTAATACAAACTATTTGTTTTTCTTCTCTACTTTCTTTCTAACTGCTACACTTGGTTATATATTCCCAAGTTTACAATACTATTTTTGGCTACTCTAAAGTACACTAAAGATAACCGCCAATAGTTTGCTTTTCATCCCTTTGTCCAGTGGTCCTTGGAGATCCTTGCTTTTGTCTTCATGCTTATTATGATCACTCCCAAGAGCCCAATTGGAAACTGGGATGTTTCCTTATTCCCCATGTCCATTTTAATGGTTTCCAATGCAAAGTACACTTCCACATCACCTTTAGATCTGTTCAGTAAACTGTCACTATCACTTTGTCAACTATTCAGAAAAGCAATAATGATTCGTTGATAGCAGGGAGATGTGTTTCGTTGATAGCTTTATTCTCCATTTCGTTGATGAGTAAACTTCATTTCGTTGATGAGTAAACTTCATTCCGTTGATGGTGTATCCTTGTTCCGTTGATAGAGTAATCTTCATACCGTTGACATGTCTTCACTTAGGCAAAATTACAAGGCATGATATACTTACAATTAACCAACCTATTTTGCCTATCTAGTACTTAGTCAACATGACTTAGGAAACCTATCTAATACATACATCAAATGCATATCAAACTGTGAAGTATTGTACAGTGCAATTGCTACAACACTCATTCCGTTGATGAGCTTCCTGTCAACGAAACACTGCAAAGCATGCCATTTCGTTGACAGTTACAAAATAACTTAATACAAAATCTACCAAGTGTTTTTACAATTATCATCAAGAATCAACATATTCCTAACAACAACAATATGAATTAGTTAGTTAGAGAAAAAGCTTGATCTTATGCAACAATGGTGATCAATCTATTCTTCTTCAATGTTATGTTCACAAAATCATCATGGTATAAGAGCGACGGACTCCAATCATTTCTTCTGCAATCTCTCTAAGCGCAATCTCTGATCGGTATTTTTCTCCGTCTCTTTCCGATCAAGTCATAATCGTCATTCATCAGGTGAATTTGTTCTGATCCTCAAGATCTAAGTCTGTTTTTTTACTCTCTGTGAAAGATTTGTTCTATGTGAAGATTAGGACTGTTTGTGTTCATTTTCTGTTAAACATGGCTGCTAAGTCTCCTAATCAAGATCCTTCAAGTGTGTATTTCATTCATCCTTTTGATTCTAATACATCACAATTAGTCTCTACTAAATTTCTGGAAATGGATTCAATAACTGGAAGAGATCAATGATTTTGACACTATCTGCTAAGAACAAAATTGGATTTGTTGATGGAAGTATATCAAAACCTGAATCTACGTCTAATGATTTCAAAGCCTGGGAAAGGTGTAACGATTTGGTTTGTTCTTGGTTGTTGTTCAATCTAGATGATGTGATTGCTAAAAGTGTACTGTTTCTTAGAACTGCTAGAGAAATATGGATCGACTTAGAAGAAAGATTTGGTTACACATAAATGACACAAGTTTATTCTCTAGAACAACAGTTATATGAGCTAAATCAAGGTGCTGATAATGTCTCTGAGTTTTTTTTACCAAAATTAAGACAATTTGAGATTCAATTACTGATGCTAATCCATTACCTCAGTGTACTTGTCAAAAGTGTACTTGTAATATTGAACAAAGAATATATCAAATGCAACAAGATCAACGTATGATTCAGTTTATGATGAAGCTAGGTGATGAGTTTTCTACAATTCGAGGCAATTTACTGATGCAATATCCTTTGCCGAGTATATCTAATGCTTATAGGTTGTTTGCTCAAGAAGAGAGGCATAAGGAGTTGTCACAAGTGACAAATCAGACTGAAGCTATGGCCTGTTTTTCAGAGAGAAGGAATTATAAACAGTCTAATAGGACTTCAAATTCCTCAAATCCTTCTTACAACAGGTCCACACAGAATTCTGGTGCCAATGGTAATTTCTTTGCTAATAAGAATACTGGTGTATTCATAGGAAATTTGGGAAACTCTGGTAGAAGACAGTATTACTGTACTCATTGCAAGATGAATGGTCATAGTTTGGAAAGATGCTTCAAAGTCCATGGTTATCCTCCAGGCGATTTAAGTTTAAAGACAGAAAAGTTGCTAATGCTGTAAGCCTGGATACTGAGCATGGCAGTGAGGGAGAAACAAGTCATTTCTCATCAGCTCAATATAATCAGTTTCTTGAGATGTACAACAAACACAATTCAGATCAAAGACAAGATGACATAAATAAGGATTCTCATGCTTTACTGACAGGTAACATTTGTCTGATATCAGAGTATAATACTGACTGGATAGTGGACAGTGGTGCCACAGATCATATCTGTTCAAATAAAGATTTATTTGACACTTACACAACTATTGATGGTACATCTGATAGATTTATCACTATACCAGATGGCAGAAAAGTTCAGATCACACATGTTGGCAATGTGGTTATACATAATGATATCACTCTACATAATGTTTTTTTTGTCCCAGACTTTCAGTTTAATATGATTTCAGTAAAGAGGTTATGTCAAGATTTAGATTGTCAGCTGATTTTTACTCATTCCAAGTGTTTCATTCAGGACCTTTCACAGAAGAGCTCTCCAATGCTTCTTGGTAATCTACAGGCTGGCCTTTATCATACTACATAAGAAGTCAAAACTGAGATTCCAATATGTTGCAATATTCAAGAGGAAGTTCAACTATGGCATCTAAGGATGGGACATTTACCTTTTTCTCAATTGAAGTTGATTCAACCTAAACTGAATACTACAAATTGTTCTCCTGATGTAATATGTCAGATTTTCCCTGCAGCTAGGCAGACAAGACAGTCTTTTAGTCATAGTAGCATTAAAACTACTTCAATATTTGAGCTGTTACATGATGATGTCTGGGGACCATACAAGACTAAAACTCCTACTGGTTGTACTTTGTTTTTGACAATTGTGGATGATTTTAGCAGATTTACATGGGTGCATCTTTTAAAATTCAAGTCAGAGGTTGCAAATGTGTTGATCAATTTTGCTGCACATGTTGACACTCAGTTCAAGTCTAAAATCAAGTGTATAAGGTCAGATAATGCCAAAGAATTTTGTGAAGGAGTTTTTCAAGTTTTTTGTAGTCAACAAGGAATTTTACAGCAAAGGAGTTGTGCATATACCCCTCAACAGAATGGGGTAGTTGAGAGGAAACAGAGACACTTGTTGGAAACAGCTAGGGCACTTGTTTTTCAGTCAAAGGTACCTCTTAAATACTGGGGGATTGTATACTTTGTGCAGTTTATTTGATTAATAGAATGCCTTTAGCTAGCATTAATAATCAGACTCCTTATACTTTTCTCTATCAAAAATCTCATGAGTTTCAACACTTAAGAAATTTTGGATGTTTGTGTTTTGTGTCTTCTAAACATGTTTCTAGAACTAAGTTTGATCCTAGAGCAAAACCTGGATTTTTCTTAGGATATTCAACTCATACCAAAGGTTATAAGGTACTAGACATGGCCTCAAATACTGTTACCATTTCTAGGGATGTGGTTTTCTATGAGAAACATTTTCCATTTCATTTTCAACAATCATTACATTCTGACAGTTTTCCTACAGACATTTATATTCCATCTGTTACTCCTATTGATTCTTCTTCATTTGATTTTAATCTGGATCCTACCATACATAATGATACTATAGTTAATCTTGAGAATCTATTTTCTTCTAATTCCTCTCCTAGTCATTCTATTGGTTCTGCTCAACCTGTTTCTCATTCAGATAATTCTAGTACTTCTCCTTCTTTACCTGAGTCATCTTCTGTAGTGGATTTAAGTTCCAATTTACCACTAATTTCCAGAAGACAGTCTACTAGAAGTCATACTAAACCTGCTTATCTTCATGATTTCTATTGTCAGACTGTTATTACTTCTTCACACTGGTGTAACCTAGTGCATTATTCTGCTTTACCTTATGAGAAGAAGTGTTTTATTTCTAAAGTATGCACATTAGTAGAACCTACTTCTTATGTTGAGGCATCTAAAAACCCTTTGTGGATAGAAGCTATGGATAAGGAAATATATGCTCTTTCTCTTAATAACACTTGGGATTTAGTGGATTTACCACCTGACAAGAAGGCAATAGGTTCAAAATGGGTGTACAAAGTTAAACTAAAATCTGATGGCTCCTTAGAGAGGTGTAAAGCAAGGTTGGTGGCTAAAGGGTTCAACCAGAAATATGGAATATGTTGCCCAGTAATAATCTATTGTAGAAGGGGGGTTGAATACAATAGTATAAGATAATCGACTTCTTAATGTATATATCACAAATATGAAAGAAAGATAACAGCTTTATTAAATCTGATATAAAACTGTTACAAACTCTCTCAAGAAATTCTGATGTTCTTGAGAGCTGCTAGCTTACAAAAACTCTCTCAAGAAATTCTATGTTCTTAAGAGCTTCTATCTTGATTCACATCGAACCAAAACCAAAACTGTGTTTATATACTACACAGCTTCTCTATCAATGATAAGTCCTAATCAATTACAAAGATTGAAACCTATCCATAATTGATAGCTACATTCTACAAACCAGGAACCGGCAGAATAAACTTCCATGTTTAACTAGACTCCAAATATAACTCGAAGTAGGAATCCTGATCAGCTTCCAGTCCTGATGATCAATCCTGATCCCAGTCCTGATATGTATCTTGATCATGACGACCATGTAATCCCGATGACGTCAGCAATCCTGATCAGTTGAGTCTAGCTCCTGACGATCATTGAATTCTGAACTAACAGAATAAATTATGAAAAACTTTTTCACCTGTGGTTAAGATGGCTACTATCAGGTGTATTTTAGTTGTAGCTGCCAGCAAGAATTGGTCTGTTTTTCAATTGGATGTTAATAATGCTTTTCTTCATGGTGAGCTTTCTGAGGAAGTCTATATGAAGGTTCTTGAAGGTATGCTTAATCCTGGTAATAAGGTTTGCAGATTAAGAAAATCATTATATGGGCTGAAACAGGCTTCAAGAGAATGGCATGCCAAATTGACTACTTCTCTAAAAAGTCAAGGTTTTGGTCAATCTAAAAAGGCTTTATGACCTTTTCGCCCTTCAAGTATGGACCAATGTACCCATCAGCCCTTCAAGTATTAAAGCGTATCTTTTCGCCCCTCGGGTATCCGAAACGTACTCTTTCACCACTCAACCGGTATAACGTTACAAACGACAGGGGTAATTCAGACATTACACAAGCCGATATTTCATTCTGTCCCGGTTGAGTGGCGAAAGAGTACGTTTCGGATACCCGAGGGGCGAAAAGATACGCTTTAATACTTGAAGGGCTGATGGGTACATTGGTCCATACTTGAAGGGCGAAAAGGTAATAAAGCCGGTTGAAAATTAACAAACATGCAACACAAAGTACACGGGAATCAGGATCACTGTATAAACATAAAACATGAACAACAGAATCTGAACATATCTTGCAAAAATTAAAATTAGTTTTTGTTTGATTGATGCGATTGCACGTAATGTACTACCTCAAATCATGGTAGTGCACCTAGCTTGGGGTGATCTGGTGCCAGTGGCGCAGGTGGTGCAGCAGGTCACGATGGCTTTGGGATATAAGGCATCAGAGGAGTGCCATGCTGGATAGGTCCAGGTCGTATGGAAGCTTTTGAACTTGGAGCTGGATCATTAGGGCCGTAGTCGTCAAGATTCAAGTGAGCATTACTAATTTGGCCCCTACTATAACCAAGATGTTAGTCCTTGTGTATTGCAGAAGGGGGGGATGAATACAATACTGATAAAATTCAATCTAAATTTCAACAACTAAAATCAAGATTAAACGTTATCAGCAATATATGCAATCACGAACAGTATTAAGTAAGAACAAGATTCACAAAATAAATGTTTTATTTATTTTGCAAAGTGTTGCTACAACCTCAAGAAAGAATTCTCGAGCTTCGGGTTTTCTTCAAAGACACTTGCTTGTCTTTGTTACTATTCTAGAATGAGTTGATAGAAGGTATAGGACTAACCCTATCACTATCAGTCACGGGTTTGTGAAGCTGCTGTCACTGTCAAGTGGCAGCTTCTTACAGATTGTCTTACCCATGTGACTTTCCTAAATTGCTAACATGTCAGATATACATTACAAAGAAAGCAACCTAGATTCATTCTATTTCCAGCTAAACCAATTCAGCAGATAAAGACTTGACCTTGCTCTTGAATTGATTCGCTTTTGATTTGTAGTGCCTTGAAGCTTCTGTCGTAGTCTTGCAGACTTGGTGCAGCTTAGGGATGCTGCATCACGCCTGTTTCTTGAACATTTAAACTGTCACGGGATTTGACTGAGAAAGATACCTAGCATAAGGATCTTTATTGAGACAGTTACTTTTGCCGCAAAGCTTGCTGTCACAGGAATGATCTTTTGGTGACAGTATGAGTTCCCCGCATAGAGTGCTGTCGAGGATCCCAAACTTGCTGTCGAGGGCAATAGTTGCTGTCGCGTAGTCTTCCGCCAATGTTGCTGTCAGAGTGAATATGCTGTCGTGACTTGCAACATTCTGTCTTCTTGTAATCTTACTGTCACAGCTTTAGGACAGTAACCTTTATTCATGTTGTCATCCAAAAAGCATTCTTTGAGGCTTGAACACATAAGTGAACTTCTTTCAAACAATACAACTAGAATAACATTACATACTGATTACAAGAACATACATTGGCTATGACAGTATGTTCTACTTAATTTAAAAAATTAAGTACAATCAAAGTTAAGATGTTTCTATGCTATCACCCATAAATCCCAACAATCTCCCCCAATTTGTTTTTATGGAAAATAACAGCAAATTTACAATATGTGCTGACAACTTAACTAACAAGATCAGAATTCAAGAATTTTCACTTAGCTTGAGATTTCCTCTTCTGTCTTGCTGCATCCTCTCTTTTGAGAGCTTCTGCCAAGCAGCTTCTTAGACTTTCTACAAGAGAAATTTCAGCAGCAGACACTGCATCATCCTCTACTTCATCAATGATCTTCTTTATGGAAGGGGATATGAGAGAGCTGACATCCCTGAGATTCAGCCATTGCTCTATATCATATGGATAGGTTCTGAAATGAAGTTCTTCATTAATGAGCTTGAATCTTCTTCCAGGATAAGCATTGAGAGACTTCCTTCTTTGCTTGTCCAGCTTTGAGTCTTCTCCTTTTCTCCCTTCCAATAACTTCTCTATCTCATTAGAACAAATCTGTTCCAAGGGATGAATTGAACCAGCTACCATATACTGTAAATCCTTCAGAGTGGATGTTTTAAGCTTATGCAAGCTGCAAACATAGATTTCTTCTTTTAGGAACTTGACTCTTAGGGGATTTTCCAGCATATATGGTTGATAATTTGGAGCTTCACTTTCTGCCTTGTTAGAGGCCTTGTGAATTTCTAGTAATTCAGCTTCCTTCTTATCAAGTTCTGTCTGAGCTTGAGAATATGCAGAAGATTCAGGTCCTTTGCTTGGCTTGGGTTGCCCTTCCTGAGTTGGTTGGGATTGCCCTTCTTCTGTGGGTGAGTCATCAAACTCATAGTACCAGTGGTATGGTATAGGAGAGGCTGGGAGATCAGTAAGAATATCAGCATCATCAAAATCTGCAAAGTTATAGCCAAATTTCTGATAAAATTCAGCATCCCTATCTGCCTGATATTTTAGAACATGTTCCATGACAGCCTCTGAAACATTATCATAGCTCTCCAGCAACTCTACCATTCTTTCCAGGTAGAAGAAATCAATTCTTCTTTTATCTATGGTTGATGTGCTGTTCTTGGTTGATGTGGCTACCAGATTGAAGTCCTTGTCAATCTTGGCAGACCTTGATTCTTCCCACCACAGAATGTACTCAGTGGCCTCTTGATTTGCATCCAGCTTAACCTCAACACTCTTAATTTCTTTTGATTTCATTTGTTGAATCTTAAGACTGTTGGGAGGAATTGATTGAATTGGCTTTTTGAGATTCCTGCCAAATCCAGTGGCCTTTTCCTTTCCTGAGTACTTGTGCTTCCCTGTTGGTTTCTGTCTAGTAAACCATGCCTTTGCTTTAGCTTTCAGTCTCTTGGGCTTGACAGCAGCTTTGGTTTCATCCTTGACAGAACCTTCCTTGACAGTATCCTTGTCGACAGCATCTTCTATTACAGTATCCTTGTCGACAGTACCTTTGGTGACAGCATCTTTTTCAGCATTTATGCAATCAATAGCACATCTAAGAATGCTTGCCTCCAAAGCTTCCAGTATTCTTGACTCCTCTTCATCTGTTGCACCAGCATCTTTCTTTTCCTGGCTAGGAGTTTCTTCATTGCCTTCATTCTGAGATTGAATACCAGTATTCCCAGAATTACTTCCACCAGCATTTCCAGCATTTCCAGAAGCTTCACCACCTCCATCCTTACCATCTTCATCATCATCATCATCATCATCATGGGGAGGAATGTTATAGAAGCAACTTCCACCTTGATCATTTCTTTTGGCATTGGCTCTAGTGATTAGCTCCTTCATTCTAGCTCCCAGTGCCTTGTCTCTCAACACCAGCATTTTGTAGATTTCTTGAACAGCATGAACTCTTCCTGGATTGGCATTTGAACTGAGTATTTCATCTAGTACCTTCAGAATTGACTTGGTTTCCATTTTGGATGGGCTACCAATATTCATGAAGCTGTTCCTTCTTGTGCCATCCTTAGTTTCAGATCTGTAGAAAACACTTGGTGGATTTGAGTAGACTTCAGGTAGTTTCTGTATGATCAGGTTCTGGATTTGCATATCCAATATTTCATTGAATGGTGTTTGAGTTGCCCTGATCTTTCCCTTCAAAGCACACAACACCTTTGCTGGCAGACTCTGCAATAGCTGCATTGTGATGAAATAAGATATGCCAGAAGTTAGATAAATACTTACAGCCCATCTTTTCTCATCATTCACCATTACACTGACACTGATAATTTGCTCCTTTAACAGTTTTGTGGTGTTGGTTGGACGGTTGCTAGGAGCATTCATTGCTTCTTCCACCAAACTGCTAAACTCACT
This sequence comes from Heracleum sosnowskyi, assembly GCA_030848705.1. Classification (NCBI taxonomy): domain Eukaryota; kingdom Viridiplantae; phylum Streptophyta; class Magnoliopsida; order Apiales; family Apiaceae; genus Heracleum; species Heracleum sosnowskyi. The sequence goes on along the minus strand of CM061235.1, from coordinate 20,110,571 downwards.
GTCATGGTTGTGTAATGTGCTCTCCCTGTAATCCACCATCAAGACATTGGCTTCCTCTTGATCATACTCAGTACCATTGGACCAAGTAGTTCCTTTATGGATGGATTCAGGCAGTTTCCCTTTACCTTTCCCAAGTTTGTTTTGTTCCTCCATTTCTCTCCATTTCTTGTGCAGAGCAGTTTCTTGAGTTTCTTGAATAGGTTCTCTAATCACCACAGGAGGCAAGATTGGATGTCTAGATGCAGGTCTTCTGTGCAATGCATCTTGAGTTTCCTTTGACATTAACACCCTTTCTCCATCCATTTCCATTTCAACAGGCTGTTCAGCTTTATCCTGTGGTTTTGCACTGCTTGGTTTGACTTGCTCCCCCTTAGACATTGCTTTCCTTTTAGCTCCCCCTCTGGTCTTCACAGCTACAGGCTCCCCCTGAGTTCCACCTGATTCTTGAATAGGCAAAGATTCTGATCTTGCTACCTTCTCCCCCTTAGTTGAGTTGGCAGCTACCAGGTCAGTTAGGAACTGAATAGAGAGTTGAGTAGCAGCAAAACCATCAACCACCAGTTGAGAGAGAGAGTCCAGTTTGGAGTCCAAAGTAATACACTGTCCTTCAAGAGCTGCAATCCTGTCACCAAAAGTAGCAGAGGGGCCACCAGACCTTAACCTTCTTGTAGGGGAAGGAAAAGATAGGGGCTTGGAGGCTATGGGGGTTCTCACACTCTCAGGGTGTTTTTGAGTGATCTCATCACCCCTCACAGTTTGACTCTCAAGGCCTAGGGCCTGAATAATGTGGGCTCCCTCAATATCTCTCTGGACATGCTCAAGTCCCTCTCCTTTTGCCAGCTCATTTGGCTGCCTCTCATTTTTATGCTCACCTCTCTTTTCTTTTATCTCTCTTTTCTTTTGCACACCCTCACTCAACCTAGATGCATGGGTATGAGCAGTACTAACATGCATGGAAGGAGAAGATTTAGAATGTACCTTTAGGAGTTTAGCAAGAGGTAGGACATCATCAGAGGCATCCTCAACCAGTACAGCATCAAAATTAGGCTGGGAGGGCTTGACAGCATACTGAGTAGGAATGTTACTGTCAGGTGTAGTCTGGACAGCAGGTTCTGGCATGACAGCATCTTTGGGAGGTGGAGTGACAGTATGTTCTGTAGTGACAGTATCTTTCTCTCCACCTTTGACAGTAGCTGTGCCCAGGACAGTAGCATCCCCAGTGTCTTTGACAGCAACAGAGGCTGTGACAGCATCTTCCTGAAGGTAAGATGCTCCTTGGAGGTCAGACAAAGTGTTGGCTGTTTCATTTTCTGACAAAATACCACTTTGCCCTAGCTCAGTGTTTGGAGGAGTGGTGTCCATCTCACTTTGAGAAATGGGTTCTTGTGGACCACTAGATGGGGGCTCATCCATGATTGGAGATGGATGATCAAAACCTGAAGGGTTGGGACTGTCCCCTTCTCTAGGTTGTGGAGAAGAAACAAAAGAATGTGTAGGGAAGGAAGAAGGTGAAAGTGTAGTAGAGAGTGGGGGCTGATTCACAGATGAAACATGTGAACCATCAATAGGAGTAGAGAAATCCTCACTGTGCCCTAACTCACTGTGTGTTTCTTCAAGTGGGGGTATCTCAAGTTGGGAACCATGAGTGTGTGCAGACTCTGTACAGGGTGCCTTGGGAGACAGGCCAATTTCAATAGAAGCACCTTGTTGAGAAGGCACATCTAGGGAGGAGTTTATTTCCCTGGTTTCCTCTACAGCCTTTTGGGAGACTGCAGGGTGGCTGACAGTGGTTTTGGTCCTCCTAGCTCTCTTCTTCTTAGGCTCAGGGGGAACCACTGTGGGTTCTTCGTGACTACCTTCCTTATTTGCTGCACTAGGTGCAGTGTCTCCCTCTTGACTAACAGAGCTACCACCAACATCAGCTTCTAAGGATCTTTTTCTGGATTCTTGCAAGGCTTCTCTTTGGGATTTGGGAAGTCTAGAGGGCCTAGGCTGAGTGTATGGTGTTGAATGTGGGTTAGCTGAATTTGGGTCTAATCCAGCTTCATCCTCAAGAGAAAAAGAATCATAACCAGTGGGTAATGGATAATCAGGGTTGGTCACTTGATCAACCATGTGCTGAGTGAAGCAAAGTGGAATATGTGCATTTAGATCCTGTGAAGATAACAGTGTGTGTGTGTTCTTTTTCAAGACAGAGCAAACCTCTAGACGAGGGGCATCAGTATTAAAATCACAGAAAGAATTGATACACATCATAAGAAAGCGAGGGTAGTGTGATACCTTCTTACCTATGGCAGCTTTGAGTTGTGCCATGAGGAGAGCTCCAACATTCACCTTGTATCCATGGACAAGAGAATGTGTCAGTTTCTTGATGTAGGAAGGTATCCCATTCCAGCCTGTGGACTTGGTAGAGAACACCTTGACCATTGCATCAAATATCATGCTCCACTCCTTCCTTAGATACTTCCTGTCCATTTCACCAGACGGGTACCACTTGGTTGTTCCCTCTTCGAGAATAGGGCCTGCATACCCAATCTTCAAGAAGAGCTTCTTCAGAGTGTCATCATTAGCAAGTGGTGAAAAGTGTTGTCCTTCTTCCAGTGTAATTCCAAGAGCAGTATTGATGACCTCAGCTGTGAGAATGTATTGTTGCCCATTTATCTTGAATTCAATAGCTGGGTTTTCACCCTCAGTTTGAGCAACAGCAGTTCGCCAAAATTCCTCAAGTTTGTCTAGGTCGAGAATTGGAGTTGAGGTAATGGCTGAACGAAGATAGGACTTGTTCAAGAAAAACACCAGTCCTTTGAAATCGTCACCAGCATCATTTGGGGAAAAGATGCCAGCAAAGTTTGTTTGAGAGAGAGTCTGTTTGGGGGCCATGGAGATTTCAAGAAAAGAAGAAAGTGAGAAAGTAGCTTTTTGCTTGAAGAAAAGTATTTTGCCTTGAGTTTTGTGAGAGTGATATGTCTGAGTAACTGGAGAATAAATATGGGTTTCTCAAACGTTTGCTCAAAAAGTGGAGTTAAAGGACGTGTCTTAACCCACTCTCTTAACACGTAAGTTACTGCCCGTTATTCACTGTCAATCGTGGGGTGAATATCCAAGTACAACGGTCCACTATTGTTGACAGTAACCTGTGCGCTAGAAACAATCTGTCAGTAAGAAGTGGTGGTGACAGTAGGTTTTGCGCGACAGCAACTATTGCGCAAAAACTTGCTGTCACCGTTAAGCATATGAATGACAGTATCCTTTACAAGTCTTGACAGAAAGTCTTTTCCTGCTGTCAAGAAGGTTGCTGTCAAGAAACACATGACAGTATCCTTCTTAACGACAGTAACTTCGATTAGTAAATGGTTCTGTCATGAACTTATTAGAATGCTTGATTCATACACTTAACTTAATATTGACAAATTATGGATTTAGCAATGTAATCTTTTGAACACAGATATTAAGCAATTAACACAGACAAATCAAAAACTCAATAACCACATAAGCAGGAACTTTTTATTATCATTAATAAAATCATTAAAATTGAGCATTGAGTACATCATTCTATGATTTTATCAACTAGTTCTAAGACTTCTTCCTTAATCTCTTCTTCAGAGCGGCCTTCTTTTTCAAGAAGTGCCTGAAGCTCCTTCTCTTCTTCCACAGCCTTGGCTTCTTCTTCCTTAGCCTTGGCCTCCTTTTCCGCGTCTATCTCATCCATGGCGTCCAACAATATTTCAAAGAGCTCGTCGATCTCTTCATTGTCGGGTTCACTATCACACTTCTTTAGACCAACTTCAATTCCTACTTTGTTTTCCATTATTTACTTTAAAACTGAGAGCAGACTGATGAAACCTAAGGTTAATTTATAGGCAAAACCGTCTAAGGATTAAAGTCTAATGGTCAACAGTTAGAGTACCCATACAACTACCACAAAAGTAATTAATGGTCGTGTCCTCCTTTAATCCTACAGATTAATGCAAAAGAGTGTGAAAGTCCAATGGAACAGATTTTTAACTCTCAAACTTAACAGATAACCACATTAAAGTCATACACGGTTTAAAAGTATGAGACTGGCACAAAAATACTGACATGAGAAGTCAAATCAACACATGCTGTCACATAACAGACATAAACCAAGTAGACAGTAACTTCTCTTGATAGCAGGTTTGAAGTTGCTGTCATGAGCTTCAATAAGAATTGAAAATTTAGAAACCTTAGTAAATTAACATACCAGATTCAGCATTCCCAATTCACTTACCAACCTGTTGAAGGTTGCTTCATCCAATGGCTTAGTCAAGATGTCAGCAAGTTGCTTGTCAGTTGGGACATAAATCAGCTTCACAGTTCCTTGTTCAACATGCTCTCTGATAAAGTGATGTCTTATATCAATGTGCTTTGTCCTAGAGTGTTGAACCGGATTGTCTGAGATGGCTATGGCACTAGTGTTGTCACAATAAATAGGAATTTCTCTTAACACTAGACCATAATCTAGAAGTTGACTTTTCATCCATAGAATTTGTGCACAGCAACTGCCTGCAGCAATGTACTCAGCTTCTGCAGTTGAGGTAGAAACTGAATGCTGCTTCTTGCTAAACCATGAGACCAATCTTCCACCAAGAAATTGACAGCTACCAGTAGTACTCTTTCTGTCAATCTTGCATCCAGCATAGTCTGAGTCTGAGTAACCAATTAGATCAAATCCAGTATTCTTAGGATACCAAAGGCCTAGGTTAGGAGTGCCTTTTAAGTATCTAAAGATCCTCTTGATGGCTACCAAGTGTGACTCCTTTGGATCACTTTGAAACCTTGCACAGAGACATGTAGCAAACATGATGTCAGGTCTGCTAGCAGTTAGGTATAGGAGAGATCCTACCATGCCTCTATAGGTGCTTGAGTCAACTTTCTTTCCTTTAGGGTCAAGATCCAGACTGGTTGCTGTGGACATTGGTGTCCTTGCAGGAGATGAATCTTCCAAGTTGAACTTTTTGAGAAGTTCCTTGATATACTTAGCTTGACTTATGAAGATTCCATCAGTTTGTTGAAGAATTTGTAACCCTAGAAAGAATGACAATTCTCCCATCATGCTCATCTCATATTTGTTACTCATGAGATGGGAAAACTTCTCACACAGCTTCTCATTTGTAGAACCAAAAATGATATCATCCACATAGATTTGTACCAGAATGATGTCCTTGCCATGATGCTTGTAGAAAAGTGTCTTGTCCACAACTCCTCTGGTAAACTGGTTTTCCAGAAGAAAGGTGGAAAGTGTGTCATACCATGCCCTGGGTGCTTGCTTTAGTCCATACAAAGCTTTGAAGAGTTTGTACACAAAGTTATGCATGTTAGCATCCTCAAACCCTGGTGGCTGTTCCACATACACTTCTTCTTCCAGCTCTCCATTTAGAAAGGCACTTTTGACATCCATCTGAAATACTTTGAAGTTGCAGTGTGCGGCATAAGCTAGAAAGATCCTTATAGCTTCAAGTCTGGCAACAGGAGCAAATGTCTCATCATAATCTATTCCCTCCTGTTGACAGTAACCTTTAGCCACTAGCCTTGCTTTGTTCCTTGTCACCAATCCATTTTCATCAAGTTTGTTTCTGAAAACCCACTTGGTCTCAATAACTGACTTTCCCTTAGGTCTTGGAACCAATTTCCATACATTGTTTCTTTCAAACTGATTTAGCTCTTCTTGCATGGCTATCACCCAGTCAGAATCCAACAATGCTTCATCAATTGTCTTGGGTTCCATTTGTGACAGGAAGCATGAAAACATGCTGTCAGCAGAGACTTTGTTCCTTGTCCTCACTCCAGAATTAGGATCACCAATTATAAGGTCATTTGTGTGATCCTTGGTCCACCTGGTGATTCTGGGCAAGCTACTTGATTGAACAGGAACATTTGCTTCAGCTTGTTGAGTTGAATGCTCATCAATACCATTGTCTCCACCATGTTCTTCATTGTCTCCAGTGTCAACACTGTTCTGAATGTTAGATGTTATGGTGTGTGATTGAGCTGGAGTTTGATTGACAGAAGTGGTGTTGACAGCATCTTTGTCAACTTCAACAATTTGGGTGAAGCTAGGTTCTTCATCTACAATCTCCTCAGCTTCCAGGTATCCTTGATTCTCAAATCTGAATGTCTGCATCTTTCCTTCTTCATGCAGTCCTGGAAACTTGGTTTCATCAAATGTGACATTAACACTTTCTTCAATAATCCTGTGTTCCATAACATAAACTCTGTAGGCAGTCCTTTCTGTGCTGTAACCCATGAATAATCCTTCAAAAGCCTTGGTGTCAAATTTTCCTTTCTTCTCATGGTTGTCTTTCATCATAAAGCATTTGCTCCCAAACACATGAAAATATTTGACAGTAGGTTTCTTTCCAGTTAACAGACAGTAAGGAGTACTTGCATGAGTTTTGTTGATCATGGTTCTGTTCTGAGTATAACAGGCTGTGTTGATAGCTTCAGCCCAGAAATATGTTGGTAACTTAGCATCATGCAACATAGTTCTAGCTGCTTCAATGAGAGTCCTGTTCTTTCTTTCTACAACTCCATTCTGCTATGGAGTTCTTGCAGCAGAGAATTGTTGTACAATTCCTTCATCTTTACAGAAATTTCCAAGTGTGGCATTTCTGAATTCTGTACCATTGTCACTCCTCAAGATTTGAACTTTTGAGTTTGGGGTTCTATCAAGAACTTTGACTTGATCAATAATCACTTGAGCAGCTTCATCTTTGGATTCAAGAAATTTCACCCAAGTGTACCTTGAGTAATCATCCACCATTACTAAGGCATACCTCTTTCTGGCCATTGATGGTACATTGACTGGTCCAAAGAGGTCCATGTGAATTAACTTGAGTGCTTCTGTGTTGGTGTTTACTTGCTTGGACTTGTGCACAGCTCTTCTCAGTTTGCCCATTTGACAATCTTCACACAGTCCTTCTTGACAGAATTCCTGTTGGGGCAAACCTCTCACTAACTCCTTCTTCATCAGAATATTCATTGTCTTGAAGTTGAGGTGTGAGAGCTTCCTGTGCCAAAGCATACTGTCACCAACAGTAGCTTTACTGTAAAAACAGTAAACTTTATCCTTCTTTGTCGAGCTTAGATCAGCAACAAACAAGCTTCCTTTTCTGACCCCTTTTAGAGAGAGGCTTCCATCCTTCTTGTGATAGATGTTGCAAACCATCATGTCAAAGTCAACCTTAAATCCTCTGTCACTGAATTGGCTGACACTGAGTAGGTTGTGCTTCAATCCATCCACAAGAGCAATATCTTCAATGACAACATTTCCAATTTCCAGACAGCCATATCCCACTGTGTAACCCTTGCTGTTGTCTCCAAAGGTTATGATTGGGCCAGATTTCTCTACATAATGTGATAGCAGGGCTCTATCACCTGTCATGTGTCTTGAGCAACCACTGTCAATTATCCACATGACCTGATTTTTCTTCTTACCCTGCAAAACAGAATGTTTCTAAGTTGCATATGGTACCCAATCTTTGTTGGGTCCTGCAGTTTCAGTGTTTCCTGAGATTCTTTCAGTCACAACATCACAAGCATTATCAAAGACTTCCTGTTTGACTTCTCTTTTCACCCACTTAGGTTTAGAATTGGACTTGGTCCTTTTCTTAGTGGATGAAGCCTTTTTGCTGTTGCCAGCAGGCTCAGAAGTCTCAACAGTGTTTAGGTATGAGCATTTTTCAGTAGAGAGAACAGGTAAGTTAAAGCATGTACTCATGGCAGTGATTTTGCATGGCATACAATCAATGTTATTACAGACACTCATAGTTCTATGCATAAGGGGGGTTCTGTGTAAGTTACCATTGAGTTCAGTTGCATTGATCTTATCCTCAATTGGTTTCTTACAAACATGTGTTAAGTGATGTGTAGATCCACAGTTATTGCATAGTTTCCTAGAAGCACCTCCAACATTAGTGTATCCATTTCCTTTATTGACACCTACCTTACCATTCCTATTTCTAGACTTGGGAGTTACTGGATTGACAGTATGTTCAGAAGTTGCTGTCGAACTATCCTTGACAGTATCTTTGAAAGATTCTGTCTTGCCAATCGTGACAGCATCCTTTGAACTTACTGTCTGATTGCTTGGTAAGTTTACTGTCTTGGGGATTGTGACAGTATCCTTTCCTTCCTTGAATGTGCTGTCAACACCTTCATCCTCATCAAGAATTTCTTGTTTGATGAGCATGGCTTCTTCATCAAACTCAATTTCAGCAGCTTTGAAAATAGGAGTTTTAACTTTCTTGAGAATGGTGGGTTTGACAGCAGCAACTCCAGGGCAATCTTGAATCACAGTTTCCTTTCCAGGTCTTCTACCATAAGAAAAACCTATACCAACAGACTGATTTTCTGTATGCTTATCATTGTAATCCTGAACTATCTTTGATGAGTTTCTATAGGCCTTAATCTTAAATTCATTTTCAGCAATCTCATTCCTCAGGAATTCCTCAACCTCCTTAGCACATTTTAATTCATTTTTAAGTTTAGCATTCTCTTGAGCTAAAGAGCCTAGTGAACTGGTTTTGAGAAAAAGAGAATCATTTTCAGACTGAAGTGTTTCATTTAGCTTACTTAGTCTAGAGATTTCCTCATTAGCAGCAGATAAGCTAGTATAGACATTGAACATTTCAGCACTTAAGTCTTTAATGGTTTTCTTATACTCATCAGTAGACATATCAAGTAAGACAAGCGAAGGTACCTGACTTGAAGATGTTGATGCTACCTCATCAGTACTAGCCATGAGAGCTAGGTTAACATATTCTTCCTCTTCTTCATCATCAGAATCATCCCAACACTTTCCTTCAGCCACATAGGCTCTACCTTGATTTTTCTTAGAGTATCCACCAGTTCCTTTCTCATATCTTTGAACCTGTTTGGGTCTTTTGCATTCAGTAGCAAAATGACCAGGTTCACCACAGTTGTAACATTTGAACTTTGATCTATCCACAAATCCAGTTTTGTATCCTCCTTTGGTTGAACTTCCCACAGCAGCCTTTGATGAGCTTCCTTTGCTGAACTTGGATGCTTGGCCTTGAGGCTTGTATGACCTATCCTTCTTGAACCTAAAGTTCTTGAACTTCTTGGCCATGTAAGCCATAGTAGGGTTGTCCATGCTTTCCAGTTCCTCCATTGTGTAGAAGTCTTCATCTTCCACATCTTTAAGCTGTAGTACCACTTTCTCATCATCTTCAACCACCTCTTCTATCTTCAAGGTCTGTGTTGGGGTTGATTGTGTGATCTGTAGTACTTCACTTGGCTGTGTGATCCTTGGCACATGTGCTACTAGGGCACTTGACATATTAGCCATCTTATTCCTTGTTCCACTTTGTATGGCTCTCTTTTGAAAGAGTTCGAGTTCATAAGATTTCAGAATTCCATAAAGTGTCTCAAAGGTTATAGTGTTGAGATCTCTTCCTTCTCGTATGGCTGTTGTCTTGTGTTCAAGGTGATCAGGCAGTGTGAGCAGGAACTTGACATTTAATTCTTTTCTGTCATAGTACTTGCCATGTATCTGTAATTCAGTTAAGAGCTTACTGAACCTTTCAAACATGGAGGTTAAGTCTTCACCAGGCTTGGCCATGAATGCCTCATATTGAGATATTAGAATTTGCCTTTGGTTGCCCTTAACCTCTTCACTTCCTTCACAAAGTAAGGCTAACCTGATCCACATCTCCTTGGCTGATGTGCAGCTTATTACACTTCCACACATGGCTTTATCCAGCGTGAGAGAATCGAGCAAGATAAGTTGCAAATGATCATCTAGCACCATTTTCTCCTTTTCAGGTTCCAAGATTTCTGAGGGATCTTTGGGAACCCAATGTGCAGGAATAATCTCACCATTTACTGTTGTGGCTTCAATTTCCTTTCTTGGAATGAAAGGACCATTCTCGAGTATACCTGGGTATAGTGGATTTGCAGCTTTGATAAACAACAAGATTTTTCTTTTCCAAATGCTGTAGTTCTCTTTATCAAAAGCTGGGATCTTGATACTGTTTGATTTCTGCATTTTCTCCGGGATCTCAGATATGTATGTTAATCTGAACGCTCTGATACCAGTTGTTAGTCCTTGTGTATTGCAGAAGGGGGGGGATGAATGCAATACTGATAAAATTCAATCTAAATTTCAACAACTAAAATCAAGATTAAACGTTATCAGCAATATATGCAATCACGAACAGTATTAAGTAAGAACAAGATTCACAAAATAAATGTTTTATTTATTTTGCAAAGTGTTGCTACAACCTCAAGAAAGAATTCTCGAGCTTCGGGTTTTCTTCAAAGACACTTGCTTGTCTTTGTTACTATTCTAGAATGAGTTGATAGAAGGTATAAGACTAACCCTATCACTATCAGTCACGGGTTTGTGAAGCTGCTGTCACTGTCAAGTGGCAGCTTCTTACAGATTGTCTTACCCATGTGACTTTCCTAAATTGCTAACATGTCAGATATACATTACAAAGAAAGCAACCTAGATTCATTCTATTTCCAGCTAAACCAATTCAGCAGATAAAGACTTGACCTTGATCTTGAATTGATTCGCTTTTGATTTGTAGTGCCTTGAAGCTTCTGTCGTAGTCTTGCAGACTTGGTGCAGCTTAGGGATGCTGCATCACGCCTGTTTCTTGAACATTTAAACTGTCACGGGATTTGACTGAGAAAGATACCTAGCATAAGGATCTTTATTGAGACAGTTACTTTTGCCGCAAAGCTTGCTGTCACAGGAATGATCTTTTGGTGACAGTATGAGTTCCCCGCATAGAGTGCTGTCGAGGATCCCAAACTTGCTGTCGAGGGCAATAGTTGCTGTCGCGTAGTCTTCCGCCAATGTTGCTGTCAGAGTGAATATGCTGTCGTGACTTGCAACATTCTGTCTTCTTGTAATCTTACTGTCACAGCTTTAGGACAGTAACCTTTATTCATGTTGTCATCCAAAAAGCATTCTTTGAGGCTTGAACACATAAGTGAACTTCTTTCAAACAATACAACTAGAATAACATTACATACTGATTACAAGAACATACTTTGGCTATGACAGTATGTTCTACTTAATTTAAAAAATTAAGTACAATCAAAGTTAAGATGTTTCTATGCTATCACCCATAAATCCCAACACAAGATCCTGATGATAATTGAGGTAAAAGAGAAAAATAAGTAGATACTCGATCTCAAGAAACTAAATTCTATTGAAAAAGTTGTGGCATTCTGTTTCAGTGAGGAGAGACAATCACTGGTAAACCAGGATTTTCATGTAACTAGGTATTTTTGGCTCGCGAACTTTGCACAACTAAGTAACCTGTAAATTACCATTAATTATTAAATGAATACATTAACCGTGGATGTACCTTCAAATTCCTGCTTGTTGCAGTCACAGTTATGCCTTGCTTATCCAGGTCGAAAGCAGTATCTGAGATCATTTTTCGAAAAACTAATTATCACTAGAGATAATAAGTAGGTAAATATCTTAACTTAAGACTATGAAAATGTTTAAATGAAAACTGTCTACAGGTTTTGACAGTCTAACACGCAATCAATTCCACGATTCATTTAAAAAAATATGATATTAAATGATCAGTGGTCTGATAATCGCGGGACTGCATTTTCACAGGATAGAAGACAGAAAATGATTGGACCTGATGCTTTTCTTAGATGAGGTTGCACTACAAAACTGGACTCAGTTTCTTGCTTAAGATTCATGCGTTTTAAAAGTTTAAGTGTTTTTGGCAGTTCATACAAAGAGGTAACATCATCAACGAATAACATAATTAAGCTAAAAGTGATCAAATGTATGCCGAATTGTCGATCAATTCTGTACCTACATGTATTAGACACTAAGAATAAAGGGTAACTACAAAATACTTGATTACAGAATTACAACATTAGTATGAGCATTAAAACCTATACAACAGTTATCAGACCAATCATTCTTCCATTTTGAAAGAGAAGAGAAGTAGTAAATGAGAGAATTGAATGCTGTGAAAGTAGTGAAAAAACCAAGACCAAATGTGTTGCAGCAGAGCAGACTCTTGAAGATTGGCCCTCCTGCCTTTGCATTAACTTTTTATTTGGGATTGACTCCAAAATTGAAAACATTAACTTTTTTTCCAGTTGTTCAATTCTTGAACAATTCAGAAGCACATACTCGAACAACATGCACCAGACTCTAATCAGCCATGTCGAACGCTTCGAAAACCATTAGTTAGAAATTACTAATTGTTTATATGCTACAGGTGCTTATTTTTCTTTGTTGTTTATTCATACACCTAGGCTCCATTTATTTGCCGGAAAATGAATTGATTTTGGAAAATATTTTCCTTGTAATAAAAATATTTTTCATGGAAGATAGTTTCCCGGAAAATATTTTCCTCAATAAGAGTCAAGTGGCATGGGCTCCTAACAAACAACAGTGACTAATAAAAATCACTAAAGCTGAAAGTCTAATGAGGACTAGTTCCCTAACAGAAAGTTTTTGAAATTCTACAGCTAAAGAAAAATGTTGGTCCAACCATTTTTCCAGCAGAACCCATACCACTGCAGGACTTTAGGAGTCATAAGTGATTGTTGTGTGCATAACATGTCTACAGTATCCATACTTGTAGACATTAGATGAGATCTGCAAATTATATTTGTGTTCTTGGATTTATTCCGCGAGGTTCTTAGCGAATTAATTTGCAAACATACCAATCACCGGATCTAAAACAACTAGGATAAGTACTGCCCGAAGGAAAATTCGATTATATGTTGAACTAATGTAGCAAGTACCAAAAGTCTAAAAACTTAAAACTGAACATTATGTGACAATACGTATATATGTTAACAATTAGGCTTTATGACCTTTTCACCTTTCAAGTATGGACCAATGTACCCATCAGCCCTTCAAGTATTAAAGCGTATCTTTTCGCCCCTCGGGTATCCGAAACGTACTCTTTCGCCACTCAACCGGGACAGAATGAAATATCGGCTTGTGTAATGTCTGAATTACCCCTGTCGTTTGTAACGTTATACCGGTTGAGTGGCGAAAGAGTACGTTTCGGATACCCGAGGGGCGAAAAGATACGCTTTAATACTTGAAGGGCTGATGGGTACATTGGTCCATACTTGAAGGGCGAAAAGGTCATAAAGCCATCTAAAAATGATTATAGCCTCTATATTAGAAATCACAATGGTTTGATCTGTATTGCTGCAGTATATGTAGATGATGTTATTTTGACTGGTACAGATCATAGTACTATTGCTAACCTCAAGATGTTTCTGAATCAAGAATTTGGTATAAAGGATCTTGGCTTGTTGAACTATTTTCTGGGAATTGAAGTTAGCAATTTGGCTACAGTTATATTTCTGAGTCAAAAGAAATCTACTCATGAACTTCTTGATTTCTGTAAAATGGATATCACAAAACCCGCTTCTACTCCACTTCCCCTTAATATCAAGTTATCTGCTGATGAAGGTGATCCTATTGCTCATCCTGATGTCTACAGATCTCTAGTTGGAAAGTTAAATTTTCTTTCTACTACTAGACCTGATCTTGCTTATACTGTTCAGTCTTTGAGCCAGTTTATGCATTCTCCCAGAACATCTCACCTTGCTGCTCTTCATCATACACTTAGATATGTGGCTCATACTATTGGTCAAGGGATTTTACTTCAAGCAAATGCAGAGATTAAATTGCAAGCTTTTACAGATTCTAATTGGGCAGCTTGCCCTGATTCTCGTAAGTCTATTACAGGATATGTTCTACTACTTGGTCAGTCTCCAGTAACATGGAAGTCAAAGAAACAAAGCACCATGTCCAGGTCTTCATCTGAAGCTGAGTATCGTGCAATGGCTTCTACAGCATCTGAGGTTACTTGGCTAGTTCGTCTCCTGGAAGAGCTTGGTGTTTCCAATCTCAAGCCAGTTACTTTGTACTGTGATAATCAATCTGCTATCCACATTGTGAAGAATCCAGTATTTCATGAGAGAACCAAACATATCGAGATTGATTGTCACTTTACCCGTGATAAAGTTCTTGAAGGGTTAATTCAACTTACATATCTTCTAACACATTCCCAGCTTGCTGATCTTTTTACAAAAGTCTTACCTTCTCCTCAGTTTCGTTATCTTCTTTCCAAGTTAGGATTTCATGATTCTGTCTTTCATGGCTCTCCTAACTTGAGGGGGGGGGGGGGTGTTGGCCTACGCCATAGATGGCCTACAGTAACTACTGAACTATGTCACCTTAGACCCAATATAACGTTACTACAGGCCCCATAAGGGCTTAGGTAACATCAGGGTTGGGTTAGTTTCTCTCCCAGTTGCCTTTGGCATCAAAGGCAACATGTCGCCTACTCTAAGCTAACATAGCCATATATGTTACCAAAAATGGCCTATAGCAACATACTGACCACTCTATTGTAACACCAAGTCTATGTTACCATAGATGTTATAATTTTATTAATTAGTGGTGTTAGATCAGAATTCAATGATCGTCAGAAGCTAGACTCAACTGATCAGGATTGCTGACATCATCAGGATTGCATGGTCGTCAGGATCAAGATACATATCAGGACTGGGATCAGGATTGATCATCAGGACTGGAAGCTGATCAGGATTCCTACTTCGAGTTATATTTGGAGTTTAGTTAAACATGGAAGTTTATTCTGTCGGTTCCTGGTTTGTAGGATGTAGCTATCAATTATGGATAGGTTTCAATCTTTGTAATTGATGAGGACTTATCATTGATAGAGAAGCTGTGTAGTATATAAACACAGTTTTGGTTTTGGTTCGGGAGAATCAAGATAGAAGCTCTCAAGAACATAGAATTTCTTGAGAGAGTTTTTGTAAGCTAGCAGCTCTCAAGAACATCAGAATTTCTTGAGAGAGTTTGTAACAGTTTTATATCAGATTTGATAAAGCTGTTATCTTTCTTTCATATTTGTGATATATACATTAAGAAGTCGATTATCTTATACTATTGTATTCAACCCCCCTTCTACAATAGATTATTACTGGGCAAGAATTGGTATTAGAGCAAACTGATTTAATTCTGAATCAGATACGATCTAAAGATGTCGACGACCAAGTATGAAAGCATGAAGATTCCCATCTTGAAGAAATCAGAATATCCAACATGGAGGGTAAAGATGCTGATGTACCTGGAGGCTATGGATCCTGACTATTTGGACAGGATTCGTGATGGACCATATATTCCTACAAGGATTGTAGAACGAATAGATACAGTACCTGAACATTATGTGGTCAAGGCTAAAAGTGAATGGACTCCAGAAGAAAAAGCTCATGTACTCAGAGAACCAAAGATAAAGAATATCTTGCACAGTAGTCTTGATGCTGTCATGTCAAATAGAGTGATTGCGTGCAAGTCTTCAAAAGAAATCTGAGATACTTTGGAAACTCAGTGCCAGGGATCTGCATCTGTCAAGAAAAACAGAAGGGCTCTTTTGATCCAAGAATATGAACAATTTGATGCAAGACCTGATGAGAGCCTAACTGATCTATATGATAGATTTCTGACACTATTGAACAGCTTATCTTTAGTTGACAAGGAATATGAAACTGAAGATTCAAACACCAAGTTTCTAAGAGCTTTACCTGAAGAATGGGACACTCATGACCTCGATCATTAGACATCAGTATGATCTTAACACTGTGTCTCTTGATGAAGTCTATGGGATGCTAAGAACTCATGATCTTGAAGTTCAACAGAGAAAGAACAAGAAAAGCAGCAAGGCAAAATCAATTGCTTTGAAAGCAGAGGCTAAATCAAAAGGAAAAGCTATGGAAGTCTCTAGAAGTAAATCAAGAGTAGCTGAGTCAGATCCTGATGACTCTTCATCAGATACTGATGGCAATCCTGATGCCAATACTGGTGATGATTCTTCTGACTCGGACATGGAAGAGATGGTTGCTATGATTGTCAGAAACTTCAGAAGGATGAAGTTCAGGAAGAATAGAAGACAAGGCAACTTTCAGAAAAAGGCTTTCAACCCAAACAAAGATAAGTATATCAAAAAGGACAGCAAGGGTAGCAAATTTGACAAGTCAAAGGTTAGATGCTACAAGTGCAATGGTATGGGTCACTTTGCTTCTGAGTGCAAGAAGACAAAGGCACTTATCACATCAAGCAAGGATTGGATGGACTCTTCCTCAGAATATGATACTGAGGTGGTCAACTATGCTCTAATGGCCAACGCTGATGTAACTACTGCTCCTGATGATAAGGTACTAAACACTATCTTTGATTTTGATACTGATAATGCTTCTGAGTTAAGACGTTTTCTAAAGTCATTACATATTAGCTTTAGAAGTCAAACTGCTGAAAATACTAGGATCTTATCTGAGATGTCTGAACTTAGAAAAAGGAATGATATATTAGAAGCTGAATTTTCTCGTATGCAAGAAGTACAAAAAGAATGTGATAATGCTAATCACATGTATTTAGAGATGAAATCCAAAAGTACTTCTCTTGAAAAGGAACTTGAATATGCTAATGAGAAAATCAGAACCTGGACAGACTCTGGTAGGAAATTTCATGAGATTAATACCTCTAAGAATTGGAAAGAGTGCCTATGATATAAGTCAGAGGAGGATAAGAAATTGAAAGAGAAAATTGCCATTGATGAGACAGTCAGTCCAAAGACCTATAGACATGTTATAGATACAACCAAATCTAAGATTACTCCTGTTAATTTTGTTTTTGGTAAGGATTCCAATTCTAATTTTGAAAAGGGATCTACTTCTACTCAAGGAATTAAAATTATAAAGTCTAAACCTGTCATAAATAAAGTCATTAAGAATGTAGGTCTATTGTCTCAGAAACAGCTTAAGGATAAAATCTGTGAGGTGACAGATAAGAAAAAAGAAGCTACTGTTAAGAGAAACAGGAATGGTAAAGTTGGGATCAATAAAGAGAATGGTTACAAATATATCCCAAATGCACCTAGAAAGTGTTGTTTTAACTGTGGTAACTCTAATAATCTTGCTATTGATTGTAAGAAGAGTAAGAAGAAGATTGCTGATATTTCTAAGTCTGATGTTAGGAATAAATCAGTATTTTATAAACCACAGAAGTCCTGTTTTCATTGTGGTAGTATATGGCATTCTATTTATACTTGTAAAGATTATCATGAGTTGTACTATAACTTTTATGATCCTTGGCCTAAAGTTGATAAAAATAGTTCAAACTCTGGTAGCATTAAGAATGTCAAGTTTGAACATGCTATTATTAATACTGATACTGACAAAGCAAATCCTGATGGAGTAAATCCTGTCAGGACTGCTAAGGTCAGAAAGTCTTCTGCTGTGAAAGTTAATAAATTGCATGGAAAAGGAACCCAACAAGTACGGGTTCCTAAATGTTCTAACTAGTGTGTTTCTATTCTGATTGTAGGGTAAAAAGAAAAATGTGTTAGTAATGGATAGTGGATAATCTGTGCACATGACTGGAAACAAAGCCCTGTTATCAGAATATGAGGAAAAAGCTGACCCAACTGTGTCTTATGGAGATGGCAACATTGGACAAACCTTGGGATATGGCAACATAATCATTGGAAATGTCATCATTGAAAAAGTAGCTCTAGTGAAAGGACTGAAACACAACTTGTTGAGTATTAGTCAAATCACTGACAGAGGTTATCATGTCAACTTCTATTCCACACATTGTGAAGTAGTCAGTAAAGCAACAGGAAAGATAGCACTGACTGGCTACAGGCATGGTAACATATATGAAGCCAACATTCAATCAAATACTGATGACTCCCCTACTTGTCTGATCAGTAAAGCTTCAGTAGATGAAAGTTGGAATTGGCACAAGAAGCTTTCTCATCTCAACTTCAGCAATATCAATGAGTTGGTTAAGAAAGATTTAGTGAGAGGATTACCAAAAGTGTTATATACTCCTGATGGACTCTGTGATGCATGTCAGAAAGCAAAACAAAGAAGGACATCATTCCAGAGTAAATCAGAATCCTCTATTGAAGAACCATATCACATGCTACATCTTAATCTATTTGGTCCAGTCAACATCATGTCCATCAGTAAGAAAAGGTACACTCTTGTAATTGTTGATGAATATTCTAGATTCACCTGGGTGTATTTTCTGCACAGAAAATATGAGACTCCTGAAGTTCTGTTGGATCATGTGAGAATGATTGAGACAACCACAAAGTACAAAGTCAAGATACTGAGAAGTGATAATGGTACTGAATTTAAGAATTCAAAGATGGAAGAGTTCTGTAAGTACAAAGGAATCATTCAACAATTCTCTGCTCCTGGCACACCTCAGCAAAATGGAGTAGTTGAAAGGAAAAATAGAACTCTTATTGAAGCTGGCAGAACTATGTTGGAAGAAGCAAAATTACCTACATATTTCTGGGTAGAAGCAGTCAACACAGCATGCTATACTCAAAATCTCACATTAATAAACAGGCATGGTGTTACTCCTTATCAGTCTCTCAAGGAGAAGAAACCAAGTCTGAAACATCTGCATGTGTTTGGCTGTAAATTTTTTGTTCTCAGAACTCATCCTGAACAGCTAGGGAAATTTGAAACAAAGGCTGATGAAGGAATTTTCATAGGCTATCCTGCATCAAGAGCCTTCAGATCTTTTAATTTGAGGACAAGGACTGTCATGGAGTCAATACATGTATCTTTTGATGACAAGAAGATAGCTGGAATAAATGAAGACTCTCATGATAGATTGATTTTTGAAAATGAAGCTACCAAGGAACCTGAGGAAAGTGAATCAGATCCTGTCCATACATCAGATCCTGATGGGTCACCAAATCCTGATGACACACCAGATGCTGATGGTGCAAATACTGATGATGCAATCAATAGTGATACTTCTAGTAGTGCTAATGTTGAGGGGGAACAACAACATTCTACTACAAGTTCAGAGTCAACTCAATCATCAGGACAGAATTCTTCAGATACTGATTCAAGTGATGATCCTGATAACTTATCAGGAGGACATAACAATAATTCAGGGGGAGCTTCAAGACAAGCAAGTTCTTCAAATCAAGATAACACCAATACAGGGAGAGCATCTACTTCAAGAAACAATTTAACACCAGCAAGGAAATGGACTGCAAGTCATACTCCTGATTTGATAATTGGGGATCCTGCTGTAGGTGTTCAAACAAGAAGTGCAACTCAAAATGAATGTCTATACAATAACTTTCTATCCAAGGAGGAGCCAAAGAAAGTTGAAGATGCACTTAGAGATGCTGATTGGGTTACTGCAATGCAAGAGGAACTGAATGAATTTGAAAGAAATGAAGTCTGGAAACTGGTACCAAGACCAAAGAATAGATCAATTGTTGGTACAAAGTGGATTTTCAAAAACAAGTCTGATTCTGATGGAGTAATAATCAGAAACAAAGCAAGACTAGTTGCAAAGGGGTATTCTCAACAAGAGGGAATTGATTATGATGAAACTTTTGCTCCTGTTGCAAGACTATAAGCCATCAGGATATTTCTTGCTTATGCAGCACTTATCAGGATTATCAAAATAAATTTTGTTTTCTTAAATAAAATTTTATTTTACTTCATATTAATTTTTTTTTAAATCCTGATAAGGCAAATGGTTTCATAGGAAATGCTTTTATTCCTGATGAGGTTAGGTTTTTCTTACATAGGAAAATGCCTACTCGTTATGGTTTAATTTCTAATGCTATGGGGCAAGGCCAATCACACCTTGTTCCTAACCCAAGCATTCATCCTAAACAGTCTAAACAGTCAACTGCCACCTCTATTGTCTCTCAAAAGACTTTAGTTGTAAAAGCGAAGAAGTCAGCTAGAACTGATGTGTCAGGAAGGCAATCAGGTTCAAAGGATTTTTCCTCTACACCACTCACTAAAAAGAAGTCACAAGGGGGTGTACAAGGGGCCCTGGTGAAGAAAGCTGCAAAGGGAGGTGAGGCTGTTTCTGTTAAAAGAAAGTTAGTGCTCAGGGATGAGACTGATTCAGAGGATGACTTACGTATATCCTCTATGATGAATGTGAATAAGGAAGTTGCTGATACTGCTACTGCAGCTGTGGTTCCATTGTCTACACCACAGAAGAAAAGGAAGTTATCAAAAAGCAGGTATCATATTCCTTTAGAAAAGAAGCAGGATACTGATGTACAGGACATTTCTATTCTGAATGAGCAATCAGTTTCTACTGCTCAAACAAATCCTGTTGTTAGTATTCCTGATGCTGCACCAAGTCAAGTGGTTAATATTTCAGACTCTCCAGCACAGGACTCTCCAACAAAAAGACATGTTGATATTTCATGGGAGAAGTATGGTGCTGCTGCTTCCAATCTTGGGATAAAACATCCAATGGAAAATCTAAGGAAGGCAGAAGAGTTAGTCTATCAGAGACAGAAGAAACTGAAAGGATCAAGCCCACAAGAACCTGAACCTCAAAGTGGTTCAGTAGCTCTTTATGATGATCCAGCCACACAAGAACCACTCAATCAAAGTTTGAGTGAAGGCTTAGCTAGTGGAATGGTCCCACAAGAACCATTTTCTCAAAGGGAGAATGCAGACATCGACATTCCAGCTACACAAGAACCATCTTCTCAAAGTGAAGAAGCAGGCCAAGCTACAGTTTCTGAGAAATTTCCTGACAATGCTCAAGGGATTTCTGGTGCAGATGAAGTTCAAAGATTGGTCGAGGACACTGTTAATGAGGGAAGCACACAAGAACCTTTGACTCAAAGTGTTGAAGCAGCTTCTGAACCTCAAGCTCCACAAGAACCATTGGTAGCAAATACTGATGCAAGCATATCAAATCCTGACGGTGTTCATCCTGACGCTAGTGTTGCTCCTGATGTTGAACCTATCCTGATACAACCACTTCATTCAAGACCAATGGATCATCCTATCACAGATTCACAGGATAAAATGAAAGGTATAGCTATTCCTGATCCTGATGATACTCATAGTACTGATGATGATGACTCTGATGACAGTGATGATGATGAGAATCGAAAAGAGAAGGAACAGCTTGCTACAACACTCAAAATTAGTCTTGGAACTAATTTTGGTTCATCAAGTACATATATGGCTGGCAAATCTTCCCCTGGGAAAGATCAGAGACAAGATTTTTCTATTCCTTCCTTTAATCCTGCTGAGGCACTTAGACAGAATGAATGGAACAATTCATGGCACAGATCTGCTGAATCTGTAAGTTATTCTTCTGCTTTGGAACATGCCTATGATGCAGTGAAATCTATAGAGAATCAAGACTTGAAGAATCATCTGAAGGCTACAACTTTGTTATCCAAAAGCCTAAAAAGTGAGATTGATTCTATCAAGAATTCAACTGAGTTGGTGAGGAATGATATTTCTCAAAATTTTACAAAGGTGCCTACTTCTTTTCAGCTAAGTGTAGTAGAATCCCAAGTGAAATCTGTCATTTCTGAACAAACCTCTATCAACAGAAGGATTGATTCTCTGGATACCAAGGTAACTGACATTCAAGCCTCTTTTTCCTTAATTTTGAATTTATTGTCAAATCCTGATGTCAAAAAGGGGGAGAAGGTTAGTCAGACAAAATGCACACCTGATCTAGTATTAAGGAATAATGATGATGATACTGGAGATGATGGTTGTGACAAAGTGATACAAGGAGAAACCTCTGATGCTGCTGTTATGAAGTCTACAATTCAAACTTCACAAAGTCAAACAACGCAGTCAACTCATGTTTCTGATTCTGGAGTTAAGACAGTAAGAACGTTGGTGCAATCTCAGATCCTGACGGAAGAACAAATCCTGACACCTGGTCATGGACATACTCTTGCTACAATTCCTGAAGGTGATGAAGATATTTTTATTGATAATCCTGAAGATGCATCAAATTTATTCCAGAAGTTTTCTACAAAAGATGGTAGAATTGTTACTCTATATCACACTGATAAAAGAGTTCAACAATTATTTGCAAGAAAAGCACTCTCTACAGCAAGTGAAGAATATCCTGATCTCTCACATGAAGAATTCTTAAGACAACAGAGAGAAATGATGGAAAGCTTTAATAACCCTGTTTCTGCTAGAGGTAGAGGAAGCAGAGGTAGGAGAGGAGCTAGAAGAAGTAGAAGAGGTTCTTCAACTCAAACAATACCTAGACAGACAAGGTCTAGAGGGTTAAGAATTGAAGAAATTCTTGAACCTATTCAAACTCTAGTAGTTCCTGACAGATCTACTTTTGGTGATGTTGGAAATATTGAAGAACCTAAATTGAGAAGAAAATCAAGAAAATCAACTCTATGCGATACAAATCAAATTGAAGAATCTAATCCTGATGTTGTTCCTGATAATATTCAAGATCCTGATGATTCTGAAATTATGCAAGAGATTGATTTGATAATTTTATCTACTGTGGTTGATTCTCACAACAAGGAAGTAGATGAAGAAGAAGAAGCCAGAAGAAGTGAAATTACAAGATCAACAAATAGAGATTTAAATCTCTATGTACAAAGGCTTAAACTCTCAAACACAAGAAAGTGGAGGAACCCAAGCAGACAAGAATCTTCACTGGAAAGAAGCTATGCCTTTGAAAAGGAAAAGGATAAGAAGTGGAAACATATTAGTACACTAAGGTGTGATACACTTATCAATTTTCAGTCTGGAGGAATTATTACAAGCGCTTCAAGTGTTGTTGATTTATCTGGGATGGTTAGATCAAAAGCACTCTGGTTAAAGATGTTTTCAAATCTGAAGCAATTGACAAGTAATTCAAGAGGAGGTATTGGACACAGGGATGCTGAATATCTAAATATGTCATATGTTGATCCTTACTCCTTAACTGAAATTGGAGGTACTTTAACTTCTGAAAACCTGAACAATTTACTAGCAGTTGATATAGTTATAGATTGTCATGATGGTTTTGACAAGAAAGAAAAGCTTCTGTACTTCATGAAAGATGGTAGTGTGAAGATTTTATCTATTCAAGATCTGCTGATGAAAACTACACAGGAACTGAAATATGTTCATTATCTTTTGAGATCGAAGAATCAAATGTGCAAGGAATGGAGTGACATGATTTTGTCAACAATAAGAAGAAGACTGGATGGAAACAGTAATTTCAATGGTAATTATACTCCCATGTACTTAAATCAAAGAGGTCAGGATGTGGAAATGCAAAGGGGTACTGCTGTTAAAGAAGTAAATTTTGGCATGACTCATCTTTCTCTCAGTCCTGATGGGAAGGAAATTGCTTATCTTATGCTAGAAGAGCATAGTCTTCAAAGGAACTCCATATTAAATCTCAGAGCAGCTATCTACCAGATTAATGAGGAAGATGAAGAACTCAGAAATCTTAAGGAAAGACTGATTCAAATTCTTGAAGAAAAAGAAGAAAATTTGTTATCCAACTTCTTGAAGATGAATCTGTTCTATCAAATAATTTAAACAGATAAGTTGTTGCTGCAGATACTGTACATTTTGTATATATGTTTTTGACATCATTGAATCTTAGAAATCTATACTTTATTTCACAAAGTATGAGATTGGGGGAGATTGTTAGATCAGAATTCAATGATCGTCAGAAGCTAGACTCAACTGATCAGGATTGATGACATCATCAGGATTGCATGGTCGTCAGGATCAAGATACATATCAGGACTGGGATCAGGATTGATCATCAGGACTGGAAGCTGATCAGGATTCCTACTTCGAGTTATATTTGGAGTCTAGTTAAACATGGAAGTTTATTCTGTCGGTTCCTGGTTTGTAGGATGTAGCTATCAATTATGGATAGGTTTCAATCTTTGTAATTGATTAGGACTTATCATTGATAGAGAAGCTGTGTAGTATATAAACACAGTTTTGGTTTTGGTTCGGGAGAATCAAGATAGAAGCTCTCAAGAACATAGAATTTCTTGAGAGAGTTTTTGTAAGCTAGCAGCTCTCAAGAACATCAGAATTTCTTGAGAGAGTTTGTAACAGTTTTATATCAGATTTAATAAAGCTGTTACCTTTCTTTCATATTTGTGATATATACATTAAGAAGTCGATTATCTTATACTATTGTATTCGACCCCCCTTCTACAATAGATTATTACTGGGTAACAAGTGGGGACCATGTGTGGGGCCCACATGTGGAGCCAACAAGGGGGGCCATAAAATGTATAGTAGGTTTTAATATATTGTACTAACATCTTTAGTTTAACAAAATAAAAATGTAAAGTTTAAATATAACACTTGCCATTAGAAAAACAATCAATTCATACAAACCAACTACATCATCCCATTACAAAACAACCTACTACATCCAATTATAAAACCAACTACATCATCCAATCACAAACCTAACTACATAATCCAATCAAATCCGCCAATACCAAGTTAAGAACATAAGTAATTACAACGTTAAAGTGTACTAGAAAAAATAACAAACGCAATAGAAAAACCAAGATAGTAGTTCAAAAGGTAATGGCATGTGAATCTTTGAAATGGTTTTTGGATCTAGGAACTTCATAACAGCAAGCCAAAACACCTTCTTGAAGGCACCACCAGCATTGACACTCTACATCAATAATAAATTACAATTATGTTTTTGGACCTATGGATTTGCATATCACGCTTATGTACTTGAAATGAAATGTTATAATCACTAAACATTAATCAATGCAGTTTCAACAAAAAAAATAGCAGAAACGTGCAATTTAACTGTAGAAACAGAGCAGTTTGATAGCAGAAATGGAGCAGAATTATAGAGAATAGGACAGTTTAACTTCAGAAATATAGCAGAATTGCAGAAAAATAGTGCAGTTTAATGCAGAAACGAAGAGAAACAGTGCAGTTTACTGCAGAAAGCCAGAAACAGTGCAATTTTACTGCAAAAAACAGAGCAGAATGAAACTGCTACTGCCTAGTGACTATTGGACTGCAGTAAGATATTCACAACGGTTGCTTCCTGAAGTAAACATAATCAAAACTAAATCACTCCTGAAAATATAATACCTAAAATTTCAATCAATATTTAGTAGTTTCATTGAGTTGCACTAATTTAGAAGGTACCTCAAAGCTGATGCAGAAGAAGACAGGTTAAGGACCTATAATTTGATTAAACTAAGGCATAATTGTTTGCCAATGCTTGATGTAACAGTCCAAACATCATCAAAAATGTTTACAATAATTATTTAGAGAATTGATAAAGCCAAGAAATGATACCAGAACTCTGCGAAGGAACAACCACAAGCAGAATGGAGTCACCAGGCTGAACAACATGAGTCAAAGCCCACACAAGAGCATTTTTAGGTACCTCCTTGGCCGCCTTGACCGCCACAATAACCTTCTCAACAGCAGCATCCAATCCCTTCTCATGCTTTCCCAGCTTCAATTCCCTTAACATTACTTCCAGAAAATAGAACACAAGTGCTTCAAAACTCTTACTTCAATGAGCATAAATGTCTTTATATTAGTGAAACAAAAGCAAAACATTATTAGCAATGCACATATCATCTGCCCCACCAAGAAAGGTGACACTCAGTTAATGTACAACCAACATATTCACTGCATTTCTAGGTTTTGTTTACAGTAAATGAGCCTGGATGATTCCAAAGACAAGCACTTATTAATCATTTTAATAACATGCCTAAAAGGGAAAGATGGAAAGACTGAATGCACAACAAGAAGGACAAAGTTGATGAACAGTTTTAAGTTTTAACTACAAATTCAACTTCTTAATGGCCAGATCCTTTAGTACTATACCCAACATCCTGTCATTAATGATAGTTGCACTCTTAAGCTTCAAGTAACATGTCTACTGAGTGGTGGTCACTAACTCTACAAGTAAACGACCTACTACCAAATGACTACTTGTAATATGAGAACTGAGTAGATGAACCTACTATACAAGTTGGCTGAAATAAATTTGATGGTTAACTTGGAAGAAAACTCATACTTACAGTCATTCACTACTGTCATACATAGAATTCTTGCGACTCCATCGAAGATGACCAATACCGCAACAGAGCTTCAACAGTCAACCTCTGTGTGGCACTGAGCATTGAAATAAAAAACCGACAACAATCAATTTTGTATTCTTCGAGAGGATTCCTGTGCCCAAAGCTCCTCACATTCACCTGAAAAAACACCGCTTATAAGCCTCTATAAATGGTACCCAGATAAGTTGTACATCAACAACTAGCTTCATATACCGCGGAACTGAGTCTATTCATATTTACAAGATGATCCCTCCAGTAAGAATCCAGAGTCTTCACAAGAATTGTTCTCTGAAGTCCGCAAAAATAGTAAAATAGTAAAATAGTAAACTTAGCTCATAAACACAGTCCCTTCACTGCCAGATCCTAGATTCCAGACTATGACAGAATCCTCACTAACAGATGCCCGTAGCTCCCCAGTCGGATTCCAGCAAACATAGTGTATTGGTTTTGGATGCCCCTACAGAAAGTATAACATCTCATTCATGAGCCTACATCCTGGTAATACAACAACTTTAATAAAAATACATCTCATTTTACTAGTATTCAATTTAAATAAATTAGTAAAAAAAATATAAATAAAATCAAAAAACTACCAAGTGCTTGTTGGAAACCATTCATGAGCCTATATCCTAACACAAATAAGCTGCCATTAGATGATAAAACACACCATCTTTAAAACAAAAGATATATGAGCTCGGTGTGCTGCAACTGTGCAAGTCATATTAAAATAAGAAGAAGATGTCTAAAAGTTGCATAAATTCTTAAATCCAAGCCCTAATTGAAACCCTGAACCAAAGCCCCAAAATATCGAAACCCTAATTGAAAATCAGTATACAGAAAAGTGAGTATGATACCAAAAAATCGGAGCAATTAACTCGAGAAAAGTGTAGAACATACCAATTAATCGGAGCCCCAATTAGTAACCTATAAAGTGAAAAACAAATTAGATACAGAGAGAAAATAAGAGAGGAGAAATGAGAAAAGAGAGAGAGTTGAGACAGAGTGGAGAGACAGTCGGTTCTTCGAGTTGAGATCGAGACCGAGAGTTGAGAGTTTGAGTGAGCAAATTAGATACATAGTTTGAGATTTCTTGGATGAGAGAGAGAGAGTCTGAGCGAGAGTTATAGTAGAGAGTAAAGTGAGAGAGTAGAGACGGAAAAGTAATAAAATTTTCGTCTAAGTTTAAAATAGTGGGATCGGGGGAAAAAGTGCCGCCTTGCAAATTTTGGCCTCAAATCATATTTTTTAATTTGTAATTTACATTTTAAAATTAGTATATTAAATTAAAGAGTGGTTAAAATAATAATCTCTTAAATTCAAAATGCTGAATAAATAAGTATTTTGTATATATATATATAAATAATAATTTAAAATTTGTATTACATTATAAATTAATTTAAAATACATTAGTGTTATATTTTTTACAACGTTTTTGTAAAGATGTGGCAAAATCAGGACTTTTTATTTTTTGATTATTTTTTTCCAACACTAGAATGAGTACCTATTAACATCCGTACGGTTGGATCTTCGAAGAAATCATTTAAAAAAAACTATGCAGTGAATCTGATGCACGCTCCGTTATATGAAGCACTACTATTCCAAGGTTTATGTAAAACTGCGGCACAACAAGGACTTTCTATATTTTCATTATTTTCATTATTTTTTACCAACACTAGAATGAGTACTTATTAACATCCGTACGGTTGGATCGTCCAAGAAATATTTTAAAAAAATTAGTCAGTGAATCTGACACGTTCCCCGTTTCTAGAAGCACTACTGTTCCAACGTTTCTGGAAAGATGCGGCACAACCAGACCTTTATATTTTTTAATTATTTTTTCCTAACACTAGAATGAGTACCGATTAAAATCCGTACGGTTGGATCGTCGAATAAATCAGTTAAAAAATTATTCGGGTTTAGGGTCTTTGGGGTCCACTTTTTTCAATTAAAAATTAATCATTAAATAATTTTTAATTAAAAATTTGAAAATTAGTGGGCCCATTTGTGGGGCCCACTTTATTACTGTTTTAATCAAAATTAAATTATTTTGAATTTTAAAAAAAAAAACCTTTTCTAATATAAATTGATTAAAAACATTTTATAAAATATAAATAATTCAATTATTTCACAGAATATTACTTTTATAAAAATATTACTTTTATTATTCAATGATTTTTTAAAAATTAATTACTTTTAAAGTGAAATAATTATTGAATTATTAATTTTAAGTAAAAAATTCAAAATTAACATGGGTTTATGAATATGGCAACACCTTTTTACAGCTAGAGTAACATGGGTTTATGAATATGGCAACACCAAAACTACGATGTTGTAATAGGTCCAAAATTTCATAGCTAAGGTAACATGCAACAGGGTAACACCCCTACCCAGATGTTGTAAAAGGCCAGCTCAGCTACCAGCTAGGCAGAATTAGTTACAAGCTAGTTACGCCAGCTAGGCAGAATTAGTTACAAGATAGTTACACTTGATGTATAAATACTACTAATAGTTTGTAGTTGAAAGTAGTGAGTTTAAGCATTGTAAACACAACAATATGAATTAGTTAGTTAGAGAAAAAGCTTGATCTTATGCAACAATGGTGATCAATCTATTCTTCTTCAATGTTATGTTCACAAAATCATCAAATTGCATTACCTTAAACGAAGGTCTTCTACTAGATGCTTTCATATCAATTTTTTTACAGGACTCCAATATTCAGTCCAAACTGAGGAACTTGACATTGCTTGCATCCAATACCATGTAGGCAAAAATTAAATTTCTTATTAATTTTTTTGTTACTTTGCTCAGTTCTTTGCCCATATTAAAGAAACTCCTATACAAATGCCGATTTCTAAAACATAGAGGTAAAGATCGTGGTTTGTGATTAGATTACTGTGTGCCTAGTACTTGCAACAAGTGTAGTATACTTTGAGTCTTAAACCTTGTTTATTTCAGCTTTCAGTATTGAAAATTCACTTACCACAACCCAAGTGATTGAAACTAAAATGAAAACTCAAGCTGGAATATTTTTTTTTAATTTTAATATTGATGTTTGGTCCGTTATGAAAAATGGCATCAACATTTGGCGCTGTCTGCGGGAATTCATATAGAGAAAAAATATTATGCAAAGACCTTAAGAACAATTCCTGGCCGAAAAAAATTGGAAGCCTCGTCGTAGCTTTTAGCCCAAAGAGCTCCACCTGATGCCGCATCAAGAATTGGTCGTGATTGACCTCCCAGTTCATTATAGAAACAATTGATCACCATCCAATCAGGCATTCCATAATGAGGACACTTCCTAAGCATCTCCTTGTAGCGCTCCCAAGCTTCACATAAAGTTTCTCCAGAATGCTGTGCAAACTGAGTAAGAGCATTCCTGATTGCTGCTGTTTTAGCCATCGGGAAGAATTTAGTGAGAAACTTCTGAGCAAGATCCTCCCAAGTAGTAATAGAACCTGCTGGTAGAGAGTGCAACCAGCCTTTAGCCTTATCCCTCAGAGAGAATGGGAAAAGTCTCAGTTTCACAGCATCTTCTGACACTCCGTTGAACTTGAAAGTGTCGCAAATCTCAATGAAATCCCTAATATGCATATTAGGGTCTTCCGTTGGAGCACCCCCAAACTGAACTGAGTTATGCACCATCTGAATCGTGCCAGGCTTGATTTCGAAAGTATTAGCTGCAATAGCCGGCCTGACAATGCTAGATTGAATGTCATTGATTTTCGGCTGAGAATAGTCCTTCAAAGCCTTCGTTTCAGTTGCTGCTGGTTCTCCCATAACTAGTCTTAATTCAAGTTCTTCTTTCCGAGATTGAGAACGTGTTCGCATACACGCTCACTAAAGTATCTGAAACACACCAAACAAAGTAAAATTGATGAGTATAATCCGAGTCAGTGAACTTTAACGACCACTGATGACAAGCACATAAACTATATATATAACACCGAGTCCCCGGCAGCGGCGCCAAAAACTTGTTCGCACAAAATCACGCAAGCGTACGCGGTCAACAAGTAATATATGAAAGTACAGTTCATTCCTACAGAGACTGCTTTGGTTACTATAGTTATGCACTTATGCAACAATGTATGGCTATTGTTCAATGCTAAGACAAGTATCAAATTTGTGTTTTGTTTAACTAAATTAACTAATCAACTTAACAAGATTATAATTAACTAAAGAGATTGCTTTCAAATTACTTATGAGAATAAAACATGGGATCCTAACTTCATTAAATACTTCATCTAGAGTCTTTTGTCTTTAATCAATGCATGTGATGATTGTGACAACTAATCGGATAACACGAAATCAGTACACGCTACCTTTCAGTATACGTATACCAAACCACTCAAACATCCACAAAAGAGATAGAAGTTGGGCAGACACCAATTATGCTTAGACCCTATATGTCTATAAGATTTGAAAACATAACGGTTTAACGAGAAAGTTATCCATTCAGATTACATAGGGCAAGTAAGATGGTTAAAATCACCTACGAATCATGCATGACAAACATACATAAACCTATGCTAGCATGGCAAGTTCTAAACCTCTATATCCACTTTCGCAATCAATAGAGATTAACAAACAACTTAGATGTTAGCTACGCATCCAAGAAGAATAAGCACAACCAAACTAGGATATCAATTAGCCATCACACACACATCTTTAAAACAATTAACTACTAAAATCCATAAATAAATCTGTTAGAATCCCACGACAACGATTAGTTCATAATCGAACCGTTCATCATCGTGGGTTCTGATGAAAACATGATAATAATAAGTCTAGAATACTTAATAAAGTACTAGGGTTTATGAAAGAACAAACGAGAATCCAAAGTATCGCCTAATTAGAAGAATACAAAGATAAGTTGAAAACTAGATCTTCATAATCAGCCGTCTCCTTGTTCTCCTCACCGGTGGATGGATATGTATGATTGTATGTCAATGTATATCTCAGAAATCGTCCACCAGTTGATTATATAGGTCTCTGGGTTGACTGGTCTTTTGGTAACTTTCCTTTTCTGACTCAGAATTGCCTTTTACAGCTTTTGAAGAGCGCGGGCGCGCCTAATAGGGCGCGGGCGCGCCTGGTTACTGTCCAGAATCCTCAACTTTGCATTCCTTGACAATTATTTGTGTGCTCTTGTTCCGCAACCACTTGACCTTAACGAATTTGCTCAGAACATCACTGAAAACCACAGGAACTCCACATCTCTGCTGACAACTCAACTTTGCAAATACAAACACCAAACACATCACAATCACCACAAACTTGAGAACAAACGATCAATTTAAGCCAATTTAGGACGATCCAAGTGGATATGAAATCCACTTATCAGACAACCGGGAAGACAATGGTTTGGCCTAGGAAGACTTTCGGGAAAACTCACTTGTGAGTCTTCCTAGTTCAAAAAACTAAGTCTTCTTAGTTCAAACCTAAGTCTTCCTAGTTCATTTTTATTCTAATTTAAATAATTAACTAAATAAATTATGTATTAAATTAATTCTTTACAGAATTAATTTAATAAATAATTTACTTAATAGTATTAATTATTTATAAGAGAATAAATAGAATTAGTTGACTTCTCAAACAATTCCAGAATCACTTAAAACTTAGATAAATAACAAACACAATAGTACGTTGACACTCAATGCACGGTCTGGTTCATGAGTGACAAACGACAATGTTTGTTCTTTATCTATTTGACTTTAAGCAGTGATTCACTTCCTTCTCATTCAAGAACTCCGTAATCAGTATCTTTTGCTGTCACCACTTCAAATCTCCGTCACTTTAATAAATCCACTGAGTTTGAATACTTCATTGAGGCTTGATCAATAAATTGAGCTTCTTTCAATGTAGAATCACTTCAAGTTTGTAGATGACTTTTAATCTTCATTCTTTGACATATATAATCTTCTAAGATTCCTGTGACATTTGATTTTTATTATTTACTTATTACACCTTAATTAAAGTTGAGTAGAATCCTCGGTGTTTACAAATAGGCCTAGACATATGCCTTTCATTGCTCTGATACCAATTGATAATCCCAAATGACCTAATAGAATTGTAGAATGGGGGGGGGGGGTTGAATACAATTCTAGATATTTTTAAACTTAAAACAACTTTTAAATAACTTGACTGAAAAAATAAAAACACACAAGCAAATATAAAATTTCAGTTGGATGTTTTGAGGATCCAACTGAGATGTTTTTTATTGCGGAAATAATCTATGTTACAAATGTAGCACAACTGCTCAGTTCCTAATGTAGAGTGAGAGTGCTCTTGAAAGAAGCTAATACAAAGTTATTCTATCTCACTCACTTACAATAAAATGAACTGCTACACTTGGTTATATATCCCAAGTTTACAGTGCTATTTTTGGCTACTCTAAAATGTACTAAGGGTAACCATCAGTAGCTTGCTTTTCATTCCTTTTGTCCAATGGTCCTTGGAGATCTTGTCTTTTGTCTTCATGCTTATTATGATCACACTCAAAAACCTAATTGGAAATTGGAATGTTTCCTCATTCCCAGTGACCATTTTAATGGCTCCCAATGCAAAGTACACTTCTACATCACCTTTTGATCTGTCAGAAAACTGTCACTATCACTTTGTCAACTATTAAGAAAAGTGATAATGATTCGTTGATAGCAGTGAGATGTATTCCGTTGATAGCTTTATTCTTCAATCCGTTGATGGTACATTCTTCATTCCGTTGATAGTGTAATCTCCATTCCGTTGACATGTCTTCACTTAGGCAAAATTA
The DNA here is from genome assembly GCA_030848705.1 of Heracleum sosnowskyi. NCBI lineage: Eukaryota > Viridiplantae > Streptophyta > Magnoliopsida > Apiales > Apiaceae > Heracleum > Heracleum sosnowskyi. Next base: position 20,077,850 of record CM061235.1, on the reverse strand, counting down.
CAAGGCACATTATATTTACAATTAACCAACCTATTTTGCCTATCTAGTACTTAGTCAACATGACTTAGAAAACCTATCTAATACCTAAAACAAATGCATATCAAGTAGTGAAGTATTGTACAGTGCAATTGCTACATTACTCATTTCGGTGATGAGCTACCTGTCAACGGAAGCTGCAAAGCATACCATTCCGTTGACAGTTACAAAAGTGACTTAACACAAAATCTACTAAGTTTTTTTATAATTATCATCAAGAACAACATATTCCTAACACACTCAAATCCTTGATGATAACAAAAAGGGGGAGAGTTCAAGTAAAGGGCAGAGTGCACTAGTGGTCTCTGAACCAGTAACCAAAGGTGTGCCATCAAGTCAAGGGGAGTCACCTCAAATCATAGCAAATCCAAGTGAGTTTCAACTCACAAAAGTGGTCTCTCCTCAAGCTAAGGATGTCCAAGTCTTTCTCAACTCAGAAAAGCTGATCAAGGAATTCATCTTCCAGGCTGTGACTTCATCCTCAAGTAGTCATCCTGTCCACACAACCATTCTGAAAGTTCTTACTCCTGACACCATTGTTCTACAAAGAAACTATGATGTTGAACACTCAAGTGTCATGGAGTTTGAACCAGTCTTCAGTGGCAGGACTGGATCACCACCAAGACATTATGGCAAGAACAAGTTAGAAGGGGATTATCCTTTTCCCAAGACTGATGAGTCTAAGGTGTTAGCAGCCCTTATCACAAATCTCAAGAATACCAATGATGTAATGCTGAGGCAAGGATTGGCTGTTATCTACATAAATGACAAAGCAATTCACATCACAAGCAGCCATCCCAGGTTCAATGAAGCAAAAGCAGAAGAGATTTCAAATATAAGGAGATAAGCCAATCCCCAGGGTTATGAATCTACACCTGAAAAACAGGCTAGATTAGCCCAAGAACTATTGAGGGAAATGGAGGAAGAAAGTAGTGAGGCTATAGAGGAAGAGGCCCCTACTATGAAGAAATTGAAGAAAAGGAAGACAGTGCCTAAGTCCAAGCCAACCAGATGGAAGAAAAGATCACATAGGCATGTCTCTCCTGAGAAAGTAGAAGAGAAGAGAGATACATGGAGGAGTATTATTTTTGAAGATCCTACTAAGTTCATGATTGAAGCAGAAAAGATGTCAAAGAAAAGGGAACAAATCAAGAGAGCTCAACAAGGACCAATCAAGCTGAATGTTGCACCAAAAGTTGCCAAGCCAGTTGAGAACAAGGCAGACTTTTTGTACATTGCAGATATACAGGAGTACTCAACCATGGATCTATTCCTTGATGAAGTTAGTGAAATAAGAGGCACATACAAGTTCAGAGATCTGCCTGAAAGACTAACTTTTGTCTACAAAGGAGGCAAGGTGAGAGCATGGCCCCTGCAACAAGTGTTGAATGAAGGATATTCTACCTTGGTGAAAGTCTTCTCAGGCTTCAAAAACACAAGGGGATTTTCTGAGGTTGCCAGGAGTGCTATGTTGAAGAAAATTGAGGAAATCAGGAGCAGCTGGAATTCTCCTGATAGTTTGCCAAGAAAGCTAAGATCCCTTTTAATAGACAAAGAATCCATCTCCAACCTTACTGGATGATGGAATTCAAGGATGACAAAGGCTGTAGAAGATTCTTCAGGATTGAAGATCAATTGTCTAAGGCTAGCACCAGGTATCTTAGATGGTTGCAAGGCATGATAAATCCAAAAATTGTTGAAGAAGATGCATTCTACAGAAAGCTTCAAGATCAAATCAAGGCAAATTATGCTAAGGAAGGGAGACAGAAGATTCAACCCCCAAGAGAGAAGAAAATGAATTAAATCTGCTCAGACTAGAGGAGCACTCTCTATGTAACTATCTCTACTCTTCATTATTTTCATAATGTAGTTTAATATAATTTTTACTGCTTACTATTTATTTATTAGGAGTGGTTTTGTTATCATCAAGCCTCTTAATTTATGTCTGATTCCCATCCAGGCATAAATTGGGGGAGATTGTTAGGAACTATGTTGTTTCTTCATAAATATCACAGAGATTTCTTCAAATAAAATCTTTCAGGTGGACAAAACAATCCACCTGAATTTTTAATTCTTGTGAATTTATCTTGTTTGCTTTTCTGTTCTTGTTTTAATTTCATATCTTCACTATCAAGAATCAAAATAATTTTAAAGATTGTATTCAACCCCTCTTCTACAATCACTACGTCAAATTTGGGCTTTCGTCACTCTTTTGTACAGTAAGGGCTGTGACACTTTGGAAAAAAACGAGTGGCTAAAGGTCATCGTCCCAAGTTTTAGCCACACAATTATTTTTTGAGTGACCGAAAACACATTTTTTGGCAGATTTAGTCACAATTTATAAAAGTGTGACAATTGAGAGATGAAACAGCATGTTTTTTTGTTGACTTTGACCAAATCCAACATTTATAGTCATACTTGAGAGATAGAAGTGTGACAAAAAATAGTGACGCTTCTTTGCTGTATCTAAATGTTACCAAACGGTCACAGTCATTTTCGGTGATGTGGCTAAATGTGAAATAACCTATGGTCACTACATTTTATATGTGACTAAAAAGTAGAGTTTTCTGCATTATGTCAGATCTTTGTTCGCTAAGGCAGCTAAAAACTAGTGACTGTATTATTGTGTGACTAAAAAGTACTCTGTTTTCAGGAACAGAGCATTCTGTTTTGAGGATCCTCATTTCCAACTGATCTGTCACATTATTACATTTGGGTGTGGCAAAATATTTGACCACTGGACATGAAGTATTGGTATAGTAGATTAACCAGAAATGACAAACACAAACTTGATTTATCCAAGTTGCATACCAGATGAGCTTAAAACTTGATAATGAAGCTTAAAACTAGAACAATTCAACTAATCCATGTCATTCGGCCAACATTAGAATTCACCATTACATATTAATTCTTCATCAAATAAAAAACAAAGAAAATGACCAAGACAATGATAACATTATACAACTTCCCACGTATGACATGAACCTCCTTTCGAAGATCTTCAACTGTTGACATGCAGTTTTGCAGGTCAGTCTTCACAACATCAACTTCTTTCTGGATCTTGATCTTCATGCCAACTGGTTCAGGATCAATCCATTCCCAAAACGAACATTTGGGTCCAGAAGACTTGAAAAGGGAATTCAAATTAAAAGCTGTTTATTAAATTAAACAGATGAAACTGATAGACATCAGCTTCCCAATGAACTTGATTTGTGGCACACCCGAAATCTTCTTCCAGGGTTGTCAAGTGTGTTTGATGTTCTAATCCGGGCAGGAAGACCACAGTGGCACAGATCACATCGATTTTGGTTTGAGCTGTAGGAATTTGAAGACGACATCATGATCAGGCCTCTTTCTTTGCACACACCTGGAGAAAAAAACAGGAATTCAAACAGAGCATAGAATTTAACCATACAATAGAATTTAGCATTACATAAAAAACATGGAAAATGACAAACATAATGATAATAATTACCGGATTCAGTTAGAATTACGTATAATAATACCCTTACAGTCCTGTCTAAAGTAATCATCACGAGATTCATTACCCAAGTCACGTGGATCTACAGGTGGTAATATATTATCATTGTGAGGAAAAATTACAGTACTGAAATCCTCATTGACATCATCGTACAGATCTCTATAATTCTTAGGAGGTGTCATCAAGACAATAGACATTTTTTTATCCAGCTGGTCTTTAACATAAAACACCTGTCGTGCTTGTGAGGCCAATATGAACGGATCATCCTTGTGGCCTAATCTGTTAAGTTCGACCAACGTGTAACCCAGGCCATCTTGCTTGACACCATTTCTACTGTCAACCCAGTCGCACATGAAAAGAGGAATTTTCTTAATATGATAATCTAGTACCCATATCTCTCGTAGAACCCCATAATAAAAGTTCTTTCCATAGGTTACTACTTCTTTAGAAATGTGCATCTCAGTTGCCTCTACACAAACCCCACTGTTCTGGTGAATTCTGCCATCACGAATTTTTGTACGAAATGTATAGCCATTGATGTCATATACATCGTATTTGTTCACGATTCTGCGCGCTCCATGTGAGATCCACTTAACTGTTTCTGATACACTTTCGTTGGAGATCGATAACTCGCTTTCAACCTAAATTACACAATAACAAGGATAAGATTCAGCTTGCACAAATTACAATTGAGAAAAAACTAAGATCATACTGATTTAAATATTACCTTGTTGCGTAACCAGTGACCAAACGTTGTGCTATGCTCTTTCTCCAGCCATGCTTGTCGTTTACCAGGATGTTTGTTTTTCAAAAATGTCATGTGTTGTCTGCAAGTACAAAAATGAGTATCAAATCTGATCCTACTGTTAAATAAAAGAAAAACACAAATAAACATGTTCAGTAGGAGTCCTTACTCGATATACGGCACAACTTCAGGCGTATTTTGCAGTACATAGAAATGTGCTTTCATGTAGAGATCTTGAGAAACTTCAACTGGTTTACCAGCTGACAAAGGAATTCCCTCTTCATTACCATTTTCAGATGTGTTGTGCTGGTGTTCTGGAATATCAATGGACCTCATGCATTTTTTGTATTCGTTGAAGAACGCAATTGTTTCTTCTGCAATATGCTCCTCAGCAATGCATCCTTCTGGGTAAGCTTTGTTCCGCACATGCCCTTTAATAACTTTCATCATCCTCTCAAAGGGATACATCCACCGAAAGCATATTGGGCCACATAATTTGACCTCTCTAACAAGGTGCACAGTTAGATGAAGCATAACATCAAGAAAGGATGGGGTAAAGTATTTCTCCATCAAGCACAGTGTAACACAAAGCTCCTCATGCAATTTATCGAGTTCTTCTACATTGATTTCTTTGCTACATATTGATTTGAAAAAAAAACAAAGTCTGATAATAGCATATCTTGTGGGTTTAGGCATGATAGACCGTATTGCAATTGGCAAGAACTGTTGCATAAGCATATGGTAATCATGTGATTTAAGTCCCATAAGCTTCCTATCCTTTTCATTCACCAAACTAGAAAAGTTGGAACAATAACCTTGCGGAGCCCTTAAGTTGTGTAATGTGCCACAGAACATGTCTTTTTCATCTTTAGTTAATGTGTAGCAGGCTGCAGGAAGTAATGTCTTCTCGCCTTGACTTTTAGCCTGCAACTCTTGCCTTATCCCAAAATGTGCCAGATCCTTTCGAGCTTGCAACCCATCTTTCGTCTTGCCCGGAACATTTAGTAATGTTCTGATAATACTCTCAGCCACATTCTTCTCAGTGTGCATGAAATCAATACAATGTTGGACCAAATTATACCGCCAATACCTAAGTCGTCGATTCCATATGTTGAATTTCTTCCAATAGGCCTGTTCTTTCTGTCCGGAATTTGTGCTACCACCCCCTTCTGATTTTCTCTTTTTTGTTTTCCCCCCTCTTCCAGTCGAAGTCTCCATCAGTTCTGAATCTTTATCCTTAAATCCCTTCCCCCACATATTCCGAATAAATTTAACCTCGTTGAATATTTCTTCCCCTGTCATAGGATCTGCAGCAGTTCCCCGCTCTTCTTTTCCATTGAATGCCTTAGTTTGCTTTCTGAAGGGATGACTATATGGTAGATATCTTCGGTGACCACCATAACTGTGCTTGGCAGAGAACGGAAGTCTTACACAATGAGTTTCTTTCCTGCACACCACACAACCATGGAATCCACTATAAGGACAGCCACATAATGCACCAAGAGCAGGGTAATCATTAATCGTCCATAAGACAACAGCACGTAAAGTGAATTGTTCATGTGCATAGGAATCATATGTTTCAACACCTTCTTCAAACAAGAGCTCCAGATCATCGATCAAAGGATCCAAAAACACATCGATATCGTTTCCAGGCGTTCCCGATATTAATAACGAAAGCATGATGAACTTTCTTTTCATACACAACCAAGGTGGAAGGTTGTAAATGACAGTTAATACTGGCCACACACTGTGATTCCTATTCCCTCTGTTTACATCAACCCCGTCTGTGGAAATGCCAAGCCGAAGATTTCTTGGATCAGATGCAATTTCCGGAAATTTGTCGTCTATTGCTTTCCATGCAGGTGAATCAGATGGGTGCCGTAGAACACCGGGCTTTTTTGAACTGGTGGAGTGCCATATCAAATCTTTTGATATGCTTTTCACTTTATAAAGTCGTTTCAGTCGTGGAATAAGGGGGAAGTACCATAATACCTTTGTAGGAACATTTTCGTATATGACTTTAGTCTTCTCATCCACCTTCCACCGTGACATGCCACAAGTTGGACATACCACCATGTCCTTGTAATCCTTCCTGTAAAGAATGCAGTTGTTAATGCAAGCATGTATCTTTTCGTATCCTGACCCCATTGCTGTCATTATCTTTTTGGCCTCATATGTGTTGTTCACCATCTCGTTACCTTCTGCAGGCAGCATCCTTTTCAACAGAAGTAGCATTTCAGTAAAGCAATTATTTGTCATTCCATGCTTACTCTTCAAGTTTAGTAGTTCAACTGTTGCAGACAACTTTGTGAAGTTAGGACAATATTTATACAAGGGCTTCTCCGCATCTGCAAGTAGTTCTTGAAACTTGTCAATGTCAGCTATGAAATTGTCTTCCGTAGCTTTTACCATTTCTATTGTTTCTGCAGCATCTGTTGGAAATTCTACTGCATCAAACTGGTTGAAAGTTGTTGGCTTGTCTTCCTCTCCATGTTAATCCACCTTGTATAATTCCGATCGAATCCCTTAACGAGTAAGTGGTAATGGACCTCATCCACCGAAAGAGAGAAGTGGTTTAAACAGCTTACACATGGACATGGATTAGTCTTCGTTGACATATTCAGATGAGAAACCGCAAAATCGATAAATGCTACAACTCCATCTATATATGGTTCACTGTTTCTATCGGTTACCATCCAAGACTTATCCATAACTACAGCCTATACTTTGAAGCTTTAATACATATCAACTAAAGCAATTACGAGCATATTACAGCATAACTAAACCAATTACGAGCATATTAGAGCATAACTACAGCAATTACGAGCATATATCAAAGCATAAAATTCAAAAATTAGCATATATTTAACACATGACTTACTGAAATTAGGGATGAAATCGTTGTGGATGAAAGTATGAGTGGTTTCTGTCGGCTGCTTGTTTGAAGCTACTTGTTTGAATCCGATTAGAAGCGGCAACTAGTGTGGTTTCCAATTGAGAGAATAAACTTTCCACTTAGGTATTTGACCCCCATAGCCGCGCGCTACTCCTTCTGGACTGAACCTGTTCAAGGCCCAATTAGAATAGTGTTGGCCCAAATAGAATAGTGTTGGCCCAAATAAAATAACGAGATTCGACCCCGAAAGTGGAAATAATTTTTTTTAATGCATTTTTAGACGATCCAACCGTACGGATGTTAATAGATACGCATTGTGATGTTGGGGAAAAATAATCGAAAAATCGGGAATTTATCTTGTACGACATTTTTTGAGGGATCTGGCCAAAGTACTACTCGAAAGAACGAGATTCGACCCCGAAAGTGGAAATAATTTTTTTTAATGCATTTTTCGACGATCCAACCGTACGAATGTTAATGGATACGCATTGTGATGTTGGGGAAAAATAATCGAAAAATCGGGAATTTATCTTGTACAACATTTTTTGAGGGATCTGGCCAAAGTACTACTCGAAAGAACGAGATTCGACCCCGAAAGTGGAAATAATTTTTTTTAATGCATTTTTAGACGATCCAACCGTACGGATGTTAATAGATACGCATTGTGATGTTGGGGAAAAATAATCGAAAAATCGGGAATTTATCTTGTACGACATTTTTAGAGGGATCTGGCCAAAGTACTACTCGAAAGAACGAGATTCGACCCCGAAAGTGGAAATAATTTTTTTTAATGCATTTTTCGACGATCCAACCGTACGGATGTTAATAGATACGCATTGTGATGTTGGGGAAAAATAATCGAAAAATCGGGAATTTATCTTGTACGACATTTTTAGAGGGATCTGGCCAAAGTACTACTCGAAAGAACGAGATTCGACCCCGAAAGTGGAAATAATTTTTTTTAATGCATTTTTCGACGATCCAACCGTACGGATGTTAATAGATACGCATTGTGATATTGGGGAAAAATAATCGAAAAATCGGGAATTTATCTTGTACGACATTTTTTGAGGGATCTGGCCAAAGTACTACTCGAAAGAACGAGATTCGACCCCGAAAGTGGAAATAATTTTTTTTAATGCATTTTTCGACGATCCAACCGTACGAATGTTAATGGATACGTATTGTGATGTTGGGGAAAAATAATCGAAAAATCGGGAATTTATCTTGTACGACATTTTTAGAGGGATCTGGCCAAAGTACTACTCGAAAGAACGAGATTCGACCCCGAAAGTGGAAATAATTTTTTTTAATGCATTTTTCGACGATCCAACCGTACGGATGTTAATAGATACGCATTGTGATGTTGGGGAAAAATAATCGAAAAATCGGGAATTTATCTTGTACGACATTTTTGAGGGATCTAGCCAAAGTACTACTCGAAAGAACGAGATTCGACCCCGAAAGTGGAAATAATTTTTTTAATGCATTTTTCGACGATTCAACCGTACGGATGTTAATAGATACGCATTGTGATGTTGGGGAAAAATAATCGAAAAATCGGGAATTTATCTTGTACGACATTTTTTGAGGGATCTGGCCAAAGTACTACTCGAAAGAACGAGATTCGACCCCGAAAGTGGAAATAATTTTTTTTAATGCATTTTTCGACGATCCAACCATACGAATGTTAATGGATACGCATTGTGATGTTGGGGAAAAATAATCGAAAAATTGGGAATTTATCTTGTACGACATTTTTTACAATATATTGATATATAAAAAATAATTAATATAAATAATATAACATAAAAATATATATTTTACATTTACAGGTCGTCTAAAAACCGGCAACATCACTTTACCAATTCACTTCCCCCCGCTACACAGGCGGCTAGACTTTCCCAAAATATCAAACTTCCCCCCAATTCACTTTCAACATCACTTTACCCAACTCACATTCAAACTCTCCCTCTCTGTGCACCATAATCTCTCCACAACTTTCAGTCGGTGAAATTAGGTTACACCGTCGGTCAGATCTGGTGACCCAATCTGGTTTATGTTCTTGAAATTAGGTTTTTTTCCACCGGCGTTTAAATCACCTTGCTTGTCGCAGGTAAACCATTCTTCCACAGACTATTTCAGTTATTGCATGTTTGAGAGATATATGTTTGAGATATATGGTTGGAGAGATTGCATATTTGAGTTGTATTTGAGAGATTGAGACGAATTGAGTTCCAATTATATGAATAATACTACTTATGCTTTAATGTTGATGTATTAATATCTGACATTGTTGTGCTTGTTGTCTACAACTAATTTGAGTACCATGGGAAAGAAGTACAGGTTAGTTGTTTACTATGGGGGTCAGTTCATGACAAAGGTTAAGTGGCAATACACCGGTCCTAAGGCAAAGGTGTTTGACGGAATGGAAGTCTACAACATGACTGTTAAACAAGTTAGGGATTTGGTAGCGGATGTAGTTTCAGATGATGATAAGCTTTATTTCATGAAAGATGGGGTGACCCCGGATCATGGATATGGTTTGATCCTTGGAGACAGTGACTTAAAAGAGTTGGCTGTTGCTTCTACCATGACTGGAGTCTGCAAGATTCATGTCTTCCATTCCTGGTCCACAGCTACTGCACCAGTTTGCGTTGAAGAAGAATACCTAGGTAGACTAATTTTTGACTTCTCATATTTATGCATGTGTATGTATATTGAACAGATAAATCCTGTAATTGCTAAGGGTTCTTATACTGGTTGTAGGTGAGGACAATGAGGAATTTGAGGAACAATATTCAACGGAAGAGTGTAGCGAAGAAGAAGAAAGCACAGAAGTAGAAGACGAAGGAGAAAACGCAGAAGAAGAAGTAGAAGAGTGCAAAAAGGTGCAACAAAAGAATGATGTCAAAGCTAAGAGGGGGCTAACCAGGTTGCCGAAGCTGCGTACCAGGTTTACAAACTCTGGTGGAAAAAGACATGAGGTTGAATTTGACTCACTTGGTAGGTTAATGGGGGAATACAGATCAGAATTTACGAGCTTTTTGGGAGACACGGTCAGGGAGCATGTTGGCTTAAGATGGTTAACATGGAAGGAGGTGCCAAAAGAAGTGAAGGCTAAGCTGTGGGATCAAGTAACAGTAAATCAGCTACTTCGCATTAAGTACTCTAAATATATGTTACATTTTTAATATGAAACACTATTGTTGAACTTATCTGCTTGCCTTTTATGTGTATTAACACCATGTATTATATATTGCAGCATTTTTTTGATATAGAACTTTGTCGTCGAAAGTTTACAATGACTCGGCTTGGTGGGCTGCTTCGCAATTTCAGAAGAAAGATGTATGCAAGATTCATACAACCTAACCTGAATAAACCAGCAAAACTTGCAAAAGTTCCTAGGCAGTATCGTACACTGGTAGAGCAAGCTGATTGGGATAGGTTCGTAGCCCACACGCAAACGGATAAATTCAAGGTTGTAATACTTTAATATACGGATCATCGTTTGAATTAACGTATTTTTCCAATGCACTTTGCTGAAATAATTCTTTTGACTATTGGAAGGATGTCTCCAAAACTACGAAAATTGCGCGATCACGGTCCGTTTTTGATCATCGCTTGGGACGAGGAGGATACCCTCGTTTCAAAGAAAAATTGGTAATTCAGATGTGTTTTTATTGTGTTACTAGTGATTATTTTGGATATTAAATGTCTGATTGTGTCATCGTTGCATTATGCAAGGTTTCAAAAAATGAAATAAAGGTTGATGATGTCCCCACCCGTGCTTTTATGTGGAGGAAGGGGAGGGAAAACAAAGATGGAGAGTTGGTAGATCCAAAAGTGAAGAGCATGGCAGATTATTTAGTAAGTTTAAATATGAGAGTTAGTATATCCTAAAGTGAAGAACATGTCCTTGTTACTAATTTTCTTCACTTTTTTCTTTACAGATGGATATTGAAGCACAGATAAAGGACGGACTAATCAAGATTGGGCCGGACGAGGATGCCCTTACAGTGGTTTTTGGCAGGGAGCAGGGTTCATACTTGAGAGGTGTTGGTTGTGGAGTCACTCCCAGTGCGTACTGGCATTGTCCTCGGCAAAGGACAACAGGAAAAGATAAAATCAAGATTCTGGAGCTTCAATTGGAAAATGAGAAACTGCTGCGTGAGAAGAAGGATGAAGAGCTGAAGAACCTGTCGTTGCAGATGGAGGCAACGAACAATAAACTGAATAAAGTCATGGCTCAATTGGATTCGCAAGGACTGCTTTCAGCAACAAAACAAGATGTAAGCACTACGTAAATTGTTGGAGTTTTTTGTGTTGGAATTTAGTTATCTTGTGTCTATATTCCAAAACATAGTTTACAAAACTTGTGTTATCACTTGACTTTCCCATTTCACGTTACATTCTGTAGGGAACACCGATAAGTGGGAATGGTTCGAGGGACAGCTGCATTAATGTTACCATCCCAGCATCGAAAGAGTTTTTAACACCTGTAAGTAATGGCTACTTTAATTTCTTTTTAATTTTTTCCAAGTAGTTGCTGATTTCTTGTCCAAATTTCTTAAATTGTAGGTTAAATCTGTGGAGAAGCAAGTGACTCCTACTGCCGACACATCCATAATGGCGCAAAAGGTGATCACTGCCGACACATCCATAATGGCGCAAAAGGTCATCATCACCAGGAGGAAAGTTTATATATCTCCGCGTACCACTAAATCACAAGAAGATCCAACAATTGTGCAACAGGTATTACAACATTGCTAAATGCACATGTATATTGAGATTAACTTTAACTTTAATATGTTGGCAATTATGCTTCTACTTTTGTAGGAAAAGGTAATTAGATCCGGAACCAGGAAGAAGATTAATTTATCTCAGCCTAGCACTATCTCTGGTCAAATGCCATCTCAGTCGCCATCTCAGTCAAATCAAACCTCAACAGTTGTCCAATCGGTATGCATTATATTTCTAAATGCGTATGTATATTAGTTCACTTTACCTTTATGATGTTAATTATGCCACTAACTTTTGTAGCCAATGAAGTGTACTATGTATATGTTGAATTTGAACAACCCGGTTGCACGTGGTACGGCTATCCTTTCAGACCAGAAAGGACAAACCATTCATGGAGTCCCCCTACAAGATGATTGCTATAGAGTTTCTGTTGATGAAGTTGTGAAGGGGGCAGCATTCTTACCTTATGAAGCCGGTGATATGCGGACAGTTGAGGATGCTTTGGGTTCTTTTGTGGCTTGGCCCAAAAACCTTATCAAGATAATTGATCATCAAGTATCTTTCTTACTTTGCATTCCATTTTGGTTGTGTGCATTTATTATCCTGCTTTATAATTTTGTTTAAAATGATGGAGTTTTAATTAAATAACATTACTTGTCCAACGGTCTTAACTTGCTTATCTATAGAATTACATTACTTGTGTTAGAATGGTCTTAACTTGAGGGCTGTTGGAATGATCATCGTATTTGTTTTCATGTTTTACTCTAGGTACCAAATCCAACGGCCAATGGGAAAGGGGAAGAACATAGCGCAGCTCAAGCTAAGGAAGAACATAGCGCAGATCAAGTTAAGAAGGAGAAGAAGAGATGTAATACCATTACTGGTTCCCCAGTAACACGTTCAAAGGCTAAGGCGAACAAGGCAGACAAGCTGAGGAAGAAGCGGAAGCTGGTGGTGTAATTGTAAACTGAATTTGACTCATGTTAATGTGGTTTTCTGGTTGTGAACTTTTCGATAAGTTGTTAATTTTCTGTACTCTGGTTATGGTTATGTGGTTTTTATGGATTGTGGAGTTATACTCCATATCGTTGTTATGGATCATGGATTTAGTATGGATTTTATGGATTAATATGGACTAGTTTGGAATTTGGCATTTTTTTTACTTGTATTTTGGCATTTTACTTGTTTGCATATTGTGGCCTTTTTGAATTGGATTGTGGCCTTTTGGTATTGTGATTTGTATCGGCTTTTTGGTACGGCCGTGGTCATTTATATTACAAATGAAACCTGTTTGTGATGTGGTTAAGTATGTGTGGCTAGTACCACACTTCAGCCACACTACCTATTATATTATATTGGGGGATAGTTACTACAATTATTAGTGACTAAAAGCAGTTGTTTAATAGTATATAAAACATACAAACGACCACAGAAAAATTATAAAATGTGGCCATACCCAATTTTTTTGCCACGATTTACCAATAAATAGTGCGACCAAAACTAAGCCTTTGATGAATGTTGGTATTTAGCCACGTTATTAATTCTCTTTAGCCACGACCCATCCTGTGGCTGAAAGCTGGTATTTAGTCACACTTTTGAGCTTAAAACAGGGGCTGTCAGACCCAAGGGGTGGTATGCTTTAGTCACTCTGTTTTGAGTTACAGCCACACAGCTGGGGTGTGGCCGTAGGGGGCGTAAAATGATCCGACCTTAGGTGACACTTTTCTGAAAAATTAAAACGTGACGTAAAGTGCTTAGCCACACGTATTTGATGTGACGGAAGCCAAAATTTGACGTAGTGAATCTTGATTCATTGTCTGGGAATAACAAAACGTTTTATTGCCGAACTAATCTTTGAGAACTATATAAGCGCTGATTCCAAGTAAAAGAAAGTTGCAGGTTTTTGGATTGAATTGGGGAGAGAAAGTTACAAGTTTTTGTGGCTTTCATGAGTAAAATGTTTTAAATATGATGGTGTGACATTTGTTCTTATTCTGCCCCAACTAGTTATGAATCTATGGTTTTGTATCAGTTTGAAATAATAATAAATGAAACCCCCTTTACTGTAGTCCACGACTTCATGCCACATATCGTGTGCGAGTGCATGCTCTACAAAAGTTTCCAGATTGATTGTTGACCTCACAGCTCAACTAATAATAACATCTGAATGTTTTGTATGGCCTAATTTCATCTATTAGAGGTCGCCCCATGTCCAATTTGCGAATGCCAGTCTTCAGCGATCTGGTGGGTTTTTGATACATCCCGACCTGATTGAATATAACCGAACCCGAAATTTTGGATATGGATTAGGTTTTTATATTCTAAAACCTAATGATTTTTGTTTTAAGACTGTACGACGAAACATATGGAATGATAGGCCTTAGTGGACCGTTGATAGTAGACCATGCTTCCAATCCTTCGATCCAACAACTAGATGACTGATATTTTACTAGCTCAAAAAATTAACCAGCCAGTATTTTCTGTTCTGTGTGCCCTCGCCATAGTATCTGCATTGTAGTGTAAAAGAGAATAGTGAGTGCAAAAGAGAAGATGAATAAGGGGTTAGTGATAATAATTTTTATTTTAGGTTAAAATTTTGTTATACTCCATCAATTTGTCAATTCTTGTATACGGTAAGAGATTTCACATTTTGAATGAAAAATGCTAGGCGCCAAAATTGTTCCAAAAAATTATTACAAATACTTATGTGTCATGCTTATATGATAATTTTCTAATAATTATGTGAGACTTCGCGTGCTTAAATATGCCCCCAACTAAGTAAAATACTTCATGTGTCATGTCATATCATTTGGGAACAAACTTGGGTACCTAGTACTACTCTTCTTGAGTTTACATATAAAATCTCCACAAATCATTTAAAATTCATCAGTCTTGAAATGTGTAAAATTTGAATAACTTGAGATCTTGTAGGATTTTTTATAATCCAAATTAAATACTTACCCATTTTAAAGGATTTTTAGAAAAATTACTTCAAATGTGAATTGAATAACTTCAGATTTTGAAATATTGATTAAAATTTAAAATTAATACCTTGCTGATTTTGGATTTCCAAAAGATCCAATACAATCTCTTGAATACAGCCCCTCGTAAATATAATCCAGTAATTTGTATGATCCTTCGCAAAGTTGATAAAAAAATTTAATATTACCAAATTTTAAAAGATTATAAGTAAAAGCATATAAAATATCCAAGATTGCAGAACATATAATAATTTGGATTCAATATCCTAAAACTTTTAAAATCTTGATTGCATATCTTCAAATTTTATCAATATATTTGTAAAATACACCGAAATTTTAATGAAATTTTCAAAATCCAAAATGTATATTCTAAAATATATAGAATCCAGATTGAATATTAGCTACAATCTTTAAAAAAATCATATTTTTTTTAATAATCTGTTTAAATATTTTAAAATCTGAATTAAGTATGCCCGCCTTATAAAAGCAACAACTATTACTGATTTTCTACATCAACACTTTCACAACTTATACAACAAGCTTATCCTTCATTATACACCTCCAAAATACTCTTTCTTTTTCTAATGGCAACTCCCTTGTTGATTCAAAAGAACGATGTTGTACTTGTGAAACCTGCAGGCTTTACCCCTACTGAAGTTCTTTCTTTGTCTACCTTAGACAATGATCAAGTCGTTGAGATGATTTATCAAACAGTCTATGTATACAAGGCGAACAACATCACTAATTTGGACCCATCTTTGGTTATCAAAGAAGCCCTTTCCAAGGTTTTGGTTCACTACTATCCCTTCGCTGGGAAGATCAAACGAGAGAAGGATAATAAACTCAGAGTCACTTGCAATGCAGATGGAGTTCCTTTTCAAGAAGCGTACGTTGATTGTGAGCTTTTGTCTCTTCGTTATTTGGAAGGGGTTGACTCTGAAACTGCAGAACTCTTATCCTTTGACTGGCCTAGTGAAAGTGAATATGGATATCACCCTCTTCTTTTGAGGGTGACGAAATTTTCTTGTGGTGGATTCACTATTACGTTGGGGTTGTCACACTCGATATGCGATGGGACTGGAGCAGCTCAGTTCTACAAGGCACTGGCTGAGCTAGCAAGTGGAAAGAGTGAGCCAACGATAAAGCCCGTGTGGAAGAGGGAGAGGCTAGTAGGAACAGCACGTAAAGATCCTATATTGCCTCTTATAGATATGTCTTCTTTGGCAAAGTCACCGTTTTTGCCTTGTACTGATGTTGCACATGAATCTTTTTATGTGTCTGAAGAAGCTATTCGAAGACTTAAGACGAGTTTATCAAGGGAACTTGGGGAAAAAGAGATGGAAAACTTCACCACTATGGAAATTCTTGGAGCCTATGTTTGGAGATCTAGATCTAGAGCATTGCAACTAAGTTCTGATGGCAAAACCACGTTCTGCATGATAATGGGAATAAGAAAAGTGTTGAATCCACCCTTGATTGTCGGATATTATGGCAATACTATCTTATATTCTTCTCATGTAGTATTGACAGTGGGGGACTTGGAAAAAATTCCTCTTTCGGAAGTTGCGAAGTTGATCAAAGAAAGCAAGAAAGTATTGACTAGTACCGATTTTGTTCAGAAGATGTTGGATAGGAAAGAGACGATGTTGCAGAATTACGTTGAGCTCGAGATTAGCCAAGGTATTGTTGAAAAATATTTATTGTAGTATAAGATTTTATCGGGGCCTTCATCTGACACCTTGTTACTTAACAGGTACGTCGTGCATTGAATTAACAGACTGGAGACATATCGGATTGCTGGAAGATGTGGATTTTGGCTGGAAGGAAGTAGTAAATATGATACCATTACCATGGAACAATTTCTTTATAGATTTGTGTATGATTTTACCTCCTTGCGAAATTAATGCTTCTGTGAACGGAAAAGGTGGTGTCAGGGTACTTGTTACCCTCCCTGAAGCTGCGATGACCAAAATGAAGGAGGAAATGAAAATCCTTCATCAGTATGATGTGATCTAAATCATGAATACATTCATCATCTATTGTTTTAGCATCACATTTGCTTGTCCAACTTCTAAGGTGTTTGGAATAAGTTGTGACAGTGCATCAAGAATTTTTACTATGAATAAAATTTGTGTCCGTTTTTAGTTCCTTTTAGGGAGATTTGTGGACATTTTAATGTCTAGTCTAGTGGTCTTTAAGTTATATGTTTTTTTATTTTTGGAAATTGAATGAAAAGTGTTATATTGGATTTTCGATATGGTCCCTAAACAGGTTCATGAGTGGTTTGGGTCTGAAACATGGGTCAGGTTTTAGAAAGGTTGGTGCGAGCTGAAGTTCGGCTCGCACGAAAAATTCATGGATTATAATCAATTTATACTGGAACTGTTTGATAATATAAGGATATCATTTATAAACTAAGATGAGATCGCACCACCTAGAAGAGATGGGCTCGTACCACCTAGAAGAGATGGGCTCACACCGTTTGGTATAAATGAGAATGAATGAACATTAGTGAGCTCATACCACTTGACTATGGAAAGGTAAAATTTAACTTAAGTATTTTTATATTGACTTGTGTGTTGCGAGTCTGACCAGCTCGCACCATGGGTGAATCCCAAATATGAAATTCCTTCTATGGAATGGATGTTCTTGCACTACGTCAAATTTTGGCTTCCGTCACATAAAATACGTGTGGCTAAGCACTTTACGTCACGTTTTAATTTTTCAGCAAAGTGTCACCTAAGGTCGGATCATTTTACGCCCCCTACGGCCACACCCCAGATGTGTGGCTGTAATTCAAAACAGAGTGACTAAAGCATACCACCCCTTGGGTCTGACAGCCCCTGTTTTAAGCTCAAAAGTGTGACTAAATACCAGCTTTCAGCCACAGGATGGGTCGTGGCTAAAGATAATTAATAACGTGGCTAAATACCAACATTCATCAAAGGCTTAGTTTTGGTCGCACTATTTATTGGTAAATCGTGGCAAAAAACTTGGGTATGGCCACATTTTATAATTTTTCTGTGGTCGTTTGTATGTTTCATATACTATTAAACAACTGCTTTTAGTCACTAATAATTGTAGTAACTATCCCCCAATATAATATAATAGGTAGTGTGGCTGAAGTGTGGTACTAGCCACACATACTTAACCACATCACAAACAGGTTTCATTTGTAATATAAATGACCACGGCCGTACCAAAAAGCCGATACAAATCACAATACCAAAAGGCCACAATCCAATTCAAAAAGGCCACAATATGCAAACAAGTAAAATGCCAAAATACAAGTAAAAAAAATGCCAAATTCCAAACTAGTCCATATTAATCCATAAAATCCATACTAAATCCATGATCCATAACAACGATATGGAGTATAACTCCACAATCCATAAAAACCACATAACCATAACCAGAGTACAGAAAATTAACAACTTATCGAAAAGTTAACAACCAGAAAACCACATTAACATGAGTCAAATTAAGTTTACAATTACACCACCAGCTTCCGCTTCTTCCTCAGATTGTCTGCCTTGTTCGCCTTAGCCTTTGAACGTGTTACTGGGGAACCAGTAATGGTATTACATCTCTTCTTCTCCTTCTTAACTTGATCTGCGCTATGTTCTTCCTTAGCTTGAGTTGCGCTATGTTCTTCCCCTTTCCCATTGGCCGTTGGATTTGGTACCTAGAGTAAAACATGAAAACAAATACGATGATCATTCCAACAGCCCTCAAGTTAAGACCATTCTAACACAAGTAATGTAATTCTATAGATAAGCAAGTTAAGACCGTTGGACAAGTAATGTTATTTAATTAAAGCTCCATCATTTTAAACAAAATTATAAAGCAGGATAATAAATGCACACAACCAAAATGGAATGCAAAGTAAGAAACGTACTTGATGATCAATTATCTTGATAAGGTTTTTGGGCCAAGCCACAAAAGAACCCAAAGCATCCTCAACTGTCCGCATATCACCGGCTTCATAAGGTAAGAATGCTGCCCCCTTCACAACTTCATCAACAGAAACTCTATAGCAATCATCTTGTAGGGGGACTCCATGAATGGTTTGTCCTTTCTGGTCTGAAAGGATAGCCGTACCACGTGCAACCGGGTTGTTGAAATTCAACATATACAGAGTACACTTCATTGGCTAAAAAACGTACGTGGCATAATTAACATCATAAAGGTAAAGTGAACTAATATACATACGCATTTAGAAATATAATGCATACCGATTGGACAACTGTTGAGGTTTGATTTGACTGAGATGGCATTTGACCAGAGATAGTGCTAGGCTGAGATAAATTAATCTTCTTCCTGGTTCCGGATCTAATTACCTTTTCCTACAAAAGTAGAAGCATAATTGCCAACATATTAAAGTTAAAGTTAATCTCAATATACATGTGCATTTAGCAATGTTGTAATACCTGTTGCACAATTGTTGGATCTTCTTGTGATTTAGTGGTACGCGGAGATATATAAACTTTCCTCCTGGTGGTGATGACATTTTGCCCCATTATGGATGTGTCGGCAGTGATCACCTTTTGCGCCATTATGGATGTGTCGGCAGTAGGAGTCACTTGCTTCTCCACAGATTTAACCTACAATTTAAGAAATTTGGACAAGAAATCAGCAACTACTTGGAAAAAATTAAAAAGAAATTAAAGTAGCCATTACTTACAGGTGTTAAAAACTCTTTCGATGCTGGGATGGTAACATTAATGAAGCTGTCCCTCGAACCATTCCCACTTATCGGTGTTCCCTACAGAATGTAACGTGAAATGGGAAAGTCAAGTGATAACACAAGTTTTGTAAACTATGTTTTGGAATATAGACACAAGATAACTAAATTCCAACACAAAAAACTCCAACAATTTACGTAGTGCTTACATCTTGTTTTGTTGCTGAAAGCAGTCCTTGCGAATCCAATTGAGCCATGACTTTATTCAGTTTATTGTTCGTTGCCTCCATCTGCAACGACAGGTTCTTCAGCTCTTCATCCTTCTTCTCACGCAGCAGTTTTTCATTTTCCAATTGAAGCTCCAGAATCTTGATTTTATCTTTTCCTGTTGTCCTTTGCCGAGGACAATGCCAGTACGCACTGGGAGTGACTCCACAACCAACACCTCTCAAGTATGAACCCTGCTCCCTGCCAAAAACCACTGTAAGGGCATCCTCGTCCGGCCCAATCTTGATTAGTCCGTCCTTTATCTGTGCTTCAATATCCATCTGTAAAGAAAAAAGTGAAGAAAATTAGTAACAAGGACATGTTCTTCACTTTAGGATATACTAACTCTCATATTTAAACTTACTAAATAATCTGCCATGCTCTTCACTTTTGGATCTCCCAACTCTCCATCTTTGTTTTCCCTCCCCTTCCTCCACATAAAAGCACGGGAGGGGACATCATCAACCTTTATTTCATTTTTTGAAACCTTGCATAATGCAACGATGACACAATCAGACATTTAATATCCAAAATAATCACTAGTAACACAATAAAAACACATCTGAATTACCAATTTTTCTTTGAGACGAGGGTATCCTCCTCGTCCCAAGCGATGATCAAAAACTGACCGTGATCGCGCAATTTTCGTAGTTTTGGAGACATCCTTCCAATAGTCAAAAGAATTATTTCAGCAAAGTGCATTGGAAAAATACGTTAATTCAAACGATGATCCGTATATTAAAGTATTACAACCTTGAATTTATCCGTTTGCGTGTGGGCTACGAACCTATCCCAATCAGCTTGCTCTACCAGTGTACGATACTGCCTAGGAACTTTTGCAAGCTTTGCTGGTTTATTCAGGTTAGGTTGTATGAATCTTGCATACATCTTTCTTCTGAAATTGCGAAGCAGCCCACCAAGCCGAGTCATTGTAAACTTTCGACGACAAAGTTCTATATCAAAAAAATGCTGCAATATATAATACATGGTGTTAATACACATAAAAGGCAAGCAGATAAGTTCAACAATAGTGTTTCATATTAAAAATGTAACATATATTTAGAGTACTTAATGCGAAGTAGCTGATTTACCGTTACTTGATCCCACAGCTTATCCTTCACTTCTTTTGGCACCTCCTTCCATGTTAACCATCTTAAGCCAACATGCTCCCTGACCGTGTCTCCCAAAAAGCTCGTAAATTCTGATCTGTATTCCCCCATTAACCTACCAAGTGAGTCAAATTCAACCTCATGTCTTTTTCCACCAGAGTTTGTAAACCTGGTACGCAGCTTCGGCAACCTGGTTAGCCCCCTCTTAGCTTTGACATCATTCTTTTGTTGCACCTTTTTGCACTCTTCTACTTCTTCTTCTGCGTTTTCTCCTTCGTCTTCTACTTCTGTGCTTTCTTCTTCTTCGCTACACTCTTCCGTTGAATATTGTTCCTCAAATTCCTCATTGTCCTCACCTACAACCAGTATAAGAACCCTTAGCAATTACAGGATTTATCTGTTCAATATACATAAAAATGCATAAATATGAGAAGTCAAAAATTAGTCTACCTAGGTATTCTTCTTCAACGCAAACTGGTGCAGTAGCTGTGGACCAGGAATGGAAGACATGAATCTTGCAGACTCCAGTCATGGTAGAAGCAACAGCCAACTCTTTTAAGTCACTGTCTCCAAGGATCAAACCATATCCATGATCCGGGGTCACCCCATCTTTCATGAAATAAAGCTTATCATCATCCGAAACTACATCCGCTACCAAATCCCTAACTTGTTTAACAGTCATGTTGTAGACTTCCATTCCGTCGAACACCTTTGCCTTAGGACCGGTGTATTGCCACTTAACCTTTGTCATGAACTGACCCCCATAGTAAACAACTAACCTGTACTTCTTTCCCATGGTACTCAAATTAGCTGTAGACAACAAGCACAACAATGTCAGATATTAATACATCAACATTAAAGCATAAGTAGTATTATTCATATAATTGGAACTCAATTCGTCCCAATCTCTCAAATACAACTCAAATATGCAATCTCTCCAACCATATATCTCAAACATATAGTCTGTGGAAGAATGGTTTACCTGCGACAAGCAAGGTGATTTAAACGCCGGTGGAAAAAACCCTAATTTCATGAACATAAACCAGATTGGGTCACCAGATCTGACCGACGGCGTAACCTAATTTCACCGACTGAAAGTTGTGGAGAGATTATGGTGCACAGAGAGGGAGAGTTTGAATGTGAGTTGGGTAAAGTGATGTTGAAAGTGAATTGGGGGGAAGTTTGATATTTTGGGGGGGAAGTGAATTGGTAAAGTGATGTTGCCGGTTTTTAGAGTATTAAGTCAATAAGCCATAATGTTCCAAGTGCAGTCAAATCTTACTAAACTTAAATTTGAAACTATTTTCTATTTTATTTTTGTAAAAAATATATATATAATATTTATGATAATATGTATCTAAATAATTTTAATATATTTATTTAATTATTTAATTATTTCGTGTACTTTCGTTTCGTGTCGTGTACCCAAGGGTAAATCCAAAACCGACACGAAATTCGCTCGTGTAATTTCGTGTTCGTGTATTTTCGTGTTCGTGTACCGAAAAGGTAAAACCAAACCCGTTATTATCGTGTCGTTTTCGTGACGTGTTTTCGTGTCGTGTACGAAATTGCCGGCTCTAGTCGAATCTCGTTCTTTCGAGTAGTACTTTGGCCAGATCCCTCAAAAAATGTCGTACAAGATAAATTCCCGATTTTTCGATTATTTTTCCCCAACATCACAATGCGTATCCATTAACATCCGTACGGTTGGATCGTCGAAAAATGCATTAAAAAAAATTATTTCCCCAATCGGGGTCGAATCTCGTTCTTTCGAGTAGTACTTTGGCCAGATCCCTCAAAAAATGTCGTACAAGATAAATTCCCGATTTTTCGATTATTTTTCCCCAACATCACAATGCGTATCCATTAACATCCGTACGGTTGGATCGTCGAAAAATGCATTAAAAAAAATTATTTCCCCAATCGGGGTCGAATCTCGTTCTTTCGAGTAGTACTTTGGCCAGATCCCTCAAAAAATGTCGTACAAGATAAATTCCCGATTTTTCGATTATTTTTCCCCAACATCACAATGCGTATCCATTAACATCCGTACGGTTGGATCGTCGAAAAATGCATTAAAAAAAATTATTTCCACTTTCGGGGTCGAATCTCGTTCTTTCGAGTAGTACTTTGGCCAGATCCCTCAAAAAATGTCGTACAAGATAAATTCCCGATTTTTCGATTATTTTTCCCCAACATCACAATGCGTATCCATTAACATCCGTACGGTTGGATCGTCGAAAAATGCATTAAAAAAAATTATTTCCACTTTCGGGGTCGAATCTCGTTCTTTCGAGTAGTACTTTCATCCACAACGATAAATTTAGATTTTTTTTTAAATTTTGCATATGTCTTCTAAATATTCCAAAATGATTTAAAAAAATTAGATGAATTAAATTTGGAGTTTTGGTATTTTAAAATGATTTTTGAAAATTAATTTTCATTTTGAGGTAAAACTTGTAAAAATCATAATAAATTCATTTTTGATCCCAAAATTATTTTAAAAATATGGGAATGAAGCTAATTTTGTGATCTTGTTTTTTTTAATTAAAATTTTGATTTTAGAAATTATCTTCTATTTAAACTTCAGATTAATAAGTGATTAAATTTGATTTTCAGCAAAGTAGTATAATAAATTAGTAAAGTAGAGGTTACATATGGTTATGTTTTAACCCTAATTCATTGCTACACACAGCAGTAGCCACACTCTCTTCTATTTTGCCGCCTAAAACAAGAACCCCAATCATATCCTTTTTTTCCCTCTTATACAACAACAATTGGTTCTAGATTTGATTGAAATACCTAAGTGGAAAGCTTATTCTCTCAATTGGAAACCACACTAGCTGCCGCTTCTAATCGGATTCAAACAAGTAGCTTCAAACAAGCAGCCGACAGAAACCACTCATACTTTCATCCACAACGATTTCATCCCTAATTTCAGTAAGTCATGTGTTAAATATATGCTAATTTTTGAATTTTATGCTTTGATATATGCTCGTAATTGCTGTAGTTATGCTGTAATATGCTCGTAATTGCTGTAGTTATGCTGTAATATGCTCGTAATTGGTTTAGTTATGCTGTAATATGCTCGTAATTGGTTTAGTTATGCTGTAATATGCTCGTAATTGCTGTAGTTAGGCTGTAGTTATGGATAAGTCTTGGATGGTAACCGATAGAAACAGTGAACCATATATGGATGGAGTTGTAGCATTTATCGATTTTGCGGTTTCTCATCTGAATATGTCAACGAAGACTATTCCATGTCCATGTGTAAGCTGTTTAAACCACTTCTCTCTTTCGGTGGATGAGGTCCATTACCACTTACTCGTTAAGGGATTCGATCGGAATTATACAAGGTGGATTAAACATGGAGAAGAAGACAAGCCACCAACTTTCAACCACTTTGATGCAGTAGAATTTCCAACAGATGCTGCAGAAACAATAGAAATGGTAAAAGCTACGGAAGACAATTTCATAGCTGACATTGACAAGTTTCAAGAACTACTTGCAGATGCGGAGAAGCCCTTGTATAAATATTGTCCTAACTTCACAAAGTTGTCTGCAACAGTTGAACTACTAAACTTGAAGAGTAAGCATGGAATGACAAATAATTGCTTTACTGAAATGCTAATTCTGTTGAAAAGGATGCTGCCTGCAGAAGGTAACGAGATGGTGAACAACACATATGAGGCCAAAAAGATAATGACAGCAATGGGGTCAGGATACGAAAAGATACATGCTTGCATTAACAACTGCATTCTTTACAGGAAGGATTACAAGGACATGGTGGTATGTCCAACTTGTGGCATGTCACGGTGGAAGGTGGATGAGAAGACTAAAGTCATATACGAAAATGTTCCTACAAAGGTATTATGGTACTTCCCCCTTATTCCACGACTGAAACGACTTTATAAAGTGAAAAGCATATCAAAAGATTTGATATGGCACTCCACCAGTTCGAAAAAGCCCGGTGTTCTACGGCACCCATCTGATTCACCTGCATGGAAAGCAATAGACGACAAATTTCCGGAAATTGCATCTGATCCAAGAAATCTTCGGCTTGGCATTTCCACAGACGGGGTTGATGTAAACAGAGGGAATAGGAATCACAGTGTGTGGCCAGTATTAACTGTCATTTACAACCTTCCACCTTGGTTGTGTATGAAAAGAAAGTTCATCATGCTTTCGTTATTAATATCGGGAACGCCTGGAAACGATATCGATGTGTTTTTGGATCCTTTGATCGATGATCTGGAGCTCTTGTTTGAAGAAGGTGTTGAAACATATGATTCCTATGCACAGGAACAATTCACTTTACGTGCTGTTGTCTTATGGACGATTAATGATTACCCTGCTCTTGGTGCATTATGTGGCTGTCCTTATAGTGGATTCCATGGTTGTGTGGTGTGCAGGAAAGAAACTCATTGTGTAAGACTTCCGTTCTCTGCCAAGCAGAGTTATGGTGGTCACCGAAGATATCTACCATATAGTCATCCCTTCAGAAAGCAAACTAAGGCATTCAATGGAAAAGAAGAGTGGGGAACTGCTGCAGATCCTATGACAGGGGAAGAAATATTCAACGAGGTTAAATTTATTCGGAATATGTGGGGGAAGGGATATAAGGATAAAGATTCAGAACTGATGGAGACTTCGACTGGAAGAGGGGGGAAAACAAAAAAGAGAAAATCAGAAGGGGGTGGTAGCACAAATTCCGGACAGAAAGAACAGACCTATTGGAAGAAATTCAACATATGGAATCGACGACTTAGGTATTGGCGGTATAATTTGGTCCAACATTGTATTGATTTCATGCACACTGAGAAGAATGTGGCTGAGAGTATTATCGGAACATTACTAAATGTTCCGGGCAAGACGAAAGATGGGTTGCACGCTCGAAAGGATCTGGCACATTTTGGGATAAGACAAGAGTTGCAGGCTAAAAGTCAAGGCGAGAAGACATTACTTCCTGCAGCCTGCTACACATTAACTAAAGATGAAAAAGACATGTTCTGTGGCACATTACACAACTTAAGGGCTCCGCAAGGTTATTGTTCCAACTTTTCTAGTTTGGTGAATGAAAAGGATAGGAAGCTTATGGGACTTAAATCACATGATTACCATATGCTTATGCAACAGTTCTTGCCAATTGCAATACGGTCTATCATGCCTAAACCCACAAGATATGCTATTATCAGACTTTGTTTTTTTTTCAAATCAATATGTAGCAAAGAAATCAATGTAGCAGAACTCGATAAATTGCATGAGGAGCTTTGTGTTACACTGTGCTTGATGGAGAAATACTTTACCCCATCCTTTCTTGATGTTATGCTTCATCTAACTGTGCACCTTGTTAGAGAGGTCAAATTATGTGGCCCAATATGCTTTCGGTGGATGTATCCCTTTGAGAGGATGATGAAAGTTATTAAAGGGCATGTGCGGAACAAAGCTTACCCAGAAGGATGCATTGCTGAGGAACATATTGCAGAAGAAACAATTGCGTTCTTCAACGAATACAAAAAATGCATGAGGTCCATTGATATTCCAGAACACCAGCACAACACATCTGAAAATGGTAATGAAGAGGGAATTCCTTTGTCAGCTGGTAAACCAGTTGAAGTTTCTCAAGATCTCTACATGAAAGCACATTTCTATGTACTGCAAAATACGCCTGAAGTTGTGCCGTATATCGAGTAAGGACTCCTACTGAACATGTTTATTTGTGTTTTTCTTTTATTTAACAGTAGGATCATATTTGATACTCATTTTTGTACTTGCAGACAACACATGACATTTTTGAAAAACAAACATCCTGGTAAACAACAAGCATGGCTGGAGAAAGAGCATAGCACAACGTTTGGTCACTGGTTACGCAACAAGGTAATATTTAAATCAGTATGATCTTAGTTTTTTCTCAATTGTAATTTGTGCAAGCTGAATCTTATCCTTGTTATTGTGTAATTTAGGTTGAAAGCGAGTTATCGATCTCCAACGAAAGTGTATCAGAAACAGTTAAGTGGATCTCACATGGAGCACGCAGAATCGTGAACAAATACGATGTATATGACATCAATGGCTATACATTTCGTACAAAAATTCGTGATGGCAGAATTCACCAGAACAGTGGGGTTTGTGTAGAGGCAACTGAGATGCACATTTCTAAAGAAGTAGTAACCTATGGAAAGAACTTTTATTACGGGGTTCTACGAGAGATATGGGTACTAGATTATCATATTAAGAAAATTCCTCTTTTCATGTGCGACTGGGTTGACAGTAGAAATGGTGTCAAGCAAGATGGCTTGGGTTACACGTTGGTCGAACTTAACAGATTAGGCCACAAGGATGATCCGTTCATATTGGCCTCACAAGCACGACAGGTGTTTTATGTTAAAGACCAGCTGGATAAAAAAATGTCTATTGTCTTGATGACACCTCCTAAGAATTATAGAGATCTGTACGATGATGTCAATGAGGATTTCAGTACTGTAATTTTTCCTCACAATGATAATATATTACCACCTGTAGATCCACGTGACTTGGGTAATGAATCTCGTGATGATTACTTCAGACAGGACTGTAAGGGTATTATTATACGTAATGCTAACTGAATCCGGTAATTATTATCATTATGTTTGTCATTTTCCATGTTTTTTATGTAATGCTAAATTCTATTGTATGGTTAAATTCTATGCTCTGTTTGAATTCCTGTTTTTTTTCTCCAGGTGTGTGCAAAGAAAGAGACCTGATCATGATGTCGTCTTCAAATTCCTACAGCTCAAACCAAAATCGATGTGATCTGTGCTACTGTGGTCTTCCTGCCCGGATTAGAACATCAAACACACTTGACAACCCTGGAAGAAGATTTCGGGTGTGCCACAAATCAAGTTCATTGGTAAGCTGATGTCTATCAGTTTCATCTGTTAAATTTAATAAACAGCTTTTAATTTGAATTCCCTTTTCAAGTCTTCTGGACCCAAATGTTCGTTTTGGGAATGGATTGATCCTGAACCAGTTGGCATGAAGATCAAGATCCAGAAAGAAGTTGATGCTGTGAAGACTGACCTGCAAAACTGCATGTCAACAGTTGAAGATCTTCGAAAGGAGGTTCATGTCATACGTGGGAAGTTGTATAATGTTATCATTGTCTTGGTCATTTTCTTTGTTTTTTATTTGATGAAGAATTAATATGTAATGGTGAATTCTAATGTTGGCCGAATGACATGGATTAGTTGAATTGTTCTAGTTTTAAGCTTCATTATCAAGTTTTAAGCTCATCTGGTATGCAACTTGGATAAATCAAGTTTGTGTTTGTCATTTCTGGTTAATCTGCTATACCAATACTTCATGTCCAGTGGTCAAATATTTTGCCACACCCTAATGTAATAATGTGACAGATCAGTTGGAAATGAGGATCCTCAAAACAGAATGCTCTGTTCCTGAAAACAGAGTACTTTTTAGTCACACAATAATACAGTCACTAGTTTTTAGCTGCCTTAGCGAACAAAGATCTGACATAATGCAGAAAACTCTACTTTTTAGTCACATATAAAATGTAGTGACCATAGGTTATTTCACATTTAGCCACATCCCCGAAAATGACTGTGACCGTTTGGTAACATTTAGATACAGCAAAGAAGCGTCACTATTTTTTGTCACACTTCTATCTCTCAAGTATGACTATAAATGTTGGATTTGGTCAAAGTCAACAAAAAAAACATGCTGTTTCATCTCTCACTTGTCACACTTTTATAAATTGTGACTAAATCTTCCAAAAAATGTGTCTTCGGTCACTCGAAAAACAATTGTGTGGCTAAAACTTGGGACGATGATCTTTAGCCACTCGTTTGTTCCAAAGTGTCACAGCCCTTACTGTACAAAAGAGTGACGAAAGCCCAAATTTGACGTAGTGTTGGTTGACACGGGACATACCTACAATCACGGGAAGAAATGCGGAGATGGCGCGAGATTGTAGGAAAACATGTGGGACCGGATGTGACGTGGATGGATAATCCTTACTATTAATGGGCTTTGGGCTGAATGGGCTAAACTAGCCTTATCGATGACTTGTTCCCCAAAAAATACTTGAGGCTTGATTCCTATATAAAGGGGTACGTAGGCAGCGATACGATAATTGACATTCGGCAAAAGTAAGACAAAGAAAACCCTAAAAATCATCATACAAGTCTAGCCACTACTTACCATAAACCTCCAAAACACTGTTATACGAAATTCTCCCGATAACAAAAAGAAATCGTTCTTTTTGAGTGATTTTTTTGTTAGTGTTATCATATTATAATATATTTCTATATTATACTATATCTCATTATATTTTATTAGACAATCACATTCATGAGATCGATATCAAAAACTTACATAAGATTCTAAGATGTTCAATCCAAATGTGCATGAGTATATCTTAAATAGAAAATATATTATTGTTTTTACAAATATATTCTTTCATAGTTAAGTGACATCGGTAGAATTTTTCTCTTAATTAAAATTTGTAACTACGTATAAAATGGTAACGACCGAATTTATATTGGATGACTAAAAAATATACTAACTACACTAGATAATAAGATCGATTAGTCGGAATCAAGTCGGTGAAAATATATAATCAAATTTAAAAAGTTGAATCGTAGATATACTAATGAGAAACTTACGAATTGAAGAACACAAAATGAACTATTTTAAAATTTAGATATTATTGAAAAAATAATTGAATTTGTTAGTTTTGCATAAGAGGGTTTGTATGTAATACTATTAATTTCAAATCATTGAACTTTAACAACAAATACAATTACAAAGATTTAAGATCACTTCTGCCTCTGCGCGGGACTACTATGATATTGTAGATTCGAGAAGGTGATTTCAAGCACTGTATATGAAAGATAAATAGTTCTCAAAATAAACATTTTATTTATTTCGAAGAGTTGCTCCAAGCTGAAACGAATTCGAGCTACAATTTGCTTGAGAGAAAATAACAAGTGTTTTTCTTGAAGTTTATCTCATAGCTAGTTATTTAAGGACTTGACTTAAAAATTGTCATGATCGGTGTGTAAACGAGTCAAACAGTTCATGAGCTATTCGAGCTCGGCTCGTAAAATATTCGAATTTGACTCGGAAATAATCGAGCCGAGCTTGAACTCGAGCTATTCGAATATTCTACCGAGCCGAGCTCGAGCTTCAAATTACTCGGCTCGTAAGGCTCGCGAGCCTAATCGATCCTCTATCATTTTTAATTTTTATATATTATCAATATATATTTATATAAATATTTAGTATCTAGATATAATTTTTATATATAATTGAGTCGAACTCGAACCATATTATCGAGTCAAACTCGAGCCGAACCGATCATATTCGAGCTTTTGTCAATATTTGATGAAGTCGATTTGAACTTTCGAGCCGAACTCGAATATATCGAACTTTTTACGAGCCGAGTTTCGAGCTTGAAATTTAAGGCTCGGTCGAGCTCGAACTCGAACCTGGCAGTGTTCGACTCGGCTCGGCTCGATTACACCCCTAGTCTTGATAGTAACTTTCTAGTCCAGTAGTTCCTAAAATGTATCTAGACAAACAAATGCGAATTTACAAAATAAACTTAAATACACTCTATTTTTATATTACACAATTGGACTATATAATGATTTTGCACTAGTCTTGAATTACCATACTTAGGGCCCCATATTGGGGACTATTTCCCTCGAACTATACTTTTTCTTCAGATAATATTATTTATAGTTTATTGTTATTACATTTAGATTATGAGTAATGCTTGGGAATCATAAAAGTTTTCTATAAAAATCACCATAATGATATGGCGTTGTGGACATGGCAAAATGGAAAATTTTAATTGGTGAAGTTATTGTGAATGCAGGGGACACATTTCATTTATTATTTTATACAACTAGTCAGATGTGATATATGGATTATGATAACTTTTATGGACATGTTTTTATGGTCCTCTGGCATTTTTCTTAGATTATAGGAGACACACCTTTTAAGTTGTGACAATAACTTTTACCTAGCCTTTTCTAAACTAAGTTAGTACAATATTAGAATATTAAGTTGTCAGGCAATCACCATTAATCCTAACAATCACCCCAATTTGTCTTTATGTAAAATAAACACTTGACTGGAAACTTAACTACCATGCAAAGCAGAAATAGTTAAAACTTTTATTCTGATAAAGGAAAATTACTGAAAATCATTGTCAACAGTACATGAAATAGAAATAAACTGAATGTTTATCAAAAATCATAAATCAAACAAAGTATGCTTCTCTAGCCTGAACAGATTGTAATATGATTCCTTATTTGTTTGTGGTGTTTATGCTTCTTCTTCTTCTTCTGGTTTCTTCCTCAGCTTGTTGTGTTATTTAAAATATCTCTCAAGATCACTCATAGTAGCTTTTTCTAAATCAATTCATGCATCATCCTTGATATGATCAATAATTGATTTAAGTGCAGCTAAATATAACAATTGTACTTCAAACACAGTCATCTAGTTGACCACATCATGATCTCTAAGAACTTGAAGTTTTATCATGTCATGCTCCATTCCGAATCTTCGATTGTTCAAGAGATTGACTTTCCTTTCTTTGTCCAGTCTAGGATATTCATTCTTTCTAACTTCAAAGATGGTTTCCAACTCCACGGAGCTGAACAGCTCATCCACATTTCCATATCCAAAGAATTTTTCTGGTTTGATAAAGGTAGAAATCATCAAAGTAAATTTATACTCCCTCATTGTAGAGCCTTATTGGATTTATATTATACTCCCTCATTGTAGAGCCTTATTGGATTTATAAGTACCTTTGAATGGTAGCCATGTGCCAGAGAGTTTATTATATTGACTTTCTTATTTTGCAGCATCAATTGTCACTTAATGTCTTTAGCAATCTTTGTATCTCTCGGATTCAAAGCTGGAGCTTTGGCATTTTCTTTAACCATCTCATCTCCCTCATTTAGGATTGACTCATACCAGTTATACCCATGGTGTTCCACAAATATACTTTTCTTTTGCTCCAGAGTTACTTCCATTGATTTCTTGGTGGCCATAAGAACAGAATTGTCAGCTACAATGAGGGACATCATCCTTCTCCACGTGAACACATCTATAGATATGTCTTGACCATAAATCTCTGTCGTCAATGAGCTAGTGACTATCTTGGTGGAAGTGACCAGAGGTGTTACTTGAGGACCAATGAATGTTGACAGCAATGATGTTCTCAACCTCATCATATATTATTTGAAGAATTCTTGACTTCAGTAAAACAGTGTTTGATATTATGTTAATCCGCTGAAATACATGGCAAGTATGTGTTTTTAGAGAAAAATATATACTTAAAGCTTATTCGTAAATAACAAATACGTTTTGTGAAAACATATATTATGGTGGCCGGATTTTCGGATCAAGTCCGAAGGGATTATCTCTGGCATAATCAGAAGATCTTTATGTTCTCTTAGTGTTTTTTGTTTTTGCTTGCTTTCAAGTGTCTGTCTCTGTGTAAAATTTTCTCCCCTTTTATTTCCTAGGTTTATGACTCCATCCAGCTACTAGGACACGTAGAGGATGTTCCTGAAAATAAGGGTGAGGTATCATGGTCAAGTGACGGGTGGCATACAGGTGTCGTGCATGCATTGGAGGGAATTAATCGACTTGATTTGGGTAAGGCCGTAGATGGCCCTTATTTCATAGTCCAACCCATTTGCGCCGCAACGGAAGATTTTTGTTTTGCCAACATCTGTAGGATTGCATTTAGACTTTTTACAGTGCTTTGTCTACTACGGATCTCCATTTTCTAAGCATTGAGTCGTAGCGTGCCTCAGGGATAAGCTGGCCGTAGTTGAACATCTTTTTATCCATCATTTGTCCCTAAAATTATGTGTAACCTTTAGGTTACAATTGAAAAATACTGTAACTTATGACCTGCTTTGGAAATTTTAAACTTTATGCTTTACAGGAATACTTGAAGACTAACATTTTCAAGGCATCTTACAAGTAGTTTGCGCATAATACAATATGCATACTAGAATTTTTTGCCCGATTCGCATGGTTTTTGTTGATGATTTCGATTTTATGTGGTGATTTCTTTGGCTTTTTTAAGTTAAAAGTTTGTTAAAGATTTTATAGAACTTGGTATTCATTTTAACCTACTTATTTTCCTTGACCCTTAGTTTAAAAATAATATAAATTTTTTTGTTTTGTCGAAGAACAAAAATATCGAGTACAAACTAATAAAAAGACGTACAATGAATAATGGAAGAAAAATATTAGTTAAGTTGCTTTATTATATTTTTCTTTCGATGTTATATTTGTAGGTTGTATTTTCTCTTTTCATTTTAAAATTGATTTATTATTAGTTTCACAATACATAAATGAAAGTGAAATAGTTTAACGTTAAGAAAGTTATACATTCTCCTTCATACTTAAGTTCTAAATCTTACTCGCCGAAAGTTATTTTTTAGGAGCAAAAATAAGTTGAACATTAGTCATTATTTATAGAAATACTTATGTATTATATACTTAGTGATTTGTTTTAAATTATATACCTAATTATTTATCTAAAATACTTGGTGTCATTTTTTTAAGACTATAATGTATTATATACATATTGATTTGTTTTAAATTTGCAGTACACAATTTTTGTTAAAATTAAAATTTCTTAGTTTTGGGAAAAAAAGTTATGAATAATACATTTAGCAAAGAATTTCAAGTTTGATCTCACTAAATAAGTATATTTTTACTAAAATATTTGATTTAATCCCAGCAAATTATTTAAATAAATGAATTATGTTTGATCTTGATAATCCAAATTTTTGCCACAAGGTCACTGCAAATTCACCATTATTTGTTGTGCAATATGAAGCCTGATATGTACTCTCACTAGAGTATGAGACTTAATACGCTGGTTTAACATACAAAGATAATCTTGTTGTCCCTTCAAATAGAATATCAGGGCTTTTGAATATATGATAATGTATAAGAGATGTACAACATTTTTAGATGAATAAAGTCACATTTGACAATTATAATTAAAATTTGCTTTAAATCTTTGTGAATAAATTTGCTTTATTTATATCAAACTCAACCTATTTTTAGTTGAACAACTTCTGATAGTAAATAATTTTTTAGAAAAAATAATATAATTTTGTGGTATATAATATACAATTATACATATACATAGACAACGCGACATAACAACACTGGTCAGCAAAAACCTGCAGAAACTTTGACCTTACGAAATCAGCAATTCTATGTCTTAAAATTTGTCAAAGATGAAACTCACAAGTTAATATCTAATAATCAATCTCTACACTTACTATGAATATCGACAAAGTTAAATAATATAGTGGAATGTAAAGACTTACACCCCCAAAACCATAAATTACCCACAAGAGTCGAGAGCTCATTGTTACTCTAAATAAAGAATTTGTTGAATGCATATTTTTAGATAACATGACTTGCTATCACATCGCATCCATCTTCCATGTGATAATCATTTACACATAAAATGGTGGATTATGGCTTTCACTTCAAAGAATATATAGTAACCTTGAGTTTCAATGTCATGGTTGTCGCAAAACTTCAACAGGTCATCATCATCCTTTTCTCGCTCATCCTATCTAATACCATTTCAAGTTGATCCTAAACACAATGATCTGGAGGGAAACTATTCAGCATTAGACTTTTACAGAGAATCTGATCTAGAGAATTTTAAGATGACATATTGTTTATGTATCTGTGAATCAGGGATAACATAATTATAAAAATAATTGGCATTATAACGTAAACGCATAGGCATATAAAGTACAAATATTGGTGTCAGAGCATACCTTGATCTTTTAAGAGGTCAAAATGACAATATTGTTCCAAGACAAGAAACTTATAAGCCTCCCATAAGAAATGGGCTTAAAAATTCATGTCAAAAATTCCCTCAAGTTTATCTACATAAGAAATCAGTAGCAAAAGAAAAATGGCACATTCACAACATAAAAATAAACACCGAAACTATAAAATTCTCTAAGAACTCTAATGCGTATCAAACATTTTTAGAAAGAATGTAGGGTAGAGATCTCTCTCACTATAAAAACATCAAAATATGCACCTCTTAACGAAAACTATTCATGCTGTCCGGAAAATACACCTCTTGACCAAAAACTATTCATGCTTTTCAGACGACAAAGAATGAAGAATATACAATTTTAATTCTTTCATACTTCTTGCAAAACTTTAATCAAACAGTTGGAGCACTATAAACCACAACCATCACATAGTAATTGAATAATCCAGATAAATATGAAAAATACATTCTATGAAAAAAAAAGTCTGTTGGGTTCATGAGTTCATCAAAGGTGATTGCCTTTCTTGCACATGGCTTCATACACACCATGTATAAAATTTGCCTTTACAATATCATTTGTCAAGTACAACGAATTCAATAACTACTTTAAAAATCCACCCAAACAGTTTCATGATTAATGGTAACACAAATAGAATTAATAATGACAATGATCATATATCACAGAAGTATATAATTATATATGGACCAAACTGATAATAATTGAGTCTATCACAGAGGTCATACACATATGTTAATCATTAGAATAAAAAGTTATACACCAAAAATGACCTTAGATCAATAACTTCAAACTACTCATGTATTTGCTGCCAAGCACCCGCACTTGTCATAAAGCCTATTACAAGTCGAGAAACGAATGCACGAACAATACTTAAAGTAGTGATATTTATTTTTAATTTTTTGAGTAGCTGAATAATTAAGTGTCAATTGCATATCACAAAAGAATAAAGTTTAAACACCCTACACGACTAAATATAGGCAAACACGGACCATCAAAATTGAAGAAAACTTTCGAAGCCAACTAAACAGTTTCCAAGTCATATGGTCATCCAATTGACCATACATAATTTTGATAAAACATAATGCAAAAACCATGTAGTTACCTAATTCAAGAAGTTTCGTGGCTTGGGAGGTCAACTCAACAATAGTCGTCACCAGTATTATCAAAACAAAACTTCCCGACAATCTATTGAAATTAAAGATGGCCAAGAATACACAATCAGTTTGTAAAAATTAGTACTAAAACTCTTTTGTATATTGTATCAGTACACACAAAAGATTGATATTTTCCAATCAAGTAGGCTCTGAAATAAGAAAATTATCGATGTATAAATGAAATTAGGATAAATTTTAGTGCTTAGTAAAGTGTAAAAAGAGTTAAAACTGAAAAATGACTTTGTAATACTTCGTGCAAAAATTTAATCAATCAGTTAGAGTAAAAGAATTAGAGAAATTGAGAAAGATAGTTGTCCAAAATTTTGTAGATCTTTCTTCGGTATCAAATCAAACAATCAGTCTTTATAATAGTTGGTATAAAATCTCAAACCTGCACAAAATACATACATACATAGATTAGTACAAACACAAACACACATAATCCAAAGTAATTAACTTCTCCAAATCAAAAAGTTACAAATTAAACCAAAGTTCATTTAAGCATTATAT
This sequence comes from Heracleum sosnowskyi, assembly GCA_030848705.1. NCBI lineage: Eukaryota > Viridiplantae > Streptophyta > Magnoliopsida > Apiales > Apiaceae > Heracleum > Heracleum sosnowskyi. The sequence goes on along the minus strand of CM061235.1, from coordinate 20,041,379 downwards.
CAAACACTTGGTAAAGTGAATATTAACTTCAAAATCTTGATTAAAGAGTGTTAAGAAAAGAAATTAAGAACTAACAAAAAAGTTAGAGAAGAATGAAGTGAGTTCTCTATCAACCATTGCAATACCTTCAAATCATTAATCACCATCATCTTAAACAATGAAAAACTGTAAAGAGGGTTATCTATACCAAAATGGTTGGAAATAGCCTTCATAACTGTAAATGCAATTTAGAAAGGTATAAAACCGAAAAAGCAATTAAAACTCTACTGGAACTTTTCTCAAACAGTTGGAATGCAAAAAACTTATTATCACTTTCAACCAAAAATACAAAGCAAGCACAAATAACAACCTTAAATTGTATCATCATACCTAAGTTTGGCCAGAAAAAACCCACATACAACCTGCGAAAGAAAAATATGATGTTTAAATTTATAACCTCTACCATTGAAAATGCAATTTAGAAAGAATTAAAGTCTAAAAGAATAATTAAAAGCTCTCCCCAGAACTTTTATAAACCGTTAAAATGCAAAAATTTATGATAATCTTGAAACAAATATACATAAAAAAAACAACCACTATATGTATGAATCACATACCATTTGTGACAATATGCAAATCCAATGAGATCATGGTTATACATCAATAACTTAAAAAACATAATGAAGCAAATAAGGTACAGCTGATACATGAAAGAGAGGACGGAGGTAAGGGACTAAAGCGAGAGATATTTGAAATTAATTTTTTTGTAGAAAGGGAAAGTGTTTGATATGGACAACAATTTTGAATTCTTGAGAGTTGTGTTAGTGTACGTGTCTGTTTGTAATGTGAGTAAAAGTAATGTATAGATATAACAAATGTACAATACATGTATAATACATAAAAGTAGTAGCAAATTGTTGTAAATATAGAAAATTGAGGAGGATAGTATGGTAAAATGGCTGTCAAAAATCCTTCAAGCGTTATACTTTTAAGTAGATGTACCTTAAGCTAATACACACTCAAAGCATTAGTGATCCTCGAGTAATAATTTTCATGAATATTTTGGACCAATTCGTTAGACAAAATTTTAAATTATGTAAATTTAAGTTGGCTGAACTTGAATTAAATGAATAGTAACTTGCGTGTACCTTTGCCATGTTGGAGCGACATACTTCAAGCAAGATTCAATTGATCATTTTTTGTTCAGTAATTTTGGTGCAAAACCAATATCTAAACCCATTCAATCGAGTCACCCAATATCGATGGTGTTGATCTTTAGGTTACAGTAATATAGGTATATGTACTACAAAACAGCAACAGATGATTGGGGCGTAACCGATGGGGATACTCTCACTTTACTCGGGTTTTTTTTTCTTTGCCAGAAATATCAAATTCATAACATTTGAAGGATATTTCTCAGATAATCTTGAACACAAAGCACCAAAAAATATGTAAGCACTTGTATTTTTCCTGCCAAAACAGGTCACTATAACCGATTCATACAGTAGCCTCATATAAGCTACATATGTTTGCTTTTGAATGAAGGGGTATTTTACTGGAAATCAGCCCATGTCGTAGCCTAGATAAATCTACATATGTTGGCTTTTGAATGGACAGACTACCCGACCATGCATGTAGCTTAAATAGAGCTAGATTTGCAGGCTTTTGAATAGAGGGGTTCATGGGATCCTTATATAAAGAAGGCATGGCCTTAAACTTGTAAGGCTTAGTATAAATAAATTTACCCATGTCCTTCATATACAAAAAGGCTTTATTAAGGGAATGTGCTATAGTCCTGTTCTGTTTTGTTAATTTATACCTTTGTAAATAGGATATAAATGTACACCCAAATGTAGCATAAGACAAGTCGATGAGGGTGGTACATGGCAATACGCAAAAGTGTTGGAAGTGAACACCAGCTTCGTTGATGCAAACACGATTCTAGCTTCGTTGATGCAAACACGATTCTTTGAATTAATAAACTCGATATAGCTTGCAGTTTCTTTGTGACTAACCACTGCGTAGAGAGGCACTTTTAAATTCCAAATATCATGATAATAGATATAATGCTCAGCTGAACCAAGCCAGAATGTTTCTAGAATATGAGGGGAAATCAGCACAGTAGGCAGTGGTTTTAATTCTGATCGTAACAGCAATTATTCCGGTCCTAATAGTCACCAATTTTTGTGCCAGTTCTTTACTCTTCACCAGAGCCTAACCAAGAATCCCATGGATAGTAATTTCCCTTGTTAGGCCGAATACACAATATATAATCAAGTATGTATGAGAATAACAATCAAGAACACAGGTTTGTAAATCAACAAACTGAATTATATTAAATAATTCTCTCTTAGTGATGTTAATGAATCACAAAGAGCTACTAGGTTACAAGAATAATATATTCAATGTTCGCGTCCCTTCTAGGGATAACGTATCTGTGTTTATATAGTACACAGCTACATACAATCCTTATCTAATTGATACTCCTATAAATTAGCTATACAATTATTATCAATTAAGGATTGCTTCAGTCTTCTGTCTAGTCTCCTTAGCTGTATCAATATATTCTGCTTCTTTCCATCTTCAGAATATATTGCTTCTAGAATCTTTATCTTTGCACCGACAGCTAAGTCAACTATCACCCTGTCAGACTTTAACAAACTCTGACCGGCTTCCATGTAAACTCTTCACCCAGTCAGACTTTAACAAACTCTGACTGGCTTCTATATAAACTCTGATATGTACCTGGGACTTAAACACTGATGAACAAACGTCAGCAATTATATCTAACAATCTCCCCCAACTTGTTCATACCAAAATGTACAAGTTAAAAAGATAATTGATGATGTCAAAACATATAACAAATGCAGTGTTTAAAATATGTCAGAATTTAATTTTAAAACAGAGTTTAAATTTAACTTAGAACAGAAAACATAAAAACTTACAGTCAGACTTTACTTGACTTCTTCAATATCAGGTACTGTCCTGAGATAATCAATCAGCAGTCTTCTTTCAGCCTTCTCTAGCTCATCCACCATAATCTCTTTTAGCTCTTTAAGTTCTGAATCACTCTCCCCCGTTTGGTAGATAGCAGCTCTTAGAGAATATATGCTGTTTCTTCTCATATCATTTCCTAGCCGAATGTAATGAGCTTTGTCTGACTCTAGGTTGAATTCTAAAACTTTTGTTCCAAGTGCTGTTTTAAATCTAGCACTGTTTCTCTTCATCTCCACTAACTTTCCAGTATGATCCCTATACTTTGGAATATAAACACTTGATACTCCTCCTCCAAGCATAGCTTTAGATCTCAGCATCTTTTCTCTCAAAACTTGAGCAACATCATGAGTATATCTATTTTTGACTTTTAAAAGATAAAGTACATACTCCAGTTCTTCCCATGATTTGAGATTAACATCAGATTCTCCAACTTTATAAACTCTTCCATCACTCATGAAGTATAACAAAAACTGCTTCTTCAAAACTTTGTGAAAAATCAACTGAACAGATTCTAACTTATCAAGGTTTTCTTGTATAACCCCAATACCAGGTTCTGCCAGTGAAAAGTTATCTTGAGATCTGTTATTTGTTCTTCTCTCTCTGTGTGATCCCAGTCCAGATTTATCAAAAGCTTCTTTTCCCAATACAGTTCTGGTTTCTGAGAATTTCACAGCTTCAAGCTTTAATTCTTCAAGAATTTTAGGTTTGCTGAATCCTGAAAGTTGTGTAGATTTCTGTACAACTTGAGCAACGTCAGAGGTTGTCATAACTTTAGTAGAAACATCAACTTGAGCAACGTCAGAGGTTGATTTAGCTAATCTTGTTTCAACTTGAGCAATGTTAGAGGTTGAATAAATCTTCTTAGGTAACTGTTCTTCTTCTACCAGTTTACCTTTTCCTTTGTCAGCATTTTTAATCACAGGTCTCCTTGAGTACTGTAAACTCTGATCAGAGTTTACATTCTCTTTGATAACAATTCCTTTTTCTTTCTTTCTAGGAGCCTTGATTTCCTTCTTCTTGTAGATTCCAGCTTCAACATTCTTCTTGTGTTCCTCAGCAAGCATTTGCTCTTCAGCTTGGATATCTTCAATTGAAATACCTTTTCCATGTTCTGCCATAAACATCTTAGCAGCAATTTCCTCATCAGTAGATGGCTTATCAGAGATTATCAAACTTTTGTATCTTGAACCACTGGCAGAGTTTACATGTCCCTTTCCAGAGTTTGATCTTTTATCAGAGTTTGATCTTCTTGAAAGTAGTCTTCTATCATCATTTGATCTTAAGCTCTTTCCATCTCCTCCCTTGTTTCCACCATCATTACCATCATCCCTCCGTCTCAGAGTTTGAGTGTCTTTGCATTTGTCACTTGGTACACTCTCCCCCTTTTTGACATCATCAGAAAGTAGTACTGATGTCAACAACTCAATAGCATTAGAAATTGATGTTAGTTGTGCAGACATAGCAGTCTGGTTGTCCTCAACTTTCTCAAGCCTCTTCTGAATGTCATCAGAGTCCTTAGCTTGCTTCTTAAACATGGAATTGTAGTAAGTCCTATCATTCTTCAGAGTGAGATCTCTCAGACCAACTTCATTCCTCAAAGCAGTGACTTCCTTATGAGACTCATCAAATCTGTTGTGGAGAGATTTAATTTGAATCACAGTAGCCTTCAGACTTGTAAGAATATCAGGACTTGAAATTGTCTTCACAGAATCTCCAAGAAAATCAGCAGCCCTCTGTGCTGAAAAGATACAATCCACAGCAGCCCATCTATTGTAGTACATATCTTGAAAATGCTCAGCTGTAGCTCGATTGACCTCTCTTAGCTCATCAGAGTTTGCTTGACTCTCAAATAACTCCTCTTGAGAATGATCAGAACTATCATTATCATTCTCTGCTGTATTCTCTGCAGGAATATTCTCAGCATCAGGTTCTGGAATCTCAGAGTTTGCAGTATGCAGGAACTCTGCTTCTTTTGTTACAATCTCAACAACAGATTGTTGTAGAGCTTCAAGAACAATAACATCCTCAGAGTTTACAACAAACTCTGCTTCAACAGGAACAGTCTCTGTTGCATCCTTATCAGCAACATCAGGATTTTTAGCAACAGTTTCTATAGCTTTAGCAGCTAAAGTCTGATCAACTTCCTCACCCTCTTCAATGACCTGGTGAGTAACAGATAGAATCTCTGTGTGTGTAGCCAAAGAATCTTCAAGAATAACTGTGTCTTGATCAGCTTCCACACCCTCTGTTTCATCAAAAACTTCAAGATGATCAGAGTTTACAGAGTTGTGTGCTTCAAAATCCATATCACATCCCTGTGGCTCAAAAATCTCAGCCTCAACATTTTCTGTAGCCTCCTGAACAAGAATTTCAGGAGCTTCATCTGCATCTTCAGGTGCAGCTTCCTCAACTACATCATTAGCATTTGATGTAGGAGCTTCATCTTGAAAAACGGTCTCCATAAAAACTCTGTCCTGAGGAACAGCTTCATCATTTGGAATCTCAAGATCATCAATAATTGATGAAGAGATATTCTCAGCACCAAACAACTGTGCTGCTACCAATCTTCTTTTTCTCTGATGAAGAGTTTCTTCATCAGTTTCAGTCTCTTCATCAATAGCATCAGTCTTTGCCCTATTGGCTCTTCTTTTCTTCATTCTTCTCTTCTGAGGCATATCATCAACATTTGATGCCCCAGCTTCAGTGTTTATCCTGACAGACTTAACAGCCCTTACTTTAGATTTCTGTGACCTTTGTGGTTGAGACACAGAAGGTCCAGCTTCAGTGTTGGCTAGTTATGGTTGTTGTTGTTGTAAGTTTACCAAGAATTGTTGCACAGACTCAGGCAACAGTAACACACCAACATCTCCTTTCTTGTTATCCTTGTTAGTGAGATCAGAAAATATGCGTTTATGCAATTTAAATGAGAGAATAACATCATCCTCTACAATCTCAACGTTAGGACAGCAAAAGTTGAATATTAACTGACAAAATCTAGAGAAGTAAACAACATTTCTATTCTCTAGCATTTTTTCACCAATATTAGTTAAAACTAATCTAGCAACATCAAATTGACTGCCATAGAGAAGAGAATACCCGATCTGTAGACTATCCGTGGGAATCGCATCCCAATTCGTGCACTTCTTTCCAAAAGCCCGAGTAATGCAATCGAAAAAGAAGCTCCACTCCTTGCGCAAAAATGGCCTTTTGAGTTGACCTATCTTTGTCAAAGGTCCAAAGTATCCTATCTCCCTCATCATTCTGACTAACTCAAAGTCACCAACAGTTGTGAATGCATTGAAATCTTCAAGACCCAAAGCATCACGAACAGTAGTTGGAGTAACAGTAAATTCTTCTCCTTGAAACTCAAAAATGATAGATGGAGATCCAGACTCTCCTCCATCATCATAAGTACCTGTCTGCCAAAAAGTCCTTATTTGTGACGCAGACAGCTTCGACGGTGCGGTGAGAGCAGTGCCGATATCAGAGTTTGACAAGAAACTCTGAATCAAATGAAACGCCTCCGGTGCGTTCTCATTTGCTAAAGGAGCTGAGTAGTTATTTGGGACAAATTCTAAACCAGAAGCAGTAAACATTGTTGTAGCCATTAGAACAGTTTAGAAGAAAACAAACAGAGAATAGATTGTATGCAGTGAAAGTGTTTGAGACAATGTGTGTAAGTAAGAGCTTATGAAAAGTTGAGGTGTGTAAAAGAGTGAACCGTTTATGTGTAGTATATTTAAATAATAACTGTGAAGATTAAAACTCAAACGTTTTAATCATTACCACACACGCAGGCTTCTTTGAAAAGTGTGTGAGTGGGACAGATGTCAAACGTGCATATGCTGACAGCTGTATGTAACAACTTCCAATACACACGCGCAGTAAAAATATCCATAATTACCGCATGTCACATTGTTCAAAATACTTAATCTCTCTCTCCTCTGTTTAATACAAATATGAACCGTTTGTTATCATACTCCTTTGAATTTCAAAACAAATGTCTAATCTCAAAATTATAAAATGTCTGAAACCAATAAAATTTATTTTAATCATCAGAGATTAAAATTAAATTACCTCGGCGTATTTCACACAATACATCAGTGTTTACCATTTGTCCTTCTTTGTCAATAAACTCTTTCTTCAAACTGTACAGTTGTGAATAATTGTGTGTGCTATAGCAGAGTTTACCGAAATCAATATTTAAATCATCTCAAAGTGCATAAAATCCACAAACTAAAGCAGTAAAAACTGGTTGCCTAAACTCTCATGTATAAAATAAAATTTGATTTTTATATCTAAACTCTGTATTCTGATATCCTTTCATTTGGATATATCTTTTATTTTTCACCCCCTTTATTATTATTATTATTTTTTTTTTTTTTTTTTTTTTCCAGTAATCAGTGGTTGGCACTAGTCACCAAAAATCAAAGATTTTAGCCCTTATTTCATACAATAAGTTCCTGGATCTTCCTAGGCACAACATGATCTCAAAGGAATTTGTGCTCTGTTTGGCATCTTTTGATTTGAGGGTGAATTATTTGCAATTAATAATCAGAGTTTAGACTTTTCATCAGTTAATACAATTAATTTATGAGAGAAAATGCAAACAGCTAATACAGACTCAGGGTATAGGATCAATAAACTAAGAGATGCTATAAATATAGAGACAGTATCATGCTGTGTTAACTTACTGCACATATTTGAGATCAGAATCTATATAACTCTTAAGGATTCACAATTACTTACTGAGAATTATGTTCCATATAGATTTCTTCATTGGTCCTTATGGTTCAAACAAAATTACAATCAGAGTGTAACATCAGACTTTAACTATCAGAGTATGACCAACATTTTATGACTAACAGAGTTTAGCATCAGAGTTTACTTTCAGAGTTTATGACACTGGTACTCATAACAGTTAATACATGCAAGGAATCATGAGCATAAAAATCAAACATGTATAGTTTTTGAGTCTAACCCGTATCTCTAGTCGAAACCAGAGATCATTCCAAGTTCATTTACCAATCTTGTAAAAGTAGCTTCACTCAAAGGTTTGGTGAAGATATCTGCAAGTTGTTGGTCTGTAGACACAAAATGAAGCTCAATGTTTCCTTCTTCCACATGTTCTCTGATAAAATGATATCTTATGCTGATGTGCTTTGTCATGGAGTGCTGTACTGGATTACCTGTCATAGCAATAGCACTTTGGTTATCACAGAAAATAGGTATTTTAGAGTACCTCAAACCATAATCCAGCAACTGATTCTTCATCCACAGAATCTGTGCACAACAGCTACCAGCAGCTATATACTCTGCTTCTGCAGTGGATGTGGAAATTGACTTTTGTTTCTTGCTATACCAAGAAACCAATCTGTCACCTAAAAATTGACAGCTTCCACTTGTACTTTTTCTGTCTATCTTACAGCCTGCAAAATCTGCATCAGAGTAACCAATTAGCTTAAACTCTGATTCTCTAGGATACCACAAACCCAAGGTTATGGTTCCTTTGAGATATTTGAAAATCCTTTTTACAGCTGTTAGATGAGGCTCTCTGGGATCTGCTTGAAATCTTGCACAAAGACATGTTGCATACATGATATCAGGTCTACTTGCAGTAAGATACAGTAAAGACCCTATCATTCCTCTGTAGTTTGTCATATCCACTTTAGCACCTGTGTCTTTGTCTAGCTTTGTTGCAGTAGCCATGGGAGTTGGAGCAGATGAACTATCAAGCATACCAAATTTCTTGAGAAGATTTCTGGTATATTTTGCTTGATTGATAAAAATACCATCATCTGTTTGCTTGACATGTAAGCCTAGAAAGTAACTAAGCTCTCCCATCATGCTCATTTGGTACCTGGATTGCATAAGCTTTGCAAACTTCTTACAAAGTTTGTCATTAGTAGATCCAAAGATAATATCATCTACATAAATTTGAACTAAAAGCAAATCATCACCAGAATTGAAATAAAACAAGGTTTTATCAATTGTACCTCTTGTGAACCCACTTTCTAAAAGAAATTGAGCAAGAGTTTCATACCATGCTCTTGGTGCTTGCTTTAGTCCATATAATGCCTTGTCAAGCCTGTAGACATAATCTGGATGCTTGGGATCTACAAATCCTGGTGGTTGTTCAACAAACACTTCTTCTTCAAGCTTCCCATTGAGAAAAGCACTTTTTACATCCATCTGAAAGACTTTAAACTTCTTGTGTGCAGCATAGGCCAGAAAAATTCTTATGGCCTCCAATCTTGCAACTGGAGCAAAGGTTTCATCATAGTCAATTCCTTCCTGTTGTGAATAACCTTTAGCCACAAGTCTAGCCTTGTTTCTTGTAATCACACCTTCACTGTCAGTCTTGTTTCTGAAAACCCACTTTGTACCTACAATTGATCTATTCTTTGGTCTAGGTACAAGTGTCCAGACTTCATTTCTTTCAAATTCATTTAACTCTTCTTGCATTGCTGTAATCCAATTAGCATCTTGAAGAGCTTCTTCCACTTTCTTTGGTTCTGTTTGAGACAAGAAAGCATGATACAGACACTCATTATTTGTTGCACTTCTAGTTCTCACACTAGCATCAGGATCTCCAATTATGAGATCAGGTGTGTGTGCATGTGTCCACTTTCTTGCTGTAGGTAAGTGGTTTCTTGCATCATTATTGGATCCTCCCCCTTGATCCATGCTCTCCTGATTCATATGTTGACTTTCTGCAGTATCTGAGGCTCCCCCTGAATTGGATGGCTCAGAGTTTGAACTGTCAGAGTTTGAATCAGTTTCCTCAACTGACTCACTTGCTGTGTCTTGTTGAGCTTCTTCACGCTCCCCCTCAACTGGTTCTCTATTTTGTTCAATTTGAGAATTTCCAGTTTCTCCAGTATTTACCAGTAGAGGTTCAGAGTATGCTTCGTAAGAGTTTGTCAGAACCGCTTCATCAGAGTTTGTCGGTACTGCTTCATCAGAGTTTACATCATCAGAGAATAAACCTTCATTTTCAAAACGCAGTTGATCATATCCATCTAAGTCATCAAGTCCAGTTATTTTCTTGTCATCAAATGACACATGTATGGATTCCATGATCACTTTAGTTCTCAGATTGTAGACTCTGAATGCTTTTGTTGACAATGGATAACCAACAAAGATTCCTTCATCAGCTTTTAACTCGAACTTGGTCAACTGTTCAGGATGAGTCTTCAACACAAAGCATTTGCATCCAAATATATGAAAATATTTCAAATTTGGCTTCTTATTTTTCACCATCTCATATGGTGTTTTCCCATGCTTGTTGATCAGTGTAGCATTTTGAGTAAAACAAGCAGTTTGAACAGCTTCTGCCCAGAAATAAGTTGGTAATTTTGCTTCTTCAAGCATAGTTCTGGCTGCTTCAATTAAAGTTCTGTTCTTTCTTTCAACTACACCATTTTGCTGTGGAGTTCCAGGTGCAGAAAATTCTTGTTTCACTCCTCTTTCCTTGCAGAAAGCTTCCATTATTGAGTTTCTGAATTCAGTTCCATTATCACTCCTTATAATTTTGATTTTGTGCTGTGATCCTTTGTCCAGTACATTTACATGATCCATCAGAGTTTGAGCAGTTTCATCCTTCTTTGATAAGAAATACACCCATGTATATCTAGTATATTCATCAACAATTACTAGAGCATATTTCTTTCTGCCCATGGACATCACATTCACTGGTCCAAAGAGATCAACATGTAGAAGATGATAAGGTTCCACTACTGAAGATTCAGATTTGCTCTTGAAAGATGACTTCCTTTGCTTGGCTTTTTGACAAGAATCACATAAGCCATCTAGACTGAGTATTGATTTTGGAAGTCCCCTTACAAGATCCTTTCTTATAAGCTCATTTATGTTGTTCAAATTGAGATGAGAGAGCTTCTTATGCCAATTCCAACTCTCTTCATTTGACATTCTTGCAGTCAGACACACTGTTTTTCCATCAGAGTTTGTTACCAAACTTGCTTCATAAATGTTGTTGCGCCTGTGTCCAACTAGAACAACTTTTCCAGTAGATTTACTGATAACTTCACAGTGTTCAGTATGAAAATCTACATGGTTTCCTCTGTCACAGATTTGACTCACAGATATCAGATTATGCTTGAGTCCTGAGACTAGAGCTACATTTGTAATGATGACACTTCCAAGATTAATATTGCCATATCCTAGAGTGTGTCCTATGTTGCCATCTCCATAGGAAACCTTTGGGCCAGCCTTCTCCTTAAATTCTGATAGCAGGGCTTTATTTCCAGTCATATGTCCTGAGCATCCACTGTCCAAGATAAGCGTGCTCTCTTTTATACCCTGCAATCACAAACAAACACTAAGTGTTAGTTTTAAGGACCCAGACTTGCTTGGATCCTTTGTCTTTCTTAACAGTGTTAGTTTTTGCAGCGGAATTACTATCAACAGAGTTTAAACTAACATTGTCAGATTTTACACTTGCAGAGTTTGCTCTAACCCACTTCAGATTGGGTTTTAGCTCATAATAGTTGTGATAAATAGCATGATAACTCTTGCAAGTATAAATGGAATGCCAAGTGCTCCCACAGTGTGTGCATAAAGTCTGTGGTCTAACCCTAACATAATCATTCTTTACTCCTGAAGTAGAAGGTAAAGAATTGATATTTTTATTCTTTGTGCAGTAATTAGCAAGATGATTAGAACTACCACAATTATAACATGTTTTCCTTGGAGCAGCAGCATTAGGCAAATGATTATTTCTTTTATTTATGCCTATCTTTCCATTCCTATTCTTCTTGGACCCTTTTGGTTTCATGGCAGATTTTACCTCTTTCAGCTTATGATTGAACTGTTTCCCTGTCATCAAACCAACATTAACCTGTTTTTCACAAGTTTTTTCTAGCTTTCTAACTACTTCTCTTTCCATAAGTTTTTCTGTTATAATATTTTCCTGTCTTTCACAGGCTTCATCTGATTCCATATCAGCTTCTCTTATTACAACAGATTTTAACTTATTGGTTTCTGGAACAAATATCACAGGTTTAAGTTGTGGTTTAACCTTAACCTTGTCTTTAAACCTAAGTTCATCATTTTCACAATAGCCTAAACCTACAGAATCTGTCTGAAACACTTGATGAGTATCTCTTCCAGAATCTGTCCAAGTCTTGATTATTTTTCTTTCTTTTTCTAGATCAGATTCTAATTGCTTATATCTTTTGAGCAACTCCTGTTCTACATAAACAGCATCATCTCTTTCTTTTTGAATCTGCTTCATCTTTTCAAGTTCTCCTTCAAGAAACTTGTTTCTATCTTTAAGACTAAGATTTTCAGCTTTAATTCTCTCATTCTCTAAAGTCTGATCCCTATAACTAACATGTACGCTTTTCAGATATACTCTCAATTCAGATATATTATCAGTATCATAAGCATAAGTAGTTAGGGGTACCTTATTTTCAGATGATTCAGTCTCATCTCTGACAGTTGCCATAAGAGCATAATTTTCTCCATCATCAGAGTCTGAAGTATCTGCCCAGTCTTTGCCTTTAGAGATGAGTGCTTTCTCAGATTTGCCTTTCTTGCACTCTGGAGCATAGTGACCCATCTCCTTACACTTGTAGCACTGGATTTCAGATTTATCCTTCTTGCCAGACTTGGTCTCCCTTCCATCAGACTTTCTAAAACTTTTCCTTTCAGAGTTTGAATCTTTCCTTGAGAATCTCTTTCCTTTCTTAAAGTTCTTGAATCCCATCTTCTTGAAGGTTTTCACCATCAATGCAGCCATTTGCATCATCTGTTCTTCATCATCCTCAGAGTCAGAAGCTTCATCAGAGTTTGAGTCATCATCAGAGTTTGATGACTCACTTTCAGATTTAATAACTAAAGCCTTTCCCTTGGCTTTCTTCCTTGATGATTCCTTCTTAATGGGCTTCTCCTCAACTTTGAGAGCAACAGATTTTGTCTTTTTGCTCAATCTTCTATTCCTTTGTTCTATCTCCAGTTCATGAGTTTTTAACAACCCATAGATTTCATCAAGATCTGTGTCAGTAAGCTCATAATTATCTCTTATTGTGGTTGTCTTTAAATCCCACTTTTCAGGTAGAGATAACAGAAACTTGAGATTAGACTCTTCAAGCTCATATTCTTTATCAACCAGAGACAGATCATTCAATAGTTTGCAAAATCTGTCTTAAGTCTCAGTCAAGGTTTCATTAGTTCTTGAATCAAAGTGCTCATACTCCTGTGTGAGTATTGTCTTTCTGTTCTTCTTAATAGCACCTGTTCCCTGGCATCTGACTTCTAAAGCATCCCATATCTCTTTGGCAGTCTTGCAGCCAATTACTCTGTTAGACATAACATTATCTAAAGCACTGTGGAGAAGATGTCTAACCTTTGCATCTTTTGCAATTGATGAGATGTCCTCAGGAGTCATATCTTTCTTTTCCTTTGGAACAGTCTTTTGTTCTTGACCATCAACAACAGGGGACAATTTAGTCGGCATATGAGGACCATCATAGATTCTGTCAAGGTATTCTGGATCTGTAGCCTCCAGAAACATGGTCATCTTCACCTTCCAAATTGGATACTCTACTGGCCTGAGTATTGGAACCCTGATTGTTTCATATCGACTCACAGAATTAGGCTTAACCTGTTCAGCCTTGGGAGCAGTTTGATTTTCTTCAGACATGATTATTACTGTGTTTGAATCGTAAAACTGTATATATTAAACAGCCTTGGCTCTGATACCAATTGTTAGGCCGAATACACAATATATAATCAAGTATGTATGAGAATAACAATCAAGAACACAGGTTTGTAAATCAACAAACTGAATTATATTAAATAATTCTCTCTTAGTGATGTTAATGAATCACAAAGAGCTACTAGGTTACAAGAATAATATATTCAATGTTCGCGTCCCTTCTAGGGATAACCTATCTGTGTTTATATAGTACACAGCTACATACAATCCTTATCTAATTGATACTCCTATAAATTAGCTATACAATTATTATCAATTAAGGATTGCTTTAGTCTTCTATCTAGTCTCCTTAGCTGTATCAATATATTCTACTTCTTTCCATCTTCAGAATATATTGCTTCTAGAATCTTTATCTTTGCACCGACAGCTAAGTCAACTATCACCCTGTCAGACTTTAACAAACTCTGACCGGCTTCCATGTAAACTCTTCACCCAGTCAGACTTTAACAAACTCTGACTGGCTTCTATATAAACTCTGATATGTACCTGGGACTTAAACACTGATGAACAAACGTCAGCAATTATATCTAACATCCCTACTCCTTCTGAAGGTACAAAAGCGAAAATGCAATTTTACCAACTACAAAACTCTGGAAGAAGGCAACAGTTGCTTATGAGATGATTCACCATCACATTGATAACTCTCTACTCCAGTCTTCAAGAATGATTGTCTTATAGCATCCTTTTGACGTAATGATTTCTCAAGGTCGAGTAAACAGGCAAGCATTGATATAAGTATGGAAATCCCAGATGCTTGAGCAGCAAAAAGGAAGCTGGCAACTAAAAAGATATGCACTTTGGCTTTTGAATCTCAACATTCCCTTTACATAAGCAGGATTTGACATAGGAGTTGTAATTACACACCAACTGTTTCTCTTGTTACAAAAAATATTCTACGCCGAAGTTTATGTCAATGTTTCATACTGAAATTGAGTAATTTGGTTGCTGCATCTTTCAAAACCTCCAAATCAATACTGCGAAATATAGAACCCTTGAGATCTAACTCAAAACCAGCTCACTTGACATTGTTATATTCAGATAACACTTCAAATATTTATAGAACTTCGGACCAACCACTATTATTGGCCAGCGAGAAGTAATAAAATTTGGGGACAATTTACTCGTCCTGAACCAGAAAAACCAGAAAATTACTTGTGTCAGTATCCCTTGTAGTTTTACGTCACATGTTGTAATGATTCGACAAGCTGTCGTAGTACCATCCAACTTCAACCTTTGCGAATGCTCATAACAATTTTCTGGTATTTGCTCTATTCAGGCTTCAACTTTTTAGGCATAGATGAGTTATTTTAAGACTTTTCTTTTTCTATAACCCATGGCAGTGAATGATACTTCTGCAATTTTTCAGTTTGAGCTTCATCTTGACAAGAAGTAAAAAAATTTGAGCAGAAAATGATGGCTCTGGATCCTCCGAGGCTCCTTCATATTTCAAACACGAGAACTGGACGAGTAAAAACTCTGAATCCTTTTCTTTTTTTCTTTTTCTTTTTGGTGATTCTGCATATAAATAGTTCTACAGACATGCAAGAACAACTACACTGCCCTAGGAGCTTTCCACATTTTACGGTGAATGCGTACACATACATTCCTTCAAATCTGAAACCATTGTCAAGTTGCGGGTGTGTCAAGAACTTCTAGTATTTATATCATCCAAAAGTGAAAGAATCTCAAGTAAAATATTTGTGATTCTGCCAAGTCAATGGCTACCGGCTAATGTCGATTGTTACCACCAGAAAAGCCACATGAGAGCCACAGCTTGATCAAAACCCCTAAAACAAAACTGCAGATTGCTTTACCAGGAGAATCCTCTGCAAACCGCACCAGTACCGCGAGAACACCAGTACTAGAATATTTCTAATCTGCATATCAGCACCTAAAAGTAAGGGCAAACTCCATAAAATCCTTGATGTGATTTAGTGTATGCCTGAAGTTCGTTTTCCCATATGTAAAAATACTCCATGCCATAATTCTTGTTTTTGTCCCGTACTCAAATTGAATGATTATGTTTCTGCAGAAATCATTTAAGATTCTATCATAACAGATGCTGACATCCCAAAGGAAGGCCAATAATTTTTTATTTATTTTTGAACATCATCCCATGTTTAGTTTCTTCTGTATATCATCTTGATTCATACCCGATATTTCTTCCCCAGTTTCAATGGCCTCCATAAGAATAGGAAAATAGCACAACCAGTTGTAAACCTGGAACTCAGCATAGTCTCAAAGCTTTCAACTACCAATCTTCTAAATCTCCTGTTAAGTCGGAATCTGCATATGCCACACTCGAACAATTTCTCTCAGCTTACATTTGAAGCCTTTTCAACAATTAAATCATCTTCCAAAGATTCCAAACTTCTTCGAGGATTTCAATATCACATGCAGGCTTAACAGGTCCCTTGGACTTACTTCTAACAATATTTTGAGATCTTGCCTCACCTGTGAAATCTTTCTTTAGACATGACCTCGTAATTGTTCCAAAGAACAAATTTTCCAGCCTCTTGACAGCCATGTTTACACTAGGGTAAGCTTTATTTACAACAATAACAGATTATGTAAGCTTACGCTCCTGAGTAGTGTTTGCAATTACCAGAACCACAACCACAAGCCCATGGCAGTAACAACTCCCCTGAATTTTTACAAATATAGCCTATACTGCATTATAGTTAGTCCTCTACCAATTCACAACACGAGGTAGGAAACTTGGGACATTTATTCAGGTCCTTTAACTTAGTTAGCCAAGAAAAAATAGCCACCCCAATTTAATTTGGCCCGAGGCGTACCTCCATAATCTTCATACGTGTCGCCATGCCGGTAAAGGCCTAATTCCAGTTTGTGCTGACTTCAAATTTTCACTGGTATGACAATATGTAAACAATTTACACAACAAAAAACAATCTATCAAACCTTAATAGGCTAGTTCTTCCTTTCTAATCCATTTGTTTCAGGCTTAACATATTAGAATCACCCAGCTCTCCTATTTCTCTCTGATTGTCTATTAAAACACAATATCTGTAGGATTGCATTTAGACTTTTTACAATGCTTTGTCTGCTACGGATCTCCATTTTCTAAGCATTGAGTCGTAGCTTGCCTCAGGGATAAGCTGGCCGTAGTTGAACATCTTTTTATCCATCAATATACTAAAAAAGTCAAAACATCATTTTTGTCCACTATTATGTCGTATCCAGGTAAAACTAATCTCAGAACGACATATGTAGCTGATACTGATTGTGAGTAGGTGTGTCCATCTCCATTTTGAACTCATGTGTGGTATACCAATGCCACATTACTGTAATCTAGTTGGCGTATCTAGCAATTGATATTATTTTTGGCCTGATATATGTTGTATATATTTTTTATTGTTAGGCGCATCCACCTCATTTTTGACATCGCAGGTGACGTGTCTATCAACATGCTACTCATGCATACAAGTATTTAGCTAAATCTGTGTGAAAATGATCTGATAACACCTGTTTTGTAGCTTTGTAGGAGTTTTGGCGAGACACGTGATATGCCTGTGCCATAGACAGTTAAGAAACCAATTTCTGTCTCTGAGTATTTTAGCCTTATGTAACCCAAAATTGAGTAAAATAGTCTTTCACCCATTTTTCTTTTAAATATTCTCTTTTTTGTTGAATATGTGATATAATCCCGGTAAGCCCGATTCCTAACACCTTGTGGTTTTAGGAAAACCGGTAACTTAATAGTTTATCATCGTATCAAGAGTCTAATACAAAACCATATCATCGAAACCACAACAATGATGATGATGGGTTTGTGGAAGACACCGTCTCCAACTAATGACTATTTGCAACAAGATCAGATGACTGACAATCGATTAAGAACGGCGATGACAATTTAGAACAAGAACGACGATGACCCGATGATTGTTTCTCAATTGGAAACAACGACGACAACCCGATGATCGTTTCTAGATTGGAAACGACAACACAAACGACGATGACGACCGACGATCATTTCTCAATTAGAAACGACTATTATTACTTTTAATTTTTTTAAAAATTTTCTTAATGTTTTGCAAACTCTCGATATTTATTGTTTTGAGTATCCTGAGTTTGACGGGGATGTTAACATATTATTATTGATGTAATACGAAAAGTTGTCGTAATTATTATTGTTAGCGTAATATGAATAATTTTCTTATCTTTATTATTAATTAGGTATTGGATATATAAACGACCGTTATATTGTAAATTAATCAAGGCTTATGTCTTCACGATCGAATAAAATGAGGATTTGCGATTAATCTATCACTTTTAGATATCATTTTTTTAAAATTGTGTCAAAACTTGAAAGGCCCAACATCAACTTACTCAATAACACGAAGATCGACAAAATTTATTATTTTAACAATATTATAATTAATCATGATAAATGAGTAATGCTAGAGTTATCAAATTGGTTATCGAAAATAATTAAAAAATGATGTGTTATTAGTGATGTATGATTTTGAAATATTTTTATTGATAATATTAGTATAATGCACGTAGGTCCATAACTTATAACATGTGATATTTTATAAAAAAAATATAACTAATTTGATACGTCTAATATTTTCGAATATATATATATATATAGGGGGCTATTCTACTACAAACCACTCTTAGACTACAAACCTACAAACTAAATAATTTTTTTTCAAATCGCGTCGAAACATAGCACATATGGTATGCAAATCGATCGTTGAGAGATGGAGAAAAATACGGTGAAGTCGGATTTCAAAAAAAACTATCTGATTGACGGGAAAAGTCAAATTAAAAACGAAGGGGAATAGGTGTGATTGAGTGTGGGAGGGTGTATTTTAGTTGTGTGTTGTGTATATAGGGGGGGCCATTAGATTAGATTAATCTAAGGGCTTAAATTGATTCTTATTTTGTATTTTAAAAAAGGTTTGTATTTGATCACTAGCCTATATATATATATACTTCTACTTCTATATATTAAAGGCCAACTAAGGGCAAAAATTTACAATAAAATGGCTGTGAATCTACTATTATACCCCTATTTTTTGAACAATTAGAAAAATGTCACCCTTCTATAATTTTGCAAAAATAAAAGGATATTGTCACTAAAAGAAATCGAACCACTAACCTCATTTCAAGAGTTTCATGTCTTAACCACTATGCTAGCTTACTTTTTGGGTTTAATTTAAAAATCATACTAGATAAACCACATCCTTTCGACTTATCTTATTTTATTTTTTATTTTAATTTTTAATTAATTAAAATATTAATTTATATCTACTTCTTCTATATATTAAAAGTCAACTAAGTACAAAAAGAACTCCAAAAGTGGGTGTAAATTTAAAAGTTTACCCCTCTAAGTAGTAAAGTAATACGCAAATAAATAAGCAGAATACAAACACACAACAACAATAATAACGAAACTCATATCACATTTTCAGCTTTAATTTTTTCAGCAAGCTCATCCACCGTCATTTCATCCACCATAAGCGAGTTAAACCATCCAACAACCTCCAGGTTCTTGATAAGCGCGATTCCGGTAATGTCAGCTTGTTGGATCGTTGGAATCACCATCGCCACCTCCTCATGCTTAAGATGTTTCACATCAATGTTCTCCACAAGAACCCACCATGTACAAAGGAGTTTTCTATGTGTCTGCATGGGTTTTTGACTTTTTGTAAACAAAAAATAAGAGAGATGAATGTAATATAATTGCAGAAATGAAAGAAGTTTATGATATTATACCTTTCTCGACAATTCTGACAAGTCATACAATTTTAGAACACACAATCGTTCATAGGTATGATCAGGCGGGAGCATGGCCAAGATCTCACTGTCGCCGCTTAGATTTTCAATAGTTTTACGTTCACACTTTCTCTGGAAAAACAGTGAAACAAGGAAATCACGAGCTTCAAAAGAGAAAACGAAATATAAGAAGAAGCAAGAAACTTACTCTCGAATATAGTGCGAGGTCAATAGGATCCATCGAAGATAGTGCGAGGTCAGCAGGATCAAGCTCCATGACTTGTTTCTCTGGTTACTTCTCTATTTACTTGTTGTAAGGATGAGTGAGAGTGTGTGTAGTGAAGGGAAGAAGCTACTTACTACTATATATATATATATATATATATATATAGGCAATTGAAATTTCATTTTTTTTATTTTTTCTGTAATATAAGAGAATCTGATATTATTACAATCCCTCTCTTACCATAAACGTGGTTGTGTTGGTAAGGATCAAATATATTATCATCTCTACACAATCTCTCTTTTAGGACTTTGAAAGTAAGCCCCAAAGCAGGCAGGGTTTGTATCAAGGAAATTGCATGAGTTATTTACTTTAAAATTTAAATAAATATACCAACAATCATATTTTTTTATCGCTCTTCCATTACTCAAAATCTTAAAAAAAAAATCTTGGTGTAGGGATACTGATCAAATATATGATCATAAACTTACACAATCCCTAATTTAGTAATTGATTAAATATTATTAATGCAGGCAGAGCTTGATGTACTTGTTATCTGGGAAATAATCATACAAAGTCTTTGTGATAAATCACTTATTTTATGGGGAAAATAAAAAATAAACTTTATAGCTTACGATGCAGCTTTATTTTTGTTCTTGTTTGAAATGATAAATTTTTTATTTAAAATATATGTTCTAAACACTAGCGATTAATCGCTAGACAGTGATTAATCGATTTGAATATGTGAAAATCGGATCAGAAAATCAATTTTTATAGAAATCGATCTAGAAGTCATAAAATACGGATTAATTGGGAACAAATTAGTTTAATCGGTCGAAAATTGATTTACCAACCCGATCAAACCGAACGTTTGAAATTTGAAATTGTAGTTTTTGTTGCATATAGTATACTTTTCTGTTGAATTCCAATTACTTTTGGTCCCACGATGTGGAACCAAATAAAAAACTAATCAAGTTTAGATATATTAAATAAGGGCTTGGAGTTTCTAAAGGTCACTATAGAGAATTTTTCTATTTGTGCGGCCTATAATCAAATTTAATGAATATTTTTTGACGATCTGACCGTACGGATGTGAAGATTATGTCAAAATATAGGAATCGAACCACTAACCTCCTTTCAAAAGTTTCATGCATTAAGCACTATGCTATCTTACTTTTTGGGTTTACTAAAAATCATATTAGATAAACCACATCCTTTCGATTTATCTTATTTATTTTTTATTTTAATTTTTAAGTAAATAAAATGTTGATTTATATCTACTTCTTCTATATATTAAAATCCAACTAAGTGTAAAAAGAACTCCGAAAGTGGGTGTAAATTTACAAGTTTACCCCTGTATTTTTATTATCAATTTATTTTTTAAGCTAAAAAAGGTTAAATGTGTAAACATTGAGAATCAGACCATTGACATCCTCATATCATTTCATGTCACAAGACTCACAAGCAAGTGTGTTACATTGAGTTTTGAGATTAATAAAAAAATTATTAGATAAAGTACATTCTCTCATCATATTCACTTTTATTATTCCAACTGTTGAGTAAGGAACGTGTTGTTCTATATTATCCTCTTCTATATATAATAGGACAACAGGGGGATAATTTTGAGCCAAAAAACCCCTGTGAAATGACAAATATGCCCCTATTTTTCTTTGCAACTACATATCCTGCCCCTTAGATAAACTATATCGGCCGATACATTTCCCACCTCCCGTGCTAGCTTATTGCTTCGCCGGCGTTTTTCAGTTGTCCTCTGTTTCTCACTCTTTCATGCATCTTCAGGCACCTAATTGCACTGGTAATTCCATTCAACTATTCACCATAATTGTTGTCATGTATATAAAATTATGTATACATATATGTTTCAAGTTAGCCCTTTTGGGGCTCTTTATTCATTAGTTGTTGGTTTCATTTTTGTTGATGGTTTTGTACTAATTTGGTTGTGATTATGGTTTATGAAAATGAATGTGTTCATTTTTTGTGATTTGTGATGTACTTGGATTTCAAGTTTGTGCCTTTTTGTATGTGAAATTGAAAAATTCGACCGGCACAAATTGAAAGTCATATTTTGATCATCCAGATTTTCCTAAAGGCTGAACATTGCCTGAGTTTTTTTGTAGTACAGGTCTCAGATTGTTTAAATTTTTTTTTACTGGACCAATTGAAAAAAAAAATTGGTGAAGCCATAGCAGAACTGGCTAGCCAAAAAAATTCCAGAGAACCTTTTTAAGACCATGATTAATTATTGCACATGAAGCTTCTTGATGATAAATTTGCATATTCATCATGTGTAGGACTGAGAAAATTGCATATTAAAGGTCTTCTATATACTAAAAATATATGATTCGGAAGTGGTTACGTTTGTAGTTTTTAATTGCTCAATTACCACATGTTTTCTACACATGATACGTATTAAGATAATGCCATAGTTTGATTTAGTGGTTTGAGAAACAGAAAGTGAGGATCGAGAGACCGGGGCGGGAAATACTTGATGTGCAGGTATGGATCAACAAACTTCTTTTCTTCTTGTCTGGTTTAATTTTACCGGTTGATTGCGACACTTAAAGTATGTGGTTGGTATTTGTGGATTGCCTGATTTGTGGAATTTAGGGTTTCATGAATTTGCTTGAATTTGAATAAAAGAATCTACTGGCTTAATGAAATGAGCAGTGATAATGAATGAATTGTTGGTTGAGGGTTTTGTTTCTAGGGACAGTTTACAATGTTTGGAGGATTAATATGGAATATAGATAAAGTCGGGCATAGAACGCTTTATCACGAGCACTTATGATTCCCCAAACGTTTTACCTGATTAGCATACTTTAAATTATGGAGTTTAAATATTGTAATGTGACATTTTGTTGATATCATCATTTCGATTTAGAAACAAGTGGCATACTGAAACCTTTGATTTCACAGAGGAATTCTCCGTAAAATAGTACAATTGTAGTCGAAAAGTAATTGAGGAATGGAAAGACTAAATTATGCAATTTGAAAAACAAACTTAGACCCCCTGCTATTGGACATTAACATGTTACAGAAAAAACAAATGAGGGTACTGCAAGCTTCACTTGCCTGCGATAGACATAGGCTGCTACAACTGGTAATTGAGTAATCAAAGTAATAGAGTCCTCATATGTTGGCTCTCAATACCTAATAGAGTATAGTTTTAACAATATGTTTATTGTCGAAAGGGGAGATGTGGTGATCAAAGAATTTCCAAGAACCAACTCGCTTAGTTTTGTGGATCCCTTACTCATATGCCTTCTGAAATTCACTGTGAACCTTGGAACAGGGGTGATCACATTTGAATAAGTTTTACAAAGTAACATATAGGCAAGCATAACATTTAATTTTCAGCTTTTAATAACAAAAATGAAAGAAAGAATTTTTTAGTGCAAAACAGAACACCAATTGTGAAACACTGGCAACTAAATTACTGGATAGATTGCATTCAGTACTAAACTAAGGTCCCAAGACTCCAGAATATATGAATATCTACCTCTTATAAAGAGAGTACATGAACTTCAATTAAATAATGAATCATAGATCAGTTAATACACATGTAACCTGTTCATCCGCAAATGATATAATATTGCCTTTATTGCCTGGTGCCTTCATTTAGCGCCTATGACTTTGCAACTACTATACGTTTACCAAATACTTATATTTTTTATTAAAAAATATGGTATATGACATCCTTATTATATATCACAGGATTCCTCCTATCGATGTATGCGCTCTGTAATCAGGATTATGCACACATGATCAAGAAATAAGGAAATTAAAGTTTGCCAAATTCGCAGTGATGTTTGTGTCTACATGCAGCTATATAACAATGTGAATGCCTACATATTATGAATGCTATCATGTATAATATTCTCTTACTCAAATCTTATCTGTTTTTTAAGATTTCCGCATCAGGAAATAACATTTTCATTCAATGTTATCTATTTGCTATATAATTAGCATTCATTTTTTAAGCCTTGACCTATTTGAGTATCTCGCATAGTCAATTATGCATGTACAGGTTTTGCTGCACTTTGTGTACACAAGTAGTACTCCAAGTTCGGGGTCAACAAGTTTTATAATGTCTTTGGTGGAATAAGTATGAAAAAACACTTCCAGGTGTTGTCATTACTTTTGATGCGCTTTGTGTACACAAGTAGTACTCCAAGTTCGGGAGTCAAAAAGTTTAATAATTGTCTTTGGTGGAATAAGTACGAAAAATACTTCCAGGTGTTGTCATTACTTTTGCACCATAACTTACTCAAAAATAACATTTTACAGAATGTACCGAGCAATACCTTATAACACTCTGTAACCATAGTTATCAGAGGGTGTTGCGTTGAAGGAGAAGAGAGTCGAAGATGGGTTTGTTAAGTAGGAAATACATTAATATTACCGACTTGATTGAAAGATTTTTAATTATTTTGAATTATGCTAATTACCTGGATAATGATTGTTGAATATATGTTTAAAGGTTTATAGTTGATTTATATTAATTTATATAGTTTTAGTTAAATTCCATGAGCATCTTATATATTATTGGTGAGTGGTGACTCATCTACCTATTGTGATGTGGTTTGTGAACATGTTGCAGTTGCTTCTCCGACTATTTTTCGGTTGTACTCAATTCAGACTGTAGAGAAGTAAGCAGAAGAACGAATGATGTCTCGAGTCTCGACCAAGTACGAGCATGTCAACAAGTGATGGGTTGTAACTACAAGTTAGTTGGACCAGAAGATAAAGGTATGAACTTTGTTTCTGTGTGCAAAATATATCTTCTTCTCTTTGCCAAATGAGAATCTTATGTTCAAAATTTTATGTAAACAATTGAACAGAAACACTCCAAGCTCTTGCGGAAAGCACATGAATGTGTCGATTCAGTTCTTAAGTTGAATAAAAGGTCTTTTACAGTTTAAAAGTTTGGTATGTTGGGTCATGTACTCACATTTAATCGCAGAATGACATATAAATTGTAAAATATGCATTCACGTTTGTCGTCACTTTACAGTTGCTTAGTGTATGGATTTGAAGGTAAAGTACAGTGAAATAGTGAATACCAAGCAAAGCGAAGAAAGCTTCAAAATGAAGTTAAGGATCCGAAAGGTTTACTATAGTAGCCTATAATTTGTATATTCATATAGTGATTCCTGAATGGCGAATGCTAATTCTGGATTCTCATTGGGAAATATTAGGTTGTTTTGCCATTGTTGCCCTTTCAACAAGGCAGAGACATCGATGAGTTATTCAACTATGCATTCAAGGATGGAGAACTTGGAATACTTGGCATGGGAAATTCAAAAAAGACGGTTTAAGTTTGACAAGATTTGCGCACCAACGATCAAGGTACCATTTACTAACCAATTTATTTTAAATTTAAGTTTTTAGAAGTCCTGATTACCTATTAAAAATTCGAATTTGAAAAACTCAATATTCAAATTTTCACCTTAACTCAAGGGTTTGAGAATTACAAAATGAATTCCGGTGTTACATTAGATAAATAGTTGTACCGTGAAAAGAGAGAGTTTAATTATGGTGTGTATCATATTTAATAAATAATATTATTCTAAATCAAGACTAGGGCAGTTTATCAAGTTATTAGTGCGGGCTCTATGAAAGCAAGGTATTGGCATGTAATAGTAAAGAGCTTGAATTTTTTTCAATTAGTGATTTTTATATTTACAGGGTTGGTGTAATTATACATAGATATGTCATTTCATCTATGTTGAAATTTATCATGGCTTATACATGTACAATATAGATTATAATCTCAGCGCGTAATAGCCTTCTTATTCATGATTTTTTAATTGCAAGTTAAAACCTCATTGGTATCTATTCAAATGATGCTCGGTGTGATCCTTGTAATTAAAACCTGTACATTTCTTAATCTGCAAGTTGGTCGGGCCTCAACCAAAGTGGAAAGGCTCAAAGAAATACATGAACTTCACATAGAAAATTAAAGTTCTTAATTATGAGGTTTGCTTAGATCAAATAGCAATAGGGAGATTCAAAGTTCCTGACTATGAATGAGATTCGATTTGGAAGTAATAAAAAACCCTCAATATGTTTTAGACTAATTTAATCTATTGGAGATGTCAAATTTAGCTCCTTCAATGGATGCATATAATCTACATAAGAAGATTGATTTGGATTTGATTTTTTATTATATAAAAGCATTTTATGGCTGTATTAAAATATTAGTTGGGAAGTGCATCACCAGGCTTCAACAAGGCAAGTCATGTCTCAAGTGTGGAAGAATGATTTTGGATGATATTAACTGAGTTTCTTACAAGACAAGCTCAACGCCTTCAACACATGATTTAACTCAGCTTTTTGCTTCGTCACATGTGATTGCTTCTATAACAGAGTTCTTTAAGTTTTACCTCAAGAAAATGGAGGTTTGCTGTTATACTTTAATTAGTGAAATTATATATAGAGATCGTTTATTGTGGTTGAGTTTGATTGAAAAGCCATGCGGGTCTATTCAACATGTTCACTCAAATCGGTTTGATATGGATGTAAAGTGTATGTATCACTTGTTTAATATTCTTGCACATTGTTTTGATTTTAATCACATAATCAAGTAGTTAAGATTTGAGTAAAAGTGATAATGTAAAATGCAATTTAAAATGGATTCAATAGAATGTCTGTATTAGGTGTGAGTCAACCTGACTATAGAAAACTTTTACGTAATGTTGCTATTAAAATGTAGAAAGAGCTGTTATTTATGTTTGTTTAAAAAAGATTTCCTTTTGTTTTTCTTATTTATATTATGTGTGTGTTATTTTAGGATTTTGCCGTTAAAATCTATGGAGTGACTGATTAGGTAAATACATGGTAAGTAATCTTGGAGCAGGTAAAAGACGAAAAATATGGATAGCCAATAGGTTTTCATAGATGTTTTCTTATATAGTTTTAAGTTTTCTTTATATGCAGAAATATAGAAACAAATATAAGGCTTTTAGGCCTTTATGCTTATAATCAGAGTTCTATTATTGTTATATGTTGTTGTGTTCTTTCTAAATTAACTTCTTTACTCAATATTGTTTTAGTTTTATACTATCCTCTTAGTTCTTCATGTATATCATTACATCGGTGTGATCCTGTATAAAATATCTTTTGTTGACTGTGGATCTAGATTTTTTTTTAGGTTCAGTTCATTTTTGTCCATTTGAAAATTTGAGTTTAGAGGATGCTTATTTATGTTTGGTCGTGTGATGCTGTAAAAAATATCCTCTGTTAATTGTGGATCTTCATTTTTTTTAGGTTCGTTTCGTTTTTGTCCATGTAGTACATCTTCGTGCTTTCTGGAACCGTGGTAGTACCATTTATAAATAGGACTAATGAAACATTGTATACGGACCCTGAAGGTGTTACTATTAGGTGATTATGGGTTTCTACAAATTTTTGCTTCTTTTCATTTGTAAGGCATTTGTTATGCGGAATGCTGGCTCCTTATATTTTGTGTTTGCTCACAATGACAAGTGACAACACAGTCGGTGCAAAATGCTGATCATTGTGTTTTCTGCATTTTCTAAGCAAAACTGGTTCAATAAAGCATCATATAAAGCATCTTTGAGAAGCTATTGGTTCTTGAACGAAGAAGTGGGAAAGATGGACAAACAACTAAGCTAGAGGACAGTAACCACAGAACATTTGTCATGCTACATTATATTTGATTTAGAATGAGCCCGTGCCGTGCACGGGCTATTATGCTAGTTTATATAACATGTCAATCCATTTATTATTTACATAACTCCATTTTTTTAGTTTGTTTTTGTAGTTCTATACATAATTATGTACTGAATTATCTTAATAAATTTTTATTTCACTTATAGTTTTGGATTGAATATCAATTTTGTTATTAATTGTTTTATGACTTATATTTTCAAATAATATTGTCACTTATTATGCTTTATATCGATTATTCAGGAATTGATACATAAATATAATTTTAAAATTTGATCTAATATAAGTAATATATTAAATGCTGCTTATAAAATTTAGAAAAAAATTTAAATTGTATGCAGTATCGTAAAAAGTGAGAATCGGAGTTGGAAGTGTTCATGAATTGGGTTGGTCGGGTTGAAAGCATTTTTGCAACCCCCAATTAAATCGGTTTTGGAAAATTTTAACCTAACCCGCTACTTATAAACTCTTGACCAAACCATACCTATTATCCATCGATCTGAGTTGAGTTAGGTCGGTTTAAATGAGTAAAATAATTTGCTAAAAGAATTTCAATATTATACAATATCACTCATTTTGAAAATTTAAGTAAAAGTTAAATATGTTTAATTTACGATTTTAGTTTTAATATTTTATTTTGATTATCGTTATAATGTTAGTAATGTAAATTATGTCATAAGTTATCTGTATACCAAAATGTGTACCACACATCCATAAATGAAAGTATGATATATATATATATATATATATATATATATATATATATATATATATATATATATATATATATATATATATATACTATATTATTAAAGACGAAACATTAAAAGTTTTGGTCAGTCGGTCGATATTTGGGCAGGGCCTATCTATAATTTGGGTCGGGCCTATCTATAATCAATTTATTTATAATCAATTATTTTTTCAGCTAAAACACATTACCTAATTTATATATTTTTCTAACCAAAACAACTCATGTTCTAAAAATAAAATCGGTAACATATATATAAAATGGTAATATTATTACATATTTATAACTGATTACCTTTTTCAGCAAAAACACATTATTTGTTCTACATTTTCTAACTAAAACAACTCATCTTCTAAACATAACACATGGAAAATAAATATGTAATATTGTTATATATAATTATTAATAAATAACCATTTTCAGCTAAACACATAACCTTTTTAATTTTTTTCTAACTTAAACAACTAATTTTCTAAAAGTAACACGAGCAACATATATATAAAAATGTAATATAATTTTATATTTTTTCAGCTAAAAAACATTACCTATTTTATTTATTTTTCTAACCAAAACAACCCATCTTCTAAAAATAAAATTGGTAATATATATATAAAATTGTAATATTATTACATATTTATAACTGCTTGCCTTTTTCAGCAAAAACACACTATCTCTTCTACATTTTCTAACGAAAACACACTATCTTTTCTACATTTTCTAACGAAAACAACTCATCTTCTAAACATAACACATGGAAAATAAATATGTATTGGTAATATTGTTATATATAATTATTAATAAATAATCACTTAACCTTTTCAGCTAAACACATAACCTTTTTTATTTTTTTCTAAATTAAACAACTAATTTTCTAAAAGTAACACGAGCAACACATATATAAAAAGGTAATATATTTTTATATTTTCTAATTTAAACAAGTAATTTTTTAAAAGTAACATGGGCAACATATATATAAATGTAATATAATTTTATATAATTATTAATATGTAAATAACTGTCTTTTTAAGGACATTGTTTGTTTTGTATTTTTTAAATAAAACAACTCATATTCGAATTAAAAATAACACAGGCAACATATAGATATAATGACAATATTATTATGTTAAACTTATAAAATTCGGATTTAATATAATTTTTTATAACATACAATTCAAATAAGATAATTAATAAAAAACAAATTAATAGCATATGTTAGAAAAAACTCGGTACATTACAGAGCGCATATTTTGTTATTTGCACTTTAGTCGCATTTAAATTTTTTAAAAGCAAATAAATACAGACCGCTAGATCTATTATTTAAAAATATTTTATATTTTAATATCTAAAATACTACCAAAGATTACGTCAAAAATTTATTAAATTAATTTATTTATATTATTAATAAAATATTAAAGAAAACCGTGCATCGCACGGGATATAAGCTAGTATATATATATATATATATATATATATATTATCGAATACAATTTGTAACTTAAATCGGACTAGGTTGGGTTTGACCCAAAAAATATAAAGTTTATACCCAACATATTTAAATCTATTTGAAATTTTTCTAAACCATTTAAGAATCAAATTTGTTTTAATCGGTTTGGTCGGTCGAAAAGAAGGTTGAGTTGGTTCGATTTGATCGAATTGGCAAACCATGAACACTATAATGGGTGGAGTCACCGTTTAAGAATTAAACGAATAATTAAGGATTATTGGGTCAAAATCAATTTATATATTATTATATATATGTAATTGTTGAATTGTTTTAGTTTTACAAATATAATTATCAAATGATTATACAGATATATTTAAAAATATTTAACGATTGCAAAAAATAAAATTTATATGATCTAACTTTTGAATTTGTGGTTAGTTCGTGATTTAACCATCTAAAATAGGACTTATGTATACAATAATAATGTGTTTCTTATATTCTATTCAAGTTTCAACCATTTTTAATTTCAATTGTTTCCTATATATTTACATTTTTTTTAAAAACAGGATGATTATAAAGTGATTAAACCATTTTTTATTCGACTAGATCGAATTTTATGACTTTTTGATCATTTTTTAGAAAAAATACTTTTTGACCCGATTTTAACACAATCAAAATGATTAGTCATCGTCTAACGATTAATCAATGAATAATCACAATTAATCACCGGCTTTTAGAACAAAGGTTTTGCATAAAAATATAATTGAGTCTCGATAAAAATAAATAAATTACTTAACAATTCCTCTACGTAGATATCAAACTATTTGATCAAATTTGGTATTTATACAAGATCAAATATTAAGATCAATTATGATTCGAATATTAAAATCGATGGGAAAGTGTTTTAAGGTTGAGTTTAAAAAAAGATTAGAAATTGATATAAAAATGTCACAATTTGTGTAACTTAACAAATAAGATCTCAGATATTGTGTAATAAACACTAGATGTTGTGTAATAAACACTAGACTAAATATATATTTGAGTTTAAAAGTGTAGAAATATGTAAATATGAAAAAAAATGTAAAACAATCCCCCATGGTTGACCTTTACATTAAATGAATAGATTTTATGATATGTTCATTGATAGGTTAAAGTCAATGTTAGATATGATTATCACTAAGAAACTAGACAGATGAGGGGTGAATGGATAGTTTAAATGTTTTTCGTTTTCTTGAAACTAAAAAGCTGTGTTAGACTGTGTTGTATGAAAATGCGGAATAAAAAAACAAGACACGCACAATCACTTTAATCTACTTTGTATTAAGTAAATCAAATACTACAGCTTCCAAAATTTCACAAGTGAAATTCTGGCTTCTAAACAAGAACAGTGTTTTCTTGTTTTCTTACAGAGAAAAGAGTGCTTGAATATTTCTGTGTATCTCTCTTACCCCTTACTATAGGATGTGCACAATATATATATATATCCTATACAAACTGGTGCACACGCCTATTTACACAGTTACCCCTAACTGTAACTCCAACTTGTCCTTCCATAAGAAGTTAACTGTGTCAGGAAGGACCACTTGCTTTTTGTAGTCCTTTCCCGTTTATGTAGTTGCTTGTCTCTAATCTTTCTCTCCAAGTTTTGCTGTAGATTTGTCATCTGTCTTTGGACCACCTAACCGTAACAGATGCTTCAGTATTTGTCTCCTTTGAACTTTGATTATGTACCTTGATTTGTCTTGTTATAAACGGCTAAGTGTTGACATCGTGAACTCCAGCATATTCCTGATCCTTTGACATGTCGACATAGAGCATTCATGACTTTGCTATATGAGGACTTTGCTATATGAGTATTTCAGGAGTATGCGATATGGCTTATTTCTGACTTCACTATATAGCTTTTGAGGACTTCACGATATAGCCTTTTTGAGGACTTCACGATCTTGTACATTCTGACTTTGCGATCTCAACACTTCACGACATGCGCCTTGAGGACTTCACGACATAGTTCATTTTGGACTATGCGATCTCAGTACTTCACGACATGGATATTGTAGACTTCACGACATAGTTCATTCTGACTTCACGATATAGGGACTTAGATAAATTTCTGTAACTTATTTCTTCAAGGCCTTATTCACTTCAATCCTGTTGCATGAACAAATTGAACTTCTACCAGGACAATTATTCCATGGCCTATATACATTCTAGGTGCAAGAAACTTACTAAGCTCATTATAAACTTGAGCATACAGAATAAAGCTAAGTACATGAGAACAAGACAAGTACAATGGAGACCTATACTATATCCCAGTGATAAACTTCACTAGGTCATGTAGAGTGACATAGTCACAATGTGTAGGCTTGTTAATAGTGGTATTCAGACATGCCTTGAGCCTAACAATCTCCCCCAAATTGTGAGTAAGAAACTTAGGCACAATTTCATGTCTGATAACAAGCCTAACTTACATAAAAGGAATCATACTTCAGAGAAAATAACAGATGAACATTATGAACAGGATTTGATTACAAATTGAAAATGAAAGCTTACAGATTATCTTTTTGTTGCTGAACAACTTCAATTTCCATTTGCTTTTCTAGATAGTCATCATAAACCTTCTTCTTTCTGATTTCTTCCCTTCTGTTCATTTCTAAAATGGCTGCCAGAATTTCATCCCTTGCAGTCAATTCTTCTAAGAGAGGAGAGTCTTCTAAATCTTCAACTGCAGCTTTTAGGGCACTTTCCACATAGGAATCCAAAAACTCCATCCTTATTTTGTTTTTCCCTCCATTTCTGTTTTTGTACTCCACTACATAAGGATCTAGCTTGACTTTACATAGCCCTTTCTTTCTCAACTCTTTAGCCCTCTCTTCCATTTCTGCCATCTCCTTTTCTTTCTAAATTTTCTTCTCTTCATTCAACTTCCTCAAATTTTCTTGATAATCAGAGTGCATTTTCAAAAACCTGGCAATTTCAATCTTCCACAATCTTTCTTCTTTTTCTTCAAAATTCAGCAATGCATTTATTCTTTCAAGCTCATATGTTGGAAAATATTGTCAGCTCCCTGTCTTCATCTCTTTCTCCCTTCCATCAGTGTATTTGATCTCTAGATGATTTTGTTTCACTTTGACTTCAAAGATTCTTTGGGCTCTCAGGAATGCTAGGGCATCTTCATCATAGTCTTCATCTAGAGGAAGTACATTAATCCCAACAACATTTGTGATCACTCCGTTTCTCTTTGTTATCTTTGTTCTTTTAGATACACTTTTGAGTTTCCAGTGCTTTACTTGAGGTAGCTTTCCAGAACAGGGAGATTTTGTCTTCAGTGCCACATCATTTGGAAGTAGTTTTAATCCCTCTCATTTGATCCACTGCAACACTCCACTAGCTGTGACTTTGTGGTAGTGTGCCTTAGGTTTTGCTTTTGTGTCTTCATTTTTTTTCTGTGGCAAATCAGTTTCAGAAGCCTTGATCTTAGATTTTGTAGGATCATTACCAACAGTATCCACCGTAGACCTAGAGTCTTGTTTTGTGGTTAAGATACTGCTAGCAATGTCCTTGGCTTGCTGATTTCCACTTTTTCTCCTTTCAGCCTCTTTCTTTCTTTGTGAGTCCTCCTTGTCATTGTCAGCTTCTTTGGATTTCTTGGAAGATTTGCCTTTCCTGCTTTCACTTGTCCCATCCTTATCACTCCTTTGTTGACTCCTTCTTCTACAGCTCTTCTCTTCATCATCATCCTTGTCATCTTTCTTTTCTTTCCTCACCTTGAGTGATTCAGGAATTCTGCCAGAAGTAAGAAATGTTTGTAGAATTTGAATTGTCTCCAATTCTTCTGCAGTCCTGAATCCTCTTTTTGCCCTTAGTATTTCAACCACTTGAAAGATCTTGTCTTTGCTCTTCATTTCTAGGTGAATAGGAATCACCAATTGATGCTTTTGAAGATTGTTAGGATTTATGGGTGATAGCTATGAGACAACTTAACTAGATATTTTATGTACTTAATTTTATTAACTATGAACATACTGTCACAGCCAGAGTATGTCTATATAACCGTTTTTTTTGCTGCAAATAAGATTCTAGTACATCTTGGTATAAGTTCATTTATTTGTTCAAGCCTCAAGAAGTGCTCAAGATGGACATCAAGAATAAATATTACTGTCACAGCATTGACAGTAAGGTTACTTGAAGACAGCATGTTGCAAGTCACGACAGTATATTCACTCTGACAGCAACATTGGCGGAAGCCCTCGGACAGCAACTTTACCATAGCCTGACAGCAATCTTGGAAATCCTGACAGCACCTTATGCGGGAATTTTGTACTGTCACCAAAAGCGCATTCCTGTGACAGCAAGCTTAGCCATCAGGATACTGTCATGAAGGGATAACATTTGTATTGGGGATCTACTCAGTCAAACTTGTGACAGTTTGGATGTTCAAGAAATAGGCGTGTTGCAGTATCCCACCACTGCATCAAGTCTGCAAGACTACGACCGAAGCTTGAGAGATCACATGACAAAGCTCACCAATTCCAGAGTATGACAAATCTACATCCACTGAATTGTGTTAGCTTAATATAAAAAGTTTCTAGATTGCTTTGTTTTGTACTGATAAGCTGTTTATATAGCAATTTAGGAAAGACTCACGGGTAGACAATTTGTAAGAAGCTGCCACATGAAAATGGCAACAGCTTCATGAACCCGTGTTGATAGTGATAGGATTAGTCTACTTAGACTATCAATAAATCTATTCTTTGTAATCACTCGACAAAGTAGCTCAAGAAAACGAACATTTTCTTGAGGTTGTAGCAACCCATTGCAAAATAAATAAAACATTTATTTTGTGAGAAATACTCGTGTATTTACTTGTGTTTGCATTCGATAAACTGATAAACGTTAATCTTAGTTTTTGTTGTTGAAACGTAGATTGAGATTTATCAGTATTGCATTCAACCCCCCCCCCCCCCTTCTGCAATAGTCAAGGACCAACAACTGGTATCAGAGCAGACAGATTGTTCTACAAAACTGAGATCATGACAAGTATGCAGAAGTCAAGTAGCATAAAGATTCCAGCGTTTAATAAGGAGAACTACAACGTGTGGAAAAGAAAATTCCTGTTGTTCATCAAAGCTGCGAATCCCTTGTATTTGGGTATCCTCCAAAATGGTCCCTTTGTACCACGGAAAGAAATTGAAGCCTCAACTGTGGACGGTGTTCTCGTTCCAGCCTACTGGGTCAACAAACTACCTTCAGAGTTTCTGGAGCCAGAAAAAGAGAAGGTGGCTTTGGATGATTACTTGCAACTCATCCTACTGGACGCTCTCACTTTGGACAAAGCCATGTTTGGAAATGTCATTGGGTGCACATCAGCTAAGGATATGTGGAATAAGATTGAGTTGTTATGTGAAGGAAGTGAAGAAGTAAAAGACAATCAAAGACAAATTCTTATTTCACAGTATGAAGCTTTCATGGCAAAGTCAAGAGAAGATTTAACTTCTATGTTTGAAAGGTTCAGTAAACTTCTGACTGAGCTACAGATCCATGGCAAGTACTATGATAGGAAGGAATTAAACGTTAAGTTCTTGCTCACACTTCCTGAGCATCTTGAGCACAGAATCACTGCCATAAGAGAAGGAAGAAATCTAAACAATGTTTTCCTTGAAACATTATATGGTGTGCTTAAATCATATGAGCTTGAATTTTTCCATAAAAGAGCTATTCAAGCTGGATCAAGAGGAAAAATGGCTAATATGTCTGGTGCTCTTGTGGCTCATATGCCAAGAATCACTCAACCCAGTAAAGGAATACAAATCACCCAACCTGCTTCAGTACCTACTCTTAAGATTGAAGAGGTTGTGGATGATGATGAGAAGGTGGTGCTGCAACTAACTGATGTTGAAGATGAAGACTTCTATTCCTTAGAAGAAATGGAAAAGATGGACAATCCAACAATGGCTTACATGGCTAAGAAATTCAAGAACATAAGGTTCAAGAGAAACAAGCCATATAAGTCTCAAGGTCAAACATCAAGGTTCAGCAAAGGGAACTCCTCCAAAGTGGAAGGTGGTACCACTAGAGGTGGTTATAAAACAGGGATGGTGGACAGATCCAAGTTTAGGTGTTACAACTGCAATGAGCTTGGCCATTTTGCTACTGAATGCAGAAGTCCAAAGCAAAATCAAAGAATGGATAAAGGGTCAAGTGGACACTTCAAGAAAGGACAGGGAAAGGCCTATGTGGCTGAAGGAAAGTGCTGGGATGATACTGATGATGAAGAGGAAGAGGAATATGTGAATCTAGCCCTCATGGCTAAGTCTGAAGAGGCCTAGCTCTCCAAGTCAGGTACCCTCACTTGTCTTACTTGATATGTCTAAAGATGAATACAAACAAACTGTTGAGGAATTGAGTGCAGAAATGTTCAATGTTCATACTAGTTTAACTGCAGCCAATGAAGAAATTGCTAGGTTAACTAAATTGAATGAAACACTCACTTCTGAAAATGACCTGCTTTTGTTGAAGACCAGTCGATTAGAATCTTCAACACAGGAGAATGCTAAACTCAAAAATGAATTAGTCTGTGCTAAAGAAATTGAGAAGTTTCTAAGAAAAGAAATAAGTGAAAATGAATTCAAGATTAAAGCCTATAGAAACTCATCCAAACAACTTCAGGATTATCATGAGAAACACACAGAAGATCAAAAAGTAGGGATAGGTTTTGAGTATGGTAGAAAACCTGGAAAGGAAATTGTGAGTCAGGATTGTTCAACTGATGGTTCTGTCAAATCTCATGTTCTCAAGAAGATCAATAAACCAATTTTCAAACTTTCTGAACTTGAGTTTGATGAGGAAGCCATGCTCATCAAGCAACAACTTGATGATGAGGATGAAGGTATTGACAGTACAACAGTTGATGGAAAAGATGCTGTCACAATCCCCAAGGCAGTAACTTTCCCAAACAATCTGACAGAATGTTCTAAAGATGCTGTCAATAATGGCAAGACAGTAGCTTCCAAAGATACTGTCAAGAGAGCTTCAAAGACAGTAACTTCCAAACCTACTGTCAAGACAGAAGGTGTGAAAGGTACTGTCAAGAAAAGCTCGATAGTAACTTCAGAACATCCTGTTGACACAGTTACCTACAAGTCTAGAAACAGAAATGGTAAGTTAGGAAATGGCAATGCTAATGCTGGTAATGCTCCTAGAAAACTATGCAATAACTGTGGCTCTTCACATCACTTAACTCATGTTTGTAAGAAACGAAAAGAGGTCAAGGATAATGTGACCATGAAAGATGGTAATTTACATAGAACCCCCATTATGCATAGATCTATGGTAGTGTGTAATAACATTGATTGTATTCCTTGCAAGATAACTACCATGAGTACTTGTTTCAATCTGCCTATTTCATCTACTGAGCAATGTACCTATTTGCAAACTGTTGAGACTTCTGAGCCTACTGGAAACAGTAAGAAGGCTACATCCACTAAGAATAAGACCAAGTCTAATTCTAAGGAAAAGTGGGTGAAGAAAGGAGTCCAACAGAAGATTCCTGATGTGATGGTTAAAGTTGAAAATGTTGATTATGTCTGTGATACTGAAGTAACAGGACCCAACAAGGATTGGGTACCATATGCCTCTTAAATACAATTTGTTTTGCAGGGCAAGAATAAGGAGCAAGTCATTTGGATCATTGATAGTGGCTGCTCAAGACACATGACTGGTGATAAAGCCCTGCTATCACAATTTGTGGAGAAAGCTGGCCCAATCATAACCTTTGGAGACAACAACAAAGGTTACACAGTGGGATATGGCTGTTTGGAAATTGGAAATGTTGTCATCAATGATATTGCACTTGTTGATGGATTGAAGCACAACCTGCTCAGTGTCAGCCAATTCAGTGACAGGGGATTCAAGGTTGATTTTGACATGATGGTGTGCAATATTTATCACAAGAAGGATGGAAGCCTCTCTCTGAAAGGGGTAAGGAAAGGAAGCCTATTTGTTGCTGACCTAAGCTCAACAAAGAAGGATAAGATTTACTGTTTCTACAGTAAATCTACTATTGGTGACAGTATGCTTTGGCACAGGAAACTCTCTCACCTCAACTTCAAGACAATGAATATGCTGATGAAGAAGGAATTAGTTAGAGGACTAGCTCAACAGGAATTCTGTCAAGAAGGACTGTGTGAGGACTGTCAAATGGGAAAATTGAAGAGAGCTGTGCACGGGACAAATCAAATCAACACCAACACAGAGCCACTCAAACTAATTCATATGGATCTCTTTGGACCAGTTAATGTTCCATCTTTAGCCAAGAAGAGATATGCATTAGTTATGGTGGATGATTATTCTAGGTATACTTGGGTGAAGTATCTAGAATCAAAAGATGAAGCTGCTCAAGTTATCATTGATCACTTAAGAGTTCTTGACAGAACTCCAAATGCCAAAGTTCAAATTCTAATAAGTGACAATGGTACTGAGTTCAGAAATGCCACACTTGGTAATTTCTGCAAAGATGAAGGAATTGTACAACAATTTTCTGTTGCAAGGACACCACAGCAGAATGGAGTTGTAGAAAGGAAGAACAGAACTCTCATTGAAGCTGCCAGAACTATGCTTCATGATGCAAAGTTACCTACATACTTCTGGGCAGAAGCTATCAACACAGCCTGTTATACACAGAATAGAACCCTGATCAACAAGACTCATGGGAACACTCCTTACTATCTGCTCAATGAAAAGAAACCTACTGTCAAGTATTTTCATGTGTTTGGAAGCAAAAGTTTCATGATGAAAGACAACCATGAAAAGAAAGGGAAATTTGACACCAAAGCTTTTGAAGGCATTTTCATGGGCTATGCTTTCGAAAGGACTGCTTACAGAGTCTATCTCTTGAAACACAGAATCATAGATGAAAGTGTGAATGTCACATTTGATGAAACCAAGTTTCCTGGACTGCATGAAGAAGGTCAAATGCAGATTCTTAGATTTGAGAATCAAGGATACTTGGAAGAAGAAGAAATTGTTGATGAAGAACCTACCTTTACTCAAACTGTAGAAACTGAAAAAGATGTTGTCATTGAAAGTGATATAAATCAAACTCCAGCTCAGTCATAGACTATTTCAGGAAATACTCAAAATGATGGTGGCTCTGGAGATGTTGAAGAAAATGGTGGAGACAATTGCCCTGGTGAAGATTCAGTTCCTCTAACTGAGGCTACTGTTTCAGATCAAACAAGAAGCTTGCCCAGAACTACAAGGTGGAATAAGGATCACACAAATGACCTAATTATTGGAGATCCTTCTTCTGGGGTGAGAACCAGGAACAATATTTTTGTTGACAGCATGTTTTCCTATTTTCTATCTCAAGTGGAGCCTAAAGCAATTGATGAAGCATTGTTGGATTCTGATTGGGTGATTGTTATGCAAGAGGAACTCAACCAGTTTGAAAGAAACAATGTATGGAAGTTGGTTCCAAGACCAAAGGGAAAGTCAATTATTGAGACAAAGTGGGTTTTCAGAAACAAACTGGATGAAAATGGAAATGTGACTAGAAACAAGGCAAGGCTAGTAGCTAAAGGTTACTGTCAACAGGAAGGGATAGATTATGATGAGACATTTGCACCTGTTGCCAGACTTGAAGCTATCAGGATTTTTCTAGCTTTTGCTGCACACTGTAATTTCAAGGTATTTCAAATGGATGTCAAAAGTGCTTTTCTAAATGGAGAGTTGGAGGAAGAAGTGTATGTTGAACAGCCACCTGGTTTTGAAGATGCTGAAATGTATGATTTTGTGTACAAACTGTTCAAGGCACTTTATGGATTGAAACAAGCTCCAAGAGCATGGTATGATACCCTCTCTGCCTTTCTATTGGAAAATCAGTTTATAAGAGGTGTAGTAGATAAGACTCTATTCTACAAGCATCATGGCAAAGACATCATTCTGGTTCAAATCTATGTTGATGATATCATCTTTGGTTCATCAAATGAGAAGCTGTGTGAGAAGTTTTCATCTCTAATGAGAAACAAGTATGAGATGAGCATGATGGGAGAACTGTCATTCTTCCTTGGTTTAAAAGTTCTTCAGAAAGATGATGGAATCTTCATTTGTCAAGCAAAGTATGTCAAGGAACTTCTGAAGAAGTTCAATCTAGAAGATTCATCACCTGCCAAGACTCCCATCTCTACTTCAACTAGTGTGGATCTAGACTCCAAAGGGAAGAAAGTGGACTCTAGTGCTTTCAGAGGCATGGTTGGATCACTTCTCTATCTAACTGCTAGCAGACCTGACATAATGTTTGCTACATGTCTCTGTGCAAGATTTCAAGCTGATCCAAAGGAGTCACACTTGGTAGCTATCAAGAGGATTTTTAGATATCTTAAGGGCACTCCTAATCTAGGCCTTTGGTATCCTAAAAACACTGGATTTGAGCTAGTGGGGTATTCTGATTCAGATTATGCTGGATGTAGGATTGACAGAAAGAGCACTACTGGAAGCTGTCAATTTCTTGGTGGAAGATTGGTGTCATGGTTTAGTAAGAAACAACATTCAGTTTCTACATCTACAGCAGAAGCTGAATACATTGTTGCTGGAAGTTGCTGTGCACAAATTCTATGGACGAAGAATCAACGGTTGGATTATGGTCTAGTGTTAAATAATATCCCTATCTACTGTGATAACACTAGTGCCATAGCCATCTCAGACAATCATGTTCAACACTCTAGGACAAAGCACATTGATATTAGACATCATTTCATAAGAGAGCATGTTGAAAGAGGAACTGGGAAGTTGATCTATGTCCCTACAGAAAAGCAACTTGCAGACATCTTCACAAAACCATTGGATGAAGCAACCTTTAACAGGTTGGTAAGTGAATTGGGAATGCTAAATCTGGTATGTTAACTTACTAGTTTTTCCATTCTAACTTTTCAATTGAAGCTTGTGACAGTAACCCTACCAAGTTGTTGTCATGAGAAAGTTACTGTCTACCTAAGTCTCTGTCTGTTTTCGACAGCATGTTTACTTTGACTTTGTTAAATTGAATTTTGTGCTAGTCTTTTACATGAGAGTTAGATTATGTATGACATTAACTTGCATGGTTTTTAATGTTGAAATTGGTCAAGGAACTTCCTTGATTGGTCAGTTTTGCTTTGATTGTTGGATTAGTGGTAGACATCACTTAATTGCAATCTGTGGTAGTTGTATGGGTATTCCAAACTGTTGACCGTTTACATCCCTCTTAACCTAGTATGCCTATAAAATGAATCTTAGGCCATATTAGTGAATCATTTAGAAAAAAGGTAAAATGGAAAACAAAGTAGGAATCGAATACAGGCCAAAGTCTTGTGGAAGTGAGCCTTACAATGAAGAAGTGGAAGCTCTGTTTGATGAGTTGTGGGACGCCCTCGATGAGGAGGAAGAAATAGAAATTGCTGCCAAAGCCGCTGAGGAGGCTAAGGTGCAAGAAGAGGAAAAGGAGTTTCAAGCACTCCTCAAGGAAGAAGGAACCTCAGAAGAGGAAGTTAGGGCAGAAGTTCTAGAATTGGTTAAGAAGACTGTAATGAATAGTTAATCTCACCAATTGTAGTAATTTACCCTTCTTCAATTAATAAAATTTATCTGTTTTCTTCTGTAGTTTCTTAATGCTTGTTGTATGTGTTGTTAATTGCTTAACTGGTTGAATATTGTTATGAATGAATGATGAATCAGTAATAAATATTGCATATGTTTAACTGGTGTCTCTTCAGTTAAGTTATTAATCATAACAGTTTCAATACAAACTCTCGACAGTTGTTATTTTCCTGCAAAGGTTGCTGTCATCAAGAAAAGTAGCTGTCACGGTTACTTGACAGTTAGCTTCTCGACAGCAGTAAACAACTTTCTGTCATGATTTGTAAAAGATACTGTCATGTGAGAACTTAACGATGACAGTAAGTTTTGCGCGAAATGTTTCTGTCACGCAAAACATGCTGTCATCACACCAAAGTTACTGACACGGTTGTTTTGAGCGTACAGGTTACTGTCAAAGTAGTGGACCGTTAAAATTGGACACGCATCCTCCACGAGGAGAGAGAAATCAGCCAGTAACCCACGTGACTGTTAATTGGGTTAAGACACGATTTCACTTTTCCACTTTGTCAGTTAAACGCTTGAACTTCCCTCTAAATTCATCAAACATACAACTGTTCTCAAAAAGCAAACACAACACTCTCCTTTCTCTTCTCTCCAAGCAATTCATCTTCTACCTTCTTTCTTCTCTCAACAAGCAAAAATGGCCCCCAAGCAATCAATTTCACAAACCAACTTTGCTGGCATCTACTCTCCAAGTGATGATGGTGAGGGTTTCAAAGGGCTTGTTTATTTCCTGAATAAGTCCTACCTTGGGTATGCAATTACCTCTACTCCTGTTCTTGACCTAGACAGGATTGAAAATTTTTGGGAGACAGCCGTTGCTCAAGAAGATGGTGACATCTCCTCCATTCAGTTCAAAATCAAGGAGCACAGCTACTCTCTCAATGTTCAGGGCATCAATGCAGCTTTGGGAATTGTGATGGAACCAGGAAAGACTTATACCGAGCTTGCTAGTGATGAGACCCTAAAGAAGCTCTTCTTGAAAATTGGGTATTTTGGACCTATTCTTGAAGAGGGAACAACAAAATGGTACCCTTCTGGTGAAATGGACAGGAAATATCTCTGCAAGGAGTGGAGCATGGTGTTTGATGTTATGGTGAAAGTATTCTCTACCAAGACCACAGGCTGGAATGGAATTCCCACCTACATCAAGAAACTCACTCACTCTCTTGTTCATGGGTACAAAGTGGATGTTGGAAAGCTGCTCATGGCACACCTCAAGGCTACCATAGGTAAGAAGGTAAACATCTATCCTCGCTTTCTAATGTTGTGCATTAATTCTTTATGTGACTTTGATGAGAATGCCCCTCGTTTAGAGGTGTGCCATGTACTGAAAAGAAATACTCACACAACTCTCACTTCACAGAATTTAAATGCACATATTCCACTATGTTTCACCAAACACATGGTTGATCAAGTGACTAACCTTGATTTTCCATTGCCTTCTGGTTTTGACACCTTCACTATTGAGAATGAAGCTGGATTAGACCCAAATTCGGCTAACCCTAATTCTACCCCATACATTCAGCCTAGGTTCTCTAGACTTCCCAAAGTACAGAGACAAGCCTTACAAGAAACCAGAAAAAGACCCCTAGAGCCTGGTGTTGGTGGTAGTGTTGAGAGTCAAGAGGGAGTTCCTGCACCTAGTGCAGCAAATAAGGAAGGTAGTCAAACATAACCCACAGTGGTTCCTCCTGAGCCTAAGAAGAAGAGAGCTAAGAGGACAAAAACCACTGTCAGCCACGCTGCAGTCTCCCAAAAGACTGTAGAGGAAAATAGGGAAATAAACTCCTCCCTAGATGTTCCTTCTCAACAAGGGACATCTATTGAAGGCATTTTCATGGGCTATGCTTTCGAAAGGACTGCTTACAGAGTCTATCTCTTGAAACACAGAATCATAGATGAAAGTGTGAATGTCACATTTGATGAAACCAAGTTTCCTGGACTGCATGAAGAAGGTCAAATGCAGATTCTTAGATTTGAGAATCAAGGATACTTGGAAGAAGAAGAAATTGTTGATGAAGAACCTACCTTTACTCAAACTGTAGAAACTGAAAAAGATGTTGTCATTGAAAGTGATATAAATCAAACTCCAGCTCAGTCATAGACTATTTCAGGAAATACTCAAAATGATGGTGGCTCTGGAGATGTTGAAGAAAATGGTGGAGACAATTGCCCTGGTGAAGATTCAGTTCCTCTAACTGAGGCTACTGTTTCAGATCAAACAAGAAGCTTGCCCAGAACTACAAGGTGGAATAAGGATCACACAAATGACCTAATTATTGGAGATCCTTCTTCTGGGGTGAGAACCAGGAACAATATTTTTGTTGACAGCATGTTTTCCTATTTTCTATCTCAAGTGGAGCCTAAAGCAATTGATGAAGCATTGTTGGATTCTGATTGGGTGATTGTTATGCAAGAGGAACTCAACCAGTTTGAAAGAAACAATGTATGGAAGTTGGTTCCAAGACCAAAGGGAAAGTCAATTATTGAGACAAAGTGGGTTTTCAGAAACAAACTGGATGAAAATGGAAATGTGACTAGAAACAAGGCAAGGCTAGTAGCTAAAGGTTACTGTCAACAGGAAGGGATAGATTATGATGAGACATTTGCACCTGTTGCCAGACTTGAAGCTATCAGGATTTTTCTAGCTTTTGCTGCACACTGTAATTTCAAGGTATTTCAAATGGATGTCAAAAGTGCTTTTCTAAATGGAGAGTTGGAGGAAGAAGTGTATGTTGAACAGCCACCTGGTTTTGAAGATGCTGAAATGTATGATTTTGTGTACAAACTGTTCAAGGCACTTTATGGATTGAAACAAGCTCCAAGAGCATGGTATGATACCCTCTCTGCCTTTCTATTGGAAAATCAGTTTATAAGAGGTGTAGTAGATAAGACTCTATTCTACAAGCATCATGGCAAAGACATCATTCTGGTTCAAATCTATGTTGATGATATCATCTTTGGTTCATCAAATGAGAAGCTGTGTGAGAAGTTTTCATCTCTAATGAGAAACAAGTATGAGATGAGCATGATGGGAGAACTGTCATTCTTCCTTGGTTTAAAAGTTCTTCAGAAAGATGATGGAATCTTCATTTGTCAAGCAAAGTATGTCAAGGAACTTCTGAAGAAGTTCAATCTAGAAGATTCATCACCTGCCAAGACTCCCATCTCTACTTCAACTAGTGTGGATCTAGACTCCAAAGGGAAGAAAGTGGACTCTAGTGCTTTCAGAGGCATGGTTGGATCACTTCTCTATCTAACTGCTAGCAGACCTGACATAATGTTTGCTACATGTCTCTGTGCAAGATTTCAAGCTGATCCAAAGGAGTCACACTTGGTAGCTATCAAGAGGATTTTTAGATATCTTAAGGGCACTCCTAATCTAGGCCTTTGGTATCCTAAAAACACTGGATTTGAGCTAGTGGGGTATTCTGATTCAGATTATGCTGGATGTAGGATTGACAGAAAGAGCACTACTGGAAGCTGTCAATTTCTTGGTGGAAGATTGGTGTCATGGTTTAGTAAGAAACAACATTCAGTTTCTACATCTACAGCAGAAGCTGAATACATTGTTGCTGGAAGTTGCTGTGCACAAATTCTATGGACGAAGAATCAACGGTTGGATTATGGTCTAGTGTTAAATAATATCCCTATCTACTGTGATAACACTAGTGCCATAGCCATCTCAGACAATCATGTTCAACACTCTAGGACAAAGCACATTGATATTAGA
This sequence comes from Heracleum sosnowskyi, assembly GCA_030848705.1. Taxonomy (NCBI): domain Eukaryota; kingdom Viridiplantae; phylum Streptophyta; class Magnoliopsida; order Apiales; family Apiaceae; genus Heracleum; species Heracleum sosnowskyi. The sequence goes on along the minus strand of CM061235.1, from coordinate 19,996,422 downwards.
CATCATTTCATAAGAGAGCATGTTGAAAGAGGAACTGGGAAGTTGATCTATGTCCCTACAGAAAAGCAACTTGCAGACATCTTCACAAAACCATTGGATGAAGCAACCTTTAACAGGTTGGTAAGTGAATTGGGAATGCTAAATCTGGTATGTTAACTTACTAGTTTTTCCATTCTAACTTTTCAATTGAAGCTTGTGACAGTAACCCTACCAAGTTGTTGTCATGAGAAAGTTACTGTCTACCTAAGTCTCTGTCTGTTTTCGACAGCACGTTTACTTTGACTTTGTTAAATTGAATTTTGTGCTAGTCTTTTACATGAGAGTTAGATTATGTATGACATTAACTTGCATGGTTTTTAATGTTGAAATTGGTCAAGGAACTTCCTTGATTGGTCAGTTTTGCTTTGATTGTTGGATTAGTGGTAGACATCACTTAATTGCAATCTGTGGTAGTTGTATGGGTATTCCAAACTGTTGACCGTTTACATCCCTCTTAACCTAGTATGCCTATAAAATGAATCTTAGGCCATATTAGTGAATCATTTAGAAAAAAGGTAAAATGGAAAACAAAGTAGGAATCGACTACAGGCCAAAGTCTTGTGGAAGTGAGCCTTACAATGAAGAAGTGGAAGCTCTGTTTGATGAGTTGTGGGACGCCCTCGATGAGGAGGAAGAAATAGAAATTGCTGCCAAAGCCGCTGAGGAGTCTAAGGTGCAAGAAGAGGAAAAGGAGTTTCAAGCACTCCTCAAGGAAGAAGGAACCTCAGAAGAGGAAGTTAGGGCAAAAGTTCTAGAATTGGTTAAGAAGACTGTAATGAATAGTTAATCTCACCAATTGTAGTAATTTACCCTTCTTCAATTAATAAAATTTATCTGTTTTCTTCTGTAGTTTCTTAATGCTTGTTGTATGTGTTGTTAATTGCTTAACTGGTTGAATATTGTTATGAATGAATGATGAATCAGTAATAAATATTGCATATGTTTAACTGGTGTCTCTTCAGTTAAGTTATTAATCATAACAGTTTCAATACAAACTCTCGACAGTTGTTATTTTCCTGCAAAGGTTGCTGTCATCAAGAAAAGTAGCTGTCACGGTTACTTGACAGTTAGCTTCTCGACAGCAGTAAACAACTTTCTGTCATGATTTGTAAAAGATACTGTCATGTGAGAACTTAACGATGACAGTAAGTTTTGCGCGAAATGTTTCTGTCACGCAAAACATGCTGTCATCACACCAAAGTTACTGACACGGTTGTTTTGAGCGTACAGGTTACTGTCAAAGTAGTGGACCGTTAAAATTGGACACGCATCCTCCACGAGGAGAGAGAAATCAGCCAGTAACCCACGTGACTGTTAATTGGGTTAAGACACGATTTCACTTTTCCACTTTGTCAGTTAAACGCTTGAACTTCCCTCTAAATTCATCAAACATACAACTGTTCTCAAAAAGCAAACACAACACTCTCCTTTCTCTTCTCTCCAAGCAATTCATCTTCTACCTTCTTTCTTCTCTCAACAAGCAAAAATGGCCCCCAAGCAATCAATTTCACAAACCAACTTTGCTGGCATCTACTCTCCAAGTGATGATGGTGAGGGTTTCAAAGGGCTTGTTTATTTCCTGAATAAGTCCTACCTTGGGTATGCAATTACCTCTACTCCTGTTCTTGACCTAGACAGGATTGAAAATTTTTGGGAGACAGCCGTTGCTCAAGAAGATGGTGACATCTCCTCCATTCAGTTCAAAATCAAGGAGCACAGCTACTCTCTCAATGTTCAGGGCATCAATGCAGCTTTGGGAATTGTGCTGGAACCAGGAAAGACTTATACCGAGCTTGCTAGTGATGAGACCCTAAAGAAGCTCTTCTTGAAAATTGGGTATTTTGGACCTATTCTTGAAGAGGGAACAACAAAATGGTACCCTTCTGGTGAAATGGACAGGAAATATCTCTGCAAGGAGTGGAGCATGGTGTTTGATGTTATGGTGAAAGTATTCTCTACCAAGACCACAGGCTGGAATGGAATTCCCACCTACATCAAGAAACTCACTCACTCTCTTGTTCATGGGTACAAAGTGGATGTTGGAAAGCTGCTCATGGCACACCTCAAGGCTACCATAGGTAAGAAGGTAAACATCTATCCTCGCTTTCTAATGTTGTGCATTAATTCTTTATGTGACTTTGATGAGAATGCCCCTCGTTTAGAGGTGTGCCATGTACTGAAAAGAAATACTCACACAACTCTCACTTCACAGAATTTAAATGCACATATTCCACTATGTTTCACCAAACACATGGTTGATCAAGTGACTAACCTTGATTTTCCATTGCCTTCTGGTTTTGACACCTTCACTATTGAGAATGAAGCTGGATTAGACCCAAATTCGGCTAACCCTAATTCTACCCCATACATTCAGCCTAGGTTCTCTAGACTTCCCAAAGTACAGAGACAAGCCTTACAAGAAACCAGAAAAAGACCCCTAGAGACTGGTGTTGGTGGTAGTGTTGAGAGTCAAGAGGGAGTTCCTGCACCTAGTGCAGCAAATAAGGAAGGTAGTCAAACATAACCCACAGTGGTTCCTCCTGAGCCTAAGAAGAAGAGAGCTAAGAGGACAAAAACCACTGTCAGCCACGCTGCAGTCTCCCAAAAGACTGTAGAGGAAAATAGGGAAATAAACTCCTCCCTAGATGTTCCTTCTCAACAAGGGACATCTATTGAAATTGGCATGTCTCCCAAGGCACCCTGTAAAGAGTCTGCACAACCTCATGTTCCAACTCATGAGGAGCCTCCACTTGCAGAAACACACATGGAGTCAGGACACAGTGAGGACTTCACTTCCCCTATTGATGCTTCACAAGTTCCATATATGGAGCAGCCATCATTCTCTTCTCCACTTTCACCTTCTTCTTTCCCTACACACTCATTTGTTTCTTCTCCACAACCTAGAGAGGGGGACAGTTCCAACCCTTCAGGTTTTGATCATCCATCTCCAATCATGGATGAGCCCCCATCAAGTGGTCCACAAGAACCCATTTCTCAAAGTGAGATGGACACCACTCCTTCAAACACTGAGAAAGAGCAAGGTACAACTCTGCTAGAAAGTGAAACAGCCAGTACCCTGTTCAATCTCAGCCTCAGTTGCTGTCAAAGACACTGAGAATGTTGTTGTCATGGGTGACCCTGTTGCCAAGGACTCAGAAGAAGTTGCTGTCACAGCCCAACCTTCTGTCCAAGATGTAGTAGAACCTACTGTCAATCTTCCAACTGACAGTAACATTCCTGCCAAAGTTCCTGTCACCTCTGCTCAGCCTGATTTTGATGCTGTCATAGTTGAAGATGTCTCTGATGATGATGTGCCACTATCTCAGTTCCTAAAGGTACACTCTAAACCATCTTTTTTATTGCATGTAAGTACTGCTCATACCCATGCATCTAGGATGAGTGAGGGTGTGCAAACGAAAAGAGAGATAAAAGAAAAGAGAGGTGAGCATAAAAATGAGATGTAAGACCCCAGATTTTGGGTAGAATTAAAACTTTTATTATATGTTGATGTAAATATGGATAGTGGCAATGACTTTGAGAATCAAGTTATGAAATGAATATGAATTTCGGTTTTCAAACATTTTGAGAATAGTAAGAATGGACTGAACATATAAATAAGAACAATCAATCTGGAAGATAAGAATACAATACTCCAGGGAAGGAAAGTATTTTTATGTCATCCAAATCAATATCTGGAATACATCCGACAACTCCGTAAACAAGATAGCGTACGCCCGAGAAAGCACTAGAACGTTTTCTAAGTGCAAAGAGTAGAGAGAAAATAGATCAGGAATATTGGAACGGATTTTGATCCAAAGGATTATAGAAAAACCACTGATGAATAGTAACTCTTCATTTAAAAGTTTTTCAGACCACCCTATATGCGGGACGATATAATAAACTTTCAAAGTCGCATTAGTGATCTACGATGGAAATAAAAGAATGCAGAAGCTGTCAGAATCGGAAAAATAGCTTTTTCGTTTTCTCCGAAATTTCACCAAAAACGGACTAAATAATTATTATTTGAGGATATTTAAGGATTTAAATTATTAATTCCATGGATATGGATTTGATAAATGAATTAGAAGTATCGAGAACGATTTCGGTAAAATACCTCGATAAAACCCTCGAGAAACCTTGCGAGCGTTCTACGAAATGAAACGAACCAGAAAAGCTACTTTATTCCAAGCCAATGCATGTTTGCCAAGTGTCAAGACAAGAAGAGACCAAGGGTGATGACTCACCACATTGGATAAATATCAAGTAATTAAACAAGATAAGAAGAAAAAGAAAAAGGAAGAGAAATTTCGGGAGAGAAGAAGAAAGAAAAATGGGAGAGAAAGAAATGATCATAACTTGAGATTCCATTGTCCGTTTTTGGCGTTCCACCACTCGAATCGAAGCTCTCGAGAAGCCCGACGTAACCATGGTAAGCAATCGCCTCACCTCTGTCATTTACCCTTCGATTTCAGTGAGTAACAGTTGGAGAAGATGATGAATAGTAACTTGTATTTTGCTTTGTTGCTTTTGATATTGAGTTTGTGGCTTCCAAAGGTTGTATTAAGCAAGGATCTAAGGTTACATAAGGAATATAGCAGCAAGCAAGCTTGGAGGAAGGTATAAACCTCTGCCCCTTTGAGTTTTATATGAGTTTTAAAGTGGTTTTGATGTTCATGTAAAGTTAAGATCATGATTAAGTGATTTAGTGATTATTTGGATTTGTTTGAATGTGTAAAATGATGGGTGTTGGATTTGAGCCTCCCCACTGATCTTAGAGGTGTATGATGGTTGTTTGTTGAGGTTGTAGATGTATGGTATGCCCGGTGTGGCTTGGTTATGTTGTGACAAAATAGGATTATTCGATTTTCAGCCGTCGTAATGCCCGATTTTCGGTAACTCTATAAACTGCCTAGAATCAGAAAACCTAACTGCCTCTTTTGGTTCAGTTATGAACATGAGTGTGTAGAGCTTTGTTTCTAGTTTACGTGAGCGCAAGAATCATGTCATTACGATTTACGGTTTATGAGATATGACCATTTTAGTGAAAGTGGTTCAAGGAATGAGATTGCAGAAATGTACCAACTTTGTGGCTATGTTTGAGACCCTTAAGAGTTGTTTTAAAATATGGAATTTTGTATTGAAGTGTCAAGGGAAGTTACGAAGGTTTCGAGTCCAAAAGATTATTTTCCGATTTTATAAAAATGTGTTAGCCGAGGTTGCGCAAGTGAAAACCACTAAGAACATGACTTAGAAACCCATGTTGTAAATGGTTAAGTATAACTTGTATTCGAGGATCGATTTCGGACTAAACCTACGACTTAAGTAATTGTCGATTAACATGGACTTAGTATGAGCCTATAACGAGTTAGTAATGCCTTGGTTGTGTTTCGCTTACGTGTTTAAGCATTGAGTACAAGTGGATTATCCAGGGGATTAATCGTGCGTTTTCTTTGACTTTGTCTAGATTGTCCGGCATCGTCGCGAACCCCTATCACTTCTTGAGCATCAGGCAAGTTTTCTAAATCTATACTTTGAAGTATTGATTATATATTACTGTTGTTGCCATGTGTGGAGTTATACAGTTGTGCGATACATGTTATATATTGTATAAAATAGAGTTTGATTTGGATTTATGTATGAGCTTTGAGATAAAGTAGTTATAAACCGGCATACCTTGTAGCTCTAGAGATAAGAGCATACTTCTTGTTTTCGACTCTAGACCGGGAGTCAGTATTTGAGATATGGAGATAGCCGTGGAAACCCGGAGGGATTCCAGCGGCAGTGTACTAATTATTTTGAGGACTGCTATTATTAAACATTAATTATATTTCTAGAAAGTATTAATTACCTGGAAATGATTTGAGGAATGTTATTTGAATATTACCTCATTCAAAGGTTGTTACTTGGAAATGATTTGGTAATTGGCTTATAAGCTAGATATGGGATATCAGTTATAAGCCAGGTTTTATAAAGGCCCTAGGTTAAGGGCGTATGATATTTCTTAAGATCAGTAGTGATTATAGTTTGTGTATGATAAAGGTTATTTTTCCGATAAAGACATCAGGTACTGTTATTCGAGGGTTAATTATTTTATTTAAGGAATATTAATTATGAATATTCATTTGAGGATTATTGACTTTAAGAATATTATTTATTAATATTCATTTTAAGAATATTATTTATTAATATTCATTTGAGGATTATCGACTTACAGAATATTATTTATTAATATTCATTTGAGGATTATCGACTTACAGAATATTATTTATTAATATTCATTTGAGGATTATCGACTTACAGAATATTATTTATATTCATTTGAGGATATTGACTTTAAGAATATTATCGTACATATTCATCTGGGGATTATGTAACGAATAGTATGTTTGAATATTCATTTGAAAGTTATTGAATTGTTTAATGAATATTACTTTTGAATATTCATTTGAGTTTAATTATTTAATGAATATTATTTTCAAATATTCATTTAAGGATTATTTATTTAATGAATATTATTTTCAAATATTCATTTAAGGATTACTTATTTAATGAATATTATTTTCAAATATTCATTTAAGGATTACTTAGTTAATGAATATTATTTTTAAATATTCATTTGAGGTTTACTTATTTAATAAATACGATTAATTATTTTCAAATCAGAAAGAGGTTCCCAAAACATTGTTTTCCATTTGAATCTGTCTTTTAAGAAGATTTAAATGCTCGCTCAACTATCAAAAATATGGGAAGCCTGATTTAAGTGACTACTACTCTTTTTAAACTCTCAATTCAAAACCTGTCAAGGGACAGATATTTTCTTGGAGCAATTTAATTGCTGCCAGTCTAATGTTGTGTTACCACCTCAATGATCGAGGGGTAAATTCATGGAACAAGTCGATATCCATTAACAAGCATAGCTTGGGAAATATTGGAGAATCTTCCTTTCCAACCTAGATATAACTACTTAGTGGAGTCGTATCAACAAGTATCACACTTGGGGAAAGGAGGACGATCTTTACGTTTCAGAGTCATGGATTTCATCTGAACTAGGAGCAAAGTGTAAGAGGTCGAGTCGCGCCGATCCATCATTTTATTGCCCCAAATGGGCCGGGAGATCCAGAAAGGCGGTAGACAATGTCAGGCTGTCGTGATACTTCCATCTACATGTAGAAAACATATAATTTTGTTGTACAAACCTGCTACTGATCATAGTAAGGTTGGTACGACGGGCGCGGAGAAGGCTCCAGTATTGGTTCATCATCCAATTTGGATATTCCTGCAACATGTATTGGGGTGAAGAACCAATCGTGTTGGCAGGGGGTCGAGAAGTGTTTGGAATTGAAGTGACAATAAATTCATGCAACTTCATCTTTTATTTTATGAGTTATGACTCTGTGGATACCTTACATAACATGAGTTATGGTAAGGGAGTTATTTATAATGAATCACCTTATAACTTCATCTTTTAAGATATGTGTTGATATTCTGCTTACATAGCAGATATTTTTGGAAAGGTTATATTGGTTTACTTTGAAACCTCATCTTTTATATTATACTAGAACTTTGTTCATAATATAGCAAAAGTTTGCAGAAATATTATGGAAATGATATTTGAAGTACAATAATGGTACTGTTTTTGGGAATACATTCCGATAAGGATATAATTTCAGTATCGAGATATTTTGACAAATTATTGTCTTATACCCGCTTTATTCTGGGTTGAGTTAAAGGCAGAATTATGCCATACTTTCATTACCTTGCTGAGCTATCGCTCACTCTTGCTATTGTTTTATATATATTATATAGCAGCGAAGCAGGATGCCAATGGGTCGGCACATACCTCGCAAGGCGTTTCCGTAAACAGTTTCTAGCAGTGATCTCGAGAGTAGTACGAACCAATCGAATCAGGCTACAGCTTTTGGTATTCAACTTATGTATAGATATGAATGGTATGAGAGGATTGTGAGCATCAGAAGGCTAAGTTGGTAATGTAACATTACTTAGAAATTGTATCAGTGACAGATTCAAAAGACATTTGGGTATTGTAATAAAAGTTATTTATTCCGCAGTTGTTGTATTGTGTCGTTTCTGAGACTCTAACCTGGGTGTGTGTGTGTGTGTGTGAGACATATGTTGTGGGGTCATGAGCAGGTGAATTATGAATGGTGTGAGTAATATAGGTAAGGCAAGGAATACATGGATTGTGACAACCCTAGATCCCTGACCCCGGATTTGGGGCTGTTACAGAAATGGTATTAGAGCGTTAGGTTACAGTCCTCAGAAACGATAGGAGATCGAGTCTTACAATACCTTAATAATGATAAGAACATCTAGAGCGCAAATTAAGTTCGTAGTCGGGTTAGAGGACATGACCCTGACTGTTTAAGATGAAGCCCGAGAGGGGACTTCTTCTGGGAAACCGTACTTAGGACTTCATGGTTAGTCACCTCGATTCGTATGAGTTATAGATGGATGGGACTCTGAGATGCCAGATCCCGAGGCCTTCGAGTAGGCATTTGATGATGCGCTCCTTGAAATGGACGGAGACCCGATAAAGAAAGATCCATAGGAGGATCTAGAGGAAGACCCCATAGTGGGTCAAGGAAAGAATCTTGTAAAGGACGTGTTGATTGATAAAGATGTGGTGCGTTACTTAAGGTCTAATAATAAGACCGGACGAACCTTCGAGGGATAAATAAGTGACGAGACGAGAGTTTAAGGATCGTTCATGATTCATCAAGAGGTATGACAAGGAAAATGGAGTAGAGTCTCCAAAGCAGAAGAGGTAGAGGCAGTATAGCCAGTATCAGTGGATTGATTCGACTTGAACGAAACCTGTTACTCGTGATCGGTTATAGCTGCCCATAAGGAGGCGGCATACGTAAGAACCAAGATGTTCAGATTTTCACGAACGATTAAGGGTACTTAGTTGCCTAGAATAATGTAAGGAATTGTTTTGGGCTATGAGATTTCAAACCCCCACGACCAGCGATTCCACGGGAAATAGTGTCTATTATATCATTGAGGGATTTTATTATCTCAAGGAGAATTTTGGGTATATGTACCATGTAAATGTTATGGTAAGACAAGCACGCTAAGACGGAATCGAGAACGAGATTTACCACCCTCAGGAAACCGGGAAGGAATTATGAGGATAGAACCGAAAGGTCGGAAATCAGATCCGAGCATTACTAGTAGGTAAATAGATTGATCAAATTCCCCTGATTTTGGGAAGAAATTCAACAAATTTTGGCAAACCTTGTCTTTCTGATTACCAGAGGATGTCACCAAAGAGAGTGGAAACTAGAGCGAACCCTGTGGATTGGGTAAGATGGCCGCTATATGGGCTGGTGGACAGACCTTGATTGCTACAATTGATTGTAGAGATAAAATGGTGAAGTTGAGATTGAACGGTAAATGCGAAATGTATTTAAGGACCAAGACGGACTGAGAAATTCCGGGATTGACTTAAATTAAAAGGCTATTGTGCCAAAAGTGTTAAGCTTATGTAGCACACGGGATTGATATGGGAGAAGGAATATTGGGTATAAGGATGATTGAAATAGAGACCGAATTTAAGCTTGTAGTTTCTAACGATCTTCCGGAGTACCGCCCAGTTGACATATGGAATTCGTCGTTGCTATGGGCGACAACGGAATCGAAGTTTTCTTATAGAACAGAACGCTTACTTGAGGTGTTTGCGCCTAGTCGAATAGAATTCCCTGCGATTGCAAATGTTGATGGTTGAATTCTTAGCGACTATTATAAGTCGGCAATGACGTAAGTATCGAGCACCATAGGGTGTGCCTGAAGAAGAAAAGCTTTAGAATGGAACAATTATCCATTAGAGGAGCCGACATAAAAGGCATCCGTAGAGACCTTGGTAATACCCTCCCCATTTGCAAATTATGTGGGGTACCTCCCCAATCTATGATCTATCTTGACCTCTCTCCAGGAAAGAATTCTGATAAAGGGTATATTCCCTTTTCGAAGTTATTTTATAACACTTGTGCTAAACCATATTCAGTTTCACTTGTGCCAGAGGCTGTCACAATGCCTACTTTCAGGTTTTCGAAGCCCTGCCAAATGATGTTATTTAAGCTTTCATTTTTCTTCAAATAATGAATGACCCTATGGTGATACATCACCACTTGTTTGTTAAGTACCAGTATCTTGTGGTTATTCTTTTCTTTGTATTTTCTTTGGAAAACCGCACCTTTGGAATCTGTTCAATTTTAGTCCAAGGTGTTCCTTTGAGAAATATTGTCGAAAGGCGATAATCATTAAATTGATCTCGAATTGCTTTCATACTTTTCAACTTCCACTGAGACGAACAACCCTATACTTATAGGGGCTACAAGGACTATCTGTCTGTGTGATAGAAGTCAGATGGGACGCCATCACTTGTAAGTTGTGAAATACAAGAAGGCTAATTACCTTTAGTAATGTCTCAATTGAGGCACACAACGTTGAGTTCTTATTGTAACGCCTTAGAATATTTGACTTGTAAATTATTACCAATATGTGAATACGATTAATTTTATATGTGCATGATAATTGTTTAATAGACTCTTTGTGATAATTAGAGTAGTCTTAAAATTTATTTTTTTTTTAAAAGAGCTATCTAAAAATTATTTTACATTTATTGCTAGTAATAGCAATTGAGGTTTTATTTGTGATATTTTATTTAGCAATGATGATCTTGGTATGATATGATTTACGTGTAAGCTCATATTTTAGTTATACTTATTTAAGATAAAAATATTTCTTTGATATAGTCCTACAATTTTGAAATTTCTTTATGTGCCATAATTGTTACGTGCTTAAAATGTGAATTATGTGCGTGGTAAATAATTAGTTAATTATGAATGTGGTTTGCAAATTTTATTTAAGTGCTCTGAGAATTTATTTGGGTCATAAAATATTTATATTAAATTTAGAGAATGCTTTAATTATTTAATTAATAGCATAAAAATTTCTTAGCATCATTTAATTTCTACTTTAGTTTTAAACTCATGATTTAAATTTTATAATCACTTAACTATTTTAATTATTTATTTTGAGGGATGCTACACCTTCTAGATTATTTATTTTCAGTGGGTAATTTATTTATTTACCTAGGGAGTAATAAAATTTTATTTAAAATTGTTTTTGAGATAAAAAGGCATTTTATTTGATTATTTCTAAGTAAATGCAATTTTATTTATCTAATCTACAAAAGTTATTTGTAGAATAATATTTCTATTAGATCTAGAAATGGGATTATGAATTTACATGAAAGCCCTTGATTTTTATCATGTTAGTATTTTATTTATTTGGACATTTTTGTCATTTAATAATTAAATAACTAAAAAGTGTTTACTTTTACATTACATTAACTCCCCTATAAATACCCCTACCCACCCCAACCGGCCTCCCCCACCCGTTCTCTCTCTTCTTCTTCTTCTTTCTTCTTCTTCTCTCCCCAACACCCATTTCTCTCTCTTGTTCTTCATTTCTTACAAATCAAAACCACCATAACTTGTGTTTCTCTCACCCAAATTACAAGTGTGAGTAACCAAAACACTCCTCTCTCAAATCTCTACAACCCTCTTGTACTAATTTCGAGTTTTATCATGATTTCAAAATCTGGAATTTTCGGATTTAAGGGTCTTTATGCATAAAGTTTACATGCAAAGGTCGATTGTGTGTATTTAGGGTCATTCTCGATGAGACCCATTGTTTTGGGCTCATCCGAGAAGAAACCCGACCATGGCAATGATCCTTGTGAGCCATGGTCTTGATTTTTATGTTTAAAAAGTTGAACTCAAGTTCATTTTGTTGATGCATGTCACTAATTCTATGATCTATGATGATTTTGATTAAAGTTTGTAGTGGGTTTCGATTTTTATTTATTATGTATGTTGTATGTGATGTGGATAGTAAGAATTGGAAATATTATAAGTTGCATGTTAGTTTAAAAGAAAGTATGATTTTATTTTGTTTATAAATATTTGTTGATTGAACTTTGGCTTGAAGATTGTAATGGTTGTGGTTTGAAGGATGGGAGTTAAGGTGGAAGGAGGATAGTTAGAAAGAGTGGGAGAGGGAGAAGCCGAGAGAGGAAGGGGAGAGAGAGGCCGAGAAAGAGAGAAAGGGAGAGAGAGGCCGAGAAAGAGAGAGAGGGAGAGAGAGGCCGAGAAAGAGAGAAAGAGAGAGAGAGAGAGAGAGAGAGAGAGAGAGAGAGAGAGAGAGAGAGAGATGAAGTGGGAAGAGAAGGAATTGATTTAAAAACTTTGAGTTTGGAGGTGTGATTTTAAGAGTGTTCATAGGTGTGTATTTTCAAAATGAATAGGTGTGTATTTTCAAAATGAATGGGTGTGTGTATTTTGAAAATGTGTTCTTAGGTGTGAGTTAGTTTAAAAATGTAGTTTCGGTGTGAGTTCTTTTAAAACTATGTTCTTGAGGAGATTTTCACAAAGGGAGTGTTTCATTTTTGTAAAATATATTTCGTGTAAGCGTGTCTTGTTTTAAAAGTTATATTTTTACGTGTGAGTGCTTCTTTCAAAAATATATGGTGTGTGTGAGTATGTCTTTTTCTAAAATGGTGTGTTCTTGTGTGAGAAAGGTGAGTATGAGAGATGGAAGGATATGAGTGTGTGTTGTTCAAGTGCGTGTGTTTAGTTTTGGTTTAGGCCAAGAGGCCGAGAGAGAGTGAAGGGATAGAGAGAGAGGCCGAGAGGCCGAGAAGAGAGAAATAAAGAGGGGGAGAAGGAAGTAGAGCGGAGAAGATTGGTTGAGTTGGTGGTGTCGTATAGTAGTTTGTTAATTGATGATCTTATGTGGTATACATGGTCAATTATGTGTTAGTTGCTTAATTGTATTTTAATTGGTATAAGACGTCGCTATGATGTAATTTGAATAATTACATATGTGTTGAACCAATATGGTTGTCTTTAATTAGAATTAGCATTGTTATAGTAACCTGAATCTAGACTTGGTTAGTCAACTATAAATTGGTCGTAAGTTGTTATGTACTGGTTAACTAAACATATTGTGAGTATAAGTGGCTTTATGTAATCAAGTGTTATTTATGGTCAAAAGGAACTAGATAGAAATGTTAGAAGTCTTTATCTGGAGGCCTTTCATCAATATGTTGAGGAAAGTCATGTGACATCAAATGGTACGTGTTAAATGATTAAAGGTCGGTTATGTCGTAAAGGTTGAATGTGTTGAAGGTCTATATGGTCATTTTGCCTAGAATTGTTGATGTCATTAAGCAAATATGTGTTAAGTGACTACATGTCTAAGTGTTAATGATAGTTGTGAAGACACTATGTGCTTCTTGATTGTATATATATATATATAAGTACATGTGATTGTATGACGATGGGGTAGAAGTACTTAGAGATACATAAACAAAGCTGAGGTACTAAGTGATAAAGACTAAGACGATATTATACCTTTATATAGGTACAAGTAGGAGGCCAGGAAAGGAGCCCGTGTACGTAAAGTCAGAGTGGTGTACAAGTTATTGAGTTAGTTTATCGGCTTTTGAGGCAAGTGTCTATTCCCTCCACTTATTGTTCAAGTGGTAGTTTTCTTAAATTATGATGTGAATGTTACCTTTGAATTCTATTGCAAGTATACGTCCTACTTACCATTATGCAATTGATCTCAATATCATGTTATGGTACCCTTTTCACCTTACTCTTTATAAAACCTACAATTGTTCCTTTACCTTTGCTTTGTTCACATAAACCTTTTCCTTGACTTATACTTTGTTGACCTATGTTAACTTTTGATACCCGAAGCTTACTTATTTCTTTGCTCACTTACTTACCATGCTTTTCAATTGTTCATTCTTTAAACCCTTACAATAAAATCATGAAATTGCTTATACTCTGAAGTGAATATCGGAAATGTTGAAAGCCTCTTGTTCATTAATCCCTTTGTTAAATTACTTATGAATGGAACAAACTTTGACCGTGGCGGCGGTCCTGGTTACTTATGTATGTATTTTATGGCCAATGTGTGCCTATGGATCCTGAATGTTAGGACCTTGTGAAAACATGGTCTGGAGCTTTACGTGGCTGATCACCCGTATAGCTCGTACCGTCTTACCGGAAGTTCCAATTCAATTGCTTAATCTTATTCCTTGAACAGAAATGTATATCTTGAAACTTGTTACCAATTGATTACCATTTGATTACTAATGAATTTCTAGTTGATGGATTTATCAAATGAAAACTGCTTACATTGATTTCACTTGCTGGGCAATTTTTGGCTCACTCTTGTTTTTATTATTCCCTAACCTTTCAGTTAGGAATGGAGTACGCCATTTTCGAGTAACCGCTAAGAGGACCGTGAGAAGGCCTGATTCGAGAATTTAGGCTCCATGTTGCCAGACAGATAGAATTCATGTTAGTTCTCACCAATGGTTAGATGATGACAAATGGTTTGTAATAAAACTGAATTAGATGTTGTAATAAACTTTGATATTTTAGATTCTTGTTTCATACCATAACCTGTGATCGATCCTTTGTTGAGGGGTCGTCTGTATAATTATGTTTTATTCAGAGCGATAGTGGCACCAAATCCTGACCCCGGATTTGGGGGCGTCACAGGTTGGTATCAGAGATACAGGTTATTGGTCACTGAAACAAGAATAGGTAGAAGAGTCTAAGATAGGAAAACCAATGAGAAAACTCACATAGAGTTTGAGTGAGGATCTATGAATATAGGTTTGACCAATAGGATAGGTTCGCTCTAGGACTTAATCTTCATAGGTAAGATAAGATTTGTAGATGTAGGTTACCTTTAGGATGAGTATTAGTAGAATTAAGATAACCCCTTACCGTTTAAGTATCTTCTTGGGTTATTATTGTGTTGTTACAGATAATGGATGTTTCGAGATATTAACCTTCATCTGAGATTCCTTTTCCTAAGCCAGAGTCGTCAATATCGGTATCAGTGCATGCATCCGACCAAGTGGAGATTTCCATTACGCCTTGGGTAAATTTATTTTCTTATAGTATAGCTGCACGTCAAGGCAGAGTTATTCTTACGTGTAGAATGAAAGGGATTGGAGATGGATGGAATATTGAACGAATTATGGATTATGTGTGGATGATTGAGTAAGTATTTGAGATATTGTTAAAATAGGGCATAGTCCATTTTACGAATAGGTCATGCCGAATTTTCTGTAGAAATATTAACCTAAGTTACCCACTTCCATGTTATATAGTATTCCGACATATCGAGTAAGTATACGCTTGAACCGTTTGAAGATCGGGTTACGGACAGGGCAACTAATTCGAAGCTGGAGGAGTCAATCGGAGAGTCAGAGCTACCAGTTCGGGAGACATCAGCTGCAGATCTTTACGTACTTTCCAGAATTTCATCTACGACTTCGGCTACATCGCGAACGCTATAGGAAACACCGCGCAGAGTTCCGAACCAAGTTTAGTTAGAGTCGATTGAGAGTAAAAGCTCTAAGATAACGTCTAGAAAGACTTAGATAGATTCTTTGCGATATGATAACGATTTTTACCCCCGTGATAGGGACATTCATCCAGAGGAGCGGCTAAAGTGTAAATTCCTTCTTTATACAAGATTGCACAAGTTGATTTACTAGCGGGACATACCTATAAGCTCAGACTAGAAATTAACTCCCCTAAGGACCATCTACATGAGACAAGGCGTGATTACCTCCATTCGTTCGATGTAAGGATAAGTCTGTTCACAACTAGTCATTGATTTTATTCAATTTACCTTTTTCAAAGATTCAATTTTTCACTTCTTTTATTTTGTTCTTTACGAAATACCTCTCTTGTTCAGGGGCTACTTGATCCAATATTTTATGAACTTTTGAAACTCTTAAACCTTTCATATATTCCTCTTAAAAATTTTTGATCCTCCTTGTTGTAACTAAGATGAACAACCCTATATATATAGGGGATTCAGGGACTTTCTATCTGTATGATAGAAGTCCGGTGGGACGCCACTGGTTGTGTGTTTGTCATGGAAGTACTAAAGGTTGGCCACCTTCTGTACTGTGTTGTTTAACATGACAAATGCAACCTGATAAAGTTCGATGATCATCTTGATCTCTTAGTTAAATTCTTTTTACCAGAAATTCTTACTAAACATGCTTGTTATATTTCCATAATTGTTGACACCTTCGTATCTATTGGTTCATTTTGTCGGAAACTCTTACGACTCTTAGAGGTATCAAAGATTGGAAGTCGCAAAGGCGAAAATGACGGCATTCTGAGTGTTAAGCGGTACCTACATTGACTGGAAATTTGTTTTGATCGAGTTTGGGAAATTGTTTTAAAAGGAGGACTGAACGTCGAGTCAGATTGCTCATTAGACTTACAACACGATTACAAGGTTTATTATTACCGAGAATTTGGTATGGATAAGGAGAAGGTAACAAGGATATACCAATACTAATCATGATGAAGTATGAAATAAAGTGATATTGGAGAGGCATTGGTTATTGTTGATGGAAGACTGTTATTCTACTTGTTGGGCAAGTATATATATGTAAGCACCCGGTTATTCTATATTTCACTTTGAATATGGTAGTTAGATCATTACAAGGTTTTGAACGTCTTGAGACCACATATTGGATGTAAACTTTAGAACTGAAGCAGGATAAGTTGAGCATAGCGGAGTATGAAGCGAAGTTTATAGAGCTAGCCAGGTTTGTGTTCGATTATGTGAATATCGATGAGAAGAGAGTTAGGAGACTCCAACATGAAGCAAGATCATGGATTAGGAGTAAAGTTATTGATTACAAACAGAAGAAGCTAGAAAAGGGAAGGCGGAGACACGGGAAGAAGACCAATAATTAAGGAACTTTCAGAACCGTTTCAATATAATGCTGAGTTTCAATCAAATAGGAATGTTGGATTTGGAAGACCAGAAATTGGAAGTGATGGTCAAGGGAACCGTCCATAAGATTTGGATCAACAAAGACCTATGAGACCTCCGATACTAGAATGTAGAACTTGTGGAAATAAACAACTGGGATTTTGTAATAAGATCAATGTAGTACGTTACAAGTGTAATCAGAGAGGACATTACACCAATGAGAGCTATAAACCGAAGGCTAGAGTTACGTGTAACAAGCGTGGAGAGGTGTGACGTTTCTTAAGAGATTGCAATCGTTAAGCCCAGTAAGAAATATGTTGAGAATGAATGGACCACCATTTACTAAGCAACCCAGGGACAAGAACCCTTACGATGACCATGAGCGATATAGTGACAATAAGGATGTAGTTACAGATACGTTTCAAGTAGATTACGGAAATGCCAAAGTGTTAATTTATTTTGGATCTACCAAGTCTTTTACCTCTATAGAATTTGCTCATAAACCGCGTTGTACGATTCAACTACTAAGTAAAGCCTTGACTATAGGAATATCTAATCAGGAGCGTATATCGATTCATCTAGCTTTTCCTCGCTGTGAGATTGATATAATTGCTCACCATTTCTCTTAGGATGACTTAATTCCCGTCAAGTTAGGGGGATTTGATGTAAATTCTAAGAATGGATTGGTTAACAGAGTATGGGAAAATGGAATTGCGAGCTACAGATAAAGTAGAAGTTGTGTTCCTAGGTCAGAAACAAACAAAGAAATTCTAACTTGTCATGTAGGGAAGGAGATTATTGCGCCAAGGTTGTCAAGTATATCTAGCACATATGGTTAACACCAGTAAAGAGACACCTAAGGGGAATAGATTCCAATGGTTGATAAATTTCCGGATATATTTCTCGACGATCTTTCAGGTTAACTCCCAAAATGGAAATAGAGTTTGTTGTAGACTTAGCACCCGGATTAGAACGAATCTCAAAGGCACCATATAGAATGGCACCAGTAGAAATGTAAAGGTTAGCAATTCAATGGCAAGATCTTAGAAAAAAAAAGAAGAGGATTTAAGTTGATTTTGTGTGTGTAAATTTAAAATGTACTTTTGTGTGTTTTCAAAATACGATTTTAAAAGTGTGTGTGTAATCTTTCATGAAGGTGTTGAGGTGTGGGTGTTGTTTAAAGAAAGTAGTAAGTTTTTATAAAGAAAGAGTTTTCTTAAAGGTTTACTCTTTTAGGTAGAAATCTAAAGATGGGATTTTGAGTGAGTAGGTGTGTACTTTAAAATATGATTTTGGTGTGAGTTGTTCAAAAACATGATTTTTTTTTAAGGGTGTGAGTGTGTTATTCAAAAAATAAGATTTTATGAGTATGATTTAAAATACGATTTAAAAATGTGTGTGTGCGTATTCTTTTAAACGTGTTCTTTTCACAAATGTGACTTTGTGTGTGTGTGTCATTCAAAAACATAATCTTGTAAAAGTGTGAGTGTGTTATTTCAAAATATGATTTCGTATAAGTAAGTGTTTCACCTGTTAGAGAGTTAAAGCCGAACATCAGAGACTTAGTGGATTATTACAACCATTAGAAATTCCTCAATTTAAGAATGAACATCTCATGATGCCATTCGAGTTATGATCGACGGATTTACCAAGTTGGTACCTTTCTTTCCCATCAACGAGAAACTTTCATTAGATAAATTGGTTTATCGACTATAAGAGATAGTAGTGAGGCATATGATTCAAGTATTAATCGAATTTGACCAAGACCCGCAATTTTATACAAGATTTTGGAGAAAGACGTTGGCATGTTCATAAACCAAGTTGAACATGTGTACCATGTATTATCCTCAAACAGATGGTCAAAGTGAAATGACTATTCAGACAATCGAAGACATACTTATAAGAGTTTGTACGATGAATTTTGAAGACAATTGAGATGATCGTTTGACATTAGTGGAATTTTTTTTTACCGCAATAGCTATCACGCGAATATTGAAATGCCATCTTATGAAGCCTTGTACAGAGAAAGATGTAGATATTCAATAGGTTGAAAAGAAGTTGATAAATGCACGAGATTGGAACCAGAGTTAATGTATCAGGCCAAAGAACTATTGAGCTCATCCAGAAAGGATTAATAGCTACTCGGAATCGACGACTGTAATATGAGGATTAAACCAGGGAAGGTATAGATTATAGAGTAAGAGAGTCAGTCATATTAAGTGTTACCATGAAAAAGACTAGCAGGACTTGGTAAGTAAGGACGACGGAGTCCGAAAATTAGTTAGACCTTTTTGAGATATTAAAGTGCGTGGGTAAGATTGCGTATAAGCTAGCCTTATGCAACATATCTATAGTGTATTTCACGTGTCTATGCTTAAGACGTAGTATTTCGATTTTAACCATGTAATAGAATACGAGTCGATAGAGATTCAAACTTATTTGTACTATGTTGAGCAAACAGTAGAAAATTTTAGATCGGAAAGAGAAAATGCTTAGAGATAAAATAGTTGTACTAGTAAGGGTATTGTGGAGAAACCCCAGGGTTGAAGACTCAACTTGGGAGTTAGAAACTAAAATGTTAGAAAAGTACTCTCAGCTGTTTACGTAATAGATTCAGAGGACAGAATCCTTTTAAGGGGGGAAGGTTGTAACGCCTTAGAATATTTGACTTGTAAATTATTACCAATATGTGAATACGATTAATTTTATATGTGCATGATAATTGTTTAATAGACTCTTTGTGATAATTAGAGTAGTCTTAAAATTTATTTTTTTTTTAAAAGAGCTATCTAAAAATTATTTTACATTTATTGCTAGTAATAGCAATTAAGGTTTTATTTGTGATATTTTATTTAGCAATGATGATCTTGGTATGATATGATTTACGTGTAAGCTCATATTTTAGTTATACTTATTTAAGATAAAAATATTTCTTTGATATAGTCCTACAATTTTGAAATTTCTTTATGTGCCATAATTGTTACGTGCTTAAAATGTGAATTATGTGCGTGGTAAATAATTAGTTAATTATGAATGTGGTTTGCAAATTTTATTTAAGTGCTCTGAGAATTTATTTGGGTCATAAAATATTTATATTAAATTTAGAGAATGCTTTAATTATTTAATTAATAGCATAAAAATTTCTTAGCATCATTTAATTTCTACTTTAGTTTTAAACTCATGATTTAAATTTTATAATCACTTAACTATTTTAATTATTTATTTTGAGGGATGCTACACCTTCTAGATTATTTATTTTCAGTGGGTAATTTATTTATTTACCTAGGGAGTAATAAAATTTTATTTAAAATTGTTTTTGAGATAAAAAGGCATTTTATTTGATTATTTCTAAGTAAATGCAATTTTATTTATCTAATCTACAAAAGTTATTTGTAGAATAATATTTCTATTAGATCTAGAAATGGGATTATGAATTTACATGAAAGCCCTTGATTTTTATCATGTTAGTATTTTATTTATTTGGACATTTTTGTCATTTAATAATTAAATAACTAAAAAGTGTTTACTTTTACATTACATTAACTCCCCTATAAATACCCCTACCCACCCCAACCGGCCTCCCCCACCCGTTCTCTCTCTTCTTCTTCTTCTTTCTTCTTCTTCTCTCCCCAACACCCATTTCTCTCTCTTGTTCTTCATTTCTTACAAATCAAAACCACCATAACTTGTGTTTCTCTCACCCAAATTACAAGTGTGAGTAACCAAAACACTCCTCTCTCAAATCTCTACAACCCTCTTGTACTAATTTCGAGTTTTATCATGATTTCAAAATCTGGAATTTTCGGATTTAAGGGTCTTTATGCATAAAGTTTACATGCAAAGGTCGATTGTGTGTATTTAGGGTCATTCTCGATGAGACCCATTGTTTTGGGCTCATCCGAGAAGAAACCCGACCATGGCAATGATCCTTGTGAGCCATGGTCTTGATTTTTATGTTTAAAAAGTTGAACTCAAGTTCATTTTGTTGATGCATGTCACTAATTCTATGATCTATGATGATTTTGATTAAAGTTTGTAGTGGGTTTCGATTTTTATTTATTATGTATGTTGTATGTGATGTGGATAGTAAGAATTGGAAATATTATAAGTTGCATGTTAGTTTAAAAGAAAGTATGATTTTATTTTGTTTATAAATATTTGTTGATTGAACTTTGGCTTGAAGATTGTAATGGTTGTGGTTTGAAGGATGGGAGTTAAGGTGGAAGGAGGATAGTTAGAAAGAGTGGGAGAGGGAGAAGCCGAGAGAGGAAGGGGAGAGAGAGGCCGAGAAAGAGAGAGAGGGAGAGAGAGGCCGAGAAAGAGAGAGAGGGAGAGAGAGGCCGAGAAAGAGAGAAAGAGAGAGAGAGAGAGAGAGGTAGAGAGAGAGATGAAGTGGGAAGAGAAGGAATTGATTTAAAAACTTTGAGTTTGGAGGTGTGATTTTAAGAGTGTTCATAGGTGTGTATTTTCAAAATGAATAGGTGTGTATTTTCAAAATGAATGGGTGTGTGTATTTTGAAAATGTGTTCTTAGGTGTGAGTTAGTTTAAAAATGTAGTTTCGGTGTGAGTTCTTTTAAAACTATGTTCTTGAGGAGATTTTCACAAAGGGAGTGTTTCATTTTTGTAAAATATATTTCGTGTAAGCGTGTCTTGTTTTAAAAGTTATATTTTTACGTGTGAGTGCTTCTTTCAAAAATATATGGTGTGTGTGAGTATGTCTTTTTCTAAAATGGTGTGTTCTTGTGTGAGAAAGGTGAGTATGAGAGATGGAAGGATATGAGTGTGTGTTGTTCAAGTGCGTGTGTTTAGTTTTGGTTTAGGCCAAGAGGCCGAGAGAGAGTGAAGGGATAGAGAGAGAGGCCGAGAGGCCGAGAAGAGAGAAATAAAGAGGGGGAGAAGGAAGTAGAGCGGAGAAGATTGGTTGAGTTGGTGGTGTCGTATAGTAGTTTGTTAATTGATGATCTTATGTGGTATACATGGTCAATTATGTGTTAGTTGCTTAATTGTATTTTAATTGGTATAAGACGTCGCTATGATGTAATTTGAATAATTACATATGTGTTGAACCAATATGGTTGTCTTTAATTAGAATTAGCATTGTTATAGTAACCTGAATCTAGACTTGGTTAGTCAACTATAAATTGGTCGTAAGTTGTTATGTACTGGTTAACTAAACATATTGTGAGTATAAGTGGCTTTATGTAATCAAGTGTTATTTATGGTCAAAAGGAACTAGATAGAAATGTTAGAAGTCTTTATCTGGAGGCCTTTCATCAATATGTTGAGGAAAGTCATGTGACATCAAATGGAACGTGTTAAATGATTAAAGGTCGGTTATGTCGTAAAGGTTGAATGTGTTGAAGGTCTATATGGTCATTTTGCCTAGAATTGTTGATGTCATTAAGCAAATATGTGTTAAGTGACTACATGTCTAAGTGTTAATGATAGTTGTGAAGACACTATGTGCTTCTTGATTGTATATATATATATATAAGTACATGTGATTGTATGACGATGGGGTAGAAGTACTTAGAGATACGTAAACAAAGCTGAGGTACTAAGTGATAAAGACTAAGACGATATTATACCTTTATATAGGTACAAGTAGGAGGCCAGGAAAGGAGCCCGTGTACGTAAAGTCAGAGTGGTGTACAAGTTATTGAGTTAGTTTATCGGCTTTTGAGGCAAGTGTCTATTCCCTCCACTTATTGTTCAAGTGGTAGTTTTCTTAAATTATGATGTGAATGTTACCTTTGAATTCTATTGCAAGTATACGTCCTACTTACCATTATGCAATTGATCTCAATATCATGTTATGGTACCCTTTTCACCTTACTCTTTATAAAACCTACAATTGTTCCTTTACCTTTGCTTTGTTCACATAAACCTTTTCCTTGACTTATACTTTGTTGACCTATGTTAACTTTTGATACCCGAAGCTTACTTATTTCTTTGCTCACTTACTTACCATGCTTTTCAATTGTTCATTCTTTAAACCCTTACAATAAAATCATGAAATTGCTTATACTCTGAAGTGAATATCGGAAATGTTGAAAGCCTCTTGTTCATTAATCCCTTTGTTAAATTACTTATGAATGGAACAAACTTTGACCGTGGCGGCGGTCCTGGTTACTTATGTATGTATTTTATGGCCAATGTGTGCCTATGGATCCTGAATGTTAGGACCTTGTGAAAACATGGTCTGGAGCTTTACGTGGCTGATCACCCGTATAGCTCGTACCGTCTTACCGGAAGTTCCAATTCAATTGCTTAATCTTATTCCTTGAACAGAAATGTATATCTTGAAACTTGTTACCAATTGATTACCATTTGATTACTAATGAATTTCTAGTTGATGGATTTATCAAATGAAAACTGCTTACATTGATTTCACTTGCTGGGCAATTTTTGGCTCACTCTTGTTTTTATTATTCCCTAACCTTTCAGTTAGTGCCAGACAGATAGAATTCATGTTAGTTCTCACCAATGGTTAGATGATGACAAATGGTTTGTAATAAAACTGAATTAGATGTTGTAATAAACTTTGATATTTTAGATTCTTGTTTCATACCATAACCTGTGATCGATCCTTTGTTGAGGGGTCGTCTGTATAATTATGTTTTATTCAGAGCGATAGTGGCACCAAATCCTGACCCCGGATTTGGGGGCGTCACACTTATGATCATGTTGATCTCTCGGTAAATTCTCTTACCTCCAATAAGGTTACCTTAAAACTCATAACCTTACGATCACCAGTGTGTGACGTTTTCCTTGATATGGGAGCTGTCTTTTCAAGGCCCCATAATTTTGTTATCCGTATTGAATTTCAAGGGGAGGCCAACCAGGTCAAATAAGTCAAAATTCGCTGATAGGAATTAGATTCGCGACGAAATCACTTATGACAGGAGCGAATCCCTAAGACGGATAGAATGTTAGCGACATATCGATGAAATTGGTTTATTCTCCCAAGGATAATATGATAATGGAAAGCGTGTCAATCGATATATGTGAAAGAAATAGTGACGTGCCGTGAACTCCACTGACAACGGTGTTAGATAGATGCCCTATAGTGAGATTGAGATTTTGGAGGAGTTGTTTACGAATGGACACTACCTCTGGGTCAGCAAGATAAGTACTGACGATGGAGTCAGAGGGAGCTGGTATTGTGACTTGGGAGAGGTGCAGCGTGTGTGGTTCTAGAGGAATAATTTTCGGAAATATATGGAGACCCGGATGAAAATGAAAGTTAAAGAGTTAAAACCAGAAACCATGACTGTAACCGAGTATGAGGCCAAGTTTTCCGAATTATTGAGGTTTGTTCCGGAGTTTGTGAACACAGAATAAAAGAAAACCAGTAGGTTTCAACCAGGGCTACCTCCAACAAGCAGCCCACTGTCAGGACCTTTAAATAGCAGGTGCCCTTCTACACTGTTTAGACAGAGCTAATGCATTGTTGTATATCAAGATGTTGCATGACGATTAAACCTTAAGGCCGAGACGCTGAGGGAATAATTACAAGTAGAAATAGCCAATCGAGGGATTTTCCCATAAGACTGGTACATCCAGGTTGTGAACTAGAAATATGAGGTCGACACTTTTGATAGACCTGATCCCTTTCAAGTTGGGAAAAGTGGATATTATAATAAGAATGGGTTGGTTGACACCCAATGGGGCCCAGACTGATTGTAAGGGAGAGAGAGTAATAAATAAAGAACGGAGACAGATTCAGAGATTCTTGAATATAGTTCAGACTAAGAAACTATTACGCCAGAGATACGAGGCTTAATTAGCTCTTATGGTTGACGCCAAGAAAAGAGGTACCAAGTATAGAGGAAACTACAATGGTTTTGGGAGATTGTACAAGATCTTAATGCGCTACCAAATATCGATTGGGATGACATGAGAATGAATACCGAGTATTCAGAGTATAGTGGGAATGAAAGAGTTAGTGACTCAGTTACAAGAGTTGTTGTATAAGGATATGATAAGACCCAGTGTACCACCGTGGAGAGCCCGGTGTTGTTGTAAGAGAGAAAGATTTTAGCACAAGATTATATATCGAACCTCGAGAGTTGTATGAGTTTGACATGGAGAATAGGTACCCTTGTAAATGATTGTTTGATCAGCGGAAGAACGCTGTGTATTTCCAATTTATTTAAGAACTGGGTATCACCAGTTGGAAGTTAAATCAGAGGATATGCCCAAGACTGCGATTCGTACTAGGAATAGACACTTCGATTTTTCAGCAACGTTATTTTGGGTTGACTAATGCACCCACAAATTTTATGGAATGTAATGAATTGGCTTTGAGTTACCCATGATAGTAGATAGCATGAGATGGAGAAATGGCTAGAATTGACCTAGGATTATGACGGTGAGATACACTACCATCCGGGGAAGGCCAATGTGGTGGCCGATACCCTTACTTTAAAATGAGACAGAGATGGATTCCGAATGATCGGGAATTAAAGGATGAGATTTTACACAACACCCAAGTTAGTCCAACAAACTAGAAGGACAAAAGATTTCACCAACAAGCGGCTAGTGACAACCAAGACAGACAGAGAAAGTATGCGGACTAAGCCCGCGAGTATAGAGATAGTACTGCTACTGATAAGCTAAATGGCATGTTGATGGATGACAAGCAAGTTTATGTTGGTGTATTTTCTGTACAAACAAGATAGAGAATATGAGGTTAGAGATTCGTGATGCTAAAAGATATCCATGGAAAGAATTAATGAGATTTGAAAAGAAAGGGAAGTGAGCACGATATTCTTTGGGCCATCTGAGATTTAAGATGCGCCAGGAAGGTGGCCTACGAGCCAGCCTTACCCCCCCAAACTTGTAGAATGGTCATAGCGGGGTTCATGCGTCAATGCTACGTCAGTATACTATAGATGCCCGGCATATGTAGAGTACGAGCACGTAGACATACAACCAGACTTGACCTATGTGGAGCAACCAATGGAAATTATAGATCGAAAGGAACAAGTACTCCGAAACAAGGTCATCAAACTAGCCAGAGTGGTATGGAGGAATCATAATGTGGAAGAATCAACTTGGGAGCTAGAGAGCGAGATGCTAGAAAGATATCCCCATTTGTTTTCAGAGTGATTCCGGGACGGAATCCTTTTAAGGAGGGGAGACTGTAAGACCCCAGATTTTGGGTAGAATTAAAACTTTTATTATATGTTGATGTAAATATGGATAGTGGCAATGACTTTGAGAATCAAGTTATGAAATGAATATGAATTTCGGTTTTCAAACATTTTGAGAATAGTAAGAATGGACTGAACATATAAATAAGAACAATCAATCTGGAAGATAAGAATACAATACTCCAGGGAAGGAAAGTATTTTTATGTCATCCAAATCAATATCTGGAATACATCCGACAACTCCGTAAACAAGATAGCGTACGCCCGAGAAAGCACTAGAACGTTTTCTAAGTGCAAAGAGTAGAGAGAAAATAGATCAGGAATATTGGAACGGATTTTGATCCAAAGGATTATAGAAAAACCACTGATGAATAGTAACTCTTCATTTAAAAGTTTTTCAGACCACCCTATATGCGGGACGATATAATAAACTTTCAAAGTCGCATTAGTGATCTACGATGGAAATAAAAGAATGCAGAAGCTGTCAGAATCGGAAAAATAGCATTTTTCGTTTTCTCCGAAATGTTAGATCAGAATTCAATGATCGTCAGAAGCTAGACTCAACTGATCAGGATTGCTGACGTCATCAGTATTGCATGGTCATCAGTATTTGATCAAGCGTCAGTATCTTATTGATCATCAGGATTCCTACTCAGACTATGATCAGGTTTGATCATCAGGACTTGAAGCTGATCAGGATTCCTACTTCGAGTTATATTTGGAGTCTAGATAAACATGGAAGTTTGTTCCTGGTTTGTAGAATGCAGCTATCGATTAAAGATATGTTTCTATCTTTGTTATGATTAGGACTTATCTTGTTATTGATAGAGAAGCTGTGTGCACTATATAAACACAGTTTTGGTTTCGATTTATGTATTCATTCGAGAGAGAACATAATCGAAGAGAAGCTCTTAAGAACAGAATTTCTTGAGAGAGTTTTTGTAAGCTAGCAGCTCTTAAGAACATCAGAATTTCTTAAGAGAGTTTGTAACAGTTTTATATCAAAGTTAATAAAGCTGTTATTATTATTGTTATTGATCTTTCATATTTGTATTATATAAAGTCGAGAATCTTATACAATTGTATTCAACCCCCTTCTACAATTGTTATTTACTGGGCAACAATTGGTATCAGAGCAAACTGATTTAATTCTGAATCAGATAGGATCTAAAGATGTCGACAACCAAGTATGAAATCATGAAGATTCCCATCTTGAAGATATCAGAATATCCTACATGGAGGGTAAAGATGCTGATGTACCTGGAGGCTATGGATCCTGACTACTTGGACAGGATTCGTGATGGACCATATATACCAACAAAGTTCGTAGAACGAACAGATACAGTACCAGAACATTATGTGGTCAAAGCTAAAGCTGAATGGACTCCAGAAGAAAAAGCTCATGTACTCAGGGAACCAAAGATAAAGAATATCTTGCATAATAGCCTTGATGCTGTTATGTCAAACAGAGTGATTGCATGCAAGTCTTCAAAAGAAATCTGGGATACTTTGGAAACTCAGTGCCAGGGATCTGCATCTGTCAAGAAAAACAGAAGGGCTCTATTGATTCAAGAATATGAACAATTCGATGCAAGACCTGAAGAGAGCCTGACTGATCTATATGATAGATTTCTGACACTATTGAACAGCTTATCCTTAGTTGACAAAGTATATGAAACTGAAGATTCAAACACCAAATTTCTTAGAGCTTTACCTGAAGAATGGGATACTCAGACCTCAATCATTAGACACCAGTATGATCTGAACATTGTGTCTCTTGATGAGATCTATGGGATGCTAAGAACTCATGATCTTGAAGTTCAACAGAGAAAGAATAAGAAAAGCAGCAAGGCAAAGTCAATTGCTTTGAATGTAGAAGCAAAATCAAAAGGGAAAGCTATGGAGGTCTCTAGAAGGAAAGCAAGAGTAGCTGAGTCAGATCCTGACGACTCTTCATCAGATACTGATGGCAATCCTGATGCCAATACTGGTGATGAATCTTCTGATTCAGACATGGAAGAGATGGTTGCTATGATTGTCAGAAACTTCAGAAGGATGAAGTTCAGGAAGAATAGAAGACAAGGCAACTTTCAGAAAAAGACCTTCAAAGCAGACAAAGACAAGTATATCAAGAAGGACAACAAGGGTAGCAAATTTGACAAGTCAAAGGTTAGATGCTACAAGTGTAATGGTATGGGTCACTTTGCTTCTGAATGCAACAAGACAAAGGCACTCATCACATCAAGCAAGGATTGGATGGACTCTTCCTCAGAATCTGATACTGAGGTAGTCAACTATGCGTTAATGGCCAATGCTGATGTAACTGCTGCTCCTGATGATAAGGTACTAAATACTATCTTTGATTTTGATACTGATAATGCTTCTGAGTTAAGACGTTTTCTAAAGTCATTACATATTAGCTTTAGAAGTCAAACTGCTGAGAATACTAGAATCTTATCTGAGATGTCTGACCTTAGAAAAAGGAATGAGATATTAGAAGCTGAATTTTCTCGTATGCAAGAAGTACAAAAAGAATGTGATAATGCTAAACACATGCACTTAGAGATGACATCTAAATGTACTTCCCTTGAAAAAGAACTTGAATATGCTAATGAGAAAATCAGAACCTGGACAGACTCTGGTAGGAAATTTCATGAGATTAATACCTCTAAGAATTGGAAAGAGTGTCTAGGATATAAGTCAGATGAAGATAAGAAATTGAAAGAGAAAATTGTCATTGATGAGACAGTCAGTCCAAAGACCTATAGACATGTTATAGACTCAACCAAATCTAAGATTACTCCTGTTAATTTTGTTTTTGGTAAGGATTCCAATTCTACTTTTGAAAAGGGATCTTCTTCTACTCAAGGAATTAAAATTATAAAGTCTAAACCTGTCATGAACAAAGTCACTAAGAATCTAGGTCTATTGTCTCAGAAACAGCTTAAAGATAAAATCTGTGAGGTTACAGATAAGAAAAAGGAAGCTACTGTTAAGAGAAACAGGAATGGTAAAGTTGGGATCAATAAAGAGAATGGTTATAAATATATCCCAAATGCACCTAGAAAGTGTTGTTTTAACTGTGGTAACTCTAATCATCTTGCTATTGATTGTAAGAAGAGTAAGAAGAAGATTACTGATATTCCTAAGTCTGATGTTAGGAATAGATCAGTACTCTATAAACCGCAGAAGTCCTGTTTTCATTGTGGTAGTCTATGGCATTCTATTTATACATGTAAAGAGTATCATGATTTGTACTATAATTTTTATGATCCATTGCCTAAGTTTGAAAGTAGTACAAAGTCTGATAAAACTGAAAATGTCATAGTGAAGCATGCTTTTGTTAATACTGATACTGACAAAGCAAATCCTGATGGAGTAAATCCTGTCAGGACTGCTAAAGTCAAAAAGTCTTCTGCTGTTAAATTTAATAAAATGCATGAACAAGGAATCCAACAAGTGTGGGTTCCTAAACATTCTAACTAGTGTTTTACTATTCTGATGCAGGGTAAAAAGAAAAATGTGTTAGTCATGGATAGTGGATGTTCTGTGCACATGACTGGAAACAAAGCCCTGTTATCAGAATATGAGGAAAAAGCTGGCCCAACTGTGTCTTATGGAGATGGCAACATTGGACAAACCTTGGGATATGGCAATATAATCATTGGAAATGTCATCATTGAAGAAGTAGCTCTAGTGAAGGGACTAAAACACAACTTGTTGAGTATTAGTCAAATCACTGATAGAGGTTATCATGTCAATTTCTATTCCACACATTGTGAAGTAGTCAGTAAAGCAACAGGGAAGATAGCACTAACTGGCTACAGGCATGGTAACATATATGAAGCCAACATTCTCTCAGATACTGATGGCTCCCCTACATGTTTCATCAGTAAAGCTTCAGTAGATGAAAGTTGGAATTGGCACAAGAAGCTTTCTCATCTCAACTTCAGCAACATCAATGAGTTGGTTAAGAAAGAGTTAGTAAGAGGATTACCTAATGTCTTATATACACCTGATGGACTCTGTGATGCATGCCAAAAAGCAAAACAAAGAAGGACATCATTCCAGAGTAAATCAGAATCCTCTATTGAAGAACCATATCACATGCTACATCTTGATCTGTTTGGTCCAGTCAACATCATGTCCATCAGTAAGAAAAGGTACACTCTTGTAATTGTTGATGAATATTCTAGATTCACCTGGGTGTATTTTCTGCATAGAAAAGATGAAACTCCTGAAGTTCTGTTGGATCATGTGAGGATGATTGAGACAACCACAAAGTACAAAGTCAAGATTCTGAGAAGTGATAATGGTACTGAATTTAAGAATTCAAAGATGGAAGAGTTCTGCAAATACAAAGGAATCATTCAACAATTCTCTGCTCCTGGCACACCTCAGCAAAATGGAGTAGTAGAAAGGAAGAATAGAACTCTTATTGAAGCTGGCAGAACTATGTTGGAAGAAGCTAAATTACCTACATATTTCTGGGCAGAAGCAGTCAACACAGCATGCTATACACAAAATCTTACATTGATAAACAGGCATGGTGTCACTCCTTATCAGTCTCTCAAAGAGAAGAAGCCAAGTCTGAAGCATCTGCATGTGTTTGGCTGTAAATGTTTTGTTCTCAGAACTCATCCTGAACAGCTAGGGAAATTTGAAACAAAGGCTGATGAAGGAATATTCATAGGTTATCCTACATCAAGAGCCTTCAGAGTTTTTAATTTGAGAACAAGAACTGTCATGGAGTCAATTCATGTATCTTTTGATGATAAGAAGATAACTGGAATCATTGAAGACTCGCATGATAGATTGTTATTTGAAAATGAAGCTTCCAAGGAACCTGAAGAAAGTGAATCAGATCCTGTCAATTCATCAGATACTGATGGGTCACCAAATCCTGACGACTCATCAGGTACTGATGGTGCTAATACTGATGATGCAAACAACAGTGATACAACTAGTAGTGCTAATGTTGAGGGGGAGCAACGGCATTCAACTACAAGTTCAGAGTCAACTCAATCATCAGAACAGAATTCTTCAGATACTGATTCAAGTGAAGATCCTGATAACACATCAGGAGGGCATAGCAATAATTCAGGGAGAGCTTCAAATCAATCAAATTCTTTCAATCAAGATAACACCAATCCAGGGGGAGCATCTACTTCAAGAAACAATTTGACACCAGCAAGGAAATGGACAAAAGATCATACTCCTGATTTGATAATTGGAGATCCTGATGCAGGTGTTCAAACAAGAAGTGCAACTCAGAATGAATGTTTATATAATAACTTTCTATCCAAGGAGGAGCCTAAGAAAGTTGAAGATGCACTTAAAGATGCTGATTGGGTTACTGCAATGCAAGAAGAACTGAATGAATTTGAAAGGAATGAAGTCTGGAAACTGGTACCAAGACCAAAGAATAGATCAATTGTTGGTACAAAGTGGATTTTCAAGAACAAGACTGATTCTGATGGAGTCATTATCAGAAATAAAGCTAGACTAGTTGCAAAGGGGTATTCCCAACAAGAGGGAATTGACTATGATGAAACTTTTGCTCCTGTTGCAAGACTAGAAGCCATCAGGATATTTCTTGCTTATGCAGCACATAAGAAATTCAAGGTTTTCCAGATGGATGTTAAAAGTGCTTTCTTAAATGGTGAACTAGAGGAAGAAGTTTATGTTGAACAACCTCCTGGTTTCATTGATCCTAAATATCCAGATCATGTCTACAGACTGGATAAGGCACTTTATGGACTAAAGCAAGCTCCAAGAGCATGGTATGAAACCTTAGCTCAATTCTTACTGGAAAGTGGATTCAAAAGAGGTGCAATTGATAAAACTCTATTTTATTTGAATCATGGTAAGGAGTTGCTGTTAGTTCAGATTTATGTTGATGATATCATTTTTGGGTCAACAAACAATAAGCTGTGTGAAAAGTTTTCCAAGCTTATGCAGTCAAGATATCAAATGAGCATGATGGGAGAAATGCGTTACTTTCTGGGTCTTCAAGTTAAACAGACTGATGAAGGGATTTTTATTAATCAGTCTAAATACACAAGGAATTTACTGACAAGGTTTAACATGCAAGACAATACTCCTGCTTCAACTCCCATAGCTACAGCTACCAAACTTGATCCTGATCAAGGTGAAGAGGTAGATGTAACTCACTACAGAGGAATGATTGGCTCTTTATTGTATCTCACTGCCAGTAGACCAGATATCATGTTTGCAACCTGTCTATGTGCAAGATTTCAAGCAAAACCTAGAGAACCACATCTGATTGCAGTCAAAAGAATTTTCAGATATCTCAAAGGCACTCCTTCACTTGGCCTTTGGTATGCAAGGGAATCAGATTTTGGGTTGTGTGGTTATTCAGATGCTGATTTTGCAGGATGCAAAATAGACAGGAAAAGTACTTCAGGAAGTTGTCAGTTTTTGGGTGGAAGACTAGTTTCATGGTTCAGTAAAAAGCAGAAATCTATTTCCACTTCAACTGCAGAAGCTGAGTACATTGCTGCAGGAAGTTGTTGTGCTCAGATAATGTGGATGAGAAATCAGTTGTTAGATTATGGCCTGTCATACTCAAAAATCCCTATTTATTGTGATAACCAAAGTGCTATTGCAATGACAGGAAATCCAGTTCAGCATTCTCTTACTAAACACATCAGTATCAGATATCACTTTATAAGAGAACAGGTTCTGGAAGGAACAATTGAACTTCACTTTGTTCCTACTGATCAACAACTAGCTGATATATTCACCAAGCCACTACCTGAAGCTACTTTCAATAAGTTGGTGAATGAACTTGGAATGATGAATTTTGAGAA
This sequence comes from Heracleum sosnowskyi, assembly GCA_030848705.1. Taxonomy (NCBI): domain Eukaryota; kingdom Viridiplantae; phylum Streptophyta; class Magnoliopsida; order Apiales; family Apiaceae; genus Heracleum; species Heracleum sosnowskyi. The sequence continues at coordinate 19,963,531 of CM061235.1, read as the reverse complement.
TTTCTGAGGAAAAGCTACAGAGAGGAAATCCTGATAACCGTCAGATCCTGATGGTTATTCAGAAAGGTATGTATCTTTGATCAAATCCTGATAGGACTCAATCCTGACAGGAAATCAATTGGTCAAATCCTGATGCTCAGATATTGAAGCTGGTATGAAAACCAGAGGTTCTATGCTAATTTGTCATTAACACTCCTGGTAAACTCTGGACAATTAGATTGTTACTTAGTCTTTGATTAAGTTTTCAGTGTTAATTATCAATTTCAATTTCATTATTAACAGAGTTTATTATTTATCATCTCTATATCACTTTGAGTGTTACTAACAAATTTTGCAGGCAAGTACAGGAAGCAAACAATTGAGAAAATAGACAAATTTCATTAATACTTGAAGATACATTACACATGAAATATGGAAATTACATATTTGTTTTCCTAGTCTATTTTCTACTCAGGAACTCGTGCTTTACAGATAAGCATGAACACGTGCCCTGCAAATTAGCATGAATGCTCCTGAGCAGCTTCACAGTCCTTCAGAACTGGAAGGTCTCTTGTTCCATCCTTAAGAGACAAGAAGAGGAGCTGATTTACTTGAAGGCGGATCGTCACCGTGACCACCGGGACGCCTCCGTGCCTCCAACTTGCATGACATACAAGCATCACGGATTCTCTTCTTACGTTTCTCAAGCTCTCGGACGAGCTCTTCAGCATCCCAATCGTCTTCATCCTCTTCATTGACAACGATGAGATTTTCAAGAGGATTCCAATCAGGATTTGCCTGATGGAAGTTATGAAGAAGCACATCAGCCATTGCATTCACAAAAGCATGATGCTCTTGTGGATCAGGAATAGGCTGAGGTCCCTCTTGCTCTGCAATCTCTGCTAGAGCCTCATCCATTTGTTGCCAAATTCTATCAAGTTCTTCATCAGGTATGTTGTTTTGATTGTTGGCAGCCATTGAAAAACAAAGAAGGTGAAAGGTTTTCGTAAGTTTTTCTCTGGAGAGGGTTTGTGTTTTAATAGATATATGATGATTATGCTTAACAGTTCTCTTTTATAGAGAATGTGTATTAAGGGTGCAGGTCATTTCTACAATCTCGATGAGACGGTTCGGTTTTCCATAAATATTTTTGCCTCGTTTGCTGGTAAGCATGTTTTAATTCTATGACCATTAATTTGGTTATTTTTCTTAAACCAAAACGCTATTCAGGATTGTTAAAATAAATTTTGTTTTCTTAAATAAAATTTTATTTTAATCTTATTGAATATTTTTTTTAATCCTGATATGGCAAAATATTTTGTGCGGAAATGCTTTTATTCCTGATGAGGTTAGGTTTTTCTTACATCAGAAAATGCCTACTCATTATGGACTACTTTCTAATGCTATGGTACAAGGCCCAACCCACCTTGTTCCTGACACAAGCATGCAACCTATACAGTCTAAACAGTTAACAACCACCTCTACTGTCTCTCAAAAGACTTTAGTTGTAATATCAAAGAAATCAGCTAGAACTGATGTGTCTGGAAGGCAATCAGGTTCAAAGGATTTTTCCTCTACACCACTCACTAAAAAGAAGATACAAGGGGGTGTACAAGGGGTCCTGGTGAAGAAAGCTGATAAGGTTGTTAAGAATGTTCCTGTGAAAAGGAAGTTAAGGTTGATTGATGAAAGTGATTCAGAGGATGACTTACCTATATCCTCTGTGATGAATGTGAACAAGGAAGTTGCTGATACTGCTACTAAAGCTGTGGTACTTTTATCAAAACCACAAAAGCCAAGGAAATTATCAAAGAGCAGGTATCATATTCCTTTGACAGTGCAAATGAAGGATACTGATATTCAGACATCAAATCCTGATGTTAGTATTCCTGATGCAGCAACAAAAGTTGTCTCTATATCAGACTCTCCAGCCTCTCCATCTCAGATTCGAGGACATTCTTGGGAGAAGGTTTCTACAACTGCTTCCTTGGTTGGTCTTACACCTACATCAAAGAAAAAGAGGAATGCAGAAGAGTTAGTCTATCAGAGACAGAAGAAGCTGAAAGGATCAAGCCCACAAGAACCTGAATTTCAGAGTAATTCAGCAGCTACTGGTGATCCTGCCACACAAGAACCACTCAATCAAAGTTTGGGTGAAGGCTTACCTAGTGGAATGGTCACACAAGAACCATTTTCTCAAAGGGAGAATGAAGACATCAACATTCCAGCTACACAAGAACCATCTTCTCAAAGTGAAGATGCAGGCAAAGCTACAGCTTCTGTTGAAAGATTGGTCGAGAACATTGTCAATGAGGGAAGCACACAAGAACCTTTAGCTCAAAGTGTTGAAGCAGCTTCTGAACCTCAAGCTCCACAAGAACCATTGGTAGCAAATACTGATGCAAGCATATCAAATCCTGACGATGTTCATCCTGACGTTAGTGGTGCTCCTGATACTGAGCCTATTTTGATACAGCCACTTCGTTCAAGACCAATGGATCATCCTATCTCAGAATCACAGGATAAAATGAAAGGTATTGAAATTCCTGATCCTGATATATCTCATGGTTCTGATGATGATAATTCTGATGATGATAGTGATGATGATAATGAGAATAGAAAAGAGAAGGAACAGCTTGCTACAGCACTCAAGATTAGTCTTGGAACTAATTTTGGTTCATCAAGTACATATATGGCTAGCAATGCTTTCACTGGGAAAGATCAGAGACAAGATTTTTCTACTCCTTCCTTTGATCCTGCAGAGGCATTTAGACAGAATTAATGGAACAATTCATGGCATCAATCTGATGAATCTATCAGTTTTTCTTCTGCTATTGAACATGCCTATAATGCAGTGAAGTCTATATAGAATCAAGACTTGAAGAATCATCTGAAGGCTACTACTCTGTTATCCAAAAGTCTGAAAAGTGAGATTGATTCTATCAAGGGCTCAACTGAAAATGTGAGGACTGATATCTTTAATAATTTTACAAAGGTGCCTACTACTTTACAACTGAGGGTAGTGGAATCCCAAGTGAAATCTGTTGTTTCAGAACAAACCTCCATCAATCAAAGAATTGATTCTCTGGATACTAAGGTAACTGAAATTCAAGCCTCTCTTTCCTTAATTTTGCAATTATTGTCAAATCCTGATGTCAAAAAGGGGGAGAAGGTTATTCAGACAAAATGTACACCTGATCTAGTATTAAGAAATAATGATGATGATACTGGAGATGATGGTGGTGACAAAGTAATACAAGGAGAAACCTCTGATGCTGCGGTTTTGAAGTCTACAATTCAAACTTCTCAAAGTCAATCTACGCGGTCAACTCATGTTTCTGATTCTGGAGTTAAGACAGTAAGAACATTGGTGCAATCTCAGATCCTGACGGAAGATCAAATCCTGACACCTGGTCATGGACACATTCTTGCTACAATTCCTGAAGGTGATGAAGATGTAATTATTGATAATCCTGAAGATGCATCAAATTTATTCCAGAAGTTTTCTACAAAAGACGGTAGAATTGTTACTCTTTATCACACTGATAAAAGAGTTCAACAATTATTTGCCAGAAAAGCACTCTCTACAGCAAGTGAAGAATATCCAGATCTCTCACATGAAGAATTCTTGAGACTACAAAAAGAGACAATGGAAAGCTATACTGCTCCTGCTAGAGGTAGAGGAAGCAGAGGTAGGAGAGGTGCTAGAAGAAGTAAAAGAGGTTCTTCAACTCAAATATTACCTAGACAGACAAGGTCTAGAGGGTTAAGAATTGAAGAAATTCCTGAACCTATTCAAACTCTAGTAGTTCCTGACAGATCTACTTTTGGTGATGATGGAATTGTTGAAGAAGAACCTGAATTGAGAAGAAAATCAAGTAAATCAACTCTCAGCAATACAAATCAAATTGAAGATTCTAATCCTGACAATATTCAAGATCCTGACGAATCTGAAATTCTGCAAGAGGTTGATTTGATAATCCTATCTACTGTTGTTGATTGTCACAACAAAGAAGTAGATGAAGAAGAAGAAGCCAGAAGAAGAGATATTACAAAGAGAACAAATGAAGATTTTAATCTCTATCTACAAAGGCTTAAAGTTTCAAATGAAAGAAAATGGAGAAATTCAAGCAGACAAGAATCTTTACTTGAAAGAAGCTACGCTCATGAAAAGGAGAAATACAAGAAGTGGAAACATATTAGCACATTAAGTTGTGATACACCTATCAATTTTCAGTCTGGTGGAATTATTACAAGCGCTTCAAGTGTTGTTGATTTGTCTGATATGGCTAGATCAAAAACACTCTGGTTAAAGATGTTTTCGAATCTGAAGCAATTGTCAAGTAATTCAAGAGGAGGTATTGGACACAGAGATGGTGAATATCTGAATATGTCATATGTTGATCCTTACTCCTTGACAGAAATTGGAGGTACTCTAACTTCTGAAAACCTGAACAATTTATTAGCTGTTGATATAGTTATAGATTGTCATGATGGTTTTGAAAAGAAAGCAAAGCTTCTGTACTTCATGAAAGATGGTAGTGTGAAGATTCTATCTATTCAAGATCTGCTGATGAAATCTACACAGGAACTGAAATATGTTCACTATCTGTTAAGATGGAAGAACCAAGTGTACAAAGTATGGGCTGACATGATTTTGTCAACTATAAGAAGAAGACTGGATGGAAACAGTAATTTTGATGGTAATTATATTCCCATGTACTTAAATCAAAGAGGTCAGGATGTGGAAATGCAAAGAGGTACTGCTGTTAAAGAAGTAACTTTTGGTATGACCCAACTTACTCTCAATCCTGATGGGAAGGAAATTGCTTATCTTTTGCTTGAAGAGCACAGTCTACAGAAAAGCTCCATACAGAATCTCAGAGCAGCTATCTACCAGATTAATGAGGAAGATGAAGAACTCAGAAATCTTAAGGAAAGACTGATTCAAATTCTTGAAGAAAAAGAAGAAAGTTTATTATCCAACTTCTTGAAGATGAATCTGTTCTATCAAAAAGCTTAAACAGATAAGTTGTTTCTGAAGATACTCGTACATTTTGATACATGTTTTTGACATCATTGAATATTTGGAATCTATACTTTATTTCACAAAGTATGAGATTGGGGGAGATTGTTAGATCAGAATTCAATGATCGTCAGAAGCTAGACTCAACTGATCAGGATTGCTGACGTCATCAGTATTGCATGGTCATCAGTATTTGATCAAGCGTCAGTATCTTATTGATCATCAGGATTCCTACTCAGACTATGATCAGGTTTGATCATCAGGACTTGAAGCTGATCAGGATTCCTACTTCGAGTTATATTTGGAGTCTAGATAAACATGGAAGTTTGTTCCTGGTTTGTAGAATGCAGCTATCGATTAAAGATATGTTTCTATCTTTGTTATGATTAGGACTTATCTTGTTATTGATAGAGAAGCTGTGTGCACTATATAAACACAGTTTTGGTTTCGATTTATGTATTCATTCGAGAGAGAACATAATCGAAGAGAAGCTCTTAAGAACAGAATTTCTTGAGAGAGTTTTTGTAAGCTAGCAGCTCTTAAGAACATCAGAATTTCTTAAGAGAGTTTGTAACAGTTTTATATCAAAGTTAATAAAGCTGTTATTGTTATTGTTATTGATCTTTCATATTTGTATTATATAAAGTCGAGAATCTTATACAATTGTATTCAACCCCCTTCTACAATTGTTATTTACTGGGCAACACGAAATTTCACCAAAAACGGACTAAATAATTATTATTTGAGGATATTTAAGGATTTAAATTATTAATTCCATGGATATGGATTTGATAAATGAATTAGAAGTATCGAGAACGATTTCGGTAAAATACCTCGATAAAACCCTCGAGAAACCTTGCGAGCGTTCTACGAAATTAAACGAACCAGAAAAGCTACTTTATTCCAAGCCAATGCATGCTTGCCAAGTGTCAAGACAAGAAGAGACCAAGGGTGATGACTCACCACATTGGATAAATATCAAGTAATTAAACAAGATAAGAAGAAAAAGAAAAAGGAAGAGAAATTTCGGGAGAGAAGAAGAAAGAAAAATGGGAGAGAAAGAAATGATCATAACTTGAGATTCCATTGTCCGTTTTTGGCGTTCCACCACTCGAATCGAAGCTCTCGAGAAGCCCGACGTAACCATGGTAAGCAATCGCCTCACCTCTGTCATTTACCCTTCGATTTCAGTGAGTAACAGTTGGAGAAGATGATGAATAGTAACTTGTATTTTGCTTTGTTGCTTTTGATATTGAGTTTGTGGATTCCAAAGGTTGTATTAAGCAAGGATCTAAGGTTACATAAGGAATATAGCAGCAAGCAAGCTTGGAGGAAGGTATAAACCTCTGCCCCTTTGAGTTTTATATGAGTTTTAAAGTGGTTTTGATGTTCATGTAAAGTTAAGATCATGATTAAGTGATTTAGTGATTATTTGGATTTGTTTGAATGTGTAAAATGATGGGTGTTGGATTTGAGCCTCCCCACTGATCTTAGAGGTGTATGATGGTTGTTTGTTGAGGTTGTAGATGTATGGTATGCCCGGTGTGGCTTGGTTATGTTGTGACAAAATAGGATTATTCGATTTTTAGCCGTCGTAATGCCCGATTTTCGGTAACTCTATAAACTGCCTAGAATCAGAAAACCTAACTGCCTCTTTTGGTTCAGTTATGAACATGAGTGTGTAGAGATTTGTTTCTAGTTTACGTGAGCGCAAGAATCATGTCATTACGATTTACGGTTTATGAGATATGACCATTTTAGTGAAAGTGGTTCAAGGAATGAGATTGCAGAAATGTACCAACTTTGTGGCTATGTTTGAGACCCTTAAGAGTTGTTTTAAAATATGGAATTTTGTATTGAAGTGTCAAGGGAAGTTACGAAGGTTTCGAGTCTAAAAGATTATTTCCGATTTTATAAAAATGTGTTAGCCGAGGTTGCGCAAGTGAAAACCACTAAGAACATGACTTAGAAACCCATGTTGTAAATGGTTAAGTATAACTTGTATTCGAGGATCGATTTCGGACTAAACCTACGACTTAAGTAATTGTCGATTAACATGGACTTAGTATGAGCCTATAACGAGTTAGTAATGCCTTGGTTGTGTTTCGCTTACGTGTTTAAGCATTGAGTACAAGTGGATTATCCAGGGGATTAATCGTGCGTTTTCTTTGACTTTGTCTAGATTGTCCGGCATCGTCGCGAACCCCTATCACTTCTTGAGCATCAGGCAAGTTTTCTAAATCTATACTTTGAAGTATTGATTATATATTACTGTTGTTGCCATGTGTGGAGTTATACAGTTGTGCGATACATGTTATATTGTATAAAATAGAGTTTGATTTGGATTTATGTATGAGCTTTGAGATAAAGTAGTTATAAACCGGCATACCTTGTAGCTCTAGAGATAAGAGCATACTTCTTGTTTTCGACTCTAGACCGGGAGTCAGTATTTGAGATATGGAGATAGCCGTGGAAACCCGGAGGGATTCCAGCGGCAGTGTACTAATTATTTTGAGGACTGCTATTATTAAACATTAATTATATTTCTAGAAAGTATTAATTACCTGGAAATGATTTGAGGAATGTTATTTGAATATTACCTCATTCAAAGGTTGTTACTTGGAAATGATTTGGTAATTGGCTTATAAGCTAGATATGGGATATCAGTTATAAGCCAGGTTTTATAAAGGCCCTAGGTTAAGGGCGTATGATATTTCTTAAGATCAGTAGTGATTATAGTTTGTGTATGATAAAGGTTATTTTTCCGATAAAGACATCAGGTACTGTTATTCGAGGGTTAATTATTTTATTTAAGGAATATTAATTATGAATATTCATTTGAGGATTATTGACTTTAAGAATATTATTTATTAATATTCATTTTAAGAATATTATTTATTAATATTCATTTGAGGATTATCGACTTACAGAATATTATTTATTAATATTCATTTGAGGATTATCGACTTACAGAATATTATTTATTAATATTCATTTGAGGATTATCGACTTACAGAATATTATTTATATTCATTTGAGGATATTGACTTTAAGAATATTATCGTACATATTCATCTGGGGATTATGTAACGAATAGTATGTTTGAATATTCATTTGAAAGTTATTGAATTGTTTAATGAATATTACTTTTGAATATTCATTTGAGTTTAATTATTTAATGAATATTATTTTAAAATATTCATTTAAGGATTATTTATTTAATGAATATTATTTTCAAATATTCATTTAAGGATTACTTATTTAATGAATATTATTTTCAAATATTCATTAAAGGATTACTTAGTTAATGAATATTATTTTTAAATATTCATTTGAGGTTTACTTATTTAATAAATACGATTAATTATTTTCAAATCAGAAAGAGGTTCCCAAAACATTGTTTTCCATTTGAATCTGTCTTTTAAGAAGATTTAAATGCTCGCTCAACTATCAAAAATATGGGAAGCCTGATTTAAGTGACTACTACTCTTTTTAAACTCTCAATTCAAAACCTGTCAAGGGACAGATATTTTCTTGGAGCAATTTAATTGCTGCCAGTCTAATGTTGTGTTACCACCTCAATGATCGAGGGGTAAATTCATGGAACAAGTCGATATCCATTAACAAGCATAGCTTGGGAAATATTGGAGAATCTTCCTTTCCAACCTAGATATAACTACTTAGCGGAGTCGTATCAACAAGTATCACACTTGGGGAAAGGAGGACGATCTTTACGTTTCAGAGTCATGGATTTCATCTGAACTAGGAGCAAAGTGTAAGAGGTCGAGTCGCGCCGATCCATCATTTTATTGCCCCAAATGGGCCGGGAGATCCAGAAAGGCGGTAGACAATGTCAGGCTGTCGTGATACTTCCATCTACATGTAGAAAACATATAATTTTGTTGTACAAACCTGCTACTGATCATAGTAAGGTTGGTACGACGGGCGCGGAGAAGGCTCCAGTATTGGTTCATCATCCAATTTGGATATTCCTGCAACATGTATTGGGGTGAAGAACCAATCGTGTTGGCAGGGGGTCGAGAAGTGTTTGGAATTGAAGTGACAATAAATTCATGCAACTTCATCTTTTATTTTATGAGTTATGACTCTGTGGATACCTTACATAACATGAGTTATGGTAAGGGAGTTATTTATAATGAATCACCTTATAACTTCATCTTTTAAGATATGTGTTGATATTCTGCTTACATAGCAGATATTTTTGGAAAGGTTATATTGGTTTACTTTGAAACCTCATCTTTTATATTATACTAGAACTTTGTTCATAATATAGCAAAAGTTTGCAGAAATATTATGGAAATGATATTTGAAGTACAATAATGGTACTGTTTTTGGGAATACATTCCGATAAGGATATAATTTCAGTATCGAGATATTTTGACAAATTATTGTCTTATACCCGCTTTATTCTGGGTTGAGTTAAAGGCAGAATTATGCCATATTTTCATTACCTTGCTGAGCTATCGCTCACTCTTGCTATTGTTTTATATATATTATATAGCAGCGAAGCAGGATGCCAATGGGTCGGCACATACCTCGCAAGGCATTTCCGTAAACAGTTTCTAGCAGTGATCTCGAGAGTAGTACGAACCAATCGAATCAGGCTACAGCTTTTGGTATTCAACTTATGTATAGATATGAATGGTATGAGAGGATTGTGAGCATCAGAAGGCTAAGTTGGTAATGTAACATTACTTAGAAATTGTATCAGTGACAGATTCAAAAGACATTTGGGTATTGTAATAAAAGTTATTTATTCCGCAGTTGTTGTATTGTGTCGTTTCTGAGACTCTAACCTGGGTGTGTGTGTGTGTGTGTGAGACATATGTTGTGGGGTCATGAGTAGGTGAATTATGAATGGTGTGAGTAATACAGGTAAGGCAAGGAATATATGGATTGTGACAACCCTAGATCCCTGACCCCGGATTTGGGGCTGTTACATGAGAGGCAGCCAAATGAGTTGGCAAAAGGTGAGGGACTTGAGCATGTCCAAAGTGATTTTGAGGGAGCCTCGCACTTACAGGCACTAGGCCATGAGAGTTCTTCTGTGAGGAGTGATGATATCACTCAGAAAAACAATGAGAGTGTGAGAACCCCCATAGCCTCCAAGCCTCAGTCTTTTCCTTCACCCCCAAGAAGGACAAGAACAGGTGGCTCCTCTTCTGCACTCAGATTTGCAGCTCTAGAGAACATGTGTCTCTCCATGGAATCCAAACTTGAAACCATGTCTACTATGGTCGCCTCTGGCTTCTCCAGCATTCAGGAAGCCATTCAGGTTCTCTCTGCTAGTCTTGATGCTGCCAACTTACCTAAGGGGGAGAAAAAGGCAAGATCAGAATCACAAAGGGTAGAATCAGAAGGTGTCACCAGCTGTTGCTCAGGGGGAGCCTGTCTCAAAGAAGGTTTCAAGGAGTGAGGGGGGCCTGCAGCTAAAGGGAGATCAAAGAAGAAAAGGGGAGCAAGTGCAAGAGGCTGAAAACCTCTTTGAATATGAGATGGCTGGAGAAACAGTTCTAATGTCCAAAGAAGTCTTGGAAGCAATGCAATGGAATGTTCCTTCCAAGAACCCAATATTACCTCCTGTGACAATAAGAGAACCAACTCCAATGCCAAAGGAGAGTGCTCTTGAAAAACAATGGAGAGAAAAGGGAGGAGCAGAACAGGCTGGAAAAGGGAAAGACAAGATGCCTGAATACATCTTGTCAGGAAACACTTAGAGTGAAGGAACAGAGTTCAGTCAGGAAGATGCCAATGCCTTGATGGTTGACCACAGGGAAAGTACTTTGAAGAATCATGATGAGGACTTCTACAAGATAGTTGAGGGAGCTATGAAGGAGCCTAGCAGAAGGTTGAATAACTGCTCAACTTTGCTTAAAGAGAAAATCATCAGTGTATGTGTAAAGATCAATGAAGAAAGGAGGTGGGCTATTGATGTGTACTTAAACACTGGAATATCCATATTCATTACTATGCAGCTGTTGCAGAGTCTTCCTGCAAAGGTGCTAACTGTGATGAAGAACAAAATCAAGGCAAACCATACAGCCTTCAATGAGATTTTACATCTACAAATGCTGAATTTAATTTCAGAGAAACTTCCAGAAGTCTACACCAATCCATTTTGTGTCTACTATGAAAATACCACTAAAAGTGGTAACAGAAGATGTGCATACATGAGTCTAGGAGGCACTTCAACAATGGAGTCAAGGTCAATTTTGAAGGTGTTAAACATGATTCTCAACTCTAAAGCCAACAAGGAAAGAGTTCTTGCTGTCAATGCAATCTATGACTTGCTGGTGAAAAGGGGACAAGGAACTGAGTTCTACAATGAAGAAAATGATCTCCAAAGCAAACTCCAACAGAGCTGAACAATGAGAAATCTACTCCTATGATGTTCCTTTTGATGATGATGATGAGTTGGATGGTAGTGGAGGAACTGGAGAAGCAGGAAATGCTAGTGGAAGCACTTCTGGGAATGTTGAAACTAAATCCTAGGAGGAAAATGAAAAAGAAGCTCCTGTGCAAGAAAAGAAAGATGCTAGAGTTACATAAGAAGAGGAGTCTGTAATAGTTGAAGCTTTGGAGGCAAATTTTTTAAGATGTGCTATAGACAGTATAAATGCTGAAAAAGATACTGTCACCAAAGAAGCTGTCACAGAAGACACTATCCTCAAGGAAGCTGTCATGAAAAAAAGCTGTCACAGAAGACACTGTCAAGGAAGATACTATCATGGAGGATACTGTCAACAAAGATGATGTCAAGGATGAAATCAAGCCTACTGTCAAACCTAAAAGGACAAAATCCTTAGCAAGGGCCTGGTTTTCTAGATAGGAACCTGAACCTGAACCTGAGGAGACTACAAAAGCAAGGAAAGGAAAACACAAGTACTCGGGAAAGGAGAAAGCCACTGGGCTTGGCAGAAAACTGAGGAAGCCTATCCAGTCAAAACTTTACAGCTCTTTGGATCTTTTGGAAAAGGAAGCTCAGGAAATCAAGAATGTTGAAGTGAAGTTAGATAACAACAAAGAAGCAACTGAATATATTCTTTGGTTGAGTGCATCAAGGTTTGTGACAGTTAAAAAGGATTTTACCATGGAGGTAATCTCACATGATGTGTCACAGACACTTTCATTCAGTAGGAGAAAAGTCACAAGGAGAATTGAATACTTCTACTTGGTAAGGATGGTCAATCTAATGCAAGGTTATGACAATGTCCCTGAGAAAGTCATGAACCATGTTTTAACATACAAAGCTGAGAGAGATGAAGAATTCTATCAGAAATTTGGGGAATGGTCACTGTTTGATGATGCTGATATTGCTCATTTACTTGAATATTTTGATGAAGAAATAGCTGAGTATGAAGATGATCTTCCTAAAGAAGAAATACAAACCCAACCAGGTCAAGAAGGACCTTCAAATCCTACAGAAAGTGAAGCCACTGAAGATATGGAAGCTCCATTCTTGAACAAATGCAAAGAAGCCAACAGAGTTGAAAGTGAAGATCCCAATTACCAATCATGCATGCTAGAAAATCCACTAAGGATCAAGTTCATAAATGAAGAGATCTCTGTGTGGAGTTTTCACAAGTTAAAGACAAGTGCCTTGAAAGATCTACTCTACTTGGTGATTGGATCAACTCATCCATTAGAACAGGTATGTTCTTTTGAGATTGAGGAAATTCTGAGTAAAAGAAAGGGTGAAGATTCAAAGCTGGATAAATCAAGAAGGAAAACCCTGAATGCATTTCCTGGAAGGAGATTTAAACTTGTTGAAGGTGTATTGAAGTTTAGAACTTATGCCTTTGATAAAGAACTTTGGATAGACCTTCAGGATGCAAGATTATGTCTCTCCAAAGTAGTCCAGAAATACATTGATGAAATTGAAGATGATGCCATCTCTCCTGAGGAGAAAGCAATGGTGGAAGGGCTCAAGGAGATTCTGAAAGAAGCTCTCAACAGAGAGGATGAAGCAAGACAGAAAAAGAAATTTGAAGCTAAGTAAAAGTTCTCTGTCAATTCTGATCTTGGTTAGTTAAGTTGTCAGCATGTATTAATTGTAAATTTGTTGTTATTTTCCATAAAAACAAATTGGGGGAGATTGTTAGGATTTATGGGTGATAGCTATGAGACAACTAACTAGATATTTTATGTACTTAATTTTATTAACTATGAACATATTGTCACAGCCAGAGTATGTCTATGTAACCGTTTTTGTTTGCTGCAAATAAGATTCTAGTACATCTTGGTAGAAGTTCATTTATTTGTTCAAGCCTCAAGAAGTGCTCAAGATGGACAACAAGAATAAATATTACTGTCACAGCATTGACAATAAGGTTACTTGAAGACAGCATGTTGCAAGTCACGACAGTATATTCACTCTGACAGCAACATTGGCGGAAGCCCTCGGACAGCAACTTTACTATAGCCTGACAGCAAGCTTGGAAATCCTGACAGCACTTTATGCGGGGATTTTGTACTGTCACCAAAAGCGCATTCCTGTGACAGCAAGCTTAGCCATCAGGATACTGTCATGAAGGGATAACATTTGTATTGGGGATCTACTCAGTCAAACTTGTGACAGTTTGGATGTTCAAGAAATAGGCGTGTTGCAGTATCCCACCACTGCATCAAGTCTGCAAGACTACGACCGAAGCTTGAGAGATCACATGACAAAGCTCACCAATTCCAGAGTATGACAAATCTACATCCACTGAATTGTGTTAGCTTAATATAGAAAGTTTCTAGATTGCTTTGTTCTGTACTGATAAGCTGTTTATATAGCAATTTAGGAAAGACTCACGGGTAGACAATTTGTAAGAAGCTGCCACATGAAAATGACAGCAGCTTCATGAACCCGTGTTGATAGTGATAGGATTAGTCTACTTAGACTATCAATAAATCTATTCTTTGTAATCACTCGAGAAAGTAGCTCAAGAAAACGAACATTTTCTTGAGGTTGTAGCAACCCATTGCAAAACATTTATTTTGTGAGAAATACTCGTGTGTTTACTTGTGTTTGCATTAGATAAACTGATAAACGTTAATCTTAGTTTTTGTTGTTGAAACGTAGATTGAGATTTATCAGTATTGCATTCAACCTCCCCCCCCCCCCCCCCCCCCACCCTCTGCAATAGTCAAGGACCAACAAAGATTATAGTTTTTGGTTTGGAGATGACCTCAGGCAGCCTCAGGAATTGATCTCTCTTTAGATCATCACATAGCTTTTTATTGTTCTCCCCTTTCTTTTCAATGAGCTCCAATAGAGTGTCCAGTTCAGTGTACTTTAGGTTCTCCAGATATTTAAAGGACAAATGCCATATATAATTGCCTTTGGAGACCATGATTATTTCTCTAAGATGGATATCATTAACTTTCCTGACCTCCACTATAAGATATTTGATCTCTTCATTGAGCCTGTGTCTGTATTTCAGGGCTTCATCTTGTACACTGATTTTCATGGCTTTCAAAAACTCCAGGAAGGCTTCATCATGATAGAGATTTGAATTGGCAACTTCCTGTAGCTTGGCCTTAGTGACAATATCAACTTTGACTGGTTGAGCACTTGTTGTGACTTGAGGAGCAGGTACTTCCATGGGCATTGTGCCTGGGTAGAAAGTTGTTGTGACAGAGCTCTTCTGGCCATCTCTACTGGTGACAGAAATAGTAGGAAGGGTGAGAGGCTTGAGATCTTTTTCTGTGATTTTGCCCTTTAGCTTTTTCTGCTTAGCCAGTGCTCCCCCTTTCTTTTCCAGAATGACTTCCTTTCCTTTCTCCCCCTTAGGCTTGGGATCAGACAAGATGTCTTGAGCTTCTCCAGGAACAGGAAGGTTCATACTTTTCATCATAGCTATCATCATTTGCTGCTGGACTAGCAAGATATTGGAGGTTGTATTGTTTTGGTCATCCAGCTTTGAATTGAGGAGCTCCAAGGAATGAGAAATCCCTTGGTTTTCAGATTTTAGCTCAGCCACTTCTCTTTCCCATCTATCAACTTTGGAGAAGAGTTGCTCAGATTTGAAGGAGTTGAGAGACTGGTCCTTGATCTTTGAGAAGTCAAACTTGGATATGTTAGAGATGGGAACTTCATCTACCAGCTTGTCCCCATACTGATTCTTCCACGTGACAGAAATTATGGAGTTGGAGTTGATGTTGGATTGCACCTGATTCTCTAGCTTGGTAGACAGCTTCTTCAAATTATCAGAGACCAAGGCCAAGATGCAATCCATTTTAGTGACATTCTGTGCATTCTTCTTTACCTCCTTAAGGATGCCATCCACCTTGGGAAAATCAGAAAGGTAGGAGTTCTTGATATGTGCCAAAGAGTGATCTGTTTCTTCTTTGATGGTTGATATTTCTGATTGAAGACCTTTCCCAAGGAAATACAGAGCCTTTAGCTGACTTTTGTACACATCATTGACTGCCTCATAGATTTCTGCAGGAGAGAGACTTTTGGCATTTGACCCCAAGGCAGTTAGGTAGTCTTCCCTGAGAAAAGCTAGAGCATCCCTAAGCTTCATAGATCTCTTGGCATCCAACCAGGCATCTACATTGCCATCCTGTTGAGCCTCATCAACTATCTTCTCCTTTTGTGCTTTAACATCCTCCCTGTGGCATTAGAGAATAGCTTCATAGTCTTTGTTGGGGAGACCAGCTGTCAGGAGATGTTGAGCAATCTTAGAGAACTCATCAATCTGTGCCACATGTAAGCTTTGGAGTGCTTCTTCCGTCAATTGTGTGGGCACAGATGATGATCCTGAAGGCCTGTCATGTTGCACAGACTCCAGCCATTGAGACATGGTGGCCTGAGCCAAGTGAGAGCTAGTGCTAGGCACTCCTGTCACAGATGAGGGTTCTGCAACAGGTATGGAAGTGGATTGAGTCTCCTCCAGCCTTAGAATAGCTGTAGAGTATGATACGGTCTCCATTGAAATGGGATGAGTTACAGCATCATCTCTATTTGCCTGTGAAGGCATGTCCAAATCCCTGAGGATTGGAGAACTAGGCATAGAGTCTCCAGTAAAAACTGGTGAATCCTCCATGTTTGTGTTGGTGTCATTAGAATATGTCCCAGCATGCATTTCCTGACCAACTGAATGGGGGTCCTGGGTGGTGAGTACAATGTCAAGCACCATGTCACTTGAAGGGGGCTCATTCACAAAATCAGGTAGTGAATGATCAGGTACAGGATTGTCATGTGAATGACTTTCCTGTATTGAAGAAATTTTTGCTGTTGTAGATTCTGAAAGAAAAGAGGAGTTTAGATTGGATTTTGGCAACTCCCCCTGAGAAATAGGAGGAGTTTCAAAGTTGATGTGCTCTCCACTCAGTGTATGATCACCCTTACTTTCACCTGAGTCAAGAGTGAGTTCTTGACCCTGTGCTGACTCTTTACAGGATGTAGTGGGGAGACTACTCTTTTCAATAACAATGTCCTGTTGAGAGGACGTTGATAGTAATAGGTTTACCCCTTTTAACACATCTGAATCCTGTTGGGAGGATTCAGTGGTAGCTATATTTTTGGATTTCTTCTTTTGTCTGGTGAGCTGTGACTCAGGTTCCTCACTTCCTAAATCTACAGACTCATCAATTATAGCTAGGGTCCTCTTCTTAGTCTTCTTTTTAGTAACACCAACCTTTTGAGAGATTGGTGCACTTGGCTCCCTAATTACTAAGGTACTGTTTACAGGGGGGGTCACTGGATGGGATGGGAAGGCTTGGGATAGACTCTGAGGTACCTTCAGTCTTAGCCTTCCCTTTCCAGGAAAGTTCATGATATATGGGTTTATCAAGTGGATAAGTTTTGAATGTGTCTTGCATATGCTTTGTCATACTCAAAACCACATCCACTTGATTCCTAGTGTCCAATGAACCAAAAATGACTTTGGACATGGACTTAGGATAAGCCAATTTTGTTGTATCTATCCCTTCTATTTCATGCAATTGGTTATCTAGATGATTTAAAATGCATTGAATAAAATGAGGATAGAAAATTTCATTACCTCTGCCACGTGTAGTCCTGCCTAGCCTTTGAGACAACTCCTTAAGGATGATTACTCCAACATTGATTTCCTGGTTGTTGGCCAAAGAATAGGCAAGCTTCACTGCAATGTGGCTGATTTGGTCCCACCTTATCTTCCTACACAGGAACACCTTCTGGAGTGCGTCAAACAGAAAATACCACTTCATCCTTACATTCTTCTTATTCAGCTTTGCCATATCAATTGTATCATCATACTTAATTAGGGTCATGAAATCCACCATTTGCTTATCAGTAGCTTCTGCATCATGACCCTCAGTCTTAAAACCCAAAGCTTCATTTATCTCTTTCTCCCCAAACTACAATTGCTTGCCTCCAATCGTGCAAGTTATCTCCTGAAATGAAGTCCCATCCTCCCTCACCATTACAGTACACTTAGCAGTCCTCCAGAATGCTTCCAGTAAATCAACATACATGGTTGGGTTCATTGTCAAAGCTTGGCGAAGGTAGGATGTGTTCAAGAAACGTACAAAACACTTGTACCTGGGGTTTGCTTCTGCATCAGATGGAATGGTGAGAAAGTTGGTTTCTTTGGGTATGGTTAAAAGGTTTCATGAAGTAGCTGTTTGAGATTTAGGTGTCGTTGCTAAGATTGAGATTGAAGAAGAGAGAAGAAGATTTGAGATTAGGTTTAAAAATTGAGAGTAATCGACAAGATGAAAAGATGAAAGTGTTTGCAAAAAGTATTTATATGATTGAGACAGTGCGATATAGAGATATGAATTTGTACAGACTATTTTGATGTCGTGAAGTCTCAAAATAGACTGTATTGTGAAGTCTTGCAAAGTAGATCGCAAAGTCTAGAAATGAGCTATGTCTCAAAGTCTAAAAGGTAGAAAGTATGAGGAGACTTTGCGATATAGTATAAATACCCTGTCGAGAACTCTCTTTTTGGAATTTTAATCAATTTGTCAGACACATATCAAAATTTTGAATTAAAATTAATTTAAATCAAAATTCTGTTAGTATGTGGGGACTTGTCGATATAGTTATTTTGTGTCGCGAAGTCCAATAAGTAGATCGCAAACTCCAGAAATGAACTATATCGCGAAGTCTCCCAACTTTAACAGTTTGCGATATTAGTCTGTTTATTTTGAACTAAGTCATGAAATCTCAAAAGCACCTATATAGAGATGTCTCAAAAACTCACAACTCCACAACCAAATATGATTTTGAAAAATATGCAGTAAAATACTGAAATATTTATAAATCATATCTCAGCTAATTTTCACTCCAAACATTCAAATACAGTGAAAATTTACTGCTGCAACAATTAACTAGCATAATTACTTAGAACTACTAAATAAAGGATTGAGCATTCCAATTTCACTCACTAGTCTGTTGAAGACAGCTTCATTTTGGGGTTTAGTAAATATGTCAGCTAATTGTTTCTCAGTTGGAACATAAGAGACTACTATAGTACCATTTGCAGCATGTTCCCTAATGAAATGGTACATTATCTCAATATGCTTTGTAGTAGAATGATTAACAGGATTGGCAACAATGGATATTGCACTAGTATTGTCACACATCAGGGGAATGTGCTCCATCACTAGTCCATAATCCATGAGTTGATTTCTAATCCAAAGCAATTGAGCACAGCAGCTTCCAGCAGCAATATATCCAGCCTCAGCTGTAGATATTGCTGTGGATTGTTGTTTCTTACTGAACCAAGATACTAACCTTTGACCTAAGAATTGGCAGCTTCCTGAAGTGATCTTCATGTCAATTCTGCATCCATCATAATCAGAATCTGTATAACCAACCAGGTTGAACCCAGTGCCCTTTGGATACCATAAGCCAAGATTAGGAGTCCCTTTCAGATACCTGAAAATTCTTTTGATAGCCATCATGTGAGATTCCTTGGGATCAGATTGAAACCTTGCACATAGGCATGTGGCAAACATGATGTCTGGCCTGCTCGCTGTGAGATAGAGTAATGATCCAACCATTCCTCTGTAGACCTTGATGTCAACTCTCTTGCCTTTCTTATCTTCATCAAGCTTGATTGCAGTAGACATTGGAGTTTTTGCAGGGGATGAATCTTCTAAACCATATTTCTTTAAAAGATCTTTGACATACTTAGATTGATTTATGAAGATGCCATCCTCCCTTTGATGTACTTGCAGGCCTAGGAAGTAGGTTAACTCTCCCATCATACTCATCTCATATTTGCTTTGAATCAGCTTAGAGAACCTTTGACAGAGTTTTTCATTTGAAGAGCCAAAGATGATATCATCCACATAGATTTGAACTAGAATGATATCATTACCATGCTTCTTGAAGAATAGAGTTTTATCAATTGTACCTCTGGTGAATTGATGCTCAAGAAGATATTGAGATAGAGTTTCATACCAGGCTCTTGGTGCATGTTTGAGTCCATAGAGTGCCTTGAGCAATCTATACATGCACAAAGTCTGGGAAGTCTTCATTTTCAAAGCCAGGAGGTTGGGACACATAAACTTCTTCAGCAAGATCACCATTGAGAAAAGCACTTTTCACATCCATTTGGTACACCTTGAAATCTGAGTGAGCTGCAAAGGCCAAGAATATCCTGATGGCCTCCAGTCTAGCTACAGGTGCAAATGTCTCATCATAGTCAATGCCTTCTTGTTGACAGTATCCTTTGGCAACCAACCTTGCTTTGTTTCTTACCACCACACCCTCTTCATCCATTTTGTTCCTGAATACCCATTTGGTGTCAATGACATTCTTACCTTCAGGAGGTGGTACTAATTCCCAAACCTTGTTTTTCTCAAACTGATTCAATTCTTCTTGCATGGCAACAATCCAGTCAGAGTGCTTCAATGCTTCTTCAATTACCTTTGGTTCTACTTGTGACAGAAAGCAGCTGTACATGCAAGTATTCATTGTAGCTCTCCTTGTTCTAACACCTTCACTAGGATCACCAATGATTTGTTCCCTAGTGTGGGCTCTGTCCCATTTTCTTGTAGGACCCTATTCATTTCCTTGACTTGTCTCATGGGTCATTTTGATCACCAACATTGAAGTTTTCTTCTTCTCCCCCTGTGTTTATGTTCCCTTGCACAGGAGTTTGAAGGTGATCATTAGCTTCATTTCCTCCATATTGTGGAACAGTTAGAACAGTTGTTTCATCTTCACTTTCAGAATCTTCAAGATAGCCTTGATTTTCAAATCTTAATGGCACACTATCTTTTTCACTTGATTCAAGTCCAGGGAATTTCTTGTCATCAAAAGTAACATCCATGCTTTCCATTACTTTATGTTGCTCAGGTACAAACACTCTATAAGCTGTCTTTTCCAGAGAGTATCCAATGAAGATACCTTCAAATGCCTTAACATCAAATTTTCCAACATGCTCAGATGTATCTTTCATCACAAAACACTTGCTTCCAAAAACATGAAGGTGCTTCAAGGATGCTCTTTTTCCAGTCATCAAGGAGTAAGAAGTTTTTCCAGACTTCTTATTGATTAATGTTCTATTTTGCACATAGCATGCTGTGTTAACAGCATCAGCCCAAAAGCTAGTAGGTAGCTTTGCATCCAACAGCATTGTCCTTACAGCTTCAATGAGAGTTCTATTCTTTCTTTCAACCACTCAATTTTGTTGTGGAGTTCTAGGAGCTGAAAATTGTTGAGAAATTCCTTTATCTTTGCAGAACTCATACAGTGTTGAATTTCTGAACTCAGTTCCATTATCACTTCTCAAAGCAACCACAGAGGAACCAGTGTTTTGTGCTTCTCTATCAACTCTCTTGATAAGCTCTATAATTACTTGAGGAGCTTCATCCTTGGAAAACAGGAATTCCACCCAAGTGTATCTTGAGTAATCATCAACCATGACTAGAGCATATTTCTTCTTAGAAAGGGACATTACATTCACAGGGCCAAATAGATCCATGCGAATCAACTGCAGAGGTTTTGAGTTTGAGTTGAGTTGTTAGATTAGGATTCAATGATCGTCAGGATCTAGACTCAACTGATCAGGATTGCTGACGTCATCAGTATTTGCTCAAGCGTCAGTATCAGGATTGTCATCAGGATTTCTATATCAGGACTGGGATCAGGATTGATCATCAGGACTGGAAGCTGATCAGGATTTCTATTTCGAGTTGGTTTATGAGTCTAGTTAAATAAGGAAGAGTATTTTGTCAGTTCCTTATTTATAGTAATGCAGCTATCAATTTAGGATAGGTTTCAATCTTTGTAATTGATTAGGACTTATCATATAATTGATAGAGAAGATGTGTAGTATATAAACACAGTTTAGGTTTCGATTTAAATCGATCACATACACGAGTATTTTGTAACCTAGTAGCTTTCAAGAACACGGAATTTCTTGAGAGAGTTTTGTAACAGTTTTATATCAGTAATAATAAAACTGTAATTATTCATATTTGTGTTTTACATATTAAACTGTCGAGAATCTTATACAATTGTATTCAACCCCCCTTCTACAATTGTTTATTTCTGGGCAACAATTGGTATCAGAGCAAACTGATTTAAATTTGAATCAGATACGATCTAAGATGTCGACAAAGTATGAAAGCATGAAAATTCCCATCCTGAAGAAATCTGAATATCCAACATGGAAGGTAAAGATGCTGATGTACCTGGAGGCTATGGATCCTGACTATTTGGACAGGATTCGTGATAGACCATATATTCCAACAAGACTTATTCCACAAACAGATATTGTACCTGAACACTACGCGGTCAAGGTTAAAACAGATTGGACTCCGGAATAGAAAGCTGATGTTCTCAGAGATGCAAAGATAAAGAATATCCTTCACAACAGTCTTGATGCTGTCATGTCAAACAGGGTGATTGCATGTAAGTCTGCAAAGGAAATTTGGGAAACTTTGGAAGTTCAATGCCAAGGATCTGCATCTGTCAAGAAAAACAGAAAGGCTCTATTGATTCAAGAGTATGAACAATTTGATGCTAGACCTGATGAGAGCCTGACTGATTTGTATGATAGATTTCTAACACTCCTGAATAATCTATCTTTAGTTGGCAAGGAATATGTTTCTGAAGATTCTAACACCAAGTTTCTAAGAGCTTTACCAGAAGAATGGGATACACAAACATCAATCATTAGACATCAGTATGATCTAAACACTGTGTCTCTTGATGAAGTCTATGGGATGCTCAGAACCTATGATCTTGAGGTTCAACAAAGGAAGAATAAGAAAAGCAGCAAGGCAAAGTCTATTGCTTTGAAAGTAGAGGCTAAATCAAAAGGAAAAGCTGTGGAGGTCTCTAGAAGGAAATCAAGAATAGTTGAGTCAGATCCTGATGACTCATCATCAGATACTGATGGCAATCCTGATGCCAATACTGATGATGATTCTTCTGACTCAGACATGGAAGAGATGGTTGCTATGATAGTCAGAGGCTTCAAGAAGATGAAGTACAGGAAGGCTAGAAGACAAGGCAACTTCCATAAAAAGACCTTCAGTGCTGACAAAGACAAGTATAACAAGAAGGACAGCAAAAGTGGCAAATTTGACAAGTCAAAGGTTAGATGCTACAAGTGTAATGGAATGGGGCACTTTGCAACTGAGTGCAAGAAGGCTAAAGCACTCATCACTTCAAGCAAGGATTGGATGGACTCATCTTCAGATTCTAATACTGAGGTGGTCAACTATGCCCTGATGGCCAATATTGATGATACTACTATTCCTGATGATAAGGTACTAAATACTGTCTTTTATTTTGATACTGATAATGCTTCTGAGTTAAGACGTTTTCTAAAGTCTTTGCATATTAGCTTTAGAAGTCAAACTGTTGAGAATACTAGGATCTTATCTGAGATGTCTGAAATTAGGAAAAGAAATGTGCATCTAGAAGCTGAATTTTCTCATATGCAAAAAGTACAGATAGAATGTGATAATGCTAAACACATGTATTCAGAGATGAAACTTAAATGTACTGCTCTTGAAAAAGAACTTGAAGATGCTAAAGAGAAAATCAGAACCTGGACAGATTCTGGAAGGAAATTTCATGAAATCAATATTTCTAAGAATTGGAAAGAGTGTCTAGGTTATAAGTCAGATAAAGATAAGAAATTGAAGGAGAAAGTTGTTATTGATGAGACAGTGAATCCAATGACTTATAGGCATGTTATAGACAAGACCAAATCAAAGATTAAGCCTGTTAAATTTGTTTTTGGTAATGATCCCAATTCTACTTTTGAAAAGGGATCTACTTCTGATAACTCAGTTACTTATATGAAGTCTAAACCTGACAAAAGAATTGAAAAGAAAAATATAGGTTTATTGTCTCAGAAACAACTTAGAGATAAAGTTTGTGATGTAACTGGTTTACAAAAGATATCTACTGCCAAGAGAAACAGGAATGGTAAAGTTGGGATTAATAAAGAAAATGGTTATAAATATGTCCCAAATGCACCTAGAAAATGTTGCTTTAACTGTGGTAACTTTAATCATCTTGCTATTGATTGCAGAAAGAGTAAAAAGAAGATTACTGAAATTCATAGGTCTGATGTTAGGAATAGATCAGTATTGTATAAACCACAGAATTCCTGTTTTCATTGTGGTAGTAAATGGCATTCTATTTATACATGTGAAGAATACCATGATTTGTACTATAACTTTTATGATCCATTACCTAAGTTTAAAAATAGTGCAAATTATGGTAGCCTTAAGAATGTCAAAGTAAAGCATGCTTTTGTTAATACTGATACTGACAAAGCAAAGCCTGATGGAGTTAATCCTGTTAGGACTGCTAAAATCAGAAAGTCTTCTGCTGCTAAAATTAATAAAATGCATGGAAAAGGAACCCAACAAGTGTGGGTTCCTAAACATTCTAACTAGTGTTTTAACATTCTGATTGCAGGGTAAAAAGAAAAATGTGTTAGTCATGGATAGTGGATGTTCTGTGCACATGACTGGAAACAAAGCCCTGTTATCATAATATGAAGCAAAAGTTGGCCCAACTGTGTCTTATGGAGATGGCAACATTGGACAAACTTTGGGATATGGCAATATAATCATTGGCAATGTCATCATTGAAAAAGTAGCTCTAGTGAAGGGACTAAAACACAACTTGTTGAGTATTAGTCAAATCACTGACAGAGGTTATCATGTCCACTTCTATTCCACTCATTGTGAAGTAATCAGCAAAGAATCAGGAAAGACAGTTTTGACTAGCTACGGGCATGGTAACATATATGAACCCAACATTCAATCAAATACTGATGGCTCTCCTACTTGTCTCATCAGTAAAGCATCAGTAGATGAAAGTTGGAATTGGCACAAGAAGCTTTCTCATCTCAACTTCAGCAATATCAATGAGTTGGTTAAGAATGATTTAGTTAGAGGATTGCCAAAAGTGTTATATACTCCTGATGGACTCTGTGATGCATGTCAAAAGGCTAAACAGAAAAGGACATCATTCAAGAGTAAATCTGAATCCTCTATTGAAGAACCATATCACATGCTGCATCTTCATCTATTTGGTCCAGTCAACATTATGTCTATCAGTAAGAAAAGGTACACTCTTGAAATTTTTTGATGAATATTCTAGATTCACCTGGGTGTATTTTCTACACAGAAAAGATGAAACTCCTGAAATACTATTGGATCATGTGAGAATGATTGAGACAACCACAAAGTACAAAGTCAAGATACTGAGGAGTGATAATGGTACTGAGTTTAAGAATTCAAAGATGGAAGAGTTCTGCAAATACAAAGGAATTATTCAACAATTCTCTGCTCCTGGCACACCTCAGCAAAATGGAGTAGTTGAAAGGAAAAATAGAACTCTTATTGAAGCTGGAAGAAGCAAAATTACCTACATATTTCTGGGCAGAAGCAGTCAACACAGCATGCTATACACAAAATCTCACATTGATAAACAGACATGGTGTAACTCCCTATCAAATGCTCAAAGAGAAGAAACCAAGTTTGAAGCATCTTCATGTGTTTGGCTGTAAATGTTTTGTTCTCAGAACTCATCCTGAACAGCTAGGGAAATTTGAAACAAAGGCTGATGAGGGAATTTTCATAGGCTATCCTGCATCAAGAGCCTTTAGAGTTTTTAATTTGAGAACAAGAACTGTCATGGAGTCAATACATGTATCTTTTGATGATAAGAAGATAACTGGAATCAATGAAGACTCTCATGATAGATTGATTTTTGAAAATGAAGCTACCAAGGATCCTGAAGAACAAGAATCAAATACTGACAATTCATCAGATACTGATGGGTCACCAAATCCTGATGACTCATCAAATCCTGATGAAGCACCAAATACTGATGGTGCTAATACCGATGATACAAATAATGATGATACAACTAGTAGTGCAAATATTGAGGGGGAGCAACAACAAACTGCTACAGAGTCTGAGTCTACTCAATCATCAGAACAAAATTCTTCAGATACTGATTCCAGTGACAATCCTGATAATTCATCAGGAGGTGATAGCAATAATTCAGGGGGAGCTTCTTCTGAAGCAAATTCTTCTAATCAAGATAACACCAATCCAGGGGGAGCATCTACTTCAAGGACTGATTTACCACCAGCAAGGAAATGGACTGCAAGTCATAATCCTGATTTGATAATTGGGGATCCTGATGCAGGTGTTCAGACAAGAAGTGCAACTCAAAATGAATGTCTATATCATAACTTTCTATCCAAGGAGGAACCTAAGAAAGTTGAAGATGCACTCAAAGATGCTGATTGGGTTACTGCAATGCAAGAAGAATTGAATGAATTTGAAAGGAATGAAGTCTGGAAACTGGTGCCAAGACCAAAGAACAGATCCATTATTGGTACTAAATGGATTTTCAAGAATAAGACTGATTCAGATGGTGTAATTATCAGAAACAAAGCAAGGCTAGTTGCAAAGGGGTATTCTCAACAAGAAGGAATTGATTATGATGAAACTTTTGCTCCTGTTGCAAGGCTAGAAGCCATCAGGATCTTTCTGGCATATGCAGCACATAAGAAATTCAAAGTTTTCCAGATGGATGTAAAAAGTGCTTTCTTAAATGGTGAACTGGAGGAAGAAGTTTATGTTGAACAACCTCCTGGTTTCATTGATCCAAAGTATCCAAATCATGTTTATAGATTGGATAAGGCACTTTATGGACTAAAGCAAGCTCCAAGAGCCTGGTATGAAACCCTAGCTCAATTCTTACTGGAAAGTGGATTCAAAAGAGGTACTATTGATAAAACTTTGTTCTATTTGAATCATGGTAAGGATTTGCTTTTAGTTCAGATTTATGTTGATGATATCATTTTTGGGTCAACAAACAATAAGCCGTGTGAAAAGTTTTCTAAGCTTATGCAGTCAAGATATCAAATGAGCATGATGGGAGAAATGAGTTACTTTCTTGGTCTTCAAGTTAAACAGACTGATGATGGCATCTTTATCAATCAGTCAAAATATACAAAGAATTTGTTGACAAGGTTTAACATGCAAGATTGTGCTATTGCTAGTACTCCCATAGCTACTGCTACCAAACGTGATCCTGATCAAGGTACTGAGGTAGATGTAACTCACTACAGAGGAATGATTGGCTCTTTATTGTATCTCACTGCAAGTAGACCAGATATCATGTTTGCAACCTGTCTGTGTGCAAGATTTCAAGCAAAACCTAGGGAACCTCATCTGATTGCAGTTAAAAGAATTTTTAGATATCTCAAAGGCACTCCTTCTCTTGGCCTTTGGTATGCAAGGGAATCAGATTTTGGGTTGTGTGGTTATTCAGATGCTGATTTTGCAGGATGTAAGATAGACAGGAAAAGTACTTCAGGAAGTTGTCAGTTTTTGGGTGGTAGACTAGTTTCTTGGTTCAGTAAAAAGCAAAAGTCTATCTCAACATCAACAGCAGAAGCTGAGTACATTACTGCAGGAAGTTGTTGTGCTCAGATAATGTGGATGAGAAATCAGTTGTTAGATTATGGCATGTCATACTCAAAAATCCCTATTTATTGTGATAACCAAAGTGCTATTGCAATGACAGGAAATCCAGTTCAACATTCTCTTACTAAACACATCAGTATTAGATATCATTTCATAAGAGAACAGATTCTGGAAAGAACAATTGAACTTCACTTTGTTCCTACTGATCAACAACTAGCTGATATATTCACCAAGCCACTGCCTGAAGCTACTTTCAACAAGTTGGTGAATGAACTTGGAATGATGAATTTTGAGAATTTCTGAGGAAAGCTATAGAGAGGAAATCCTGATGACTATCAAATCCTGATGGTCATTCTGTAGGGTATGTAATTTTGATCAAATCCTGATAGGACACAATCCTAACAGGAAGTCAACTGGTCAATCCTGATGTACAGGTCAGTATTTCATTGCTTAATTTGTGGCTATTTTCCCGTCAGTATCTGATGCGAAACGTTTGAACTTTAGTTGGACAACTGTATGCGCGCGTGTGTTACACTGATAGATACATACACATAGATACACATCAATCGCGGTGCAGTTACGTTTCATTACACACGTAATCTGGTCCACTAATAATTATTGCACAAATCACAGCATGACACCTGTAATTGAGAGTAATATTTTGTTTTAACAAAATACATTTGATTTTCTAAATTCTACATTACTCTCTAATCATCAGTTTTTCATCTTCTTCTTTCTCTCTGTGCTTTCGAACCCTAGTTTTTTCAAATCTTAATTCTCAAGTTTTCATACAGAAAAAATGGCATTCATGAATAAACAGACTGTGATTAGTGGTGTTACTTTTGCCACTAATAATTTTGTAGCTATTCTAGACCATCAGGAATTGCCTACTGAGTTCCATATAATCCAGGATTTTCTTACTTCAAGCCCATTGAAGTATGCTTTAACAGAGCCTGCGAGTGTTTCTCTTAAGTCTGTGATGCAGGTCTGGAACACAGTTGTTTTCGGTAAAAGCTCTACAGGAACTGTTTTGATGCAGTTTGAATGCAATGGAGTAAATCATCATGTCACGCCTGCTATTGTTGAAGAGGCACTGCATTTGCCGATTCTGGGTGACCAAGTTCCTGATAATGTTTCAGACTCTATCATTTTTGAGTTTGTCACAAAATTGGGATACAATGGTGAGGTAAAGAGGTATGGAAGCCTCTTCAGGACAAAGCTCAAAAGAGAGTGGAATTATTTCTGTGACACACTCAGCAGATGCTTCCTGAATAAGACATCTAATTTTGATGATCTGCCATCAGGATCACTCAAGATTGGGTACTCTCTTATCTATTCTAAAGTTTTTGATTATGGTAGTTTTGTGTTGAAAGCTTTAAGTGATAGAAAAGCTGATAAATTAGTCTATGTCTGTTTTATTAGATTTTTCCAATTAATATTTAATCACTTATGTCCTGGTGTTACTTTTGAGGATGATGTGGTTCTACCTATTTGTAGAATTACAGAGAACAACTTGAAATCCTTAGTCAATTGTGATAAGGCAAATGGTTTTATAGGCAATGCCTTTATTCCTGATGAGGTCAGGCTTTTCTTACATCAGAAAATGCCTACTTGTTATGGTTTAATTTCTAATGTTATGGGGCAAGACTAATCACACCTTGTTCCTGACCCAAGCATTCATTCCAAACAGTCTAAACAGTCAACAGCCACCTCTAATGTCTCTCAAAAGACTTTAGTTGTAAAAACAAAGAAATCAGCTAGAACTGATGTGTCTGGAAGGCAATCAGGTTCAAAGGATTTTTCCTCTACACCACTCACCAAAAAGAAGAAACAAGGGGTGTATAAGGGGTCCTGGTGCAGAAGGATGCAAAGACTGTTCCTGATAAGGTTGTTGAGGATGTTTCAGTGAAAAGAAAGTTAATTTTAAGAGATGAAAGTGATTCTGAGGATGATATGCCTATCTCCTCCAAGTTGAAGATAATCAAGGAAGTTGCTGATACTGCTACTGAAGCCGTGGTCTCTACAAAGCCACAGAAGAAAAGGAAATTATCAAAAAGCAGGTATCATATTCCTTTGAAGGTGCAAATGAAGGATATTGATATTCAGACATCAAATCCTGATGAGTCATCTAATCCTGATGCTCAAGCAAATCCTGATGTTGGTATTCCTGATGTACAACCAAAATTAGTCTATATCTCAGATTCTCCAGTACAGGCCTCTCCACCTGCAAAGATTGTTGAAATTTCATGGGAGAAGGTTGCTGAGACTGCTTCCAAACTTGGGTTTTCACATCCCATGGAGAAGAAAAGGAAGGAAGAAGAGAAAGTCTTTAAGAGACAAAAGAAGCTGAAAGGATCAAGTCCACAAGAACCTGAATCTCAATGTGATTCAGCAGCTACTGATGATCCAGCCTCACAAGAACCACTCAATCAAAGTTTGGGTGAAGGCATAGCTATTGGAATGGTCACACAAGAACCATTTTCTCAAAGGGAAAATGCAGATAATTCAATTCCAGCCACACAAGAACCATCTTCTCAATGTGAAGATGCAGGCAAAGCTACAGCTTCTAAGGAATTTCCTGACAATGCTCAAGGGATTTCTAATACTATGATGATTGAAAAATTGGTTGAGGACACTGTCAATGAGGGAAGTACACAAGAACCTTTAACTCAAAGTGTTAAAGCAGCTTCTGAACCTCAGGCTCCACAAGAACCATTGGTAGCAAATACTGATGAATGCCAAACAAATCCTGACGGTGTTGCTCCTGACGCTAGTGGTGCTCCTGATGCTGAGCCAATCCTGATACAGCCACTAAGCTCAAGACCAATGGATAATCCTATCACAGGATAAACTAAAAGGTATTGCTATTCCTGATCCTGATGTTACTCATGATTCTGATGTTGATGATTCTGATGATAGTGATGATGATGATGATAATGAAGAGAATGATCAGCTTGCCAGAGTTATAAAATCAAGTCTTGGAACTAACTATGGTTCATCAAGCACATTCATGGCTGGAAAGGCTACTACTGGAAAGGACTTAAGACAAGACTTTTCTGTTCCTTCTGAGATTGATCCTGCTGAGTAGTTGAGAATGCATCAATGGGAAAATGACTGGTACAGGTCTGATGATTCTGTAAGCTATCCATATGCATTGGATCATGCTTTTTATGCTGCTAAGTTGATTCAGAATGAAGATTTGAAGAATCATTTGAAGGCTGCTACTCTTCTATCCAAAGCCTAAAACATGAAATAGATTATGTCAAAGATTCTACTGACAAAGTGAGGACTGATATTTCTCAGAGCTTTACAAAGGTGCCTACTGCTCTTCAACTCAGGGGTAGTGGAATCCCAAGTTAAGTCAATCATTACTGAATAGTCTTCAATCAACAACAGGATTGATTCTCTTGATTCAAAGGTAACTGACATTCAAACCTCTCTTGCCTTAATTTTGAATATATTGTCAAATACTGATGTCAAAAAGGGGGAGAAGGTGAGTTAGACAAAATGTACACCTGATCTAGTTGTTGGGTTTTATTGCATAAGCGGAAGCATGAATAACAATTATTTACATATAAAACCCGTAAAACCGCATACGATTCATGGATAAAATTAAAGAATCGATTACTAACCTTTAAAAGCGATCCAATGATGATGAATAGAGTCTCTTAACAGCTGCTCCTCAATATGTGAAGCACTCCACAAGTATCCACCAAGAGATGACGATCCGATGGAGAGAAGAAAGGCTGAGAGAGAGAATTAGGGTTACCTCCCTTTTTCTTTTCTTATCAAATTAGGGTTGGGGGCTTGAGGGTTTATAATAGTATATTTATAGGCAAAATACTCAGCTGAATATTTGTCCCATAAAATATTATTATTATTAACCATTTAATTAATTAATCTCATTAATCAATTAATTAATAATTAAAACTCTTTTAATTATTAATTCTTTTTCTAAACTCTTTAGAAAATAATTCTCTCACTTAATTTAATTTCTTAAATTAAATTCTTAATTAATAATATTAAGAACTCTTCTTATTTAATTTATAATAAATTAAATCATATTTAATTGATTATAAAAATGCTAATCAAATATTTATTTCATAAATAAATAATGACTAGCCATTATTAATTATTTCCTTCACCATCAAATCATTCTCTTTTATGGTGTGACCCTGTAGGTTCAATATTAAGCCGGTAGTAGAAATAAATAATAATAAAACTATTTTATTATTATTTATATGAATTCTTTTAATTCATTAAATACGATTAATAAATTAATCATATTTATTCTACATCGTGAGTGATACTTCTCAGCATATCGCGACTATCCGGATAATATGAATTCACTGCTTAGAATACCAAGAACCTATTCAGTGACTAGTTACCATACAATGAATTCCTTCTACCCTACAATGTCCCGATTAAATACAAGGCATGGATCTCGTGTCAAGCCTATCTAATTTAATCATATGCTTTCCTATTCACTATGCTTAGTTCCGATTAATGCAAATTAGAAACTTCTTTCTAATTTCATTCACTCTGGCCAGAGATTCCTGAACTAGCATAAATGGAATAACATAGGACATACTCTTCCTTCACTGGAAGGGGCAGATCCTTTATTGATCATTCACTATCTTCGTGCACAAATTCCTATACCTAGAAGAGCACTAATTATTGTCCCTCGAGACTAAGAGCTAAACCAAAGTATAGTTCAGTGTACACAAGATGACTATGATGATCTCAAGTCAAAGGACACTTGTACAACCATCACTATATGAACAACTACTGACACATGAGTGAACTCCATTAGTTGTTCAACTGATCGAGTCATGTTCAGTGAACTTATTCCTAATAAGCACCTACATACTAGCTATAGTGTCACCACACAAATGCCTATGAGAACAGACATCCTTCACAATGAAGCAAACATAGTATGTACCGATCTTTGCGGATTAATTAACTACCAATTAATTATCCTACGACCAGGAACTATTTAAGTTTAGAGTTATCATCTTTAAGGTCTCATTATTATGATCTCATCATAATCCATAAAAAGCTTTACTCTAAACAATGGATCATCTAATTTAAACACTTTAAATAGATAAGCCCGTAATAAAACACATAACTATTTTATTAATTTAAACAAACTTGAATCAGATTGAACAAAATGTCTCCTAACTCATCATCCATGATTGGATTTAGGACACACATCTTTCACTAGTTCTAAGAAATAATGATGATGATGATACTGGAAATGATGGTGGTGACAAAGTTCTACAAGGAGAAACCTCTGATGCTGTTGTTGTGAAGTCTACAATTCAAACTTCTCAAAGTCAAACAACGCAGTCAACTCATGTTTCTGATTCTGGAGTTAAGACAATAAGGACACTGGTGCAATCTCAGATCCTGACGGAAGAACAAATCCTGACAGGTGATCAAATCCTGATGAATGATCAAATCCTGACGCCTGGTCATGGACAAATTCTTGCTACAATTCCTGAAGGTGATGAAGATGTGCTCATTGACAATCCTGAAGATGCATCAAATCTATTCCAGAAGTTCAAAACAAAAGATGGTAATGTTGTTACTCTTTATCATACTGATAAGAGGGTTCAACAACTATTTGCAAGGAAAGCACTCTCTACAGCAAGTGAAGAATATCCTGATCTTTCTCCTGAAGAATTTCTAAATCAACAGAGAGAAATGATGGAGAGTTTTAAGAATCCTGCTCCTGCTAGAGGAAGAGGAGGCAGAGGTAGGAGAGGTGCTAGAAGAGGTAGAAGAGGTTCATCAAATCATACAATGCCTAGACAGACAAGGTCTAGAGGTTTGATAATTGAAGAAATTCCTGAAGCTTCACAAAATCCAATAGATTCTGCTATCAAGGCTATAATTGAGAAGGAAGATAAAGAGTTTATTGAAGAAGAATCTGAATTAAGGAGAAGACCAAGACAATTAACTCTCTGCAATACAACTCAAATTGAAGATTCTAATCCTGATATTGTTCCTGACAATGTTCAAGATTCTGATGAATCTGAAATTCTGCAAGAGGTTGATTTGTTAATACTTTCTACAGTGGTTGATTCTCATAATAGGGAGGTTGATGAAGAAGAAGAAGAAATAAGAAGAAAGATAACCAGAACAACAAATAGAGATATCAATCTCTATGTACAAAGGCTTAAACTCTCAAATAGAAGGTTGTGGAGAAATCCAAGTAAACAACAACCTCAGCTGAAAAGAAGTTATGTTCTAGAAAAGGAAAAAGATAAGAAGTGGAAACACTTAGACACACTTAGGTGTGATAGACCTATCAATTTTCAGTCTGGTGGAGTTATCACAAGTGCCTCAAGTGTTGCTGATTTATCTGATATAGTTAGATCAAAAGCACTTTGGCTTCAAATGTTCTCTAATCTAAGGCAAATGGCAAGCAATTCAAGAGGAGGTATTGGACACAGGGATGCTGAATATCTGAATACACCTCATGTTGATCCTCATGCCTTGACTGAAATTGGAGGTATTTTAACTTCTGAACACCTGAACAATTTATTAGCTGTTGATATAGTTATAGATTGTCATGATGGTACTGAAAATAAAGAGAAGCTACTGTACTTCATGAAAGATGGTTCTGTGAAGATTCTATCCATTCAAGAGCTATTGGTGAAAACCTCAAAAGAACTGAAATATGTTCATTATTTGCTGAAATGGAAGAATAAAGTGTGCAAGGAATGGAGTGATATGATTTTGGCAACAATAAGGAGAAGATATGATGAAGGAAAGAACTACAATGGTAATTATACTCCCATGTATCTAAATCTAAAAGATCATGATGTGGAAATGCAAAGAGGCACTGCTGTTAAAGAAATGTCTTTTGGTATGAAGCAACTGAGTCTTAATCCTGATGGGAAGGAAATTGTTTATCTCCTAGTTGAAGATCATAGTCTATCTAGAATTTCCATTCAGAATCTCAGAGCAGCTATCTACCAGATTGATGAGGAAGATGAAGAGCTCAGAAATCTTAAGGAAAGACTGATTCAAATTCTTGAAGAAAAAGAAGAAAATTTGTTATCCAACTTCTTGAAGATGAATCTGCTCTATCAAAGAATTTAAACAGAAAGTTGATGTTGTAAATACTTGTACATTTTGTAAATATATTTTTGACATCATTGAATCTAGGAATTGTTAGGTCCAAAGTATCGTAGAAGGGGGGGGGGTTGAATACGATACTCACAAATAATTCAATTTCGTTCGCGGGTTAATCTTTCAGTTCTATAACGAAATCAAACACACCAAACCAAATCAAGTTTCGGGGAATATATCTTTTTATAAATATAAACCTCGAGGGGTGCTACAATTTCTAATCCGTAGATTAGCTTCAATGAGTTCTAGGTTATTCACAATCAATACATTGATAGAATTCTGAGCACTATAAATTTTTCTGATCTTCTCCGGCTCAAACTTCTCTCTCAGTAATTGCTACTATGAAATAACCTCGACTGAAGAAGACACTATCTTCACTCTGTATTAATTGTAGTCTTCAATTGAAAACTATCGAACTAGGAATGTAGAAACAATCCTGGCCGTCCATCTTCAACTTCAACCTGTAAAACAAGAATACTTTTCACCCGCTCCTTAATTAAAAACCATCGAATGAAATACTTTAATTTACCATTCGATAGTTTTTTAATTAAAACTATCGAATACCAAATTAAAGTAAACATGGTTTTCAATGAATCATTATTATACCATTCGATAGTTTTCTTAAATGAAAAACTATCGAATTCTTGTTTCTTGTCTTTTATCAATTAATGATTCCACTGAGCTCCTGGGTGTTTAAGTAATAGACTGTATCACTTTCTTCTGAGACGATAAAACAACTTGATCTTTTCAGTGTCGTCACCTAGTGCAACTGGTCTGGTTCACAGATGAATAACACTTGATCAATTCTTCTTTTATGTCTTCAATTCAATGCTGCTGATACGTCCCTTGTCGTTCTGGTTGCTTCATCACTGGAATCCCGTGGTACTGAACCCTAAATCATTCACATACTTCTGTCGTCTTGAAAGTCTGTTTCTTTTGTTGTCACTGAGGCTTGAACATTTTAATGAACTTCTTTCCGTGACCTGTTTACGGACTTCAAGAATACATAACGTATTTTGATTTTTTGAGTTTACCTTTTCTTCTTTGATTCTGGATTCATGTGCTTCTGTTAATACTATTGTCTGTCTTG
This sequence comes from Heracleum sosnowskyi, assembly GCA_030848705.1. Lineage (NCBI taxonomy): Eukaryota > Viridiplantae > Streptophyta > Magnoliopsida > Apiales > Apiaceae > Heracleum > Heracleum sosnowskyi. The sequence goes on along the minus strand of CM061235.1, from coordinate 19,928,363 downwards.
TCCTTTGTTGAGTTGTAGTTATCTCTTTTACATCTTATGTTACATTATGCTTTACAGGAATCTATACTTTATTTCACAAAGTATGAGATTGGGGGAGATTGTTAGATTAGGATTCAATGATCGTCAGGATCTAGACTCAACTGATCAGGATTGCTGACGTCATCAGTATTGCATGGTCATCAGTATTTGCTCAAGCGTCAGTATCGGGATTGTCATCAAGATTTCTATATCAGGACTGGGATCAGGATTGATCATCAGGACTGGAAGCTGATCAGGATTTCTATTTCGAGTTGGTTTATGAGTCTAGTTAAATAAGGAAGAGTATTTTGTTGGTTCCTTATTTATAGTAATGCAGCTATCAATTTAGGATAGGTTTCAATCTTTGTAATTGATTAGGACTTATCATATAATTGATAGAGAAGCCGTGTAGTATATAAACACAGCCAGAATTCATTGCCTTAACATTCAAGTGAGACAGTTTCTTGTGCCACAGCCAGAATTCTTCATTGGTGGCTTTAGTGTAGAAACAACAAATTTCTCCCTTGTCTGCAGCCTTAAGATTTGCTACAAACAAGCTTCCTTTCTTCACACCAGTCAAAACAACTTCACCACTTCCTCTTTTAGAGATTAGACATTGATCTTCAACAAATTCCACTTTGAAACCCTTGTTGGTAAATTGTCCAATGCTCAAGAGGTTGTGCTTCAGTCCTTCAACAAATGCTACATCTTCAATAATGACATTTCCAGATTTAACACTGCCATATCCCATTGTATAACCAATGTTGTCATTTCCAAAGGTTACTGATGGGCCAGCCTTCTCCTCAAAATGTGATAGCATGGCTATATCACCAGTCATGTGACTTGAGCATCCACTGTCCAAGATCCATATGACCCTTTTATTCTTGTTGCCCTGCATTCACAAAATGACTAAGTTGTTTTTGGTACCCACACTTGGTAGGGTCCAGTTGATTTAGAAGCATTTTTGTAATTGATTCTTCTATCATAATCAGCATTCTTCACAGTAGGAGACTTCACTGTGTTTGAAGCTTTAGACTTTACACTCTTAGGCTCACATAAAGTCTTTACCCTTTCAACCTTGATTGGGCTTCATGTCCTGTGAGTGTGCATATGTGTGTGTGATTCACATGATTGTGCAGAGTCGAGTTTTTGCTTTAAAGATAAGCAACTAGCAATCACAGTCATAGAGCATGTCATGCAGTTAGATTTACCACAAAAAGAATCATGGATATTATTCATTCCACCAGAATGGTTGCTCAGGTTATCAACTTCATTACTAACAGGTTTATTACACTTATGAGTCAAATGATTAACAGACAAGCATTTTTGACATTGTTTCCTAGGAGTATTTGGCACATAAGCATAACCGTTACCCTTGTTGACACCTACCTTACCATTCCTGTTCTGTTTCTTTTTCTTTACAACTTCTTTATTAACCTTAGGACTCTTGACAATGTTGTCTTTGATTTCTTTCTGATTTACAGATTTGGGAGAGGAAGAAGTGTCTTTAGCAACCTCATCTTCTTCAAGTAATTGTTGTTTGATGACCATTAAATCTTCATCAAACTCAACAACACTCTTTTTGAAGATGGGCTCTTTAACACCAGAAAAAATAGTTGGAGCATTTTTGTTTACAAACGATTATTTTCCTTTGCCTTTTGCCTTCTTCCTTCCCTTGTCATTCTCATAATCAAAACCAATTCCAACTTTGATGTCTTCAGTGTGTTCCTTGTGATAGGTTTGAACAAGCTCAGAGGAGTTTCTATAGCTTCTTATCTTTAATTCATTTTCAGCAATTTGTTCCCTAAGAGCTGTTTCTATTTGTTCAACACAAACTACCTTATTCTTAAGATACTCAACCTCCTTCTTCAAACCATCAAGGTTCACAACCATTAATTCAAGTTCCTCATTCTTTTATGTAAGCTCAAGATTTTTAGCAGTTAGCCTATCAATTTCTTCATTTGCAACCAACATGCTAGTATGAATATTAAACATCTCAGTACTCATGTCTTCAACAGTTTGCTTGTATTGAGAGGGAGTCATATCAAGAGAAGTAATAATAGGTACCTGATTTGAAGAATCATCATCATCAGAAAAGGCCATCAAGGCATAGTTTGAATACTCTTGTTCTTCTTCTTCATCAGAATCATCCCAGCATTTTCCCTCTGTAATAAAAGCTTTACCCTGCTGTTTCTTAAGTAGAGCTTCATACTTAGCTTCAAGATCTAAGTATGCTTTGTCCTTTTTGACCTATTTGGGCTTCTTGCATTCTGTAGCAAAGTGCCCAAGTTCATTGCAGTTATAGCACCTTATCTTGGACCTATCCACACTCCTAGTCTTGTAACCTCCTTTTGCAACACCAGCAATTCCTTTCCCTTTATTGAAAGTGTTTGAGCCACTTGATCCACCAGCACCACCAGCATTAAACTTGGACCTAAATGGCTGCTTCCTTTTGAACCTGATATTAGGATACCTCCTAGCCATATAAGCAAAAGATTTGTTTTCCATCTTATCCAGTTCTTCTATGCTGTAAAAATCATCTTCCATAGGCAGATCATAGATGACTTGAGACTCATCACCAGTGTCTTCAGTTTCCAGTTCTTCAATCTTGACTTGATTGACTTTCAGAGTGTAATAACCCCAAATTTTGGACTTAGTTAAAAAAAAAAAAATTGATGAATAGTAAATGTGACGAATAGTAAATTTGCTGATGAAAAGTTTTTCAGACCACCCTATGTGGATGACATGGAATGAATGTTTCGAAGTTATATTATTGATGTATAAGGAGAATAAGTGAATGCAAACGCAATCAGAATCAGAAGATTCCCATTCAAGTTTTAAATCACTATTCACTGGACAATCGAGGATGTATTGATTTGATCGTTTTAAGAAAGTACGTGGAATGAGAAATCCATGATCATATCTTAAACCAAGGTGAGAAACCTAGGAGTATATATTAGACAAAGGAAATGGAAAGATAAAGGAAGTACCCTAGCTTTGGTACAGAGAAACGTTTTTAAAATCACTTGAAACTATCGCGAAAAAAAAAGCGTAACAAATTATGGATTAAACCCTAACCAAAAGAGGAGTATTATATAAGATCATCAAGTGCAATATATAAGAGGATTTAGGATACAAATGATGACATAAGCATGATGCAAGAGGATGACAAGGTGATGACCAAGTGGTGAATCACCACCTTGTCACCACTTTCACCACCACCACAAGTTTAAAAAGAGGCTTGTCATTGATGACAAAACAAGATTATAGCCACACAATTAAATGGCTAAAGTATTAAGGATTAATTAGACAAAACAAAAGAAAAGAAAGGAAAAGAAAACAAAAGCAAAAGAGATGCATCTTGAAGAACCAAAATATTCGGCCTCTTCCATTTCATCCATTCCTTAAAAAGGTTTCTACCACTTCCACTCAACCATAAATCTTGATCTTGGACTCTAAATCACCCTCTTCCAATATCCAAGGTAGATCTCTAATCTTAGCCTCATCCATGGATGATAGCTTGGTCAAAAATGGATTCAAAGTTGATGATGAATAGTGATGTGAATAGTAAACTCATAAGATCTTGTTTTGTTTTGATGATTTTAGGTTTGATTAGCATAGTTAAGGAGCAAGGGAGGATATACCATCCATATATAGCCTTTGTTAAGATCCAAGGAAGGTATAAAACTCCTTCCCTTTTTGAGATTTTGCTTGATCTAGTAGTTATAAGTGATTGTTTAAGAACTATGTAGTAATGAAGCATGTATGCATGATTTTAAGCATGTTTGATGATTGATTTGTGGATAAACTTATGAACTAGAGTATGACCATGTTTGAACAGAAAAGTGTAGTATTAACTTGAGGTTTGATTGGTGGTTGGTTGATTGTGGATTGGTGGTTGTAGTGAGTGTTTAAAAACACGGGAATCGCGTTTAAGTGCCGTTACCATGTCAAATTTTACTTAGGTAGTTTGGACAGAAACCACGGTTACACTAAAGGGCATAAACATGAAGTTTCTGACCATGAACATGTAGGCCCTGTTTCCTAGTTTGTTTTAGCGAAAGAATCGTGTCGTTACGATTTACGGTTTAGGAGAAACGTCCGTTTTAGTGAAAGCGGTTTCGCGTAACTAAGTAGTTCATTGCATGAACTTTGAGATAGTGATCAAACCCTTTAAAAATGGAATTTGGCCGAGATATTAAAATGGGTACTAGCATGGATTGTTAGGAAAGGAAACCTAGAAGGTTTTGAGTTAAAAAGAGAAGTTGGTGATTTTATAAAAATACGCGAACGAAGGTTGCGCGAGTGAAATACCCTTAAGGGGATGGTTAAAAACAAGAAGTTAGTAATGGATAAGTACTTGGGTTTTGAGGACAGATACCCACCCAAACTTTTGACGTAGAAGTTTACGGAATGTTATGAGGTTATAGATGACCAAGAGCGAGACAATTGATGTTCGTTAATAGAACGTTAGTGCTTAAGTTAAATGCACTTTAAATGATTAAGCCAGGGGACTGATCGGGCATTTCTTTGTTTATAGATTTCCCGGCAAGTTCTCGAACCCGTAACAACCAAGGACCCGAGGCAAGTTTTCTCATCCCCTACTGTATTTTAAAGTACAATATTATGATAATATGCATATGATAGATGCATGCTTTCAATGTAATATATGCATACGATATTATGCATGCTTTCAAATGTATTATATGCATATGTTAGATGCATGCTTTCAAACCTCACATCGTATATAGATGTGATGGTATTAAAAATGATGAGATGTGATGTATGCATATGATAGATGCATGCAAGTTTTCAAACCCTACATCATATAAATGATGTTGTGATTTATGTGATTGATATATATATATATATATATATATATATATATATATATATATATATATATATATTCTGCTTTAATGCTGTGAGAACTTTTTAAACTGTTTACGCTTTTAGTAAAAGTTTTCGTAAGATATAAGGTTTATATGCTAGGTAAATACTAGATATAAACTGAGGTTTAAAGGCTCTAAGTATAGAGCAGTCGTACGATGATTTTAAAATAATAGACCGGGAGTTAAATTACTATTTTGTGTTGACTATACTGTCATAAGCTGGAGGGTCTAGAGACAGCTATATGTTAAATATTGATTAAATATTCCAAGACTAATATCATTGGATATTTAATGTGAGATATTTAAATAATATCATTATATATTATTTGAATATTTATTTAAGTGAATATTATCTTGGAATGTTCACTTAAGTGGAATTTTATTGAATAATAATTCAATATTTATTATTTAAATATTATTTAATTAAGTGAATATTATTTTGAATATTCACTTAAGTAGAATCTTATTGAGTGATAATTCAATATTTATTATTTGAATAATTATTTAATTAAGTGAATATTATTTGGAATATTCACTTAAGTGGATTTATATTGAATAATAATTCAATATTTATTATTTGAATATTTATTAAATATTCCAAAAATGATTTAAAAGTCATAGAACCTTATTTAAATATTACGTAAGGTTCCAATAGTTATTTAAAATATTTTCTGATCTCAAAAGAGATTTATGTGACTATAGGAGGAGTTCCCAACTACTTTTAAACTATTTACCTCAAATGATGATTAAGGTTTTGAACTTATCAAAAATTGGGAATCCATCTCAGGAAGTGAACATATGATTTCACTTGCCTCCTTCATTAAAAGTGAATATGTTTTCGAGTTCTGATTTATCAGAACTAAAGGTATTTTACAAAAACTCCCTGGTCATGATTTCAAAATACATGGTAATCATCGGTAGTTTCATTGACTAATGTCAACCCACACTGTGACTTACTCCCTTCAAATACTTTGGAGTAAGGAATTCTGAACGGTTACAAAGTTCTTGACAAGTAATTATACTTGGGGAAAATAGGATTAAGTTCCGATTTCCGTTTCATTGATGTTGTTTTCTATAATGGGAACTGGAAGGGCCTACACGGCAATGAAACAGGTGCCGGGGTAGTGCCAAAATTATCAAGGCTTACCCGGTGACGAAATAGGCGCCGAGGTAGTGATCTCTTGAGTGCTAAGGCTTACCCGGTGACGAAATAGGCACCGAGGTAGTGATCTCTTAGCACAGTGGTCCGTATGCGGTCAGGGTGATAACCGAATAGGAAGTCGTCCTTCTACTAGTAGAAAAGAAAAGTTACGATACGACGGCTGATCATCGTGTATCGGGTGTTCCAGTATGTTCCCTTTCTTCCCTCCGATTGGAGTTGTACTGTACATTGTAACAAAAGCCTAGGCGCTGAGTTACTGATAATGTGACAGTGAAGAGTAATGATGTTCCTTATACAGTAGTTGCACTGTATGGCATGTTTTGGACGAAAAGAAAACAAATATATCATTCTGTATACGAATGAAGTTTTAAAGGTTTTCCTTTATGATATAAGCTTACATATACGATTAAGCTGCTATATCTGATGGTTGAGCTATAGTGCTCATTCTTGCTTCTTTTATAAAAGGTGTTCATTACTGATATTTTACAGTATTTTGAACAGTATGAGATATTTAAATAGATATGTGAGTATATATGTTGAAAAGGTATTTAAGATATACAGTACATTGAACTGTATAGTGTTTTGAATCAATGAATAGGCTTTAAGCCTTGATTCCAACATTTGATATCTATTTTAAAAAGATATGTTTTGAGTCTTGGTTTATCATACTGATACCAAGGATCTCCAAATGATTTACGAAGAATATTTGAGTATGATTGTAAGTCATACAGTATTTTGAACGGTGTACTATTTTGGGGATAGACCCTAGTAGTGTTAAAAGCTTTGATCCCATATGGATTATCTTCCTAAAAGGTTTAAAGATTTAAATTGGGATAGATTTCTTGATGAGCGCTATTAGCTCATTCTTGCTTTATTAAATCTTTCAGCATGAAGAAAACATTGCTGATTCACCTCGTGTCACGAGAGCAAGGGAATGGAGAGACCGCCCTTGAGTTAGTTCAGCGGGATGGATATTGCCGGTGTGAGAAGAATAGTTGCAGCTTGAATTAGTGAGAATTATTTTTGAGTAGGTTTGTATTACTAAACCTTGTATAGAATTGTGAGGTCTATTATTTTAATTTCAGGTAGAGGTTGTAAATGATAGATGAGATCCTGGATAGTACATTTGATTGTAATAATGAATGTTACTTTTGTTGCTCATCTCCAAGGCTATAACTTGTGTGTGTGTGCGTAAGTGATTGGGGTCGTTGGAGTTATATTATTAGAATGTTGTAAGGAATGCAGGTATTGTATAATTGATGGAGCGTGACAACCCAGATTCCTGACCCCGGATCTGGGGGTGTTACACAGAGCTTCCATTATGTGACCTAAGTTGTCAGTAATAAGGGCACAAGAAGTGTTGGCCATCATACCTTGCTTTGCTTGAATGGACCTCTTCTGAAAGAACTCTAGCTCATATGTTTTCAAAACACCATACAATACATCAAAACCAATCTTGGTTAGATCCCTTTCCTTGAGAGAAGAGATCCTTGGCTCCAAGTGATCTGGTAGAGTCAATAAGAACTTCATGTTTAGCTCTTCTGTTTCATAGTGTTTGTCATAGAGTTTGAGCTCATTTATCAGCTTGTTGAACCTTTTAAATACTTCTGTGATTCCCTCCTTTGGCTGAGCCATGAAGGCTTCATACTGAGAAACCAGAATCTGCTTCTTGTTCTTTCTCACTTCTGGAGTTCCTTTACATAGCACTTCTATGAGATCCCACATCTTCTTTGCACTACTACAATGAGCAATAGTGCCATACATGGTGAAATCCATAGACTCACAGATAATGAGTTGGAGATTTCCATCTAGTGTCACTTTCTCCTTTTCAGGCTCAATGTATTTGGAAGGATCTTTAGGCTCGTAATGCATTGGTATCTTTTCAGTACCAACAGTTGTTTCTGCAATCTCAATCATTGGAATGAAGGGATCATGTTTTAAAATGTCTAAATACATGGGGTTTGAAGCTTTGATGAACAACAACATTTTCTTTTTCCATAGATTGTAGTGTTCCTTGTTAAAGGCAGGAATCTTGATACTGCTTAGCTTCTGTGAACTCATTCTTGATCTTTTTCTGTTTGTATGTCAACAGCCTGCTCTGATACCACTTGTTAGATATGATTATCACTAAGAAACTAGACAGGGGAGGGGGTGAATGGATAGTTTGAATGTTTTTCGTTTTCTTGAAACTAAAAAGTTGTGTTAGACTGTGTTGTATGAAAATTCGGAATAAAATAAACAAGACACACACAATCACTTTAATCTACTTTGTATTAAGTAAATCAAATACTACAGCTTCCAAAATTTCACAAGTGAAATTCTGGCTTCTAAACAAGAACAGTGTTTTCTTGTTTTCTTACAGAGAAAAGAGTGCTTGAATATTTCTGTGTATCTCTCTTACCCCTTACTATAGGATGTGCACAATATATATATATATATATATATATATATATATATATATATATATATATATATATATATATCCTATACAAACTGGTGCACACACCTATTTACACAGTTACCCCTAACTGTAACTCCAACTTGTCCTTCCATAAGAAGTTAACTGTGTCAGGAAGGACCACTTGCTTTCTGTAGTCCTTTCCCGTTTCTGTAGCTGCTTGTCTCTAATCTTTCTCTCCAAGTTTTGCTGTAGATTTGCCATCTGTCTTTGGACCACCTAACCGTAACAGATGCTTCAGTATTTGTCTCCTTTGAACTTTGATTATGTACCTTGATTTGTCTTGTTATAAACGGCTAAGTGTTGACATCGTGAACTCCAGCATATTCCTGATCCTTTGACATGTCGACATAGAGCATTCATGACTTTGCTATATGAGGACTTTGCTATATGAGTATTTCAGGAGTATGCGATATGACTTATTTCTGACTTCACGATATAGCCTTTGAGGACTTCACGATATAGCCTTTTTGAGGACTTCACGATCTAGTACATTCTGACTTTGCGATCTCAACACTTCACGACATGCGCCTTGAGGACTTCACGACATAGTTCATTTTGAACTATGCGATCTCAGTACTTCACGACATAGTTCATTCTGACTTCACGATATAGGGACTTAGATAAATTTCTGCAACTTATTTCTTCAAGGCCTTATTCACTTCAATCCTGCTGCATGAACAAATTGAACTTCTACCAGGACAATTATTCCATGGCCTATATACATTCTAGGTGCAAGAAACTTACTAAGCTCATTATAAACTTGAGCATACAGAATAAAGCTAAGTACATGAAAACAAGACAAATACAATGGAGACCTATACTATATCTCAGTGATAAACTTCACTAGGTTATGTAGAGTGACATAGACAGTGGAGTATCTTATACAAATTAGGATACCCAACTACCTGTGGAGTATCCCAAAGGTCAAAATTGACCACTATTTTCAGAATGGTTGTTTTTGTTAATTTCATAAAAAAATGGTTATTTTTGTAATTTTTTCTTCATTGGTATTCTTACATAAGCGACAACTTTATGTTTTACAAATATACTCTTATTTTATTAAAATCATACTAATTTACATACGTCTGAGCTACACACAGACATAAATAAAACTAAGAGATTTTATAATGTGTTCACAGTATAGTCTTAAATACGTGACCAACATTGTATTTTACAAATATACTTTTATTTATTTAAAAATACGTGAGTTTACATATGTTAATGTTATACATGAACAACTATACTAAAATATTATTTATATTGTATTCAGTTATTAAATTTGATAAAATTCATTTTACGTTATTTAAAACTAAATTAATATTTTAGGAATTAACAATAATCATTTGATCTTTGTTTCAAATAAATTTGTCCAAATTTTATGGAATCTTATCCCAATTAGAAAGAAACTAGGTTACTGAGCCGCGATTCGCAGCGGCATTAGAATATATTTATTAAGAAAAAAATATTAGAATAAAAATTGTGAAATAAATATCTATAAAATTATATAAATTATCAAATAACATATATTCTGTAAAATTTGCATTTGGGTAAGTTCTATTATAAATTATTTACATATTCTTTTTGTTTATAGAGTTTGATTTTTTATTTTCTTGGACCGATACCATTACCATATATATATTTAAAAAATTATATTGATAAAAATCAATATAAACATATAATATTATTATTTTCTCGGGGATGACACATACGGTGTATCCAGATTTGTATAAATTTTACTATTTCTTGTGGTAGAAAAGCTAATTGTATCTGCATATAAGAGTAAATAAATGGTTAAAAACTAATATAAGAATTAAATCAATAATATCAATGAAAAAAATATTTGTATAATATCTAATGATATTCGTTCAATCGAGATAAGATAGATTTATATATGTGCAATTTCTAAAACTATATATTATAAAAACATTAATAAAGATAATTACTTTTAAATTTTTTAATTTGGGTAGATGTGACAATTATTATATATGATCCACCATCCTCCTTGTATAAATTTGTATCAACCCATCTCGGCCAACTTTTCCCACAAAGTTATGGTATGATGATGGAGCTGTTTAAGAAAAAAATTAAAACAAATTAAATAAGTAAAACAAATAAATTGGGGTAACCAAAGAAGTAATATAAAATTACAAGGACAATAAAAAACAATTAACAGTTATATTAAAATTAATATAATGCATAACTTACTAATTTGTGACAATTTTGAGATCTCTTTTTTTCCAACCGCCTTTGACAACTTCAATGCCATCCAAGTAGGTCAAGCAACCTACAACATCTAAATCAACATAGAAAAAATAATATTAGAACATGATAGTTTGAATTATAACTTATGTAATAGTATTACTTATATATTACTCTAATATATTACTGCATCAAAAACCTGAGAGTATGTTGGTGTCATTAATACGTGCATCAATCATATCCGGACATATGAACTGAAATCCATGCAATCATATGTTGACGATGCCTTCTTCCAATCTCTTAGGCAACGCTATGCGTATGAAAAGCAATTTAGACCCATGTGATAGTGGTCTATATTTCCCTGTACTTGAAACAACTTTCAGATTTTTGATGCTGTATACGGAGCCTTCCTCTAAAACATTTTTGAACCGAGAGACCAGAATCTTCGGGATCGTAGCATGGATCAAATTTTCCTTTCATACAACATATCTTAGAAAAGTTAATAACATCATACAATTTGACAAACTAATAAGTTATAAGTATATTGATTTATTAACCTTTTCATTCATTGATTAAAATCATGTCAAGACTGATCAATTCTTCAGTATTTGGATTGACAGATTCCCACATTCTACACACTCGTACTCTTATCATCCAGGTATAGTTGCTGTCGTTCAAAACATCCAACATGGTGTAGGCCATAGTTGTATTGATTGTAAATATGGTTGTAAAAATTTGAAGCTATGTAAAAAAGTTTTGGTGTAGATTTTTTTGTTATGAATGACCTTTAATTTATAGGTGTTTGTAAGGTGATTAACATGGAAATCCATTATGTTTAAAAGTCAAGAAGTATTATAAAAGAAAAGTTCTATAAAGTTTGAAAATAATAAAAGAAAGTTCTATCAAGTTTGAAAATAATAAAAGAAAGTTTTATCAAGTTTGAAAATAATAAAAGAAAGTTCTATCAAGATTGAAAATAATAAAAGAGAAAATTGCAATTATTAACATAAGATTCTGAAAATTCAAAAATAATAAGGAAGTTGTAATTTTCTAAATCAAAGAAAGTTCTATCAAGTTTGAAAATAATAAAAGAAATTTCTATTAAGATTGAAAATAATAAAAAAGAAAATTGCAATTATTAACATAAGAGCCTACAAATTCGAAAATAATAAGGAAGTTGTAATTTTCTAAATCAAATAAAGTTCTATCAAGTTTGAAAATAATAAAAGAAAATTCTATCAAGCCTACAAATTCGAAAATAATAAGGAAGTTGTAATTTTCTAAATCAAAGAAAGTTCTATCAAATTTGAAAATAATAAAAGAAAGTTCTATCAAGCCTACAAATTCGAAAATAATAAGGAAGTTGTAATTTTCTAAATCAAAGAAAGTTCTAGCAAGTCCTACAAATTCGAAAATAATAAGGAAGTTATAATTTTCTAAATCAAAGAAAGTTCTATCAAGTCCTACAAATTCGAAAATAATAAGGAAGTTGTAATTTTCTAAATCAAAGAAAGTTCTATCAAGTTTGAAAATAATAAAAGAAAGTTCTATCAATCCTACAAATTCGAAAATAATAAGGAAGTTGTAATTTTTCTAAATCAAAGAAAGTTCTATCAATTCCTACAAATTCGAAAATAATAAGGAAGTTGTAATTATTAAAATTAAAAATTGTGAAAAATTGAGAAAATTAGAAAAATAGAACGGAACGATTCTAGAGGCGCCACTTCACCGCCTCCGACTTCTCCTTTATATAAGTATATTGATGATTTGAAAAAATACAATACTGATTTAAGATAAATACGAAATACTATTATTTACAACATTTTTAATTACAAAATTATTTATTAATGCGAGAAATTATTTTAATATATAAACAAGTCCATGCCTCGTATGAGATTTTACAGTGGTTTGCTATTATATTGAAACAAAAATTTTGTATAAACATATAGTGAACTTAAAAAAATTAAAAAAGAGAGAAATAAGCAGAGGATATAAAAGTAGGGTTTTAGGGCGGACACAATTAGGGTTTAAGACTTAACACAATTCTCCCAATTTCAACACACCTCCCTCTCACAACTATCAAAAAACACACACACATACACACACATATCAAAATCAAAATGTCTAAAAATGCAAAGAGAGAAAGCGAAGAGGACTGGAACGATTCAGAAGATGAAGATATGGAAGAACAGAACTGGGATGATTTTGTAGCCGATGATGATGATGAAGACGACTTTGATTCTGAAATGCTCTGTTTGTTCTGTGTTTCTACTTTTAAGTCCAATGATGAGTTTTTTCAACATTGTAAATCGGCGCATAAGTTCGATTTTCGAAAGCTTAAGAATGGTTTCGAGCTCGATTTCTATGGGTGTTTTAAGCTCTTTAACTATGTTCGCTCTCAGGTATTGCTGGGTTGTTTGTGAATTTATGAAATTGATGATGAAATGTGTTTTTTGTATGTGTGGTTATGTTTATTTTGGTGATGTTTTAGGTGTTTTAATTAGTGATTGAAATGTGAGGTTTCGGGAATGTGTCGTTTATTGATTTATGGGTAGTTATTTACTGACATTATTTGATGGTTTGGATTTTCTTGAAAAAAGAGAAATTACGAAGAATTGTTATGTTCAAGTCAGTTTTTAAACACCGTAGAGCTTGTGAATAAAGTTGAAGGGGCAAGAAAAAAATTGATGGAGGGAGTAATTGAAAAAGCGTTTTTTGTTATTGAATGAATATGTATAAGCTTGAAAGAAAGCTAAGGAAAGGAATTGTTTCTTGCATCACTAAGAAAGTGTGTTTGTTTGTTTGAGATGAATAACAGAACGAATGTGGAAGAAAGAGTTTTGTTGTCGAACTAATCTTTGAGAACTATATAAGCGCTGATTCCAAATAAAAGAAAGTTGCAGATTTTTGGATTGAATTGGGGAGAGAAAGTTACAAGTTTTTGTGGATTTCATGAGTAAAATGTTTTAAATATGATGGTGTGACATTTGTTCTTATTCAGCCCCAACTAGTTATGAATCTATGGTTTTGTATAAATGAAACCCCCTTTACTGTAGTCCATGACTTCATGCGATATATCTTGTGTGAGTGCATGCTCTACAAAAGTTTCCAGATTGATTGTTGACCTCACAGCTCAACTAATAATAACATCTGAATGTTTTGTATGGCCTAATTTCATCTATTAGAGGTCTCCTCATGTCCAATTTGGGAATGCCAGTTTTCAGCGATCTGGTGGGTTTTTGATACATCCCGACCTGATTGAATATAACCAAACCCGAATTTTTGGATATGGATTAGGTTTTTATATTCTAAAACCTAATGATTTTGGTTTCGATTTGTTCTTATTGGATACCGAAACCAGAAAATTTATAGCACTATATAGATACTACATGATTTAAATATATTATAACTATCAACTAATATATAATAGGGCTTTGAAATTAAAAATATGTTTTGGATGTTAACTGGATTTAGTTCAATATCAGGTTTTTGCTAAACCCGATGGTTTGTTTTGGTCTTAAATTTTCGGGTTCTAAACCAATTTTACTCTTTGCCGTTCCTAGTCCATCGTAAGGGAGGACCAATTTAAGTGTCAAAGAACCATCCCTAGTATAGAACTACTAGAATCTGCAGTTGAAGTCAAAGTTTTTCTTGCATCTTTAATCCTTAAAAGAATCTTTTTACAATAATTGATACCAGGTCGCAAAGAATAGTTGCTGGGCTTGTGGGTGTACCTTTGGGTCTAAGGAAGATCTGCATGGTCATTTGCATGATGTTGTCAATTTCGAAGAGTGTGAACAACCATGGGATGACGACAAGTATCTGAAGCCCTTCTTGCAAGAGGATCCTCTATTGCACAGTTTTTTTGAAGATGATGAAAGCGAAAAGGACTACAATGTGATAGCTGATGATGACCAGCTAGTGAGAATTTGGAATACTGAGAAACTTAAAATTGACGATGAGAGCGATTTGGAAACAATGGCACCTGCATGTACCTCTTCCCTAAAAGATGGATCAAAGCAGATTGTTTATGATGCTTCAGCAACCCATTCCACTTTGGAAGTTCTATCAGATAAGCTTACAGTCAGCAGCTGTAATTTAAGCAATGGTGGTCCATCTTTTGGCAATCCTAACAAGAAGCCCTTACAAAATTTTCCAGCAAAGATTTCAGATAATGAAATTTTGAATGTGAATAGAAGTTATTTCGGATCTTACAGCTCATTTGGCATCCACAGAGAGATGATCAGTGATAAGGTTTGTCTTTCTAGAGAAATTCTTGTTCAAAGTTTGTGTTGTAGTAGGTTTACATTATGTGATCCTGTTTTAAGCTTAATGAAGTTAATATGTTTGTGAAGGTAAGAACGGATGCTTATCACAGCGCGCTTACGGACAATCCTTCTCTTTTAAGAGGGGCTGTTGTGATGGATGTAGGTTGTGGGACTGGCATACTAAGGTGAGATAATATCCTTATTGTCACTTATTGTCATGTATGTTCTATTCGTTTCTTCCCTTTTTTCTGTATATGTTCCTTATACGTCACTATGCTTTGTGGAAGTGCATAAGGAAGTATGGAACTACACAACGGAATTAATAAATATAATAATAAGCAGGAGGAGGTTTAGCAAGTTTTATGCTGGTTTAGTGTTATTCTGTCTAATACTCAATCCTATAAGAATATTTCCTCTGCTTCATAAATATCTATCTGAGATTTATTTTGTGAATGGCTTCTAGATAAAATTGTTAAATATCTTTATCTTCAGTATTAAAAGCTTTGAGTATTGGTATCTGGATGTAGTTATGTAGTTTTACAAGCTACGAAAGAATGCTACAGGTTACATACAACTATTCAAGTCTTTAATGCGTATCACCCTACAGAGAATAATATAAACTGAGGAGATTTTAGAACTGCTTCCTTTCCTGCAGTTTTGTGTTTCTCTTTCTCTCTGGGATTATATTTTGTTAATGCACTCGATTAGGCTTTAGAGAGGGTGGATGCACACAGATCTACTCCTAGGAGTAGGGGGGCTGTTTTAGACAATACCCCAGCTAAATGCACTTGTAAATGATGATGGTAAATATCTGTATACCCTGTTTTGTGTTCTTCAGAAATTTCAGCATCTAGAAATGGTTATGTACTTTTACTTGCTAATTGCTATAAAAAATTATACAGATACATACACCATAAGAGTTACGAAGCTAGTTTCTTCTGGTATTTCCTCAAATTGTCGAGACATTATGTTATTGAATACTTGGCTAGTGGTACACTATCAAATTCAGGAGATATTTCTGATAAGAATTTGTAAAAAACAAGAAGAATAATTATATACAAGCTTAATTTTTTTTTTCTGGACACAATCATATTCAGGAGATTTTCTGATAAGAATTTGTAAAAAACAAGAAGATTAATTTATTAAAACAAGCTTAAATTTATTTTTTTCTGGGGGACGCCTTCACTTTTGTGTTGTTTGGTATTCCATTTGGGAAATTTGTACCCGAGTAATTGGTGCTATCCATGAATGCTTCTACAACTTTACACACTGACATGCACTTTATGGGGTTGCTAAATCTTCATCGATATATTCTTTTTTCCCACTTTCAGTCTCTACATTTCCATGTAACAGGTGTTCTTTTGGCTAATATGTCTCACTTTGTTTAGTAGTAACCTTAATACCGACAATGACAACCAAATAGCTTCTTGTTCTCATTTGGCGTTGTGCCATGTTGCACTAGATTCTTGTCAGTCCAAGTGAATAAAGTTGTGGTCTCATCACTGTTAGGACTTAGGTCTGACTACTATGTCCATCATGTCATTCGATCTACTTACACTTCTAGGTTCTTTTTGTCCAAACTTGAAGATTCTAGATTAATATGTTGGTTTATGCATGGCATTTTAGGTGTAATTACTTATATTATTAAACCAAAAGGTAATTGATCCCGCACACAAAAAATGTCTCAAATTTTGCACTGCCCCAATGAAAACTATACTTCATAATTACCTAATATAGTTTCTTTTACGCTTTGATAATAAATAAAGTGTTTCAATACAGTGCTAAAAGCTTGAGGTTAGAACTTAGGAGTAAAAATGGAAGGAAAATTGTTGAGTTTCTCACACCAATGCCCTATAATTGCGTGCTGTTATTATTATTTGATTATTTAAGAGACTGAAATTTGACATAGTATATCACGAGCCATCGTCTGGTAAGTGTTTTATTTTAGTTGCATGTTCGATAATTATCAATTCTTATGTTCACCAGCTGAGTTGTATTTCCTTTTGTTTTTACTAGTCTGTTCGCTGCTAAGGCAGGGGCATCTAGGGTTTTTGCTGTTGAAGCAAGTGACAAGATGGCTGAAGTAGCTAGTCAAGTAAGCTTCAGAGCCTTTTAGTTTCTCAAAACATCGTTATTTGCTTTTACCTTCTATGAAACTTATTATCAAATCGGTGCATACCCTTTTGTGCAACTTTTTATTCTTTTGTTGCTAATATATATATTAGCTTCTATACATGCTCCAAAAGATTAAGTTAATCCTCTTAGAATTCCATGGAAGTAAATGAATATAAAATCGAACTGGACACATGAGAAAATCTCATTGGAAACTATCATACTTGAAGCATGGAAAAAAAATGCCGAAACAGTGATCACTACTTTTACTGTTATCTTTTTGTTTCTTATTTCTTGATAAACTAGTAGCAAAAGGCAAGCTGCCAAGTTCCGAGTTTTCTTTGAATTTCGTTGGGTTTTTGCATGGTACAAGTTTTCCATTCTTTTGTTTGTGTCTGAAACTCCTAGATTTGACATTTTAAGACACAGTTTCTTCTTGTTGCTTTTCAAATCTGAATTCCTTTCCAATTCTTGTCATTAAAAATTTAGCAGATAAACATGTTATGTTATAAATTTGCAGATTGCTAAAGAGAATGGCCTCTTGTGGTGTGAAAGCAAGAAAGAAAGGAGTGATGACTGCACTGGTGTAATAAAAGTTGTTCATAGTATGATCGAAGATGTTAGTTCAGAAGAAGTTAAACCCCAAAGTGTAGATGTGCTAGTCAGTGAATGGATGGGATATTGTCTACTCTATGAATCAATGCTAAGCTCTGTACTTACTGCACGTGATAAATGGTTGAAGCCTGGGGGAGCCATTTTGCCAGACACAGCAACTATGGTGAGAAACTAGAGAGAGGAGTATATACAGTTTCGCTCCCATGAAATACAAACTTGAGGTCTTACTTTCTGCCTTTTGCCTTCCGCTTTTCAGTTTGTTGCTGGATTTGCAAAAGGTGCTACCAGTATTCCATTTTGGGAAGACGTATATGGTTTCAGCATGTCTTGCGTTGGCAAGGAACTTGTTGAAGATGCTTCAAAACATCCCATAGTGGATGTTGTGGATTCTCAAGATATAGTGACCAGTACTGCAGTTCTACAGGTTACTTTTCTTTAATCTCTTAAAGTGGTACAGTATTTTGTTGACATTGTTCTGCAAGAGTATACTATTTGTAACCATTGTGCACTAAATTAAACATTCGCTGCACAAAATAGGATGCCTTTTTCATTTTACTTATCTTTTGTTGGGTGCAGAGGGACAACTCACCGTCCCTTTCTTTTAATTTGGTTGCTAGTTGATTACTCTCTCCTTTCAAATTTACCTCTAAGAATACTTTTCTTGCCAGCACCCCAATCATCAACGTCGACACTTTGAGACGTCGTGAATTTTTTAGTCAAATCCTGTTCAAAAACGTCCAACCATGAATTTATTTTTGAATTTCTTGTTTGTTGTGGGTGGCAGACTCATATTGGGTTGGAGATAGTAGAATGGGGATGAAAGTTGATTGTGATATATAGTGCATGACTAGTGGGAGGACATTTTTGTCCCTGTAAGGCCCAATACATTGTCTAAGAAACACAACAGATCAACTCTTGAGAACTCCATTTTTCAACAATAAACGATGCAATTTATATGGTAAAATGGTGATATTCATCTCTAGAGTTATTTCCCTCTTCCTTCATGACTACTTGTATTTTTACATAAATTTCTTTTGTCCCCCCCCCCCCCCCCCCCAATGTTTGTTCATGCCTTGCTGTTTTTTTAATCTTTTAAAATAATGCTTGTTCTTAATGGTGTCAGACTTTTGATTTGGTGACAATGAGATCCGAAGAAATGAACTTCACAAGAACAGTAGAGTTGGAACCAAAGTTCGATATCTCTAAAAGTATCCCAGGTTCAGAATCCAGAACCATGTGGTGTTATGGAGTTGTTTTATGGTTTGAGAACGGCTTTACTAGTAGGTTTTGTCATGAAAACCCTGTCATTCTGTCCACTTCACCATATACTCCCAGCACACATTGGTCTCAGACGATTTTCACTTTCAAGGAACCAATTGCGCTATCATCCGGGAAATCCAAAGCAAATATATCTGCAGCTGTTGGTACAGAAGCCAGCCCAGCAATGAAATTGAGCTTGCGCATCAGTATTGCTCGTGCTCAGGAGCATCGCAGCATCGACATTGCCGTCGAAGCAACTGCTATTGGATTTGAAGGGCGGAAACACAGTTTGCCGGTGCAAATATTTAATTTATGCTAGATTTACTGTATGCTAGAAGATGCATATGCTTATTGCTCATTCCCCTTTGGGGGTATTACAGTATTTTTGCCCGCTTTTTGGTGTTTTCTAGCCCCGTGGTCAGGGTGACTTAAATTAGGTTTCGTCTTTGAATGTTATCGTATTAATGTACGACTTCATTTAAAGTCCTGCTCTCCTCGAATGAGGTTGAACAGAAAATAGAAGAAAATCTGTAGAACTTCATTCCTATCTCCAAACATGCTATGAAAATCTTTAGAACTTCATTCCTATGTCTTAATATGCTTATGTTGGTTTGTGCAACATAAATAACAGTAAAACAGGACCATTTTCTACTTTGCGAAAGAGTTGATTGCACTTTTTATCTCCAGTTTTACTCCAATTTCAATATGTATATGTAGTTACGTAAATTGCATTTTGCATCCCCAAACTTTAAATTATAAGTCGAATCACAACTTATTATACGTTTTCTATCAAAAATAATATTGTTTTTAATGAATATATTGACAAAAGTGATATCAAATTGTGCAATGATTATATAATCAATGAAACAATTCAAAACATACCAAAATATTCTAAACTCTCACAAGGAGAGACATCAAACAACCCAAGGTCTTCTGCCGGTGGAGAAGCTGCCGGTGGAGGGGAAGGACCAATTAAAAAAAGAAAAAAAATTACTTCTTTTAATAATTTAGGAGTTGACATTTTACTAAATTTTGAACTAGAATTTTGTAAAAGATGCCTTAATAAAATGTGAGCATACAAAGTGTACTTACTCTCAAAATTACTACTGAATTAACCTAACTTAACAAAACGCAACAAAATATTAAAAAAATGCAAATTTTGAAACAAAATATAATAAAATGCAAATATTGATATTTCAAAATTAAAAGATTATAAATAATGTCTTGAGTAAAATACGCATAAATTAATTAATCAAAGAAAGTATAAACTTTGTTACTCTTTTCAAGGTTTAAACTTGCCAAAGCATAAATCCTAGAACCCTCTCTCTCACTTTAGAATCTCTCTGAAAGAACTCTCTCTCTCTCTCTCTCTCTCTCTCTCTCTCTCTCGCTCGCTCTCTCTCTCTCTCTCTCTCTCAGAAGGAATGGCGAATAATAACAACACGGCAGCAACAGGGGGAGTGGAGTGGCATCAGAGACCAGCAAACCCTAAAAACCCAATCGTATTCTTCGATATAACCATCGGTTCTATCCCCGCCGGTCGTATTAAGATGGAACTCTTCGCTGACATCGCTCCCAAAACCGCCGAAAACTTTAGGTGTATACACACACCTTTCCTGTATCTATATCCTCCTTTTTTTTAGCTTCTTATTTTCATAGTGTAATTGCTTGTATGTGTTAATTTTCTAATCATTACTTGTACTTGGTTTAAGTAATGCATTTTTAAATTTATCGATTTATGGTCTAGTTCTTTTGTGCGCAGGTGGTTTTTTGTAAATGTAGTTGTCGATTTTAGGGTTTTGTATTTTATTAGAAGACAGTCGTAATTGGGTTTGAGGGGAATTATTATAGATTAATAGAAAGATAAAAAGGAGAAGATTGCAATTAAATGTATTGAGAGATAGCTAGTTACGTACGGGGTATATTTCTGTTGATTACGAAGTGCATTTCTTGAATTGTTATCTCGTCTGTTTTAGAGAGTTTTGTAAAGAAATAGTCGATGTAAAGCTTCACAGTGCTGAATATTGTGTTACTTGATGTAGTTAAATAAGCCGTTTGCTTGTTAAATGTATTACACTGCCAGATAAGGAAGTTGTTAATAGACGTCTCCATCTTTGCTACTCGAACTCACTTCCTGCTTTATGAACTTGCAAATGTTCTTGTACGGATGGATGTCAGTCATCTTTATTTGGTGCATATCATGAATCTTCGCAACTTTGTTGCTGCTGCTTTCATGTGTGTTATCTATATTTTCCACTAACCCATTTTTCTTTGATCGACAGGCAATTTTGCACAGGCGAGCACAGGTAATTGAACTCTTCAACTGTAACCTGTTAAGATAATTTTTTTTTTTTAAAATTAAATTTTGCTTAGGTGATATATATTACATTGTTATGTAGTAAAACAATTTAGTAACTTACATGTCTATTCTCTTGGCGGAATATATTAACTTAACAAGGTGTGACACAGTGCATACCTTAACTTTGAAACTTGCTACATTTTGCATCACTGAACTTTCAAATGTTGTAAGTTACCTGGAACTTGTGATTGTGAAATTGATGCAAAACGTAGTGAATTCAATGTTAAGGGATGCAACATGCCACACTTAAATGATCTGTTACTATATATTATGATGAGACCAAAATGTAGAAAATGCAATGTTGTATTGTACTCTAATATATATATATATAGGGTCCTATTCAACTAGAAACCTGCACTAATTAAAAACTAGAAACTGCACCACACACATTTAAATACACCCTCTCACATACAACCCCACCTAATCCCCTCCATTCGTAATTATATTTTTCCCGTTAATTGGCTATCTTTTTTTGAAATCTGACTTCACTGTATTTTTTTTTATCTCGCAACAATTAATTTGCATACCATATTTGATATATTTCGACGATAAATCACTATTTATGCCTGCGAGAATCACTAAAATATTAGTGATTCACGTAAGAATAAATAGTGATTTCTGCGTAAATCACTATTTATTATTACATAAATCACTAAAATTTTAGTACTCCGTAATATAGCACATATGGTATGCATATTGATCGTTGGAAGATGGAGAAAAATATAGTGAAGTCGGATTTCAAAAAAAGTTCACCGATTCACGGGAAAAATCAAATTAAAAATGAAGGGAATTAGGTGGGATTGTGTATGTGAGGGTGTATTTTAACTGTGTGTGGTGCAATAGAGGGCCATTAGATTAGATTAATCTAAGGGCTTAGATTAGTTTTTAGTTTGTATTTTAATTTTAGTTTCTAGTTGAACAAAAGCCTATATATATATATATATATATATATATATATATTTTAAGAATGAACCATTACTTAGTGAGTTAGTGGTATTGAAGATATATATTTTGACACACACAGTGCATGAGCATAAAATCATAAATATATTAATACAAAATTATGTGCCAAATTCTTGAACGTGAAACATATTCCTGAGAGATATAATCGGACCCTTCTAGTGAGCATGTATTAATAATTTAATACATAGCTATTTTTGCACTTAGCAGCTTCCTAATGACTTTCTAAGTTTAAGGGCTGTTGAAGATGTTCACTGGAAAAAGAATCAAGAGCTATTTAAGTATCACTTTTTGATAGGGAGTTAATTGTTTTTTTTTAAATCCTTTTGAACTTACAGGAAAGCAGGATTACCGGTTGGTTACAAGAATTGTCAGTTCCATAGGGTGATTAAAGAATTTATGATTCAAGCTGGCGACTTTCCTAAGGTCTCTCTCTCTCTCTCTCTCTCCCATTTCTCTCCCTCTTCCATCTCTCTCTCACTCTCTCTTTTGCATTTACTATAAAGCATTTCTATCCCAAATGTTTTTACTAACGAGGGAGAATGCGGGAATATTTAAGTTAAAATAAAGAAAGCACTCAACATAGTATCATCAAATTTTTAAGTATACAAATCTAGAGCCTACAAAGTCTCCAGAGATCAATGAACTGGAAGCCCCAAAGCTGTATTAAAGGAACAACAAATAAAAAAAGGGGATGCGTAGAACTCATTTAGTAGATTTACATGTGTGTGGCTTGGGCAAATATGTTTTTTGTTAACTCAAGGAGAGTGTTATCTGCTCAAATAAGATGCGACCAACTATGCAATATGTTATTTTTATTTCTTAAATAACTGTGCAATGTGTTATATGCATTGTAATTTCCTTGTAAGCTGGTATACTCGTGTACGTGCCATCAAATTTTAATGCATCTTTGAAAACAAAATAGTACAAATTGCATCTCATTAATCATTCCTTCCAGCCAGAGTGTTAGTTCCTTGCCAAGCCACTTAATGATCAATGAGTACATTTCTTAATTAAGTTCATAATATGATATTTCTTACAGCTACTTTTTTGAAATTAAATAGAACTTTTATAATCACATAATATGATAAACCCTAAACCCTAAACTCCAATATAACTGGCTCGTAGTATATCCTTAAGTTTTGAGCACTGCCAAGTATAAATACTAAAAAAAGATAGGAATTAACTGCTGAACTCAAGGTAACATGTGTTGTATTTTACACGTTCATCTTCCAAGTCCCTTTGTCAAATTTCCAACCATTTTATCACATCCAAATTCCACTTTACCTTAGTTTATTTATTTGTCTGGACGATATGCTTTGTTCTCAAGTGTCAATAAAGCAAGATCAGTCGTGCTTAGATATAAATCATTTAGTTAAGAAGCTTATTCCCAATTTCTTGCTCAGTTAGTTGTTTAAAGATTTAAGTTATAACTCATAAACCATTTCAGTAGAAGGTTTTTTTTAAGCAACTAAAGAATGGCTCATCTGTAGTCTGCATCTACACCCATAGCAATACGCCTAACCATGTTGACAGTCTTGTGGTTTCTTATTTGATGATTATTTCTGCACTGCAGGGTGACGGAAGTGGATGTGTATCAATATATGGAAGTAAATTTGACGATGAGAATTTCATTGCCAAGCACACAGGACCTGGTCTGTTGTCAATGGTATCTCTTATCCTTCAGTGAAACATACACTATTGGTTCGTCAGCTATGTGAAGCATGCCCTAATTTGTCATAAACTATTATCTATTATTTTCATAAGCGCCACACATCATGAAGTCGCTTTCCTGTTAAATATTATAGTGACTTATGGTAGGCAAAATATAGAAATCCGGGTTCTCATGTTGAGATATGTTCTTCTAGAACTGTACTACATTTACCCAAAAAGTCCATAGATATTGTATGATTGCAGACTGTACAATAAGCAAGTAGCCCGGCAATTGAAAACATATGGTCACTATGAATGACATGGTAGTCATGGTATCATACTATTGAAATTTGAAACGCGTTGGTTCACAAGATAATGAAATAACCAATATCTGATCTTACAAGTTTGCCTCTGTTAACATTGTGTGTAATTTCTGAGCATAAATTTTGCAATCAATCAAGCTTCTAATCATAACATATTCCCTTTTTTTTGCAGGCAAATAGTGGACCGAATGCTAATGGGTGTCAGGTAAGAAAAATACAAAAACACAATGAATTTGTTTACTATAGTGATGCAAATTTGTTTTGTGCTTTCTGTATTTCAGACCTCGGTTTGGCCTCCTAGAATTTGTTCAAGGGCCTAGAAGAGAGTATTTTACTAGAGCGAAGGCCATATTGGACCGTCACCATTATACATTTATACTTCTTAATGGTAATTAATGTTGTCAAACCCAGTGTTGTTAAAGGCGCGATTAATGGCGCTTCGCGCTTAGGTGCAAGGTGTGCGATTTAGCGCGATTCCGAAATCGTCCAAAAGGCGCTAAGAAGCACAAAAAGGCGCTCATAACAGTAAAAGTCAGTAATACCCTTGAAAAGAAGGGCAGAAGGAAAAAACCCCTAAATAGTTTCACACAACTCATGGAGCACTTCTTCGATCTAATAGATAATGATTTAGAGGAAGAGCGATAATTTGAGGGGCTGGAGATTGATTTAGATGACACCGAAGCTTTGAATTAGAGAACCTTACCGATAAAGGCTTCATTATTGATATTATTATCATGTTATTTACGCTCTTTGTTATGTTTCGAATGTTAAGATTATGTTAAGTATTAGTTTTTTATTAAATCTGTGATTTTTTTTTTTGGTAAAAAGGCGCGCGATTAATAGCGCTTCGCGATTCACGCTTCAAATTTGGGTCTTGTGCCTTTTTATAATCTGCGCCTTAAACAACACTGGTCAGACCAATACCTAAATATCATCTAGCCAGGGAACAAATCTAAATTTGTTGTAATTCATCTGTGGTACAATGCTATTGAAAAATTAAACCTTATTACAGTACACCTTGTCCTAAATAGATTATTCTTGTATCTGATACGATTATGCATCCATTTTCTTTGGACAAGTTTGCAGTTCTAGTTCTTTCTATTAAGAAACAAGTTTACTTGATATTAATTACAAGGTGGCAAGTTCTGACAAATATGCACCTAAATTTCTTTGAGCTGTGTTTGTGTTCAGACAGAACACAAAGGATATGTTTTACTTTCAATATGATGTTTGTAGCTATATTTGTAGTGTCATCTAGTTTTGTTTACCTTACTAATTGATTCTTGATGTCGTAATTGCAGTTTTTCATCACTTGTGCCAAGTGTGATTGGCTTGACAACAAGCATGTCGTCTTCGGGGTATGTCCAATCCATGATTTAGTTGTACAGTTTATGGTTATATCTACACATACTATTATGAGCAAGTTCCTTCGAGGACTTGCAACTCAGTCTTCATTAGTTAGTGCAACATTATCACAAATTTAAAACCCTATTATTTTCTGGACAATCCAAGCATGAAAGTAGTAACTTGCTCATCCAGAAAGGAATAAATAAAAATCTGAAACTACACGAGTAAGAAAATGAAATGGGGACGATTTTAGTTTAGAAATATATAACTGCACAAAAGGACTCAGATGTTGATCTAAATTCATGGTCCGGTTAGTAAAATATATCTAGTTTCTCATGTAGATTCTGTCTGCGCATTTCTAAAAACTTATGTAGGCATATAACAAAAATATATGAACCTGAGATATTGATTTTTACTCCAGAAATCTGTTGTGAACATTTCTAGTAATCCTTTATTGGGTAAATAGAAGTAATACACTAATAAATCTTGGTTAATTATTAGTTGCATATTACTGAATTACCTACACTTAAGTTGTGTGTGCTGTACTATTATATATCCAGCGAGTACTAGGAGATGGCTTGCTAGTTGTCAGGAAGATCGAGAATGTTGCTACAGGTCAGCAAAATCGCCCCAAGTTGCCTTGTGTCATTGCTGAATGCGGGGAGATGTAAAGCAAGAGCTGTCTTTTCAGAGCTGCTTTTGTATGGTGATGATCTATAAGATCTGGAATTTTACCTTCATATCTACATTCTGTGCATTTTATAGCTCCAGTTGATATGTTAACCGAGATAAGAATTCCTGATTGTACTGCAATCAAACTGTCTAACTTGAATGAGCGGTTATGGAGTGAAAATGACAGCCACAAAACTGAACGTGATCAGCAGTCTGCATGCGGTATCGTCATTTGTTAGGGGTTTATATCAATATTTATCAGTTTCTAAAGTTGTATCATTATATTGCTATTCAACTTAATCTTAAAATCTAGAAAGTTTACCATATTTATTGCATCATTGGAATCATCTTCAAGTTTTCGTAAATTATTAATTCTAAGAACATTATAGGTGTTATATGTCGTATCAATGAATCTGAGCTATACGTACCCAAAAAGTTTACTAATGGTTTCCTGCAGTTGGGATTTTCTTTGTATCACCCAAATAAAACATGTTTGTAGATACTCATGTAAAATTTGTAATGTTCCGTCGAACGGGAAGCGCTGAACAGTTCAACTTCAGGTGATTGTAATGTTCTGCAGTTGAACTTGAACTTCTGGAATCTGGAGACTGCCTTGCTCATATTTTAACTCGAACCTCTGGAGATTTTCCTGCTCACACTGTATTCTAATGGTTCAGAAGACTGTTCAACTTTGTGATAAATCTGGTGTTTACTTATTTTAGTCAAATTAGCTTTGATTCAGATTTCATCAATTAATAATGTAAAAAAAAGGAAAAAGACAATGAAATAGGGTTTACTTTTTATATCATGGTTAAACCCATTTACTGAATCCCAAAAACAAAGCATTTACCAAGCAAACACCGGGATTAATACTTGATTGTGTGCTTTATATTTAATAATAACTTGATTTGATGTTCAGTCTTCACAGTGTTAACAATAAAAAAGCTTGAAAACATCGTAATCATAATAACGTAGTTTAAAATTTCATATTAATTTATTACGAAATGTACAACTATTAATTTATTATGAAATGTACGACATAAATTATAGTTGTGGTACTTTCTTAGTTACCTATTTTTTCTTATTAAATACTTGATTCTTTTTTTCCACTCATAATAAGTTAATAAAAACATAGCTACGGATTATTTTCTTGCCATTCTTTTATTTTTGGTAGATCAAAATTCAAACTTCAATTCAAGAATGGATCAAAACATGTACTATGGCTTAACTATGAGCCCATTTGGATAGATTAAAAATTATTACCTCCTATGACTAAAGTTACTGAGTGAAAAATGAAAATTATCCATTTGAGTGATTCTGTATTATTAGTAATTTATCGAGTTATTAAAAATGTAAAAGTAAAAAAAAAATTGATAAGTAATAAATTGAAATGATAATATTAACTTTTATTAAATAAAATCACAAAAATAAAATAGGTTGTTCAAAACAGTACCTACTGATTTTTAAAAAAAATGAGTAAATGATAAATAATGGAGTGAAGAATTGGATAATATTGAAAAGATCATCTTATTATTTACGTCGTTGAATGTTATTATCACTCTTGATTTTTTTATTAAAAAATTAATAAGTAATATTAGAAGGATGGTGCTATTACATGAGATTTTAGATTACATCCTCAATCAAACGAAAATGAGATTTAGAAATAAATTTATCTACCTTTTATGTAAAAAAGCATTTTTATAAAAATATGTATTATATGTAAATTTCTTTAGCTTTAATAAAACTAAAAACGTTCTAGAATATATTAAAAAAGGAATCCAAATTATATCTCATATTACTTTTCATATTGAACAAAACCGGTTCATAAAATTCAGCGTATCAAATACTACTCCCTCCCTCAGTCCCATCCATTTTTTTACATTCCATTCTTTTCTTTACATTCCAAAACTTTCCAAAAATAGTAAAATTTTATAATATAAAAATTAACTATTACCACTACTTTCCTCCACTTTACTTACTTTATACCTTAAATATTGACGGGTCCCACCACTTTACTCATTTTTCTTACTTTTTCCCCTACTTTACTTATATTTCTTAATCTCCGTGCCGAATCCAGATATAAACAATTGAGTGGGACGGAGGAAGTAGTATTTAAAAATATTGTGCATATGCGTGTATCAATAATATAGTTATTATATGTACTAGCTTAAAACTCGTGTGATGCACGGATTGTTAATTGTTATTTTATTATTTTATTATTATATTTTTAATATTTTATTAATTGTATTTGTTAAAAAAATAAGTAGGCATGTTAAAATAGCTAAATACTTTTAATTAATTTAAAACATTAAAACAGATTTTAAAATAAATAAGTAAAGGTTTACCCGTTATATTTTTGGAAAATGAGGGGTTTTAGTAAGAAAAAATAAAAACTGTAAGATATATTTAGTTTAAAAAGGTAAATGCAGGTGATATTTTTGGAAAATGAGGTTTTAAAATTTAATAATTAAAAGTATTTAAATATGTTTTAAAATAAATAAGTAAAGGGTTTCCTGTGATATTTTTGGGTAAAAAATGAATTTTAGTGAAACAAGTAGAAAAAGTAAATTGAAAAAGACAATTTTCCGTGATATATTTAGAAAATGAGGGAATTTGTTAGAAAAAATCTATATATAATGTGTTTTAGCTGAAAAGGTAATTGGTTATAAATAGGTATTTGATTATTTATATTTTAATATTCTTAGTGATTGCACTTGTTAAGAAAAATAAGTAGACATGTTAAAATAGATAAATTTTCAAAAAATAATTATAATATTATAGGTTTAAAAATAAATAACTAAATATTTGTCGGTGATATTTTTGGAAAATGAGGGGTTTTAGTAAAGAAAAATAGAAAAACTAACATGTTTTAGTTAAAAATGGTAATTGTCCATGATATGTTTGAAAAAGTAGGGGAGTTTGTTAGAAAAAATATTGTGTTTTAGGGGAAAAAGGTAATTGGTTATAAATAGGTAATATTATTATTTAATAATATATTTTTATAAATAAGTAAGGTTAATTAAGTAAAAACACGAAATACAGTTAAGAGCAATTAAGTAAAATCACAACGTACCATACCGACCGACCAAATTTTTAATGTTTCGTCTATTATATAATAGTATTGATACGAGAGTTACTCTCAAATTCCTTTTTCTCATTAAAATTATTACTTTATAGTTTAAAAAATATATATATTACTGTCTCATTTTCTTTTATTTAGTCTTCAAATAAAATTTCATTATAACAAACAAACTAATGATTCCTTGAAATTGCATTAGTTTTAAAAATAGTTAACGAAATTAGTCCTTTAATTCACAAATGCCTGCATCGAAGGTGAAACCAAATTTGAGATAGACAAATTTAAAAACGAGGTTGAGATAAGCGGAAATGGGGGATAAAC
This sequence comes from Heracleum sosnowskyi, assembly GCA_030848705.1. Lineage (NCBI taxonomy): Eukaryota > Viridiplantae > Streptophyta > Magnoliopsida > Apiales > Apiaceae > Heracleum > Heracleum sosnowskyi. The sequence goes on along the minus strand of CM061235.1, from coordinate 19,898,662 downwards.
AATCATGGAAGAGAAATGATTGAAATTTTAAAATTTGTTCAGAAAGAATTTCAAATGATCCACAATCAAATTCTTGTACAAATTTTAAAACTATTTGAAATATCATATGTTGTCTATAAGAATGGTTAAATAATTGGAACTCATTGATTAATGTATTGATTAAGGATGGATCGGCAAATTAAAAATTAATCGAAATGATAGATCGAATTAATTTTAATATTTTAAATGTATTTGTAATTAAAAATATATCATATAAAAATAATTTATAGTAATAAGTTAAATTTAAAAATTGAATCAAGTCACAAATATTTTAATAATAAACCAACAAAATAGTTGGATAAAGTACGGTCATGGACAAGTATTACAACAATTTTGTGAAAGCAATATTAGTATTTCTGTAAATAATGTTATTTGTCAAATCTCGATCGAATGAATTATATCCTTATATATAATAATCGTAAAAGAATTTTATTCAAAACTTTGATAGTCCGTTTCCTCTACGACCATTGTACAATCAAATTAATAAGGACCGTTAGATCTTAAATGATAGATGAGAATAGTTAAATATAATATAAAAAAGTATTTGATTAATTGAAGGATTATATTTAAAAACTAAAAAGTGTATTTGATTAATAGTAGAATTATATTTAAGAACTAAAAATTGTATTTTGATAATCTAAACCAAATATAATTGGGTTTTATGTATTAGATAGAATTCTTTATATAAAAATTGGTAACTCTTTTTTCTCTTTAATTAATGAGTAGTTCCAGTTTGATAATAATCGTTAAACCAAATTTTGAGATATCGATTCATATCAATTACATTATTAAAAAATTCTTAATATAATGCTCACGTATACCATCGCCAAAAAACAAATCAATTACGTTATTAAAAAATTCTCAATATAATGCTCATGTATACCATGACTGTTAGGCCGAATACACAATATATAATCAAGTATAGGTATGAGAATAACAATTAGAACACTGTTTATGAACAATAAACTGAATGGAATTAAAAACTCCTCTCTCAGTGATGTAAAATATCACAGAGAGCTGCTAGGTTACAAGAATGATAATTCACGTATTCGCATCACTTTTAGGGTTAACCTATCTGTGTTTATATAGTACACAGCTACGTACAATCTTCTAATTGATATTCCTATAAATCAGCTATACAATTAATATCAATCTAGAATTGCTTCTGTCTTCTGTTCCGTTTCCTTAGCCATCTCGATATCTCTTTGCTTCTTTCCATCTTCAAAGAATATCGCTTCTAGAATGTTCATTGAATTGCACTGACTGCTTCAGCAAACTCTGACTGTCAGACTTTATCAAACTCTGACCAGTCTTCATGTAAACTCTGATATGTACCTGATACTTAAATACTGATAAATAAACATCAGCAATTATATCTAACAATCTCCCCCAACTTGTGCATAACAAAATTATGTGCAAGTTAACAGATAATTGATGATGTCAAAAGATATAACAAATGCAGTGTTTATAAACTAACAGAGTTTAAATTTCTACTTAGAACAGAAAACTTTAAAAACTTACAGACATCCTTTACTTAATTTTCTCTACTTCAGGCACAGTCCTGAGGTAGTCTATGAGTAGTCTTCTTTCAGCTTTTTGTAGCTCATCTACCATGATTTCCTTCAACTCCTTTAACTCTGGATCACTCTCTCCAGTCTGATAGATGGCAGCTCTCAGAGAATAGATGCTATTCCTCCTCATCTCATTCCCTAGCCTGATAAAGTAAGACTTGTCTGATTCCAGGTTGAATTCCAAAACTTTAATACCAAGTGCTGTTCTGAATCTAGCACTGTTTCTCTTCATTTCCACCAGATTTCCATGGAAGTCTCTGTACTTAGGAACATAAGTACTTGCTATTGTTGCTCCACTCAGAACTTTGGATTTCATCATTTTGCTTCTCAAGACTTCAGCTGCTTTCTGAGTACTAAAGTTTTTAACTTTGAGTAGATATAACACATACTCCAGTTCTTCCCATAACTTCAGATGTATGTCAGATTCTCCAACTCGATAAACTCTTCCATCAGCCATGAAGTATAAGAGAAAATCCTTCTTCAAACCTCTGTGGTAGATCATTTGAACTGACTCCAGTTTGTCAAGCTTTTCTCGAGTTACTCCAATGCCTGGTTCTGCTAGTGAAGTATGATCTACAGGACTGTTATTCACTCTTTTCTCTCTGTGTGAACCCAATCCAGATCTATCATAGGATTCTTTTCCCAACACAGTTCTGCTTTGTAGAATGTTTACAGTTCCTTGACTCAGAGTTTCAGGTAATACAGATCTTGAAAAAGTACTTTGAAGTTGTGTAGACAACAACTGAGTTTGTACAACTTGAGCAGTGTCAGAGGTTGCAACAATTTCCATTGACTTATCAACTTGAGCCTTGTCAGAGGTTGATTGATTTAGAACAGATTCAACTTGAGCAATGTCAGAGGTTGAATAGTTTTTCTTGGTCACTGTATCTTCTATCAACTTTCCTTTGCCCTTACCAAAGACAGTATCTGTTGGCCTTCTTGAGTATTGTATACTCTGTTGAGAATTTTCCTTGATAGAGATACCCAGTTCTTTCTTCCTTGGAGCTTTTACAGCTTTCTTCTTGTATCTACCAGAAGCAATTTTCTTTTTATGCTCTTCAGATAGCATCTTCATTTCAGCTTCCATATCCTCAACTGCAGCTTCACCATCATGATGTTCTAAAAACAGCTGAGCTGCAATCTCTTCATCTGTAGTTGGTTGATAAGAAACCAATAGACTTTTAGCTTTTGAACTAGATTGAGCTTCAGTGTTTGCTCTTCCAGAGTATGTCAGATTTCTAGCAGAGTTTGACCTAAGTCTCCCTTGCTCTTGAATAATTTTTGACCTTTTCTCAGCTTCCTTGCTTCCACCATCAGTTGCATCATCCCTCTGTCTCAGAGTTTGAGTTCTCTTGCATTTGTCCTTAGAAACTCTCTCCCCCTTTTTGACATCATCAGGAATTAGCACTGATGTCAGCAATTCCAAATAAGTAGCAATTGAATCAATCTTTGCAGTCATAGCAGTCTGATTCTCTTCCACTTTGCTTGAATTCCACCTGATTTGCAAATAGATTAGAATAGAGAGCTTTATCATTCTTCAAAGTCACCTCTCGAGCAACTATATCATTTCTCAACCCAGTAACTAATTTGTGAGTATCATCGAAGCGATTGTTAAGAGACTTCACTTGTACTATTGTAGCCTTCAAGTGACTAAGAAGCTCTGGATTGGTAATTGATTCAGCAGACTTTGCCACAAAGTCAGCAGCCCTGTTAGCAGGAAAAATACAGTCTGCCCCTGACCAATTTGCAAAGTACATCTCCCTATAATGAGCTTCAGTTGCATGTTGATTTTCCTTGACAGTCTCTGCAGTAGGATCCCTTAGAAAAGGTATTGAGTCATGGTCATCAGAGTCTGAAAGTGCAATATTTATCCCAGAGTTTGCATGATCAGAATTTACAGAAGTGTGATCATCACTGTCAGAAACAACTATGTCTTCATCAACATTTTCTGCTATAGGCTCTGCAGCTTCTTCAACTATATTCTCTGCAGTAGCTTCATTTATTGTCTGAGCAGCTTCTTCAATATGTTCTTCAGCTATGTGAATAGCCTCAACAAGAGGTTCTACTGCAGCTTCAGGATCAGCATCTTGAATTATAGTCTCTGCAGTAGCTTCAACAACTTTCTCTGTAGCAGCATCAAAGATTTTGTTAGTCCTTGTGTATTGCAGAAGGGGGGGGGGGATGAATGCAATACTGATAAAATTCAATCTAAATTTCAACAACTAAAATCAAGATTAAACGTTATCAGCAATATATGCAATCACGAACAGTATTTAGTAAGAACAAGATTCACAAAATAAATGTTTTATTTATTTTGCAAAGTGTTGCTACAACCTCAAGAAAAAGATCTCGAGCTTCGGGTTTTTTTTTTAAGACACTTGCTTCTCTTCGTTACTTTTCTAGAATGAGTTGATAGTAGGTATATGACTAACCCTATCACTATCAGTCACGGGTTTGTAAAGCTGCTGTCACTGTCAAGTGGCAGCTTCTTACAGATTGTCTTACCCATGTGACTTTCCTAAATTGCTAACATGTCAGATATACATTACAAAGAAAGCAACCTAGATTCATTCTATTTCCAGCTAAACCAATTCAGCAGATAAAGACTTGACCTTGCTCTTGAATTGATTCGCTTTTGATTTGTAGTGCCTTGAAGCTTTTGTCGTAGTCTTGCAGACTTGGTGCAGCTTAGGGATGCTGCATCACGCCTGTTTCTTGAACATTTAAACTGTCACGGGATTTGACTGAGAAAGATACCTAGCATAAGGATCTTTATTGAGACAGTTACTTTTGCCGCAAAGCTTGCTGTCACAGGAATGATCTTTTGGTGACAGTATGAGTTCCCCGCATAGAGTGCTGTCGAGGATCCCAAACTTGCTGTCGAGGGCAATAGTTGCTGTCGCGTAGTCTTCCGCCAATGTTGCTGTCAGAGTGAATATGCTGTCGTGACTTGCAACATTCTGTCTTCTTGTAATCTTACTGTCACAGCTTTAGGACAGTAACCTTTATTCATGTTGTCATCCAAAAAGCATTCTTTGAGGCTTGAACACACAAGTGAACTTCTTTCAAATAATACAACTAGAATAACATTACATACTGATTACAAGAACATACTTTGGCTATGACAGTATGTTCTACTTAATTTAAAAAATTAAGTACAATCAAAGTTAAGTTGTTTCTATGCTATCACCCATAAATCCCAACAATCTCCCCCAATTTGTTTTTATGGAAAATAACAGCAAATTTACAATATGTGCTGACAACTTAACTAACAAGATCAGAATTCAAGAATTTTCACTTAGCTTGAGATTTCCTCTTCTGTCTTGCTGCATCCTCTCTTTTGAGAGCTTCTGCCAAGCAGCTTCTTAGACTTTCTACAAGAGAAATTTCAGCAGCAGACACTGCATCATCCTCTACTTCATCAATGATCTTCTTTATGGAAGGAGATATGAGAGAGCTAACATCCCTGAGATTCAGCCATTGCTCTATATCATATGGATAAGTTCTGAAATGAAGTTCTTCATTAATGAGCTTGAATCTTCTTCCAGGATAAGCATTGAGAGACTTCCTTCTTTGCTTGTCCACCTTTGAGTCTTCTCCTTTTCTCCCTTCCAATAACTTCTCTATCTCATCAGAACAAATCTGTTCCAAGGGATGAATTGAACCAGCTACCATATACTGTAAATCCTTCAGAGTGGATGTTTTAAGCTTATGCAAGCTGCAAACATAGATTTCTTCTTTTAGGAACTTGACTCTTAGGGGATTTTCCAGCATATATGGTTGATAATTTGGAGCTTCACTTTCTGCCTTGTTAGAGGCCTTGTGAATTTCTAGTAATTCAGCTTCCTTCTTATCAAGTTCTGTCTGAGCTTGAGAATATGCAGAAGATTCAGGTCCTTTGCTTGGCTTGGGTTGCCCTTCCTGAGTTGGTTGGGCTTGCCCTTCTTCTGTGGGTGAGTCATCAAACTCATAGTACCAGTGGTATGGTATAGGAGAGGCTGGGAGATCAGTAAGAATATCAGCATCATCAAAATCTGCAAAGTTATAGCCAAATTTCTGATAAAATTCAGCATCCCTATCTGCCTGATATTTTAGAACATGTTCCATGACAGCCTCTGAAACATTATCATAGCTCTCCAGCAACTCTACCATTCTTTCCAGGTAGAAGAAATCAATTCTTCTTTTATCTATGGTTGATGTGCTGTTCTTGGTTGATGTGGCTACCAGATTGAAGTCCTTGTCAATCTTGGCAGACCTTGATTCTTCCCACCACAGAATATACTCAGAGGCCTCTTGATTTGCATCCAGCTTAACCTCAACACTCTTAATTTCTTTTGATTTCATTTGTTGAATCTTAAGACTGTTGGGAGGAATTGATTGAATTGGCTTCCTTAGATTTCTGCCAAATCCAGTGGCCTTTTCCTTTCCTGAGTATTTGTGCTTTCCTGCAGGTTTCTGTCTAGAAAACCATGCCTTAGCATTAGCTTTCAGTCTCTTGGGCTTGACAGCAGCTTTGGTTTCATCCTTGACAGAACCTTCCTTGACGGTACCTCTGTCGACAGCATCTTTCAAGACAGCATCTTCTATGACAGTATCCTTGTCGACAGTACCTTTGATGACAGCATCTTTTTCAGCATTTATGCAGTCAATAGCACATCTAAGAATGCTTGCCTCCAAAGCTTTCAGTATTCTTGACTCCTCTTCATCTGTTGCACCAGCATCTTTCTTTTCCTGGCTAGGAGTTTCTTCATTGCCTTCATTCTGAGATTGAATACCAGTATTTCCAGAATTACTTCCACCAGCATTTCCAGCATTTCCAGAAGCTTCACCACCTCCATCCTTACCATCTTCATCATCATCATCATCATCATGGGGAGGAATGTTATAGAAGCAACTTCCACCTTGATCATTTCTTTTGGCATTGGCTCTAGTGATTAGCTCCTTCATTCTAGCTCCCAGTGCCTTGTCTCTCAACACCAGCATTTTGTAGATTTCTTGAACAGCATGAACTCTTCCTGGATTGGCATTTGAACTGAGTATTCCATCTAGTACCTTCAGAATTGACTTGGTTTCCATTTTGGATGGGCTACCAATATTCATGTAGCTGTTCCTTCTAATGCCATCCTTAGATTTAGATCTGTAGAAAACACATGATGGATTTGAGTAGACTTCAGGTAGCTTCTGTATGATCAGGTTCTGGATTTGCATATCCAATATTTCATTGAATGGTGTTTGAGTTGCCCTGATCTTTCCCTTCAAAGCACACAACACCTTTGCTGGCAGACTCTGCAATAGCTGCATTGTGATGAAATAAGATATGCCAGAAGTTAGATAAATACTTACAGCCCATCTTTTCTCATCATTCACCATTACACTGACACTGGTAATTTGTTCCTTTAACAGGTTTGTGGTGTTGGTTGGACGGTTGCTAGGAGCATTCATTGCTTCTTCCACCAAACTGCTAAACTTACTGTCATGGTTGTGTAATGTGCTCTCCCTGTAATCCACCATCAAGACATTGGCTTCCTCTTGATCATACTCAGTACCATTGGACCAAGTAGTTCCTTTATGGATGGATTCAGGCAGTTTCCCTTTACCTTTCCCAAGTTTGTTTTGTTCCTCCATTTCTCTCCATTTCTTGTGCAGAGCAGTTTCTTGAGTTTCTTGAATAGGTTCTCTAATCACCACAGGAGGCAAGATTGGATGTCTAGATGCAGGTCTTCTTTGCAATGCATCTTGAGTTTCCTTTGACATTAACACCCTTTCTCCATCCATTTCCACTTCAATAGTCCTTTCAGCTTTATCCTGTGGTTTTGCACTGCTTGGATTGACTTGCTCCCCCTGAGACATTGCTTTCCTTTTAGCTCCCCCTCTGGTCTTCACAGCTACAGGCTCCCCCTGAGTTCCACCTGATTCTTGAATAGGCATTGATTCTGATCTTGCTACCTTCTCCCCCTTAGTTGAGTTGGCAGCTACCAGGTCAGTAAGGAACTGAATAGAAAGTTGAGTAGCAGCAAAACCATCAACCACCAGTTGAGAGAGAGAGTCCAGCTTGGAGTCCAAAGTAGCACACTGTCCTTCAAGAGCTGCAATCCTGTTACCAAAAGTAGCAGAGGGGCCACCAGACCTTAACCTTCTTGGAGGGGAAGGAAAAGACAGGGGCTTGGAGGCTATGGGGGTTCTCACACTCTCAGGGTGTTTTTGAGTGATCTCATCACCCCTCACAGTTTGACTCTCAAGGCCTAGTGCCTGAATAGTGTGGGCTCCCTCAATATCTCTCTGGACATGCTCAAGTCCCTCTCCTTTTGCCAGCTCATTTGGCTGCCTCTCATTTTTATGCTCACCTCTCTTTTCTTTTATCTCTCTTTTCTTTTGCACACCCTCACTCAACCTAGATGCATGGGTATGAGCAGTACTAACATGCATGGAAGGAGAAGATTTAGAATGTACCTTTAGGAGTTTGGCAAGAGGTAGGTCATCATCAGAGGCATCCTCAACAAGTACAGCATCAAAATTAGGCTGGGAGGACTTGACAGCATCTTTGGGAGGAATGTTACTGTCAGTTGTAGTCTGGACAGCAGGTTCTGGCATGACAGCATCTTTGGGAGGTGGAGTGACAGTATGTTCTGTAGTGACAGCATCTTTCTCTCCACCTTTGACAGTAGCTGTGCCCAGGACAGTAGCATCCCCAGTGTCTTTGACAGCAACAGAGGCTGTGACAGCATCTTCCTGAAGGTAAGATGCTCCTTGGAGGTCAGACAAAGTGTTGGCTGTTTCAGTTTCTGACAAAATACCACTTTGCCCTAGCTCAGTGTTTGGAGGAGTGGTGTCCATCTCACTTTGAGAAATGGGTTCTTGTGGACCACTAGAGGGGGGCTCATCCATGATTGGAGATGGATGATCAAAACCTGAAGGGTTGGGACTGTCCCCTTCTCTAGGTTGTGGAGAAGAAACAAAAGAATGTGTAGGGAAGGAAGAAGGTGAAAGTGTAGTAGAGAGTGGGGGCTGATTCACAGATGAAACATGTGAACCATCAATAGGAGTAGAGAAATCCTCACTGTGCCCTAACTCACTGTGTGTTTCTTCAAGTGGGGGTATCTCAGGTTGGGAACCAGGAGTTTGTGCAGACTCTGTACAGGGTGCCTTGGGAGACAGGCCAATTTCAATAGAAGCACCTTGTTGAGAAGGCACATCTAGGGAGGAGTTTATTTCCCTGGTTTCCTCCACAGTCTTTTGGGAGACTGCAGGGTGGCTGACAGTGGTTTTGGTCCTCCTAGCTCTCTTCTTCTTAGGCTCAGGGGGAACCACTGTGGGTTCTGCTTGACTACCTTCCTTATTTGCTGCACTAGGTGCAGTGTCTCCCTCTTGACTAACAGAGCTACCACCAACATCAGCTTCTAAGGATCTTTTTCTGGATTCTTGCAAGGCTTCTCTTTGGGCTTTGGGAAGTCTAGAGGGCCTAGGCTGAGTGTATGGTGTTGAATGGGGGTTAACTGAATTTGGGTCTAATCCAGCTTCATCCTCAAGAGAAAAAGAATCATAACCGGTAGGTAATGGATAATCAAGGTTGGTCACTTGATCAACCATGTGCTGAGTGAAGCAAAGTGGAATATGTGCATTTAGATCCTGTGAAGATAACAGCGTGTGTGTGTTCTTTTTCAAGACAGAACAAACTTCTAGACGAGGGGCATCATTATTAAAGTCACAGAAAGTATTGATACACATCATAAGAAAGCGAGGGTAGTGTGATACCTTCTTACCTATGGCAGCTTTGAGTTGTGCCATGAGGAGAGCTCCAACATTCACCTTGTATCCATGGACAAGAGAATGTGTCAGTTTCTTGATGTAGGAGGGTATCCCATTCCAGCCTGTGGACTTGGTAGAGAACACCTTGACCATTGCATCAAATATCATGCTCCACTCCTTCCTTAGATACTTCCTGTCCATTTCACCAGACGGGTACCACTTGGTTGTTCCCTCTTCGAGAATAGGGCCTGCATACCCAATCTTCAAGAAGAGCTTCTTCAGAGTGTCATCATTAGCAAGTGGAGCAAAGTTTTGGCCTGCTTCCAGTGTAATTCCAAGAGCAGTATTGATGACCTCAGCTGTGAGAATGTATTGTTGCCCATTAATCGTGAATTGAATAGCTGGGTTTTCACCCTCAGTTTGAGCAACAGCAGTGCGCCAAAATTCCTCAAGTTTGTCTAGGTCGAGAATTGGAGTTGAGGTAATGGCTGAACGAAGATAGGACTTGTTCAAGAAAAACACCAGTCCTTTGAAATCCTCACCAGCATCATTTGGGGAAAAGATGCCAGCAAAGTTTGTTTGAGAGAGAGTCTGTTTGGGGGCCATGGAGATTTCAAGAAAAGAAGAAAGTGAGAAAGTAGCTTTTTGCTTGAAGAAAAGTATTTTGCCTTGAGTTTTGTGAGAGTGATATGTCTGAGTAACTGGAGAATAAATATGGGTTTCTCAAACGTTTGCTCAAAAAGTGGAGTTAAAGGACGTGTCTTAATCCACTCTCTTAACACGTGAGTTACTGCCCGTTATTCACTGTCAATCGTGGGGTGAATGTCCAATCACAACGGTCCACTATTGTTGACAGTAACCTGTGCGCTAGAAACAATCTGTCAGTAAGAGGAGGTGGTGACAGTAGGTTTTGCGCGACAGCAACTATTGCGCAAAAACTTGCTGTCACCGTTAAGCATATGAATGACAGTATCCTTTACAAGTCTTGACAGAAAGTCTTTTCCTGCTGTCAAGAAGGTTGCTGTCAAGAAACACATGACAGTATCCTTCTTAACGACAGTAACTTCGATTAGGAAATGGTTCTGTCATGAACTTATTAGAATGCTTGATTCATACACTGAACTTAATATTGACAAATTATGGATTTAGCAATGTAATCTTTTGAACACAGATATTAAGCAATTAACACAGACAAATCATAAACTCAATAACCACATAAACAGGAACTTTTATTATTATTAATAAAATCATTAAAATTGAACATTGAGTACATTATTCTATGATTTTATTAACTAGTTCTAAGACTTCTTCCTTAATCTCTTCTTCAGAGCGGCCTTCTTTTTCAAGAAGGGCCTGAAGCTCCTTCTCTTCTTCCACAGCCTTGGCTTCTTCTTCCTTAGCCTTGGCCTCCTTTTCCTCATCAATCTCATCCATGGCGTCCAACAACATTTCAAAGAGCTCGTCGATCTCTTCATTGTCGGGTTCACTATCACACTTCTTTAGACCAACTTCAATTCCTACTTTGTTTTCCATTATTTACTTTAAAACTGAGAGCAGACTGGTGAAACCTAAGGTTAATTTATAGGCAAAACCGTCTAAGGATTAAAGTCTAATGGTCAACAGTTAGAGTACCCATACAACTACCACAAAAGTAATTAATGGTCGTGTCCTCCTTTAATCCTACAGATTAATGCAAAAGAGTGTGAAAGTCCAATGGAACAGATTTTTAACTCTCAAACTTAACAGATAACCACATTAAAGTCATACACGGTTTAAAAATATGAGACTGGCACAAAAATACTGACATGAGTAGTCAAATCAACACATGCTGTCACATAACAGACATAAACCAAGTAGACAGTAACTTCTCTTGACAGCAGGTTTGAAATTGCTGTCATGAGCTTCAAAAAAAAATTGAAAATTTAGAAACCTTAGTAAATTAACATACCAGATTCAGCATTCCCAATTCACTTACCAACCTGTTGAAGGTTGCTTCATCCAATGGCTTAGTGAAGATGTCAGCAAGTTGCTTGTCAGTTGGGACATAAATCAGCTTCACAGTTCCTTGTTCAACATGCTCTCTGATAAAGTGATGTCTTATATCAATGTGCTTTGTCCTAGAGTGTTGAACTGGATTGTCTGAGATGGCTATGGCACTAGTGTTGTCACAGTAAATGGGAATATCTCTTAACACTAGACCATAATCTAGAAGTTGACTTTTCATCCATAGAATTTGTGCACAGCAACTGCCTGCAGCAATGTACTCAGCTTCTGCAGTTGAGGTAGAAACTGAATGCTGCTTCTTGCTAAACCATGATACCAATCTTCCACCAAGAAATTGACAGCTACCAGTAGTACTTTTTCTGTCAATCTTGCATCCAGCATAGTCTGAGTCTGAGTAACCAATTAGATCAAATCCAGTATTCTTAGGATACCAAAGGCCTAGGTTAGGAGTGCCTTTTAAGTATCTAAAGATTCTCTTGATGGCTACCAAGTGTGACTCCTTTGGATCACTTTGAAACCTTGCACAAAGACATGTAGCAAACATGATGTCAGGTCTGCTAGCTGTTAGGTATAGGAGGGATCCTACCATGCCTCTATAAGTGCTTGAGTCAACTTTCTTTCCTTTAGGATCAAGATCCAGACTAGTTGCTGTGGACATTGGTGTCCTTGCAGGAGATGAATCTTCCAAGTTGAACTTTTTGAGAAGTTCCTTGATATACTTAGCTTGACTTATGAAGATTCCATCAGTTTGTTGAAGAATTTGTAACCCTAGAAAGAATGACAATTCTCCCATCATGCTCATCTCATATTTGTTACTCATGAGATGGGAGAACTTCTCACACAGCTTCTCATTTGTAGAACCAAAAATGATATCATCCACATAGATTTGTACCAGAATGATGTCCTTGCCATGATGCTTGTAGAAAAGTGTCTTGTCCACAACTCCTCTGGTAAACTGGTTTTCCAGAAGAAAGGTGGAAAGTGTGTCATACCATGCCCTGGGTGCTTGCTTTAGTCCATACAAAGCTTTGAAGAGTTTGTACACAAAGTTATGCATGTCAGCATCCTCAAACCCTGGTGGCTGTTCCACATACACTTCTTCTTCCAGCTCTCCATTTAGAAAGGCACTTTTGACATCCATCTGAAATACTTTGAAGTTGCAGTGTGCAGCATAAGCTAGAAAGATTCTTATAGCTTCAAGTCTGGCAACAGGAGCAAATGTTTCATCATAATCTATTCCCTCCTGTTGACAGTAACCTTTAGCCACTAGCCTTGCTTTGTTCCTTGTCACCAATCCATTTTCATCAAGTTTGTTTCTGAAAACCCACTTGGTCTCAATAACTGACTTTCCCTTAGGTCTTGGAACCAATCTCCATACATTGTTTCTTTCAAACTGATTTAGCTCTTCTTGCATGGCTATCACCCAGTCAGAATCCAACAATGCTTCATCAATTGTCTTGGGTTCCATTTGTGACAGGAAGCATGAGAACATGCTGTCAGCAGAGACTTTGTTCCTTGTCCTCACACCAGAATTGGGATCACCAATTATTAGGTCATTTGTGTGGTCCTTGGTCCACCTGGTGATTCTGGGCAAGCTACTTGATTGAACAGGAACATTTGCTTCAGCTTGTTGAGTTGAATGCTCATCAATTTCATTGTCTCCACCATGTTCTTCATTGTCTCCAGAGTCAACACTGTTCTGAATGTTAGATGTTATGGTGTGTGATTGAGCTGGAGTTTGAATGACAGTAGTAGTGTTGACAGCATCTTTGTCAACTTCAACAATTTGAGTGAAGCTAGGTTCTTCATCTACAATCTCCTCAGCTTCCAGGTATCCTTGATTCTCAAATCTGAATGTCTGCATCTTTCCTTCTTCATGCAGTCCTGGAAACTTGGTTTCATCAAATGTGACATTAACACTTTCTTCAATAATCCTGTGTTCCATGACATAAACTCTGTAGGCAGTCCTTTCTGTGCTGTAACCCATGAATAATCCTTCAAGAGCCTTGGTGTCAAATTTTCCTTTCTTCTCATGGTTGTCTTTCATCATAAAGCATTTGCTCCCAAACACATGAAAATATTTGACAGTAGGTTTCTTTCCAGTTAGCAGACAGTAAGGAGTACTTGCATGAGTTTTGTTGATCATGGTTCTGTTCTGAGTATAACAGGCTGTGTTGATAGCTTCAGCCCAGAAATATGTTGGCAACTTAGCATCATGCAACATAGTTCTAGCTGCTTCAATGAGAGTCCTGTTCTTTCTTTCTACAACTCCATTCTGCTGTGGAGTTCTTGCAGCAGAGAATTGTTGTACAATTCCTTCATCTTTACAGAAATTTCCAAGAGTGGCATTTCTGAATTCTGTACCATTGTCACTCCTCAAGATTTGAACTTTTGAGTTTGGGGTTCTATCAAGAACTCTGACTTGATCAATAATCACTTGAGCAGCTTCATCTTTGGATTCAAGAAATTTCACCCAAGTGTACCTTGAGTAATCATCCACCATTACCAAGGCATACCTCTTTCTGGCCATAGATGGTACATTGACTGGTCCAAAGAGGTCCATGTGAATTAACTTGAGTGCTTCTGTGTTGGTGTTTACTTGTTTGGACTTGTGCACAGCTCTTCTCAGTTTGCCCATTTGACAATCTTCACACAGTCCTTCTTGACAGAATTCCTGTTGGGGCAAACCTCTCACTAACTCCTTCTTCATCAGAATATTCATTGTCTTGAAGTTGAGATGTGAGAGCTTCCTGTGCCAAAGCATACTGTCACCAACAGTAGCTTTACTGTAAAAACAGTAAACTTTATCCTTCTTTGTTGAGCTTAGATCAGCAACAAACAAGCTTCCTTTTCTGACCCCTTTTAGAGAGAGGCTTCCATCCTTCTTGTGATAGATGTTGCAAACCATCATGTCAAAGTCAACCTTAAATCCTCTGTCACTGAATTGGCTGACACTGAGTAGGTTGTGCTTCAATCCATCCACAAGAGCAATATCTTCAATGACAACATTTCCAATTTCCAGACAGCCATATCCCACTGTGTAACCCTTGCTGTTGTCTCCAAAGGTTATGATTGGGCCAGCTTTCTCTACATAATGTGATAGCAGGGCTTTATCACCTGTCATGTGTCTTGAGCAACCACTGTCAATTATCCACATGACCTGATTTTTCTTCTTACCCTGCAAAACAGAATGTTTCTAAGTTGCATATGGTACCCAATCTTTGTTGGGTCCTGCAGTTTCAGTGTTCCCTGAGTTTCTTCCAGTCACAACATCACAAGCATTATCAAAGACTTCCTGTTTGACTTCTCTTTTCACCCACTTAGGTTTAGAATTGGACTTGGTCCTTTTCTTAGTGGATGAAGCCTTTTTGCTGTTGCCAGCAGGCTCAGAAGTCTCAACAGTGTTTAGGTATGAGCATTTTTCAGTAGAGAGAACAGGTAAGTTAAAGCATGTACTCATGGCAGTGATTTTGCATGGCATACAATCAATGTTATTACAGACACTCATAGTTCTATGCATAAGGGGGGTTCTGTGTAAGTTACCATTGAGTTCAGTTGCATTGATCTTATCCTCAATTGGTTTCTTACAAACATGTGTTAAGTGATGTGTAGATCCACAGTTATTGCATAGTTTCCTAGAAGCACCTCCAACATTAGTGTATCCATTTCCTTTGTTGACACCTACCTTACCATTCCTGTTCCTAGACTTGGGAGTCACTGGATTGACAGTATGTTCAGAAGTTGCTGTCGAACTATCCTTGACAGTATCTTTTAATCCTACTGTCTTGACAGAAGGTTTGAGAGTTACTGTCTTGGAATCATTCTTGACAGTATCTTTGAAAGATTCTGTCTTGCCAATCGTGACAACATCCTTTGAACTTACTGTCTGATTGCTTGGTAAGTTTACTGTCTTGGGGATTGTGACAGTATCCTTTCCTTCCTTGAATGTGCTGTCAACACCTTCATCCTCATCAAGAATTTCTTGTTTGATGAGCATGGCTTCTTCATCAAACTCAATTTCAGCAGCTTTGAAAATAGGAGTTTTAACTTTCTTGAGAATGGTGGGTTTGACAGCAGCTATTCCAGGACAATCTTGAATCACAGTTTCCTTTCCAGGTCTTCTACCATAAGAAAAACCTATACCAACAGACTGATTTTCTGTATGCTTATCATTGTAATCCTGAAGTATCTTTGATGAGTTTCTATAGGCCTTAATCTTAAATTCATTTTCAGCAATCTCATTCCTCAGGAATTCCTCAACCTCCTTAGCACATTTTAATTCATTTTTAAGTTTGGCATTCTCTTGAGCTAAAGAGCCTAGAGAACTGGTTTTGAGAAAAAGAGAATCATTTTCAGACTGAAGTGTTTCATTTAGCTTACTTAGTCTAGAGATTTCCTCATTAGCAGCAGATAAGCTAGTATAGACATTGAACATTTCAGCACTTAAGTCTTTAATGGTTTTCTTATACTCATCAGTAGACATATCAAGTAAGACAAGTGAAGGTACCTGACTTGAAGGAGTTGATGCTACCTCATCAGTGCTAGCCATGAGAGCTAGGTTAACATATTCTTCCTCTTCTTCATCATCAGAATCATCCCAACACTTTCCTTCAGCCACATAGGCTCTACCTTGATTTTTCTTAGAGTATCCACCAGTTCCTTTCTCATATCTTTGAACCTGTTTGGGTCTTTTGCATTCAGTAGCAAAATGACCAGGTTCTCCACAGTTGTAACATTTGAACTTTGATCTATCCACAAATCCAGTTTTGTATCCTCCTTTGGTTGAACTTCCCACAGCAGCCTTTGATGAGCTTCCTTTGCTGAACTTGGATGCTTGGCCTTGAGGCTTGTATGACCTATCCTTCTTGAACCTAAAGTTCTTGAACTTCTTGGCCATGTAAGCCATAGTAGGGTTGTCCATGCTTTCCAGTTCCTCCATTGTGTAGAAGTCTTCATCTTCCACATCTTTAATCTGTAGTACCACTTTCTCATCATCTTCAACCACCTCTTCTATCTTCAAGGTCTGTGTTGGGGTTGATTGTGTGATCTGTGGTACTTCACTTGGCTGTGTGATCCTTGGCACATGTGCTACTAGGGCACTTGACATATTAGCCATCTTGTTCCTTGTTCCACTTTGTATGGCTCTCTTTTGAAAGAGTTCGAGTTCATAGGATTTCAGAATACCATAAAGTGTCTCAAAGGTTATAGTGTTGAGATCTCTTCCTTCTCGTATGGCTGTTGTCTTGTGTTCAAGGTGATCAGGCAGTGTGAGCAGGAACTTGACGTTTAATTCTTTTCTGTCATAGTACTTGCCATGTATCTGTAATTCAGTTAAGAGCTTACTGAACCTTTCGAACATGGAGGTTAAGTCTTCACCAGGCTTGGCCATGAATGCCTCATATTGAGATATTAGAATTTGCCTTTGGTTGCCCTTAACCTCTTCACTTCCTTCACAGAGTAAGGCTAACCTGATCCACATCTCCTTGGCTGATGTGCAGCTTATTACACTTCCACACATGGCTTTATCCAGCGTGAGAGAATCGAGCAAGATAAGTTGCAAATGATCATCTAGCACCATTTTCTCCTTTTCAGGTTCCAAGATTTCTGAGGGATCTTTGGGAACCCAATGTGCAGGAATAATCTCACCATTCACTGTTGTGGCTTCAATTTCCTTTCTTGGAATGAAAGGACCATTCTCGAGTATACCTGGGTATAGTGGATTTGCAGCTTTGATAAACAACAAGATTTTTCTTTTCCAAATGCTGTAGTTCTCTTTATCAAAAGCTGGGATCTTGATACTGTTTGATTTCTGCATTTTCTCCGGGATCTCAGATATGTATGTTAATCTGAACGCTCTGATACCAGTTGTTAGTCCTTGTGTATTGCAGAAGGGGGGGGATGAATGCAATACTGATAAAATTCAATCTAAATTTCAACAACTAAAATCAAGATTAAACGTTATCAGCAATATATGCAATCACGAACAGTATTTAGTAAGAACAAGATTCACAAAATAAATGTTTTATTTATTTTGCAAAGTGTTGCTACAACCTCAAGAAAAAGATCTCGAGCTTCGGTTTTTTTTTTTAAGACACTTGCTTCTCTTCGTTACTTTTCTAGAATGAGTTGATAGTAGGTATATGACTAACCCTATCACTATCAGTCACGGGTTTGTAAAGCTGCTGTCACTGTCAAGTGGCAGCTTCTTACAGATTGTCTTACCCATGTGACTTTCCTAAATTGCTAACATGTCAGATATACATTACAAAGAAAGCAACCTAGATTCATTCTATTTCCAGCTAAACCAATTCAGCAGATAAAGACTTGACCTTGCTCTTGAATTGATTCGCTTTTGATTTGTAGTGCCTTGAAGCTTCTGTCGTAGTCTTGCAGACTTGGTGCAGCTTAGGGATGCTGCATCACGCCTGTTTCTTGAACATTTAAACTGTCACGGGATTTGACTGAGAAAGATACCTAGCATAAGGATCTTTATTGAGACAGTTACTTTTGCCGCAAAGCTTGCTGTCACAGGAATGATCTTTTGGTGACAGTATGAGTTCCCCGCATAGAGTGCTGTCGAGGATCCCAAACTTGCTGTCGAGGGCAATAGTTGCTGTCGCGTAGTCTTCCGCCAATGTTGCTGTCAGAGTGAATATGCTGTCGTGACTTGCAACATTCTGTCTTCTTGTAATCTTACTGTCACAGCTTTAGGACAGTAACCTTTATTCATGTTGTCATCCAAAAAGCATTCTTTGAGGCTTGAACACACAAGTGAACTTCTTTCAAATAATACAACTAGAATAACATTACATACTGATTACAAGAACATACTTTGGCTATGACAGTATGTTCTACTTAATTTAAAAAATTAAGTACAATCAAAGTTAAGTTGTTTCTATGCTATCACCCATAAATCCCAACAGATTTTCTCAGAAGAAACTGTTCTTGTTGCCTGATCAACCTCTTCACATGTTTCAATAACCTGGTGAGTAACAGAGAGAATCTCTGTATGAGTAGCCAAAGACTCATCCATAACCACTGTTGGTTGATCAGCTGCCACATCCTCAGTATCTCCAACACTGCCCAACTCCTCAAAAGTTGCAGTAGGATGTGCTTCAATTTCCTCTTCAATATCCATCTCCAATATAGGTTCAAGAAAATCATCATTAACAGCAACATTATCATCAGCATTTGTAGAATGATCTTCAATCACAACCTCAGGAGCTTCAACATTTGTAGAGTCAGAAACCAATCCACCAAACAGATACTCAGCAACAAGCTTCCTTTTCTTAGCATTAACAAATTCATTTTCATCAGAAGGCACATTAGCATCAGAAACAGGTCTGTTTGCCCTCTTCTTTCTCCTTGAAGTACCAACAGAGTTTGGTAAATCAGCATCAGTATTTAAAGATTTAGCAACAGGAACAGCCTTGAAGGCTCCGTGCTTAGTCCTACCACCAGTCTTTGGTCTTTTAGCAGCTTGACTATCAGTGTTTACCTGTTGGGACTGGGGTTCTGGTTGCTATGGTTCTGGTTGTTGTGGTTGGGACTGAGTTTCTGGTTGTGGTTCAAGAAAATGTTGAATAACAGCTGGAAGTAACAACTCACCAGCGTTCCCTTTCTTGCCATCCTTGTTTATCAAATCAGAGAATATTCTTTTGTGCAATTTAAACGCAGAAATCACATCATTTGCAGCAATTTCAACCGCAGGAATACAAGCAGTAAATAGCAGTTGACAAAAACGTGCAAAGTAAACAACTCCCCTATTCTCTGTCATTTTCTCCCCTATATTACTCAAAACCAGTCTAGCAAAATCATAATTAGTATTATAAAGAAGAGAATACCCGATTTGCAGACTATCAATTGGAATTGCATCCCAATTGGTACACTTCTTTCCAAAAGCTCGTGTAATGCAATCGAAAAAGAAACTCCACTCCTTCCTTAAGAATGGTCGCTTTAGTTGGCCAATCCTTGCTATAGGTCCACTGTATCCAATCTCTGTCATCATTCTTTGCAGATCAACATCACCCACAGAGATTGTATAAGCAGTGAATTCTCCAAATCCCAAGGCTGCACGAACAGTACCAGGAGTTACCACATACTCCTGTTCTTCAAATTCGAAGACTATAGAAGGAGTTCCAGTCTCGCCTCCATCATCATAAACACCCGTCTCCCAGAAAGCTTTAATTTGCAATCCAGAAAGTTGTGCTGGTTCCACAAGAGCATGCCCAATTGCAGATTGAGCAAGAAAATTCTGAAACAGATGAAACGCCTCCGGTGCATTCTGAGTAGATAAAGGTGCTGCATAGTTATTAGGAACGAATTCTAGACCAACAGAGTGAAACATTGTGGTTGCCATTAGAAACAATTTGGAATAGATCAGAGTTTGCTTAGAAAACTGTTCGAAAACTTGATGCAGAAAAGGTGTTTGGGTAAATGTGTGTGTAACAAGTTCTGTGAATAAATAAGTGTGTAAAGAATGTAACCGTTTGTGTGTATAGAGATTTAAATATCAAATACAATGAATTAAAACTCAAGAGTTTTAATCATTAAGACACACAACTGGCTCTCTTGTAAAATGTGTGAGTGGGACAGGTGTCACACATGCATTAACTGACAACATTTATCACGGTAGTTTCCAACACGCATGCGCAGTAAAAATAGGCAATAATTACTGCTATTTACATGCTTCTCTATTTTCAAAACACATACAAACTGTTTCAATCATACTCTCTATTTTCAAAAATAATGTTCCTCAAAAATTATGAAATACCTAAAACACACTTAATTATTTTAATCATTAAAGATTAAAAATAAATTACCTCGGTGTAGAGTACACAATTCATCAGTGTTTATCAATTCTCCACCTTCATTAATAATCTCTTTTCTCTAAGTGCACAGTTGTGAGAAATTGTGTGTGAATAGCAGAGTTTACTGAATATAAATATTTAGAGCATCTTAAAGTGCATAAAATCCACAAATTAAATCAGTAAGAACTGGTTGCCCAAACTCTCATGTATTAAACAAAATCTGATATCATCTAAACTCTGTACCTATAAATTTATTATTTTCACCCCCCTTTTTTTATTATATTATTTTTTTTCCAGTAATCAGTGGTTGGCACTAGTCACCAAAAATAAAAAATTTTAGCCCTTATTTCATACAATAAGTTCCCGGGTCTTCCTAGGCACAACATGATCTCAAAGGAATTTGTGCATATTTTTGAATCTTTTGATTTGAGGGTGAAATATTAGCAACTAATTATCAGAGTTTAGACTTTCATCAGTTAACACAATTAATTTATGAGAGAAAATGCAAACAGCTAATACAGACTCAGTGTATAGGATCAATAAACTAAGAGATGCTATAAATATAGAGACAGTATCATGCTGTGTAAAATTTCTGCACACATTTGAGATCAGATTTTATATAACTCAGAAAGATTCATGATTACTTACTGAGAATCATGCTTCATACTATTTTCTTCATCGGTCATTATGTTTCAGACAATAACACAATCAGAGTATAACATCAGAGTTTATCAACAGAGTATGCTTCCATCAGAGTATGCTACCAGAGTTTATCAACATGATTTGCATGATAGTTAACATATGCAGAAAAACATGATCAAATTTTCATAGATGAATAAAGTTTGAGTCTAACCATTATCTCTAGTCAAAACCAGAGATCATTCCAAGTTCATTTACCAGTCTTGTAAATGTAGCTTCACTCAAAGGCTTGGTGAAGATATCTGCAAGCTGTTGTTCTGTAGACACAAAATGAAGCTCAATATCTCCTTCCTCCACATGTTCTGAAAGGCATATGTTTAGGCCTATTAATATTTCGAGGAAACAACTTAATTTAAACAAGTATGTAATAAGTAAATGATAAGGTTATATGTCACAGGAATCTCAGATAGTTTTATCTGTCAAGAGAATGGAGAATTAAAGTCATCTACAGACTTGAAGTTATTCTACATTGAAAGAAGTTCAATTTATTGTTCAAGCCTCAGTGAAGTATTCAAGTTAGTGGATTTACTGCAGTGACAGAGATTTCCAGTGGTGACGGAAGAAGTACAGGACACAGAGTATTGTCAGAGCTAAAGAAAATAAACCACAGCTTTAAATGTTTTAAAGATGAAGAATTATCATTGAAGTCAGTTATTCATGAAACCAGACAGTGCATCGAATGACGACATCATCAGTGGAATTAAATCTTATCTCTTCAGTGGTTTTCAGAAGAGAGAGAGATGCAAGGCTTTAAAGATATCTTATTTAATTTACTAAGTTAAATTAATTAATAAATTAATTCTATCAGAATTAATTTATTTATTAAATTAATTAGGTTAGTAGTTTAAATTATTTATTAACTTAATTCTATTTAAGAAGAATTAATTTAATCTATAATTTAATCTAACTATTTAAATTAAAAGGATTTTCTGAAAATGAACTAGTATGACCTATGTTTATTATTATCAAAAACTCGGTATGACCTTAGTAGATAATTCGGTATGACCTATTTTCTAGGTTCTACTGAATTATTTATCAGGTCATACTAAGTTCTTTTCTACAGGTCATACTAGGTGCTTTTTATAGGTCATACAATTCTCTTTTTTGGTCATACCGAAAATTAGAATTTATGTTGGAGGTCATACTAGCATTCAAGGTTCTACCGAGCTTTCTGTTGGAGGTCATACAGGCTTAATTGATATGTATTAATTGAAGACAGAAAAGAAAAAAGAAGGCAGTGTTGAACAAACAGAAAGAAAAGCATACAGAAGCATTTACTGAAGAACAGCTCAAGCTTTAAATTTCATTTCTTCTCAAGCAATTAATTCTAGTTTGTATTGTTAAATCCAAACCACTAGAATTTGATTACTTGTATTGCTTTGACTATCTAGCGGATTTTTATCCCTAGAACGAATCTCAAATTATCAAATATTGTTAAATCATTTTATTACAAAAATAGATAAATTCATGTCGAATTTATTCTAGATTTGTTTTAAGTTATTTGAGATTCAATCTTGTACTAAGTATCATTTGTAACACCCTTCAAGTTTAATATAAGTTATATTTAACTTGAATCTTGTTTCATTTTTATTCCGCATCAATTTGTTCCTAAACAGTTAAATCATTTAAAGAACAAATTCGATAAAACAGTATAGTTTGTATTCAACCCCCCTTCTACAAACTTATCAGGACCTAACAATTGGCATCAGAGCCTTTTGATTGATATACAAATCAAAGATCCAATTGTTTTGAGATTTTTCTTTTAAACTCTGATTTTTTATTTGAATTCTAAAAATCTCAAAAGATGTCTACTACACAGAAAGTGGGGACAGTTAAAATCCCAATATTCAGCAAGGAGCATTATCCAATGTGGAAGAAGAAAATGCTCCTATTTCTTAAGGTTGCAAATCCTAAATACTTGGATGTGCTGAAGAGTGGTCCCAAACTCCCTATGATTATTGATCCTGAAGTTGTTGAGGATAATGTTGTGACTAGGGCTGCTAGGATGTACCCTAAAGATCCCAAGGAATACACTCCTGATGAGAAAGAGGATGTTATCTTGGATTCCTGTCTTCAGTTGATCCTTATTGAGAGTCTTGATCCTATCATGCATAATCATGTCCTAAATTGTGAAACTGCCAAACATATTTGGGGAACCATAGAGATAATCAATGAGGGGACAGAAGAAGTTAGGGAGAATATGCTGGAAATTCTCACTTCACAATATGAGCATTTCAGATCAAACCCTGGTGAAGGTATCTCTCAGGTTTTTGAAAGATACAACAAATTAATTAATGATCTGAATCTCAATGGGAAGCACTACACCAACAAGGAGATTAACAAGAAGTTCCTTCTTACACTTCCACCTCATTTGGAGCACAAGATATCTGCTATTAGAGAAGCAAGAGACATGAATGAGCTTGCTTTGGAAAGATTGTATGGTGTCTTGAAGACCTATGAGCTGGAGCAGATTCAACAGAAGGAGCTGTATGGAACTGGAAGGATTGTTGGTACCTCCACTGCATTGGCTGCTGAAGTCCCACAGAAACTGGAAGTGAAGGCTGTTCAACCCTCCAGTTCTCACATGAATGTTATTGATGCTGAATATGGATTAACATCCATTGATCAATCTGGTGGTGACTTCTATTCTTTGGAAGAACTTGATCAGCTGGAGGATGGTGATTTGGCTTTGATAGTCAGAAAGTTTGGGAAGTTTAGATTCAAGAGGAATCCCAATCTTAAGTTCAGACCCAGATTTCAGAGAGGTGGATCTTCATCTTCAAGTGGCACAAGGGGTGGCTACAAAACTGGAACTGTGGAAAGGAGTATAATCAGATGCTACAATTGCAATGAGTTGGGTCACTTTGCTACTGAGTGCAGAAAGCCAAAGCAAGTGACTAGAAACACATTTGATTCTAGCAAGAAGAACAAGATTGGGAAGGCCTATGTTGCTGAGGGAAAGAGTTGGGATGACACTGACAGTGATGAAGAAGCAGGTGAGATTGGGAACCTTGCTTTAATGGCTAAAGAGGAAAGCACTTCATCCAGATACATGTCAGAGGTAACCTTTACTGATGCTGAAATGATTTATCATCTTGGTGGCACCATAAGTTGTGCACGCACTGAAAATGATAGAATAAATCTTTTAAACACAAATCTTGAAAAGGAATTAAAAGATTTGAAACTTGTGCATGTTAATCAGGATGAACTTAATGAGAAAATTGCTTTTCTGGAGAATAGGGTTAAATGTTATATTCAACTGGAAACCATTCTCAAAGAGCAGATTAGTGAGCTCAAAACCAAAGCTAATGCCTATTACAACTCTTGTAAGACGGCTAAAGAAATTTTCAATAAACAAGCTATTGGTAATCATGTCAGTATAGGTTATGATTATAATGAGGCTATAGGATTGCTTGGTATTAATACACCTTGTAGAGTCAGAGAAGAAGGAAAGGTTGTTCCTTATATTCTTAAGGGTATTAAAACACCCTTCTGTAAGGAGTCTGAGGCAGAGCCTCTGAATGAATCTTCTATCATTATAGCTGAGGAGATTCATGAAGAAGATGTTGCCTTAGAAGCTGAGCAATCCAAAAAGTGTGTATCTGATATTCCAGTCAAAGTTGCTACAACTAAAAAGACTAAATCAGATATCCATAAGTTGGATCAAAACAACTGTAGAACTAACATGCCTGCTATTAATTCTTCTCATAAAGCATGTGGTGTGAGTAATTGCATGTCTTGTGCTTTTAATGTTATGTATGCTTTCTTTAATAAAAAGCATGTATCTAGTGATAAGACTGCTCCACGTCAACATGTTAATAATAAGAAGCATGTTAAAACAAAGACTACTAGTCCTCCTCAGACTAGAGTGGATTCATTTATCCCTAAGCCTACTCAGAAATGTGTTAAGGCTGGTTATAAATGGAAACGCTCTTATGTGAAAGAGGATGAAGTAGTTTTAGTTAGAAATGTTGTTTTGCCTGACAAAGGCCAGTTCTTTAAGTATGCCGGACCCAATCAATTTTGGGCTCCGAAGAAGGACTAATCAATCTGATATTGCAGGGAGTTAAACAGGTAAACCGAGTTATGTGGATTCTGGACAGTGGCTGTTCAAGGCATATGACCGGAGATAGAGCCCTGCTATCAGATGTGATTGTGAAAGCTGGCCCAGTAGTTACCTTTGGAGATAACAGCAAGGGTATTACGAAAGGATATGGCTGTTTGAAGTACGGAAATGTTATCATTGAAGATGTTTCATTTGTGGAAGGTCTGACGTTCAATCTTCTCAGCATCAGTCAGTTCTGTGACAGAGGATATGCTGTTTCCTTTGAAAGAGAGAAGTGTCAGATTGTTCACAAGAAGAATGGAAAGCCTGCTCTTCAAGGAGTAAGGAAAGGTGACTTGTTCATAGCTGATCTGAACTCGGGATTCAAAGATGAAGTGAATTGTTTTTATGCTAAAGCTTCATCAGATGATAGTTGGCTATGGCACAAGAAGATGTCTCACCTTAACTTCAAAACTATGAACTCTTTAGTCAAGAGGGAATTAGTTAGAGATTTGCCTCAAATGGAATTTACACAGGAAGGACTGTGTGAGGCATGCCAGAAAGGAAAGTCAAAGAAAGCTTCTCACAAGGGCACTGATACATCATCAATAACTGAACCTCTTCAGCTACTGCACATGGATTTGTTTGGTCCAGTTATGTGATGTCCATGTCAAA
The DNA here is from genome assembly GCA_030848705.1 of Heracleum sosnowskyi. Classification (NCBI taxonomy): domain Eukaryota; kingdom Viridiplantae; phylum Streptophyta; class Magnoliopsida; order Apiales; family Apiaceae; genus Heracleum; species Heracleum sosnowskyi. The sequence goes on along the minus strand of CM061235.1, from coordinate 19,873,073 downwards.
GAAACAATATGCACTTGTGATTGTTGATGACTATTCAAAATATACATGGGTTTTATTCCTACATTCCAAGGATGAGACCCCATTCCTGGTGATTAGCCATGTAAAGTTGATTGAGCTGGATTCTAGATTCCCTGTTAGAGCCATAAGGTCAGATAATGGTACAGAATTCAAGAATGCCATTCTAAATGACTTTTGTGCTGATAAAGGAATAACAAGACAGTATTCTGCCCCTAGAACTCCTCAACAAAATGGAGTAGTGGAAAGAAAGAATCGTACGTTGATTGAAGCTGCTAGGACTATGCTAAGTGAGTCCAAACTTCCAACTTACTTTTGGGCTGAAGCAGCGAATACAGCTTGTTATACTCAGAATCGAACTTTAATCAACAAGGACTTAATGAAGACTCCGTATGAGATCATGAACAATAAGAAACCAACTGTCAAGTACTTTCATGTATTTGGAGCAAAATGCTTTGTGCTTTTAGATGACAATGTTAAACGTGGCAAGTTTGATGCAAAGGCACAAGAAGCTATTTTTGTTGGATATTCCAGAAGATCTTACAGGGTCTATGTGGTTGGCAGTCACACAATAAAGGAAAGTGTCAATGTTACTTTTGATGACACTAAGTTCCCCAGTATCCAAAAAGAAGACTCATCTGAAAAGCTGAAGTTTGATAACTTGCCAGACTCAGAATCAGATGATGAAGCCCCACCTGAAGTTATTGCTGGTGATGATAATAACAATGATGATAATGATCATGGTGATGGTGGTGGAAACACTGGTAACAATGGAGATACCACCAACACTGGAGAAGAATCATCAAGGCAAACAGGCAACAACTCAGGGGGAGCAAATGAAGGATCAACTAGTCACTCACAACATCAAAGTGAATTTCAAGGCGAATCATCAAGATCAAATCTTCCAAGACAGACTGTTTGGAATAGAGCTCATCCTTTTGAGCTGATCATTGGTGATCCAGATGTTGGAGTTAAAACTAGAAGAGCTTCTCAGAATGAATGTCTTTTCTCAGCATTTCTATCTAAAATGGAGCCAAAGAAAACTGAGGAAGCACTGACTGATCCAGATTGGGTGATTGCTATGCAAGATGAACTCAATCAATTTGAACAACAGCAAGTCTGGAAGCTGGTACCCAGGCCAAAGAACAAGAAAGTAGTGGGCACAAGATGGGTATACAGGAACAAGCTAGATGAGGATGGCATTGTTACAAGGAACAAGGCAAGACTGGTTGCACAAGGGTATTCTCAAGCTGAAGGCATTGACTATGATGAAACCTATGCACCAGTGGCTAGACTTGAGGCCATCAGGATGTTCTTAGCATTTGCTGCTTATTCCAATTTTAAAGTCTATCAAATGGATGTTAAGAGTGCATTCCTGAATGGTGAACTTGATGAAGAAGTGTATGTGGAACAGCCCCCTGGCTTTGAAAATCAGGAGTTGCTGGACTTTGTGTACTTTCTCTTCAAGGCTATCTATGGTCTCAAACAAGCCCCAAGAAAATGGTATGACACTCTCTCTGGTTTCCTTTTAGAAAATGGTTTTGTTAGAGGTATCATAGACAAAACTCTTTTTTCAAAGAAACATAAAAATGATATGATATTAGTCCAAGTCTATGTGGATGACATCATATTTGGGTCTACTAATGATAATCTCTGTAAGAGATTTGCTGAGCTAATGCAGAGTAAGTTTGAAATGAGTATGATGGGTGAGCTGAAGTTCTTTCTTGGATTGCAAGTAAGTCAAAGGTCAAATGGTATATTTATTTGTCAATCCAAGTATCTCAAAGAACTCCTCAAGAAGTATCATATGGAGGATTCAGCATCAGCAAGGACTCCATCTTCAACAGGAATCAAACTTGGAGCTTCTGACAAATCTATCAAGGTAGATGTTACAAGCTACAGAGGTATGATTGGCTCCTTACTCTATCTTACTGCTAGTAGACCAGATATTATGTATGCTACATGCTTGTGTGCAAGGTTCCAAGTGGACCCTAGAGATGTTCATCTCGTTGCTGTAAAAAGAATCTTGAGATATCTTAAGGGTACACCTAATCTAGGTATTTGGTACCCTAAAGATTCTGGTTTTAATCTTGTTGGATATACAGATTCTGATTATGCAGGTAGTGTTGTGGATAGAAAGAGTACCTCTGGGAGTTGTCAATTCCTTGGAGGTAGGTTGATTTCCTGGTATAGCAAGAAACAGCAAACAGTTTCCAATTCAACAGCAGAAGCTGAATATATTGCTGCTGGAAGCTGTTGTGCTCAGATCTTATGGATACGGAATCAATTAAAGGACTATGGCTTTGCCTTAGACAAAATTCCCATATTTTGTGATAATACAAGTGCCATAGCAATCTCCAACAACCCTGTACAGCACTCGAGAACAAAGCACATTGATATCAGGTATCATTTTATCAGAGAGCATGTTATGGATGGAACAGTGGAGTTGCACTTTGTACCCACTGAAGAACAGACTGCAGATATTTTCACTAAATCTGTTGACGAATCCACATTCATCAGGTTAGTTGGTAAATTGGGTATGTTGAACAGTCTTAGTGATTGATAATATCTCCAGGTTTGTTCTTAACTAAATCATTTTCTCTTGTTGATTTTAAGATGTTAAATATTGTCAATCCATGTTTATTGTATAAAGCTTGTTAATTTAGATATTCTGAATAATTTAATTTCTTTAAAAATATTTTTCTCATTTTCCCTGGAGAAATGTATTTTTATTGAAATTTTAGTTATTTAAAATCATTTAAGTTATTTTCAGATTATAAATATTTTTGTTCAGATTTTTATGCAAGTTTAGTGTAATTTTGTGTTTTGGTTAGTTTTTATGCAGTAGGTTTCTCAACTGTTAGCATTTTAGGTGAATTTTTTTGTGGTTTTGCTGCTATCTGTGTATATAGAACTCGGTATGACCCTCTATAGGTCATATTAGTTTTTTTAAAAAAATAAGGTTATTAGTTTAATTAGTAATAAAACTCGGTATGACCCTCTAGACAGGTCATATTGGTTTTATTTTGTTTATTTAAACTTTAAAAACTCGGTATGACCCTCTGCTGTGGTCATATTGGTTTTTATTTTGGTAATTTACTTCAAAAACACGGTATGACCTTTATTAGAGGTCATATTGATGTTTTTTTTCCTTGTAATTAATTTTTTTTCTCTTGTTTTCTCGGTATGACCTCAAGCAAAAACTCGGTATGACCTCCCTTTAGGTCATACCGAGCTCAGCAGAACCCTTGCCTATAAATACTAATGCTTTTCAGGTTCTTTTGCTTTTCATACCTTTCTAACTCAAGTTTTTACTTAGTTAACTTTGCTCTGGTTTGTGTTTTATTCTTAGAACAACGAACTATTGCAAATTTTTCTTGTGAATTACTTGGGATTTTATTTCTTTTCTGATAGTTATTATTATTAATTGCTGTGTTATTCAAGTAATATTTTTTTTTATTTTATTATTTATTTTCAAATGGCTGCAGAGTTTGTTGTTGAACGTTTTAATAATTACGTTGGCTATTGTGATCCCCTTAAGTGTTCTGTTGAACGTTTTAGGCCGTGGATTCATTTTTTAAATGAACAATCAATTGTTAGCTATGCTATCACTGCTTCTGTTGATTTAAAGATTGAACCCCTTCGTCTATTATGCTTAACTGCTGTTGTTGCTGAAGATATGCGATCTTTCACATTCATTATTTCTGATCGTCAGTACACAGTAACTAAGGAGATCTTTTGTCAAGTGCTTCATTTTCCACTTGATAACTTTGTTAGATTCCCTACTGATGCTGAGTTAGTTCAATTTTTCTCTAGTATTGACTACCAGGGAAATATTGTTCTTCCTCGGTTGAATAAGGGTAATCTAGCTTGTGAGTGGGATTTGTTCTTTGACTGTCTAGCCAAAGTTTTTAGTAATTCTACCAAAAACAACTTTCAAGTCATCACTTCTGTACTACAAAACATTGCCTATGCTGCTGTTTATAACCTGAGAGTGGACATAGGAACTCTTGTGTGGGATCTCTTGATAAGGAGGATTTTCAATTACCCTAGAGATATTGAAACTGGAAAGAAAGTTAGATGCTTTTATTCTCGTTTCCTTTCTCTAGTGTTGAATCATGTTCTTTCTGATGAACATAAAACCCTTTTTCAAAACACTCCTTTTCAAGTCCCCGCACATACTAATCCTCTCATTTATTCATCTTTGTCCACAAGCTCCAAGTCTGGAAGGAGACCCCTAGTTCCACAATCTTATCTGCGAGAGATTTTGCAACCACAGTTACCTTTACTCTTTATTGAACATTCAGTGGTTGGATCCTCGTCAGCAGGAACTTCAATGGCGCCTCCTAACACCATGGCACTTCAGGTAATATATCCTCTCTCAACTGCTCCACTAACCCAAGAGGTTCTTAGGATTGACCAAGGGATTGTAGAACCACAATCTCTGTCCCCGGTCATAGAGCCACACACAGAGTCAAATCCATTGACCGCTCCCCTACAACTATCAGCTATAACAAGATCAAGAGAGCAACTTGAAGTAGAGTCTAATATGAGTGATCCCACAGCTCTGCCTCCACCACTAAAGAAGAGAAGAACACTACTTGAGGCATCTGTTAGCCAGTCTGTATCCTCCCAAAAGGATATAGATTCTCAAAAGGCCAATGAACAGTTACTAGAGACATCCTCTCAACAGGATGAATCTATTGAAATTCGCCATCAGGCCATGGCAATCTGTAAAGAGTCAAGCACTCTCCCTTTACTCACAATGGGAGAAAACATTCCTGAACAATTTGTAGAGACTCTTACACAGGACACTCTGGAAGGAGAGCACATAGGAATGATTGATGAAACAGTGCCTACCATTGTCACGGTAGAAGAGCCTTCACAGGCTTCAGAGGGAAAATCTGGTTCTTCGCCCCCAATAATAGAATCATTTTCTCCCCTCCCAGAGGGAACATCTCTGGCTCCCCTAAGGGATTCTTCACTCGCAGTTTCAACTGGAGAAAGTGAAGGGCAACATGGTAAGTCTATATCTGAAGCAATTCAGCTTTCAATTTCTGATGAATTTTTGGACTTTACCATGGATTGGGATTCGCGAACTCCCATTGCACCACCAGTGACCTCTCAAGAAGGGGCTATGGTGATTTTCTCTGCAGGTACTTCAACTCCTACTCTGGATAGACAGCTAGTGGTTAGTAAAACACAGAGCGAAACACAAGCACGTGAGGTGAGTGAAACACCATCGAAAGAAATTGAGATGAGTGCACACAATGACACATACACTGCTTCTTTGTTGGCTCAAATAGCTAATCTTCAGAAACAACTACAAGAGTCCCAGGCTGAGAAAGATATTCTTAAGGCACAAGTGGTTGAACGATCTACTTCTTCCACCTCTGTAACTAATCAGCTGGGTTCCATGAGAGATGAATTGGAAGGAGTGAAGGTCACATTGGTCCCAAAGATGAATGCTATTCAAGAATCACAAGTGTTAATGGCTTCAGATATGTCAGAACTACTGGTTTCTAATGCTGAGATCAGGGAGGCTATCAAACAGATTCCTATGATTTCAACCAAAGTAGACTCATTTCAAGATACTATTGATGAAAATCAGTACTTCAATGATGAGAGGTTTACCAAGATTGAAGGAGGGATGCAACATCTGAACGAGGGCATGAAACATTTGTATAATATGATCAAGGTCACACATCAACCCAATGCTGAACAAAAGAAATTCTTTGAGGGTGATGATGATGCAGGGGACAATGGTGACAGGGATGGTGAAGGAGAAAGAGAAGGTACAAAGGAGGATCCTAAAACTGATAAAGTTAAATCTTTAGAGGATTCCTCAACTAAGGGGGAGAATAAGGAGAAGGAGTTACAAGGAGGAGAAGCTCAAGGAGGAGAAGCTGGAGGTTCTGATTCTGCAAAGGACAAAGGGAAGCAGAAGTTAACTTTTTCTGATGCTGACTACTATCAAGGTGATGAGGGTGTATTTGATGATGTTGAATCTGAAGCCCCTGAAGATATCTTTGGTGAGGTAGAAGTTGAAGGAGAGGCTGACTATGCTGACTGGGAAGATGAACCTGTAGTCGATCCTGCCTTTGAAGCTGAGTTGGTAAGGCAAAAGGCTGATTTGAAGAGGAGAGAGGAGGAAAATGCAAAAGTATCTGACATTATTTCCAAGCATTTTGTCATTCAAAAAGCTGAGCAACAAGAAAAGCAAAGACTTCACAATCTGAAGGTCAGTGATAGAAAGTTATATGTAAGGCTCAAGCAAGGAGTAGAATGGGACAAAGCTAGAGAAATGTTTGCACATCAAGAAGGAATTAATAATGATGCAAAGTTTCTTGGGATGTTGGAAAGGTACAGACAGGTCAATCCAGACAACACGGTATATATGAAAGCTCTTCATGCAGAGATTTCAAGGATAACAACTGGATTTGACAGAGTTAGAGAGGAGTTGAAGATATATGTTTACACTCATAATGAGGGAACGTTCTTGGTGTCTCTCAATCTTCTGGAAAGCAGAACTCTCTCTGAACTATGGGTATTCATGTGCAAAGTAAAAAGAACGTCTCCATTAGCTGAGCTGCTGCATGATCAGTTAAGAGACTTTGCAATGAAAGCGAGTCCTCAAGTTGTGGATGTGCCATATGAAGTTAAATTTTATAAAGGAAGGGCACTTCAAACTTGTGGTGTGGATCCAATCTCTTTGAAAGATTATCCTGCCAGGCATCTTGTCTATATGGAGAATATGTTGAGGACAACAGGGTTTGCTACACAAGAGAAGACAGAAGTTGCTGATTTGATTCAAGACTATTGCATTGCCAATATCAAGAGATATCATCTAATGAAGAATAGGCTGAAGAAAGTCACAGCTCAACCTGTCAGACCTAGTGGCATTACTTCTGAATCTGATCGTATTCTGGACAAGGATTTGCTTGAAGCACTTGAAGAAGGAGAGATGATGGAGTCTGAAATTTGAAGAAGCTCTAGTCTGTAATTGTTATATGTATAGAGCTTAGGTATTTCAAGATAGGATCAATGTAAATATGTGTTCAGTCTAGAGGAACATCTATCTTGTATTTATCTATAATGTTTGAATCTGGAAAATGTTATATGAAATCCAGAACTTTTCTTGTTATTTACTTGGCTCTTAAAAGTCATTTCTATTTCTTGTTTAAGTTAGTTGAGTTATCCTCTAGGTATTTGATTGTTATTCTCTAACAAACAAATAGGGGGAGATTGAAAGGCATATGTTTAGGCCTATTAATATTTCGAGGAAACAACTTAATTTAAACAAGTATGTAATAAGTAAATGATAAGGTTATATGTCACAGGAATCTCAGATAGTTTTATCTGTCAAGAGAATGGAGAATTAAAGTCATCTACAGACTTGAAGTTATTCTACATTGAAAGAAGTTCAATTTATTGTTCAAGCCTCAGTGAAGTATTCAAGTTAGTGGATTTACTGCAGTGACAGAGATTTCCAGTGGTGACGGAAGAAGTACAGGACACAGAGTATTGTCAGAGCTAAAGAAAATAAACCACAGCTTTAAATGTTTTAAAGATGAAGAATTATCATTGAAGTCAGTTATTCATGAAACCAGACAGTGCATCGAATGACGACATCATCAGTGGAATTAAATCTTATCTATTCAGTGGTTTTCAGAAGAGAGAGAGATGCAAGGCTTTAAAGATATCTTATTTAATTTACTAAGTTAAATTAATTAATAAATTAATTCTATCAGAATTAATTTATTTATTAAATTAATTAGGTTAGTAGTTTAAATTATTTATTAACTTAATTCTATTTAAGAAGAATTAATTTAATCTATAATTTAATCTAACTATTTAAATTAAAAGGATTTTCTGAAAATGAACTAGTATGACCTATGTTTATTATTATCAAAAACTCGGTATGACCTTAGTAGATAATTCGGTATGACCTATTTTCTAGGTTCTACTGAATTATTTATCAGGTCATACTAAGTTCTTTTCTACAGGTCATACTAGGTGCTTTTTATAGGTCATACAATTCTCTTTTTTGGTCATACCGAAAATTAGAATTTATGTTGGAGGTCATACTAGCATTCAAGGTTCTACCGAGCTTTCTGTTGGAGGTCATACAGGCTTAATTGATATGTATTAATTGAAGACAGAAAAGAAAAAAGAAGGCAGTGTTGAACAAACAGAAAGAAAAGCATACAGAAGCATTTACTGAAGAACAGCTCAAGCTTTAAATTTCATTTCTTCTCAAGCAATTAATTCTAGTTTGTATTGTTAAATCCAAACCACTAGAATTTGATTACTTGTATTGCTTTGACTATCTAGCGGATTTTTATCCCTAGAACGAATCTCAAATTATCAAATATTGTTAAATCATTTTATTACAAAAATAGATAAATTCATGTCGAATTTATTCTAGATTTGTTTTAAGTTATTTGAGATTCAATCTTGTACTAAGTATCATTTGTAACACCCTTCAAGTTTAATATAAGTTATATTTAACTTGAATCTTGTTTCATTTTTATTCCGCATCAATTTGTTCCTAAACAGTTAAATCATTTAAAGAACAAATTCGATAAAACGGTATAGTTTGTATTCAACCCCCCTTCTACAAACTTATCAGGACCTAACATGTTCCCTGATAAAGTGATACCTTATGCTGATGTGCTTGGTCATGGAATGTTGTACTGGGTTACCTGTCATAGCAATAGCACTTTGATTATCACATAAAATAGGTATTTTAGAGTACCTTAACCCAAAATCCAGCAATTGATTCTTCATCCACAGAATCTGTGCACAACAGCTACCAGCAGCAATATACTCTGCTTTTGTTGTGGATGTGGAAATTGATTTCTGCTTCTTGCTGTACCAAGAAACCAGTCTGTCACCTAGAAATTGACATCTTCCACTAGTGCTCTTTCTGTCAATCTTACAGCTTGCAAAATCTGCATCAGAGTAACCAATTAACTTAAACTCTAATTCTCTAGGATACCACAAACCCAAGGTTATGGTTCCTTTGAGATATTTGAAAATCCTCTTTACAGCTGTTAGATGAGGCTCTCTGGGATCTGCCTGAAATCTTGCACAAAGACAGGTTGCATACATTATGTCTGGTCTACTTGCAGTCAGATAAAGAAGAGACCCTATCATGCCTCTGTAGTTTGTCATATCTACTGAAGTTCCTGTATCTTTGTCTAGCTTTGTTGCAGTTGCCATAGGAGTTGTTGCAGATGAACTATCAAGCATACCAAATTTCTTAAGAAGATTTCTGGTATATTTTGCTTGATTGATAAAAATCCCATCATCTGTTTGCTTTACTTTCAAGCCTAGAAAATAACTAAGCTCTCCCATCATGCTCATTTGATACCTGGACTGCATAAGCTTGGCAAATTTCTTACAGAGTTTGTCATTAGTAGACCCAAAAATTATGTCATCCACATAGATTTGAACTAAAAGCAAATCATTACCATAATTGAAATAGAACAATGTTTTATCAATTGTACCTCTAGTGAACCCACTTTCTAAAAGAAATTGAGCCAGAGTTTCATACCATGCTCTAGGTGCCTTCTTTAGTCCATAAAGTGCTTTGTCAAGCCTGTAGACATAATCTGGATACTTGGGGTCCACAAACCCTGGTGGTTGTTCAACAAACACTTCTTCTTCAAGTTTCCCATTGAGAAAAGCACTTTTCACATCCATCTGAAAGACTCTAAACTTCTTGTGAGCAGCATATGCTAGAAAAATTCTTATGGCTTCCAACCTTGCAACTGGAGCAAAGGTTTCATCATAATCAATTCCTTCCTGTTGTGAATATCCTTTTGCCACAAGTCTAGCTTTGTTCCTTGTAATTACTCCCTCACTGTCAGTCTTGTTTCTGAAAACCCACTTTGTACCAACAATAGACCTGTTTTTAGGTCTAGGTACAAGTGTCCATACTTCATTTCTTTCAAATTCATTCAACTCTTCCTGCATAGCTGTTATCCAGTTGGCATCTTGAAGAGCTTCTTCCACTTTCTTAGGCTCTGTTTGAGATATGAATGCATGAAACAAACATTCATTTGCTGTGGCACTTCTTGTTTTCACACTTGCATCTGGATTTCCAATTATCAGATCAGGTGTATGAGCCTGAGTCCATCTTCTTGTTGTAGGTAAGTGGCTTCTATCATCATTATTAGATCATCCCCCATGATCCATGCTTTCCTGATTTTCTTGTTGACCATCTGCATTCTCTGAGGCTCCCCTGAGTTGGACTGCTCAGTGTTTGAACTTTCAGAGTTTGTATTAGATTCTTCAGCTGACTCACTTTCTGAATGTGAGTCATCATTCTGAGATGTTGCTGAAGTACCTTCATGCTCCCCCTCAACTGGTTCTCTATTTTCTTCTGTCTGAGAAATTTACTTAGTGTTTACCAGTAGAGGATCAGAGTATGCTACATCAGAGTTTGTTGGATTTGCTTCGTCAGAGTTTACATCATCAGAGTTTAGATCTTCATTTTCAAAGCGTAGTTGATCATGATTTTCTTCATCTTCAATTCCAGTTATTTTCTTGTCATCAAATGACACATGTATAGATTCAATGATCACTTTAGTTCTCAGATTATAAACTCTGAATGCTTTAGTTGATAGTGGGTATCCAACAAAAATTCCTTCATCAGCTTTTAAATCAAACTTGGTCAACTGTTCAGGATGAGTTTTCAACACAAAGCATTTGCACCCAAAAATATGAAAATATTTCAGGTTTGGTTTCTTATTCTTCACCATTTCATATGGTGTTTTCCCATGCCTGTTGATCAGTGTTGCATTTTGAGTAAAACAAGCAGTTTGAACAGCTTCTGCCCAGAAATAAGTTGGCAATTTTGCTTCAACAAGCATTGTTCTGGCAGCTTCTATTAAGGTTCTGTTCTTTCTTTCAACTACATCATTCTGCTGTGGAGTTCCTGGTGCAGAAAATTCTTGTTTCACTCCTCTTTCTTTGCAAAATTCTTCCATTGTTGCATTTCTGAATTCAGTACCATTATCACTCCTGATAATTCGTACTTTAAACTGTGATCCTTTGTCCAGCAGCTTTACATGATCCATCAGAGTTAAGGCACTTTCATCCTTCTTTGCTAGAAAGTACACCCAAGTGTACCTAGTATATTCATCAACTATGACTAGAGCATATTTCTTTCTGCCTAGTGACATTACATTTACTGGACCGAATAGATCAACATGAAGAAGATGATAAGGCTCCACAACTGAAGATTCAGATTTACTCTTGAAAGATGACTTCCTTTGCTTGGCCTTCTGACAAGAATCACACAGACCATCTAAGATGAGTATTGACTTTGGAAGTCCCCTTACAAGATCTTTTCGAATTAGCTCATTGATGTTGTTCAAGTTTAGGTGAGAGAGCTTCTTATGCCATTTCCAACTCTCTTCATTAGACATTTTTGCAGACAGACACACAGCTTTTCCTTCAGAGTTTGTTACCAAACTTGCTTCATAGATATTATTCCGTTTGTGTCCAACTAGAACAACTTTCCCTGTAGATTTTCTGATAACCTCACAGTATTCAGGTTGAAAATCTAAATGGTAACCTTTGTCACAGATTTGACTTACAGATAGCAAGTCATGCTTGAGTCCTGGGACTAGAGCTACATTAGTGATGATGACACTTCCAAGATTGATATTGCCATATCCCATAGTACGTCCTATGTTGTCATCTCCATAGGAAACTTTTGGGCCAGCTTTCTCCTCATAATCTGATAGCAGGGCTTTATTTCCAGTCATATGTCCTGAACATCCACTGTCCAAGACTAGGGTGCTTTCCCTTATGCCCTGCAATCACAAACAATTACAAAGAGTTAGATTTAAGGATCCAGACTTGATTGGATCCTTTGGCTTTCTTAATATAGTTAGCTTTTGCAGCGGTATTCTTATCAACAGAGTTTAAGCTAAATGTATCAGAGTTTACACTATCAGAGTTTACACTTGCAGAATCAACTTTAACCCATTTCAAATTGGGCTTCAACTCATAATAGTTGTGATAAATAGCATGATAATTCTTGCAAGTATAAATAGAATGCCAAGTACTCCCACAGTGAGTACATAAAGTCTATGGTCTAACCTTAACATATTCATTCTTAACCCCAGACTTGGAGGGTAAAGAATTAATATCTTTGTTCTTCCTGCAAAAACTTGCAAGATGGTTAGTACTGCCACAATTATGACATGTTTTTCTAGGAGTATCAGTAATAGGCAAATGATTATTACTTCTGTTAATGCCTACTTTTCCATTTCTGTTCTTCCTGGATACTTTCTGTTTTTCAACAGACTTTACCTCTTTGAGCTTATACTTGAATTGTTTCTCTGTCATTAAACCAACATTCACCTGTTTAACACAAGTTTTTACTGGTTCATTCTTAACAGCTCCTTTTTCAAGTACAGAATTTTGCTTACTGGATTCAGGAACAAATTTCATAGGTTTAAGTTGTGTTCTAACTTTAACCTTATCTTTAAACCTAAGTTCATCTTCCTCACAGTAACCTAACCCAACTGTATCTGTTTGAAAAACTTGATGTGTGTCTTTTACAGAATTTGTCCAGGTTTTAATTACTTTCCTTTCTTTTTCCAAATCAGATTCTAGTTCCCTAAATTTCTTAAGCAACTCATGTTCAACATAAACAACATCATCTCTTTCCTTTTGAACTTGTTGCATGTTAACAAGTTCTTCTTCAAGAAATTTATTTCTATCTTTAAGCTTAAGATTCTCAGATTTAATTCTCTCATTCTCTAAAGTCTGATCCCTATAGCTAACATGTATGCTTTTAAGATAAATTCTTAATTCAGATATATTATCAGTATCATAAGCATAAGTTGTTAGGGGTACCTTATTTTCAGATGATTCAGATTCCTCTTTGACAGTTGCCATGAGAGCATAGTTGACATCCTCATCTGAATCTGAAGTGTCTGCCCAGTCTTTTCCTTTAGTGATGAGTGCTTTTTCAGATTTTCCTTTCTTGCACTCAGGAGCATAGTGACCCATCTCTTTACACTTGTAGCACTGGATCTCAGACTTGTCTTTCTTCCAAGATTTGATATCTCTTCTGTCAGACTTTCTGAAATTCTTCCTTTCAGAGTTTGAATCTCTCCTTGAGAATCTCTTTCCTTTCTTGAAGTTCGTGAAACCCATCTTCTTGAAAGTCTTCACCATCAAAGCAGCCATTTGCATCATTTGTTCTTCATCATCCTCAGATTCAGAAGAAACATCAGTGTTTGAGTCATCATCAGAGTTTGATGACTCACATTCAGAGTTTATGACCAAAGCCTTTCCTTTAGCTTTCTTCTTTGATGTCTCTTTCTTAAGAAGTTTTTCTTCAACTTTGAGAGCAACAGATTTTGTCTTCTTTCCAGATCTTTTGTTTCTTTGCTCTATCTCAAGTTCATGAGTTTTAAGCAAACCATAGATTTCATCGAGATCTGTTTCTGCAAGATCATAATTATCTCTTATTGTCGTAGCCTTCAAATCCCATCTTTCAGGAAGAGATAGAAGGAATTTGAGATTCGACTCTTCAAGTTCATATTCTTTATCAACAAGAGATAAATCATTCAACAGTTTGTAGAATCTGTCATATGTCTCAGTCAAAGTTTCATCAGGTCTCGAATCAAAGTGTTCATACTCCTGTGTAAGAATAGTCTTCCTGTTCTTCTTTATAGCACTTGTTCCTTGACATCTGACTTCTAAAGCATCCCAAATCTCTTTGGCAGTTTTGCAGCCAATAACTCTGTTAGACATAAAATTATCTAAAGCACTATGGAGAAGATGTCTAACCTTTGCATCCTTTGCAATTGATGAGATGTCTACAGGAGTCAAATCTTTCTTTTCTTTTGGAACGCTCTTCTGTTCTTGACCAGCAACAACTGGAGACAGTTTTGTTGGCATATGAGGACCATCATTGATTCTATCAAGATATTCTGGATCCGTGGATTCCAGAAACATGGTCATCTTCACCTTCCATATTGGATATTCCGCTGGTCTTAGAATTGGAACCCTGATTGTCTCATATCGACTTACAGAAGTTGGTTGAACCTTCTGAGCATTAGAACCTGCCTGGGTATTTTCAGCCATGATTATAACTCGTGTTTAGATCAAAAACTGTATATATTAAACAGCCTTGGCTCTGATACCAATTGTTAGGCCGAATACACAATATATAATCAAGTATAGGTATGAGAATAACAATTAGAACACTGTTTATGAACAATAAACTGAATGGAATTAAAAACTCCTCTCTCAGTGATGTAAAATATCACAGAGAGCTGCTAGGTTACAAGAATGATAATTCACGTATTCGCATCACTTTTAGGGTTAACCTATCTGTGTTTATATAGTACACAGCTACGTACAATCTTCTAATTGATATTCCTATAAATCAACTATACAATTAATATCAATCTAGAATTGCTTCTGTCTTCTGTTCCGTTTCCTTAGCCATCTCGATATCTCTTTGCTTCTTTCCATCTTCAAAGAATATCGCTTCTAGAATGTTCATTGAATTGCACCGACTGCTTCAGCAAACTCTGACTGTCAGACTTTATCAAACTCTGACCAGTCTTCATGTAAACTCTGATATGTACCTGATACTTAAACACTGATAAATAAACATCAGCAATTATATCTAACAATGACTAACAATAATACACATGCACGTATGTTGTTATAAGAGACATAGGAGAAATGATGTACATGAATTTATGTTGCAAATTTTACTCTAGAATTTACAAGTAAAGCGACTTAGTTATATATTAATAAATATTAACATAACATTTTTTAAAGGACATACAATTTAATTCATCCAAATTATATTATATTATTTTAAATATAAAAAATATAAAAGGATAATATTAAATATTATTAAAAATTGAGAGTTTCATATTTAGTAACGATAATTTTAAATATAATACTTATAGAGAAAAATGATCATGAGGTTAATCTCACCATACTTTTTCTAAGATCACAATACATGTAAACAAATAAATCTAATCATCTATTGTTAAATATTTACATAACATATATTTTGATTTATTTATAAATTAGAAAAGTGGAGTAATTAGATAATAGATATAATACACTCAAATGATCAATTACACTATCTCATGAGTCGGAATCTTTATTCTCATATTCATAACATACTAACAAAAATTTAAATTTCGAATCAACTCAATAACATATTAAAATTACATATTTCAAAAATTAACAAAGAATTAAGATTTTGAATAATATACACATAAAATATTTGTCTTTATAACTAATATACTCTCATTGTCCCAACAGATTGTCAACACTTTCCTTTTTAAGATGTATCATCCAATTATTAACATTTCTTAAAATAGTAATCCATAATTTTGGTCGTCACGGACTCACGGTACAATAACATAAAAAAATAAGAATAGTTCAACTTTAAAATAAATAGATGATAATCGTGAGTTGTTCGAACTCCATCAATGACTTATGAAATATAAAAATTAATATTTTTATCTCTAAATATATTAAAAAAGAAAGTCCAGAGTTTTGATCGTTAAGGTATGATAATACTACAAAAAAGTAAGTATCATTGGATCTTAAAATAAATAGATTAGAACCGTTTAATATAATGTCAAGTAATATTTTATACATTAATAGATAAATTATTTTTGTAAAAGTCCAAGGTTCGAAAATCACCAACAATATATTAAAAAAATTATATTTTAGTATCATAAATATTAAAAAAAATTAAAAAGAATATGAATACTAATGAAATTGTGAATTAATATAATAAAAAATATATAAAAAAATAGTCGTGCATTGCACGGACTATAAGCTAGTATCTATAATAAAATTCTTTTTAATTAATTAATACAAATACAAGGAGTTTCCCAATCATAATTGAATTCCAGTAATAGAAATTCGCAGCTGACTGTTGGGCTATGTTTCTGGACTGATATGGTTGGACTTTGATAACTAGACCACTTCTGAAATAAAGTCTTTCTCATAAACTTTATGCGGGAATCGTCTGAATCGGACTTCTAGAACTCCGGTTAAGGCCCAAACATTGTGAAATGCGCAAGTGGGTCATAAAATCCGAATTTTAATCAAATTAATCTAACTCTTGCAATTTAAGCTCCAAACATTTCTTTATTATAACTCCTTGATACCTATAATAAAACATTATAATTTATTAAATAAAAATCTAAATCAATACAAAATAACTTAAATATAGGAACAATATTAAGATAAAACTCACACTTGCAAGTGTAACATGTTTTATAAAAACAATCTATACTATCAATACTATTATATAATAGATGAAATATTAAAAGTTTGGTCGGTCGTTAGTCAGTACAATTTTTTGGTACATTGTGATTTTACTTAATTGATATTACTTAAATGTACCTCGTGTTTTTACTTAATTATTCTTACTTATTTATAAATATATATTATTAAATAATAATATTACCTATATATAACCAATTACCTTTTTCACCTAAAATAATTTTTTTTTCTATTTCTTTTAACAAATTCCCCTACTTTTTCAAAAATATCACGGGGAATTACTATTTTTAACTAAAACATGTTAGCTTTTCTATTTTTCCTTACTATAACCCCTTATTTTCCAAAAATATATCGGGAAATCTTTACTTATTTATTTTAAAATCTATTTCCAAAAATATCACGGGCAATTACCTTTTTTTAACTAAAACATGTTAGTATTTCTATTTTCCTTACTAAAACCCCTCATTTTCCAAAAATATCTTTTTTAACTAAAACATGTTAGTTTTTCTATTTTTTCTTACTAAAACCTCTCCTTTTCCAAAAATATCACGGGCAGACTTTTAGTTATTTATTTTAAAACATATTTTACTATTTTAATTATTTAAAAAAGTTTACATATTTTAACATGTTTACTTATTTTTTTTAACAAATGCAATTACTAAAAATATTAAAATATAAATAATCAAACCTTTAGTTACTTATTTCAAAACCAATTTTAATATTTTAATTATTTAAAAAAAGTTACTTATTTTAACATGCCTACCTATTTTTCTTAACAAATACAATTAATAAAAATATTAAAATATAAATAATAAAATTACAACAATTATAAATAATCTGTGCATCGCATGAGTTTTAAGCTAGATGAAACATTAAAAGTTTGGTCGGTCGGTCGGTAATAAGTGATTTTACTTAATTTCCCCTTACTTATTTATAAATAATAATATTATTTATAACCAATTACATTTTCAGTTAAAATACATTACTTTTTCTACTTTTTTTTAACAAAATACCCTCTTTTTCTTAAAAAATTATGTGCAATTACCTTTTTCAACTAAAACATGTTACTTTTTCTATTTTTCTTTACTAAAATCCCCCCTTTTCCAAAAGTATCACAGACAAATCCTTATTTTATTTTCAAACATATTTTAATACTTTTAATCACATGCAATTACCTTTTTCAACTAAAACATGTTATTTTTTCTATTTTTCCTTAATACTTTTAGTTATTTAAAAAAATTTAACACGTGTACTTATTTTTATAACAAATGTAATTAATAAATATTAAAACATAAATAATAAAATAATAATTATTAAAACAATATGTGCATCGCGTTATTAAAAAGTTCGTGCATCGCACGGGTTGTAGGCTACTATTATTAAAGACGAAACATTAAAAGTTTGGTCGATTGTTGGTTGGTACAGTTTTTTGGTACAAAGTGATTTTACTTAATTGTCTTTGCTTATTTATTTAAAAAAAATATTAAATAATACCAATCCAATACCTTTTATAACCATTGCCATTTAAAATAAAACACATTACTTTTCCAATTTTTCTAACAAAATCTTCTCCTTTTCTCAAAAATATCACAGACAATTAACTTTTACTATTTCTATTTTTTCTAACAAAATCCCCGTTTTTCCAAAATGTTTCTTTACTCAAACCCCTCTTTTTCAAAAAATATGAAATATTATTAAATAATTATATTATCTATTTATAACCAATTACCTTTTTCACCTAAAATACATTACTTTTTCTATTTTTTCTAACAAAATCCCCTCCATTTTAAAAAAAATCATGGGCAATCACCTTTTTCAACTAATACATGTCACCTTTTCTATACCTTACTAAAATCTCTCCTTTTCTAAAAATATCACGGACAACCCTTTAGTTAGTAATTTTAAAACCTATGTTAATATTTTTAATTATTTAAAAAAGTTCACCTATTTTAACATGTCTATTTTTCTTGACAAATACAATTAATAAAAGTATTAAATTATAAATAATAAAATAACAACTATTAAAAACAATTTGTGCATCACACGGGTTTTAATCTATCTATACTATTATATAATAGCCGAAACATTGAAAGTTTTTGGTTTTTCGGTTTTCGTTCATTTGTCTTAATTAAAAATAATAAAATAATATCATTATAGTAACTAATCGATTGTGTTTAAACTAAAACACAACATTTTTTCATAAAAAAATATTACCTATTTCAGCCAAAAGACAATAGTTTTTCTATTTTTTATAACAAAATCTCTCCTTTTTTCAAAAATATAACGGGTAATTAACTTTTCAACTAAAACACGTTATTTTTTTTCTTACTAAAAACCTCTATTTCCAAAAAATATCATGGATAAATCCTTAATTAATGTGTTTAATTATTTAAAATATTTAAACTATTTTAACACACCTACTTATTTTTTTAACAAATACAATTAGTAAAATATCAAACATAATTAAAACAAAATCATATAATTCAATCAAAAATCACATATATTACATAACTGCAAACTCTTTCAGTTATACTTTAATTAGAATTCAAAAACATGACTTTTTTTATAAAACATTTATATTCATATTTATATTATTACTACAAAATATATTGATAATTTGGACAGTTACATGCGTACTAAGCTAATAAACTTTTATAAAATTTATAAGTTTTTTTAGATTTGAAGTATTCAAGTAGTATTTTTATTTTTATTTTAAAATTTAGCATTTTCAAAAATACTAAAATCTTAAAACTTTTAAAAATAAATTTCAAAATTATAAAAGTCAAATAATAAGGACAAATGGAAAAACTAACATGTTTTAATTAAAAAAAGTAACTGCCTGTTATATTTTTAGAAGTGTTTTACTTATATTAATTATATTTGTTAAAAAAATACGTTGGCATGTTAAAATACATAAGATTTTTTAAGTAATTAAAAGTACTAAAATATATTTTAAAATAAATAATAAGGGTTGCACATGATATTTTTGGAAAAGAGAGATTTTAGTGAGAACAAATATAAAAGATAATAAGTTTTAATTTAAAGTTAATTGCCCGTGATATTTTTGAAAAATGAGTAGATTTGGTTAGAAAATGTGTTTTAATTATAAAATGCAATCATCTGATTACTATTATTATATTATTTATTAAATAGAATAAATGACAGAAAACCAAAACTTTAAATATTTCGGCTTTAATAATATAGTATAGATTTTACCTATTTTGACATGCCTACTTATTTTTTTAACAAATACAATTAATAAAATATTAAGCATAATTAAAAATTCATATAATTCAATCAAAAATCACATACATAACTACAAACTATTTCAGTTATACTTTAATTAAAATTCAAAAAAACAACTTTTTTTTAAAACATTTATATTTATATTTATATTATTACAACAAAATATATTGATAATTTGGACGGTTACATGCTTACTAAGCTAATAGACTTTTATAAAATTTATAAGTTTTTTTTTAGATTTGAAGTATTAAAGTAGTATCTTTAATACTTTTTTTAAAAGGTACCATTTTCAGAACTACTAAAATCTCAAAACTTTTAAAAATAAATTTCAAAATTAATGTTAAAGTCGTCCGTGCTTTGCATGGGTTATTGGCTAGTATTATTAAAGATGAAACATTAAAAAATTTGGTTGGTACGCTACCTATTTTTTTGTACCTGTTTTTCGTATTTTGTGATTTTACTTAATTACCATTATTTATTTATAAAAAGATATTATATAATAATAATATTAAATAAAACTTACATTTCTCAGCTAAAACACATTATTTTTCTATTTTTTCTAACAATATCCTCTTTTTCCAAACACATCACAGACAATTACCTTTTTCAACGGTACCCGTTTTTTGGTAATTCGTATTTTTACTTAATTACCATTACTTATTTATAAAAAGATATTAAATAGTAATAACATTAAATAATACTTACATTTTTCAGCTAAAACACATTATTTTTCTATTTTTTTCTAACAAAAACCCCTCCTCTCCAAAAATATCACGGACAATTACCTTTTTCAACTAAAATATGTTAATTTTTCTATTTTTTCTTATTAAAATCCCCCATTTTCCAAAAATATCACGGACAAACCCTAACCTATTTATTTTAAGATCTATTTTAATACTTTTAATTATTTAAAAAATTTACCTATTTTAAAATGTCTACTTTTTTTAACGAATCTAATTAATAAAATAGTATTATGTAAATATTAAAATAACAACTATAAAAAACAATCTTTATATCTCGCATGAGTTTTAAGCTAGTACGTTTTATAAGTGTTCCAATGAAATATTAGTATTTTCCACGTAACTTAACTCAATAAACCAAAAGTTTACCAATAATTTAAAAAAAAAATCAACTAATGTGTAAAACTATGCTTATGAACTACTAGTATTTATTAAGACTAAAATAAAATTTGAGAAAAGAATCAGTGCCCAGCAGTTGAAATTTGAAGATGCATCTAAATTGTGGCAGTACTTTCCGGAACAAGTCAGCCAAACAGAGCAGGTCAGGTCAGATCAAATGAAATAATCCGTTTTAACCGGAATCTTATTTAAAATGCATGAGAACGCTTGCTTGGCGCGCTCTATATATAGCAACTTCTTTCTAGTTAAATAAATAAATAAATACCCTCCACTGTCATCTGTCAAATAAAATTTGATCAAGGGACCGGTGAGATGTGGGAACTCATAATATTGCACATATTGATAATTACATTACGTTAAAAAGCATCTCATTCATTCTTATATATATCCAATCACAAGTCACAATCACAACAATACATGTAATGCATGAGAAATGTTCTTAGGCCAAAAGAAAAGACCAAACTAAACTTCACTCCGGAATATCATCAAAAATATGGGACTCCACGGTACTATCTCATTTGGGATATATTTTAAATTCAACAACGGTTAAAATAAAACATTGTTCCATTTTATTTAGACAAGAATTAGAAAAATTGTTGTTTAAATCCAGTCATCTGCGTCATTTATATTCATTATTTTTCAGCCGTTGTAATGTACTCCCTCCGCCCCCCTCAATTCTTTACATCGGGGAACGGGGGCTCGACACGCATTTTAAGACTCCTTTAATATATATACTTTGATAAATTATTTTAATTTTTTTCTTTTTCTGAATAAAAATATAATGTTTAAATTTTTATTTAGAAAAAGAAAGTTTTAAAAATAAGTAGTAGAGTTATACTTTATAGGAGCCTTAAAATGCGTGCCAAACAGCGTAAAAAAACTGTAAAAAAATGAGAGGAATGTAGATATAAAAACTGTTGTTTAAATCCAGTCATTTGCGTCGTTTATATCCACTATTTTTCGGCCGTTGTTATGTACTGGATTAGACAATACTTTTTCGAGGCGAAAAAAAATCTATTGTCTGTTAATTTTAGCCAACACTTTTTCAGTCGTCCGTTGTCTGAAATGTGTCGTCTGATTCAGTTTTTCTTGTAGTGCCCTAACATTATTTAATGTAGAAATGATTTATGAAAAATGTTAGGTATTTAAAAAAAAATCCAATTTTTTTCCAAAATACTAATATGTCCGGTAAATATTTAACAATTTTCTAATAATAATACAGTACGAAATCCTGTGTGCATACATATGAGCCCACAAATCAAAAAATTTAATGTATTGTGCTATTTTATTTGAGAAATATTTTGGAAAAAAATTTGAATTCCAAATAATCTAATTAAGGAAATTAGTGAAAGATAATGACTAAATTTAGAGAAAGATAATGACCAATTTTGGAGTGGAAATTTTAACCACCGCATAAATCACAAATTCACAACCCAAATGGCTTCATTTTAGCCTGCAGTGTTTGTCTAGTTTAGATTTATAGTTATGCATGAGAGCAACAGCCGGAGTTAAAGAAACAATTTATACTTTAAACGGCCAAAGCATATACCAGTATATCTTTCTCTATTTTTGTCGTCAATTAAATTATCCACTGCCCTACATAATAATACATTAAAAATTTTACTCTCTCTCTCTCTGAGTCTCTATATAAATCGTCATACGTGTTACAACATAACTCAATACATGCATGCTTACACCTGTCGAATTGCATGGCTAGCAACTGTCTCTCTAAACCTCAAATCTTGGTACTTTCAAAGTTGAAGTCTATATATATATATATATATATATATATCTCAATAATAACCTCTTCTAGCTTACAAGCTATTCATTGTTCCTTCACCTCCAGTTAAGGTATGTTCATGATATTCTGGTTCTACTTGCCAAATATTGCAGAACATATTATTCTGTGACGTGACATTTAGGAAACATGTTCGATTATATGAATTCTAGCTTGCATGCTGAGCTTACTAATATTCAAAACAATGTTTTAGAGCCATATTCTGTTGCAGTTAGTTGGTTGTGATTACAAAATTGTTGATTACGTCGGTTGCGCTTTATTGTTGATCATATTGATAAAGGAATATTATAAAACAGTTTTTGATGTGCTTCTGACATGAACATTCTTGTACTTAACAGATAATACAAATAGAAAAGATCAACAAAAAGTGTAGTAAAAATGGGGCGGGAAATGTCCGTAGAAGAAGAGTTTTCGAAGCTGCATCCTAGTTTTGATCCCATTCGTACTAGGATTGCGATTGTGGGAGCAGGTCCTAGTGGTTTATCTGCTGCTTATGCACTCTCTAAGCTCGGCTACACAGACATTACTGTTCTTGAGAAACACCATTCTGTTGGAGGCATGTGTGAATCAGTTGACATTCAAGGTAATCTCCCCGGATAACTAACTGGCATGCGCCACCAATGTGTGTTTGTCGAAATGTTGTGTTTTAGTTTTTATGTAGAGTATGATTGAAACATATGTATAAACTGTTTCTACTCAGGGAGAATCTATGATTTGGGAGGTCAAGTGCTTGCTGAGAATAGTGCTCCTACGATATTTCACTTGGCAAAAGAGATTGGTGCTAAAACTGAACAACTTGATGGCCATAAGTTTGCAACTATTGATAGCTCTACCGGCAAGTATAATGACTCAAAAGTTGTAGATGATTATGTTTCAGTGATCTCTCTTACCTTGAAAATCGAGGTCAGTTTCTTTTTATGTGCACCAACTTCCACTTTTCTAAATGCTCAAGTAGTTATACTTACTGTTGGCTTGATCTCCACAGGATCAGGTAAAAGATTCAGACAAGATTGGTGTCCATGCTGTTAGTGAAATTGCTTCGGATTTAGCTCCTCTCTTCTTAGAGACTCATGGGTTCAAATCGATACCAAAATCAGTGGCATATGGATATACTGCATCTGGTTATGGATATGTACAAGACATGCCGTATGCTTACGTTCATGAATTCACAAGGACTTCTATGGCTGGAAAAATTCACCGATTCAAAGGAGGCTACACAAGTGTTTGGAGGAGATTGAGTGAATCTTTACCTATAAAAGTCCGGTGTAGTACTCAAGTATTAGCCGTCAAACGTAATTCAGATGGCGTAACTATCAGTGTCCAGGATAATACAGAGGCAGAAGAAGTAATGGAATTTGATAAAATCATTATTTCTGGTAGCCTTCCGTTCAATAGTGGGAGAACTTACAGATCATCATCATCAATCACTATAGGTATGTAAAACTTTAAAACATATGATTACTGTTCGAAACAAACCAAAAATAATTCTGTGCATGCTTTATTTACCTACCCGTACCCCACTCACGCACACAGGTCTCTAGTGAGACTTGAACCCGGAACCTCCTACTGCAGGAAGAATTCAAAGAGAGACCTAAATTTTGTGATCTGACTACATTTTATCTGTGCAGAAAATAGAAAGGAGATTATGGACATGAGTGAGCTTGAGAGGGAGTTGTTCGAAAAAGTATATATCATTGATTACTACACGACTGTCATGAAGATAAAGGGGTTTGAGCACATTCCAATGGGCTTTTATTACTTTGCGGAGTTCATGGATGATCCAGCATCAATAGGAAATCCTGTTGCAATGCAGAAATTCTATGCAGACACAGACATATTTCTGTTCTGGTCATATGGAAACTCAACACATATTAGAGGGGAAAAAGTAATTGAATTTGCAAGAAATGCAGTAAAAAGTATGGGAGGTGAAGTCGAAAAGATAATTTTGCAACGGCGGTTTAGATACTTTCCCCATATTAACTTTCAAGGTATGGTCAAATTCAATTTTGTTTTTACTTTTACGCGATAATGGATGAATGAACATATTTATTCTAAACTGCAGATATGAAGGATGGATTTTACAATAGAGTGGAATCTGAATTGCAAGGTCAGCTTAACACATACTATGTGGGTGGACTCATGGCATTTGAGCTGACAGAGAGAAATTCAACTTATGCAATGGCTCTTGTCCGCAAGCACTTTGCAAATGATAATCTGCAGCCAAACTTTCCGTATGTTAAGGTAGAACAGTCACAGAAACAATATTTGCTTCTTTACATAGTTAATGTCCATATATCTCAATCTCTGTAACTGAAGCAGCTGTACAGCCTGTACCTAAATAAGTTTAAGGCAAAACAAGGATAGAAAATAATGTGGAACTTATGAAGATGGCTTTTAATCAATGTTTACTGCAGTTGGAGCATCGTAAGAGTTGACAATTTAGTTGAGAAAAATTGCTAATGCAAGCTATATATTTTGCAGAGGCTATTCACATTGCAATCATGTGGACAGCCACACATCTCTAAGCAATCAGATAGATCCCCTGGTTTGGAGTTTCCAGACTTTCTTGTCCTTGATGATTTTCTGCGTCATTGGGGAACTCATGGTGTCATGGGGAACAAAACCCTCTACAACTGGATCAATGAAAAGGGAGAAGTAACATATAAGAGGACTTACAAAGAACTTCATGAAAATGCTTATTGTATTGCTCATAAGCTCTTGACAAGCCATAAACCAGCTATCAAACCCGGAGACAGGGTTCTTTTAGTCTACGTCCCAGGCCTGGAGTTCATTGATGCCTTCTTTGGTTGCCTGAGAGCTAGAGTAATACCTGTTCCAGCTATTCCTCCAGATCCATCTCAGAAAGGTGGACAGACTCTTCTCCATATTCAGAACATTGCAAACAAATGCAACGCAGTGGCAATTCTATCAACCAAGCGCTACCATGTATCTGTTAGAGCATTTTCCGCGAAAAACATTATTTTTTTGGCAGGAAAAAGTAAATTCTCCCCTCAATGGCCTGACTTACCATGGTTGCATACTGACTCGTTCATTAAAAAAAGTAATGATGGCACAAAATTCCAAGCCATGGCTCCAGTATCCAAACCTCTGCCAGAGGATTTATGCTTTCTTCAGTTCACATCAGGCTCAACTGGGGATGCTAAAGGAGTTATGATTACACACGGCGGGCTCATCCATAATGTGAAATTAATGCGTAAAAAATACAAGAGCACATCACAGACAGTAGTAGTAAGCTGGTTGCCTCAGTACCATGATATGGGACTGATTGGAGGGCTTTTTACTAGTCTGGTAAGTGGTGGATCTGCAATCTTATTTTCTCCTGTAACATTCATCACAAATCCAATTTTGTGGCTACAAACAATGAGCAAATATCAGGCCACACATAGTGCTGGACCGAACTTTGCTTTTGAGCTTATCGTAAGAAGATTGGATCACAAAAATAAGAAGGAACTGGATTTGGACCTTTCCTCGATGGTGTTTTTAATGGTTGCTGCAGAACCCGTGAGACAGGGAACTCTAAAAAGATTTCTTGAGTTAACTCAACCTTTTGGGCTCTCCCAAGAAGTGATTGCTCCTGGGTATGGACTTGCAGAGAATTGTGTGTATGTAAGTTGTGCTTTTGGAGACGTAAACTCTGTCATCGTGGATTGGCAAGGAAGAGTTTGCTGTGGGTATGTTGATCCAAATGATCCTGACGTTGAATTTAGAATCGTTGATCCAGAGACTGGCAAGGAGCATGGAGAATCCGATAAAGAAGGAGAGGTCTGGATTAATAGTCCAAGTGCAGGAATTGGATATTGGGGAATGGAAGAGTTGAGTCAGAAAACATTCAGAAACAAGTTAGAAGGCCAGACAGGAAAGATATATACTCGAACTGGAGACTTGGGAAGAATTATTAG
This sequence comes from Heracleum sosnowskyi, assembly GCA_030848705.1. Lineage (NCBI taxonomy): Eukaryota > Viridiplantae > Streptophyta > Magnoliopsida > Apiales > Apiaceae > Heracleum > Heracleum sosnowskyi. Next base: position 19,846,653 of record CM061235.1, on the reverse strand, counting down.
GGGGAAGTTGTTCATCACAGGGAGGATTAAAGATCTTATCATTGTTGCTGGAAGAAATATATATCCATCAGACATTGAAAAAACAGTCGAGGCCTCATCTGAAGTTTTGCGCCCAGGCTGCTGTGCCGTAATTGGAGTGCCAGAGGAGATTTTGTTGTCAAAACAAATTCATGTTCCTGGAATTTCTGATCAAGTTGGACTGGTTGTAATTGCTGAGGTTCGAGAAGATAGACCTATCTTGGAAAATATTGTCGAACATATTCAGAATTATGTTGCAGAAGAACATGGCGTTACTATTGCTACAGTTGTGTTGGTAAAAGCAAGAAGCATTCCTAAGACAACATCAGGCAAAATTAAAAGATTCCAGTGTCTCAAACAATTCACTGATGGCACCTTAAACATAACCCAACAGCCACGGGTTGAGGAAAAGAGAAAAGTAACAAACATTGTGGTCACAAAAACTTCTCTTTCTGAAAACAAAGATATTCAAAAGAAAGACATAATCGATTTCTTACTGGGGCTGCTATCAGAGCAGACAGGGATTCCTACAGCAAACATCTCCATCACAGAGAGCCTGATGTCCTATGGAGTAGATTCTATTGGCGTGGTTCGAGCAGCCCAGAAGCTCTCCACTTATCTTGGGCAACCAGTAGGGGCAATTGACATTTTCACAGCAACCTGCATCGAAGATTTGGCAGATTTTGCTGAAAGTCTTTTGAAGAAGTCTCGACCTCAATCTATCAGTGATCTCTCTTACATGCATCAAGTCAAAACTTTTCCCACCAATCAAGACAAAGTCCCTTCATCTAATAAGTTGGCTATTTGGTTATACCAGCTTCTCGCTCTCATCTATATTTCCTTCATAATGATAATTCCTTCATATTTCTCTGTTTCTGCCTTTACAACATTAGTCTCAAGAAGCTACGTACTGGGAGGGTCATCCTGGGTGGATTACCTGGTCTCCTTAACTTGTGCACCTCTAGCTTGGTTACTTTGCATATTCTCCACATGTATCAGTGTTTCATTCTTTGGGAATTCCTTTTTACAACCAAACTATGCTCTGAGCCCTGAAATATCCATCTGGTCAGTAGAATTTATAAAATGGTGGGCACTGTACAAGGTCCAGCAAGCTTCATCAAATGTTTTCGCAGTCCACCTTAGAGGAACAATCTTTGCCAAGTATTGGTTCCAGATGCTTGGAGCTAAGATTGGTTCATCTGTCTTGATTGATACTGTTGATATTACAGACCCTTATCTGGTTTCGATAGGAGATGAAGCTGTGATTGCAGAAGGAGCATTAATTCAGGGCCATGAAGTGAGAAATGGTATCTTAAGATTAAATCCAATTAGGATTGGTCATAAATCTTCCGTTGGGCCATTTGCTGTAATTCAGAAAGGCAGCATTGTGGGAGATGGATCAAATGTAGCAGCTTTACAGGCTTGTGAAGGAGGCAAGAGTTTTTACAAACCTTTCATGGCTGAAATGAGTGACAAGGTTAGTAGTAAATATCTCTAGTTTTTTGAACTCATTTTATTCAGCTATCCTTATTTAGAATTCTAGGAAAACAATGTCATGTAACCAAATTTTAGGAAGAACAAACACCATTTTAATGATGTTTAAAAGTGGGAAAAAAAGAATTTTAATGATGTTTAAATATGTTTACAGGGAAAAGTGATACAGGTTACCACGAACTTTAAAGATAACTCTGCTTACCAATTTATTGGCATTTACATGGTGGGATTCCTCAGCAGTCTATCAGCAGCTATTACATACTTAGTTTACATATGGCTATTCAATAAGATTCCATCGCAGAAGCATTTTGGATTCTTATGCATATGCGGCACATTTCATTGGCTCCCTTTCACCATGATTGCATATGCTACTATGCTTGAGAATCTTCCTTCAAGTCCATTCAGCTTTGCACTTCTAGTATCCATGGGTTACTTGGCTCATGGTGTTATCCTCTGCTTTCTCACTTCTACTTGTGTTCATTTTCTTTCGAGACTCGAGGTAAAGAAGAACCAACATTTTGTAACTTGGCTTCAGCATCGGATTATTGTTTCCTGCCATTTGAAATTTGCCAAGTTTCTATCTGGAACAGAAGCTTTCTGCATGTATTTCCGTCTTATGGGTGCAAAAATTGGACAACATTGTTCCATTAGATCCCTTAATCCAATCTCAGATCCAAAGTTGGTATCAATTGGCGATGGTGTACATTTAGGTGACTTTAGTCGAATTGTTCCTGGATTTTATAATTCAACAGGATTTGTTCATGGAAAGGTGCACATACAAGAGAACTCAGTTGTTGGTAGTCAGGGTCTAATACTACCAGGTTCTAACCTTCAGAAGGATGTGTTTCTGGGTGCACTCTCTGTTGCTCCAGTGAATTCAGTTCTGCAACAGGGTGGCGTCTTTGTCGGATCTCAAACTCCTGTCATGGTTAGGAACACAATGCATTTATTAGATGATCGGATTGAGGAAATGGATGGACAATATAAGAAGGTACTTGGAAACCTTGCAGCAAATTTAGCTGCCACAACCCTTAAAGTTAATGCTAGATATTTCCACCGCATTGGTGCTGGCGGAAAGGGAACTTTAAGGCTCTATGCTGACATACCAGGATTCCCTACACATAAGTTATTCTATCCGGGAAAGAGTTACCAGATCACTCTCCGACATAGCAATTGCCTGAGTTCAGATGATGATGCCAGACTTGATCCGCGTGGCGCTGCAATCAGGATCCTTTCAGACAAGTCCAATAAAACAACTCCAGTGCTTGATCTGACATTGAAGACAGGCAAGGCATTTCATGCGCGTTCTATAGGAGACTTTGCAACATGGTTAGTTTGTGGAGCTGCAGCACGTGAAAAGCATGTAAAACATGTTCCACATATACGGGAAGCTATGTGGGACTCCCTCCGACAAGCTGACTCATATACTGAGCTGCATTATTATTCAAATATAACCAGGATATTTAGATTTGAAGACGGACAGGAAATGTATGTGAAGTTCAAATTGAGGCCATATGACAAGAAGTTCCATGAGGATTCAGGAAAAGTAGAACCAAGAGGTTTACTTCCACCAGAAACAGGTGCAATTCCAAGGGATGAAAATGACAAACGGCCACTATTGTTCCTCGAGAAAGATTTTCAGAGTCGTTTGAATTCGCCTGACAGGGTTAGGTATATTCTTCAACTGCAAATGCGGTCTGTTCCAGGAGATGAAAGCACACGTGAGACAGCACTTGACTGCACCAAGCCATGGGACAGTCAAGAATTCCCTTATATAGACATTGGAGAGATGGTTATTGATCAAGTTCTGACAAAAGAAGAATCAGAAGCACTCGAGTTTAATCCATTCCTCAGATGTCATGAAGTAGATGTTATTCGGGCCAAGTCATGCTCCCAAAGTGCGTCAATGGATCATGGACGCTCAATTGTTTATTCGATTTGCCAGCATTTAAGAAATAAAAAACCCCTTCCTGAATCATGGAAATTTTTCCTGGATCAGTCGGATGTAAAGCTGGACCTGTCCGGGTGTCCAATGGCAGGAGTAGTGAAGGAAAAGAGTGTCCAAAAAGTAACTCTTGCAAGACCATGGTATCAAAATTTGTGGATGATGACTGGACAACCTATTCTACAAATCGTCGCGCCTTACTTTCTCATGGGGTTAATTATGTTTGAGCCCCTAAACGCAGTACTTTCCAGAAAAGAAAGCATGAAGATCATCCCAGTATACTGGTTGATTTCCTTTTTATGGATATCTACAGGCCTTCTTTCTGGATTAGTATGTGCAGTGGCCAAATGGGTTTTAGTTGGAAAGAAAAGAGACGATGAAATTGTGATGATATGGAGCATAGGGGTCTTTATGGACACCATATGGCAGGCTATAAGAACACTGGTAGATGATTACTTCATGCAAATGGTAGGAGGTTCAGTTCTATACAACATTTGGATGGCACTTATGGGTTCACAAATTGACTGGGAAGACGGGGTTTATGTAGACAGCTGCGGAGCTACATTGAATCCTGAAATGGTGAAGATTAAGAGGAATGGTTGTGTGGAGAGAGAAGCATTGTTGTTTGGACACATATATGAAGGTGAACAAGGAAAGGTGAAGTATGGAAAGATTTGTGTTGAACAAGGCGGGTTCATAGGCAGCAGAGCTATTGCAATGCCCGGAGTGACTGTGGAGAAGGAGGCTTCTCTTGCTGCTCTTTCACTTGCCATGAAAGGAGAGATTATCAGGTAAGGTCATGTAATATGTTTTAAAGTTTACCTCAATCACATAGCAATAAACTTCCAGAGTCTGAAATTTTAATGTAGTACTTGTCATCATGTTGGCTATTGTCTCTGTAAATCTTAAGTAAAGCAGTTAATTCCAAATGAAACTTAAAAATGTCTTTAAGTTCATCCCAATACCAGTAAGAATGTTAAGCAACAATAGCCATCATAGTACTGTACACAATGCCCGTATACACAATAAGCCATTTCTCCGGACAAATCAGCAATCACAAAATGTGCAGTATCACTGAAAAAGTTTATGTGAAGAATGTTAACATGCAAATCAGCAAGCAAACCATGAGGCCAAATATGTTCACCTGTGGTATGACTCATGTTCCGGTATTCTGCCTCGCAAGTGTTTTTCGGA